>OU745260.1:21667500-23043750 GCA_916618015.1 Xestia c-nigrum
GCCATCGGTAATAAACTACTTAGCAAAGGAGAAACGAATACAAATAATAAAAAAACTACTGTTTACATATTTTTCAAATCGGAATCAAAAATTAATCCAAATTGACTCATTCAATGATTCCTGCATTACAGGTATCGTCTGTATATTCATCCCCGGCAACAAGGTCGTGACCCTGGTCTACGCGTCGATCGGAGCCCTAATCTTCTCTCTGTACCTCGTGTACGACACCCAGCTCATGATGGGGGGTAAGCACAAGTACAGCATCTCGCCAGAGGAATACATCTTCGCTGCTCTGAACCTCTATCTGGACATTATCAACATCTTCTTGTACATTCTTACTATTATTGGAGCAGCTAGAGATTAGGATTCGGAGAGAGCCTCGGTTAAATATAATTAAAAAAAACTGTGTATTTCTAATAAAATCTCTTTACAGTAAATTTTTAGTACTATTCTCAAACATTTAATACATTTCTGAATAATAGTTTTTTTGTCCACAAATCGTTAGTAATATCGACGCACCTTTTATCAAAATATCTATTGTTGTAAATTAAATGGCAAGTTACTTTTTAAAAAGAAAAATCTTACAGCTACAGTTATTAATTAAATAAATTAAGCAATTAGCTAAACAGAAATAAAATTGGGAAAAATAAATGTCGGACGCTACGATGACATGTTGACGGTCTGACAGCTCTCGAACAGAAGGGGGGCGCTGAAGGCAGCGCTCGCTTATATACGAGTTGGTTTCTTCTTATTCACCACACGGCCTCTCCTGACAGGAGGCCGTCCCGGGCTCCATCATGATGTCTTCAGCTCTGGTGGTCGGTCTCCAGCATAGACAAGGAGGCTATGTCTGCTGGAGGCCCTTCAGGCTCGATGTGAAGCTGCAGACGCTCAGGCTCGGTGTGATGCTGCAGTGACTCAGGCTCGGTGTAATGCTACAGTGGCTCAGGCTCAACCTGAAGCTGTAGTGGCTCAGGCTCGATGAGATGCTGCAGTGGCTCGGACTCGATGAGATGCCGCGGCGCTTCAGCCTGGGTCCCGGAGGTACTGGGTTGTGGTTGGGAGACAGACTGGCTGGCTGGCGAGATTGACTCGTCCGTAACAAGTGTAGACTCCTCATCTTCATGGTCTGCATCTGTATAGGATAGAGAACCATGTGCTCCATGCACAACGCTACACATTGTGCATACGCACATCATTGATTGTGGTCTGGCACACATTAAGCCATCGAGATAGAGGCACGACGTGAAGCTTGTCTCGATAAATTAACGGGTAAGGCTTAGCGGAGTCAGAGGCTAGCTGTAAAGCGTACTCGTAACTCAATTTGGTCAGGATAGAGGCACTACGTGAAGCTTATCCCACCACACGAGGTCTAGATTTGTTCAGGATAGAGGCACTACGTGAAGCTTGTCCCAACACACAAGGTCTAGATTTGTTCAGGATAGAGGCACTACGTGAAGCTTATCCCAACACACAGGTCTAGATTTGTTCAGGATAGAGGCACTACGTGAAGCTTATCCCAACACACAAGAATAAAACACAAACACATATGAAGCTTCATATATAAGAGAGGCATAAAGCACTCACCATCGAAGTAAGCAGCACATACTTCAGGAGCCCATTCTCCGCGCCAAGGAATCATGTACTCCGCAGCCGCCTGCGTGTACTTCCCATACGAGCCGGCCAAGAACTGGAGCTCGTAGCGCCCTTGTGGCAGCGTCTTCACGATGCGGTAGGGGCCACGCATACAGGAGTCCAACTTTCCAGTCGATTGAGCCTGCTTCAATTCCCGCTGTAGGTCAATCTCCGGAGTCTGCGTACCAACCCAACGTCTGCTATGTCGCCGGCCTAGCTCACGGCTATGGCGACGACTACGAGAGCGATCCGACATTTTTTATTTAGGCACAAACCCAATCAACAAAAACAGAAATTGAATCGAATCCCACTTCTGATGTTGTAACTTAGATGGCAAGTTACTTTTTAAAAAGAAAAATCTTACAGCTACAGTTATTAATTAAATAAATTAAGCAATTAGCTAAACAGAAATAAAATTGGGAAAAATAAATGTCGGACGCTACGATGACATGTTGACGGTCTGACAGCTCTCGAACAGAAGGGGGGCGCTGAAGGCAGCGCTCGCTTATGTACGAGTTGGTTTCTTCTTATTCACCACACTATAATATCTTGTTTCGTGATAGAGTACAAGTTAGATTAATGTTTTCCGAGTGTGTTGGTAGTAATATTCGTAATGATCGCCGTATAGTAGCGAACCGCAAGACGTTGCGTTGAAAGGCCTCCTACTAGGTGGACCGATGACCTGGTGAAGGTTGCAGGAATCCGCTGGATGCAAGTCGCACGGGACTGGTTTTGTGTTTAAAATTAATTAACTTCATACACTTATAGAATAAAATTCATTGAAATGGAAACCTTTAAAAGTTGCTGTAAACACTTCAAATCTAATACAGGTAAATGTAATTTTTCAATTTTCTTGAAATTTGATTTTTGAAGTAAATACGCCCAAAATAGCGGAACTCAAGAACATCGGCTTTCCTCGGTATAAGTAGTTGGTAATACAGGGTGGAAACGGTAAACGGGGCAGTAAGGGGAGCTGCAGCTACACAAAACTTGTCTTAGGTAACAATCCGTAATTTTTTCAGAAAATGTTTATCCCCATTCACAGATTTAATTAAAAAATATAGTACAGTTAGCAAGAAAATTTCCATTTTACATAAAACAATTTATTTGATGCCAATCGATCTTCTTTCCGACACTCATCAAGAAGCTCTTCCAAACCAACCCAGGTTAGAGTACTCAAAAATTCAGAAATCGCAAAAAAAATAACTTTCAGCGGGGCAGTGTAGGGGAAATAGTTAGCCAGAAAATTGCTATTTTACACAAAACATTTTTTTTATGCCAGTCATTATTTTTTATTTTACATAAGTCATAAACCCGGAAAAGTTACAAATACATTACAAACGAGTACAAATCCTACTATCTACAAATAAAAAATGCTTTGTCCTGAATCTGATGGATCAACGCACAGCCTAACCCGCAGATTGTAGAAACCTGAAACGTGGAGGGTGTATTTTCTGTATAACGTAGCCATACGATAAGAAAGAATTTTGAAATGATACCCCTAAGGGGGTGAAAAGGGGGGGGGGCAAAGATTGTATGGGAAAATGTGATTCCTTGGTCCAATCTACTTCAAACTTTGCAATCAACAATATTAACAGAATTGATGGACGCGTTTCATAATGCATTGAAATTGATCCCCTAACGGGGATAAAAAGGGGTAGAAAGTTATTTTGGCGGTGATTTGTTTCGAATTTGATAATACTCCTTCGAGATTTTGATATAAACTACAAGTTATTTTGATACATGTTTCAAAATCCAACCCGATTTTATTCCAAAAATGTTGAACTCACATAAAAATTGTTGCAAAATTGCAAATACTCTTTAAAATTGGAATGTCTCGAAAGTCACCGTAAAATATTAATACCGCATTTAAAGCCAATCTTTATTACTATACTCTATGATTTAAAGGTTTCTAAGCTTTGAAGAGGTTGTGCACTTTAAGACACGGCGTCATAGCGTAGGGACGTCGAGTTTGAAATTTTAAATGGTGAGCAGTTGTAAGAGGTCCGCAACGGTTTACAACAGCGTATATCGTGTTGCGGCTCATTTAATGCACCTTGATGAAAACTGCAGCTAGCTGGAGTATGACTGTCATCGAGTGTCTAAGTATGAAGATGTAAATCTGTCAATAGAAGCCTTTAAAGCTGTTTTTGTAAACATGGTAATTTATTCTTATTCAAATAAATACCTACGTTGTTAATCACAAGTATTTGATTTTGAACAAAATTGCCCTTGGGTAGGTACGTAAATTGACTTCAATGCATATCTTAGGAGATACACCGTTTAAATAACTCCGCAGCAAAATAATGATCATGTACCGGGCGAGCGTTTTCATTATGCGGAAGGATGTGTGTGATGTGCTCTTTGAAAATAGTATTATAGGTGCTTAGAAAGAGAGAGAAAGAGAGGGTTACAGAGAGGGGGTCGCCCCTCTCTGTAACCCTCTCTTTCTCTTATGTGACGCAGACGAAGTTGCGCGGGTCAGCTAGTAGATAATATTAGTATAGAAGTACCTATAGATTGCAGATTTGTCGCTTCGTCTCCGAGATGGTTTGAGCGGCGTTGGCGATGGACACTAGTTGCATCAGGTGAGTTGAATACTTATTCTTTATTCACCACACCACACCATCGCATCAAAAATATATTATGTTCACACACTGAATATATTTTGTAGCCTGGATATTCTAAAATTAAGTCCTATCATACGATCTTTCGCCATGCTAGGAAGAGGAAGTACCGACCTATAAAATAATATGTAGTTAACTGATAAACAGTGATATCAAAATATAAATTATTATCAGGAAAATGTTATCGGCATTTTCCACCAAAACAAGTTTAGATTTGTTTTGATTTAAGAGGGATAACCGCAATGGAAAGAATGATACATTGTTTTTCAACATCATCATAATAAGTACCTACTAATGTTGGTTGTGATTTAAATAATTCAATAGTAGATATAGTACGCCTAGATGCTTAAGCCCCACTGATCGCCCAATTATTTTTTAGTCCACCTCAATTCTTTTTGGTCAAGCTGGCTCTCCATATTTCCCCCTTAGCATTCCCATCTCCGCGACATGCAGATGCCTTTCATTCATCCCTTTTGTGGCCCAACATTCTGATCCACAGTCAACAGTCTACCCATTGTTTTGTAAACCTTCCCTTAAGTTTAAGGGGAATGCGGGTAATCGCGTCTATGACCTGAATAGGGTTCTTACGCACTACGCGCCTACAAACACGACTTGTCACATGACGCCACTATCAAACTAAAACGAAAACGTATAGTCTGCGAGGTCATCTAAGACCTGCTTTGACCAAGGTAGCAAGACACAAAAGGACCAGGGAAGGAGGTCTACAGGTCTCGTCGCTAGAAGATTAAACACACAAAGCTTCCAATAATAAAGGGTGTAAAACACCTCTTAACGAATACGAAAGGCACTGGTTCTTCTTATCATTCTGATTATTTTTTTGTTCTACACTATACCTGGGAACCTTCTAGTTACGAAGATATTGGGGGTCAAATTTGCAAGATTTTAACCAGCTTTTTTTTAAATACCACTTTTTATCGCATGATTTTTACTTTAAATATCTCTACGACTCCCGTGCTATTCAATCCATCCATCCACACAATGTTTTGAGTGCGTTACATTGAGATTTACCACAAATCATGATTAATAACCTCAAAAAAAAAAGTTGTTTCCCAGCAATATTTTTTGCGTAAAGTTACTTAGTTTGATGTTCAGAATGCTTGGTTAACGGCTTTGTGATGAGGTGAAATACACCCTGTATAATTGAAACATGCAAACCAAACTGCAAATTCGTACCTAGTAAATAGGTACTCGAAATCCTTAATTAGCTTAAAGACAAGATGAGAAGCCTTCTAACAGATATACGAATATTATTATATTAGGTAGGTACCTACTATACTTTGCCGTACAGTTACGAGCACCAACATGTATTTACTTTCCTAAATAAAAACGCAATTTTCTCTAGAAATAACTATTGTAACTTGGAGATAGGATCTTTTTCATAAAAATATGACTTCCAAAATACTATGTTCCTATAATAACAACATCATCTGCTTAGCCTTTTCCCTACTATGTTGTAGTCGGCTTCCAGTCTAACCGGATCCAGCTGAATACCAGTATTTTACATGGAGCGACTGCCTATCTGACCTCCACAACCCAGTTAATACTGTGTAATACGATACACTTGGTAAGACTGTTTGTCAGTCTTTGGGTTACTGACTACTATATCGACTGTCAAAGATCTTCAAAATGATAGCTGGGACCAACAGCTTAACGTGCATTCCGAGGCACAGAGGAAACTCGGTAAGTATGTAAGGATGGTCACCCATCCACAGACCAACCTAGGCAAGCACGGCTTAACCTAAAGATCGACCTGAGTGGCTGTTCTTATTTAACCACGAGATCCGCCGTAACAACGTGAAATTTTAATCAGAACAGTACGAGAAAAACTCTTTTAAAAGTTAGGTTTACTTATCGGTTCTCGTGACTGTACAACAATAAATTAAATTAAAGACAGAGAGTGTAGCTCAGTCACTGATAACATTAAAAACAATACTCTGCCAGACACTTAATTAGTGATCCTACCTAACAACAATGTACGAGCTCTTATCATTAATATAAAATGTGTATCAGTTTTATCAATGTTTTCCACATTTAGTGTTGGTTCGGCACTGCGACAAAATGTCGTACCTCTGTTTTATTGGTATCGCTATCATTTTATTTATTTATAGTAAAGTTAAGAAGAACCCAAAGCCTATTCTCGGCATTTATGCGGTCCCAGGAAAGTGGTATTACGTCAAATATGTGGTGTTCGCTATCCTGTATTATTATAGGAAGGTGAGTTTAATTGGAAAATTGTCTTTACAGATTGTGCTTGCTTACCGGCTTTTATCGGAGTAATTTTCAACTGTTTTCTTTATTTGGCTTGTCGTTGTATTATTTGCATAGTTCTTAAAATAGACTCCTATACTAATGACTTCATGATGAATGACCCAGCCTAGTGGGTGATTTCGAGCTGATATGATGATGAAGTGACTTAAGTCTCCCTCGATCTCCATACCCGAGTCCACAAGCAAAACTAGTGCTACATAGTGAAGTCTGCTTAATTTAGTGCAAATATTTAAATGAACTTGCGACTGCAGCTTGGGCGTTTGACTGTATTCCAGCTTTCTGCCTGTTCCCTGGTTAATTCTTACCGCAGCGTGAGCTGTTCTATAGTTAGGGGGTCGTCCATTAATTACGAAAGGCGTTTAAGACCCCTTAGCCCCCTCTACCCTAGAGGGGGCTAAGCCGAATCTCATCCAATCTCACGAGGGAGAGAACCTCCTGCAAGAAATAGTGTAAAGTTGCGATAAGACAAACGGGTTTAATTGAGTAAGCATGTTTCCACTAAAGTATACATATAATGGCTATACCTATTGGCTGTTGGTTGTCCTACTAAGTTATATTTAATCATAGATATTTAATGAAAATCAAAGGCAGAGTATTAACGTATAATTGCACTAGAATACGAAATTTTGAAAAATCTCACGTGATGTCAAGGGTGGGGGTGAGGGGGTAAAATCGACAGACGTAATTAACGAACGCCCCCTTAGGTACTGCTTTTATGAAAGACGATTTATGTGGCGAAAGTTTTCAGCATAAGTCTATTTATACATGTATTAGACACAGATCCATATTTATGTGTGTGTACCTTACCTAAGTTCTAAGAACGATGATGTTTATAGTCTACCAGGGCCTCGATTCTGCTATTACAATAGTGTCAGACTAGTCGATCATTGATTTCATAATGGTCAAGTTCTGGCATCTGGCATGAATAAATATTCGCATTTAGTAGTAGATTTTGAAAACCATTTGTACTAAGGTTTTTATAATATCTAATGGCAATACGACAATACCAATAAAACACAATTTAATTAAGAGACCATTGACCGACCAATGATCGACCATTGTGAATTTAGCAGATTACGAACTTTAAGAACAATTACAATGGGATAAGAATGGGATCGTGTTGGACTGACTAATTTATTAGAATAGCAGAATTAGGCCCCAGTCTACCTATTACAAGCCGTACATTATGTGAAGTACACTACGTGCAAATCCTCAACTGCACTGTCATGGCTGTGATTATGTAGATAGGTACATACTTGGTTAGTTTGCGGTTGATATCAGTAGCTCCCGTTATTATCAGCTGTGAGAGCTCTTGGTAGCAACGCAGGTGTACGATAACCACTGATTTGATATTAATTAACAATAATTAACAGGCATCATGCGGTGTCCATGCGGTTTATTAATCATGGAATTTTTGAAAGCTATTATCGAATGGCACCAGAGTTTTTTGATAATAAAAATAATTTGTTTGCTTAAAATACAGGTGTTACCAGTTCTCAAAGTCGGTGGTTTAGGCACAAACCATATTTTGCCTTTTTAGGGCATGCAAATATAATTTAACATTATTTTATAATACGTATTTATAAGTATTTTCAATTTCAGCTCATTATAAGTAAAGTAAAATAAGTTACTTATTTATTAAAAATAAAATGTAAAAAAAGAAACCTTAACACATATTGCACAATGAAACTATTACCTACATAAATATCTTAAAATAGAAAAAAGTTTAGTATTATCCTCAGGATAAATGTGTCCATTTCCATATACTGTGGCATTATAATATTTGTTTAATATAATGATATAATTATTTAGAGTTGGTTTAGATAGGTACGATCGATTATGATCGAAACGTTAGATGTATCTCGCGCACCCTTAATACAGCCAGAAAGAGAAAAAATGGAATTGAAAAGTTTGCGTTCTCCGTTTTGCTGTATCTCCTCATGTTCGGGTGAACCTGATACAGTGATTCAGCACAGGCGGGACGGTAAAATCTAATGTCCTCAATGGTTTTGCCAAATCAGACCGACCTAAAAGTATGTGCAGCCTCCTTATACTTAGTGTCGATGCTAAAGTTTCATCTAAGTATACTAATATTATAAAGCAGAAGAGTTCGTTTGTTTGTTTGGTTGAATGCGCTTATCTCAAGAACTACCAGCTCGAATTGAAAATTCTGTTTGTGTTGGATAGTCCATTTATCGAGGAAGACTTTAGGCTATATAACATCACGCTACGATCATTAGGAGCGGGGCAGGAATGAAAAATGTTGCAAAAACGGGGATTTTTTTTCCTTCCGTTTTTCTCTCTTATGTGACGCAGACGAAGTTGCGTGGGTCAGCTATTAAATATATTTGGCACAAAATTTAGCTATGCGAACTCCGTTTTTGGCGCAGGTGTGCAAAATGGAAGGATATACCGCGCATACCAATTTGAGATCTGAGCCATTCATGCACCCGACTTGGCTCTCCTGGTTTCCTAGGACCACTAGACTTGCCGGCCACGGAAAGTATAGTAGGGTCTTCATTAATCATCCGATAACGCTACTATCTTCCAGTTGTCGAGCAAGCACTCCGCTGCGGGGCCTGATGGACGGGCAGGACAGGGGGTGAAGGCTATAGCTAACCCAAACCTCATGGACAGAGCGCAGGCGTTGAGTGATCATGCCAAGGTAACCTTTTATTTGTAACTTTTTTCTTCTTTGAGCTTTACAAATCTTTATGCACACCCAAACACTTATCATCTCTTGCTCGACGTTTATCTAATTTTTGTCCAGCATGTCGCAGGGCGGTAGGGTTTTCCACACCTGATGAAGTGATGATGTGGGTGATTGAATCAGTTAGAAAGAAAGAAAGAAAAAATGTTTATTTGACGTCAGTATTAAGCATACATGTACACAACAATCATAAAAAAGTTACAAAAAGGACAAAAATACATAGACCGCACTTCCAACTCATGGTAGTAATAAATCCCATATGTATATGAGTGCCTATATCCAACGGACAAGCCATATAAGAGCGCGAGTAGTTCCATAAAGATAAACCACACCACCGCACCTACAATCACTCATTTTCAGTGGGGTTCGATATGTGTCCGATCATTCCGTTATACACTAAGGACAGTATTCATACAGTGCATAAAATGTATGAGGTGGTGCTTGGAGGGTGATTCTGTTGGTCTCATTAACAATATTTGTAACTTCCAGGCTTTCGATGCAGTGTTCTTCATATCAGCGAACAGCGAGAAGAACAAAGGCGTGTATGTTATAGCTGGATGTGAGCGCAGACCTCTCGGCATGTGCAACGGTCTCTTTTATATTGGCGTAAGTAACTAGTCTCCGTATTTTACTTAGGATCTGCCTTTCTTCAGGTAAACGCAAGTTTAAAGTTTCAAAACAACTATGGGTCCCAACTCTGAGACATGATGCAGCTACAGTACTGTCACAGTTTTTATGTCTTGTGACTGGGGCTGTAGCTACATTTAATTTTCATCTTTGTTTCGACAGTTCAAAAGTGCCTGTGTGGCCTACTTGAAATAAATGCTTTGATTTTGATGAGAAGTAGAAAAAACATTAGCCCCTTCTGTAACCAGAACCGTAATTTATTATCTAGAAGTCAATTCATGCTCAATCGATCTAATGACGACACATCACCCCACCATTTTGATTTTGTTTCAAAGTAGCGGCCACGCATAAAACCTATATCAATCGATAGCTGCAGGACTAGCATGGGCAAGGGATAAAACTTTTCTCCACCGGTTATTTCCACTGACAAGGGACAAGGCAGTGGAAATAACCGGTGGAGAAACGTTTTATCCCCTGCTCATGCTAGCCCTGCTGGTATCAATACAAACAAGTTTTGTTTGAGAAAAAATCTTCTAAGTGTCATGTCTCCGAGATTTAAACTATCAAAGTTTATTCACTCGGTCTTATGCGGGGCTAACTTTGGGGACTGCCGTTAGAAGTAAAAACTCGTAGCCGATCCGACGCTACGAGTCTACGACGCCGCGACATCCATGATTTTTGTTCACTCAAAAAGTGCTCATCGCACATAAAGAAGTATTCACTTTTAAAACAAAATGGCAGAAGCTCAGGGCACAAGTTAATACGGCCATGTTTCATATAAAAATCTTCCAAGCAATGTGCAATGCAATGCAATGTGTTCATCTGCCTTTACGAGGCGGAGGGGACACTGACACGGAGTGTCAGACTTTTACTGACTAAAACCCATCCATGTTCCCTCGCCCTTTATGTTCCGGGGCCACGGAATTTCTTTCGAACAGTCCCGCAGCCCCGGCAGACTTCGGCCCTTGCGGGCCCGTCAATTTGCTGACATATCTCTTTGAAGCGCGCGTGGAACACAAACAGGCCGTCGACACGGCCTGTTGTCATAAGACGGACGGACGGCGAGCTAGTCCAAAGCTCACCGTCCACGGGCCCGCATCTACGGTGGCCGGTAGCCGCCAGGTGGCCTCCGACGCCCAGTGCGTCTCCCGTGGCGGCTGGGGCAAGAGGTTCTCTCCCTCTCGCGTTCCGCCTTTTCCTTCGCTAGCATGACTGCAGCTGCTGTTCCATAAATCTTGACCGTGTAGGTGTTGTTGGTTGTTTAATAACCGACATTTTGCGGAAGGAAACGGGGGTATTTTCACATAAGGGGTACGTATAATGGCGCCCAAGAGAAAAAACACGTGGACCGATTTTGATGATTGTTACGTCTTGTCTTAATCTTGTTAGGAGCAGTTTCCCCGATCATATCCTTGACAATGTTGATCTGTTGACCAGCTCCCGAGCAAAGGCTTGCTGTGCAGCAAGAAGATACCCGACACAGTACTGTTTGGGTCAGAAATCGGGGAGTTTGGAGCCGAAGGTATTAAGATCACTCCGGTGGAGCCTATGAAGAAATGGACCGTCTCTTACAAGGGACAGATGTGGTAAGTTTGTATCCCTTGTTCGTAATGAGATTTGAGAGAGAGAGAGGTGGGCATAGATCATCGTACTAGGTACAACGATAGAACGGTAGACCGCGGCGAATGTGGTTTGACGATCTGATCTTGTTCTGCGGCTTGAAAGAAGAAAGGGGAGGCCTTTGCCCAACAGTGGGACACAGGAGAGGTTAAGAAAAAAAAAGTTCATATTTCTAACATATTTTCAACCATATCTTTGATTTCATTTTAAGTTTATTTCGTACTAGCTTTTGCCCATGACTTCGTTCGCGTGAAGTTTCAATATCGCAACGCATCGCCTGTTCAACGGAAGCTTTTTTCCCGCTTGCAACATTTCTTATAGCTGCTCCGCTCCTATTGGCCAAAGCGTGATGTTATATAGCCTATAGCCTTCCTCGATAAATGGACTATCCAACGCAAAAAGATTTTTTCAATTGGAGCCGGTAGTTCCTGAGATTAGCGCGTTCAACCAAACAAACAAACAAACTCTTCTGGTTTGTAATATTAGTATAGATTCAATTCAAACTCTTCTCTTCTTCTAACTACTTACTACTACCGTTCCTATACTATAGCTTCTAAGCTACGTCTACATAGGATCCATGAATGATAATATTCATCCATGGACCGAGGGAACTGAGCTTATCCCAGTTGTAAACATCCCGTTTTTTTTCTGACTCCTGCTGATACGGGAGGAAGTAGAAATTAAGTTTTCATTTCTCATACTCGGAAAGAAGTGTTTGTTTGATCCGAATAGCAGGTGGAAAATGCTACATCCCACCCTTGGGCGGGAAAGACTCATAGTAATTGATTCCCTCCCTAGGGCGGGAATAAATTTTAAAATTAAACTAAATTTTGTTGGGCAATCGGCTGGAGAAAATCTAAGTGAGTGTATATGTTATGGACCAAGTGATGAATTGGGCATTATACATTATGCCCGGTCATTATGAAAAATGGCCAATATAAGAGTGCAATTTGATAAGAATTATTCAAATAGTCAAATTGACCGGGCACTATACATATTGTCAATCACCTTTTGGGCAGAATAATACAAACATATGTCATTACTATTTTTTATTGTTATTGTCATTTAACTTAAAATAAACTAAATATTTAACCATTTAAATAATCAGACTCATTATTTGGATTGATCATTAAGGACTTCTACATTAAGAAGTCATATTAAAAATATAACATAAAACATATTAAAAAATGAAAAATTTTACAACATGCCTAATATTATTTTAAAGAAATGACTTATTTTCCTACCGTATAATTATATCCTACTTATCCTACTCATCATCATCATCAACCGAGCCTTTTCCCAACTATGTTGGGGTCGGCTTCCAGTCTAACCAGATGCAGAAGAATACCAGTATTTTACCGATTGCCTATCTGACCTCCACAAGCCAGTTAATACTGGGAAAACGATACGACTTGGTAAGACTGCCGTCAGACTTTTGGGGCCACTGTAACGACTGTCAAAGATGGACAAATGACAGTCGGGACCAACGACTTAACGTACTTTCCGAGGCACGGAGGAAACTCGGTATGTAAGGGTGTTCACCCATCCACAGACCAACCTAGGCAAGCACGGATTAACCTAAAGATTGACCCGAGCGGCTGATATTATTTAGCCACGAGCCTTTGCCTTTGCCTTTTTGGCTTAGCGACATCTACATTTATCAGACTTCCAACCATTTTTACAACCATATCTACTATAACCTTGCCCTTCGCATTTAGAGGACATTCTGCAACACTTTCTCAGCGAAATCTCCTGTCTCTGGAACATCTTCAGGCAAAATAAATCTTAATTTCGTAATTCAGTGTTACCATAAAATTGTCAAATAAGTTATAATGTAATATCTCTAGCGAAATTGTAAAATCTCGAAATATTGTCAAATGAACTTACTGCTTACAACAAAACGCATTATTTTTCGTGATATGCATGCGATGGTAGTCAAATTACGCGGTGTGGAGGGAAAGAGGGGTCCCCCTTGCCCAGTGGTACAACTTTCATGAAAAGATATTGTACCATTCCTGAGAAATACCGATTATTATAACCTAATCTTAAAACACTTTATATTCCCCGAAAAAGCGTAGTCGACGGAGCCCCGCTTCGCGGGGCCCCTATTTCCGAGTGCAGGGTTTAAAGGAACCTAACTAGCCTAACGAGGGGGTGCCCCAAGTCCCGATTATGGGGGCAGAGATACTTCGGTATGCTCAGTTAACAATAATTCGAGAGTTTACAATATCGCTAGAGAGAAACACATCAAATTTAGCTTTATTATCAAATTGCCCAATTATCATGTAGCAATATAATAATGACCGTGCAATGTGATAAATAATGAAGTTAAGATAGTATTAATCACTTAGCCCGATAGAGATAGCCATTATTCATAATGCTCGAACATTATGTATAATGCCCGCATTAATCACCTGGTCCATAACATATAGACAGACAGTGTGAATTAAAAAACTGAGCCGCCCCCGTCTGAGACGCAGAGTGTTCCATAGTTTAAATTTTAAATAGAATTATATAATTTGGCGGGATACTCACTCTGTAAGCTGTATCGAAATCTCGGTATTTTTTCCAATATCTTATTAAAATGAGTCCAAGTAATTCTGAAATGCTGACCCCAGATTCTGTTTAAGACGAGGCAAATACAGTTATCGAAAATCTTTTGCCACAAATTAAAAAAATACTTATAATGACTTTATTAAGTGGCGAGCAGATAAGAAAATAAAACCGCTATTTTTACTTTCCTTATATTCGAAATGAAAAGTAGTATATATGCTTACTCGGGCGGCTAAATACCTCGTATGGGAATTGATTCCTTTCGACCCTCGTGTAACAATCTACTATTTGCCTACTCCTCCGCTATTCTTTTCTGATTAATTTCGTTGTTGTCAATTGTTTCTCTGGGCCATCGTCGAGCGAGCTTCACTATCTCGACGCTTTTCTGGTGGTCGCCACTGTTGATTCTGGCTTTCAGGACTTGCAGTGGTTTAGGAATAGTGTGGCGGGCTTGTCCAAATTCTATTCCACATCGTCTTATTACGACCACCTTTTAGTGCTTGATTAAAAAACCTAACTTTCTAACTTCTCTATAAATCAGCAAAATACTCAGTATTAGGGAATGTAGAAATACGGGCTTCTGCTTGGCCGTTGAAATAGGAGCGCATCATAAAATGATGTACTTATTTCTCGGCAGGTTCCAAAACGAGCCTGACAAGTTGGTCGATGTAGATTTCTTCGGAGAATGGAACGCCACGACGAAGTACTTCGATTACGACACGGACCTGCACCCCCCGGCGATCATCAAGTCAATTGCTTTGGAGAAATGGAGCAGGGAATACTTTGAAAATCTTAAAACGTGAGTAAAAATAATCAAGTCGGATTACCGTCCCATCTCTTCAACCGCCCTAAGAGAGCAATTTAAGGGAAGATATACGGAATCTGTGTTTGTGCACACATTTGTACACCATAATACTGAACTCCTGATACTACCCAGTCTCCGTTAGGCACAACCGTAACCAACACTGGGAAGAGGCTACGGCTGGGACTATTTTAATCACTAATTTCCTGTTTCAGGGCTCACCAGTCTCATTACGAACAGTTCGGTACATTAAAATGCAAGTTCAAGATCGAAAACGAATCCTTTGAGTACACCCTACCTTCGTTCAGGGATCACAGCTTCGGTAAGACAAAGAAGCAAGAGGCTCTTTAGGAAACTTAAATTCACATCGCTGGGTTACTGTCGATTATCTTGACGTGGTATGGACATGTAATGCGGAGGAATGAGGAAAATATAGTGAGGAAAGTTTTGAGTATGAATGTGGATGTTAATATCTTAAACCCCCACATTCATACTAGAAGGAGACTTAAGAATATAAACAATGGATGATGGATCAGTTCACTGATATGGCTAGAAAGGAGGTGACTGTTGAGACGACGAATAATAGAGAAGTATCAAAGTATAAAAAAAGACTTTTATACTGTGGAAGTATGGAAGAATAATTATTTGTTATACGAGCGTGCATAGTTGCTTTTTAACTGTGTGCTCTATTTTGATGGCCGAGCAAGCGACGGATTCTAAGATTGAATCACGAGCGTAGCGAGTGATTTATATATTAGAATCCTGAGCGTTAATGAGGGAATCAAAAGAGCACGTGGTGAAAAATCTTTGCACTCCAGTGCAACACGTAACTTTTTATCCCATCTCAACGAGGAAATGACTAAATGCAAAAAAAAACACTTGCGCATATTAGCAGTTTCAGTCAATTCTGTTGGCGTCAAATAAACTTCCTCGTCGCTAGAACAAATCATTTTAAGTTTCACTTGTTTTCATGTTAAGGTTTTAACAATATGACGTGAAAAGAAAATAGCGCGCGCAAAGCAAATTAAAAAAAAACTACCCCAAGAAGGTTCCAAGTCAAAGTCAAGTCAAGTCAAGTATTTTTCAAATTAAAAAAATTGTATGATAAATTCGGCACCATGTTTTGAATTCAAAAACTTAGGACACACGATGTTCTAAATTCAATTAACTTTATCCTCTAGCTAGCGGATGAAAATGGCTTTTGCACTCTACAACGCTTTCCGAGATGGGGAGATGAAAAAATTCACGCTGCACCGACCCCAAATAAATTGGGTGTCACTTTCGCAGCGCGTCGTATCTCAATAGAACAAAACATGACAAAACTGACAATTCCGTTTTAGGTACTGCCGGAATGCGTTTCACGTCCTCACGCATTTTTTTTCAGATAGCGTTAGTTTAGTTCGTAGTTAGTACTAGGTATATTAGTTACTACTATTCGTGTATGACCGTGTACCTATGAATGTGGACAAGGCAAAAGGAGAATAATATATAAGTAAAAATTGTAGCAGGAGGCGTTCTTTATTCCATGAAAAGGCGAGCTTACTGTAAATATGTTTTTATGAAAGGCGACTGTTACGACTGTAAAGCATTGGGTGGGAAACAAGCAACTGTGCTTGTTTCCCACCCAATATCCTAAATCTTGTTGATGCAGGTCAGAAGCGCGACTGGACCCTGATGCACCGGTACGCGTTCCACCACATCTTCCTGGAGAACGGGTCCAGCATCAGCGTGGGAGTTGTCTGCCAGCCCTCCACTGCTTCCATGTAAGTACAGCTACTACCTTATTCTCAGCAATAATCACCATCATGACTCCTGTGGTCTCAGAAGGGCGATGCAGATGTGTACTTTATAGTACACCCACATTTTGTCAGCCAGGGAGCGACCCTATTGCCATCAACATCACCATCTAAGCCTTTTTCCAATAATGTTGGGGTCGACTTCCAGTCTAACCGGATGCAGCTGAATACCAGTATTTTACATGGAGCGACTGCCTTTCCCGCTTTCCGACCTCCACAACCCAGTTAGTATCTAATGGGTAATACTGTTACGAGCCGGGTATGGGATAAATTAAAAACTACCGATTAAACAACAAATAACTTTAATAACCACGCAAAAATTAAAACGCAATCAGAAATACTCTACTGATCACACTATTCGCTTAGATATCGCACTTCTAGTTCACTTCGTAGTGTAGCCAAAATCAGACTGCTTGTCGTGTGTCTGCGCTGTGTTTTTATACTTGTCAACAGCCACACATATATATTCACGAATATTCTAGCGGCGTGTAGAACTACTTGGTAAGACTGGTTGTCGGACTTTCGGGCCACTGACTACTTAACGAGACTGTGAGATCTACAATTGACTGCCACCGGGCACAAATCTGTCAAAAAGTCCGTGGCTGGTACTGAGAACTTCTATCTGAGCAATTTAAGTATTATCATGACTTTGTATTCAATCACAAACATTGCAGTGGATAGAAATAGTGTTAACCTCTTGGCCATGATCTACGGGATCTAACGACACGCGTGTTACGACAGCGTCTCACGCCAAGGAAAAAAGATGACGCGTCGCATGACGTAAATCGGCCGTGGCTGTCAAAAGGGACCTAACACCTTGTAAACTTTGGTTCTGACCGTTTTAAATAAATACAATAAAATTGGTTTAATTCAGATAACAGTGATCCATATTTTGTTAGTATTACAATTATATTATACGTCCAAAACCATGTGTGTGTCCAGTGAAATTGATTTAGCTAAAATAAAATGACTATATACCACCCATATCCATTATATCTGCATGCTTATTGTATTACCTACTATAATATTACTTCTACTTTACTGTAAAATACTTTGTTTTGATATTAAGAAGGAATGTACATTCACTAACGAGCCTCATTACCGTTCAATAATAACAATCAAAACCCTTAAATGTAATGTTAGTGGAACTTGTTTACTCATAGCGGTCCTAATTATTATCAATGTTCGATAACAATAACTTGTCGATTTATTATCAAAACGTGAGGGGATTACGCACTAAATCACACATATTTCTCTCTGAAGTCCTGCGGAACAATTTTGACGTCATATGTATCACAGAGACCTGGCTTAATGATAACTTTAACAGTAGTGAATACGTTGATAGCCGATACGAATTGTACCGTTGTGACCGTAATTACCAAGCGACCGGCAGCGATCGCGGCGGTGGTGTTATGATTGCCGTACGTCGCGAGCTTTGTCCTTGGCAGCGCAGTGACATGCATACGTCACCGCTGTCGGACGAGGTATGGGTCTCCTTGCCTCTGCGCACGCAGTCGTCGGTGGGCCAAAACAATATCGGGTCACCTGAGTACTTACATATTATAGCTACGTATATACCGCACGGTACTAATCATGAACCATTACAAGCATCCTTTTACGACAGAGCGAGTGAATTTGTTTTACGTAACTATAATGATAAAGAACACCGGTCAAACGGCGAACAAATTTTTGTTGATATTTTATTTTAGCGTCTGCCCATGAAAATTATATAAAAGTATAGAGTTTGAATTCCTGAAGAGTTTTGTCTTCAGTCATATTTTTCTAGGAAGTCAGGATTTAAAGATATTCCAGTTTGAAGTTTTAGAGGTTATATCTTGTTAACAACAGACTATTCGAAAAATAAATCTAAAAATACCTTAACTCACTTTAAATACATTAATATAAATGCATTTCTTTACAACTAGCTGCGCCACGCGAAGTTTAGAAGAATATAAGGATAGTGGGAGAATAGTTTAAGGACTCCGTATTCAGAATATTACGAGTAAGTCCAACAGACGTCCGTAGGTATGCCACATGGCTCACATGGTCACACGAGACATAATTAGGTACTTACCTACTTAAATAAATGATCAGAAGAATATTTATTTAATTACCTTAGTCAACTATCTATAGGGCAGTTAGTTAGAGATATATTTTGATAAATAATTCGCCAACCCGTCTTGAGCCAGCGTGGAGATCAATGTTCGTACCTTCTCTGTTGAGAAAAGGCCTTTGCCCTGCAGTGGGACAGTAATAGGCTGGTATTATTATTATTATTATTTTTAATGGTGAATACTAAACTTACTTTTAAAATCAATTGTGTGAAAGTAGAAAGAAAATGGGATATGTGTTGTGCTTAGTCATTTAAAAAATAAAACAATTCTGTTAAAACCATAAAGTAATTTATTCTGTCAATTCTTATTATTACCTACCCTAGCTCTAAATCACAGCCTGCATTCGATTCTTCATTAATCTGATCAGGTTTTTGACGGTGCCTTGAGGAATTCTGTCCCACCCGTCTGTTAACGCGGCCTTCAATGCTTTTATCAATCAATCATTTCAGTTTCAGGCATCTTAAGGCCCACTCGTAAGATACACAACATTACATTACAACTCAGAAATATACTAATACATACAAAATATAACTTATAAACTATGAACACATGAAGTGACGGCGTCGTGTTACGCTGCGCGGTGTCACGTGGCCTGCCGCGAAAACGTCGGTAGACAACAACCTTCGGCCAAAACTCTTCCTTGAGAAACTTGTCGAGAAATTGTGTCGGAACTCGCACCACAAACGACTTGAAGTTGGCGTTGTTCAAGGTCCAGCTGGTCTTCATCTTCATGTACTCTACGACCTACTCAACCTTAGTGGAGGGATGCAGTCGGGACACATAAAGTAACGTCGTAGTTGGTATTGCTGGACGCAGCAGCATTTTGGTACTGACAGTCCAGTACCGCATTGATTGCGACAAGTAGGCTTTTTCTTCTTCTTCTGAACTAAGGTGAAGCCGTCCTCATCACACTTCTGCTTGGCTGGACAGCGCTGTACCGGATTCCTCGGAAGGGTATCACAGCGACGGTTCTACTTTCCCCCTTTCCGCTGCTTAGGTTGTTTTGCAGCTGAATCGTTTTATGGTTGAAGGGACTGAATTTCTGCCCAGGACAATCAATTGTCAATTGACCTCATAATAATGAGGAATTTTTTTACAGACTTCGTTAGACCTTAAGTTTGATTTGATAAATCTTAGTAAATTATTCTCTAGGCATTTATCACGGTGACATACGTAGACGCTCAATAATTTCATCAACAATTGTCTCGCCTGGGTTCTTTCTTATACTAGGAGACTTTAATGTGTCACACGCTTGTTGGTCTTGCAATTATGACTCAAATTCTATGGATATGTATACTAATAATGACAAACTGGCTAGCCTGACCGCCGATTTCATGAATTTCTCTTCCTTATCACAATACAATAATCAATTTAACCATAATAATAGATTATTAGATTTAGTTTTTTGTAACGAATTGTGCCTCATCTCACAGTGTAAACATCCTTTTGTACCACAAGATTTGCATCACAACCCATTAGAAATTAACTTAAAATTAAACTTTTGTCCCGCACTCAAACTCCCATCTGTAACAAAAAGACAATATTATAAAGCGAACTATGACTCAATCAAAACTGCCCTTGCGTCAATAGATTGGGAGACTATTTTTTCCAGTATGACCCATGTAGATTCCATGATTGATTACTTCTATAGTGTCCTCCAAAATATTTTGGACGAATTTGTGCCAACCTGCAATTTAAATTCTGGACATTGATACCCACCTTGGTACACCAAACCTCTCATTAAGTTATCTAATGAAAAAAGCAAGTTTCATCACAAATGGAAAACATATGGAAACTTTCAAGACTATCGCACGTTCTCATTATTACGAAGTAGATTTAAAAAAATGTCAAAAGATTGTTATCAAAAGTTTATTCAGTATTCTGAAGATAATATAAAAAAGGATTCCAATTATTTTTGGTCATTCGTCAAATCTAAAAATGCATCTAATACCATCCCTGAAAGAATGATGTACAGTGGTAAAATACTCTCTACTGGCGAGGAGATTTGTGATGCTTTTAACGAGTATTTCAACTCAGTTTTCATTTCGTCCACATCTCGACCTTACCCTTGCAGCTACAACACATCTTCTACTGTGGACATAAGCACAATCAACGTTACTTTTGAACAAGTACTAAACGAGTTAAAAAAGGTTAATATTAAAAAAGGTGCCGGATCCGATGACCTTCATCCAGTTTTCATATCCAGGTGCGCTGAGGTACTTGCAGGACCAATAACCTTTATATTTCGCATGTCTATTGAAACTGGAGTGTTTCCTAGTAAATGGAAAAAAACAATTATAACCCCTATTCCCAAAAGCAACAGAAAAGACATTGTTACTGAATACAGACCGATCGCTAAATTGTGTGTTTTGGGAAAAATATTAGAAAAAATGGTAACATCTCAAATTTCATTCGCATTTCGTAATCATATTTCTCAGCAACAGCACGGTTTCTTTAAACATCGTAGCGTAGATAGTAACATGCTAAATTTCTCGGATTTTCTCGTAAACGCTATGGATAAGAATCTACAGGTAGATGTCGTGTACACCGACTTTTCGAAAGCGTTCGACAAAATTAATCATGATATGCTTATTGACAAACTAGCGAGGGCCGGTGTGCACGGCAATTTACTGCGATGGATCCAGTCCTATATAAAAAATCGGAGTCAGGCGGTTTGTGTTAAGGGTTACTCATCTCAATTTCTCCCTGTTCCCTCCGGAGTTCCCCAAGGTTCTCATTTGGGACCCTTGCTCTTTACCCTCTACATTAATGACATAGGAAGCACATTTGACCACAGCAATCACTTTACGCTGATGATACTAAAATATTCCGAGTGGTTGAGTCCGTTAGAGATTGCTCAAAATTACAAAGTGATTTAATAAATTTACATAATTACTGTACAACAAATCAACTCTTTCTCAACATAGATAAATGTTCCATTATGTCATATACGCGTAAAACTCACCCGTTAAATTACAACTACGCCATAAATGGCTTAACTCTTAAAAGAGTTTCCACCATCAGAGATCTAGGGATTATTATGGACTCCAAATTAACATTTACCCATCACATAGACCACATAGTTAGCTCCGCATTTCGTAGCCTAGGCTTTATATTACGAATTAGTAAACCGTTTAAAAAGGTTATCACTTTAAAAATTCTTTATGTTTCATTTGTGCGCTCTATTCTGGACTTTTGTAGTACTGTATGGAGCCCATGTTTTGATATACATATAAATAGGATAGAAAGGATACAAAAAAAGTTTTTAAAATCACTTAACTACCGCAATAATACTTACGACGACGGTGCGTATGAAGATGCAATGCGTAGGCATAAACTGATAAGTCTACGTAACAGACGTGATATGTTCGACATCATTCAATTGTTCAAAATTTTAAACTCATTGACTGATTCACCATCATTGCTTGGTAAAATATCACTAAAAACATACGATCGCCTACCCGTACGCCCCTCACGTACAACACCACTTTTTGTTCCTCCGCGACTCAATAAAACATACACTCGTAATTCATTTATATACCGTTCCACTAACAATTATAATAGAGAATTTACAGACATAGATCTTTTTAACAATTCTCTTAATAGCCTTAAACAAAAACTTAAAAGTAGATATACCTATCAATAATTTAAACTCAAATTTACTTTATCTACGAAGGTACTAATTTTCAATGCAGCTTGATTTACAAAGTAAAGTCTTCGATTTGCTTTGTGAATTAGGCTGCATTGAACATTTCAGTTCTCATACAAAAAAAAAAAAAAAAAAAATATTTCTTGCACGTTTTTCCTTGTCAGGAGTTAATTGTATATATTTTAAGACACATTGTCGGCACTATAGGTCTGTTGTAAAGAACCAATTTCTAATATTATTGTTTGTAAATACATGACTGTTTGTTGCCAAAATAAAATAAAATAAAAAATAAAAAAAAATATCTGTGGTATTACACACATCTTACATTCTGGTGATAGTAACATTGATTTAAAAAATAATAGGAATTATTAAAACAAAGGACGACCAGGCAGAAAGACGTCTCCTACCTTATCAACCTCCGCAGAAAATGGGTGATAAGATATCCCGCGTGTTTGATGAGCTTGTTTTTCTGGGAACAAAACCTGCATAGTTCACGTCATAAAAGCGATGAAATATTTAATATGATTTTCTGTGATTTCAGTTTGGAACTTGGTATGTTATCCCTTCCAAACGGCGAGGTGCTGCCAATAAAATGGGTGGACCTGAAGCTCTACCAACATGGAGAAAATGGGACTGCTCCCAGAGACTATGCGTTCAAGATCGGGGCGGGAGACGAGGAATATACTATTCAGGTACACGTTTTCAAATGGTGTGTGAGCGCATGATATCCAAGATCATCTTGTAAACAATAGTACATTGTTCTCCGAGAGGAGAAAGTGACCGATTACCGTCGAGGGTGTCGTTTGAAGCCCGTGCCGTAGGCGAGGGCTTTAAAACACCCGAGATCGGGAATCGCACTTTCTCTCGAGTGATACATAGTGCTTTATACTACACCTACGAGCAAAAAAATAAATTCTACGCAAACTGAATCCTCAAACAACACAAAAATTGAAAATGGCGCCAATGGCGTCTGCAATTTTCACATGTTCTTTTTTCAAATTGTTTATCCTGCCGCCGCAGGGTCGCACTGCCAGCCCGACACCATCCAACACACAGCTAGTGGCCTGGCCAGTGTCATTTTGCGAACTTGGAGATAAAAACTCACTGTAAAAACTTTTTGGCTTTAGATATTTAGGTTACCGGCGCATAGTCTTACCCAAAATTAAAAAAGAAAAACCACGTAAGAAATGGATTTTCATACACTTTTCTCTCCCGCTCAGATGCGTTTTCTCCCCGCATATTTGTTCGATATGCAATGACGTACTTTCTACCGTAAATTTGATAAAGTATCAAGGTACTTTCCAAGCAGGTGTAGTATAAATCATTTTTTCTTTTGTTACATAAACCAAAATTAACGAAGATACGACGCTTTTAAAGTTCTGAGTACGTCACGCCTTGGTATATTTTTTTTTTGTGATTTCTGACGTCACAAGCCCCCACTTTCGAGTTTTGATACGTTTTATCTTTGTCAATATTCATTGATTTACAAAAACAAAAAATCGTGTCCATTATTTTGCAATACTCTAACAGACGGACTAAATAGATTTGCAGTTTTCTAATACTGTCGTCATCATACCTTACTAAATGACTAAGCCGTGCCCTTATCCCATTACTTGGACTCAGCAAGGTATGTTTTCTTCCAATCTTTTTGACACCGCTCGTCCGTTATCCGTCAGTCCAATATTTTCGCGTTCCCCTTTACACAGCAGTGATAGTTATTGCTTGTTCATTAATCATTTCAGAGGAATCTGTATAAATTCCAGTATTTTAACGATTTTCCTTTGCCGTAAGTGTGCGATATTAAAGGTGACACAATGATCCAAGCAGAATTGCAGAAAGCTATTGGATTAGAGTGTGTTTAGCCCCAGATTTCAAGTTAAATTACCAGGATAGAGTTAATTACTTGCTCTTGGGTAGGTTGCTAAAGCTGTAGGTTCGAGATTGATTGGGAAAATTTGACAAGTCTTTAAGTCGCAGCCAATTCAGATAACACACCGTTTTACATAATGGTGCGCCGGATTATAAAACGTCGCCGCCGTTATGAAATGTGGCGTGGTCACGTTCAGCCGGATTGTAGTGGCGATACGTTTGACAAAGCGGCGTCCAACGTTAAGCCGTATTGTCAGCAAGAAGAAACGACCGAATAAAATACTGAAAATTCCGAAAATAAAACGTGGTTGACGTAGGGGCTCCTACTTATGTCTGCAGGGTTTAAAGTAACCTAACATAACCCAATATTGGGTGTCCAAATACCGAGCTCTCCTCGCTCGCTTTCAAAGCTGCGTATTGAATGCACCGGTTTGTATTTGAGCGGCGCGTTTACGCCTCTTTGACGAACGCGAAGTGCTCATTCAATGCGGCGTAGGCACTTCATTTCAGCCGAATTGTAATTCCGCGTCGTTTTACAATCCGGCACGCCATTATGTAATACGGCGTGTGCTACGATACGGTTACGACGTATACATAGTACAGTAGTAACCTTCATTCTGAAACTGTCTGATGATGATGATATTAATGATGTCCAGGGATCAACATTAAACAATGTTTTTCACGTATTCCAGGTGCTAGTTGAATACGAGTCAGTCCATTACGTGTCCTCGGATTGGGACGCGCGAATGGTGGAGCGGTTCTGCAAGTTTGTCGTGAACAATGTCCCCGGACGAGGTGTCTCCGAGTTCCACTACAAACATAAGGATGGAAGACCAGAGTCGGTTACCAAGAATGACCCCGAGTGGTACCGAAAGATGTGCCATAAGATTTAAGGCGCAGAGTTGGTTTTACTCTGCCTGGCAGGATTTTGCACTATACTTATTTTAAATGTAAAATATTACTAAAATAATGTGAACTTGGCTTTACCTTGCCATAGCTAGGGTTAGTACATTTAAAAATATATACGTAACAAATATAATTTATTAAGCAATCTTAATAATACCATTACAGATCAATCCACGAATTGTTTTTGATTTTACAAGTTTTCATAGTCGTTTATGGAAACACAGGTATAAGGACTGAATTGATGTACTTATTTATTGATTTAAATAAAAACTAAGTTTTCTTACCCAATAGTATTTTTTTCTATCCCACAAATCCTTTCACCAGCAGAGGTGCCTCAGGCCAGTAGTACCTAATGTCCTCGAAATAACCAAAAATTCAAGACATGTGAATGTGACATCTACCAACCCGCCTTGCCGTAGATAAGGTACGGCATGCTCGTCTATCCCAAAGAGAAAATCTTTTTTCAGGTGGGAGCTGTGGGAAAATTACAGCTGATATGGTATTATACGCTTTACGAGCCTCCCCCTTAAACCATAAATAGCGTGCGAAACTACAAATAGCCTAGTAACTTAATAAAATAAAGACCATGACAAAACCTTGGTGTTCTACATCCTACCGACTCATTCTATCATTCGTAATCCATTCCTTGTTACCAACTTCCAAAAGATTGATTGATACTAACAGTGCCGTCAATGTAAAGCATGTGAGTCGATAGTACCACTAGCTCTCGACCTTGGGTGGGCATTCAGGGAACAGTCCTTTGCCCGCTCCAATTATGCCGTTAATCGAATTGACTGACTGGACCACGAATGGGATAATTGCCCACGCGCATCCCATTTTATCTACATGCAGTTTGATTTTCAGTGAATAAAAACTCTTGAATCTCTGAATACCAATGATTAGTACGTACATCAATAACACATCGATTAACTGAAGACACGTATTTTAGAACAGACATCCTACTTTCAAGGACAGAATCCACGACGCCCGGTTCTTCGCCTTTCTCGCCAATTCTGTGGATCACGGGCCCTGAGAGTACCCCTGTCACGCACACTCCTGTTAGGAAGAAACGATGAAACGCCATCTACATATTCGCTCTTATCTTAAGTTAGAAGCATACTTTTACCTTGTAATCCCGTTGCCTTGGCTAAGTTATTTATCATAAAACGCATTTAATCCACATCATCATCTGCTAAGCCTTTTCCCAGCTATTTTGGGGTCGGCTTCCAATCTGACTGAATTCAGCTGAATACCAGTATTTTACGGCTTATCTGGCCTCCACATCTCTGTACTGGGCATTACGATACCGATTGGGAAGACTTGTTGTCAGGGTTTCGGACCACTGACTGCAGGCTTTTACGATTGACAAATATCTACAATTGATAGCCGAGACCAACGGCTGACGTGGTTTCCGAGGCAGGCACCCATCCATCCATGGACCAACCTGAACAGTGAACCGAACGGCAGTTATATTAAGCCGCGAGCTCTTCTGTAGTAAGCTCAAATATCGGCAGGTGTATGTTTAGTCCCATGCAATATTGTTATGCCTACCATGCGCACAAATTACAAATCGAATCTGGATAATAATAAGTAGTAAAGTCATAGTCGTAGCCACCTTTAGGATAAAGCCTAGAAAGTTCATAAAATAATACTGGGTACTTCGGAGAGTGTGCACAGGAGCTCCACGACCTGATCCTATCATCACTCTTTTACTACCGGACTAGACTAGCAGACGTAAGTACCTACTGCAGTGGACCATCCGCACTTGGTAGAATAATAATTTCTCGTTAATGGCAGTATCACACTGTACTGGGATCAATCCATCATCACTGACAGGACCGTTATAGCCAATAGGCCTGATATAGTGGTGATGGATCAATCAGAGCGGCGCGCAATGATTGTTGACATAACGGTCCCGCATGATGAGAACCTCGTGAAAGCCGAGAAAGATAAACAAATAAAGTATCTTGACTAGGTTCGCGAGGTTGTCGACATGTGGGAAGTGGACTCAGCGATCATTGTGCCGATAGTCGTGTCAGCGCATGGCTTAATTGCCAAGAGCCTCGTCCAACACCTGAGGAGGAAGGGCTTGATTCAGAAAGCGGTAGGTACTCCTGGACACGGCCCGTATTGTTAGGAGGTTCCTCTCTCTGGAGCCTTGACTGCCGGTAGCTTGGACCCTGTTCCCGATACCAGTGGGCTACAATTTTTTATATTTTCAAATGTTTTTTATATTTATTTTTATATCAATATTTAAAAATGTTAAAGTTAGTATTAAATTGAATAAAGGAAATAATAGTAATATCATTTAATTCGGGAAACAAAAGACCCATATCACATATACCTTACAGACTAACATCCATATTTATGAAAACTACAAAAACATAAATAAAACTATTGAATACGAAGAGACGGCGTCATGTTGCGCTGCGTGGTGTCGCGTAGCCTTCCGCGGAATCGCCGATACACGACACCTTTCGGCCAAAACTCTTCCTTGAGGAAGGTCTCAATGTGAGCCTAGTCTACTCCACTTTTATTATGCGCACTGCTAAAGTGTGGAACTATGCCTGCGTCTGTGTTCTCACTCACACTGAATCCGCCTGCTTTCAAAGTAAGACTGAACAGGCATCTTCTGGACACGCTCGTTCTATCATAGACCTCATCCATCGGTTCCCATCAGGCGTGATCGAGGTCAAGAGCAGGCCCATTTTGTCATAAAAAATCGTTGCTTATCTGACAAAAAAAACCATATTGGCAACAGCCTGTATTGGCGGCAGTGTTTAGGGTCTGTAAATATGAGAAGTAGGTATGTCGCAACGTTTGCACAATCTGGCAGTCGACAACCGCGTTTTGAAGAGTGGACTATGAAGATTGTGCAGTTCTAAGTCCAATTGCATACAAATAAGGTAAGTTCCTAACTCTCATTAAAAATCTTCTATCATAAGCATTTAATAACCTAAGAAACGAAGAGTTTTCTAAAGTTTTTTTCTTGTGACTAAAAGAGTGTTGGATATGAATATTGATGAATTGAGATGGAAAAGAAGGCCAAAAAGATGGATATCAATCCATCTTTTTGGCCTTTGTGTGAGAAATGTTATGAAGGAGAAAGAAGTAAATGAAGCTGTGACAGGGAAGAATGGAAGAATATAACGTGCGCCGACCACATGTAGACAGGGAAATGGGGCAGGATGAACACATTTTTTGCACTGCTGTGACAGATAATAAAACAGCAAGTCGGGACCGCGATCTTGCCCATGGCTAGCAAAATAGGTACGTGTTTATTCCACAGACTTTCAGAATCCAGAGGCAAGATGTCGATCTCGAACACACCACATTGAATTACCAGATAGGTCGAATCATTTGAATGCCTCATCTCACCGAAAATTCATGGATGATAAATCATGCATTTGCTAAACTTGACGCGTCCGTTTCAAAGAACTTGAATAATAATTCTTTCAAATAACATTCAGAAACTCCCAGCATGGATTTTGACGCCATCTTAGAAGACGTGGGCCAGTTCGGAAGGTACCAGAAGATGGTTATCTACCTCATCCTTCTTCCGGCGGTAATTCCGTGTGGGTTCCATGCGTACTCGCAGCTGTTCATGGCTGCCCATGTTGAGCACTGGTGTCGGGTGCCGGAATTAGACATCATATCGGATGTTAGTCTTGCCAAGAATTTAAGGTGAGATATATTGGAAGTTGAACTGCTTTGCGTGCTTGAATATTGAAATTAAACTTTATGCTTAATTTCAACGTCTAAGTAAAATGTCCAAAAAAGTTGATCACCATATCGGAAATGACATGCTTTATTTGTAAGCACTTTGTCAGCTACTTCGCCCCCTTCCCAGCTGAATGGATATTTTAAAAGATCTTGCCTTTTTTACATCAATGAAATGAGCTAAACTTTCTTATTTGGGCTGAACTTTCATGACTAAAGTGGTTTGAGAGAGGCAGATCCTCCTTATATGTTAAGATTTTTCAGGTAGGTATTGATTCTTCATGTGTCGAAATTTTCTAGTATCCCAATGGAGTTAAAGAATGGTCAACTACAGTATTCTGAGTGCACCATGTACAAACTGAACTACAGCGACATTGCGAAGAACTACCAGGGTATCGGTAATCTGAAATCTACGAAAGGCTCTCCAGCAGAAGTGATACCTTGCACCAACGGTTGGACTTATGAGAAGAGCGTCTATAAGAGTACCGTGGTCACGGAGGTAAGTCCTACGAGTACTACCAAAGATTTTCAATTGTCACATGAACATATACCTTTACACGATCTGAGACTCAAACAAACGACCCCACATTCAGCAGTACCAAGATAACGCTTATCTTGCGTCCAATGATTTCTGCTCTCTAAATAATTGCGTGTTTCATTTACCTGTATTGCACTTGATCGGATACTAAGCCATGTTTTAGAAAACACTAAAACTCGTAATTTTTTTAACAGTGGAACCTGGTTTGCAACGGCGACTTTTACCCAACCCTCGGCTTAGTCCTTCTGGCTGTTGGAGGCATCATCGGCAACTATATTTTCGGCTACCTGCAGGACACTCTCGGGAGGAAACCCTCGTTCTTCATCTACCTTCTAATCGAGTGCATCTTTGGAGTAGCTACAGCCTTCTCTCAGAACTACGTGATATGGTGCATCTATAGATTCGGTGTGGGGTTCACTGTCCCTGCTATTATGACCACACCTTATGTTTTAGGTAATTTACTTCACTTTTTTATACCACACCAATTTTAGACCCGCTATCTCTCTGTTTACAACAAGATTGTGTCTTGAGACCCAAAGCAGCAAGCCATTTGCAATGTTCACAGAGTGCTTACCAGCCCATGGCCGCTATCTTGACACATAATATAATATTCAGACGCACCAAACAAAAAACTGACCTGGGATCCCCAAGAAATTAGTTAACACTTAAATTCATATTCCAGCAATAGAACTGGTGGGACCAAAAAGCCGAACACTCTGCACCATTCTATCCAACATCGCATATTCCACGGGTCTAATCCTCCTGGCTGGTGTGGTCTACCTCGTGAGAGACTGGCGCCACCTAGCGTTAGCCACTACACTACCATTCGTCTGCTTCTTCCTGTACCTATGGCCAATGCCAGAAAGCCCTCGATGGCTTCTAGCCAGAGGAGAGTTCGAGAAAGCTGAAGTTATTTTGAAAAATATGGCAAGGTGAGACGGGCTTGGTTATTTTGATATGACAGATTTAGGAAATCTAATTTTCGAAAAGTAAAGTTCAAATGACACAGTTTATTTTCTTCTGCTGCTTTCCACACCACGTTAAATTTCGGACGTTGCGACTAGTGTCACAAGCTTCCCCGTGAGTACTGTTGAGTCGCAAGTCGCGCGTCGTTTGAGCAAGTACCTCGTGGCTAAGGGGTAACAATTATAAACCCTAAGCTACTCCACGAGTATCCCAAATAAAATTAATCAAATACATTCATTTTCAGGATAAACGGTAAATCCTTGCCAGCAAACTACATGGTGCAACTCCACCGTAAATACCAGACGGACAAACAAAAACAAGACATCGAAAAGACGAAAATGAGAAAATATGGCATCTTGGACTTGTTCAGAACACCTAATTTGAGGAAGAAAACTATCATAATCACTTTCATATGGTTTACAAACACCAGTGTTTATGTTGGTTTGTCTTATTACGCGCCTGTTTTGGGTGGAGACGAGTTCCTAAACTTCTTTTTGGCCGGGATTGTTGAGTTGCCGACATATTTGTTTCTGTGGCCGTCCATGGAGAGGCTTGGAAGGAGGTGGACTTTGTGTATGAGTATGGTGGTCGGAGGTGTTGCGTGTTTGACTACGTTTCTGGTGCAACACGGTTAGTCACCCTTTTTACCTCACCCAGATATTATCAACATCATAATGGCAGGTGATACGATCATCGCTTTTTTTTAGTCTTTTACAAAGGATGGTGATTGGTGGACCATTCATCGCACTTGTAAACTAAGGTTTAGTTTTCCTTCAATCGTTGTAAACAAAATTGATACTATAATATGCATAATTGCTTTAGGTACCTACCCGTAGGCTACCCTGTGCTACACTACCATACGTTCCATTTGCATTTTAAAACTAACAGAGAAAGTGTGATGTTTTCAGATAATACTATTTGTATATTTCAGAAACCTACGTAACGCTAGCATTGTATTGCGTCGGCAAGATGGGAATTTCTTCCTCTTTTGTAGTGCTACCGCTAATGGCCTCGGAATTATATCCAACTGTGGTCAGGGGCCTCGGCATGAGTCTCAGCTCCGTACTCGGCATGTTGGGCCCTATATTTATACCACTCGTCAATTATTTGGTAATGTATCAAACAAAATATAATGAGGTACCTACTTCGTTAATTACGGTACACGGTCGATAATATAGTACATAGAGTTTTAGAATAAATGCAGCCTTTAGAGCGTTGTCTCTGTCACTCTTACTCAATCATGTAACTGTGTGAAAGACTCTTTCTATAACTCGATGGGCCATTTAACGCCCGTGTACTGTACTTCCTTCAGCATCATTTGTAACGGTCACTCTTCATCCTCCATCATTTACTAATAGACTTTCATAATTTCAGGGCTCTGACATAATGGTACTACCATTAATTATAATGGGCGCCTTACTTGTAGCGGGAGGTATTGCCAGCTTACTTTTGCCGGAAACCTTGAATCAACATCTTCCTCAAACGTTAGAAGATGGTGAAAAAATGGGCCTTGATACCGATTTCTGTTGTAATCCACCCGTCAAAGAAACTAATTCGAAGGAATGCAAGGAAACCATCTTGGAACCGCACAATTGTAGCTCATGCAATACTTTGTGTTCCTGTCAGATGGTTAGCGTATCTTTGGCGGATAACATTGCTGCAGTCATTGAAAAAGACAGTGAAAAAGTAGATTTTATTATTGTTAAACAATAGCATTGTTATAATTATTTTATTGTATTAAATATTATATCATGTCACTTTGGTTTTCTCTTATTAAATGTCCTCTATAGGTAATTGTGCACCCTACATTAGCGGCCACAATAACGATGGACGTTTTCTTTTGTAAAAACAGTGCTGATTTTATCAGCCTAATTTTGAGCCTGAATTTCAATATTTAGTACTTTTATACGTTATGCCTTGTGTCTGTGACCGTAGCTTAGCCTTCTTTGTTTTTTCTGACATTCAAAAGTGCCTGCTACGGCGCGATTCCATTAAGCAAGTTAGTTGTAAGCAAGTTGCAAATAGCAAAAAATCAAGCAAACTTAAGTACCTATCAATTTTTTTCCATTTCCAAACCCGTTGTAATATTTTATAATTTCACGAGTACCTACTTAAGAGGCCTGCGAAGCATGCGCTTTCCATACAAACGTAATACCAAAATAAAATGAAAATCAAACATGTTCTTAAGGTAATATGCATTTATTTCGATTAGATTACAGAATATATAGGTTCCCAAACACATATCTAGAATGGACACTGGTTAAAACAAGAGTTATGAGAAAAATAAACTTTCTACAGAAATTTTTAATTCCTCATATCTCGCCTTTATATCATTGTTCTTTCAAAATATTTATTTGGGAACATAGATATTCTGTAACCCAATCGAAATGTATATGTTATGGACGAAGTGATGAATTGGGCATTATATATAATGCCCGGTCATTATGAAAAATGGCCAATATAAAAGTGCAATTTGATAAGAATTATTCAAATAATCAAATTGACCGGGCATTATACATATTGTCCATCACCTTTTGGGCAGAGTAATACAAACATATTTAATTACTATTTCTTTATTGTTATGGTCATAAATATTGAACCATTTAAATAATCAGACTCATTATTATGATTAATAAAATCATATTAAAAATATAACATAAAACAATAAAAAATTTTTTTTTTTACAACATGTCTATGTCTAATATTGTTTTATAGAATTACTTATTATTATCCTACTTATCCTACTCATCATCATCATCTGCCTAGCCTTTTCCCAACTATGTTGGGGTCGGCTTCCAGTCTAACCGGATGCAGCTGAATACCAGCATTTTACATGGAGCGACTGCCTATCTGACCTCCACAACCCAGTTAACTCTAGGAAAACAATACCACTTGGTAAGACTGGTGTCAGACTTTTGGGGCCACTGACTACCTGTAACGACTGTGAAAGATGGACAAATGACAGTCGGGACCAACGGCTTAACGTACTTTCCGAGGCACAAAGAAACTCGGTATGAAAGGGTGGTCACCCATCCACAGACGAACCTAGGCAAGCACGGCTTAACCTAAAGATCGACCTGAGCGGCTGTTATAATTCAACCACGAACCTTTGCCTTTGCCTTTTTGGCTTGGCGACAACTACATTATCAGACTTCCAACCATTTTTACAACCACATCTACTATAAACGTTTGTGATGAGAAAATAAACATATATATTATAACCTTGCCCTCCGCATTTAGAGGACATTCTGCAACACTTTCTCAGCGAAATCTCTGTCTCTGGAACATCTTCAGGCAAAATAAATCTTAATTTCGTAATGCAGTGTTAACACAGTCGCGTTGACACTGAGTTACGAAACTGAAACCCATCCGCGTCCGTCAATATTCGCTTACATTGCAAAACTAAACAAAAACGCTTGAAGTCAGCCGCACGAGCCGCGCGCTGCATGGCGGTCTCTGATTGGTCAAAGCGTGCTACGCTATGCATGCTCCCCGCCCTCACACCGCGTCAAATTTGGCTTTATTATCAAATTGCCCAATTATTATTTAGCAATATAATAATGACCGTGCAATGTGAAAAATAATGAAGTTAAGATAGTATTAATCACTTAGCCCGATAGAGATAGCCATTATTCATAATGCTTGAACATTATATATAATGCCCGCATTAATCACCTGGTCCATAACATATACACACTACCTTAAGAATATGTTTGATTTTCATTTTATTTTGGTATTACGTTTGTATGAAAAGCGCATGCTCCGCCGGCCCCTTAATGAGGGATTTTCTTTTTCAACTCTTCCCTAGTCGCTGGATAGATGGCGCTAGTCTGACTACGTTACTGCAAGGAACAGAACGTCACATAATATCACTTGGACCTATTGATTATATTCGGAAGCTGATGCTAATGAAAGTGTCAGTCAACGAGCGTATGCAACGTGTGTTTTTTCAAGCGCTTTGGCTTTGGTACCCAGTAACGTAGTCGGATCAACGGCATCTATCGAGTTTATGGAAACTATTTTTTTTTAAATTGTCAAAATGAAAGCCTCTCATTCTTACGTTTTGTAATCAAATAACGTTTAGTATTTGAAGTGAAACTTCTTTATCGGGGTTGGAAAAAAATTTGGTGTAACATTTTTTCGTTACGCGTCACATTTTTCCGTTACGCGCCATCTTTTTCTTAAACTTTATCTAATTTAACTTTATTTAACCAATTTCTGTAAAGTTGCATATAGTAAATTATTTACTGAAAAATAACGTCGTAAAGAAGTTTCACTTCTTACGAGTGTACGCTAGTACACGCACACATTTTTTTTAGTTGCAATAGGCACGAATCGTGCAACGCCAAAAAAAAATTTAGCCATGGCCACTATATGTCACCCCAATTTAGGTATGCCTCTTGGTAGTTATTACTTCCATGTTCACGCTATTTTCGGAAAATCAATAAAGTGTTTCCAAACGCATTGCCATAGACAATCAACAATTTTATTTCCTTGAGGAAAATATGAATGAAGTCAGCTGTCATAAATGTCAGAAATCTTAAATCAATGTGCGGCTTTTGGATTATGAAATAAACATTGTTTGATAAAATAAACTTTAATTAAATAATTTTACAATTATGGCTTTATCGTTTTTACGTAGTAGTGTTATAGCGCGCAATGTTAAGCGTCAACTTTATCAAAATAAACGCAACGCTGGATATGTTGTTCTGTAAGTATCTTGGATTTTATTTCACCACATTATCTCTGTGTAAAGAATTATCGTGAGGTTATTGAATTATAATGTTTTAAAATACGGAATCTGCACATTCTACTTATATAGGGGAAAGTTTAAACGTCTATAGGACTCTGAAGAAGTGTTGAATATAAAACACACAATCAGACCCCTCTCAGTCTCGAATAGGTATAGCTTTTATTTACGTAACATTTAAATCCATAGTATGGATAGATAAGCACATTTTATCACATTAGTAGAAATACATTGGTCCCTAATTATTATAACCAAAAACTCCTGCTCGGCAGTCTCAACATATTTGAGTAAGTCCATAGGTGGAGTAGTCTAAGAAATCCAGAATTAAGTGATTCCTATTAGAACTATAATAAAACTATGTATATTTTATTTTCAGTATTCCAGAAATAGGTGAAGACGCAGAAAATACTTTACTGTCAGATAATGGACTACCAGAGTTCAATGACATCTCTATCGAAAAATGTATAGCGACTATCAGTAAGCAAAGTCTGGAGTATGAAAATGGTGTCAGACAGGTTGAAGTTGCCTCAGAGGACTGTAAAAATGCCTTCACTGAGGTATTTAAGCCTTTGGAAAAGCTCGACTCACAGCTAGAACTCACATGGGGTATGGCAAAGACACTGTACCTTGGAAACAGTTCACTAATGCCTACAAAGTCATACATCCAAATACACGAAAGGGCACACAAAGCACGGTCCACAAAATTCAACAGCATTCCTATATTCCAAGCAGCCGTCACAGAAAAGAACCGTCTCAAGAAACTAACTGATGAAGAACAGAGACTTCTTGACAAGTACATATTAGAAGGTAAACTAAACGGTCTGGATGTGAAGGGCATCAAAAGAGAAAGATTAAATAATATCCTGTCAGGTTTACAGAAAGAAAGGCAGATGTTCAGAGACAAAGTCAACATAGCCAATAAAGTTTTTTCAAGCACCATACAAGATCCCAGTGTCATGAGAGAATTCCCAGAAGGACTTCTATACTCTATGTCAATGGGTTCTGAGCCCACTAGAGGGCCCTGGAAACTAACTTTGCAGCCGCACATCTATGAACCATTTATGCAGTACTGTTCTGACAGAGAACTTCGTTGGAACACCTGGCAGGCACATGTACAGAGATGTTCCAACTATGTCAATAAAGAAATTGAAACTGCTACAAATCTAGAGAATATCAGGAGTTTACGAAGAGAGCAAGCAGGTATACTAGGCTATGAAACTTATGGAGATATGAGCATGGAAACTAAGATGGCTGGCTCAGTTGAAAATGTAAACAATGTCCTGGACAGCTTACTAGACAGTGCCAGATCAATGCAAGATGCAGAAATTGAGTTGCTACAAAGATTCGCACAGGAGAGAGGCTTTGACGTCAAATTAGAGCACTGGGATATACCTTATTGGCAAAGAAAACAAAAATGGTCCCTGTATGGTTTTGATGAAGAAAAAATTCGTGAATATTTCCCTCTACCCAAAGTTATTACTAGTCTCTTCACTTTGTGCAACCAATTATTTAATATACAGATTGTAGAGAGAACAGGTCCTCATACATGGCACAAGGATGTTAAATTCTATGATGTGTTTGATGAATCTGGTGGAGATCCTATAGCTAACTTTTACCTTGACCCATATGCACGTCAGGACCAGAAAATCCGCATTTATGATGATGCAGGGTGGCATATCGCAATCAGAAACAAGTGTACATCCACTGCCACCACACCATTGTCTGCATTAATATTTAATTTCCAAGCTCCAACCGAAGATAAACCATCCTTACTGTCCTTCAATGAGGTAAGTATACTTTTCCAAAGATTTGGTCACTCACTTCGACATTTACTGACCAAAGCTAACTACTCTGAGGTAGCTGGACTCTCTAATGTAGAATGGGATGCTGCAGAGGTTTGTGGCCAAGTGATGACTCACTGGCTGTATGACCCGCAAACCATCAGATCCGTGAGTGGCCATTGTGAAACAGGTGAGCCTATCCCAGAAGAGATTGTGAAGAACCTCCAAAACATCAGAGGTCACATGTCCGGTTACAACTTGTGCAAAGAACTGTACCTATCCAAACTTGATCTGGAACTGCATACCAAAAAAGCTTTCTGGAGAGATATTGTGCGAGAAATGTGGCCAAAATACCATGCGTTACCTTTTGACAAGTATGATTCACATCCCCTATCATTTACAAAGATTTTCTCTGAGGAATGGGGCAGTGCATACTATTGTCGTTTGTGGTCTAGAATGATAGCTGCTGATATCTACAGTGCATTTGAAGAAGCCAGGAAAGCTGACGACCAGGATATTCTTGAAGTGGGGAAGAGGTATAGAGACACATTCTTGGCAGTAGGAGGCAGCTGTCACCCTAGTGAGGTGTTTAGGAGGTTCAGAGGCCGGGACCCCTCACCACATGCGCTGCTTAAGAATCTGAGTCTGCCCAAGAACGCAACTCTCGAATTAGAGTAGAAATATGCATTCAGTTAATGTATTATAATTTTATTCCTAATATTATAATGTTTCTGTTGTAAAATGTTGTATTTTTTTAGCATTCACTGGCATTTAACATCACATTTGCTTAATCAGAATCAGGATTTTGTTCCCAAGCTCTTTCCATGTCGTAGATATCTTTCTTGATTGTTTCGTCATCAGGCAGAAGTTTGCCGGCCGCTTTCATTTCGTCGATAGCTTTGTGAAGGTACCCTACGCGGGCGAGAGCAGCTGCGCGGCGGGCGATGCACTTGGCACGACTACGCCGGTTGCTTTCACATGCTGGCTTCATGAGGTCCAGGGCGGTGGAGCAGTCATTCATCTGAAACATCATAACATAAAACTAGTAAACTTAAGGCCTCATGACCAGAAAAATCGACTACTCTTGACCTCAATCTACTCCTGAGGACAGAGTCGATGATGGAACGAGCTAACCCAAGAGAAGCCTATTAACTCTCGAATTAAATACATTGGGGTCATGTGAACTCGGGAACACAGACTTGAAACAGATTTTTCATATCTTTCAGAACTGTGGTAGTTGTTGGCTATCAAATCGTACTTTGTAGGTGTTTTTGACTACAGAAGTTTATCTTCCACTGCAGCCTGCTACATTGAGCCGCAGGGTGGGAATCAGAATTACTAAAATTAAAAATAAAACCCACTTGTCGAGTCATGTTTTTGCGTTGTCTGATGAGCAAGAACATGAGAAAACTCACGCACGTTGTGAAGGATATTTTACTAACTATTAGATATCCCAAAATTACCTTATAACCTCAATACTCACGCATTTATTAAAATTGCCAAGTGCGAAATGTGTAGCGGATCTGTTAGCATACAGGCTTGGCAGTTTGTCCGACAATGAGATGCCGTGGGTATAAGCACTGATAGCTCCGAGGAAGTTCCCGGTTTTGAAGAACTCGTCACCCTTCTCTTTGCACCACTGAGGATCCTGCTCCTCCGGCCGAAGATCCTCATGCATGAAACCTACAAAATATTTGGAAGCTGTAAGGCCTTTCTAATATCTGAGATATTAGGTATACTAATGAATGACAATGTCCGGAATTGGTCTTTGTTACTATTTGGTTGTTTATATCAGACACTCGAGCTGTTTGCTGCAGACACTGCCTACCACTTAATCCTAAATAGCTTTTTTGACACCGTACCACGGATGGGTGGCAATATTCGTTGGTCTTGCTAGAAAGTGGAGGCCACAAATACATAACAACCTAAGTAACTACTTATAGGGCGACTTCGATTCTTCAGAATAATATTTTCAACGAAGGTTTCGTCGACAACGGTCTTCGGAAGACCTAAGTACGAGAACATCGCGGTTGGTTAGTTTTAAGATGATTGTGATGATCTATTTCTTTACCAGTCGCCCGGCGTGCCTGTGTAACGTTCTTCAACCAGGCCTGTTCTTCGGCAGCAGTAGACTCCCTACTAGGCGTGGGAAACGTCCGAGGCGTGTGCGTAATTTCCAAGTTCATTGTCTCTCTTAGCCTTGGCAATACCCTCTTGGCCTGCTCCTTTTTCTTCTTCTCCACATATTCAGACTTTACCGGAGTCTTGGTTGCTTTCTTTGGAGGTTTCTGCACTGGCTTTACGGGTGTCGGTTGAGTTATTTCTTGTTTTGCGTTCTCTAGTTTCTTTTCGTCTTCTACGCTTTTTTCGTCGTCTGATGGAGGTAGTTCAACTATTTCTACGCCTCTTCTTTCTTGTTGTGGAGGTGATGTTTGTTTTTCATCTTTATCTTTAATAGCTAGTATCTGGCTTTTTTCCTTAGCATCTAGTTTATTGAGTCTCCAATCTTCTAACTGATCCATTGCCTTCTTCCTTTCTGAATCACGGCGGGAGTCCATCAGGTTGTGCTGTTGACTGTCTATCTCCATAGCCTGTTGTACGGTATACCTGTCTAACTCACTCTTTCTTATTCTTTTATCCTCTGACTCCTGCTTTGCTTCTTCCTGGCATTTCTCGAGAACTTCCTGCTTTATCTTCATTTTTTCTTCTTTCGTTAACTGTTTTTCTAAACATTCCCATGTAATATCTTCATTCTTCTTTAGATCTAAAACAATTAAATCGTCTTTCACTAAGCATTTGCTTTTCTTAATATCGACGTCATGTAGTAGAAACACTTCGAACAAGAATGGACTAAAGTGCGCCTTGATGTATTTGTCGGTAGAAAATAGATCAACTTTATCGTGGCTGACTGGGTTTAGAGGTACTCTTATGTGGACAGTATTATTAGATTGAGACCAAGTGTAATCTTTTACTACAATAGGCATTTTGTTAAGTTAAAACACAAGGAAAACGTTGATGAGCGCTCCACAATAACAATCCTTGTCGCTATAGCAATGGAGAAAATCTTGAATTTAGCGCTCAATTCGTTCCGATCTACGTAAAATAAAAAGTAAATCGAAAGATGTTTTATTTTTTAATATGGCAGTTCTGATGTTTATTTTGCTAATTTGCTCTCCCATAACAACATGACCTCGTTTCCTACAGAAGTAGATAACCTGTTTATTATGTCTCTTTGAGTACCTTTTACTTGTTTCTCTGAGTTTATTTGAGTGCTTCTCTGCACATTTTTTCTGAATAAACAAAGTCGAAGTGAAAATAAAAACAAAAGACGTGGCTACGACTGCGTAACTAAACATATTAAACACACAAACACTTAGAAGGCGATTGTTACACATTATCATCAATCAAATAATTTAATGTAGGTACTAACTTTGATAAGGGAATGCAAAAGTAAACAACACCTAGCAGATTTAATTCAGTGTCGACCGAACATCTATCTAGTCACAAGACCAGACAGTTTTCTCCGCAATATGGCTTCTAAAGTGCAAACCGGTAAGCCCTTTTTATTATGTCTCATACCAGAAATTTCAACACTTAGGTAACTATATAACAGATTTTTCGTCTTCTTGTCATCCTGTGTTAGCATTGTAAATCCTCTGCGAAGTTGAATAACTGTGGGAATTCGACTCCTTTCCTATCGTGGATATGACTTTTACAAGAATATAGAGATAAGGATAAGATAGTATTTATTAAATTAATTGTTATGACGACGGATTGTCGTAAACTGGAAAGAGGGTAGATGAATATTCCGTAGTTAATTTCAAGCTGAGCTTCAGGGTGGCCCGCGAAATTCAAATTTTCTTAATTTTTTAACATTGCAGGCCACTGCATGCAGTTTGATTAATATATTGTTCGCGACTGTAAGACATAATTTTATTATGTAGTTACAGAATATAATCAGAAAAATTATCAATACTACTCTCCATTTTCATAAAGGCCAAGGAACGAGTTTTTCAAGGTCAAAATCGTTCCTCGATATTCGAGCGAGACACCTATAAGAGTGCTCTACCACGTGGAAGCATAGACGATACTTCACAATACGCTCGCGGCACGCTCTGCTAGAGATATATGACCTAGTTTGGTAGTATAATCGGTCGGACGACTGCGAGAGACTGCTCGTTGCTTTAGTTTAGACGCCGAAGAGGGAAGATTGTCACGCCCTTGCGCACTGCCTGAGTGTCGTGTCTATGATGGCCATGTATGTGGCACCTAGTTTGACGATAAGTTGTCAATTAAAGTTTATAAGTATAGCTAGTGGGGACTTACCGCGAAGTAATTATTTCTAAAAACGATAACACAAAAAGATTGTCTAACTAAACTTAGCTAAAATTGTAAATAGGTCTGTCATTCAGCGGCGGTTAGGCACATTATCAGTTGTAGGTATTACTTATGAAGTAACATTATTTACTGACATTAGGTGTAGATCATACGATACGACTCATTACGTTTGTGAATTTGCGCCAGCTAACTAAATTCAATCCCTCATGGAACTCGCGTGACCGTCACCCAACGCTTCGTAGCACTCGTAGCCGATCCGCTACGGCGTAGCACCACTAGACGTGCGCGTGGTACAACCCGCAATTACATAGCTTTCACTTGTATCGACAGTCCCCAAAGACTAATCCGCACGTTTTTTTTAATAGAGCATTATTAATAATCAGAACATTGATACTAATTTAAATAATTATATTTCAGTGCTTGGAGACGTGAACCCTTCAGAGCTAGGCCGCACTTTAACCCATGAACACTTGGGGATGAACTTTGAGCACTTCTACAGACAACCGCCCACAGCACTGGCTGATAAATTCACCCCTGAACTGGAGCTCAAAACTATTGGCTACGTGAGACAGTACCCTTATAGCTCGAAGTACAACTTGAAGCTGGATGACTATCATGCTCAACAAGCTGTGATTTACGATGTCGTCGAGTATAAAAAAGCTGGTGGTGGTAAGTTTTTTCTTGTTGGATGGTTAACTGGCCAGTGTTAAGTTAAACCTGATGGAACCTCGTGTTCCAAGCATACATATCGGGACACCCCGTGTCACGGTGTTCCGTCATCCAGTCATGCGAACGAAATGTTCCTCTGAAGTTCACTGGCCGCCGCTTGTGGACATCTAGGTACAAAATACGTATTTAAATACTCCTCCCTATCGGTAACGGCGACCCCCTGGAGCTATTTCCTTGCGTGTGCCCTGAAATAGCTGGCCAGACCGAATTTGCACTAAATACCCAGTCATCACTGAAGCAGTAGAGTTGACCGGTAGAGTTATAGGTGTAGGAGGGCTTAGATGTGCCTGGCTTTCTAATGAGCGCCCAATAGCAAGTAACTCAAACATTCACCTCTGAATATAGAGTCAAAAATTAGTATCTACCTACCTACCTAAATCCGTAAAAAAATTTTTTTCAACTCTTCCCTAGTCGCTGCATAGATGGTCCGTTGGTCTGACTACGTTACTGCAAGGAACAAAACGTCACATAATTTCACTTGGACCTAATAGTTATAATTGGAAGCTTATGCAAACGTAAGTGTCATTCAACGAGCGTATGTGACGTGTGTTTTTTCAAGCGTTTTGGCTTTGGGACCTAGTAACGGAGTCGGATCAACGCCATCTATCGAGTTCAAGGAAACAATTACCTCTCATTCATCTCTTCGATCCAGGTACCATAGTAGAAAACACAACAGAAGGCATCAACCGTCACCTGACCTTCTACCAAAACGTGTCTCAAGCGAGCAACGTCCACATTGTGGCTGGCACAGGACATTACATCGCAGACCTGCAGAGCGGGGACACTCTGAAGCAGTCTACCGAAGATGTGTACAATCATATGCTGGAAGAGCTGACGAAGGGCTGCGTTAACAACCCAGAGATTAAGGCTGGTTTCATGGGAGAGATCGCCAGTGTATGGCCGATAAGAGGTCAGTAACTGAACCGTGTGAACGTATTGTAAGTCGAGCTACACTCTGTTTCTTTGCAAAAGGTGATTTTAGTGTCCGGTGATTGACAACCGCATGTACGGACGAACAAGGTAGGTATTTGGTTTACATTTTACAATGTATTTGTGGGTTAAACTGTAAACCAAATAGCTACAGGCACTCCCTCGCCGTAGCATTCGCTTTTTTTGTAATGTAACAATCCTAGATTCGATTTTGAGCAACTTGGTAAGCTGCAAGGTAAAAAAACACACACCAGGCAGATGATGATGATGAAAATTGTATTTTCATCAGCCTATTAATGTTCCCGTTGCTGGGACACAAGCCTTCTCTCTACGAGTGGGAATGGGCTATAATCCACCACGCAGGCCCAGTGCGGATTGGTAGATGTGATCACAAATGTCTTTGAATTTTTTGGTTCTAGGACCTGCCGGTTTCCTCACGATGTTTTCTTGAGAGCAGCGGTGATGAAATAAATTACACAAAATAATGCGCCTGCCTAGGTTCGAACCCATGACTTACTGATAGCAGCTGTGACCCAGTGGTGGCGGCCCCGACTTAGCTACATTTTACAAAGTGCATTAATTTTTGTAATATTTACTTTTGTACGTCAAAAATACTATCCCAACTGGATAAATAGCGGTCGACAAGTCTTAGTGAGTGGATAATAAATTCTCTTCTGCAGATTTCGAACGTAAAGCCATCCAAGCTGCGGGGGAGTTACAGCCGCAACTCCGTTGCGGGGTGAGCTTCCACCCCCACAGAACAAAAGAGGCTCCATTCGAGATCATCCGTCTTTACCTGGAGGCCGGGGGCTCCGCTGATAAAGTCGTCATGTCACATTTAGATCGTAAGTAACTTTTACGTACCAATCATTGTTAGAAGGAGTAGAAGGAACCATTTTTACCTTATTCTTCACATCTGCGATCAAAACCGTTTAACAACCCGGACTTTTACGTAGTAAAATGATTTCCTGCCTATGAAGTATGGGTACCTACCTAGTAAGGTGACACAAGCGGCGCTTAGTTCCTGTTTTTTAACTTGATTTTAAGGTTTCTTAAAAAAGAAACAGTCCCAATAATTCCGAGTTCAAATCGAGTTTATGACTTTCGGTTCCAGAACGACCTAAAAATAAGCGTTTATAATGTTTACAGGCACATTGGTAGAAGATGACATTCTATTAGAATTCGCCGAACTAGGCACCTATTGCCAGTTCGACTTATTCGGTACAGAAGTGTCGTATTACCAACTGGCGGTCACTACGGATATGCTCAGCGATGCTCAGAGGATTCAGAAGATATCCTTACTGGTAGACGAGGGTCGAGAGGATAGGATACTCATGTCGCATGATATTCATACGAAACATCGACTGGTGAGTTTTAAATATTATACGTAGGAATTTTGACGTTTGTCTTGGCATGGACTGGACTAAATGTCGATGGTTGGAGACGGTAATGAAGACCAAAGAAAAGTTGTAAGTTTTGTATTAGAAAAGATGGAGAAAAGATATGAAAGAAAACGGAGTTAAGGGGCCGGCGGAGCAAGCGTCGTTCATACAAACGTAATACTTACCAAAATAATTTGTAAATCAAACATATTCTTGAGATAGTGTGTATTCATTTCGATTGGATTACAGAATATCTATGTTCCGAAATATATATTTTGAAAAGTCATATTATAAAGACGAGATTTATTAGGAATTTAAAATTTGTATAGAAAACTTCATTTTTCTCATAACTCTTGTTTAAATCAGTGTTCATTCAAAATATATATTTGGATACCTAGATATTCTGTAATCCAATCGAAATAAATACCCACTACCTTAAGAATATGTTCGATTTACAAATTATTTTGGTATTGTTTGTATGAAGCAAGCATGCTCCGCAGGCCTCTTAATGATAGTGTGATGGTTGTGGCTGAATGGGGGAAAACGTAAGAAAAGAAACATTGAATTGAACCGACACCAAGTAACATGTAAGATCATCATCTCTCGGTCCTGGACCGAGAGATGATGATCTTGTAGAATATAGGTAGATAGAATTTGCAGCAGCAGCTTAGCCGTCTTATTACAAAACGTAGTCTTAAAAATAGTACCGGGTTTAGTACTAGGTTTAAACCATAAACTTGAAAAAACGTTATTACAAAACAAAGTTTATCGCTAGTCCTAGAACTATCTATGGTACCAAAGTTAGACCATCGTGACCCCTAGTTTAACTATGGTACTAAATTGTCAAACGTCAACGTATGAAATATTTTTTCTTTAATTTACTTTAAAACTTTTTGTAAAAAGGAACGGCGCATAGAACTCTGAACGAATGAATGAATAGTTTAAATATTTGGGTACTAGTTAGTTAGTCCTTAGTCCTTTGTTGGTCTTCGATTTGTAATACGAATGAACGAACTAACGTTAGTACCGTACTAAACCTAGACCTTTTAGTTCTGGTTTAAACCTGGTACTTATGGAAGTTTTTATAATTGAAATTAGGGGTTGCGATGGGCTGCTTACACAGGTCTGTTTTTGCACCGAATAACAAACATGTTCTGCGAGTGAGATTTGTCGACGCGGAACATGCAGAATATGCTTGAACGGATCATGTTGCAATTAGTTCGGCATGATGCCGCGTAACCCCAAAACGAGGCGAACATCTTTTCCGCTCTTATACCATAAAAAAAAAACAAAGATTTTATATTAACATCCTTTTGAACGCAAGAGCATAAACGCATGCGCGTACCCTTCACGCGATGCCACAATTATTTCATCTACCACCGCATGCCACCGTTTATATAGATGCTCTGTCACTTTGTCACATATCTATTTAGCGGAATGACATTTTATATAAGCCTATGTCCTGCCGGGAGCTGGACTTCTACTACTCTTGTTGCTACATAATGATGAGTATGAACATAAATTCCTGGGTTTTTCAGACCAGTTTTGGTGGCCATGGCTACGCACACATAATCAACAACGTGCTCCCGAAGATGATATCCAAAGGTCTCACACAACAACAAATAGATAACATTACTATCGAGAACCCGGCGCGTTGGCTGGCGATCGAAAACAAATCTTCATAATGTTAGGTACATCAATGATGCAAGTTCTCATGAATACTAAGAGACATATAAAATAATACCTTATTATTATTTATCTGTTCAAAGTGCTGGGACTACATTACTCTGTGTTGGTTCGAGCTTTGCAATCCGATAGAGCGTATTTCATTTTGTTACTGTATTGTAAATTTAAGAAAGTTTAGATTTTTGTTGAATAATACCTACTTATAGAATATATTATGTTATGTAAATGAAAAATTTGTATGTACTGTTCCCCTATATACTGTATTGAATACGAGAAAACCGTTTTCGCGTCAGTGTGTCGTTTGCACCCCGTGTATTATGTATTAGCGGACGTTGGAGTCGGTCGCACAGAGTATATAATCACTACGTTTAGTCGACCGTCACCATGGAGTACGGGGATAAAATATATAGCCTATGTTACTCGCTGATAATGTAGTATCCATAGCAGAAAGATTTTTTCAAATTGGTCCAGTAGTTTTTAAGTGTATTCGTTATTACATACATAAATACAAATATTTCTTCTACATAATATTAGTATAGATTATGAATAAGTACTAATAAAAACAAACGTCAATTAAAAATACGTTATTTTATTTACAAATACATTACTTTCGTTTCTGAACAAATAAAATTTATAATTTTATTATGAGCATACATAATGTGGATATTTCGACGAAGAATATTCGTGTTTTATCAATTTTCCAAGATGTACCATTCTCTTCAACTATCTCTATAATGACTATTTTATCAAAAGCAAATATTAGATAGAATAGTTGATCGTTTCATAAACCTGTAACTGCAAATAATGAGCGCGCGTCATTTCACTTTTAAACACATCGCAATAAGGTCTAAATTGCAATGGTTAACGCGCGCTTGTGAAATGCAGTAATAATTATACTAAGATAGTTTTTATAAATAAGTTAGTCAGGTTTGCTTCTTGATAAATGGTCAACATCTTGTGAACTTAGCTAACAGCCTAAACACGGTGGAGGGTACAACAACAAAAAATTGCTGTTCCAAACATTTTGACTGTGTTGTTTTGTATGGATCAGCAAATTTTGTTTTATAAACTTAGAAAATATTCGACCCTGTCAGGTCTACAGCCATGTACTGGACCTTGGTAAAAGTTTGTAATCTGATGTCTCTAACGCTACACACCATTATTTTAAGGTCGTTCTGGAACGGAAAGCCATAAACTCGAACATCGAATTCTGAACGATTGGTACCGTATTTTTTTTTTGTTTTTTTTCTTAAACAACAAAAAAATAATTTAAAAATAAGTTTTTTTTTGAATTATTATTTTTTTGTTGTTTTTTTGCGTTAGGGACATCAAAGTACTACTTTTACCGAAAATTAACCGTGTATAGATTGCGAAAAATATACTGTATGTCTGTATTATCTAGTTATATGAGTACCACACACTGGCACTACATGAAAATCTGCGAAAAAAAAACGAATTTGAATCCTAGTCTTCTAAATCAAGATTTTGAAGTTCTTCGTCTAAGTCTTCATCAAGGAACAGGTTTTCATTGATAGGGACAGCGGCAGCGGCTTCGTCGGAGGGAGAGGCGTCGCTGGAGCCCTGGGTCTCCGGTCCGTCGCCGGTGCCGTTCCCCAGACCTTGGTTGAGCTGCTGCAATCTGTCGTCCTGCGCTTTGGTACCGGTGTCATCCGCCTGGGAACAAGCATTGTTTTATTGTTACTTTCAGTTTGTAAAACTTAAAAAATAGTTATGAGTGAGATTACAGATTACTATGTTCGTGAGATTCATCCCAATATGTCACAGTTATAGGCCGGAGATAGACTCTTTATTCCGGTAAAAGTTCATGTGGTCATGGCCATCATTCTCCGGCCCTATTTTTGAGGTTGTGCAGCATTTCTTCTTTTTTTTTATTTTTATATAAATTGTCATATCTGTACCTGTAGTCATCTTCTATCTTGTTTTTATATTCTTTATTATAAATCTAAAGACTATATTTGATTGAACGCACTAATCTTAGAAGCCATTCGAATTTAAAAATTATTTTAGTGCTGGATAGTTAATTTATCGAAGAAAGTTATTATAGGCTAGAAATGATAAATATGACGTCACTATACAAGCATGAGGACCGTAGCACCAATTAAAAATGTTGCAAAAATGGGGAAAATTGTATTATAATCATTTCACGCGTATAAAGCTTGTGGGCACTGACAGCTAGAATAGATACAACTTTTCACACCATAAGGTGCAATAGCAAAAAAAACAAACTCACCTCTGAAGCTTCCATGCCAATAAGGTCGAACTGCACCTCCCTATACTCCGTATTATCTTGGTCTTCATCGTCCCCGTAGGTAGCGAGGTCCACGGCCTCATCATCATCATCATCCGCGTCAGCCGCCAGCGCCGGGTCGAAGGAGAACATCTCTCGTCCGGAAAGACCGACCGCGCGACCTGCCTTGAAGTCGTTGCGACGTTGATCCTCGGCCTTTGTAAGTGCTTCCTGTGAATGGACAAGTATTTTTTGTTTTAGTTCCATGTATCGTCAAATGATGTTAGTTTAAGTTTGATGAGATTTCTTGGCGCATACTTTTTTATTACAAAATGGGCCCGCTCTTAACCTCGATCACGCCGGATGGGAAGCGATGGATGAGATCTATGCTGGAACGAGCGTGCCCAGAAGATACATGTTCACTCTTGCTTTGAAGGCAGGTGGGTTGAATGTGGGTGGGAACACAGATGCTGGCAGGGAGTTCCACACTTTGGCAGTGCGCATAATAAATGTGGAGGTGAAGCGCTTAGTAAGACTCGTCGGGATATCTACCATGTGCGGATGGTACGCTGCAGTACGTCTGCTAGTCCGGTGGTAAAAGGGTGATGGCGGGATTCTATACAGTCAGCAACATGGATTGTTGTCAGTACAACCAGTACTGGCAACAATTACGTAAATTATAGTACAGTGATTAGCGCGATTTTACATTGCGATTGCGATTTTATACACAGTACACATGGTTGTTTTAATGTTTGTCCCTCTATCAGTCTCAGTCTGGATATGTGCTTGAGTACAAAATTATAATAAGTTTGTTTGTTACACATTATTCAATTGTATTACATGCAAACTACACACCGGTATAAGCTAGGGGAATTCTCGAGAATGTGCCAGGATTCCGCGAAAGCCGCGCGAGCTTTTTTGGCTCGTATTTAGTTTGTATGTTATACAACTGACATAAATTCACTATTCCAATCCGCGGTGGTGTTCATTGAGCCTTCGACTCGACTGTATCTCTCGTAGAATCTTAGTGGCAGCAGAAATGCTGACACTAAGAGTAAGATAAAAAGACAAGATGAAACCGCATAAACTTACACATTGAAAAATTCATGCTAAAATAGGCCTATAAAACTAAAGAAGACGGGTATTCGGGGCTTTGCTGTCGCGGTACCTCCAGTACTTCAGTCTCCCCGCGACCACGGCTGGTGCAATCCGGTCGAAACGTCGGGATAAAATTAAAGGTAAATTCGCGATAAATACCCGTCTTCTTTAGTTTTATAATGTGTTCTGATCGTGAAAGTTTAAAAAAGGTAAAATAGGCTTGTTTTGATAAATCTAATCTAATCAACATTCACAAACCTGTTTATCCTTGATCTTCTTCTTCTTCCAAGCAAGGAAGGTTTCCAGCGTGATCTTAGTCTGGTTAGGTCCTAGTGCTGCCCTCTCCCTCTCAATAAGGTCCACCAAAGAAATCTCATTCTTCTTTTCCTCCATTTTCTTCTTGTCTCTCTTGAGAACAAAGCCTGCTGGTAGCGCATGCCTGTATATACATTTGCCACCGGAAGGACACTCCCAGAACCAACCGTATTTCGATCTTTCTACAGCTTCCAAGAAATGTTTGCAAATCTGTAATTTGTGAAAAGGTGGGTAGTTAGAACTTTGTAATTTTGTCACGTATCTGCCTTTGGAAGGGACTAAGGCATCTTTATGCCATCATTATCTATTTTATTTTAGATAACATAACATTGCTCTTGTAGGATTAGGCTCCTGGCTCGGGTGTACTAAATACCACAATCCACATTTTGCTAGTTATGTTAAGTCCCATATAAAAGGGGCAAGCCTATTGCCTTGGCATTTCAAACTGGATGAAATGTGTTCCTGGGGAGTTGTTCCACAACTTCTGCTCAGCCAGCTATACAACCTTATTTTTTGTTTATACTAAACCCGAAAAGGGGTCATTGTACTCATCATTTTGAACAACTTTTTCTATGGGACGAACCCTGAAATCGCGAAAAAAAAATCAGCTGTTCCCTACATTTATGTTCGCATAACTCGTCAAAATGTAGGGAACAGCTGATTTTTTTTTCCGCCTGGGTAGACAAAAATTGAGATAGTTCGGCTAATATGCATGATATCTTTATAATTTATAATGCAGCTTTCTACCAGTGAAACAATTTTTAAAATTGGGTCATAACTTCCGGAGATTACCCCCTACATACAAACTTACAAACAATTTTACCTCTTTATAATATTAGTATAGATAGCCTTTTTTATATGTATTTACTAGCTTCTGCCCGCGGCTCCGCCCGCGTGAAGCTTGATTCCCCATGAGATCTTACAACCGGGATAAAAAAGTATCCTATGTGTTAATCCAGGTTATTAACTAACTGTGTGCAAAATTTCATCCAAATCCGTTCAGTAGTTTTTTCGTGAAAGAGTAACAAACATACATCCATCCTCACAAACTTTCGCATTTATAATATTAGTAGGAAGTAGGATTAGTAGGATAGTAGGATTAGTAGGATAGTAGGAAGTAGGAAGTAGGATAGTAGGATTTTATGTTTGAAATTTGAAGCAAAAATTATTAAGTCATTACATCAATCATCTATGAAGGAACCACTAGATCTATGATGTGAAGTGCAACAGCTTTCTACAACGCAGCCTCTGAGATCTCAATGAGGTCAAAGAAAAAGATATTTTATTTGTCAATGTATATGATAATAAGAACTTACAATATCAGTAGTGGGCCTCTGCTTATCACCTTCACCATGCTTCTTCTCCACAACTTCCTTCAACTTATCCTCGTCCCAATTGTCCATAGTGTCCTCGTCGTCCCGCATGTCCACATACAGGGAACGTTTCTCAGCCTGAAATTTTTTATTAAAAAAAATTATTGTATTTTGGAGAGGATTTTCAGATTAAGACCTCATCTTTAAAAATTAATCAGATTGAGTGAAAAACTAGATATTTATATGCTGCAACCTGTCTGCAGGTGTACCTTGTACACACTAAAACTTTTCTTTTTTTTCTGGGTAATTAAAAAAAAACCAGCTGTTCTATACATTATGATTGTGTAGGTATTGCAGTATTGTTTGTTGGAAATAGCCGTAGCTGGAAAAATATTGATATGTACATCATTTCGAAGTCTCCTTTCAGAATGATGTACTGAATAAGCAGTACTTTTAGCATTAGCGTCTCTGCTGCCCTGTATACAACATTACAACATACCTTTCTTTCAATAGTCAAGTCATGAGAGAACTTGCACCGGTCTCCCTTTGTACACTGGCCTTGCTTGAAGAAAGCACATACCACCGATTTGGGATCAGTACCTAGAAAAAAATGGTGAAATAAATAATATATAATTTCATGTACTCATGCAATGACCACAAACATGTTTTATTTTATCCCTTATTGAGATTGTCTCTTTTATTGTGGGTTAAACTACTTACACAAACAGCTAGGCCCAGAACCTGTGGGCCAAACAAATATTTGTTCCGTGCGGGAATCTAACTCGTGACATACAGCACAGTTGCCAATTGCTCAATTGCACTGTGCCATCACTTAGATTAACTACTGAGTGCACAATACTATAGGAAAAAGAAAGGGAAGGCCTATTCCCAACAGTGGGTGATTCCATGCTGAAATGATGATGATTTTTTTTCCTTATTATTATCTGCAATCAGACCTCAGACTATGAGCGGATGAGTTCCGTGTTGCTTGTAAATGAAAAATGATGATGATGAACAATTATAAAACAAAGAACTATAACAGATGATGGCTGTTAAAGATACACTCCGTTACTCCAAGAATCACATAGCAAGGAACATGGACAAAAATCAACTGTTAGACACAAAAGTGCAATACATGGACAAGGATATGGACAATTAGGTCAAGAAGGCTCGAATAATAATAATTCTGTAGGGTCTAGACTAGACTTTAAAAGCATGTCCTAAATGTTAGAGGCACCTAGTCCCAGAGAAATTGTGTAAAGTGCTAGAAATTCATCAAATTCTGTTTACATTATACCTTTCTCAACCTTCTGTGTCTGCACAGGTTTGAACAGTGCTGCTAATTCCTTCTGTTCCTTTAATTTGAGCTCCTTTTCTTTTTTCTTGTCTTCCATAGGCTTAGCCGGATGGATGCCGCCACTTTTAACTTGTTTCTCAACTTGCTGGATAAACTTCTGCTGCTTGGCCCCTTTCTTATTTTTAAGGCCGAAGGTCTTGTCCTGTTGGACGGAGAATGATTGATTAGTATTGTCTAAGTAAGTTCTATGTAACAAGTGTGTGTATTGTGGTTTTAGTAGTCTGTGGACCTTAGTTATATTCAATATTATTTATAGTGTCATAAATGCTTGCAAAGAAGCGGTTTTATGCAAAGGATATTTAGATTTCTAGAATACTACAGGATAGTCTGTGCCCTACTTTACTGTAATTTAATCACCAATGCGCAAAGTTTTATCAAGACGGAATATTTTACAGGCTCTGTGATGGTGGAAAGGTTATGATTAAGATAGAAATGGTTTTTAGAAATCACCTCAATGACTTTATCCTTTTTCTTTGCCTCTGTCTTTTTGCTGGCCCCGCCAGAAGCGGCTGGTGCTTTCTTCGGCGGCATGGTTATGTCGTGTCTTGAAAGTTCAAATTAATCAACAACAACCAAAAATCCTTTCCCTTAATCTTAACTATTTATTGTTAAAGACTTTACACCATTTATAATGTATTTATCGATAATTTACGTGTTTTCAAAAAAGTAAATATCTTCCACGGTGCACCAAGATGTGTGAAATAAGTGAAATTGTGGAAGTTTTCGTTCCAGCTTTAGTTAATTAGTTTTCATCACTTCTGTCATATACGAGTCTTTCTCGCTTTTCCTTGTACCGGCTCGCTGTCGTTATCCTTTTCTATTGCTGAAGATCAAGACACTTGAACATGCTTTAGTTCTGACAGGTTGAATTGTGTACAGATCACCTAGCAAAAATTGAACTGGCAACATAAACTCATGCACTTTGCGCTTTTTTGAATGTTCTTAGTATAAATTAGAAATACATCAGCATTGTTTCTAAGATTTAAATATCAAGTTAATCCCAGAAATACCTTCCGTGAACTGAATTAAAAATTCTTCTGAAAGAACTTCCGTATTTCAATAACGACCACATGCAACACTGAAATATGATTTTGACGTACTGATAAAATTCTTTCTACCAGAATTTTTATTTTATAGTCTGTGAAAAGCGATCAAAGTGGTTGATTGTTCGTTGACTTTTGGTCTCCGCCGTGCGTAAACGTGAAATAAACACTCGCGTAAATTAGGCCATGGCGAACGCTACACCGTGGAAAATTAAAGAGTGCAAAAATAAATAGACTGTGTTTAATTTTCATCAACGAAAGTCACCATGGAAATTGTCGACATTGAAGAATGCCAGCCTGACCCTACAGCGGCTACAAGAAAGAAAAGTTTATGGGCTAAAATTAACACTAGGACAACGTACAGTTATTTATTTAACATTGTAGTATCAATACTGTTGCTCACATGTCTAGTTCTGGTGCTTTATTTTTTCAAAGAATATTTGAAGACAATTTTATACTGGGTGGACGCTCAGGATCCGTGGATAATATTTTTGTTGTTTATGGGTTTATTTTTAATCGTGAGTTTTCCAGTGACGATAGGTTATTTGGTGTTAATAATAACTAGTGGATATTTATTCGGAAACTTTAGGGGTATAATAACTGTGTTGGTGAGTGCGAACTTTGGTGTGGCGGTTGCCCACTTCACGCTGAAAGCGTTGAGGAGCTACCTGCCGCTAGACCGGTTGCTCAAGAACGAGACGGCGCGGGCTCTGCTGAAAGTTATCTCGGGGCCGCAAGCCTTCAAAATTGTATTTTTCGCGAGACTGACGCCAATACCTTTTGGATTGCAGAACACAATATTTGCTGTGAGTTGATGTTTATTTTTTTGTTCAACCTGTCGTGTTCCCAGTAATTTATTTTAACTTAAAATAATAATATGCAATCCTAAAAACTCAGTAACTCACCTTCCTCACTTAAAACATTTTATTTATTTATTTATAAACAATAATGTAAGTAACAAAAACTCAACAATATTATCCCTGTTATTAAACACCTACAAATAACATGTTAAATAGTTTAGCCCTGAGTCAAGGTACACAACTGATATGAACAATATCCTGTTTAAAACTATTTTAATTCCCCTGTAAAATGTTTATGTTCTAGATAAACACCTCTTTTTAATCCTCTTTAATTGTAACATTACAAAAAAATATATAGGGACCTACCTACTCCAAAGATAAAAATCTATATCTATACTAATATTAAAAAGAGGAAAGATGTGATTTAAAAACTACTCACTGCATCGATTAAGAAAAAAATATTTTAGCAATGGATAGCTACATAATCTGCAAGTAACATTATTTATGCTAAATTTTATCCCCATACTCCCATGGAAACGAGGAGTATCACATATTTCAGTGAAACTAATAAACATGCATTTTAACAAATACTTCAATCATGTATCATAAAAACATCAAAATATATTAACTTTTATCAGTTGACTGTCATAGATAGCTTAAGCAGATTGGTTTATTATCTTTTATTAAAAAAAAGTATTAAATTCTTATCTATGATGACACCTATTTGAAATTTGAAGCAAGGTTCATTCAAATTAATACCGGAGGGCTCTTGAGAAGAACTTTTAAATGTCTATTGTTTATTAAAAATGCTGTTTCCTAAAGTGATATCAGATACCTACTTGAGAAAAATTCTCATGTTACGTCTGTATTGTATGCATTTATTAAGTTAACCAACACAAAAAAAAAATACAGACGAATTGATAACCTCCTCTTTTTGGAAGTCGGTTGAAAATAAAAATAAAATGTTTGTGTTGATTTTATCTAAGGTTTCTCAGCAAGAATAGGTACCGAAATTAAATGCCAAATGTTATTTTTGTTCATTGTAAAGTGTTAGGAATTAAATTAAGCAAACTTTTAACTGATATTTTCTTCAAGTTATTCAAGCTTGGTGCATTTTCTAACCATAAAAGGAAAATCTTTCTACTAAAAAAATTCACATAAGATTAGACTTTTACTGAATGCTTAAACTCTTAAACATACCAAGTACACTAATAATAATCAATCATCTTTACTTAAAACTCTTTAAAACATTCTTGGATTTTATAGGCACTGTGCATAAATTCCTTGTTGTATTCAAGGTAAGGTAATAAAATATTCTTACACCTAACACACAAACACCCACCCCAGCCTAGGGGTGTAGAGGCCAAGGTCACATAAATATCAGCATTGTTAATCCTTTATGCCTTATTTTCAAGGCTGGCAACTTTATGGTGACCATAAAAAAGAAACATAAACTAGGCACAATGGCTTGGACAGTGTAACCTAAATATTTAAAGATAGAACATACAAAGAAAGGCCATGACCTTTAGGAAGGCCTTCAGAAAGGAAGATGCATTATGCATCATAGAAGATGGATGGAATATGTATTAAGTTAATTATTATGTAATAAATAGATACATAATCAAGGCAATCTATGTTGTATTTAATTATCTTACTGCCTACAGTGTAACATTTCCTATTGAAATAATGTTATTATAGTCATTAAAGCCACAATATGTTAATATAAACGAGAAAAATCTTTAAAAACCATACCTATTTTACATCCTTGTTTTTTGCTTCAATGCTGGGCAAAAGCCTCAACGATATCTTTCCATAAACTGTTTTCCGTGCCTCCTTAAACCAGCCCTCGCGGTACGCGTCCAGGTCGTCTCGCCACCTCTTTCTGCGCTGGCTTAGGCAGTCCATTAGAGATGCAACGAATATTCGGCAACTATTCAATATTCGGCCCGTTTTTTCAGTATTCGGTATTCGGCCGAATAGTAAGTAGTATTCGGCCGAATACCGAATACTTAAAAAAGTAGCAAATATCTTATAAAAGGGAATAAAACAGCAATTATTTAATCGAAACATTTAATTATCCAACAATCATTCATCGCGAAAACTTCAAAATATTTCCTAATAGGAGACTTTGTATTCACAACTGAAGCCATTTTAGACAAAGTAGGTATGTACATTTAAAACACTGCACGCTGTAACACAACTTGCCGGCTACTGAGCCAAATAGGTACTTCCCGCCCCGTCACCGCCGCACGGACCGCATCAAAAAATTGTCGTAACTTGTTAGCGTCGACGTCAATTGTACTGGATCACCCGCCGAATTTATTTGAATTTATTTATTTTATTTTATTCGGCGGCCGAATATTCGGTATTCGGCTGACAGCGCCGCCGAATATTCGGTATTCGGCCAAATCACTATTCGTTGAATCTCTACCTTCCATCTTCCGGCACCCATCGTGTAAATTTTCGCTCAGCGATCATCGTGCATGCGGTTGACGTGACTAGCTTAACTCCATATTAGCCTAGCAGCTTTCTCCCCGACGACGTCCACTATGCCTGTTTTGGAACGTAGCGTGATGTTTCGAACCCTGTCTTGTCTTTTGACAGCCAGAATGCTGCACTCCATTGCCCTTTAGTAATTACCTTTTTACATCCATATGAATGAAAATAAAACTTAATCGAAACCAATCACGTAAGAAATATGTGAAAAACCATAAATCGTCACTGCGAAACCCGTATCAAGTGAACGACGTAAGTTGCAACTTGCACATAATCGAAATACGTACTGTTACCGCATTCTGATAATTACGCGGTGTAGAAGTTAATCATATGCTTGTTTATATACATTTTCCTGGTAGAGAAGGCCAGTAAAAAAGTAGAGAGCCATCCGTGGTTATCGAAACAGGCAATGCAAGGTTTTTAACCAAAGAAACTGATCGTGATCATCACGTGTCTTGAACGTGGTTTAAAGTACAACTATGGTGACAACAAATTTGTGCGGTAGCAATACTTCTCTAGAGGTCTAATACTTACTTATCTGATACTGCAGTTTTCATAGTCGTTATCCTTCTGCCAGCACTGATCGTCTTTTGCCGCCATACAATTTATCACCGTCAATGATGGTTCTAACGGTGCGCGGTGTGGTGGCACCGGTAGCGGGCATCAAACCTCATTTACCATTAAAGAACTTTAACGGTAATAATTCTACATTTAATTAATTGTCAGAGTATGCAATGAGGGCCACTGACCACAAGTTGTGAAGACTTTCGAAAAAACCGTGACATACAAATTTCAAGACCGAAGTTCAATCATTTAGCTCCGCGTGTATTCGGGGCAGGTTTCTGACGTTTGTCTATTATCTTTATCTCGAACGGCAAACAAACTGGTTTTAATTACATTTAGCATTACTCCTGTCTGCTTAAAATTACAATACATTGGTATCACCAAGCCTTCGTGGTGTTATGGTCTATTTAACAATTATGTCATACAATGCCATCTATCGTACTCCTGCTTTTTATCCCAATTTGGCGTTGCACGACTTTGCCGCGTCATATCTTCAAACTTTTCTATGAGAATTTATTCTAGTGGAAGCATGCTTCGTACGGTCAATTTCTGCATACACCTCATTCATGCGCAGAATATACAAAGTCGAAAAAGACTTTCGAAAAAGAAACCACATGGTGATTAATGTCTCCACGTATCTCAAGAACAAGTCCAATCGTTTAGCTCCGCGCGCAATCGGGGCAGGTTTCTGACGTTCGTCTATTATCTCGAACGGCAAACAAACTGGTTTTGATTACTTTAGAGTTGTACGATCAAGCTGTTTCCTTGTTAGCACTATCATCTACCCGTCATGTTTGCGATTTGGCCGCGATAGGTTTCATGGAAATGCAGCTATTTTTATCCTTAGGTTACCATTTGTTATACCATGCTTGACTAAATGCGTTGGACTACGTCATGGATTCCAGTTAAACATACTGCAGACTTGCTAAATGCCTCTGCTGAGTTATGCTGTAGTTGCCGTTGTATGAGGGCTTTGTCTCGAAACAGAATACCATGTCTTTACTTTAATGGTAAACACCCACGATTGAACCCAGAACAAATGGTTAGGAGATCTTCGATCGCTATTCGTATAAATAACGTGACGTGGCCCTTTCACAACACATGCTGCCCAAAAATCAACAACAACTAGTCTTCGAAGAGTAAATCCAATGAGAACTATAACTCACTCAGTTATTCGCCGATTCCTATTTATTGGGCACGTTTCCAAACTCCAAGCTGTAAACTGAGATCGGAATCGCGAATGATCTCGGATCAGCGATTTAGGAGCTTGGGCTGGAAACTTTTCATGCAAGAACGAATTCTCGACGAGGCTTAATCTTTCTTTGAAAAGAATATCAACTTGAAAGGCATTCATTCTAACTGAGGACTTTAATAAAGTGTCTTATAATTTTACAGTCCAAAATACTAATTAAATAGTCTCACTCAACTTCTTAATGATAGTAATTAAGTATGATTAATGTTTTAATGACAATCTTATCTTGGTGTTTGCGACAGCTTGAGTTGCTATCCCACATATGCGATGATTATCCAACAGTAATATTGTATTGAAGAATGAATTATTTAATTCGGGCTTCATCCAAGATGTGTCGATAATTGAAATAATACTGATTAAATCCGTAACATTTGGAATAGGGGAACTAGTGTCGGATTTAAGAAAAAACCCGAAAGGAAAAAAAGTGTCAAGTGTCATCAAGTTGCTGAAGACTAACTGATTCTTTAACAGTTAGTGCTTCTTATTACCAAACTGATCAATTCTGCATTGGTGTGGACTAAAAAATTCGCAAATATAATTTTGAAGCTACATTTTGGTGCCTCGCCGGGTACATTCGATTTTGTCATCCGTCCTGTGCCGAATCAGGACGTCCCACATGGCGTGTCTGTGTAGCACTCCTAAGTTATTTTTATCTCGCACATTTTAATAAATTGCTTTTTATCATCTCAGCTTTAATAACCTCTTAGTCTCGTCTACACTTGAATTAGCTACTTTTCAATCTAGATTCTAGATTGAAAAGTAGCTAATTCAAATTTATGATTCTAGATTCTAGAATCATAAATTTAGAATCTTTCTAGACTAACAAGAATCTAGTTTCGTGCTCACGCGCATACGAAAACTCATTGTTTTATGTTCCACTCATTTCATGCATTCATTGGTTATGTTCTCATACAGTTCTATTTTCAAACACGTTTTTTTATGCAAATGCCGCGCTTGATATTTACTAAACCGCAAATACCTTGTTACTTGTTTACGAAGATACTTACAATAGCTACTGTCCGTGATTTTACTTATCGTAAACTTCTTAAGGCGATTAGATGAGCAAAATTATCAACTCTATTTGTGGCGTTAAAACTTCGATTGAAATGCAATTACAATAAATTTCTAATCAGCTTGCACTACAAAGTGGTTGTTACGTCAGTCACTGCGGCCCAAATAGTGCGAAATGAGTGGTTTCGTTCGATTTAGAAAAAATCTATTGATTGGACTAAAGAAATTGTCAAACACGTTAGATTGTAAAGTAACTAGAGAGATTGTCAAACGAACATATTGCTCACAATAAAACGCATTATTTTTTGTGAAATTCATGCGATGGTAGTCAACTCACGCGGTGTGGAGGGAAGGAGGGGTCCCCCTTGCCCAGTGATACCTACCACTCACATGAAATTAAAATAATGAATAAATAATAAATAAATTTATATTCCCCTAAAAAGCGTAGTCTCCGGGCCCCTATTTCCAAGTGCAGAGTTTAAAGGAACCTAACTAACCTAAGGGATGGGTTCCCCAAGTCCCGATTATGGGGGCAGAGATACTTCCGTATGTTCAGTTGACAATATTTCGAGAGTTTACAATGTCGCTAGAGAGATTACAATCTAATGTGTTTGACAATTTTACTGTGACATAAATATTGCTTGTAGATTGTTATTGTTGTTATTTGCCATAAAATCAGAATGATCGCATGTATAAGTACGTTTTTTGTGGTTGATAGAAAGTTTTAGAGATAAGTTCGTGATTTTTTTATCGAGTCAAACTAAATGGTATGTTTTCTTTCAAAACACTACACCATACTAGCATATATCCTGAAGAATATCATGTATTTTTCTGGTTTTGTTTATTGCAGTGAATCATAGCTCATGTAGTTAAGTATACATATAACCGGATATTAAAAAATAGCCCAAATCATAATCCTGGACAAAGTCTATCTGGGAGCAAAATTTCAGCTTTTAAAACATACTAGAGTTAAAAAGTTTCCATATCAATGGTATAGTATATGACACAATAACTTCATATTAAAATAAACAACATCAATCATTACTGTAATAATGAGTTTGTTATTGAGCCGAGAATTGTAATTTAATTTAATAATGTCATAAAGTAAAACGTTTTGTTTTTTTCTGCTCCAAATGGGTAATGGTCACGAAATTTAACAGATAATTGAATGACGAGATGAATGGACCTAGTCAATTAACCTCATTAATGGTGCGACTGTTTGCTCGAAATCCGTCGGAATACAGCTTTGATACAGCAGATCCAGCATTTGTGATTCAACTATACAAGATTGAAGAGGTTGATCTGATTATTTTTGTTGCATGGACCTTCATCTTTCTGCCCTTGTCTCATTCTACTAGGCGCGGTACGTTTTATTCTTCTTTTCTCCCCTGTCATACGTCACTACATCATTTACTCCTTACTTCATATCATTCCTCACACAATATAATTATATATCTTTCTTTGATCTTCAGAGGGAGACCTCTACATCTACATCCATCAACATTGATATTCACCACTCTATTAATCATATGACTTTGCCTTTTGAAACGAATGGTTTTAAAATACTACCCGCACTATAAGTTTTTAAATAGCATGTTTACAGATTCAGTGGTGAACTAGTTTTGTGTAGGTACTAAATTAGAATGCTCCATATTGCACCCTTTATGTGAAAAACATGTTTGTGCCATAACTTGCATTGGTTTCCATGTTATGTTACATCAGTCGCTATTCTATGATACTGTAAATAGGTTAAAGCATTAAAAGTGTTTGCCTTGAAGTGCTGAGTTTAAATTATTATGGCCGAGAATTGATTATTTTGGAGTCGTAAAGCAGATCTCAAAATGCCATAGATGCGACTGCGTACTCTGTCCGAAATTCCGAACACAGCTATTTCAGTCTGTCCAGTTTATTTCAGTGCAGTGTTGGGCAGTAGTTTCCTAGGTCACGTCGGTTCTACCGGTTCTTCGCCTATTTCACAGCTATATCCGTTCTCTTTCACAAAGGCATTATCATAAACCGGCACTTTGGTCGCGGTCTGCATGTCATCGGTGACATAATTAAGATCGCGAATAGGAAGGAGCCCTAAAACTGATTAACATTGCTAGCTGACAACTTACGAGTATGTCCTCCGCCATCTTTGATTGCTATTTCTGGTCCCTTTGCTCAAAAACCATAGAGGCGCAGAGCCGTAACAATCTAATCTTGCAATGAAGAAAGTAATAGTACATATTGACACCATTTAATCACCAAGAGTATTGCCCAAGAGTTTGAGTTAATTGCTCAGTAGGTAAGATTGCGAACACTACTATCGTTCATGCCCCTAGTATGATAACATTAAGCCATTGTTCTTGGCGTGGTATCTGGGACGATCGCGTTTTAACCACCTACTTGGCCCGTTTCGCTTTCACTGTGCGCCGCTGTGTCGGACTGGCGACATTTTCTATTACGTATGCGTTACAATCCACCGCCGTGGTGTTTGTATTGATTGTTATTGTGTGAATCGCCCACGCAAGGTAGTCCACGAGCCAAAATTAGAAACAGTTCTTGGAAGACTGGTCTGAGACCTAAACTGGGGGAACCGGTCCGACCAACGCGAACTTCTTTATCAACATTGTCCACGGCTTGGAGAATCAACCTCATTAACCTTCAAATTTCGTACCACTTAACGACCTTAAGGAAACAGCCCCAAAACTCCTGTTATAGTTCTAGGCTTATAATTGACAATTGAAAGCAGTTGAATGCCGTATCTTTCCATTTGAACAAGTCTCTTAGCCACCTGTCTTATAACCCTGGATTATAACGGCACTTCAAGCAATGTACGTGTTTATTCATAAGTACTTGCAATACATAAGAATGTTTTTGAGAGAAGAAAATAATATAAAAGTGCTTGGAATATTACAAAAGTATCCTGTGACTAATGGCTCGAAGTCTCCACGCGTTAAGATTCTATAACGGTCATCGGTTTTATTACACCGTTCGTCATTGTCTGGTCTCATCAATAAACAAAATATAGCTATCGATATAAACATAGACACACCACACGAGGCTTGCCTATTAAAACTCCATCTTACTTGAGTTAGGAAATATTTAAGGCACCTTGGAGTAAACCAACGATTTAGAGCTGCAATGGAAAAAACGATTACACTGAAAACCTTGGTGGCGTATTTTGTTCTAGATATGCCAAAACTTGATTGGAGTGATGATAACTTATAAGTAGTAGATAATCCAAGGTTAACAGTCATTACGCTTATCACAGAGGATTGTCATAACTTTGAAACGCAAATAAGATTAAAAACCTTGAATTTTAATATCTACGTCTACTTATAAGATTGGGGCTATCTTCATGTCTCATTCAAAACTTCAGTATACGTCTTATCACCTTATCATGTAGCATTTGTGGCTACTCCTACGGCGTTAAGTGGTCTAATGCTCAAGATAATATCAACCGCTGCTATCTTAACTGAGACCCGTTTTTATCTGGTGCAGGGCAGTAAACTTTTGTCGCCATCTTTCTTGGTCCTATGCCAACCGTATTTACATTTATCATTTGAAAACTACATATAGATGTGTGCAGTCTTTTTATGTGGTCTTTGTCTGTCGTTTAAATATCTGGCGCGTTTAGTGTCATCTCCGGCAAAGGGCAGACATTGTTGATGAAGATTCCTTTTCAATGTATCATTCGATTTAGTATATCAATGGGTTAGACTATGGTGCGTATTTATAATAAATTGCTTGAGTACAAAACTACATGATTGTGTTCGAACGACACGTTACAGCATCATGATAATGTCATGTTATTTTATTCTTGCACATTTTATAGCTGTGTTTCTAGCTGCATCGAAAACAGCATCCATATTTTATAGAGAACTGCTGTAAACATTTTCGACGGCCAGTCCAAATATACCAGGCACCGGAGTTTCAGAGCTCGTAAAACGTTTACTTTACACCAGGGAGTATTTTCATTCCGTCAGCAATTTCATTACAACAACAGCACAGTAATAATCTAAAAATATCATTTGAATATCAGATATGCGATCGTTCGGGGACGTTCGGAATATCGTCACGTTCAATATTTGTGGAACTAGTTGGGAAGATACATTACTGGGTTTCATTCAGATAAACAAAGAAAGCTTAAGATTTAAATTATGTTACATTCTTGTGAAAAATGTTAACGTTTCCGTTTCGTTGACGACCTTTGAAGATCACTGTCTCACTCAGTCATGCTGAATCGTACTTATATTTCGTTATATGCAAACTCATTCTGCTCCGTGTAAGCATTTCTTCACATGACTTAAGCCCGGTAGGGGTCCATTTGTTAGGAGTCTGCCCAAGTGCCCATTGCACCATTATATCATACCGATTTGCTTGACACGTTCGGTGTATGTCTGTACGGCCATTGCATGGTATGGTGTAGTGTTCAGACTCCTTTATGATAAAAAAAAATCCGTTACATTAACTTGAAGATGTGTTTGACAAGTCTGACATGTTCTATCCACAGGAATTTTTCCACTACAACGACTTTCATACGGTCAGTAATTGGCCTACTTGGACACACAGTGCGTCCGGCGTCTCTAAGACTCAAGGCCGCCGCAGATCGGTCAACTTGTTTATCTTAAGAAAAACAATCGATCCATCTTGCTTTTTTGAGACTGTCTCATTGGTATTTACTTTGACAGAAAGCATTCCTCGCCAAATGAACGCGTTTACAAAAAAAAAACAGTTGATTCGCGGAATGACGCGTCGCGAACATTAACAAATTTCAAGATTAGGTTACTGGTGCTTTTTAATATTGCGTGCTTGGCATGGTCTACTAAGGTTTGTTCTAAAAGCGTACGTGAAAATTCTTGTTTAATTTACTAGGCGCCGAAGGCATGGCGTTAATTTTCAAAGCAATCTACCTGGCTGTCGTGACTCCGTGCTTAGCAAATGCCTAGCCACTAAAAGTAATTGTACACATTTGCCTTCTACCGCAAACCATACAACTTTATAATCTTGATGACAAATGGTAATAGGATTGACGTGTTCCAAATCTACATTGTTTATAAGTTTAATGTATTCACTGCACGCAAAACTGAAACTCCATAGTTTCAGTAATTCTGAGAGATTTCATAACGATAGTCGGTAATTTATGAAAATGCCCGATATTTGGGAATGCATTGAATATTAGAATAGACAGTAATGCCCTTTACATTTACTTAACCTACATTTTGAAAGCAGTTGTACAGTTGTAGGGTTTCTGTTCCGACCTGATTTTAATCAGATTGTCTTCGAAGAATCCACAGTCAAATCCATAGTCAAATCTAATTTTGCTCTTTCTGGAAATGTTTCACATGGCCTTGCTTCATATTTTCATTCGACATTGTAAACATTTTTTTTCTGCGTATCTATGTAGCTTACGCTGTCTCGGCCTGACCTGAGTCTTACGGTGTTTTTTTAAAACCAATTTACAGAAATAATTATCATTCTCCACTCAAGTTCTTCTCGTATTTCTAATATTACGTTTCCGTTGTCCAGGTAAGCGACGTCCGAGGCTGCGGCTACCACTTGGCCACGATGCTGGGTTTGCTGCCAGCTCAGCTGATCAACGTGTACCTCGGCTCCACGCTGAGGTCCATGCATGACGTGTTGCACGAGTCCCATGTCACTGGATACATCGTGTTTGTGTGTCAGGTAATTTTTAAGCCTATTTTCATCTTCATCAGGTTTCTCCTGGACTTCATCATCATCATCATTATCATTTCCCCCAAGTGTCGGCCCCGTACGACTCGCATCCAGTGGATTCCCGAAACCTTCACTAGTCATCGGTCCACCTAGTAGAAGGCCTTCTAACGCTATGTCTACCTGCACTTTTTCTATTTATTTGGGTCCAATACAGCATGTCTTCGTCCATCATACTTTTCTTTTACTCGTCATCTCAGTAATAACCTGTTTTCCAGCTATATCAATCCTTGGGTACGTATCATAATCTCGAATTTTAAAAGACCGAATTTTAAAATACCGATGGAAGAAATCCCGAAAATTGAAACGCCGAATGGTTGTTTGGTCGAAAGTTTAAAATCCCGAAAGTTCATTAGACCGAAAGTTTGAAATCCCGAAGTTCAAAATCCCGGAGTTTAAAATCCCGTAGTTCAAAATCCCGTAGTTCAAAATCCCGAAAGTTCATTTGTCCGACAGTTTAAAATACCGAAGTTGAAAATCCCGAAAGTTTAAAATCCCGAAGTTCAAAATCCCGTAGTTCAGAATCCCGAAATAGTCACCGTTTCCGAGAAAAACGATTTGCAAGCATGCAGCATACAGCAAGCATGCAGCAAGCATGCAGCAAGCCTGAAGCAAGCATGCAGCAAGCATGCAACCAGCAAGCATGCAGTATGCAAGCATGCAGCATGCAGCAGGCATGGTTTCTGTCACGGCTCCGACGCTGCGGGGCTCCGGCTGTCACACGCGAGCTTATCGTCGCAGAGGGTTTTAACACTCACCACCGCAGCTTCGGCTTGCTGGCCGGCTGGAGCCGGCCAGCCTCAGCCGCGGCGGCAAGTGTTAAAGCCACCTGCTCCACAGCTCGCGGCCCGCCTCGCCCCTCCGCGCCTACGCGGGCTTAAATTACACTCTCGGGGTAGGGCAGAAAAGACTACGTGGAGTCGGTTCTGCAGCGATTCATTTCTGTCACAAAATTTGTGCTTTTAGGAAATCATAATTATTTCTTTATTTCTTTTTTTTTTGGAATTCCACAATTAATATCTTGGTTTCAAACGTTGTTTTATGACATAAAACGATAAATAATTAATTGTTTGTCAAATAATACGTTACTAAATAAAAGTATTCGTCCATTCGGAATTTCGTCCATTCGGGATTTCATCCATCGGTATTTCAACCATCGGTATTTCGTTCATTCGGGATTTCGTCAATTCGGGATTTTATCCATCGGTATTACAACCATCGGTATTTCGTTCATTCGGGATTTCGTCAATTCGGTATTTCGTCCATTAGGGATTTCGTCCTTTCGGCCATTTGAACATCGGTATTTTGTGTTTCGATATAACGACTATCGGCATTTAAAACTTTCGGTATTTTGAATTTCGATGTTTTGGACGTCGGTATTTCAATCATAGGTATTATGAACTTTCGGGATTATGATACGTACCCCAATCCTTCGCACGGTCCATCTATGGTTCATTTGGCCTTCCTTTTGCTCTTAAATCATAATTGTTGGAGAACATTCTAAAAATCGTCTGCCAATCGTTGAACACGTTCCAATGAGTGGACATTTTAGTATGCATTTGAATTAAAGCCTTATGTTTATCAACTATAACTACTCCATTCACCCCACCTCATTATTACTAACTGATCCTGATCGAGGCAATACCGTCATATAATTATGTGCGTTGCGGAATGGAGATTCATATAGAAAGTGTTCCGATTGACTAGTGTTTAGGCGATGCTGATCTGATCTTAAGAGGCCCATTTTCTGCAGAAACATCATCTATCCTCCATTGAAGAGTTCTATTCTGTACCTCCGAAGTTCTTTAGATAATGACGAAAGTGACTAGCCAAATTAGAAATCAAGGTCCTCGTCCTCTTTGGGACCGACAAATTACGTAAGCCTGTTGAATTTGAAACATATAAATAGGTGTGCCAAAGCACAATACACATTATCTGTAAGTTAAGCAGTCTCTCCATTTGTTTGCCCGAGCGCATCGTCCGTGACCGCTAATTGAATTAAGTACCCACATGTCATGCCTTTATTTGCACATCAATGTACGTCTATACTTCCTAATACATAGATATCGTGTAAATATTCAAGTGTATAGTACACACTGCTGCAATTAGGGTTACCATCTGTGCGGATTTGTCCGGGCTTCTCAACTGCAAAAGGTATTCTTTTGAAAACATAAATGCTTAAAAGCTTTCGCTCACCGCTTGTGTTCGCCTGTAATGTAACAGTTCAAATTCGAGCATTACTTCAATGAGTGAAGAGAACCTGTAACGATACAATGTGTAGCAATCACGGGTTCTTAATTCGAGTCATGGCATTAGAGCAGTAGACTGTAATGTAACATTACAGGCTAATGCTTCGGTGATGGAGCGCCTAAATGACCAAACGCCCAACATTCTGCCAGGACTTACGAAATGGGAACCCTAACTGCAAAGCAATTACTTATGGTGCTCAGTGTAATGTTCCAGAAAGTTTGATGACGTCACAAAGTGCTGCGGTTTATTCTGAGATATTTAGAGCTTTCGTCTCGATGCCGGCAGAAATCGAAAGTTCCAGAGCGTAGCGAGATCTTTGCATGATATTAGTAAACATATTTCCTTTAGTTTTTGCTCTTTGGTTTTTCCCACACGTACAGATGTTAATAAGGTTATTGAGTAATGCTATGGTACTACTAGCTCGGCTGTTGTAGATAGGCAATCGCTCCATGTGATATACTGGTATGCAAATTCATCTTGTTAGGCTGGAAAGCCGACCCCTAACCGTAACGTCCTGGCCACAGCTACGAGCGACGCGAATTGCGGCGCGACAAGCGGTGAGCAGCGAAAATAAATGGTAGACAATATTATGAAGTATGCCGCAGCTACCGGCGACGTGCGGGAATTGCGGCGCTGGTAGAGATGTGCGACACGCGGCGGCGACGACGGTCGGCGCGACGCGCGAGTGACTCAAATGTACTAGCGAGTATCGAGGCGGCCACCGCGCGGTGTCGTCGGTGGACGGACTCGGCATCACACGACCGAAACAAATAATTTTGTTTTTTTTATTCGCGCTGGCCGTTAGGTGTGGCCAGGACGTAACATCGTTGAAAGGCTAGGCAGACGATGATGTTCGAATGGTTGTGTATTGGTTTAAATGAAGACCCTTTAAAGTCCATAGTTTACCGACACGTTATGGAGATAACCAGAACAATTCCCATGTTCAGCAGAGTTAGACTCCCCCCGAAACCGACGACGGTCCCGCAAGACCGAGTCTTTTCGAAGACTCGCAATAGTAAGTGAACACAGAATCATTGGTTCCATCCAAAGCTCCTCGTCTGCTTAAATTGATCCAAGTATTAGCATATGGCTAAAAACGCCCAAAAAGATACGGAGAAATAAAATGAAAGAGTTTTGCTCCTGATTGTCTGAAAGACGGACTACTCGTAACTAGCATAGTACAGTCTAGTACTTTTCCTTAAAATGAGTGTATTTTAAATGGCTGTTCAGACTTACAAGGCGTCATAAATATGTACTCAGGTAGTCTACATACAACCGAGACCTTGTTGTTCTACCATGTCCGTTCTCTAATGAGGTCTAGGTTAAAACGGCTACGAGTATCTTAGTGTGTCAAACGAACCAAGCGCACACAATACTTGTTCAAAATAGCAACTACAAACAGGTATGCATGTTCAGCTTTGACAATTTTTAACATTGTAGACATGAAGTGAACGCGATTTTAGTTCAGAGGTCAACGCACACTTAAAGCAGTGCACGGGCATCGCGACTGCTATGTGGTTTGCCGCTTGGTTTCAATCGTTTCAATCGCATGTCACTAAAAAAGTGACAAATGTAAATGTTGATAGGTGGAGAGGGAGAAGACCGACGAAAATGTGGAAGGACTGTATGAGTAAAGAAATTAAAGAAAAATAAGTAAACGGAGTAATCGAAAGGGAGGCAAAATGTAAGCAAAAAAGTGGTTCGCCGATCCCAAGTAGCATGGGGCAAAGGCAAGGAGATGATGATGATTCCAGTTCAATGTGATGCCGTTGCGATGCTTGTAGTGTGCGTTTCAGTATAGTTAAATACAGAGAAAGAATCGAGATCTGCTTATAACTGCGCGTTGACCTTTACACTGTATAGAAAACAACTTTGTTTCGTATTCTATTTTTAGATCAGACCACGTTCCAACAGTTCTAGTTTAAAATTTAGATTTTCCAACTCCAGTGTCAGTCAGCGTAGATAAATATTGTCATTCAAACATTTTATCTCATTTCCTGCGAGTTACATATCTCGACTTGGATACCTATTTACCTATTATCTTTTTAAATCATTACGTAACAAGACTCATGACACGAATGAAGGCCAGAGATAAAGAAGATCGTTTTGAAGAATGTTTGAATTAAGTCGTTGATAAAAAATGAAAACATTAATTGAAACGACAATTCGAAGGGATAAAAAGAAGTGTTGATCGTCCGGCGGCGCCGGCGGCGAGATGGCCAGACGAAGTTGCTACCATCGCGGGAATATCCTGGATGAGGCTGCCACAAGAACGTGGAGCTTGGCACAAGCAAAGAGAGGCCTGTACCCAGCAGTGGGGGAAGTGGATTATGATGATGATGAATGTCATTTCTTGGCGCATCGATGGCAAATACATAAATATATAATATAAATTTGGCCCTAAACCTGCACTGAATTAAGGCTCATGCTAAAAGGAGCCCCAAATCCTACCAACATACGACTAAAATAACATCAATCCTGTAATCATCGAAGGGTTAGGCCGAGGTGTATCTAATAGTACACCGACTTTTTGTCAGTTATGTTAAAATCCCAAGTTTTGAAGTATATTGCCGTCAACCGAACACAAATATCCACACCCATCGGTCCGTTATTGAGAAATTCCTGTTGAAAGGTGCCAATAACACTGCTAGACCTGTGAATCAAATCCAGGACCTCATTATCAGCAGTCTCGCTTGTAACCACGAGATCAACATCTTTATCATTTTATAGCACGATGCACATGATAATAACGCCTGGGTACTTTACCTAAGCTCTGACGTCACAATTCATAAATGCAATACTATCGCAATAGGGAACTGGGGCCATATAAATAAACAGGCCCCTCGACGTCCGCTGGATTATTGTGTAACAAATTGATATCAACGTTATTTTATAGCGTATAATAAGCATTCGTTGTATCGTATTGCGTTTATCTGCTGTTTGAACTGGGAAGCTAATAAACACCACTACTTCCCAGAAGAAGCAGAGTGTCGGCTTTCTAAAAGCGGCTGCAATTTATTCGCAAATCGAAATTCGTGACAATGGCCATCTTTGGAATAAATATGATTTGGTTGCTTTCTCTTGACGATATTCTCAGCAGGACTACACTGACTTCTTTGTCGTGTTGCTGCAAACCTTGGTCTTCCAATTCCAACATTCGCAGCCATGCCAAACATTTTCATTTTAGAATATAAATTCGTTTTTGTGTATACTTTGGCCAAGTATGTTAAAAATACTATGGACTTCAATTTGATCACGAATCTTTCCGAAACTATCTTCTGCTGTTGTATTTGAAGGAAGTTTTTTTATGTCCTGACATGGTAAACTGACTCCTGATGACTGACTGATGAAGAAGGATGAATCGCATTTGACTAATAGACTAATGAATGTAAAAATGTTGATGGATCCAAAGAGAGGAAGACCAAAGAAAAGATGGATGGGTTGTGTGAGGAATGATCTGAAGGAAAACCGAGTAAATAAAAACGTGACGATTGACAGGTGATGATGGAAGTAAGAAACGAGTTGTGCCGAACTGTCGACCCCAAATAACATGTGATGAGCGCAGGAAGATGATGAGATGGTAAACTGTCTCCTTATGGTAAATGACAACCGCCTATGGGCTTCTGCAGTAGAAGCCTATGAAGAGAGTATCTGCAATAAAGCTGAAATTACAATGAACCAACAGCACCCCCCAAACCAGAAAATAGTTCCGCTAACAGGCGACAGGTTATTTCCGTAACCACATAATACAGTTGACCTTAAATGCATAAACCGATTACCTGCTCCCTACATAGGTAGCCTCAACTGTTGGAAGTGATAGGTGTATTTATCGGAATAGGGGGAGCTACGTGTGGCTAAAGGTGAACCTCAAAGGTCACAGCGCTGAATAAATTATGACCAATACAGGCTAGGTGTTTACAAGTTTCATCGATGGGTTGATTTAGTAATAGGTGTGCATTCGTGGATGTACTTTTTGTTTGGTCTTCGTCAAGTGTCTTATTGTCTTTTTTCCTTTGTTACTTCGGGTTGGAACAACTTTTTTGTCCTCAGTCCTCTTTCAGATACTTACCTACTTCTTTTTCTTCCATATTCTTCAGACATACATGTAAACGATGTTATGGCAAGAAAGAAAGTGTCTGAGGTGATGATGGGTAATAGAGCAGTATGGAAGAAAAAGAAGACATCCTGCACCGACCTAAAATTAATTGGGATTTGATGAAGATGATTTCAGCAATTTTAGTAGTCTTTTTCTCCTTTTTCTCCCTTTGCTTGCGGCCACTGTTTTAACTTCATCTCTAGTTCTCTATATCTTCACTTATTAAGACAGAACCCCTCTCCAAAAAACCCAAAAAAATTCCCTCCTTCATCCTTTCTCCCCCTCCTTGTCAAATCTTTTGGTAAGATCCCTTTCTCATCGTTACCGTCGCAAAAAGTATTCGTTTTACAATTTTGTCTCTTCTAGGTGATTGGGTTTTGACATTATAGGTGTGTTATTTTATCTCATTTAAAATTGCCAATCGGCTTAATTATTTATCAGCTGACGTCTAGCGTAACACTCGTTCAGAAAATGCACGTCATGGTGACCATGTTAACCGGTCACTATGTAGTTGTGTACTGCTTAGAATCAATAACCCGTTATAGAAAAAAAAGTATCTCACTTCCTACTAATTATTATTAATGTGAAAGTTCGTGAGGATGGATGGATGTTTATTACTCTTTCACGCAAAAACTGCTGACCGGATTTGGATGAAAGTTAGCACACAAATAGTTTATAACCTGTTTATATTTTTGTCTCGGTAGCAGTAGCGAAGGGTACATTTTTGAAAGAGGTAAGTCGGAGCACAATCTATATTATTTGTCGATGGAATACCGACTGTGTCATTTTTCGAAGGTAGGAATTAATGTGGTAGGAATCGCGTTGTATGGAATCTTCGCCACTGCTCGGTAGTACAATCTCGTGACAATTACGGAACTCCATACAGAAGAAGCTACGTTCATATGCTAGTGATTAAATAAGTTATCATCATCAACCAGAGCCCGACTTGACGCACTGATGGCTATAGGCGTCTCTTTGACTGCCAATCTCCAAGCAACTAAGTAACCTGCTATGGCCACAAAGTGATCTCCAACCATCTCCCATCACCGGTAGACAACCAACCCTTATCTTTCCATTCCTAAGTTAGTTATCCAATAAAATACATTTTTCCCAAATTAATATCTCAAAACATTACTATTGAAGAATTTGTTTTGGAAATAAAATAATAAAAGTTTTTTCGCGTGGGACAGTCCCACCATTATCATACTGACGCGATGACGCTGTCGGTGAGGAAAAACATATTTTGTGAAAGGAAAATGATAAATATAACCTCATTTCTGATTCACACAAACATGTTGTTCAAAACAACAGTAATATTTCTAACGTATATTGTATTTGTAATCGCCCAAGGTACAATTTTCTGGGGCCTTTAGGGAAATCTAGTTTGGCCCTTAAGTTGAGAAATTCCTGGTAATTTTAGCCTAAGCCCTAGGCCACCAGTTACCAGGCTAGGGCTCCTTATAAGAATACGGTCATTAGGTCCCACTAAACGGGTAAGGTTAGAACTGTGATCTGACACGCGCGAGCCGACCGAGCAAAGCGAGCAGCGCCGCAGTCGCCTCCTGCGAATGCTACGTCCAATTTGATCGCAGTGTAATTTGCTTTGTTTAGGTTATTAGGATATAACTACAGAACATTAGAATGGAAAACAAAAACAAGTTGCAAAATCAAAAATCAAAATCAAAGCATTTATTTCAAGTAGGCCAATAACAGGCACTTTTGAATTGTCGAAACAAAGATGAAAATTAAATGTAACTACAGTCCCAGTCACAAGACATAAAAACTGTGAAAGTACTGTAGTTGCCCATTCCCTAACGTAGATCTCTATGGAGATGAACGGGCAAGAAACTCCATGGACACTCTTTTAAATCAAATTATTGTTACAAAATCTTGGTTACATCATTCATGTTGAGATGGTAAATTATGTGAGAACAATCTAGCAAGATGTGCACGTTAAAAGTGTCCATAGTAAAAACAAAATAATTCTTTTGCAAATAAGAAAGAATGTGACAAGGATATAGAAGGTGACGACGATGAGGTTAGGATTACTTAGGATATATCTTGACACGATAAATCGGGAAATCAGTCTAGGAAAACAAACTAGTCAAGCCTGAAATGGGGTATGACCATGTAACGCATCGATAAACATCTTGCATGAACTTGTAACGAGGATGAGTGTACTATTTATATCGCTAGTCTCAAATCTTCAGTTTGAGTCAATGTCATCAAATAAATCTCGATTTCTCGCTCCGCTCCGCTTAGTACGTTTTCCTTCACCATCTTATCGCTGTTGTTGATGTATGGAACGGTTTAAATCTTAAAGGTCTTATAAATATATTAATTCTAGCTAAGACAGCTAGAATTAATATATTTATAAGACGCAAAATTCTCCTTGTGCAATGTATAGTTGTACCTGTATTTACGATACTATGGCAGATCGTTTAAATATAAGGTTTTGTCGTAGTTAGGCTAGATCCGAATATGAATGTGGATGTGTATTAAGAGTAGAGGAAGACCAAACTAACGGTGGATGGACTGTGTGAAGGACAGGCAAGAAAGAGGTGTCTGATGATATGACGAACCCCAAATCAATTAGGATAGCGGAAAGAAAATTATGAGTTCCGTTAAAAAACTCCAGGCGCCTCTAGGGTGACTGGAAGCTGACCCAGACTTGTGGAAAGGTTAAACGGATAATGATTATGGTACAACAAAGAGTATTGTATTTACGATAAAGGGTAACTCACCCGTCGGCGTCGTTTCCGTCCGTCTGTCGCATAGTTCCAACTCGTATATTTGTAATTGCTCCAATCTTCCTCTTATAGTGCGTGTCCGGTGACTGTATTCTTCATTTTTCCTTTTGTAGCACTCATGAGGAGATATACATAATGGGTGCAAAAATACCCTTAACAATGCAGAAAGGCACATGATCTCCCCGTCATTGCGATCATTTATTGTCCTGAAACATGCGGAACCTTCTATTAACGGAGATCTGGGAGGTCAAAGTTCCAAATTTTTCACAAGTGCTATTAATACTATAATAATAATAATAATAAAAGCCTTTATTAACAATCCTACATGTTACATTTCATCTTATAACTGCTTATGTACTACTAATATTAACCATGGTTGTTTATGAAAGCAACGTAATTAAATGTTATTATTTGTATTAGACACCGGTTTCGTGATTGTCTTGCTCTTTGGCATAGGCCTCCCCAAGTGATCTCCACAACGATCTGTCCCTTGCTATCCTCATCCAGCATGGTCCTGCTACCTCCTTGATATCATCCTCCCATCTTCGATGCTGCCTGCCTTTACTTCTCTTTTTATATCTAGGGCACCATTCCGTCACTTCGTTCGTCCACTTTTCTATCCTACTTCTTGTTAGGTGTCCTGCCCATTTCCATTTCAGTTGTTTGATTTGGTGTTTTATATCTATAATTTTGGTTTGTTTTCTTATTGTTTTTAACCTAATTTTGTCTCTTGATTTTATGTTAAGTATGCTTCTTTCCATTCGGTGTTGGCAAGTTTCTAGTGACTTGATATTTTTCTTTGTACAACTCCATGCTTGACATCCGTACGTCATGCTTGGTAGAATCCATGTATTAAATATTTTCTTCTTGCCTTCTATTGGTATATCCGGGTTTTTCATTTCGTCTTTTAGAGCCCAGTATCTCTTCCATCCTAGGTTTATTCTATTTTGAATTTCTTTTGTTGTGATGTCTGTTGGAGATATTATTTGGCCCAAGTATGTGTACTCGTTTACATATTCCAGCTCTGCAGCATTTTCAGGTTTAATGGGAGTTTTGGTGTAATTTGTCATTAACTTAGTTTTACCGGTATTTATTGATAGTCCCACCTTTTCACTTTCGTTTATTAGTTGTTCAATCATAATCTGCAGAGTGTTTGGATCGCCACATATTAATATAAGATCATCTGCTATTAATACTACTTTATTTTAAATATCTCCATGACCTCTGGTACTACTCAATGCATTCATCAGCTCATTGTTTCGAGTGCTACCGCAAATCGTGATATTTCTACCCAAAAATAAAGTTCTTTCCCAACAACATTTTTTACTTTGGCTTCGTGAAATTGTGACGTTCCGTAACCCCTCGTATGTGAAGCTCGACCGAATCGGTCTGAATCCATTGTTCAACTGTTGTGTCACTTCGCTAACAGATAAAGGTTTAACGCAAAATTATGTACTTACGGGATAACTGAAATACAATAAATAGATTGGTGGGAAATACTATTGACGTCAAATAGAACTATAGTCGCACAATAAGCAGAAAATGCAAGCAGAAAAGAAAATGTTTCAGGTCAATTACTGTTATCACCCAACCCAAGCCCTAGACATTCATATAATATATGACACACACCATTCGTGGTATTTCGTTTCCGTTTTCGCTTTCGTTCCAACATGCTAAAGATATGAGATAATGTCAAGAATCTTGGCAAAGTCACGGTACTTACAGTGCTGTAACTTACAAGATTTTCCCTATGATCAACGGTAGCGTTACCAACGGTATATGACTTTGGCGAATCGACGAAAAAACACTTGACTCTTATCGCGTTAACGATAACTCGAACGCAAACGCCAAATTTGTTTGCAGAGACCATGCAAATGTAGTTATAATGTGAATTAGGAAAAGATAGTGAAAATATTTGACTGTTTGGTGTTGGCAGTAAAGCTTAGGAAGTGTTAACATAATACCGCGTTCCCATTACACGAAGTATTATAATATCTGTGCCATTACGGACTGACAGATTTACCGGCATAGAAAAACTGACGGAAGAGCTAGAACGCGTGCTAATCGTCATGAACACAATATAGAGAATTCTGAGTTCAAACTAGCATAGGCTGAAGACTTGGTGAACAGGTGGCTTGGTAAACTGCTTTAAAAGAATCTTTCTACATCAAATTCATCTCAACATTATCATTCTTCTGCCCTTATCCCTATTTACTTGGAGTCGGCGCAACATCTCTTCTTATTCCATACTCTCTCTATAACTCGTCATCTCATTAGACAGCTCCTTTCTAGCTATATCATCCTTAACACTAATCCATCCATCGCTTCTTTGGTCTCCGTCTAAAGCCATCTACATTTATATTTTATACATAATGCATGGCTGAACTAGTACTGTTACGAAATTATTCACGTCCTTCCTCATTCTATCGCGTTTCTGCCTTGTTACCAATGAGAGATGTAGTAAATTACCGTCAACACGTAATTAGTTAGGTAGCCAATAGGTATGAGGTAAAGCAGTAGGCACAGTGAGGTGGTGGTTACCACGCACAGGATCAACTGAAACCTGCTGAAATATTAGTCTGAAGACGGGTCCAGACGTGTGTATCGTGTAATGTAAGATTACGTGTAATTTAGCGGCAACAGTGTGGACGAGCGCCTTTCTGTTCGCGCTAAAATCGACAGCCGATCGATCACGCGTGGCCAGCGGCGCGCAAGCATTTCATGTAATGCTCGTAGTGCCGCCAACACACAGAATTCGCGTTAGATTTTAAGATAAGTACATTACATTACGCGTTACACACATCTCAACTCGGCTTTAGAGTAAATAAAAAACATTTCCTTTTTGGTTTTTGAAAGTCTTCGCTCGGTCGCTTCTTCGTGGTCGTGATTCATATTTAAATCAACATACAACCTACTGACGCTGTAGGTTCCGGCTGTCATTTGTAGATCTTTGACAGTCGTTACAGGTCAGGTCAGGTCAGTCACTGGCTCAAAAAGTCTGACAACCAGTCTTACCAAGAGGTATCGTAGTACCCAGTACTAATAGGGTTGTGAAGGTCAGTTAGGCAGTCGCTCCATGTAAAGTACTTATATTCAGCTGCATCCGGTTAGACTAGAAGCCGACCTCAACATAGTTGGGAAAAGGCTAGGCAGATGATGATGACAACCTAACACTGACCCGCAAATCGAAAAAACTTAAGAAAAATTGCATTTCGCGGACCACTATGGACCTTGACCTTAAGATTGATCGAGTTAAGGGCGCACAGAATGACAGCTAAAATTCAAATTTTGCCCCCGCTTCCTCAGGCTAGATAGTTCTATCTCGCTCACACTATCAAGAAGATTTTTTTTAGGGTGAACTACACTATTGATGGAACGATGGCAAATATAATAATGTGTGTTTTATGTATGAACAATAAAAATTGTAATGTTTTAAATATGGACTCGATGGTCTAAAATAAATTTTATTATTATCTCCTTTATTCATTTAAAAATATAAAAAATAGGGCTCCGCCGGTGTCGGGAGCAGGGTCCAAGTCACCGGTGGTTAGGGTTGCAGAGACAGGAACCTCCTCACAATGCGAGCCGTATCGAGGAGTACTGCCTTCTGTATCAGGCCCTTGATCCAACCGCCTAAAGAAAGCTTCGACAGATGTTCGTCGAGGCTCTTGGCTATGAAGCCATTGGCCGACACGACAATCGGCACAATGGTAACCGAGTCCATATTCCACATGTCGCGAACCTCGTGCGCCAAGTCGAGATATTTTATTTGTTTCTCTTTCTCAGCTGCGGAATGGTAACATCGGTATCATTACGCGGCACGCTGATCGGTCTATCACCACTATGTCAGGCTTATTGGCGACAATAGTCCTGTCAGTAATGATAGACTGATCCCAGTACAACGTAACATGGTCTTTTACGAGAACTGGGTCGGGCACATACTTGTACTACGGTACCTCTAATTCCACAAGATTAAATTTCAAGGCAAGTTGCTGGTGAATAATCCTGGCTACTTGATTGTGCCTGTGCAAATACTCGCCGTTAGCCAGACGAGAACAACCAGAAATAATATGTCTGATGGACTCACCCGGAAGGTGACATGCCCGACACACGTCAACCGTCCCGTCCTTCATAATTATATTTCCGGTAGTTTTTCGTCAACATAACTTCCTCCATAATCGCACAGACAAAACCTTCAGTTTCCCCAAAGAGGTCACCAAAACGTAGCCAGGACACGGACGCTATAAAATCTACATCGGGCCCATGAAGAGCCCGGTAGAAGCGCTATTATTATTATTATTAAATATTCATCACCTGCCCGGTCTTTTCCAAATATGTGGAGTCAACTGAATAAAAGTATTTTATATGGAGCAATTGCCTATCTGCCCTCCACAACCCAGTTAATACTGGGTAATACAATACCTCTTAATAAGACTGGCTGACAGAATTTCAAGCCACTGACTACCTGTAAAGACTGTCAAAGATCTACATATGACAGACAGCAGATTTCCGAGGCACGTAGGAAACACGGTATGTAATAGGTGGTCACCCACATAAGGACAAACCTAGGCAAGCACGGCTTAATCTTAAGATTGACCCAAGCCGCTGTTATTATTTAGCCAATAGCTCCTTACCTCCCCTCGCTTAATCATAATGAAACCTAAATTCAATTCTGTTTTTAAACATTTAGACAGACGTACTGCAATATTACTGACAAGTCAACACGAGGAAACTTATATTTTGGAAACTTTATAAAAACGACACAACTCCTTTGCCACCATGTGGCCCGCAACGCCCGGTGTGTTTCTTGCGGCGGCTGAGACGTGAGGTTTTCTCCCACTCACGTTCCACCACCTCCTTCGCTAGCATGACTGCTTCGCAGAAGGAGGTGACGGCTTCCCATTCCGGCTCGCTCCAGACCATGGATTGGACCAGGACCGGACACGAGTGGTCGCCGTCCCCGATTGCCGCTACGAGGACACGGCGGTGATCCGCCCAAGCGGGGCAAACATCCACTGTGTGCTCCACTGTGTCCGCCCGTCGATCCTGGCAGTGGTGACACCGGAGCGTTTCCTCCTGCTCGGTTCGGTGCAGAAACTTCCCGAAACCACCGTGTTCGTTGAAGACCTGCGTCAGGCGGAAGGCACTATTTGGCGTTGTGGTCGCTGCTAGCAGAACTTAGATAGCTTAAATCACGGAAACGTGACACTGTAGAAGATTTTATCTCAGAAAAAACTTGTTTGTTGTGATGCCAACTATCGATTAATAAATGCTTTATGGGTTTCTGATCAAATCAAAGTTGATCAGAAGATGTCTTCAGTGATTGTATTTTAACTTTGATAGCTCTCATCTCGGAAATATGACAGTTAATAACGTTTTAATTTGTGCAAAATTTGTTTGCATTGATGCTAGCTGTCGATTGATAGACGTTTTATGCGTGTTTGATCAAATCAAAGTTACGTTGAAAATTCCACGGTGAATGCACTTAAACTTTGATAGCTCATTATCACGGAAACGTGACACTTTAGAAGATTTTACCTAATACAAAGTTGTTTAGTTGTTTTGTACCAGCTATCGATTCATAAAAATCCTAAACGTGGCTGCTACTATTAAAAAATCCGGCCAAAAAAATCAAAATTAATCTGTGTTTACAGTTTGGTATTTCAGTTTCATATCTATCATCTTCATCTTAAATTCATTTACAACATTTGATACATAAGGGTTCAAAAAATTCATTACACCAAGTGAGGACTGTGGTGCACCACGCGGGATGTGGAGGGGTGTGAGTGTGACTACAATTTGGACGAAAAATGTAATTCCTTCGATTTATAAACTTGACTAAAACAATTCGGGTTAGTGATAAAGATCATAATGGTAAATTTTTCAAAAGTTTAAGTTCTCAGGCAAAAGTGCGAAAGGGCTTGGAACATTTGTCCGCCATTTTGTTTTTTTTTTTCAAAGTAGCGGGCACACATACAACCTATATTAATCGATAGCTAGTATCAATACAAACAAGTTTTGCGTGAGACAGGATGTCCTAAAGTGTCATGTTTCCGAGATATGAGCTATCAGAGTTAAAGTCAATTCACTGATGGAATCTTCAGCACAACTTTGGTTTGATTAGGCACGCATAAAACACGTAATAAATCGATAGCTGGCTTCAATACAAACAAGTATTGTCGAGACAAAATGTTCTAAAACGTCAAGTTTCCGAAATATATGGCATTGTGATCGCTACCAGCACACCACTTTGATAGCTTAAATCTCGGAAACGTGACGATTTAGAAGTTTTTGTCTCGTACATAACTTATTTGTATTGGTTAGGTGTTAATAGGTTTTGTGCGTAGCGGCTACTTTAAAAAAAAAACAAAATCGCAAAAGAAAATCCCGCCCAATAGTTCAAACCCCTTTGCACGGATAAGTCACGTGCTACTTTATTATAATTTTTAATAAAATGAATTTCTTGGGAAAAATAAATTTGTTGATACAAATATCTCTCTCGATAACAGGCACGTTTACCTAGCGACATTTTTGACGTTGACATAAGATATCGATTTCAAACCATTTCAAAAATTATTTTATCAATGAAAACTACAATATTTTGGAAAAATAAAAACACGGGTGCTTTATTTTTTTATCTAAATTTCATGTTTCATAAATAAGTAATTTCTTTAGAACATAAATCGGTGTCCATCGGGTTTTCTGCGCGAAAACAAAGAAATACAGCCCCCACGTCTGAAGGCCGAAGCCGCACTGACAATTGGTGCATCGGGGTCCTAGCGAGGGCCGGGGGGCAGGGCGGTCCTAGCTGTGACTGGTTATTAAGCTTGAAATTTTAGAAAAGAGGCTATTACGATGGAAATAAATCGTTTAAAAAAAAAAGAAAACGTATGAACACTGCGTTATATAGTTTCCGACTATCATGTAAAGTTTCACGACCTAATTTAACGTTTTTAATTGAATACTTGGTTTTGAAATTTATTTTAGAGGTAACTTTAAGGTAGTTTTCTATCGAGAAAATTTTATGTAATCGTGTTTCCGAAACGTATGAACCTTAGAAGCAGTCCTCAACTTTGCCATATATTAATCCCAAGGTGAATGCTTTAGTTATATTAACACGAGACGGGTTTAAAAATCACGATTTTGGGTTATACGGGCCCTTAACTTTTATTCAGTGAAATGTGAAACCGGTATACTTAGCAGTTATCAGTTGATAACTTAGGTAAATAAACTACACAGATTAATGCTGGCTCGGTCAAGGAACTTTCTGATTATTACAGGCATAAACACTTCATTATTGAAGTGCTTATCCAGGTTATGAGATTAAAATATGAATGTTGCCACTCCCAAATACATATTTCAGTCTTCTCGATGGTTTTCTTTACGGTTGGTGGGCACACAACAAATGGTATTTGTAGGTAGATGATACTGCGTAAAACTTCAAATATCATCATCATCATCATTTCAGCCGAAAGACGTCCACTGCTGGACATAGGCCTCCCCAAGTGTCGCCACATTGACCGGTTCCGTGCGACTCGCATTCACCGGATTCGCGCAAACTTCACCAGACCCCGTATTCACAAACGTTCGACTCGTTTCCGATTCGACAACTCGTATATCTGTCTTCTACTGGCATTACGAAAACGACCGAGATAGACATACGCTTCCCGGCTCGGAAGCGAATCGAAGCGTTGTGAATACGGGTCAGCACGGCACGGTGGTTGTACGGCAGGTCATCGATCCATCTAGTGGGAACGAATTGTAAATTGATTTTATATATAAAATCAATTTAATTGAGACTACTATAAAGTTGATACTCGTTGGAATGGCTTTGAATTGTATTTTACAGCATTGTTGGTCTAGTGGCCGTAAGCGCGACTGATGAGCTTGAGGTCCTGGATTCAATTCCCGGGTCGAACAAAGTGTTATTGGGTTATTCCTTCAGGAATAATTATCTCAGTAGCAATCACGGAGTTTGGGTTTTTGCCCGGTTAATAGCAATAAACTTGCCCTCTTTTACATGGTACTTAAACGTTATTGCCAAATGGCTGCACTATAAAGGTACATGTTTGCCAAACATAATCTTCCGCTATAAGTATACGTACTTTTCTGTTTAATTTATTTGCGGGATCCAATCCAGTTAAATTCATTCTCTGGGACTTCGTCGAGCTTCAATGTCTCGCGCTTTTCTGGTGGTCGCCACTGTTGATTCTGGCTTTCAAGAGTTACAGTGGTTTGGGAATAGCGTGGAGAGCTTGTCCCTAAGAAGAAAAGACGTGTGGCACTCGGGGACTGCCGCGGTAAAGTTATTGCATTTGTTTTTTAGGTTATTTTCGTGACGGAATTTCTGGATTCGGTCTCCACGCTCAAGGCCCGCGATAGAAGCTATGCTATAGCTATAGCTTAAAAAACGCGTAGGACAGTATTGGGGACTGCCGATATAAGTGAAAACTAAGTATCTATATCTGCGTAACAGGTTGTGCCCCACGCACGCTTAAGTTGGTGCTACGCCGTAGCGGATTGGCTACGAGTGCTACGTAGCGTTAGGCGACGGTTACGCGAGTTATATGATTATTGTTTACTCAAAAAGTGCTCAACGCTAAAGAAGTTTTCACTTAAAAAAAACAATAATCCTTTGGGGATTACTGGCGTAATGGTATGTTTTACAGCACATTATAACGACACGTTACTACTGCATTGTGCTTACACATAATAGTGAGAAACATGTTATGTTATCAGCATTATGAAGTTGAAGCTGGTGAACAATAATTTTCTTATTACCTTTTGTTGCTGACTTACCGTATTGACTATTGTGTACCTGTACAGTGTACACCCACTAGCACAATATGTATACACTTTCCTTAAAAAAGTTTCATGTTTCAATTTTCGTGAAATATAACGGTTGTGACCGTCGAGTGTGTGTGTTGTTTGTGTGGGAGATGGAAGCTTTTTCATAAAAAATATGAGTTCTTAAATACTCAGCTCGTGGCTAAATAACAACAGCCACTTGGCTCGATCTTTAGGTTAAGCCGTGTTTGCTAAGGTTGGTCTGTGGATGGGTGACCACCCATTTCATACCGAGTTTCCTCCGTGCCTCGGAAAGCATGTCAAGCAGTTGGGCCCGGCTGTCTGTAGATCTTATACAGTTGTTACAAGTAGTCAGTGACAGTGGCCCAAAAAGTCTGACAACCAGTCTTACCAGGGGATATCGTATTATTTATTTATTAACACTACAAGCACTTAGTACAGAGGCAGACTTAATGCCAAAGGCAGCACTAACTGGGTTGTGGAGGTCAGATAGGTAGTCGCTCCATGTATGATACTGGTATTCAGCTGCATCCGGTTACACTGGAAGCCGACCCTAACATAGTTGGGAAAAAGCCAGGCATATGATATGTTAGAAACAACTTGAAATTTTAATCGGAGCAGTAGGAGAAAAAACACTTTTTAAAGTTCTTAAATGTTAACCTGTTTGGAGCGCATGACTGTACTCGCCACGATAAAAATCTATTAAATAACGCTACAGAATCGATTTTGTTTTTATGTGCAGCCATACAGTCTGTGAAGTTATTTTATACTGTACTAACATGAGATAAGCTTGTTCAACATCATAATATGCGACTGAATCGAATGTTTGTAGCACCCCTGATAGTAAAAAAGTTGTTTTATTGTACAATTGCGTCATCGACATATTCATCAACGCATCGATGCAATTGATCGATGTCAACTGCGTAAATAGAAAATTGTTTGTACAGCTTACAGAAAATGCAACACAAAATGGTATACACCATTAGGGAATTTAATTTACAGGGTGGAATGGACACCGGACGCATTTATTTATTATTTATTTATTTAGGATCTCCAACAAAGAATACACACAAAACACGAAAAAAGAATCGACGACAAAAGTAGCACGTAGGTGTACTCCTTCACTTACAGGAGACCACAGCATGCATAATGAAATGTTGCGGGCCTGTTCGAAAGAGATACCGCGGCCCCGGAACATAAAGGGCAAGGAAGGAACATGGATGGGTTTTAATCAGTAAAAGTCTGACACTCCCTCCCGCTCCGCCCAGAGGGGGAGAAGTCATTTGATGATTTCCGATCCTAAAAAAAAAATGCAAAATGAAATGAATAACCAAGCAAATAAAACAAAATTATAGTAGCACTTAAAAACATCAACAACAACAACATTCAACACACAACACAACATCAACATTTAAAACGGTTACCACGTTTTCGAGCTCAATAGAAAATTTTCACTGGTAATTTTAAAGGAAACGGTCAAAACGTATGGAAAAGATGGTATTTTTTTTATTTTGTCTACGAAAACTGTCGGGTCCAAAATGATGTAGGTAAGTATTTATGTACTGGAAACGTGTTGTATATTTTTTAATGTGTTTAATATTTTAGGGTAGGTACTATTTTTTAATTACTTAGGCTTAAGTAAGCTTTAGAACATCTTAAGTAATTATTTCACTAAAATACGCATTGTATTGTTAAAATAAACTTGCTTGTGATTATGACACCTGGTAACACCTATTTTTAAGCATTCTTGATTGATAACCATACCAATAAATTAATAGCTTTGTCTTAGACGATTGATGATTGGGTCTCGTAGATCGAGGTGGATCGAAGGCTTCTCAGTAGATATCTACTGAGAAGCCTTCGATCCACCTTCTGTCGATCTACGAGTATGTGCGATAGGCCGCCTAAGGTATAGTATGATTTTATCAGCATGTTAACGTCGCAGCGGCCTTTCAGAAAATCGATAGTTATGGATTACGTGGCTTTATTAATAAGTTATGTTACTTTCTTACTTAATTCAATAGATATGTGTCGAAATCGGTTGTATGGATGTGATGCGGAGCACTGAGGAAAATGATGTGAGGAAGGTGAATTAGGATGGCTATGAAAGTTGGGTAAGACCAAAGAGCTGTGGGCGAAAATAACCACAATGTGGAGCCCTGACACAACCAGAAGGCGACGCGGTAGACCTCGCAGGAGATGGCGGGATGAACTAGACAAAACCAACGACCAGTGGCCCACATTGGCTCTGGATCGAAAAATTTGGAAGTCATTGGGAGAGGCCTTTGCCCAGCAGTGGGATGACACAAGGTAACAGTAAGACCAAATAAACGATGGATGGATTGTGTAAATATTGCGAAAGGGTGGCTAACTAATGAGCAAATATACATAGAAGTATGGAAGGATTCATGCTGCACTGCAGCTAAATACATTGGGATAAGGTATGATATGTTGTTTGTTTAGGGGTTAATGTCTGCGAGCCTAACGAGGCCTTTCGATGAAGGAAAATCACTGACAGTCTTTTTCCTCCTCATGTCATTATGCGACTCATACTTTAGAGGGTTTTTTCCTGGCTCAGCCAACCACATACGCGCATCGGTTGTCATTGTATGGCATACGATGCGGAGGTATGAGGAAAATGTCGTGAGGAAAGTTTTGAGCGTGGTTGTGAATAGAGGGTAGAGGAAGAACAAAGAAACGAAATATGTACTGTGTGACGGACGATATGGCAAGAAGGTGTCTGATGAGATGACGAATAATAGAGGAGTAAGGAAGAAGAAGGTATGCGGCGCTGACCACAAATCAATTGGGCTAAGAGTTAAGAGAAAGATGATGACAAGTTGCCTACATTCCTATATGATTCAATATCCTACTTCGTTATACTTAAGTGTGGTGTACACACTACATCTGAGCTCAAAATTCAGAGTCACTGCATTTTTTTCAATTAAACCATTTACAGAAGCTTTTGAATAGTCAAGGAGTCGGTTGGTTCGAAAGTTGAAGCCTGTTGCTCTTTACAATACGTAATTCTTACTGATGACTTGATCGGAACAAAATTTGACTTCAGTCCGTGTACGGCGTCGTACCCACCCCAACACCTTCAACTTTCGAAGAAATGTTTAGTTGGCGTGCACTAGTCGAATAAGTACGTGTCACAGAATTCGGTGTAAACTTTCGGACTTAGGTACCACATTAAATTTTCACATTGCCAGCAGGGCCTTTGAGTAACCACGCGAGCTGTTGTTGATCTGAAGTGGTCGTTGTGGCAAAATTGGAACGCGTCCAAGCGTCGGTTTTGATATTATCTTCGCTTAGATTTTGAAAATTCTTTAATCGTGGCGATGACACGTTTCATATTTCCTTAGTCCCGAATTCTTTCGTTTCTTCAGGACTTGGTCATAAAGGATTCTGCCTACTACTCTCCTATAAACGTCCGACGACCACGATTGAAGTGTTTTCATAAGAAATCATCTGTCTTTGAGGATCCTCCAATTGCGGCTATGAATGCGATTTTATGGGCGTTTTGAACCGTTGTCATGACAACTGAGTCTTACTGAGCTGAACAATTTACTGAAGACGGGTCTTACTGAATACCATGATTAGTGTCGAGGAGGCCTTAAAAGTAGGTTACCACCTTCAATAATATACAAAAATCCAACCCAGGGATTGCGTGCAGTTCTTACATAATTACGTTTTACAGTCAGTTGACTTAAGTCGCCCTTCGCTCGAAGCTGGTTTACCTTGATTTTAATATGTATTAGCTCGACCCCCTTCAGAAGGGTTGTATGTATTATTTATAAGATAAACGAGTACGTTTTATGTAAACTAGATTCAACTGTCCGCGAATACGTTCGTCGTCCGCGTAAAAGTCAAATATACCATAGAAATTAGTTTACTCCTTCCTGGTTTACTCGTTCTGAGATCTGAGTCGGTTGAATCTTTTCTCCGTGACTAGTCTTTATTGCTTTGACCTTTTTCTGGTGATTTCCACTGATGGCTCTTCTGCTGGTTTTAGGGGGTTACAGGGTACAGTGGGAGGGAATAACAATGAATTGAATGCCATGCATTCGTTCTCTTTAAATTCGATTTAGTTGATTCCATAGAAACCTTTTATTCCAGATCATAGACTATCTGTGTTTTAGCACGTTTTAATTACCTCTATTCCACTGATTAAACTGTTGTTCTTATATTTTTACTAAATATAAACAATTCGATTTTTTCAGATCCTGATCGGAATCACACTAATGGTGTGGGTGGTGCAGAAAGCCAAAAAGGAGCTGACGATAGCCATCATGGCCGCAGAACTGGGCAGGGAGACGATATCCGACTCCAGCAGTTCCTCCATCAGCTAGCCCACAGCCAGGGCTTCCACGGACGTCGACAGCGTCTCCGAAGTACCCTCTAGCTAGGGCTTGGCCGACGCCTTCGTCTTCCGAAGCCCGCGAAGAAACTGACGTATGAAATGAAAAGGGTTAGTAAGACCCTGTGATATTATATTTAATCGCCATGTTACCTCCAAGAGGATTAGTTTAACTGTTTCACTGATTGTAGATGTTGATATTTATAAGACTTTCCTTGTATTCTAATGGTTACCTTATATAGGCGAGTGGTGATGATGAATCTCGCTCAGAGGGCCTGCGGGAAAGAGACGGGGCTATGTCACGTGTAGAGTCGTCTCTTTCCCGCACTGAAAAAAGATTAAAGTAGAACTACTGTATGAGGTGGAGGTGCAGTTCTAATTAGGCTTGTGAGTGACGCTGGTGACGCATGACGTGTACATTTGTTGAATATTAACGTTTTGACGTTTGTCAAAGTGTCAATGTCATCTGACATCTATTTGAAGAGTAACGCTTCGCTGGAACCGAGGCTAAGGTAATTTGTCTCAAACGAGTCACATTATCCGTGTGTAATTGTAATTCTCGCGATAATGTGCGTCCATAAAGTTTATACGATTGTATACCAACTAGTCCTCGTAATTACTTTAACACCCTACTTAAGGTTGAAAGTCGCTTGCACGTCATAAAACAGCATAGTATATTTTTGTCTGTGACAGATAGTTTCAACCTAATGCTAGAGCCACATTGACGGTAGTCGGCGAATCGCTTCGGTGTGCGAAAGAGATGGATATGTACTGTATGTCTAGCTCCATCTCAACCGCCAATGTGGCTCTAGTACTAGTGGATGTTCAAATTACTAGACATTGCTTTCGAAAGTGTTACAGTAATCACGAGATCACATACTCAGATAATATTTTATTATCAAAATGAAATGGATCAGGTTTTGTTTGTTCAGAGTACTGTCAATCATGTCTCAAAATGTTGGCAAATGGCAAAGAATAGAGATGTATCGCGTTTCTTATGAATATGAGTCGCTCCTAGAATTTATTTGACTGTGCGAAACATTTAAAGTTGAATTACAATTGTTGTTGCAAATCAAACTCTACTTTCGCATTACTAATAATGTGATTCCTTTAACAAATTTCATTTTTACACAAAAAGTTGGAGAAATTTTGATTTTCTAAAAAAAAAATGTAAAACTCCTGTAATTAGCGTTACAGGAGTTTCACATTAGATTTTTTTTTTTGGAGTTTGAAAAATTCTCAATATTAAATATTATCAATTCAGAGAACAGGTGTAAAACTCTTTGACTTGGTAAATACAATAAAGAATAAAGAATTGAATTGAATTGAAATAATTCTGATTGGCATAACATTTTATTTATTGCATGAAATAACAAGAAATTAAAATTGAGAATGTAATTAATAATTGGATTATTCCAGAACGAATACTTTGTAATAATAGGTACTATGATTTTATCCAAGCTCATAGTGATGCACTTTATAAAAAGAAAACACAATGTTTTCTAATATAAAACATTTGGAATGATTCCAATAATGTCAGCTTATTGTGAACGAAGTGTCTTTAATTTGGGACGAATTAAATTTATCTTGAAACAAAGATTAAAAATCCGAGGAATAGGACTTCACGATTTGGTCAAACCGATATGGATTAGTTGCGGACTTTGATCCGGACACGGAAGTCTACATTTTGTCCGCACTGATTAGAAAACACCAGGGTGGCCCGCGAAATTAAAATGTTCTTACGACTATTTCATGAAAAAGACAATGGAAATTATTCTGCAACGTTATTTTTTAGTTGTTTTAAAGGCGGATAGCACTCATGAAAATGAACAACTTTTACTATGGGACCAACTATGAAATCTCGAAAAAAATATCAGCTGTTGCCTACATTTTTCCGAGTTAGGCGCCCAATTATGTATGAAGCAGCAGATTTTTTTTTCGAGATTTCGTAGTTGGTCCCATAGTAAAAGTTGTTCATTTTCATGTGTACTATCCGCCCTTAAAGAGATTAAAACGACTAAAAAATAACGTTGTATGTACAAACTTGGAGGGTTGTATTGATGATTTTGATGATTATAACTCTGTAAATCATATTTTAATGTACATACAACCTGAAACTGAAATGCAAATTGCAAAAAACGTAACAAAATTTGAATTTCGCGGACTACATTGACACTTAATAAATAAATAACATAAAATGTACTTTCATCTTAACACAGGAATGCACAATTGCACATGCCAGCAAACTTGCACAAAGGTATGCAAGTAACTAGCATGTTTGTGACGTTCACCGATCAGAATTGGTAGAATAAAAATCTAAATTTACTGGAGTCACACATTTCTATTACTAGGTACAATCGCCGCCAAACACATTAGAGAAAATTCTCATACAAAAAAAATGCTCAATCCGAAAAACTACAAATGAATTTGCAGTATTCATTTTAAGAACAAAGAATATAAAATATTCAGTTTTATGTCAGAGACACTTGTACCAACAATATCAATTGATAATTGTTCTAATAAGACACACGAAGGTCGGGGCAAGGTCGGTTTACGACGGAACCAAATAGCTTAAGTGAGTTGCACATTTACATTTAATCATGTACTCTACGGTGTCTATTTAGAGTCCACTTTAACGTAAAACGCTAGCTAAACTGATAAATGGAGATATTTTATTCCGTAGGATGTTATATGTATAGACAGACGTGTTTTGTATAATATCGATGTGATATTATATTAAAAACACTGCACTGATAAGAATATAGATCACGGTTTATTACAACCAAACTCGACCGAAAGAAAAACTAAGTATGTAAGGGACAAAACTTAACTAAGTATAAATAAGCATGACGGCAATATCAAAAAAATGCAAATATATTTAGTCCGTCAGTTGGAGTATTGGAAAATAATGGACCCGTATTTTTTGTTTTTATAAATCAATGAATATTTACTAAGATATAACGCACCAAAACTCGGGAGTGGGGGCTCATGACGTCAGAACTCACTAAATATTATACCTAGGCGTGACGTATTGAGAATTTTAAAAGCGTCGTGTCTTCGTTAATGTTGGTTTACGTAACGAAAAAAACGGGCCAAATATTTTTTGATTAACTAAATGACGGACAAATTTGTTTTTCGTCTCCCCTATTCAGTATATGCGACTACATCTACCAACACATACTGGTATTCAGCGGCATCCGGTAAGACTGAGTCAACCCCAATGGGTAAAAGCTAGGCAGATGATGAGTCTGCGATACACCATACATTTTGACCGTATAAAATGAACTTTTGTATGGACCAGCAGTCTTTTTGCTGGGAGGTCTAGAATCGCCTACTGAATCCTTAGTAAAAGTTTTGTGTCACAATTTGCCTTGCACTTTGTATAGAAAGATCATAATTCTATCTTTTCTTTTCATCTTTGTTGTCACAAAACTTGATACTACAGAGTCCACTAAGGGTTGATCGACGATTTTCAACTTTATTACTTAGTTTGTAAAGGTGAAAGTGGAAGATCCTCAGTGAACTAGGTAGGACTTACTAATAAATCTAGGACGAAAGTCGTCGGAATAAGATATCTCCGTATATCTTCCTCTACTCTACAATATATTAAGTAAAACCAAATAATGTATGAAAATGTATATAGTCGGTAGATTTTTCAGTAATAACTCCAGACGATTTATTTTTCAACGACATTTTTCAGCAAATAAAATACTTTTCGGAATTTATATTAGTAGTGTTTAGTATTAAAGTTGTTGCCAAATTTTTCACAGGCAAACGAGTTTAGCATTTTCTAAAAAAAAAATGCTTTGATAAATGAATTAAAACCTTATTAGTCATGGTCAGACAGTTTTTTTTTTTACATAGCTTGGTTTTTACTTATTAATGTTTTTTGCTGTTTGTTATTACTTTTAAGGAGTGTTTAATTGAAGTACTAAAGTGAATAGGTAGGTACTTCGTTTGCAATGCAATTCTCCCGAGGCGTTTGTGCAATCATGTAATATTACAAGTGTGTTCTCTGAAACGGACGCCATACAGTTAATTAAAGAGAGTAATCATGCAAATGTCCCTTTTTATATATTTTTTACTATTTATAATTATAAACATAACACATCATCAACGGAGTCTCCTAACACAGGCATTACTTGCTTAAAAGGAGGCTCCAATCACCAACTAATGTAAAACTTTTTGGTTATAAAATAAAGATTTGTATTTGTATCATCACGCTTGTTTTCTCAAAGGATTGGGCAGAGGTTTAAAGAAAGAAAGAAAAAGCATTAACAAGCCCGCCAGGACAAAACACGCAAAATTAAAATGGTTAAACGTGTAATTATAACTAATAAAAAGTAAACAGAAAGAAAATTAATAAAAAAAGAACAATTGATCCCGTAAGAGGCCAAAAGGCAAGGATCTCAACATGGTGCATATTTAAAAAAAAAGTCACAGTGCTGATATTGTACTTGGACATAACACCTACACCCTTGTTCCGCCAGTTATATTTAAGTTTCATGTAATCTGAAGCAAAATTAAAGCATTTATTTCAAGTAGACTAGTTACAGGCGCTTTTGAATTGTCGAAACAAAGATAAAAATTAAATGTAGCTACAGTCCCAGTCACAAGACATAAAAACTGTGAAAGTACTGTAGTAGCCCATTCCCTAGCCTATCATTTTATTTTACAAAATCTTGTCAGAAAGAAACGTATTTTAAAATTGTTCTGCTATTGCTAATTGCGCTATCAGAATTCAATTATAAATTGTAATTCATTACTTTTCGTTATGTCCAATTTGTGATAAGAGTAAAAACAAGAATGATATCAAATCGTATTCGCTTCAGTGTGAGACTTGGAACCAATCGATTTTAGCTTAATTTTATAATTAAAAGAAACAAAGCAATCATTTTTAAACAAAAGTGGTAACATTTAATTTTTAAATTCGAGCCGGTAGTTCCTGAGATTAGCGCGTTCAACCAAACAGACTCTTCTGCTTTATAATATTAGTATAGATTTGACATTATCGGGTTACCTTGATGTACTGGCTGTATCTGTACATGTAACTAGGGCTTAAAGATCGTTAGCTTAAAGGTGGTAGCGTTCCGTCATTTCTGCCCACTCCCATAAGGAAAAGGCGTGAGTTTTTTGTTTTTAACAAGGGAATTTCATGCAGTAACACGCGTACCTAGGTACCGCGTTATATTCGCCGATCTTTTCCGTGGATCTAAGTCATAGCGTGACTCGCGTGCTCGCAGCCACTATTACAAACATAACAATTTGCATTATTTCACTTCATAATATTCCTTTTAAGTGTACACGAATAAAATTAATAGCTTTCTATTTTTGTTTTAATTTTTTAATTTGTGGACTCATTTGGTAAAAATAAATATGTTATTAAAGCCAACCTTTTTTATGTCTGGTAAAGGTCATAGCACACTTATAAGGACGTCTCCAGATTGCTATCAGATTTACTGACGAAGTGCTTAAGGGGCCTGCGGAGCATGCAAATTTCATACTAACGTAATACCAAAATAATTTGTAAATCAAACATATTCTTAAGGTGGTGTGTATTTATTTTGATTGGATTACAGAATATTTAGGTTTTCAAACACATATTTTGAATGTACACTGATTTAAACAAGAGTTATGAGAAAAATATTTTTTCTAAGTATAGAAATTTTAAATTCCTCATATCTCGTCTATAAATCATTGTCTGTTCAAAATATTTGTTTGGGAACATAGATATTCTATAATACAATCGAAATATATACACACTGCCCTAAGAATATGTTTGATTTTCATATTATTTTGGTATTAGGTTTGTAAGAAAAACACATTCTCCGCCGGCTGATGCTCCATGGTTGCCCGCCAAATTCAAATTTTCTTACGTTTCTTGCAATTTGCAGGTCAGTGCTATGTTGTATGTTGATAAAAATATAACAAGTTCCTAAAGGTAGGTACGACTTTCACCTTGAAAAATTCGTTCTTCGAACTTTGTGTGCTTGAAGGGTTGTATTGATTATTTTGATGATTATAATTCTGTAACTACATCCGTCTTACAGCTGCTAATCATATTTTTTCAACATATAACCTAACACTGGGCTACCCTTGAGCATACACCTTAAGAGTGTGCGTTAAAAAACGGACCTTCATAAAAAGAATCCTGAGCGGCGCGAGTGGCGGCATTCTTGATCCCTAGCTGTGCTTATTTTTTTTTACAAATAAAACCGCTGAACTCTTTTGCCTGTGACAGTACGCATTCTTTTGATGCCAAATGCAATGTATTACTAAATAAGAAGTATTTGGCATTTTATTCTTATGATGATTGAGACTAAACTGTCGTGTTGAGCATGTAAAGTATTAATGTACGTATTGTTATGAACATGTATGGTACATCGTCGGTAGCGTGGCTATTTCATTTTATAAGTAGGTACATTACCTTTATTGTTTAGTTTAAATTTGTATAATGTAAGTCAACACTAATATTGTAACCAGACTAAAGTAGTGACCACTCTCATTAAATTAAAATATAGCTTTTTATGACCTGCTCAAGCCGGGTCGCGTCTATAAATAAGTGTGGTCACTCCGTAAACTTCGTTTTCAAGGAGTTTCTTCTAATCAGAAAAAACTTTATGAAACAAAAATGAAATACTTATGATTATTTATTTATGGGTTTGCTTGTGTTTAAAGAATTATGAAACCAATCGAAATTTTACGTGCAATCAACTGAGATTATGATCTCGTTTTATTTTGTTTTTTAGAACTTATTTGTTTTTTTTTCTTCTTTTTAGTTGACTATGATATCTTGTGATATTTTTGTGTTCACTCTTTTTGTAACAAGTCAAATGTTTAATAGATATTATAGATTCTCTTCATCTTGTAACATTATAATCACCTTATTTTTACAGCCACATTGAAATCCAGTAATATATTAAATAAATATTTTTACGAAAAGAATCCATTATAAATTATTCTTCCTAAATAACCATAAGACTGATTATAGTTTCAATTTATTTTCTATTTCCTTAAATTTGAGAAATTAAGGCAAAGAACATAATTGTCTAGATTTTAAATACTGTCCATTATTTTATAAAAAAAATTACTACTGGTAAACATAAAATTATTACAAAATCTATTACTTTTACCAAAACATTTTTTGTAATTATTGTCATTTCAGTTATTAACTTATATGTTTATTTATATCATACCATTGTAGAAATATATTTGTGTTATATGTAAATCAATGTTAAAAAAAACTATTTTCTTGTAACCCTGCTAAATATCAGTTATAAAATTGATGTAATATATTAAGTTCTTCTGTAACCTTTATTAACTATTGTGTATTTTAATTAACTTTTCTAACATCGAACAGTGCCATTTATTTATTTGAAAAATAATTAATATCGGATAAAAGTTCTACTAATTGCGCAATTTCTGGTACATAAAGGTGCCAGAAATTGCGCAATATACAAGCTAAAAAAGTAAAGCAAAGTTGAAGTAGCGTTCAGATTACAACGCAATGGGGGTAGTACCTAAATGTGAAACTAATGGCGCTAGCATAGCTAGTTCTACGCATCGTCATTGGTTGAAAATCTGTCAATGTCAGTTTAAATGTCAAAATAGCTTGACCTCATTGGTCAGATTGGGACTTAGCTATGGTCACGCCATCTACAATAAACTTTGACCGACCTTCCCCATTGCACCTTTATAAAAATTCAGTTTAAAGTATCAAAGGTTATTTTTTGTGTGCATTGCTGCTACCATTTTCATATTGTTTGTTAAAACATGTGCCAAATTATTTTTAAAAATTATTTTGGTTTTTATTAATGTGGTAATTTTACTTTATCGTTTGGGTCTTAGCCAAAATATTTCAAGGATTCCATTAAATAATTTTTTGGGTGTTAGACATGTAAAACAATGTTTACCGATGGAGCCGGTTCGTATTTCCATTATCCATTAGTATTAGATTTCCCTATTTAATGTACCTATTATAATGTTTAAAAAAGGGTTAGATCGAAATTAACTTATTTACCTTTAATATTACCTACCTACTCAGTCATAGGCAAGATTCACAGATAGCACTATGACTTTACAAAGGCAAGTTAGTAATATGAACCATTTATATATGATCGCATAATGTTCATATTAATTTAAGCGAATGTAAGCAAGCGTTTCATACGATTATAAACCTTATTTTCAACATTTTATTGGGCACATGTCTCGAGTGCACGCAATACTTATTCTAAACAAAAAAGAAAACACTGTTGGGCCTGACGACTGCGGCCAGTAAGGCTTTTGAATAAAGGCGATCTGTGAATCTTGCTAGTAATATGAAACTACTCGACATCGATTTTGGTCTAATTGTATTGAACTAATAACTTCTTCAAAACATTTTATACTTTATTAAATCTTTATAAAGGTGTGATGCTTAAAGAACTATACCTATGCTCAGAATCTTTGAAATTATTTCACTATTTTTATAATAAAAAACTTAATACTTATTATATTGTAGTCTTAAAAGTAATGCATTTATTGTTAACGAATTTATTTTGTGTTATTTTCTTAACAAATCCCACTGTTATTATTTTTAATAATACTTGTTGTAAAGTACGTAGCGAATCGTTTCGGTATTGTACAATATGAAATGGTTGGAAAGGAGCCTTATACTAGATGTAATAAAACATTCTCTTTATTACGTGGTTTTATTTGAGAGGTGATCAAGGATGAAATTATTCTATTTTCCGTAATGGCCGAGTCACGCGCGTCTTGTCGGTGGTTCTGCCCGCGACGACGCGAGGCCGCTCGCGACACCGCGGGCCGCTGCCGGCCGCGGCTGAATGCAGAAACTAAAGTAGTCTAGAGGAGACTAGGCCCTAGGGGCCTGCAAGCGTCGCCGCCGGTCGCTGCCATTCCGCTGTGACTCGGCCCTAACACATTTGAAATGTACCTAATTACCTATAGATCCCAAACATGTTTGTTGAATCGCTGTATGACTTTGATAAAACACAGGTTCACAGGTGTTCTACGAACTCGTCATCACGAAACGATTGTTGTTTATGGCGGCCTTCTCGAGGTTGCTCGAGTAAAGGCTCAAGTAAGTTATAGACGTAGGCGATAGATCAACTGCTACCAAGCTTTGAGTATTTTCGTCGTAGGTATTCGACAGAGCGGCAAAACCTAAATTCAGTAGTCTTCGCAGTGCGTCCTGTCCGTTGGTACTTACGGGGCCGCAGGTCAGTCGAGCTATCGGGGGCTATGCTTGGAAACAGACTGTGGGGTCAAATCCATGTCGAAAATCCGGCTGAGTCAAAGTTGTGCAGTCATGGAGTGGAGTGATATTTATTTATTAAATGTAGCTCATAAAATGAGCAAGCTAAAGTGGCCTTAGGTACACCTGCAAATACAAAATTAAATAAATATCGCTGGAAATTACACACAATGCCATCTAGTGCCACACTAAGCAGCGAGGTTTGTATCGTGGGCATCCCGTTCCCACTATGTCGTGACGATTAATTAATCGTTGGTATTCTATTGACGTCCTGTATGTGAAGACCCCCATATACACAAGCCAAGACACTTAAAACTACACGATTATCAAATGTCACGACATAGTGGGAACAGGGCCATTGATATACTACATAGTACTCGTAGATGCTTTTTTGTTCGTAAATACATACATACTTTACCTATAAACATCCGTGACTCGGAAACAAATTTCCATTCTCATCACACAAACAAATGCTCCTATCGGGATTTGAACCCGGGACCCTAAGAACGTAGGGGCTGCCTTACGTTTAGGGTCAGAGGGCGCCAATTAGCCGTAGCCATCGTGGGACAACCTCTGACTTTAAGGAACGCCGATCTTCGCAGGGTGACTAGTAGCAACCGGATATGAATTGCCGAGAATCAAAAGGGTGTGCGATTTCGGAAACCTAGTACAAAGAGATTAAAGATTCGAAAACGAAGCCATAGCGTGATAGCGCGATCTAGCCAGCTGGGAAAATGACATTTATTGCGATAAGAGGTACTAAATGCCGTCCTTACCAAGAAGAGACAATGAAAAGACAACTTGCGCCTGTGTTATCACTTAGGGTCAACTCACACCGAAAGAGCGGCGAAGGGCAGTGCAGTTTCAGTGTCATATGAATTTTAACTTAAATTAATTACTATAATACTTATTATCGCATGAGAAACTCCGGCGCCGCGGGAATTCCGGCGAATTCCATAAACGGCGCCGTGCGACTGATTCGCTTCGACGCCCTTCGAGTTGACCCTTACTTTACTACAAACTAGAACTACAAAAAACATGTTTACTTACAGAATATGTTACAATAAAAATCGGTATAGATGCTCTGTGGGTAGAACACAGTTTCGTGACAGTACATATAGTGGTCCGTGGTGGTCTGTGGTTATTAACTTATTGTAGCTATTCTTTCTCTACGTAGGTTCTCAAGACTTACAAAGTAACAAATTATGTTTATAATTCTGAAAATGTACATTTTTTATGTTCGCAAATTAAATTTTAACTGATTGTAGATGGCACGTCCTCCGCATAGACCAAATCTGACCAATGAAGTCAAACTATTTCGAAATATAAAATGACATTGACAGATTTTCAACCAATGACGATGTTTTGGTTCAAACGGTGCTAGCGCCATTAGTTCCACAGTTGCCCACCCCGGTTCGGACACGATTTTTTACTCTAGCAATTCAAGAAACCATTGGAGTGATTTCTGGACGAAAAATTAGAATATTGTCGTCGTTTCTGATCGTGTTCGCCAACTGTCATTTTTCATTATCATGGCGGAGGACGAGGATGGTGTTTCGAATAAGAATTCGCCTCAAAATACGAATAACGGAGAACCCTTGCAGGAAAACGAACAAAATGCAGCCAAACCAGACTTAGGTATCGAAGAAGCAAAGTACAATAGTAATGAAAATGGTGACGCATCGCTTACGGAGGCGAAAAGTTCTTCTTCCAGTGAGTTTACGAAGTTGTTTTTTGTCCTAAATATAAAGGCATTCCTCGTCGACTGTTCGTTTTTCTTGCAGAGTCTACGGGGGCGACGCGGAAAGATGAGAACCCGTTTTCGTTTCGGCATTTCTTGAAGCGGGATCTATCGTTGCCGGGTAACTCGACGTACGAAAACACAGGCGCCCGTCCGAAAGTGTACGCGAACACCGTTCAGCACTCGCCGACCAAGATAGACGTGCACGCCGACTCGAGACGGGACAAGCCCCGCTCGACCGACTCCCAAGCCAAAGACAAGACTAGCGACGGCAGCAGCCATCGTATAAGTGACAACACATCCTCAAGTAGTTCCGTAGAAGTACCTTTTAGTGTAGTGGATAACTCTGATTCTAAGCATAACTTTTACACGGACAATAATGACGTGCCCTTTTATCACAGACCAAATTTGGCTTCGGAGCCTCTAGGGATGCCCTCATTGCCAGATTTTGTGCAAGATCACATATTAGTGGAGCAAGCATATTTGAACTTTAATGGTCCAATATCTGTTGATTTGGATAACCTACCGGACTTTACATTTAATACTAGTTTCAATGCGGGATCTTCATCCTCTTTGGGTAGGAGAAACAACAGTAATTATGGTGGGAGGGGGTATGCTTATGAAGATTATATGGGAGCGGCATCAACTTCTGATGCTGGACAGTCTGGCAGCGGGATGCCACTGGATTTACCGGCAGGCTCAGAGGCGGCAGGACCTGCCCTGCCCTTAGACCTGCCCCCACACTTGAGCCTGGATCTAACGGAGTCTGTAAACCCTGCAGACAGGAGGAATGTGTCTCCAAGAAGTACATTCCCCTTGGATCTACCTCCTAATGCTGGTGAGTAAAACCCTTTATTTGTTTAGTTCCACTTCTGTAAAATCCAAAAAGTTGCATTAGAATAGCTTTATCCGACTGGATCTTAGCTATCCAAATGAAGAAATTCACAATTCAATGAATCACCAGTCAACCGTGAATGGTTAAAAATGGGATTTTAAGTTTGTGTAAGCAAAGTAATAGGTAAGATTGAGTATGCATAATATTCATAATAGAGTGAATGCACTGCCATATTCTTTATCCTTCAGTTTTAACCATGGACAGACTTGCATCTTAATGACACTATCACTCCAATAAGTGTGTATGTCACATATAACTAATTATTCCTTACAGTCTACTCATTATGAATTCATGATGTATTCTCTGTACCTTCAAATAATGTCTAGTGACAACTGTATTTATATTCTATAGTTATGATGTTGGATTTAAATGAAGTAGTATTTCTAAACTACTAATAGTTGCAAAAAATTTAAACTATGTACATATTTTTACAATGTTATAAAAACTACATGATTTACAGATCAAGATTCCGAAACTATTAAATTTTCCCAATCAATCTTGAACCTAATGCTATAGACATAAAATTGAAAACCTATTAAAGAAATTTGACAGAATGTAGTAGCATGATGTGCTGGCGTCTGTACATAGATAAACTCATGTAGAAACTACAAAACAACATGGTAGGTTCATATAAAAACCAAATTTACATAAACAATTAGCAGTATTATGCTATGCATGTGTTTTCTCTCAATTCAACTTGTATCTTAATCATGTGGCAGTGGTGTAGGGTCCATACATCTTCCACCAGCTTCTTCTTGAAAAATGACACAGTCACTATTGTATACAGAGAGATTGGTAATTGAGTGCAGGCCTTGAAATGCAGGGTAGTAGAACTTATTTGCAACAATTTTCACCCAATAACTTGGGGTACAAACTGAGTGGTTTATGAGAAATCAACTTTTAAAGTTTTCCTTGAAATGTGCCACCTTTACACCATAAAGTGCCAATTGTGAGAAATCTACACCATTCAGGATATTAAACTGGATATTAAACTTAACTGGGATTTTTAACTTATCTGATAGGTCATGAATGAATGTATCCTCCGAAAACCAATTGATCAAAACAGTACATCTGCCTTTGGAAAATAGGCGCCATAAAGATCATCCGAAATTTCTTGAAAGTTTTTTTGTTTTCGAGGCCGGTTTCTCAAATTAAATGTATGACACTTGTCATGCACATTACAGAACTGACTTTGTTGTATCATTAGCTTTCCAAAATGGTACCACAATACTCTCTTTTAGTAAGTGAATGAATAGAAAACAATGATTGTTCATGAGACGATAGTATTTTTGTAAATCTAGTAGCACAGGTGTTCCGATGTATGTTTTCCTTGTTGTAGATTTTCTTGTTACCGCGATGTGATGTTAGCAGATCATGTAAGATCTGTCTCTATCAAGTGTATTTTAACCTACCCTTTCAGACAGGCTAAGTAGTCTTTTTCTTCTGTTGGAATGTCATTTAAGCAGGACCACATAATCGGCATTTTATGGTGTAAAGGTGAAACATTTCAAGGAAAGTTTGGACCCCAAGGTATCGGGGTCAAAATTGTTGTCTAGTGTCCCCATTTCAAGGCCTTCACCCACATTAATTTGTACAAATTGGCAGAAACGAGTTGAAGTGGTTTATGCAAACCTGAGAAACATGCTTACTTTTTGACCCTATTAGAATTCGGTCACTCATTCTAAACTGTGCTATTAAAGACAAACATTATTGTAATGGATCACTTAGCACATAATACAGTATATTTATATTCATTAATCAGTGGTTCATTTCACTTGAACTTCGGATAGTATTCGGACAATGCTGACAAATAAATTAACACGGCTAATTAGGTATTTCATTTCATAATCATGGCTGTGTCCCTGAAAGGGACACATCCATAATACAGTTGTTAAATACACACATTTCGCACTTACTTATTCCATACATGAAAAAAGTCCTGCAGGTCTATGCTAGAACTAGATTTGTTCGTAGCCTTTCGGCAGTCTTTTTTGCTGTTGCAATGGTGGCCCAGTTAGAAGAACTTCAAATGATCATGTCGGTCTTAGATTCAAACCCAGGCACTTTACTTTTCATCATAGCCGGGCATTAACTCATTAATTCGTTAATCGTTAATTAACGAAGTTAACATTTTGATTAACGGATAACTTCTAAGTTAACTTTTAAAAATGTTAACGGACACGTTAACTTCCGTTAATATGCAGAAGTCCGTTAATCGTTAATTCACTAACGCCACGATATAAAATTTTACACAATACATATTAACGGATTAACGATTAACGTTAACTTGCGTTAATTCTTCCGAAATGTAACGCGGTTTGTAGCGGATTAACGATTAACGAAGTTAACTATTTGATTAACGGTGCCTGGCTATGCGTTTCATCACCACTCAAAACGGTGCGTCTAATTTCGCGTCCACTTAAATCACTTGCACTGCAGGGGCCCAGTCTGAGCTGCGGAATGATATATCTACGAATTTGCAGTTCTAGGACCGTTTTGAGAGCAGTGGTGATTAAATAAATTACACAAAGTAATGTGCCTGGCTGTTGTCGATCCCACGACCTACAGCACTTAAGTCCGGCCTGTTACCGCATGGGCCTGTAATCTTCCTATTGATTACAAAAGCAAAAATCGAAATGCGAATAACGCTAAAGAAGGTCAGCGCTTGTAATTCAAATTAAGCACATAATAAATAACAGGCCTGTATTTATGAAGGGCCTGGCAGAGGTGTCCAATGTATACAGGGTGCAACGCAAAAACAATTTCCACGTATTCTATACTCATTCCGAAAAAAAAGAAAATATCTAAATCTCTATCTCCTTTCAACTACTAAAAGTTCACTGTTACTGATTCGAAATAAAGTCATTGTCTTCATTAGTTTCTATCAATCATTGGTTGATTCTATACACCACGCAACTCAAGGACATTCATTAAAGTCTTTCCTCACGAACTCATGTTCAAAGATATCTAAGATAAACTTGATGATGGTGATACTATCCAGTCGATTTCTCCCACTGTGACTGCATTCGATGTCTTTTTAGTGCGGTTGTAGTGAGCTGTGGTGTCCTTCTCTTTCATGTACTCTCAAGTGGCTAGCATATCCAACTTTGGCTGAACAACTCCGAGCACAAAGCGGACATGTCAGAACACCACTGACGACATTGTAGGGGATTTCTGTAGGTGGTCGTGTAGGTTAAATCTTACTGCGACTTTCTTCTCTCTTCAAAGGCGTTAACTTGCACACGATGTCACCACTCGGGCCGATTTTGTGCTTGCTTTTCCCACATCAATTTCGCATCTTTCGAAATGTCTATTCTGGACATCCTTGAAACTTAAAAACTGACCACCACGTTTCCGAGTTCCCTCCTGGAGTGCAGACTATAAGATCGGGCTCGCCAGTTTGTCAGTAAGATAAACTTAGAAAGTACTTAAAATAATTTTTAAAAGTAACATTAGAAATTGCCCGGAGAACCTACAGTCTCAAACAAGAAACGCCGAACCCATAGTTTAAAAACAAAATGTGTCGTAGTTGAACATGTGGTTGCGATCAAATTGTACAGAATGCATTAATTAGGATGGTCTGTACTAGGGGACTGAGTGCAACGGTGCAGTACATAGTGACGTGTTTCCCTCCAGGATAGACGGCCCATTAAACTTAAATTAACCCTTCTATCTCCCGCTTACACAGCTTCAAAGCCAGCTGTTGGCTGATCTCTAAAATAGAAAAAATAAACACAGGTGACAGTTCCATTTCCTGACACTTTGAGAAGTGTTTTCTTCAAGTCTTTTTAGTTATTTCGGCATGTCTGTTTGTCCGTCCGTCCTCGCTTAATCCCTGTGACCGTTAGCACTAGAAAGCTGAAATTTGGTACCAATGTGTGTATCAATCACGCCGACAAAGTGGTAAAAAATGTTTTATTAGGGTAGCCCCCCTATATGTAAAGTGGTGTTTTTTTTATTAATTTCAACCCTAACGTGTGATATATTGTTGAAAAGGTATTTAAAAATAAATAAGGGTTTACTCAAAATCATTTTTTGAAAATGTCGGAAATAATCGCTCCAAAAGTACTTGGATGAAGAAGTACTTGAACTTGGATGGAAACAAGTTTTTGTACAAAAAAGACAAAAAGTTGTACAAAATAATTTCTGGACTAAGTCTGTAGTATAATCGTATATGCAAGCATTTGACGGACAGGAAACTACGGAACCCTACACTGAGCGTGGCCCGACACGCTCTTGGCCGGTTTTTTTTATCATATTACATGCAAAGGCATTGCTTTGTTTGGCGGTTTGATTATGAAAGAAAAATGAGTAAATGGTACCATAAAAATCGCTAATCGTGTGTAGCGTCCGTAAGCGTGATAGGAGAGCGTGGGATTTTGGGTTCGATTCCCGCCCGGCCACGTTTTTAACCGACAAAAAGGAGGTTTTAGAAATTGGGGCCTGGGTAATGGACTATACTACTCACACACTCGCCTCAAAGGGACGAAATATTTGATATAATTATTTGATAGCTTTCTGCCTAACCTTTCAGTGGATACAGGTGTGATGTAACGAAGTGGGAATATATTTCAGGAGCAGAGTCCATGTGTCTGCCGGACTTCCTACCGGTGCACCCGGGCCGGACGTCGCCGGAACCGGAACACCAGGATGAGCAGATGCGCCAGATTATAGCTGAGCTGGAACAGACCAGGTGCGTGTTTCCGTCTTGACCTAGTTTGAAGACCTGTCTGGTCTGGTCATATCGCGATAGCGCTTGCGATATCAATATCATCATTTCAGCCGAAAGACGTCCACTGCTGGACTCTGGACATAGCCTCCCCCAAGTGTCGCCACATTGAGCGGTCCCGTGCGACTCGCATCGAACGGATTCCAGCAACCTTCACCAGGTCATCGGTCCACCTAGTAGGAGGTTAAGGTTACCGACGTAACTCGAAGAATTGCCAAACTTAAGGGGCCGGCGGAACATGCGTCTTTCATACAAACGTAATAGCAAAATAATTTGTAAATCACACATAAAGGTAGTGTGCACTTATTTTGATTGGGATTACAGAATATCTAGGTTCCCTAATATATGTTTTGAAAGGACAATGATATAAATACGAGATATGAGGAACTTAAAATTTCCATGGAAAACTTATTTTTCTTATAACTCTTGTTTCTTGTGTCCATTCATGTATATTTGGGAACCTAGATATTCTGTAATACAATCAAAATAAATACACACTACCTGAAGAATATGTTTGATTTACAAATTATTTAGGTATTACGTTAGTATGAACTACGCATGCTGCGCAGGCCTCTTAAGTGGCTTGCGACATACAGCACAATTTTAGAGTAGGACGTAATAGTTTTTGCTATGGTTTTATTTTCTGTAAGTGATTAATTTATGTTTCTTTGGTCTAGTGTTCGTAAGTGCTCCAGCTGAGTATGAGTTCCTGGGTGTGAATTTCCAGGTCGGGCAAAGTGTTATTGGGTTTTTCCATTAGGAGTTTCTCCGTAGCAGCCACGGAGTCTGGCTTTGTGCCCGGTTGATGGCAATAGGCTCGCCCCCTATTACATGGGACTCAAAGCTAACTAGCGAAATGTAGGTACGTTTAGGTACACATCTCCTTAGCCCTTAGTTAATAACAGGCGTGATTTAAGAGAGAAACACGTTATATTGTAATATAACGTGTTTCTCTAGCAATATTGTAAACTCTCGAAATATTGTCAACTGAACATACGGAAGTATCTCTGCCCCCATAATCGGGACTTGGGGCACCCCCCCGTTAGGTTAGTTAGGTTCCTTTAAACCCTGCAATCGGAAATAGGGGCTCCGTCAACAACGATTTTTAGGGGAATATAAAGTGTTTTAAGGTTAAGTTATATTAATTGGAGTATCAGGAATGGTACATTATCTTTTCATGAGAGTCCCTCCACACCACGTGAGTTGACTTCCATCGCATGCATTTCACGAAAAATAATGCGTTTTAGTGTAACTCTCGAAATATTGTCAAACGATATGTTCGTTTGACAATATTTCGAGAGTTTACAATATCGCTAGAGAGATTACAATAACGTGTTTGAAATTTTACGGTGACATATATGTTCCCAAATATATATTTTGAAAGGACAATGATATAAGGACGAGATAGGTATGAGGAATTTAAAATTTCTATAGAAAACTTATTTTGCTCATAACTCTTGTTTAAATCAGTGTCCATTCAAAATATACATTTGGGAACCTAGATATTCTGTGGGATATCAAGGTTGTACCTTTAAAGAATATGTTTGATTTACAATTTATTTTGGTATTACGTTTGTACGACGCATGCTCCGCAGGCCTCTTAATGTTACGATTATTTTATTTGATGACATCAAAATGTAAACTTCTTCTAACATTTACATTGTTATTATTCCTGTGTCCCTATCACATAAATTACGTAAGTATATCTTCTTTTGTTGTAACAGTATATTTAACTTATTATAATTGACCTGTTTCAATTAAAAATTAACAATTGATTGTGCGTACACGTGAAAAATGACATAATGAAACGCCCTTGGTTTGAAAAACCTTAACGATAATTTAAAAATCAGTGCGTTTTATATAGGGTGACTGGTAATTAGTGTACGAAATTTAAACACGTGATTGTGCTCATGTTTGTGTGATGAAACACAAACATTTGCTTCTACCGGGATTCGAACCCAGGACCCTAAGAACGTAAGGTAGCCACACTACCACTACGCCATTCGGGTCGTCAAATGTTTGTTTTGGTTTCAGATGTTTGTTATCAAGAGCAAATTCACGTGAATTACGAAGGTGACAGCCGGAGGACTTAAAAAAAACCGAAGTTTAAATATAGAAACGTTTAATTACGTTTTAATTACAATGGTTGGCTTATATTAAATCTTACGTCTAGACTTGGACGATGCTAGTTCCGAAGTGCCTAAAATAATTATTATAAAAATGTAATTCTAAATGATTGCGAAATTGCGGATGCGCTGTCAGCAGAATGGAAGTAGGTGGCCGACGGCTGCACGAGGCGTCGAGTCAGCAGAGTGCATGTTGCAATTTTGCGTGGAAACATCCGATGTATGTAAATAGCTATCATGTCGCTTGTCCGTCGATTTGGTGTAGGCAGGGCACGTAACACCTCCCCCCTCAGAACAGCAACTATTTGAGCAATTTCAGCGAGAATGTTGCTGGTACATTTTTCTTGATTTTCGGAGATTCTACGTCTTCGTATTGATGATGTTCATCGCTTTCATTTGGTGATTTTGGCTTTCTGAGCTTCGTGCAAACATTATACCGACGTATGGTGAGGGTAACGATCAGTACAGTTGCACCAAATATAACGACATATAGTGGGATTGTCGTATGGTAAATCGATTGTTCCAGATTCGTGTGATCGATTTGTGCTGGTTGCTGCATTAAGATTTTATCTTCGATTTCATGTAGACTTTTCAGGTGTAGTGAATTTAACTTCAGGTGTGGGATAGATTCGTTTACAATGTTCAGGTTCATGGGTATTTCGGTGATTTTCATCGGTTGTCCTTTGATACGGTCATTCGTGTTGATGATAGTAAACTGTTCAGAGCGTAGTAAGCATTTTTGCGGAATGGTGGCGAGATAACTTCCGTGTAGAGAGATGAATTCTTGACGTTCGCATCGTAGCTCTGTTCGGGTTGGTTGTGGAAAGGTGAGTGTATAGCGTCTGTCGTCCAATTGTTCCATGGCTTCTTTGGTCAGCGTGAGTTTAGTGGGCAGGCATGACTTCTGTAGAGATTGATTACAGATGAGCCCTTGGATGCAGTCTAGATGTCCTCTCGTCGGTTGATGGTTGACTTCCTCCTCGCAGAGATGGAGCTGGTTAAACTTCGGGCATTCAGCCTCTATGTACTTGAAAACTTTCCCGTTGGTTGCAATGAAAGGGTAAGGAGGAATAAGGGTGTACATAAACTTATTGGGAACTATTGCTAATCTGTATAATTCGAACTTATCAGGGGAGATTATTGGGACTTTAAATATGATAACTATTTTTTTGTCTGTAAAATAATAACCAGGTTTTATAACTGTATAGTATTCTCTCAGATCTGCCTCTAGCAATTGGTCTGAACCGTATATTGATCTTAATCGTTTAGTCATATTACCTAAAGTATCTATGCTTAAAGTACTATGGTGAGTGCTTGATGCACGTATAAAAGCTAAGGTATCTTCTATCCTAGTTATCTCTAGAAATAAATCGTCTGTGTTATCGCTAATGATAGCTAACAACTGAGCAAACTTTGCGAATCTTATAAGATCATTTTTAGCAGCGGCTTTCTCGTCTAAAAGTAATCCTAAGGTGCTATTGATTCTCTCTTGATTACTTACAATTTTTGATAGTATCTCGCTGTATCTAGTCATCCAGACTTTATTAAGACTTATATGCTCATTTACCTCCGATAGTATCTTGTCATCATTATTTTCTAAAAGTTTAATGGCATTATTGTAAGTTTGGGCATCCGATTGATCTAAGTTACCAGTTATGCTTTTTACAACTGAACCTAAACCATCTATGAGACCTCTTTTACTACGACCGGGTTCTAACGTTTTTAACTGGGAATTAATTTTGTCCAATTTATTAGATAAATGGTTAATTTGAAGTTCATATAAAACAATTCTTTGGTTATCTAGTTTAGTTTTGAAATAGTCCAATTGATTAATTACTGAGTTAAGTCTATCTTCAATGTCGTTTAAGTCTATGTATTGTAGAAAAGAATGATAGTGCGTTATGAGTCTGGATTGTCCGAGGTTGAAAGGTAAGAGTCCGGGTCCTTCGTCTAAGCTCTCAAGTTTTATCTCGAGCGCCAGTGTTGTGTGAACGGTCATCGCCAGTAGTATCCTGTAACAAATTTGAGGTCTGAGGGGTACGCTTGAGTCGGGACTTTGCTACGGGACCTTTCTTCTTAGATGTGTAGATGTGAATTGGAAGGTCAGCTAGCACAGTGTCATGAGTATAACGCGGAGCTAGTTTTTGTCGACTAGCTAATGGGTCACTAATGAGAACTTGCTGTTCTGGTTGGTATTCTATTTCGGGCTCTCTGTCCTTATTCCTATTTTGTATGATATTCGTTCGGTCAGTAAGTGTGAAGTCGTTGATAAGGTCATATACCGTTTTCATCTGGTCTCGGTGATTTAAGATGTACTGTTGCATAAGATGTTCGGTCATGTTAATGTCAAGTGGGTCGCGAGGGTCAAAATGTCCTCTAATTATGTCATGTGGTGTGCACTTTGTGAAGCTATGAATTGTGCTATTATAGGCTAATATAGCGTAAGGCATGAGGTTGACCACAGGTTTGTCTTTCTGACGTAGTCTTAGGATTCGTAGATGTTCTAGTAACGTAGAGTGAAATCGTTCAACAATTCCATTATCGTTAGGGGAGTGAGCTAGTGTTCTGTGGTGATTAATTTTATGCATTCTAGTAAATTCAGAAAATAACTGATTTGTGAATTCAGTGCCGTTATCGGTTACGATAGTGAGTGGAAGACCGTGATGTGTACAGTAGTTTAAAACTGCCTGAAGTATACTAATTGCTGTGCCATCTCTTAAATAGTATGCCTGTCCGTATTTTGAGAAAACGTCTACCACCGTGAGATATTTTTCATTTTGGGCTGTGAAGAGATCCATGTGTACTAATTCGAAAGGTTTAGTAGCCGGAGGCACTAAGTTTAGTTGAGGTCTAACCGGGTTCCTATCATATTTAGATTGACCGCAAATTATACATTCATTTATATACTTAGCTATCTCATCCTTCATCTTAGGCCAATAATATTTTCGGGAAAGAGCAAGATAACATTCGTTTATCCCTCTGTGATTGGTCTTACCTTCATGATAGTTTTTTATGATCTGTTGCTGCCTTAAATATTCTTTTACATCTTCTAGTTCAGTTTTTGTTAGAACTAGATTCGTAGCTGAGCTTTTAAAGTTATTTTGGATAATAGGTATTATTGAATACATACCTAAGGGCGGAGTTATCTTTAAAGCGGTTTTAACTTTAGGTTTGACATGTTCTTTTATTGCGTTTACTACGTCCTGTTCTAAGTTAGATTCTGAGACCTGGATATGTGTGCGAGTATGTGTGTCAAAAGGTTTAGTGGCTATCGCTCGTTTAATGTAGGGGACGTTACTGACTATAGTTATACATATTTGTCGGTGGAATTTGTTTAAAGGTTCGTCAGTGATAGGAACTTCTAAGATAGGGTTTTCAGTGCTAGTGTGGGCGGTGTCTGTCGTAGAACCTGTTTGAGATGGTGGTCGCTCTGAAGGGTTGGCTAACATTGACTCTGTCTCCTCGTTATTAATTTCTACTCGGGATAGTGCGTCTGCATTAGTGTTATACTTTCCCCTTTTGTAGACTATAGTGTAATCGTATTCACTTAGTTTAAGTCTCCACCTAGTCAACCTTTGGTTGGGTTCCTTCAAGTTCATTATCCACTGTAACGGCTTGTGGTCTGTGAATATTTTGAATTTGCGACCGAATAGGTAAGGTCTGAAATACCTTGTAGCCCAAACTATGGCTAAAAGCTCTTTTTCAATAGTGCTATAATTGGTTTCACTGTCATTCAAAGTTCTCGAGGCATAACAGATAGGTTTATCTGAGCCGATTGTTCCTTGCGAAATTACAGCGCCTAAAGCTACGTTTGAAGCATCTGTTGTTAGTATAAACTCTTTTGTGAAGTCGGGATACTGTAGAATTGGGTCGTTTGTCAGTAAGTTCTTACACTTGTTAAAACAGTTAATGTATTCAGAGTCAAAAGTAATTTTACTAGTCCTTTTGAGACATTTTGTCATAGGCTTAGTGATGCGGGCAAAGTCTGGGATAAATTTCCTATAGTATCCTAATAGTCCTAGGAATTGTTTTATTTCCTTAGGCGTCTTTGGTAATGGGTATTTTTCTATCGCTGCTATTTTATCAGGGTTTGGCTTAACACCTTCGCCACTGATTATATGTCCTAAAAACGCGGTTTCTAATTTCAAAAACTCGGACTTATCCATCTGGATTTTGAAGTTAGATTCCTGCAATCTTTTAAATACTTTCTCTAAGTTAACCATATGCTCTTGCAAAGATGTACTAAAGATGATGACGTCATCAAGGTATACTAGGCATATCTCATTTTGCAAGCCCCTGAGCACATTGTCCATTACTCTTTGAAAAGTAGATGGAGAGTTCTTCAAACCCATGGGCATACGCAAGAACTCAAAGTGTCCATGCTCTACATTGAACGCTGTCTTAGGGATGTCGTCTGGATGCATCTCGCATTGATAAAAGCCTGATGCAAGGTCTAGCGTGCTAAAATACTGGCACTTACCAAGCTTGTCAAGTATGTCATTGATGTTAGGAATCGGGTATTTGTCGTCTATAGTCTTGTCATTCAGTTTGCGAAAGTCTACTACAATGCGCCACTTTTTTTTGCCTGATGCATCGGCCTTCTTAGGAACTACCCAAATAGGTGAGCTCCAGGCTGATTCCGAAGGTCGTATAATACCTTGGTCCAGCATTTTGGTTATCTGGTCTCTAACTTCTTGTCGATGCACAAAAGGGTAGCGGTAGCTTTTAGTGTACACGGGAAGTTCGTCAGTCGTTCTAATATGATGCTTGATTTTATTTGTAAAAGTTAAAGGCTCTCCCTCAACATAGAATACGTCAGCAAAACGGGCACACAATGTCTCTAAGTTAGTTTTTTCCTCAATATTTAAATGATCTGTACGTAATTTACATAAAACCTCTTTAACACGCATAGGGTCTTGTTCAGTGCTAATGCACTCAGTATTAAATATCTCGGCTTGTAAAGGTCGGTCAAACACAATAGTCAGGTCATCTTCCGTAGGGTTTTCAATTTCTACAATTCCAGTACAATCAGTAACGCGAGTAATGCACTCGTGAATAATGCAATTACAATAAATTTGCTGATCTATCGAAACATCGCCGTCTGGACAATAGATAGGGATGTTCACTAGTTTTGACGAGTTAGCGGGAATGGTTTCTTGACTATTTGATCTTTTACATTGATAAAAACGTATAGGAATGGTTGAAAAGTCCGTAATTAAATAATTATTTTTTAGATCAATCTGTGCTCCGTCAAGTAAATCTAATCCTAATAGACCATCAAAGTAGTTATGAAATCTATAGATAAAAAATTTTACATTCGCGGGATTATTAAATTCATCAAAGTTCGGAATCGTAATAGAATGTTCGTGCGTACTAGTCACACGAGCGTTCGTTACTTCGAAGGGGTCAAAGTTTAAAGGGATATGTGAAAAGTATTGTTCGACTGCCTCGGGACTAATAAAAGACTGATTAGCTCCGGTATCTACTAGTAGTTTAAGTGGTGGATCTGATATCTGTATGTAACGTAATTCCCTTTTAGATTGAACATTTAATTCTATTTTAATCCTTTTTGATCCTTCTCCTTGCGAAAATCCTGATCTGCTTTAGAAGTAGCGGACGGCTGTGCTTCTAAGCATTTTGCATTATTCAATTGATCCACATTTAATTGATTTTCGGGGTTGGTCTGCTGATAGTCATAAAAGTCAGAATAGTCATAGGGTTCACAGACATAATAATAGTCAGGTAATGCGTAGTAATAGTCAGGGTAATTGTAAGCGTCATAATCATCAGTCATTTCGTTAAAATTCATTTCACGGGTTTTGAAGTAATTACTTGGTGGCGGATTTCGAAACGTACGCCAATCATTTACTGGCAGTGGTCTGGGTACAAAATGACTAACACCGCTCATCGGTTTCGGACCGGTATTTTGCGTTTGGGGGTTCCTATTTGGAAATCTAAATGCGTCAGTTTGGGGGTTGTAATTCGGCGGGGGCGCACGAAACATCTGTTGAGTACGGCTAAACATATTAGGGGCCCGTTGAGGTACCTGATTTTGCTGGAAGGGTGGTCTCCATTGCTGCTGCTGCTGTTGCGGCGGCATAGGCATAGGCTTATGCCAGCTGGGGCCTGGGCTAGGAAAGCTAAAAACTTTAGGTGTGGTCATAGGGACCGCGGATGGCATTTTATGGGTTGACTGCATTTGCTGTGTCGGGTTACGCCGCTCGGGGATACTCTCATTGCGTTGCTGTAGGTACATGACATTCATTTCCTGTTGTACAAATTCCAGAGCCTTTTCAATAGTTTCGGGTCTCATACAACGGATACGGGACCCTAGAGGTTCCTTAAGACCTCTAACATAAGATTGTAGAGTTAACTTTTTATAAAGATCGCGTTTAGCTTCAATGGTCGTTGCTACGTTTTCGTGCAATGTGACATAAGTCATTATAGTGCTAAAAAGGGTCTGGCATTTGTCATAATACTCCTGCGGGGTGCTACTTCCTTGTGTCAGTAAGGACATGTCATTATATAGGGCGGTCTCATCCCTTTGGTCCGAAAAATTATTAACTAATGCGTCACGAATCCCTTGCCAATTGTCTGCTATGCCATTAGAATTAATAGTTGAAGCTGCTGGCCCGGTGATTTTATTCAGGATGCCGTTTATGAGACATAAATTAGTTAACTCGTAACTCGGGTCATTTCTAACATATTGTAATACGAGCTGATCACATATTTTAATAAATCGTGTTAGAACATTCGGATTCCCATCAAAATTTGGAACTGCGCGCAAAGCGTTGTAGATAGTATCGGGGTTCAGTGACATATTGTTACTATCAAATAATAAATCTAGGCCTAAACTATCGGATTCCGTAAACCTATTTAAATCTACTTCTCTGCTCCTATTTATCTGTCTGGAGGAGACAGATTTATTCCTAGTTTCCCTTGGGTGAAAAATTTTGATTTAGTATTATAATATTTGGGTATAAGGAAGGACAAGGATGCAACACTTAAAGAAAGTTTCAAGGACTTACATATACATGGTTTTTTCGTTGTATCGATGGCTGGATACGTCCTCAGCTGCGTCTTCTTCTTAAGTTCGGATTTTCGACGAGGTACTTGAAAATACCGACAGCGACTATCGGAGTCAGCAGATTAACGATTTTTGGAAATCTATACCGCGCCGCGCACTGCCTCGAAAATCCTACCGACTGCGCCAATTACGAAGGTGACAGCCGGAGGACTTAAAAAAAACCGAAGTAACGAAACGAAAACGAAACGAAACGTCGTCGTCGTCGTCGTCGTCGTCGTCGTATAGAAACGTTTAATTACGTTTTAATTACAATGGTTGGCTTATATTAAATCTTACGTCTAGACTTGGACGATGCTAGTTCCGAAGTGCCTAAAATAATTATTATAAAAATGTAATTCTAAATGATTGCGAAATTGCGGATGCGCTGTCAGCAGAATGGAAGTAGGTGGCCGACGGCTGCACGAGGCGTCGAGTCAGCAGAGTGCATGTTGCAATTTTGCGTGGAAACATCCGATGTATGTAAATAGCTATCATGTCGCTTGTCCGTCGATTTGGTGTAGGCAGGGCACGTAACACGTGTTTAAGTTTCGTACACTAATTACCAGTCACCCTATATAAATAACAAGAGAAGACATCTGGGAAAACTTATTTTTGTATAAATCGTAACAGAAAATTATTCAGTGAACTCAAAAAACTTATTTTTGTGGGAATGAGCGATAAGTGGTTATATTTATTTCTGTGAACATAAACATAACATCACGCCTGTAATCTCAGAAAGGTTAGGCAGAAGTGTACCCACATTTCGCCAGTTATGTTTAATTCCCATGGGCGCGAGCCTATTGCCATCAACTGGGCTCAAATTCAAGCTCCGTAGCTGCTATTGAGAAATCCCTGAAGAAAGAACCCAATATAACTTTGCCCGTACCGGGGAGCGAACCCAGAACCTTATTCTCAGCAGTCGAGTTTGCGACCACTAGATCAACAAGGCAGTCGAAATCAAAATGATCCTTATGCTTGTTCTTATAAGGCTGCTGTTGGGTTGCTACTTAGACTTTGAACCATTCGATCCGGATGTTCGTTTGGTATATTATTCCGCTCATATACACAATTTTATTCGTGACGTGACGCCGCTATTTCCTAACGAACACGCCACGTGCAGAGGTTGCTAATTAATGAATGATGGTCTGTCGTATTGGCACGGGTTGGTATTAAATGCTTTTTTAATTATTAAAAAGGAAGGAAAGAGTTTTATTGGACTCGAAAAAAAACTGCCTTGTAGCGGTACTTTAACGTTTCATCTCAGAGTGGGTTTTTTTTTTGGGAATAAAAAGTTGTCACACACACACTCTTCAGTTACACACAACCCTAGGAAATTCAGTTCAATACTGGCTAAAAGTGATTTAATGATGTTTTAAAACAAAATATAAATAATAACATTTTTTTTTTGTTTTAACGTGATTAAAGTTACCTGAAACAAACTTGTCAAATAATAACATGAGCCCTGCGCCCCGCGCGTTGCTGCTTCCATGGCGCTCTGAAAAGTGAATGGAATATTGACATGGAGCACTGTCACCTATAGAAAAAAACAGTTTTAAAAGCAGTCTGTGGTCCAAAAGTTCTTACAACGAACTTTTGGCGTTTCGCATGTAACAGTCGGTTGAATGATGTACAGATGTGAGCTATTCGCGGAGCGCTCCCGTCGCTCGCACGTGGAGGAGGAGCTGTCGCAGGCGCGCTCCAGCAACGCGTTGCTCCGCGCCGAGGCGAGCGCCGCGCGCGCACAGGCCGCACAGCGCCGCAGTGACGCGCGCCGCTCCGACCGGGACTTCACCGGCCAGCTGGACCTCGCCGCCGACAGGGCGGAGAACACTCTCACTGAAGCCACGGTCAGTGACGGCTTCACACTCGCATCATTCGTCTAGCTCTTAAACAAAAAGTATTTATTAGACTCACTCAGGACACTCACACAAAAACAAAGGAAAAAAACCTTAAAACAAACAATTTAGTCCTGTACGAGGCCCAAATCTCAGCATGCTGTGACATTTAAAAAAAGTCACAGCGCTAGTGGTTTTTGTTGAAACTATTAGTATCGGCAAGCGCAACGTCGGACACACAGCTACCATACTTTAAAAAGGTTATAGATTAGATAATATTATTAAAATATTTATGTTACAGACTCGAGTGGCGGAGGCTGAATCAACGATAGCTAGATTGAAGATTCAAATTAAGAAATTAAAGGTTAGTCAATTTTAGATTTGTCACGGGTTTTACAAAAATCTAATATTTTGATAATTAATTATTTTAGCAAAATAACTGTCTACCCAACCCAATACTGTAACGTATGCAGGAGGAGCTGGCGGCCTCGCAGGAGGAGGTGCGCTCCCTGCGCGGCGTGCAGGGCGCCGCCGCGTCCGGCCTGCGCCGCGCCACGCTCGTCGCCGAGACCTCGCTCAGGTAACACACATAGCTAGCTGGTGGCCTCGCTCAGGTAACACACATAGCTAGCTGGTGGCCTCGCTCAGGTAACACACATAGCTAGCTGGTGGCCTCGCTCAGGTAACACACATAGCTAGCTGGTGGCCTCGCTCAGGTAACACACATAGCTAGCTGGTGGCCTCGCTCAGGTAACACACATAGCTAGCTGGTGGCCTCGCTCAGGTAACACACATAGCTAGCTGGTGGCCTCGCTCAGGTAACACACATAGCTAGCTGGTGGCCTCGCTCAGGTAACACACATAGCTAGCTGGTGGCCTCGCTCAGGTAACACACATAGCTAGCTGGTGGCCTCGCTCAGGTAACACACATAGCTAGCTGGTGGCCTCGATCAGGTAACACACATAGCTAGCTGGTGGCCTCGCTCAGGTAACACACATAGCTAGCTGGTGGCCTCGCTCAGGTAACACACATAGCTAGCTGGCGGCCTCGCTCAGGTAATACACATAGCTAGCTGGTGGCCTCGCTCAGGTAACACACATAGCTAGCTGGTGGCCTCGCTCAGGTAACACACATAGCTAGCTGGTGGCCTCGCTCAGGTAACACACATAGCTAGCTGGCGGCCTCGCTCAGGTAATACACATAGCTAGCTGGTGGCCTCGCTCAGGTAACACACATAGCTAGCTGGCGGCCTCGCTCAGGTAACACACATAGCTAGCTGGCGGCCTGGCTCAGGTAACACACATAGCTAGCTGGTGGCCTCGCTCAGGTAACACACATAGCTAGCTGGTGGCCTCGCTCAGGTAACACACATAGCTAGCTGGTGGCCTCGATCAGGTAACACACATAGCTAGCTGGTGGCCTCGCTCAGGTAACACACATAGCTAGCTGGTGGCCTCGCTCAGGTAACACACATAGCTAGCTGGCGGCCTCGCTCAGGTAATACACATAGCTAGCTGGTGGCCTCGCTCAGGTAACACACATAGCTAGCTGGTGGCCTCGCTCAGGTAACACACATAGCTAGCTGGTGGCCTCGCTCAGGTAACACACATAGCTAGCTGGCGGCCTCGCTCAGGTAATACACATAGCTAGCTGGTGGCCTCGCTCAGGTAACACACATAGCTAGCTGGCGGCCTCGCTCAGGTAACACACATAGCTAGCTGGCGGCCTGGCTCAGGTAACACACATAGCTAGCTGGTGGCCTCGCTCAGGTAACACACATAGCTAGCTGGTGGCCTCGCTCAGGTAACACACATAGCTAGCTGGTGGCCTCGCTCAGGTAACACACATAGCTAGCTGGTGGCCTCGCTCAGGTAACACACATAGCTAGCTGGCGGCCTCGCTCAGGTAACACACATAGCTAGCTGGTGGCCTCGCTCAGGTAACACACATAGCTAGCTGGTGGCCTCGCTCAGGTAACACACATAGCTAGCTGGCGGCCTCGCTCAGGTAACACACATAGCTAGCTGGCGGCCTCGCTTAGGTAACACACATAGCTAGCTGGCGGCCTCGCTCAGGTAACACACATAGCTAGCTGGCGGCCTCGCTCAGGTAACACACATAGCTAGCTGGCGGCCTGGCTCAGGTAACACACATAGCTAGCTGGCGGCATCGCTTAGGTAACACACATAGCTAGCTGGCGGCCTCGCTCAGGTAACACACATAGCTAGCTGGCGGCCTCGCTCAGGTAACACACATAGCTAGCTGGCGGCCTCGCTTAGGTAACACACATAGCTAGCTGGCGGCCTCGCTCAGGTAACACACATAGCTAGCTGGCGGCCTCGCTCAGGTAACACACATAGCTAGCTGGCAGCCTCGCAGGAATAGGTGCAACAACTTAACAGCACAGCAATCTTATTATGACGACATTTTGACAGTAATGTAAAGACAGAGAAAAGCTGAACAAACTACCTTACTAAAAGTCCGTAACACTAATACGCAGGGCTCATCAAGTAAACAAGTAATTGGTGTACCCGCACATCATAAAATGATATTAGTTTGACTACTTGTCAAATTATAAAATGTTGCATGCATTGTCTATTATTAACTTAACTATCTTCTTTAACGTTATATAGTCATCAATTGTGAAAGACCAGTGAAAAATGACCTAAGAATATTAGTTGAAATAGAATATACAGGGTGTAAAGGCCAGTCCTCCACAATCTGGTACGGTGAATTCAGTACTAAGATGAAGTTATTTCAGAAAAGTCCATAACTTTTCAAAAAAGTCCAATAAAGATTTGTTTTATTTCCTCATACGCAATATTTCGTTACCGTGACAAAACGCACGTAGCGAACGGCATGCGCGACGACGAGTTTGATGAACTCAGTAGTAAGGCAAGAAGTGAACAGTTGATTTCTCGCGTCGTTTGTTAAAGTTTTTCAACATCCATTGTTGTTTTTTTTTATTTAAGCGATGAGTATTATTTACATAAATGAAGTGCTGCGTATAGAGAATGTAATTTTACATTGAAATAAAGGAATAATAAATGAAAAAACGATAATGATAATTTTCCGGAGAAAATTTTCGGTGGAATATGATTCAGAATGAGGAGCTGAATGCACCTATACATATATTATATTATACTTTGTCACGCTAATTTATGATTTCAAAATAAAGCAAGTATTTGATATTCTAAAGGTCAAGTTTTGTAGGTACTTCTACTTTTTTTAACAGAAATATTTTTTGGTTACAGAGAACTCCTGTCAGGACTAGAGCAGCTGAAGACATTAAGCACGAACCTGGATCCGACATGATGGTGAACTGCCTCCAACCCTCCCCTTCTCCTTTCTCTCAGCACTTCACACCCTGGATGAGCCACGGACTGGCACGGTAGGAAACAAATGGAATACTGTAGCAAATATTTTTATGTGTACAGAAACTGTATTTTAGGATTACTATTCGTCATCATGTTTAAAGAAAGTTTCATTATCTTATACTAGCAACAAAAGCCTGGAGAAATTAATGTTTTAAAAACTATCTTAGAACTGCACCATATTCATACTTCTGGCTTCTGAAAGCCAAATCGAATCTCTGTTTAGTAAGTCTTCTCAAATTAATGTAAGGTCCATGTTACAAAAAAAACATGACGGACGATTATCTAAAAACAGCTGTTTAAAACACATTTTTGTATGGGAACATGTCAAAGTGACAGCTGTTTTTAGATAATCAGCCTGTTATCTTCTCGGTGAACATGGATCTAAGTTAGTGATTGTTAAACAACCGATCATAATGTAAAGGTACAATTTGGAAGGTAACCACCTATCGTAGTGGAAAATCAAAGACAAAACGCAGCGCTACGCCTGGTTATACAAGATGTTTGGTGCACAGTTTGCCATAGTTATCGGTACCGGTCGCATTCGGAATTCTACCTTGAGTTGACCTGTATTAAGTTTAAAACATCCTTAACGAAGCCGCAAGGCTCTTGTTCTCACGTCCGATACTTTTTCACACGTTGATTTGTTTCAAATGTTATATTTTTATTTAAAAATAAAAATAGTGGACGTCACACGGTTTTTGGTGTCGCTCGCATAGTTCCCGTTTCCGTGGGAGTGTGGGGATAAAATATAGCCTATGTTACTCTCGGATAATGCAGCTACCCATTGCTGAAAGAATTTTTCAAATTGTTTCAGTAGTTTTTATGTTTGTTCGTTACAAACAAAAATACAAACATAAAAATCTTTCCTTTTATAATGTTAGTATAGAAACCTCCGTGAACCTTGTACTATTCAATGCATTTATCTGCACAATGGAAAGCGTTACATGACGGTCTAAACTGAGATATTTCACACCAAAAAAGTCGTTTCCCACCAATATTTTTTGCACAGTAATATACTTGATTGGAAGGTTCGCTAAAGGGTCCATTTAAATCCTGTACAATCAAGGTGAATGTCTGTTAAAACTGTGTTAACGAAATGTATTTAAGTCAAGCAGTAATCCATTTGTTTTCACCAAGTGTATAATAAGTTTGGCCATTTATATTCCGATTGGATTTCCCTCTAGGCTGTACCAACTATTCTTTAAGCGATGAAATTTGAAGCAATATCGATTTGGTTGTATGAATTATTATTTAAGTAATATTGGGCTTCCTTTTTTCGGCTGCGCTAAACTAAAGCAAAGCTTTCTTTTACTGGAAAAATGTTTGGAAGCTAAAGAGCTGTTTGCTCAGAAAATGGTTGAGGATCACTTATTTTTGGCTAGGCATGTGGCTTGTATGGGGCAATATAATGTGTTGCATCGTTCGAATATTAAATAATTACATTTTATTGACAAATTTTAGTAGTAGAGGGTTTAAATTGTTCGATGAACCCTCATCGTACTTAAGTCGCGCAAAAAAGGGTTCCACACTGAGAAGATTGGGTTCACACATTCCAATACGAACGATGGGTACGATTTTGAGTATAAGTGAGCGAGACAACACTATTAAAGTGTCATTGTCAATGATACAGAACCGTGATATTTTTGTTGCGGTGGGGTGAATCTAACGATTTAATTAGTTGAGTAGCAGACTGTAATGTGATTGGCTGACTGAGTTAACAATCGTTGACTTATTTTTATCTTTATCACTTGAGAAAAGTAGAAAGATAAAAAAATAAACTTTATTAAGTAATTTATTATGCAAACTAGCCTGATTGTAATCCAGTCGGAATATAACATGTAAACAAAGTGAATATTAATTAAATTGATCATCGAAATAAAACTGTGTATAGTATTAAACATCTTCCATTTTCCGTTATATTTTAAATTAAAATTAGCATTGTTTTTGTAACTGACTGTCGAAGAATTGGCGTACTGAATACTTGTTCACATGGATTTTAGAACACATCTTACCTCAATGCGTGAAGCTTTTCACTCTTATGAAATATTCGAAAGGTGGGTAGATGAATCGATTCAACAATATCTATTGGTTTGTTTTGAAATCTGTGTTCATGAAAACCGTAATGATGTCCTTGTCGCAACGGATGTTGTAACCCTTCCAAAATTTAAATTTCGAATAGGGTGGACGACAAAAAAAAACGAACTAGTTCAGTTGATTATCAAAAAATATCTGACCCGTATTTTTTCTTTTGTTACGTAAATCAAAATTGACGAAGATACGACGCTTTTAAAATACTCAATACGTCACGCCTAGGTATAATATTACGAGCGTACTGACGTCATGAGCCCCCACTTTCGAGTTTTGATGCGTTTTATCTTTGTCAATATTCATTGATTTACAAAAACAAAAAATACGTGTCCATTATTTTCCAATACTGACGGACTAAATAGATTTGTATTTTTTTTATACTGTCGTCTGTCGTATGAGCAACGCTAACAGGCGCGGGCGCGTGCGACGGGTTTTTTAAAAAGGGAAGCACCTAGGTAGCCCGCGATATTTTTTTTTTTTACGTTTTTTCGCAATTTGCAGGCCAGTGGTAGGTTAAAAATATCGTTAGCGACTGTAAGACGTATACGAATAATCAAAATCATGATCGTAATCGTAATTTTTCATGAAATAGTAATTCAATCGTCCTTTATGAACTTGGAGGGTTGTATTGATGATTTTAACTCTGTAACTACATACGTCTTACAGTCGCGAATCATATTTTAATCAACATACAACCGCGCGTTTAAGGTTACGCATTTTGGGTGCCGGTTTCCAAAAAACTTTTTCTATTTTATTTATATTTGGTCTCCTGGCCATATTTTTTTTTTTAGTTACAAAATCCAACAGGTTTAACAGGATTTGGTGAGGTTTTCAGTAATCGGGGGTTAGTATTATAATTATGGTAAAAGAGGTCTGATGTATTCTAAGATTGTTGTTTTTTTTATTAGGATTTAAGTTCTGGCAACATTGAGACAATCCCGCGAGTGATGTGACTGGCTTTAATGTTTAAGAAGTCCCGCGACAATTCACACCTCTATAAAAATTTGTTGACACTATCGGCGCGAGTAAATTTTGTCCTATATCCGCGGGATTTGCCTCGGCTTAGGCAGAGCTATGTGCACGTATTATATTGGTCGAATAATAAAGACTAAATTCATGTTTTCTTGCAAATCTATTAATGAACAGTGTTATAAATGAAAATCTATTCCACGAACAAGCTATATTTATTTTCTGATTTAGACCATTACAGTGCTACAAAGATATGTTGGCGCTTGATAGGCATTGCCGGAAGAGTTTGATGATAAACATTGAGAAATTGTGCAGTAAAATGTGTTAAAAGAAGATGACGTGTTAGTTCCGATTTTGGCCACGAGCCAAAATATCCTTGTACAGCTTCTGTAAATGAATGTTAAGTTAGTGCTTGTTATTCCAAGATGAACGAAACATAAGCAATCAAATTAGTTAGGCAGGTTCATGAATATTTTTTTCTTTGTGGCAATATTATACTTTGAAAATTACGTTGTAATATTGGCCTTTCAATAGAAATGTGTATAAAATATCCCTAAGCGCATTGTTTTGCTGTGAAAAAATAATGTATCCTTAATAGAAAAATTTATTAATATTATTAGAGGTATGTACGGAACCTTCGCTAAAATTGTAAATACGAACAAATACATATATTTTTGTGTGCCATCGAGGCTGTATTCATTTACTTAGTGGACAAACGTTGCTTGATATCAGTATGAATGTTCTTCCTGCCGTCTTCAAATGACTTCATATCTTAATTACACAAGGTGGCAACACCGATAGAAATGCTGACCATCTATTCAGTACATCATTCAGATCCCCCCCCCCCACATAGAAATTTGTCTTTATTTTAGGGTTCTGTACCCTAAGGGTAAAAACGAGGCCCTATTACTGAGACTCCACTGTCCGTATGTCTGTCAATCACCGGAATATATCTCATGAACCGTGATAGCTAGACAGTTGAAATTTTCACGATGTATTTCTGTTGCCGCTACAACAAGAAATAATAAAAATAAAGATTAATTGGAAATAAAAGTGGGCTTCCCTACTGTGATGGTACGGATGTGACGGAACCTTTCATTCGCGTGTCGGACTAGCACTTCGGGCCGAGTCACATCGGCATGGCAGCGGCCCGCAGCGACGTGGCGAGCAGTTAGTGTGAAATAATTTTAAACTTTATCTACATACTTAAAAGACCAGTATCGCTTGTCGGTGGTTCTGCCACCGGCGTTGCGGGGACTCGCGAACTTTTCAAGCCATACTGGTATTTAAAGCATGTAGATACAAGTTTAAAAGTATTAGTTTGCCATTCCGGTGTGACTAGGCCTTTAGCCAGTTTTTTTTCTTACTGAAAAATGTCTATGCGAAGCGTATAGGGGTTTGAAATGATGTTCTGATTACGTGGCAAGCGTTTCTGCGATCCATCTTGTAGATATGTGTTTTGTGTTAAGTCCGATACTCTCTAAACAATAAAAAACTAATTTGTGCTTGTTCGACAAATGTTATTGTACATTAAACTGTGATTCATTATTTTATAATGTTGTTTTACTATCATTTTTCGACACGAAATTTATCTTTAGTTGATTCCTTCTGGATATAACCCTAGACATTCATATACAGAGGCGGCGTAAGGCGGTGTGGGGTGTGGCCCACACCGCCCACGGCCTCGCGATGCAAAGGGCCTCGCACCTCACACCCGAAAATTATTTTTTCAACACACTTGCTCAAAAAGTGCATTTACGAAGCCTATATACATTGCACGAAAGTTAAAAATTACGCACCATACAACGGACCGTGCGGTAAAATAGGTACTCTCACCTAAGTACAGTCAGCAAAACAGTTAGGTTTACAGGCTAGCAATCTTCTTACTACTATTATACATGGAAAAGGGTTATAATCAATCTGTTTGCAATTTGATCCAAATCCTTTCAGTAGTTTCTGCGTGAAAATATAACAAAAATCGATCTTTATAGACTTTAACATTTATAATAATCGTAAGAAGATTGCTAGCCTGCATACCTGTTTTGCTGACTGTACCTATTTTACCGCTCTCCCCCTTGTACGAAGCGAAGATGTACGAAGTATTATAATATCTGTGCCCTTGATAAATGATAAATGATCTTTATTTTGTAAGTAGGTTTTCACAAACACTTTTACACGTCAATTTTTTTTTAAACTAGATGGGGCCGGTGTTTCGTACCTGACTACTCTGAGAAGAAACAGCCGAAACAAACTCAGATGTCATAGTCTCTTTTGAAGTCCAGACATAATCTTGTTCAATTCACATGAGGATCATGTAGATGTTAGTGTCTGAGATGGTCTTTTGATGAAAGAACCATACAGATTTGAGTAAACCTGTCCAGTCAGTGCAAGCATTTGTCAGTCGTGTAGCTCGACTTATAACACAAGGAGCTCAACGAAACGACGAACAATACCATAGAAAGGACATTTGGGTAGGTCGCTTATAGAACTCGAACTGCCAGACGGTTGAGGGGAAAAAAAAAAAAAATTACCCACATGGTCCTCACATTCACAAAAACGCAAAAAATTAATAATAATTTACAAAATGAATGTCAATAAAAAAATACGATATGTCAAATACACACACATAAAACAATAAAAATTAACTAAAAATGTAAAAAATAATAAAATACTGAACTAAGTATTCAATGTCAAGTCATTAAATGTCAAAAACCACAAGTAAATATTCATGTCAAATACACACACAAAATAATAAACAATAAAGTAAAAAAAATAATAATATGCATTCATGTCAAAGTGTATAAAAGAAAGGAATCAATAATAAACAAGCGAAGTCCGAAATTTCTATATTCGCAGAGCAAATTTCATTGGAGCAGCTTAATCCCAAGCCTTTTTATCATCGAGGTAGTGATTAACATGATAGTAGGCTTTCAGGCATAGCTTCCGTTTTATAAACGATTTGAATTTATTTAGACTAAGTGCTTGAATATGGCTCGGAAGTTTATTGTAAAAGCGTATACATTGGCATCTGAACGTATACATACGTAAAATGGTATACCGCCGTTTACCCGAATTTTATTTGCCCTAATATCATTTGCCAGAATATCATAGGACATAATACTCATTTGCCCTACTCTCATTTGCCATATTAGTCATGTGCCAGAATCATTGTTTACCATAAAGTCACTTACCATAACATCATTTGTCATAATCATTGTAAGCCCTAATTATCACATGCCCTAATTATCACATGCCATAATTATGATATGCCATAACATAATTTGCCATCGACTTCGGGTGTGTAACGGTTGTTTATATCAAGAGAAATTGGATGCAATTGGGACTTTAGGGCACCCCGATATTTTTTTATAAACCACACAGAAGTAGGAGCCCCGCGAAGCGGGGCTCCGTCGACCTAGCCCACCATCAACCATGCACAGAAAAAAAAAACCATGCACAGAATAAATAAGTTTGTCTAATACTTGTTATGCCATTTAAATATTATGCCATTTAAATATTATGTCTAATAATTATTATGGCACATAAAAATAAGGCAAACAATACTTATGGCATTCGTATCTTATGGTATCTAAAATTCGGGCAATTAAAAGTATGTCACATGTCTTTTAGGGCAAATGAAACATTCGGGCAAATGAAATTCGGGAAAATGATGATTATGGCATATAATTTTCGGGCAAACAATAGACAACCACGTAAAATAGCACCGTGCGTATTCTTTACGGTTTTTTTTAATTTCGAGATCCCTAAGGAGTTCAGTAAAACCAAAAGTACCTAGATTTATGTTTTTGCGAAAAGTTCTTTTTCTTTGTCTTTTTTTTTTAATGTTACAAAGAATTATAAGTAAAAACTTAGGCTTCTTTATTTAAGTACTAAAAAACTGTTTAATTTCAAGTGATTGTTATTTTATTTTTTCTTTCTTTTTGTACCATCCGAGGGCCACGCGAAATGTACCTTGCCCACATTAAATTTAGGTCTTGCGCCGCCACTGTATAGGTAAAGGTGTATTCCCGCTGACCACTGGTGGGGTCAACGGGAAAAATCAAAACTGTCGTTTCGTTAGCCCCACTACCTTAACATCAAGATTCTTAAGCTAAATTAAGGAATGAAATAGACCTTAATGATGTCAGTGGGAATTAAAAGACATTCCGATCCATACAGCACGACGGTTCTGATCACGGTATTCCCTGGGTATTGTATATTGTCCTTGGCGAGGCTAAGTTACCGTTTGTTGCCAGTTAATAAATTATATTAATAATCGTCGATAGTTGTTTCCTCGACGGCGCCGGCGGTAGGAGAGGTAGCTTACGCTTGGACTCCACCGAAACCGAGACGAGACAAGAAATGATGAACGTCATAATGATGGGACCACGCCTGGCTTTGCGAATATCATATGCAAGTATAATAAACAACTATTTAAACGTAGTCGTACTATTTCGTATTAAAATTTCATGTGTTCAGTTTAAGATCATGCCATGTGTTTTTTTTCATCAATTTAATAGTGGTCCCGTCATTTTAATATCAAAATAGTGGGACCACTATCTTTTTAGAATATTTTAAAATGTTATTAGTGTAGAATTTTACTATGGAAGTATGAAATAGTAGAAATATTGTTTTACATCTTATTCACAAAACCTGGCGTGACCCAGAAATGAACAACCAATAGAATTTTGTTACTCACACTTCTCGTTCCTGTTTAGCTTTAGTTTAGTGAACTGCCGAGAGATGTCTCATAGTTGTTTAGGCCAGACAGGTAGCAGCGGATACAAAGAGCCGTGAGCGGTGTGCGCCGGTCGCTAGTGAGTAACCTGTGCATGCTATACACACATCTCTGCTCTGGTCTCTGGTTGTTTCGTGGAGTGTGACACGACGACATGCGACAGTAGGCGAACTCTGTGGCTGTGTGCGTACTGTATTGAGACTAGTTACACACACAGCCGCACGGACGCTCGCCTGTGCATTCACAGCAATACGATCCTTAGCGTGCCTATGCACTTATGAACGCTCACTGTACATTTCCGGTTTGATGGAGTCCAGGCCTTCCCCTAGAAACCAATGTAGCAGGTACACACAGCGACACATCAAGAGAAACATATCCGGTATGACCTTTTTTTTTCAGATGGGAAATCATCAAATGACCCCTCCCGCTCTGGGGGGTGTGGAAGGGAGTGTCAGACTTTTATTGACTAAAATCCACCTTTCCTTTTTTTTATCCGCTTTCGAATAGTCCCGCATCCCAAGCAAGCATCGGACCCCTTCCTTACTGCTGACATCCAGTACGACTTGACCTCGCTTTGTATGAGTTTCTTCTTAATTTGATTTTGCATAGTATGACTGGTCGTCGTGGGTACGATGAAATCCAATAAAACAAAAAACTTCTAATCAAAACTAATTTATTATAAATCTTCAACAGGAATGTGAGGTGTATAAATATAACATAATTAAATTCCTAAATAATAAGCACAGGCTTAAACTAAAGTAAAATTTTGCTAAATAATAATATCTTTGATTGAGTTTGCACTTCGATTGCACATTTACACTAATAAAAGTAAATCAGATCAAGAAAAGAAAGTAAAACGAATAATATCTGAAGTTAATTTATAGTGTAGTTACGTTTCTAATGCATATTTTCCTTTCCGTATTCAAGTTATTTTGGCCGCCATTGTCACATATACGTGACAAGTGAACACGCCGCGTTCGCTAAACGACACAAATAAGAGACAAAATGGTAGATGAAATGGCTTGGCGTGTAGGGCACGCACATACGTTTATACTCTGTCGGTCAACAGGTTAAGACACGATTGGAATCGTCTTTGAAGTTTTTTTTTTCCATAATATCTGAAAATTGAAAGGAAAGATCATAATGAGATTTTTTAAATCGTCAGTTTAAACGACGTCACACAATTGTGTTTCTTATTGGACTCGGAAAGAGTACATACATAGTAAATACGTGTCCCTAAGGGCCTATTTACAAGATCTGTCGAAGAGTATATTATTATGAAGGGCTGTCTTTGACCATTTAGGGACCCTGGGCACTTGAGAATAATAGGGCCCTTGAAGAATGTAAGAGCGAGCTCGAATTTGTTTGCACTCCGCAGAAAAATCAAAAGAAACATGTTTTTTTAGCCGCAGAGAACTTTAATTTGAAATAAAATGCCTCCTCTCTTTTATAAAAAAAAACCTGCTTTAAAGCAAACAAACATTAAGTGCATAAAATTATCAGTCAAATAAAATGATATTCAATTTTTTTTTTCTGTTTTGTTTCAAGGTAAACTTCTCCGCCTCTAACTAACATCCTTTTTTTTATGTAACTATTGACTTATGACAAAAAGTTAGATGCAAAAGCGAGCGGAGCAGCTCGAAAATTTTAGTATCCTGCGGTTCTGTTGACAGCCTCTAGCTTTGACAGGAACTTGGAGGACCCTTGGATCGCGGGGCCCTAGATAAGTGCTCAGAGTGCCCAGTGGCAAAGTCGTGTGCGTGTTATGAGACGTCTCCACTGCTTCTTTATTACTCTGCTACAAGCAACTGTTTGATCGAAAACCGTTGAAAATGTTTAATGTAGAAACGCAGCAATTTTTTAATAGTGTGTTCTCCTACTGTACTTGGTTAAAGTTTTACATTTTCACGAACATAGCACAGTCCCATAGTATTTTGGAAGCCATATTATTTACAAAACATGGAAGTTTTATCTCAAAGTAGAAAATGTTATTTCACGAGAAAATTGCTTTTGAATCTTGTTTAGTTTATTTTCATTGTTCTGTTCTCTATTATGGCGCTAGTTGTACATGTAACGCCGAATGTAGACACGCTACTTTTAATGTTAAGGCAGTATTTTTTTTTTTACATTTTGAACAATGCTTCAATTCGAAAATAATTATTTTTAAATAGTGAAAAACGTCTTAAATAGAAACAGTTTGTTTCGTCGAACGTCATCCAAAACTTAATTGAACTTCTTATAGAAGCGAAGCTGGCTTTATTTTATGCCTGAAGCTTTATACTAGTAACTAACACTACTTTTAACGCGTCTTAAACTTATGAAATGTCCACCTAACTAGGATTTACAAGGGTACAATCCAGCCGATTTTATAACCAGGCAGAACATACTTTTTTGGTTGAATATATGCGCGGATAGAACAACGAAAGAAACCATTGTATTTACTAACGGCCATTTTCAGAACTTACTGACAGGCATCGATAGATTGCTATCTCTGTCTGTCTGACATTTAGCTTACTGGACGGTTATAAACGAAATGTCACGAAAAACATTTTTTTGATTTTCTATGAATCAAGTGGCATGTACAGGATATATTCGAACTAACTCTGTTATAGAAACACCGATAGCTGCGAGACGTAGGCATATTAACTGACTGTTAAGAGAACTTTGTAGAGCGGAAATAGACTGTACCCACTTTTACAATACTATCCCATGTAGCCCTGACCTCGCAATGGTCCTAGATTCAATCACTGCCCGATCAAGGGCGCAGTTTTATTAGGCAATTAGAAATTTCTCCCGAAGTCTGTGCCCAGACAATGGCAATATACTCGCCCTTTCAGCAAAATGTAGGGGTATGTCACCTCTGCCGGGCCCTTCGGAGAATACTGGCTTGATGCTACCCATGTATAGTGTTGTACAGATGGTCCCAGTGCGCGGGGCACTGTAGGAAGTACTTCCTAGTCGCGCTACAGAACCGGGACTTGTACTGTTCCGGTGACACCACTGTGGGCTGACCCGAGCCGAGGTTCTTCTTCACCAGGTGTTCCAGTTTCTTGTCCCAAGTGAAAGTGCGGATGTAATCTGGTGGAAGGTGGAACTTTTATTAAAATCCATAATTAAACAAAAACAAAAATTAACTAAAAGGCTTCCAGTATGTAATGAGATTCGAACACCTTACTATAATTATGAAGGGGGCAGATGACACTAAATAAGTGCCATTGATCACCGGGGTGGCAAACGCTGCTAGTTAGTGGCAGCCACAACCCCGGTGGCAAGCACGAAGGGGTAGATGGGAATAAAGGGCTGGTTTGTCAGGAGCTGTCACAATAAATATGGTTACCACCATGGTTAGGACCATGAATATGTTAAGTGACAATACAACTTTATATTAAAAAAAAACATACACGCCAAACTGGCTTTATGAGAGTAGGGAAAGAGAAAAAAAAAACGAGCAACCAAATAAAAAAATTCTAACTTTGTCACAGGAAACTGGACATAGGTCACTCCCAAACTGCACCATAACACGCTGTTTTCTGCCTGCCGTATCGTCTGACCCAGACATACTTCTAGGTTGCATTTCCAGCTAACCAAGCAACCAACCACCGTAGCAACGGATGTGTATTAAACTTACTAATAACTTGATATGCTTATATAAGGGCCAAAAATGTTTGCACTTTTGAAACATGAATACAAATAAAACTACAAATGCTATTTTGTTGATAATTTATGTAAGGTTATATATAACCATTAAATGAAAATTTTTAAAAAATGACATCGTCCTAATGTGCGCCGTCTCGTTGTTGGCACTCCTGCAATCGACTACGCAAACTTTGGAAAACTCACTGACACATGCTGCGGGGGATCGCGGCTATCTCCTCGTGGATGTTTTGTTTTAATTGGGATATTGTCGTCGGTTTATTAAAGTACACTCGACTTCACAGGTATAAAGCAAAGGCACAAGAAAAAATCGCATGGTGTAAGGTCCGGGCTACTCGGAGGACATGCGAGAAATCAATTTGTTCGGAAACATTTCTTTGACTATCGATAAACTCACATTTGACGTATGGCATGTTGCTCCATCTTGTTGCATCCAGGTCCTGCTATTGTACCCTTGAAATTCATGCAATTGCGGCGTCAAAAAGTCTTGCAACATCTTGACGTGTTCCGCTGAATTCACAGTTACATTATTTCCTTGATTATTTTCAAAGAAATACGGTCCAATTATGCCCTTTGCTGATATGGCAGCCCATACTGTCATTTTAGGTGAATGTACTGGCTTTTGGTGTTTTAAGGCGAGGGTTGTCCCTGCTCCAATATCGACAATTGTGCTTATTCACGTGCCCATTGACGTGAAAATGGGCCTCGTCCGTAAATAATACATTCTCAAGGCTAGAGAATCGCTCCAGCGTAGTGTCAGCCAATAACTTACGTTGAATGTAATCATTTGGTTTCATCTCTTGCACAATTTGAAGCTTATATGGGTGCAGTTTGAGGTCTAGATGCAAAATCCGCGGTAGACTAGTTCTTGGTATTGCCAGAGCCGCCGAACGCTTACGCGTAGATGATTCTGGATCGTTCCGTACGGATATTTCGACCTTTCGAATTGGACACTCACTTAGACGGCGTAATCCGTATTCAATTCTAAACAGGCGACGTACAGTAACGTAGGAATCATTATTTTACACAAAAAGCACGCTGTGGTCTCGTGAAGCGCCCCATCGTGATTTAAATTGCATGAAGTGACACATAGTTTCCCGCCAACCGCACACCCTTCCCTCGAACGGTATTCAAAAAAATCTAATGTTGCTATTTGCAAAAATTTTTGGCCCAACCTGTATTTGGTAACTGATTGGTCAGTTTTACGAACATCCCCTAGTGAATATCCCTGGTGCTATTTTAGCTCATAGAAACATAGCCCTAAGATCGTCGGCATATTGCGGATAAAGGTGTTACAAATAAAATATTGTTCTTACCAATAATGCCAAGCACGAGCGTGTTGTCTTCTACGCCGAGCAGCAGTGAGTAGTCCATGACGGTGTGCGACGTGAGGAAGTTAGTGTCGCGCTCCACGGCCGCGAACAGCACGCTGGCCGTGTGCGACTGTATGTACAGCGGGCTCTCCCAGCGCACTGGGGAATGTGTAACATGAGTGTTACTATGTAACATTACATGACGCGCGGTGTGCGACGTGAGGAAGTTAGTGTCGCGCTCCACGGCCGCGAACAGCACGCTGGCCGTGTGCGACTGTATGTACAGCGGGCTCTCCCAGCGCACTGGGGAATGTGTAACATGAGTGTTACTATGTAACATTACATGACGCGCGGTGTGCGACGTGAGGAAGTTAGTGTCGCGCTCCACGGCCGCGAACAGCACGCTGGCCGTGTGCGACTGTATGTACAGCGGGCTCTCCCAGCGCACTGGGGAATGTGTAACATGAGTGTTACTATGTAACATTACATGACGCGCGGTGTGCGACGTGAGGAAGTTAGTGTCGCGCTCCACGGCCGCGAACAGCACGCTGGCCGTGTGCGACTGTATGTACAGCGGGCTCTCCCAGCGCACTGGGGAATGTGTAACATGAGTGTTACTATGTAACATTACATGACGCGCGGTGTGCGACGTGAGGAAGTTAGTGTCGCGCTCCACGGCCGCGAACAGCACGCTGGCCGTGTGCGACTGTATGTACAGCGGGCTCTCCCAGCGCACTGGGGAATGTGTAACATGAGTGTTACTATGTAACATTACATGACGCGCGGTGTGCGACGTGAGGAAGTTAGTGTCGCGCTCCACGGCCGCGAACAGCACGCTGGCCGTGTGCGACTGTATGTACAGCGGGCTCTCCCAGCGCACTGGGGAATGTGTAACATGAGTGTTACTATGTAACATTACATGACGCGCGGTGTGCGACGTGAGGAAGTTAGTGTCGCGCTCCACGGCCGCGAACAGCACGCTGGCCGTGTGCGACTGTATGTACAGCGGGCTCTCCCAGCGCACTGGGGAATGTGTAACATGAGTGTTACTATGTAACATTACATGACGCGCGGTGTGCGACGTGAGGAAGTTAGTGTCGCGCTCCACGGCCGCGAACAGCACGCTGGCCGTGTGCGACTGTATGTACAGCGGGCTCTCCCAGCGCACTGGGGAATGTGTAACATGAGTGTTACTATGTAACATTACATGACGCGCGGTGTGCGACGTGAGGAAGTTAGTGTCGCGCTCCACGGCCGCGAACAGCACGCTGGCCGTGTGCGACTGTATGTACAGCGGGCTCTCCCAGCGCACTGGGGAATGTGTAACATGAGAGTTACTATGTAACATTACATGACGCGCGGTGTGCGACGTGAGGAAGTTAGTGTCGCGCTCCACGGCCGCGAACAGCACGCTGGCCGTGTGCGACTGTATGTACAGCGGGCTCTCCCAGCGCACTGGGGAATGTGTAACATGAGTGTTACTATGTAACATTACATGACGCGCGGTGTGCGACGTGAGGAAGTTAGTGTCGCGCTCCACGGCCGCGAACAGCACGCTGGCCGTGTGCGACTGTATGTACAGCGGGCTCTCCCAGCGCACTGGGGAATGTGTAACATGAGTGTTACTATGTAACATTACATGACGCGCGGTGTGCGACGTGAGGAAGTTAGTGTCGCGCTCCACGGCCGCGAACAGCACGCTGGCCGTGTGCGACTGTATGTACAGCGGGCTCTCCCAGCGCACTGGGGAATGTGTAACATGAGTGTTACTATGTAACATTACATGACGCGCGATGTGCGACGTGAGGAAGTTAGTGTCGCGCTCCACGGCCGCGAACAGCACGCTGGCCGTGTGCGACTGTATGTACAGCGGGCTCTCCCAGCGCACTGGGGAATGTGTAACATGAGTGTTACTATGTAACATTACATGACGCGCGGTGTGCGACGTGAGGAAGTTAGTGTCGCGCTCCACGGCCGCGAACAGCACGCTGGCCGTGTGCGACTGTATGTACAGCGGGCTCTCCCAGCGCACTGGGGAATGTGTAACATGAGTGTTACTATGTAACATTACATGACGCGCGATGTGCGACGTGAGGAAGTTAGTGTCGCGCTCCACGGCCGCGAACAGCACGCTGGCCGTGTGCGACTGTATGTACAGCGGGCTCTCCCAGCGCACTGGGGAATGTGTAACATGAGTGTTACTATGTAACATTACATGACGCGCGGTGTGCGACGTGAGGAAGTTAGTGTCGCGCTCCACGGCCGCGAACAGCACGCTGGCCGTGTGCGACTGTATGTACAGCGGGCTCTCCCAGCGCACTGGGGAATGTGTAACATGAGTGTTACTATGTAACATTACATGACGCGCGATGTGCGACGTGAGGAAGTTAGTGTCGCGCTCCACGGCCGCGAACAGCACGCTGGCCGTGTGCGACTGTATGTACAGCGGGCTCTCCCAGCGCACTGGGGAATGTGTAACATGAGTGTTACTATGTAACATTACATGACGCGCGGTGTGCGACGTGAGGAAGTTAGTGTCGCGCTCCACGGCCGCGAACAGCACGCTGGCCGTGTGCGACTGTATGTACAGCGGGCTCTCCCAGCGCACTGGGGAATGTGTAACATGAGTGTTACTATGTAACATTACATGACGCGCGATGTGCGACGTGAGGAAGTTAGTGTCGCGCTCCACGGCCGCGAACAGCACGCTGGCCGTGTGCGACTGTATGTACAGCGGGCTCTCCCAGCGCACTGGGGAATGTGTAACATGAGTGTTACTATGTAACATTACATGACGCGCGATGTGCGACGTGAGGAAGTTAGTGTCGCGCTCCACGGCCGCGAACAGCACGCTGGCCGTGTGCGACTGTATGTACAGCGGGCTCTCCCAGCGCACTGGGGAATGTGTAACATGAGTGTTACTATGTAACATTACATGACGCGCGGTGTGCGACGTGAGGAAGTTAGTGTCGCGCTCCACGGCCGCGAACAGCACGCTGGCCGTGTGCGACTGTATGTACAGCGGGCTCTCCCAGCGCACTGGGGAATGTGTAACATGAGTGTTACTATGTAACATTACATGACGCGCGATGTGCGACGTGAGGAAGTTAGTGTCGCGCTCCACGGCCGCGAACAGCACGCTGGCCGTGTGCGACTGTATGTACAGCGGGCTCTCCCAGCGCACTGGGGAATGTGTAACATGAGTGTTACTATGTAACATTACATGACGCGCGGTGTGCGACGTGAGGAAGTTAGTGTCGCGCTCCACGGCCGCGAACAGCACGCTGGCCGTGTGCGACTGTATGTACAGCGGGCTCTCCCAGCGCACTGGGGAATGTGTAACATGAGTGTTACTATGTAACATTACATGACGCGCGATGTGCGACGTGAGGAAGTTAGTGTCGCGCTCCACGGCCGCGAACAGCACGCTGGCCGTGTGCGACTGTATGTACAGCGGGCTCTCCCAGCGCACTGGGGAATGTGTAACATGAGTGTTACTATGTAACATTACATGACGCGCGGTGTGCGACGTGAGGAAGTTAGTGTCGCGCTCCACGGCCGCGAACAGCACGCTGGCCGTGTGCGACTGTATGTACAGCGGGCTCTCCCAGCGCACTGGGGAATGTGTAACATGAGTGTTACTATGTAACATTACATGACGCGCGATGTGCGACGTGAGGAAGTTAGTGTCGCGCTCCACGGCCGCGAACAGCACGCTGGCCGTGTGCGACTGTATGTACAGCGGGCTCTCCCAGCGCACTGGGGAATGTGTAACATGAGTGTTACTATGTAACATTACATGACGCGCGATGTGCGACGTGAGGAAGTTAGTGTCGCGCTCCACGGCTGCGAACAGCACGCTGGCCGTGTGCGACTGTATGTACAGCGGGCTCTCCCAGCGCACTGGGGAATGTGTAACATGAGTGTTACTATGTAATATTACATGACGCGCGGTATGTGACGTAAGGAAATTAGTGTCGCTCCACGGTGATGTTTTACCTGAGTGTTACTACTCACATTTTACATCTTACTTAAAAAATGTATTCACACAGAAGTTACTTTTTGTAGAGAAAACTTTTTGCGTATACCTACAAAGCTAGTATAATAAGACAGGCGCGCCCTCTTTAGCGTCAGGCTTAAAGAACAAAAATTATGTTTTGTTACTTTCAAGTTCACACGTAATGATTGTGCTGCTCGAGTCCCAATACATCTCTTTGTCCATACTTACAGTTCAGCAGGTTCTCGTCCATGAGCACGGCGAGCGGCGTGGTGTCGGGCGTGAGGCGATGTCGCGAGGAGCCCTTGAGGTCGAAGCGCTTGGCGCGGGAGGAGCACGAGTACCACACGTTCTCCATCACCAGCACGCCGTTACCTGCGCCGCCTACGCTGTACACGCCCAGGATACGCGCTGCGCAATATATGGGATATTGAGAATGTTTTTTCACTTCTCATGCTCTAAAAGTACGCCGCTATAGCCCTACGAAGCGGGGTTAAAGTGACTTTTTATTCCCTAGGGAGTAAAAGTAATTAAAAAATGGAACGATCTTTTACTCTGAAACATGGTCACAAAAGAGTAACTTATCAAAGGTTTAAATTTCGAATTGGCTAGCAAATAGAAAGCGGTTTATTGAAAAAAAAAAACAAATAAACTCTTCAACGCGACAAAAATTTATGGTTGTTTATGTGCATCGTTGATTTTGAAAAGCAATGCCTCTGTTGCTAGCCGCTGCAGTAATGTAGGTACTAATTATCTGTGGAGTGTGGATCATCTTCATTGCGAAAATGTTGAGAGTTTGTGTTGTGTTTTAACTGGTTAATCTGTGACTGACCTGATAGAAGAAAAAATTATGGCAGCTCAGTTAAGAATTTTTGTCGAGTGTAAATTTGTTCAGTTTTAAATGACTATTTTTCTCGCACACGAAGTGAAAAGTACAGTTTGCACCTCGAGACTAAACGATTTCATATACCCTCGCTTTCATTGCCTCCCTCGCAAGCTCGGGAGTCAAACCACCTCGGGTGTATAATGGCTTCGTTTAGTCCCTCGTTATAAAATATACTATAAAGCGTGATAAAAACCTCAAAACGAAGTCGAAAGGCATTCGTTGTCGCCGTCAATGAGATATTTTTTTTCTTCTACACACCATGCCTGATATTGGAGTCAATGTTACAACTTATGAAAAGTATTTTTTTTAATACACGTTTTAATTGTAAGATTTTTACTTTATACACCTCCACGACCTCCGATTTATTCAATTCATGTATCAGCACAACGTTCTGAGTGCGTTACATTGAGTTCTACCACGAAACATGATTTATCACCACAAAAACAAAACAATTTTACAGGCAATGATTTTCGTGTAAAGCTTGTTTGATGTACAGAATGCTTGGTTGACGGCTTCGTGATGAGGTTGTTTACACCCTGTATTTGTAGTTCATTTAGGCAGGACAGCAACGTTGGTCTAGTGGTCGCAAGCGCGATTACTAAGTATGAGATTCTGGGTTCGATTCTCGAGCCGGTGTTTTTCCTTCAGGAATTTCTCAGATGCAGGCACGGAGTCTAGATTTGTGTCCTATTGATGATCAATAGGGTCGTTCAAGCAGACTCATGTATAAGAAAGAGGCACGGAGGAAACTCGGTATGTAATCGGTGGTCACACAAATAAACTTTTCATCGATTTTAACCTACGTCATTAAAATTAATGGAATATCTTATTTGTACCGATGTAAATTTTTATGTTTGGAATCAAATCAAATCAAATCAAATCATCTTTATTTGTGAAACACAGGTATTAAAATAAGGTCTTATTCATACATTTTAGTTGAGCTCTGTGTCCTACCAATGAAATTGGTGTACAAATATTTGTAATAATAACTCTGGATCTATACAATACAAAGTCAAATAATGAGATTTCAAAATAGGTATTATTAATTAATTATGAAACAATTATAATTTTCATCCCATCTATTCGAAAAAGACGACTTGGTTCGCCTTTAAGTGTACCCAAAGGTGGTGTTTTCTATAAGAAACTTTTAGCGGGCAGTAATGAGTTTTTAATCCTCTTTATAAGTGCGCCGCAATTATCTTTGCCGCGCACTTTTTGAATTTGGAACATCTTGTGTTCAGCGCCCAAGAAATCGAACGCAAATATTGTTTGAATAAAGACTGGCTGGTGCGACGGCCCATAGTAGCGCCGCGCGCCGGCTGAATACAAAAAAAAAAAGAAATAAAATTAAAAACGCGCGAACTATAGCCCGCGTTTTCGTCAATTTTCACGGATTGATAGAAATTCATGACAGTGAAAGTATAGAATTAACTCCTGATAGTATTAGAACTGACGCAAGAAATGTGATGGATAATCTACTACCTGCAAAATCCCGGGAGAAATATATGAAAGCTTATGGTAATTTTATTGAATGGAGAAATTCAAGAGGCGCCAAGAATTTTTCAGAATCTGTGTTTTTGGCCTACTTCCAGTACTTAGCCAAAACTAAACAACCTTCCACACTTTGGAGTACCTACTCAATGCTAAAATCAACAGTCAGTTCTAATAACGACGTAAAACTGGACACATATTCGAAATTAATAGCGTATCTGAAGAGGATGTCTGATGGATTTAAACCTAAAAAATCCAAAGTGTTCTCAGTCAAAAACGTGGAGACTTTCCTTAATGAGGCACCCGACAACATCTTTCTTGCCGTAAAAGTAAGTAACTATGTATGTATATATGGTGGATTAGTAAAGTATAACCAGTGTTTTAAAATGCGCATTTTATTGTAACCTGTACTTCGATAGATAGGTACTTGTCTTATTCACATTCGGTTTTGTTACAGGTGGCTTTAATTTTCGGAGTACATGGAGCTTGTCGTGGCAATGAACTTTTAAAAATAACTGTTGATGATGTCGAAAATCACTCGGATAATTTACTGTTAGTAAAGCTGACAGACACAAAAACAAAAAATTGACCGATCCTTCGTAATCCGAGGAGAATACAAAACTATTGTACAGAAATACCTGGACCTGCGTCCTGCTGATATAAAGACCAATCGGTTTTTCATCCGTTATCAAAATGACAAGTGCTTCAAACAAGTTATGGGAAAAAATAAAATTTCTTACATGCCACAAGAAATCGCTACTTATTTGAAGTTACCAGATATCAAGCTATATACAGGACATTGTTTTCGTCGCACTTCTGCTACCCTGTTGGCAGATTCTGGAGCGGACTTAACTGTTCTCAAGCGACATGGAGGATGGAAGTCGAGTGCTGCAGCAGAGGGATATATAGAAGATTCCATTGAGAACAAGGCGAAAACATGTGAACGCATCGTGGAAAACATTAAATTGCAACCTTCAGTTAATCCATCCATGCCACTGTCGCCGCGCCCATCTACATCCAAACAAAGAGATTCACCGTCACATTTTCCTCAAAATGAGCCACATTCTGACATTATTTCAAACACGCAGAATAAAATTAAATCTACAACAATCTCTATTCCTAATAAAACTGTAACAATTAATTTTCAAAATTGTGAAAATGTCTCAAATGTAAATATAAGTTTTTAGTTGTTTTATTATTAGATACTACTTAATTTCAATTTAGTTGTTACTCTGTTTCATTAAATATCAATATTACAATAAAATATGAGGCGCCTTTTATTTTCTCATAGTGGGTGATGAAAAGTAGAGTGTATCACTCGGGCGCAAAATATATTTTTGGCTCGGGCGACGTACTTTGAATCCCTCGCTACGTTCAGGATTCTACTAAAGAATCCCTCGCTACGCTCGGGATTCTACTCTAGAATCCCTCACTTCGCTCTGGATTCAAAAAAGCGCCCTCGCCGTAAAAATATTATTTTGCTCCCTTATGATACAATCTACTATTATTTGTCATGCATGTCAACGGTAAATTCTAAAGAAAGCTATTAATGTATTTTGTAATATTGGAGAAAATGTCAATGAAATATATTATTAATAAAGAAAATAAAGTCAATTATATTAGAGGGCTTGTAATGTCATATTTTATCATTTAAGAATTCTTCTATAGAGTAATATGTCTTATCTATTAGGAATGAATGCAATTTACTCTTGAATTTGCGGACATTATCTTCACTTCTTATATATTTTGGTATTTTATTATAGACCTTTGGAGCCATTACAAAAATACTGTTTCTGTATAGTGCAATACTAGATCCGACTGTTTGTAACCGATCACAGCGGCGCTGACTAGTTACTCGAGGAAATTTATGTAAATTATTTTTCACGAACATAGACGTTTCATAGATATATAACGACGGCATAGTTAATATTTTTGCATTTTTAAAAAACGGTTTACAGCTGTCTGTTGTCTGCAAATTATGAATAGCTCTTATGCATCTTTTTTGGCACTTAAATACCATAATATCTTTACCCGTGGCATTGCCCCAAAATATAATTCCGTATCTCAATGTTGAAGCTACTAGGCCATGATACGCCGTTAAGACTGTTGCTCGATTGGCCGTTTTACTTAACATGTGCAAAGCATAGGAATGTTGGTTTAGCTTACTGCATACTTTGTCAATTTGGGAATTCCATTTTAAAGTGTTTTCTATGTTTAGTCCAAGGAATTTAGTCACATTTGCTTCATTAATAGTTTTGTCTTTGTATTTAATATTTAAGTCCAGATTGTAATTTATTCTTTGTTGAAATGTCATTAATACTGTTTTATCAAGATTTATAATCAAATTATTATTCTGCAGCCAATTCACAACTGATAGTAAAGTAGAATTAATCTCAGACTCCAATGTACTTACCTCGTCACTATTAAAAAGTAAAGTGCTGTCATCTGCAAACATTGTCATAGGATATGTTGATGCTGTTGGAAAGTCATTAATATAAATAATAAATAGGGGCGGCCCGAGTACACTACCTTGTGGTACTCCATAATTCACCGCTCTTTGGCTGGATTTATATGCTGTTTCGTTTTTTTTTTAAATTCTACTTATGGACGTTATTTGTTGTCTATCAGATAGATACGATTTTATTAGATTTGATATATTACCTCTTATTCCGTATGCGTTAAGTTTATTTATTAGTAATGTATGGTCTACGCGATCAAAAGCTTTTGACATGTCCATATAAAGTGCTAGAGTTGGTAGCCTCTTATCCACTCTACTGGTAACCATTTGTAAAAAATCGTAGATGGCCATGTCAATGGATCTGTTTTTCCTAAAACCTTTCTGGTTATCAACGAAAAGGCAATTTTTTTCAAAGTATGAAGTAAGTTGATTATATATTGCTTTTTCGAATACTTTTGAAAAAATCGGTACTAACGCTAGAGGTCTGTAACAAGACATATCTTCTCTGTTATCTTTCTTGAAGAGAGGTTTTATAATTGTTATTTTTAATTCCTCTGGAAAGTAGCCATGGTATATGCACATATTGATGAGATGACTCAACACAGGAGAAATTATTGTAGATACCTGTTTTATAATATTTGTTCTTATATCGTCATACCCAGTGCTAGACGTATTCTTTAGTGACATAATAATTTGATGAATTTCTTGAGGTACTGTAGGCGACATAAACATGGAAGTAATGTTACTGCTTATTTTATGTTTATTACAATTAATGTCTGATTTAGTTACTGGCTTAATTTGATCTACAAAGTAATCATTAAAAGCTTGTGCAATTTCAAGTGGATTATTTAACATTTTGTCATTAGATTTTATTTTTGTTATGGTTTCCCCTGGCAAATTATGTTTATTATTATTTTTATTTATTACTTTCCATGTCGCTTTACATATATTCTGAGATGATTGTATATAACGATTATTATGAGCTCTCTGTGTGAGGTTTACTACTTTCTTGAGCCGATTTGAAAGCTTTTTAAGGTTTGTTTTATTTTGCTTATTTGGTAGTAACCGGTATTTCCACAGCAATTCTCTTTTTCTTTTACTGCAAATCCTAATGCCATGACTAATCCATTTTGCTTTTTGTTTAGTCGATATCCGTACTTTTACACTTGGAAAGCATAAATCGTGAAGCAACTTAAACAGGTCATAGAATAATTTGAAAGCCTTAGCGGGGTCCGTTTCCTCGTATACGTCAGCAAAAGTGATTGCTTTGATGCTGTCTATGAATTTCTGAATATTTTCTTTTGAGTAATCTCGTTTATTTGAAAACCAGTAATTTAAGATGCATGTTCGTCTAACTGGACATTGTAACAGTTGTGCCGTATGATCGGATACCGCCAGCTCTAAGACTTCTCCTTTTGATCCTCGTACATTGTGAATTATGTTATCTATGCAAGTCCCACTGCTTAATCGCGTTGGAACCTTTATTTCAAATTTGAGATTGTAACCCGTAATAAGAGATTTAAATTGCTCTAAACATGTGGTCCTTTTTAAAAGATCAATGTTGAAATCACCAAGAGGAATGATATACTGAATATGTGCTGCCGATTGAGCGTCGAGTATAAAGGGTGTAAAACACCTCTTAACGAAGCCGAAAGGCACTTCTTCTCCCCGTAATTGCGATCATTTTTTGCTCTAGATCATACACAATGTTTTAAATGCGTTTCGTTGAGTTTCATCACAAAATATGATTTTTGACCCCAAAAAAAAAAGTCGTTTCCCAGTCATAATTATTGCGTAAAGTTACTTAGTCTGATGTACAGAATGCTTGGTTGACGGGTTCGTGATGAGGTTGCTTACACCCTGTATAGGACTTACCCAACAAGCTGGGTAGTTTGTTCTGCCTGCAGTTCGTGACGTATCCAAAGTAGTGCGGTGCGAAGTCCAGGAACTGCTGCCACTCTGGCTTCGTCATCTCTTTCAACACGTATCTATCATCTGATTATAAATATTGTGAATATTAATAGCTAGGCTAGTGAATAAGCTCTCGTATCACGAGTTATTTTTTATCACGCATTACGTTTGAAACTCTAATTACAGAGCACTAGAATTTACTCTATCGGAATTTCACAGTTCTGTTTAAAGATATTCGAGGCGATTCTGATTTAGTGTGCGCTATAGTAAGGAGTTTCATTCAAAGAATAATTAATTTCTTGAGTTGATACGGTGACAATCCCTTTCCGAGTTGATATTTGCTTTATATTGAGACTTGAAAATCCAATGCGCGATAAAAAATCGTCGAATTAAGGCGTTTGTGAAGTTTCGCCAATTAATCAAAAAGTATTGATACATAGTTTTGCTCTTGACTGTGTATTATTGAACTGTTATGAGAAATGAATAATGTACCTTTAGTCTTGCAGAAGGTAGAGCCGGACTTGCCGCCGCGCGCCGCCCAGGGCACACAGTGCGCTAACGAACGGATGAAGCCTTCCTCTATGTCGCACAGTCCTGCTGGAACAAACACCCTGTATGTAGGCTACGATGCAGACTGAACACCCAGAAAACTGAATTCATTTGCTATCGTGCTAGGTTTTTTACTAACAAGTTTTTATAAAGGAATGACAGAAAGCCGAATGATGAAGAAGTGATGGTTACGGGAATCCGTTATTCGGGTCTGCGTACATCGCCGTCAACAAAACAAGAAAAGAATCGTCAATTCTGTACTGATGTACAGAACTAAGTAACTGTATTATGTTAACTGTGTTCCAACACATTTTGCAGCAGTTTATTGTCCCTGAATAAATAACTGTCCGCTAAAAAAATATTGTTGTGAAACACCATTTTGTGGGGTGAAAAATTACGGTTTGCTGTAAGAATCAATGTCAACGCCCTCAAAATACTGTGCTGATGAAAGCATTGAAGCATGAAAGTATTTAGTATTCATTTGTACTTTACATACAATTTGTGAAAAAGTTAGAACTTTGACCATATCTCCGTAACTACCTTTTAGTTTTTACCAGATCAAAAAAAATCGCAGTAACGGGGAGAACAAATTCTTATCAGCAGTACAAGTACGTAGGAATCGATAGGACTCGATAAGATAAAATTGACAGTCATTCTCGATAAAATGAGTTTTCATGAAGTCAAAAACTCATTTGATCGAGAATTTATCTTATCGATTCCTACGTACTTGTACTGCAGTTTCGTTAAGGCTCATTTTATATGAATTAGGTCAAAGGTCGATGGAGTCGCACGACACACTTAGGGGGGTGTTAGTTGTACCGTCAGTCCGGTCCCTCTCGTCCAGACAGGCGCAGCGCTCGGGCGCACTGAGCGGCGACAGCAGCAGGTGGCGCAGGCGCACGAACTGCGACGCGTAGTACACGCGGCACACCAGACCGTCCTACACACAGGGTACATGGAAAACACGCATTTATATTGGTAAACATATTCACATTTATTCATTTGTGATAAAGTTGAAATTGCAATTGCAAAAGACCAAATTACTTTCTCAATTTTGTAATGAACAATACGATTGTTACCGATGTTCACCGATGCTCAATATTTATGTAGTAACACTGTAGTGCCCAAAACTACTATGCAGCTTCAAAATAAATATTGACTTATTTTTATCTCATTTGTGTACGATCGGGTGCTGTCTGTTAGGTCTTGGGTTTGATTAATCGATAGGGTGTTATTTGGTTTTTTAATTGGCCTGCCAGCCTGGAAGTTAGGGGAGTGATACTCCGTGGCTAGGTGCGCCCACACCGCAGCCTGGCGAGTCTGAGCACTGTCTACCGTGTCGACTGAGGGAGCAGAGAGTGCACTTGCACAATAACATTTGTCGCAGTCCTGTTGTCGATGACTAACGTCGCTGGAATTCGGTGGATTGGACCAATATTATTATTATTTCCTCTAAAAATAAATACAAATTAGGTTGTTGAAATTTATTTTTTCACACGTCTGTAAAGAGCGTACCTTAAGCAGAACTTCCACGTGATCATTGGACTTAGCCAGCTTGGACTTGTCTCCATCTAGCTTATCCTTCCCCGTTGAGTTTGTGTTCTCATTTTCTTCCTGCTCTGATTGGGTGCTACAGAAATAATAATATAATAATTTTTAATAAACAATTTCCAAAATAATACGTATAAGATGCCATACATGGTAAACGGACGTCTCTTGAAGCCGTCAACCAATCTTCGTTTTCTTTCTTTACATCAAAGTAAGTAACTCTACGCAAAAAATATTGCTGGGAAACCCCACTTTAGCGGTAGAAGGGGTCATTGTAACGCACTCAAAAGTTGTGTAGATCGATAGATTGAATAGTAGTCATACAGGTATTCAAAGAGAAGTATTACAAACTTGTATTGAAAAAAATAAACTAGTGAACGACCAGAACTAAAAAATGAAAAAAGTAGGTGACGGACGCGAGCGTGGCGGCGATGACGGAGCCCAGCTAGTAATACATACACACCTGTGGCGCATGTGTGTGCGTGTGCGGCGGTAGGTGACGGACGCGAGCGTGGCGGCGATGACGGAGCCCAGCTAGTAATACATACACACCTGTGGCGCATGTGTGTGCGTGTGCGGCGGTAGGTGACGGACGCGAGCGTGGCGGCGATGACGGAGCCCAGCTAGTAATACATACACACCTGTGGCGCATGTGTGTGCGTGTGCGGCGGTAGGTGACGGACGCGAGCGTGGCGGCGATGACGGAGCCCAGCTAGTAATACATAAACACCTGTGGCGCATGTGTGTGCGTGTGCGGCGGTAGGTGACGGACGCGAGCGTGGCGGCGATGACGGAGCCCAGCTAGTAATACATACACACCTGTGGCGCATGTGTGTGCGTGTGCGGCGGTAGGTGACGGACGCGAGCGTGGCGGCGATGACGGAGCCCAGCTAGTAATACATAAACACCTGTGGCGCATGTGTGTGCGTGTGCGGCGGTAGGTGACGGACGCGAGCGTGGCGGCGATGACGGAGCCCAGCTAGTAATACATACACACCTGTGGCGCATGTGTGTGCGTGTGCGGCGGTAGGTGACGGACGCGAGCGTGGCGGCGATGACGGAGCCCAGCTAGTAATACATACACACCTGTGGCGCATGTGTGTGCGTGTGCGGCGGTAGGTGACGGACGCGAGCGTGGCGGCGATGACGGAGCCCAGCTAGTAATACATACACACCTGTGGCGCATGTGTGTGCGTGTGCGGCGGTAGGTGACGGACGCGAGCGTGGCGGCGATGACGGAGCCCAGCTAGTAATACATACACACCTGTGGCGCATGTGTGTGCGTGTGCGGCGGTAGGTGACGGACGCGAGCGTGGCGGCGATGACGGAGCCCAGCTAGTAATACATAAACACCTGTGGCGCATGTGTGTGCGTGTGCGGCGGTAGGTGACGGACGCGAGCGTGGCGGCGATGACGGAGCCCAGCTAGTAATACATACACACCTGTGGCGCATGTGTGTGCGTGTGCGGCGGTAGGTGACGGACGCGAGCGTGGCGGCGATGACAGAGCCCAGCTAGTAATACATACACACCTGTGGCGCATGTGTGTGCGTGTGCGGCGGTAGGTGACGGACGCGAGCGTGGCGGCGATGACGGAGCCCAGCTAGTAATACATACACACCTGTGGCGCATGTGTGTGCGTGTGCGGCGGTAGGTGACGGACGCGAGCGTGGCGGCGATGACGGAGCCCAGCTAGTAATACATACACACCTGTGGCGCATGTGTGTGCGTGTGCGGCGGTAGGTGACGGACGCGAGCGTGGCGGCGATGACGGAGCCCAGCTCTCCAGCCAGCACTACTACCGGCACTACACCGCCCATCAGGATGATGCCGCTCTGCAAACGGACACAACATTATATCAATATCATCATGTCCCTGTCCTTGTGCCCTGTTACTTGGACACAACATTCGTATCGAATCCGCTGTTGCGCCTGGATCGAACAAGGGAGAACTTCACAAATGAGACTGAACGCAGTCAGCAAATCTTAACCACGTTCAAGAGATGTGAGTGTCACCATTGCTGTGGACTACTGACACTTGAGCGCGGGGAACTTAGAGACCAATGTTGGGTTTTAATACGTTCAAGGGGCGAGTGGTAGAAATTAGAAGATAGTCGAAATAAGACATTCAGTTTCGCTTCTAAAGCCGTTAAAGCTGGGGGGCTTTAACGGCTTTAGAAGCTCATCTTTTAAAAGTAAGAGAAGAAATAATCTGAAGTATAAAAGGCTTGAATAAGATTTGATTCCATTTTGTATTTCAATAGATCCAGCTTGCTTCCAAATGCGCTTGTTTTTTTTACTTTTTAGTCGGGTTTAGTTTTGATAATTACTTTTTATCATATCAAATCGGCTACAGCTCAAAAATAATATTACCTGGTTGGCTGGCTGGTTGTTCGACAGCAGCTGAGATAATATCTGACGAACTGTCTTCTTGTCACCTTTCTCTTCATCCTCCTCTGTGCCTAGCGAATTGAACGAGACCATCAATTAAGTTGAAGTCTGGGTTAATACATCAATTAAATATAAACAGGACATGAGCTGTGGGCCAAAATAGCAGGAAACTAGGAGGCTACTCTCTAGACCGTCAAGGAAGATATGGAGCTGCTCCGAAAATACCTAATCACTAATATGTTCGGACTCATGAGTTTTGAAAACACATCGGGAGTGACAAATGACCAATCGAGTTGTCATCATTTTAAGTTCGGTTCGGTTCGGTTCATATTATATCCGTAAATGATACGGTTACGGAGTAGGAAACGTACGGTCGTTTCCTTCAGCCGGTTTCGTGCTTGGAGAGAAGACCCCCTGGTATTTTGGACAGGATCTGACAGAACTAGAAGGAGGACGCACGATTCGCAATTCGCGACGATTCGCGAGAAATGGAAAGAGGCCTTAGCTCAGGAGTGGGACAGGTGAAAAGTTAAAAACTAGGATAATAATCAGGCCCGTTTGCGCCATAAATCACTGAACGAAATAGCTCTGTTTCTGTCAATCGTTTCGTCATTTTCATGACAAGGGAAAGACCAATGACCTGACACTCGCGGCGTGACGTCATCGCAGTAGCTCGCGAAGGGACGCAAATTAAGAAAAAAAAACACTGAAACATTAATTTTAATTTCGATGAAACAAAAACTATTATTATTTGCCCAAGTATGCGCATAATATAGTAACTTCTATAGAAATATTTTGATGTGTTGGTGCGACTCATTGGCAAGTTTTTATCAAAAAATTTGGAATTAATTCATTTGGAATTGTATGTGAAATTAGAAGTAATCCCGACGAAGCGCGACGAGGTACAAAGGCAATTTTACATACGAATTAAATAATTCTGTACCTGTATGTTCCTTCTCTGAATCCTTGTTATTATCTGCGGTGAACACATATGTCGTACCTAAAACGTAAATTAAAAGTTTATGTTCAGGCCGGTCTGATTCGATACGGGTTAGAGCCAAACCACACGGCACGGTGCGGCGCCGGCGCAGCGCCTGAGCGGCACCGCTCCTTGTCTACATACAAGAATGTGTTGTAGACACACGGCGCTCTGCGGTACACTCCAGCACCAGTCCAGACGTGGTGGGGAGGGTTGTAAACACATGGACTAACTGACGACATTGTCGCCGCGATACCGCACCGCGCCGTGTGGTTTGGTGCTCAGGCAGCAAAATCGAGTGTGCATTATTAGTCTATAATGTTCCCACAGCTGGCACCCCTGTCCCATTCTATGTGAGGCCCATGCCTCCTCTTTATGAGAGGGAATCCACCACGCGGTCTCAGTGCTGGTTGCTAGATGTCACATGTCTTCGAAGTTTTGGTTCTAGGACATTCCGGTTTCTTCGATGTTATCCTTCATTGTTTTGAGAGCAGTGGTGATGAATTTTTTACAAGATAATGCACCAGTCTGGGTTCGAACCCAAAACTTTCTGCTCGTGAGTCGGGACCAACAACACTGGGCTACTGCTCTGATCTCGACACCCCCTCTCTCAAATTGAATGTACATTTTGCTTCAGCCCAAATTATGAAAAAAAGACTAAGAGTTCGTAGTAATTAAAAACATACCCGAGCTTTCTTTACTGCCATCGTCGCCAGAAGAATCATCCAAATCCGATTTCTCTTCAACTGTAAGTAAAAATACAATTTAAAAATATTGTCTATGGTTAAAAGCGGTGAAAAGAATTATCCGTTACGTTTAGGGGTAGATGACAAAAATAATAATTAATACGTCAGTTAGATTATCAAAAAATATTTGACCCGTATTTTTTCTTTAGTTACGTAAACCAAACTTGACGAAGATACGACGCTTTTAAAATCCTCAATACGTCACACAGTGGTATAATTTTTAGTGCATTCTGACGTCATGAGCCCCCACTCTCGAATTTTGATGCATTTTATCTTTGTCAGTGTTCATTGATTTACAAAAACAAAAAATATTTGTCCAGTATTTTCCAATACTCTAACTGACGGACTAAATAGATTTGAAACTTATTGATGGTGGGAACTAGCTTCATTTGGCTAAAACCAATGAAGCATTTTATGATGTACCTGCATTATCAGGCTGTGACTTGGTCTTAGCGGGCGGACTGGACCACCTGTCCTGTGCGTCGCGCAGCATCTTCTCTCCTGAGATGATGCGATCCGAGACGCTCCACAAACTACGCACCACGGCTGCAAAAATCATCATCATCTCATAGTATCCCAAAGTAAACATACAACATCAAATTTGAATAAACTTTTTTTTGTAGAGTAGACATTTAAGAGTCCGTGCACAAAATTCACTCGCTAGAGTTTAGGCAAATTCGTTGCAATTCTATGTTTGTGTGCATTGTTCGTGTAGATACACGCACACACGGGTGAAGATCGGGCGTAGTGATCGCTTAAACAATTTTGATCCTGTAGACGATATTATTTTAAAGTACATAATTATAAAGGCTTAGAAATAAAAGTCAGGAATGTGTGTGTACAGTATATTTATCATAATCAAAATAAAAATGGTTTAATTTTTAGAAACCAAATTTGCGTTTATTTTCGCGAATGCCGAAACCTTTGGAACCCAATACTTTCTTTATTCATTTAAATAAACTTCACAATATATACATTTTTACAAAGGTAATTGCACCTATTTTCACTTAAAACAATCATATTGCTTCTTACATTAAATATAAAAATATCATAGAACAATAAGTGTGAAATTTACGATGTACATAATGTTTACTTTCTATTTTGCTATTTTCTAAACGACTGGACCGATTTACATGATTCTTGCGTGAATAATGGTTTTAAGTCAACTCCAGCGATTTGACACTAATTTAAACGTTATACCTTAACAAACAAAAAAATATCATTTCGAGTTACGTAATTATGACCAAAAAAAATTAATTTACGTTTTTTCCTTTCTAACCAGTCTGATTGGACTTTAATACTAAGATGATGATAAGTTATCATAAACTAACACGATTCTATTGATATTATATTAATTGTTTACTTAATTAAATGTATCTATAAGTTAATATCACAAGTTTTCAAACACTAAATCAACTGAACGACTCACGTAATACACTAAGTATGGCCACTATTTGCACTCTGGTGTGGAGATAGGGTCTCGTCGCCGACAGTATTAGAATAATTTAGATACAAGTACAAACATTTTACAAAACGGTAAATATATAAAAAAAACACACTTGACATTGATGAATATATTATATTCATCAATGTCAAGTGTATTGTCAACTGGATGCGAACATATCAGAATAGTTACTAGAAAAAGGAAAACAAACCAAAAATGAATTGGTTCCATTCCGTTTTGGCTACACTAAATTATAAAATTTGTATGTTACAAACATACGTCGCGGGAGAAGTGTTAGTTTTCAATATAGGTCTTTAACAGTACCTACCTATAAGTGAAAAGTTTTTGGCATAGTTTAAGTTCTATAAACAATTTGTATTTATTAGAGCTGACATTTTAAATGCGGGTTGGAAGTTTATTATAAAAGCGTGTACATAGACATCTAAACCAGCCACCAATTTTTTTGAGCTGTGTTCTAGGTACAAAAAAAATGTGCTTCCTTCTAGTATTATGTTGCCCGTATTTTAAACGAATTGTTGGCTTCCATAGATTTACCAATAATTTAACAAAACATTTACACGAAATGTCACGGCGATATAGTAAAATAAACCGCTGAATACAGTATGCAAAACGGTAATGGAAAGCGGTATTCCCATCCACACTGTCATAACTGACTGCTGTTGGTTTACCGAAAAGACCGTACAAAACTAATCATTGCATTTTCGGGCATAGTAACAATATTAGATACAATAACTTGACGTGATAAAAACATTTGGCATTCACTTTAGTTATTAGAAGGTAGTCACAAAACAAATCAAATAGGTTCTGTCTAAGGAACAAAGAAAAAGAAATTTGTATACTTAGGTAAGCGCTAGTTAGTGCATTATATATGGTACTAGTGTTCTCAACAAGTATGGAGCAAAGCGTCATAGTCGAAGATTTTTTAAGACTTCAACTGCTGCCAAACGTGTTATGAGGCATGTTGATAGCAGTTGGTGATGCACGTTTAAAATATAGTGGAGGTAAAATATATCCATATTAACAAGCTTAGAAAATTGAATGTACCGATCACCTACTCCGGTGGAAAAATCTTAAATGTTAATCACCGATCGCCAGAAAACTTTATACTTAGCCGTCAAATAGAATACGATTTCGAAAAACACAGAGTTTGTTAAAACAGTCCGATGCATGTCTTTGGTTACTTACTTCACTATCACTACATATTATGAAACAAAGTCTCCTGCAACAAACATTTACGACGTCGAGTAGACGTTTTGGTGGCCACTTAATGTTATTTAGTATAATCGTATAAACGTTATAAGGACGTTTACAGGACCGCATTAGGGCCCATTTTATTCAACTTAAGTCGCTAAGAGTTTCGTGTAACAGTCATATAAATACCTAACTTAGTCGCACAGTAGTCGTATACATGTCGGCGATCTGACTAATTATCATGTAATGATAGGTGTCGCGGCGTGTATTCGACTTCGGGTCGAGTTATTGTACACAATATGACTTTTATATAATGTAATCGTTGTGTTATTGTCGTTTAAAGATGATGCTTAACTGAACGAAAATATTGTAACAGATTATAACACGTTAATTTAATTTGGCAGTGTTTTTGACAGCTGAGTTAATATTTACATTTTTTTCATGGTTATTTGAGGTGATAAAACCATTCCATCAGTTGTAAACCATTGCGCAATCAAGTTTACTGATTAATGTGGGGTAAGTTTATAACAAATTTTTCATGCGCTTTCGAAATTTTATTGTTTTCGCATATTTTATCAATAATTTTATTAAATGACTGCGTTATACGACAACTACATAACTTCCCGACCTATAAACTGCGTGTTCATATATGTTTACGCCATTTTATCTGTTCATTTAGGGATCAGTAATAAAATAACATAAACGCCTAGCTAACTTAGTTCAAAGAATTTATTTTTTAAGACAGAATATTTGTGTTCGTGATATATAACGCAATTAAGTCTAAATTATACTTTTGTTTTAGGTGAACCCCACAATGATCTATATTATGCGGATGTTGATAAGTTCTTATCAAAGTTGGACTTCACAGAAATGATACGCGCACATTTGAAATGCCCGTGGTTTAGATTAACAATATTTCAAAGCTTTGCTTAATTTTGATTAGTCGAAATTATTTAGTCACTTATTGTGTCAAATTTCGACTATCTTGAAATGTTAATTACGTTCCTGGGACTAATTAAAGAATGAAACAATTTTTATAGCCTTTTTTTATTACCTATTTCTTAAATGTATCTATAAATGTAGCAAAATATATATATTTGAGTTGTATGAAACACTAACCAATTCACACTTTATATCAGTAATATTATATATTGCTTCAGTTTCCTAAATTATGTTGAAAATGAACATGATGCACTTTGGTTAAGCTGATTTGTTAAATTTGGGTTTAAATGTGATACGGAACCCTTCTTATTTTCCTCACTCTCAGCTTGATCGGTCTTACTTTGTAAAACAGTGCGTGCTTGAAGCGAATGAAAGTTGTTTTTAGCTTTTCTTTTGAATGGACTCCTTCTTTTAATACTTTTCCCCTTTTTTAGACCCATGTTGTATCAGACAATAAATGAATAATATGCTGAATTTAATTTCAAAATGGCGGAAATTGTATAAAAGTTAATTATAAACCTTTGACATGAGTATTAATTAAATAGCGGTCGTATTATCATGTTTGTGATACTTTAGGACGTATGCAGGTTGCACTCGTAATACGTATTCGACTTATATATACTGGTTACAAATACTACGTGTAAACAATTATTATCCGTTTAGCAGATGTTTAAAAGGTAATTATATGACAAAATTTACTGTTTTACGACATTTATACTACGATAACGTTTACAGGACTAAAAGTTGTATAATTTAGGTTTATAGATGTCGTCGTAGACGATATTATATGATGATTGTATAAAAGCTCGAAATAACGTCTATACGACATTATTATACGACAAAACATTTAAATGACTATTCGGACATATAATACACCAGTACATGACAAAGTGGTATAATAATTACTATAAAATAACTTTAAAGGGACTTCAGGTCATATAAAAGTTTGACTATATGACAAAAATGTTTGTTGGGTGCCGCGTCTGTCTGTCCCTATGTATGCTTAGATCTATAAAACTACGCAACGGATTTTGATTCTGGTTTTTTAATAGATGGAGTGATTCAAAAGGGAGGTTATTGTATATAATTTAAAACTATAAACTTTAAAAATGTCGTCAAAAAACTCCTCCTCAACGCTGCCAACTGCTAGGTAATATCCCCATGAGACTGGCGGCGTTACCACGATGTATGGCAACACTTAAACCTTTGGTCAAAGTAAAGGCCAGCCCTAGGGTCACGGGAAGTGTCAACTAAGCGTTTTAAAATTTCCTTGAAAAGGCTGTGAGCACTCGGACCCCACGGTCCTAGAGTTTCAAACTTAAACGGCTCGAAAATATAGTCACCAATAGGGTTATTAATGACGCCTCTTGAGGTTCTCCACAGCCGAAACCCATAGGTTTCTAACCTACTGGTTGAGAATGCCTGGCAGTAAGTCCGCCTACGTACCACTCTTGTACATGAAGTTTAAATATATTTAAAAAATGGTCCAAACTGTACAGCTCGTTATTAAATCTTTAGTAACAAAAGATCTGAGAAATTTAATCAATTGCGGCAAAATAAGTCGGTGGATGGATATCGCATAATAAAGACAAAAAAAACTCGTATCCAGCACGCTGTTATGCCGCAGTTGTTTCTTTGAATTCCACACAACCTCAGTACGCCATCTAAAAAACGAAATTGAACAGAAGCCTTAGCATCCAGATCTAACTATTATTATTGTTACGAGCTGGGTATGAGATAAATTCATATATTCTGGGTATAAGATAGGTGTAATACACTAACATCCTGTATACACTGTAGGTATATTATATAACACAGTAGTGATAATTACCATGCCTGGATCAACTTGAAATGTATTGTCAACATCAGCTGTACCTACAATCATTTCAGCACTTCCATTGTTATCGATTTCCTGAAATTAACAACATTTGATATTAGTTTGTACTAGTAAATACTTCTACATTCTAACGCTGATGGAAAGTAAAAACTTACGTGTTCTGGAAACGAAACCGTAGCGAGTTGACCAGATTGTCGTTCTTTGAGTGCTGCTCTAGCACGTATCAGTCCCCCATGTTCTTTCCTTTTCTTTTTATTAATGCATGCGTAATGCGTCCCTGTCTTTCGACCCATTACCTACAACAAATAAGAGACGCCAATAGATTTAGAAAACAAGGTCTTGTATTTTTATCTGATTCAATGCAGTCGTTCGAGTATGAGACATGATCAACTTTTCCATTTCACATTCCAAAAAAATTGTGCGGTCTGTAGACTCCCGTAAGGAACGTAGTTCGTTACGTTACGTACGTATTATTATATTATAATTATCAGCGCCTTCTTGGATTTTCATATTGACCTCATTTTTATTATCAGCGACCCCAAAAATCACGAAAATGACACCCGTGAAGAAAAATCCCGAAAATTTTACTCGGGGCCATCTTGAATTTTAATTTAGACCTGATTTTCGTAATCAGCGACTCCAAAAACCATGAAAACGACACCCATGACTGAAAAAACAAAAAAAAAATCCTGGGCGCCATTTTGGATTTTGATTTTGACCTCATTTTCGTAATTAGCGACCGCAAAAACCACGAAAACGACACCCATGAAGGAAAAACCTAAAAATTTCCTGGGCGCCATTTTGGATTTTGATTTTCACCTCATTTTCGTAATCAGCGACTCCAAAAACCATGAAAAAAACACCTATGACGGAAAAAATTATAATTTTCCTGGGCGCCATCTTGAATTTCATTTTGATCTCATTTTCGTAATCAGCTACCCCAAAACGCATGAAAACGACACCCATGACCGTAAAACCAACAAAAGCTCTGGGCGCCATCTTGGATTTCATTTTGACCTCTTTTTCGTAATCAGCGACTCCAAAAACCATGAAAACGACACCCATGACAAAAACCTTAATTTTCGGAATCAGATCAGTAGTTCCGCAAATTACATCTATACTTACAAAGTTACAACATATGATGTACAAACAAAGAATCTTACCTCTACATAATATTAATTTTGAAGACGAAATAAATGTTAAAAATCTTAAGAAACAACCAAAGTCAAAAAATAATAATAATAAAAAATACTACTAATAATACATAACTAAATACTTACTGGATCAAAATGTGGTAGTCTGCGTTTATCTGGGAAATATATTTACGTATAACTCGCGAGCGCTTGCGAAGCAAAGTGATACGTGTTCACGCTGGGAGAGCCCGGTCGTTACTGACGGGATCGGGATTGCGCGGTCGATAATATAGTTCACTTTGCCCTTCATTTCCGAAATGATGTTATTGTTTATTTATAAATTAAAATTCAGATTCTATTAAAGGGCTACCTTGAGATTAATGAGTAATTTTCTTTAAAGTGTTTCTAAGGTATAGAAAAAAATACTTATTTGTCCCGAAGTTTTCCATAAATTAATAATTTTTTCAACATTTTTTTTCTGCTATATTTCGTATTGAAATCAATAATGTTTTCAACTACTTTACGAGTAGACCATTTAATGATGCCCTTTATATTTTTTTATGTTCAAAATATTTTGTAGTTCTTTGTTCAGCGAACCCCAAACATCACTCGCTCGTTACTTTTGCGAAAAAGGGGTTTTGTATGTGGGTGATTGCCATTAATATATACATTATTTAAAAAAAAGAATCAAGCGGTCGACAAGAATAAGAACCTGACTCTTATAATAGCAACAAAGAAGGTTCATATTCTTCTTACCTTTCCCACAAGTAGTGATCAAAAATGTTCAAAATGAGTTATTTTCGTGCACGGACTCTTAATGAAGGAAGAAACGCATGTGACTAAAAGAGTGACGAACATGAAATTGAAACAGATAAGTCGAGCTACACGATATCTGACAAATGCTTGCACTGACTGGACAGGTCCACTCAAATTCTTCAAAAGACCATCTCAGACACTAATCTGGATAGTCCTCATATGAGATTTCTCACATTCAAAAGAGACTATGGCCTCTGAGTTTCTTTCGGCTGTTTCTTATCAGAGAAGTCAGGTAAGAAACATCGGTCCCAGCAAATGACGCGTAAAAGTGTTTGTAAAAACCTACTTAAAAAATAAACATCATTTATCAGAACTTTCGGCCCTAGTCCCAGTTTCGGCCGAAACGGAAACATAACCGTTTGAAGATCATCAAACAGAAAAAAAAACTATCAGGAAATCGTTTGAGCAAAAAAAAAACACTATTCATGTATCATTACGAAATATAATTATAAAATAAAATAAAAATAAAATCTGCCAGATAAACTAACACTTTTGGTTTCACAGGTGTCGGATAGCGATATCTGGTAGATATAGTATTAGTTATAACCAGCCTTTAAGTGGTAGATAGTATTGACTATCAGATAACTAACCGACACTTAATCCGGAACCGGTGAAACTGGCCCTAAGAATAGCAGATAGTTAACTTCGAGTTACAATATGGCAAACAAATCTGCAAGCAAAATTAGACCCAATAAGGTGTATATTTCCTCACCAGCCGTGGTGTTCTTCTCGTGCAGACTAGCCGATGTGAGCGCGAGATGTATCTGTTCCATGTGTTGTTTGAACGCCGCGTAGTCCTTCTCAGCGTCGACGTCTGAGAGGCCACTGAATATTTCGTGACCTGACAAATGTATTACAAGTCTTTTATTTTAAGTACTTAGCTTTAACTTTAATCTATACTAATACTATAAAGAGGTACAATTTATTAAAAACATAATTATGAATACGGGTATTTATCGCTAACTTACCTTTAATTTAATCCCGACGTTTCGACCGGATTGCACCAGCCGTGGTCGCGGGGAGACACGAAACGAAACGTCGGGATTAAATTAAAGGTAAATTCGCGATAAATACCCGTATTCATATGTTTTATAATGTGTTCTGATCGTGGAGGTAAAATTAGCTTGTTTATGCTATGCGAGATTGTAAACTCTCGAAAGATTGTGAAACATACTGCTTACAATTCAACGCATTTAATTTCGGTAGATTGTAATTTATCGAAGCGAAACCATGTCACAATACTACCAATGTAGTATTGTGACATGGTTTTCTTCTTTCGAGAGTTTTGAACATATTGATATTTTTGCATTTATAAGTTCAAATGTCTTATACTCAAGGAGTTCTCTTGATTGATGTATAAAAATACAGATAAGCATGATAGTTAAGTTAGTTATGTAAGTTTCGTTTTTAATGTTATTCTATACTAGCATTTCATTTAACTGTTTATTATATCCCACAGTTAATCTGTGAACAGCGTTGTGGGCTACAATATTGTTCAAATTGTATGTGTATCTTTTCTTTTATACTCTATGTTGTAGCTGTTTGCTGTTCCTCTTGAATAAAAAAAATTGGTTGCCTGTAAAGTCGGTATACGGGCGAAAGTTTTACGTGACAACGACTTTGAGTGGTAAAATAATTTTTAACCGAATTCTAAAAAAGGAGGAGGTTCTCAATTCGGATGTTTCTATTTTTTTTTTTTTTTTTATGTTTGTTCGGGCATAACTCCGTCGCTTGCCAACCGATTTGGAAAATTCTTTTTTTGTTGGAAAGGGTATTCTTTCCAAATGGTCCCATAGCCACCAAATCAGGATTTGATGATGGAATCTTGGCGAAATCGAGGGAACTCTTCAAATTTTATATGAAAACGTGTTGCGATTTTGGTATTTTCTACAACAAGTGAAGCATTTGCGTTTGATAAGAACCATTCTACCATCAGATCTGATTATGAAGCCAAGAGTCACGGAACTCCATAATGAGACAATGTACCATAGTCGTGTTTGGGCTTGTTATAATTGTAACGGTATGCACTTTCCATGTATCAAGCACATGTGAACCACTAAAAAGTTGAAAATAAAAACTTTTTTGCAAAAAATAAAACCGACTTCAAAAAAAAAAACAAAAAGTGAAAAATAACTTTAGCTTCTGAAGTCGGTGACAAAAAAACTAAAGCAATCAAACAAAGGTCACCGACTTCAGAAGCTAAAGTTATTTTTCACTTTTTGTTTTTTTTTTTGAAGTCGGTTTTATTTTTTGCAAAAAAGTTTTTTAATGTGAATATTCATTCGTATAGTAGGAAGAAGGATGAAATAATAGTAACAATTTAAAACATTTATTTATACAAAGAATTATATTTAAAACATTAATTTCGAAATAGAAGCGCAAGACATGAACCGGTGTGTATGCCTATCTCTCTCACTCTCTCTCTCTCGCTCTTAGGCGGGCTAACGGTGCTCGAGTGGAAGGGACGCGTGCCTTTCACTTTTTATGTCTGTCTCTCTCGCTCTTAGGCGGGCTAACCATGCCCGAGTGGAAGGGACGCGTGCCTCTCACTCGCTCTCATTGTGAGCGCATAACGTGAGCGGAGCGTAACGCAGTTTCTTGAAGTGTCACCCGGCAAACCAATTTATAAGACGTTGTCACGTCAAAAAAAACAATCCTTTTTTGAACAGTCGTGTAAAAAAGAAAATCTCAGTGAGAGGAGACCTAATGTACCTTTTTGTACAAGTTCGTTGAGCTGTGAGATGAGGGTGTCCCGCATCTGCTTGGTGTCGTACTTTATGGATATCATGTCGGGAGGCAGCTGGATCTCGTACGGCGTTATCTTGCTGTACCTGTGGAATTGATCGTATTTGTGTTTTTGATTTGCTATGGTTTCACCTGTGACTTTCCGACTTTTTCTGTCATGAAAGAAAGACCTGTGACTAATGTTTGAGAGGGAATCGAAACGTTATGTTATGTAAAGTGTTGCATCGACTAAACTGAACTATTTTTGTAACACATTTGCTCGTAAAGGGTCTCTTAATTTCACCAATTTCAATATCGTAATGTATCGCATTACGTACTTGTGCGGTAATGTAAAGTAAATCGCACGGTTTATCAGGATGCTCCGTCTAAAACGAACGGTACTTTTTTAATTCTTAGCAAAGAGTTTTTATATCAGAAAAGTGGTCAACTTTTTCTGAATAAAATTGACTTTGGTAAATAAAATATACAAAATAAACATTGAATTCTTTAATTTAATTCATTCTGACAATAAAATACAAACATTTATCTGTATCACAACACAAAAATATTTATTTACTTAATTAGTAATACTGGCTGTTTTTTATGCATTTGCCTTAAAACAAAAGCGCTGATACGCGCGCATCGCTTTGTGAACAAGTAATAATTATTCCGCGCGCTTTTTCTTTTCGCTGTATTGTTTTATTTATTTCCTCGCAAATATCTTATAAACGTCGTATGACATACGTGCGCTTTGATAATTACAGCCACTGCTTTCTTTTAGCCCTCGCCTACGGCTCGGGCAAGCAATATCGCCTCGGCTGTAATTTTCAACTTTTCGCACTTATATCATGATGTACTATTCGAGCTTTTATTTAACTTGCAATGTTTGTTTGTTTTGGTCAACGTAGCGTAGCGACGTGCTGAGTGCGTGCGACACGTGTGCGTCATGTCACAGTTACCTGAAGCAGGCGGTGGTGAGGTGGTGCACGAAGGCGTGCGCGTGCGCGTGCAGCGGGTGCGGGCACGTGCACACGTAGCGACGTGCTGAGTGCGTGCGACACGTGTGCGTCATGTCACAGTTACCTGAAGCAGGCGGTGGTGAGGTGGTGCACGAAGGCGTGCGCGTGCGCGTGCAGCGGGTGCGGGCACGTGCGCACGTAGCGACGTGCTGAGTGCGTGCGACACGTGTGCGTCATGTCACAGTTACCTGAAGCAGGCGGTGGTGAGGTGGTGCACGAAGGCGTGCGCGTGCGCGTGCAGCGGGTGCGGGCACGTGCGCACGTAGCGACGTGCTGAGTGCGTGCGACACGTGTGCGTCATGTCACAGTTACCTGAAGCAGGCGGTGGTGAGGTGGTGCACGAAGGCGTGCGCGTGCGCGTGCAGCGGGTGCGGGCACGTGCGCACGTAGCGACGTGCTGAGTGCGTGCGACACGTGTGCGTCATGTCACAGTTACCTGAAGCAGGCGGTGGTGAGGTGGTGCACGAAGGCGTGCGCGTGCGCGTGCAGCGGGTGCGGGCACGTGCGCACGTAGCGACGTGCTGAGTGCGTGCGACACGTGTGCGTCATGTCACAGTTACCTGAAGCAGGCGGTGGTGAGGTGGTGCACGAAGGCGTGCGCGTGCGCGTGCAGCGGGTGCGGGCACGTGCGCACGTAGCGACGTGCTGAGTGCGTGCGACACGTGTGCGTCATGTCACAGTTACCTGAAGCAGGCGGTGGTGAGGTGGTGCACGAAGGCGTGCGCGTGCGCGTGCAGCGGGTGCGGGCACGTGCGCACGTAGCGACGTGCTGAGTGCGTGCGACACGTGTGCGTCATGTCACAGTTACCTGAAGCAGGCGGTGGTGAGGTGGTGCACGAAGGCGTGCGCGTGCGCGTGCAGCGGGTGCGGGCACGTGCGCACGTAGCGCGGCGCGGCGGCACGTGCACGCACGTACGTGCCCAGCGACATGCTGAGTGCCGCACGCGACACGCGCCGCGCCACACCGCTCGCGCCGCACGACTCACAGCGTGACCAGAACATCACCTGTACGTGGGAGAGACACTTGTAGCAATACTTATGACGCAACACACGAACTATAATTACCACCTAATGACAGCCATCAGACATAACATAGTTAAGCATGGTTGACTGGAATCATAACAGCCAATCAAATCACTTGACAGTCTTCTGACTATCCATTAGTTTCCTAGGACAAAATAATAATCTAAATAATCTGGGGCCGCTCAAATTTCACGTAAGCAGATTTATTACAATTATTTAGCCCCCCCTCCCCCTTGTCAGCAGAGGTAAGCAAAGCTCTTACCCCCCTTCCCCATTCTTTTTTATTTTTATTTTTAGGATGGGAAATCATCAAATGACTTCTCCCACTCTGGGCGGAGCGGGAGGGAGTGTCAGACTTGTACTGACTAAAACCCATGCATGTTCCTTCCTCGCCCTGTATGTTCCGGGGCCGCGGTATCTCTTTCGAATAGACCCGCAACCCCGGCCCTTCCCCATGCTTACGTAAACATTGGAATATGCATTTTTGTTTTAAAATAAGTTTCCTGTTTTTTATTTGTGGGAATCCCCGAATATGCGTTTAGTTTTGCAGCATAGACAATGTGTGGGTTGCCATGTGTGTAAAAAGTAAATAATTTTAGTGCTGACGTACGTCACAATCTAGACCCCCCACCCCTATGTAATCAAAAATAAGCAAAGCATTGACCCCCCTGCTAGTGTATTAATAGTGCTTACGTAATACTTGAACGGTCCCTCTTTCGAAAATCGTTTGCTTACCTGTTTGCTCTGTTCCTCCTTGACTTTGTCGACGTTGCTGTGTCCGATGGTGTTGCACGTGATGGTGATACACACGTCGCCGTGCACAAACCTAATTGTGAACAAATACATGATGTAAGGGATATTTGCGCTGAAAAATTTACCATGAAATCAGTACATGGTTTTACAGACCCGAATATAGAAAGGACTTGGAAGATTTTTATATACTGATTGGCAATTAGTATACGATACGTCTTAAACACGTGATTGTGCTCATTATAACACACATCTTTTAGTATGGGACCCAAGCTGAAATTGCGAAAAAGAACTCAGCTGTTTAGTACATTAAGGTCCAGGTTCACCGAGAAGATAACAGTCTGATTATCTAAAAACAGCTGTCAATCAATGTGACATGTTCCCATACAAAAATGTGTTTTAAACAGCTGTTTGAAGATAATCGTCCGTCATTTTTTTGGTGAACATGGACCTTAATAGTCGAACATAATCGGATGTTTCTTACAAATAGTAATTGCGGTGTGCACCTTAAGGCATATTATTCGACCAATATGTCACTTTGTAAGTACAGTGCCGACCAAAAGTCGATAAGCAATCTCACAAAGCAATAGCTTGACGTTTAGTTTGACTTACGACCTTCTACTTTCAACAAAATAGATATTGTCAGCAACTAGTTGTAGTTCATAATTTCAATGCCAATATCTAAGACATGATGGCCTAGCGGTTGGGCCCGTCCAGAATTAAGAGCGAATCAGTAAGCTGTGAGTTCAAATCCCGCACAGTTACTTTTAGTCTTTTTGTAAGTTTTTACTCGACAGAAATATTATATTATTTAACTTGTTTGCTTTGTTCACACATTTCGTAAAGTTAGGGAGGTAGATAGAAAAATAAGTCAAGAATTTTGTTAGATTTCTGTGAGGTAGACATGAGTTTTATGAATATTTTAACTTGATCGGAATGAACTTTGTCGTTTGGTTGTAGTCATACAGAATACACTATATAATGTGGTATTTGATGGTCAGTGACGTGTGGTTTAATAGATAGCGGTATTGTTGTTGGTGTGATTCTTAAAATGCGGGCAAATATTAATATTAAGGCGAGGGCGACTATTATCGCGAATTATCCGCGCTTCATAAAAGTGGCCTTAATAGGACTAAATGTGAGTATTATAATTATTTATGAATTGTAACTTAAACATTAAAAATTTAAAAACGAATGGGTATTATAAATTGTTCATTTATTTGGTGACCTGTGGTTTACTTAATTCGTTATTTTTTTTTTCAATCTATCATGCAAGATAAATAATTAGTGTTTATTATTGGATTTATAAATGCAGAGTGAATGAAGTCACTTTAGTATTTATTACAGCTGCCTAACATCATTTTTTTTGTTTAGAGAAATGCAGTAAGTCTCTGGATCAAAAGGTATGAGGAAGAAGGGAGCCTTGCAAGTAGACAGCGAAGTGGAAGGTCGTCGCTTATTAGTGAAGCGCAGCGACAACATATCGTGGGCGAGTATGAAACCAATGGTTTCACACCTACGACACACTCGGAGTCACCGCAAACTGTTCGCCGTGCCCTCCACGCTGAAGGCTTGCATCACAGAAGATCAGCTAAAATGCCCTTCTTGACAGAAAGACATAAAGAAGAACGATTACATTTCGCACGGGAATATTTAGACTTTCACTGGATTACTTCCATTTTGTTCCGGTTCGCGGTCGCCACTCCAGAACTTTTCGACCCCATCGGCCATCCGTTCTGCGAGCAATGTGCCCTGCCCACTGCCACTTAAGTTTAGCAATTCTTCGGGCTACGTCGGTGACCTTGGTTCTCTTGCGGATGTCTTCATTTCTGATGCGATCACGCAAGTAAACTCCGAGCATAGCCCTCTCCATTGCCCTTTGGGTGACTTTAAGCCGCATACGTCTACTTGACTGCATTGAAAATAATGGGGGTTATACAAAATATTAATCCCTAATGTTCTAGTTTTAATTAGACGTGTTACAAAATATTTAGCGATAATAATAATTCCTAAATTGAGGTTTAGTTTCAATCTTCTTTTCTTCAGGAAAATGAACACTTAAACTATAACCTCAATATGAGTTACATTTATTGTGACGTCACATAAAAAACATATTCACGAAGTATAAAATTATGTGTTAGTTTTCAGTAAGCTCTGTTGAATACCGATAGATAGAAGTGGGTATCAACAATTATATTTGTGTTATTAGAATATCCTTGTTATGTTTGTAAAGAAATTAGTATTTCTTTATTTGTTCGTAGATAAAACAGTTACTGTTTTATCTTCATTAGAACTAGATGGCGTTACTGTCATTACAAGTGTCATGGCGGTACGGTAGATAAAGCAGTCGGGTTTTGAAGTAAAACGAAAGTGAGGTTAATATGATTAAAAGAACGTAAACAATAAAATATTATAATTTAGTGATAAAGGGATCGACAAGTGTAATAATAAACTTTAAATGTCGTTTCTTTGTTATTTCAGGTAAGATACACATGATTCGTATTGTTTTAGTCATTAAAAAGTGTATCTAGACTTATGTTAAAATAAACTTTGTTATTTCAGAGCAACACAACGTTTATTATTGAAGACCCTCAATATCATTATTGAATTGTCTTATAAAACGACATTTCTTGTTTAAAATAAAGAAGGATGGAAAAATTAAGATTTACATTCGCGGTATTACCCGCAAGTGATAGTAAAACGAATATAATTTGCATAACCTTAATCGAGACACCTGATGGATGTATATACGAGGTTCCAGATGAATTTAAAAATGCTAATAAACATACTGGTATTACTAGTTCAGCAACCTACGCAAAAATCAAGAACTCGCTTAAAAAAAGAAACCAGACACGTAAAATATGGATCCCGCTAACTGACGAATTACAGAAAGTCTATTTGGATGCAGGCGAAAATGTCCAGTTCGGTGACCAATATTTAGAAGAAATATCAGTGGAAACAAAAACTACAAATAATAATAGCAACAACAAGACCGAATCTGAGCATAAAAATCCAGTAAAAACAGCTGAAAAATTTTTGTTAGAGAAGTTTTCGGGAAGAACATCAAATGTGAATCAATGGATTAGCGAGTTTGAAGCAGAATGTGAAAGGTTCGAAATAATACAGGATACCAGAAAAATTGAAATCTTAAAACATCTTCTCGAGAAACAGTGTTTAGATTGGTACACAAGTATGATAATAAAATTTACCGTCAAATCAGAATGGAGTTTATGGAAAGAAAATTTCTGTGCAACATATGGAAATAAAGGATGGTCTCCTGTAAAATATGCATATACATTTAGATACCAAACAGGTTCCTTGCTAGAATATGCCACAAAGAAGGAACGCCTTTTATTGGAGGTAAACAAAGACATTGACACTCAAACACTGACAAATCTTATTGTGATAGGTTTGCCGGATTACGTCATGGACAAAATTGATAAAGCATTAGTAACATCCACTGCAAGCCTATGCAATGAAATCGGTAAACAAGAATATGCAGTGAACAAGAAAAATTTTACCAAGAGTAAGAACAATATGTTTGATAATAAATACAAACTTGAGAAAACCCCATGCAAAATTTGTGAAAAATTAAACAAAGGAGTACGCTACCATCCAGAAGAAAAATGTTGGTTTAAACAAAGTGATGACTATGAAAACAAAAAGAAACATAACAAGAATGTGAACAATACTGTGTTGGATATCGAATTAAATGATGAGGACCAAAAAAACGAGTAAATACACCATTAATAAAAGTCAAACTAACATTAAATGAGCATATGGAAATATATGGTATATATGACTCTGGCTCAAACGTTTCACTGATAAATTCCAAATTGGTAAATATAAAGCAGGAAAAAAGAGACGATTACAAAAATGCAAATCTAATAACAATTAATGGTGTAAAAAGGACTCAAGGTTTGACAACAATAAAGATAAAGATCATAGATATAGAAAAAAGTGTAGATGTTTATATAGTGGATGGCAACGAATTTAAATATGATTTCCTGATTGGACTTGATTTGATAAAAGAATATCATTTGGTTCAGGACCAGAATTTGAAGATAACGCAGAAGCAAGAAGAAACATCTACAAATAAGAAACTAATTCATGACAATAATTGGAAGAAAGAGATGAATAAAAATGAGATTTCCATAAATTTCAATGAACACACAAAGGAAAAGAACTTTAAAATTAATATGTGCAATTTAAATACTCAACAACAAACAGAAATAAATAAATTGATTGATGAGTATAAATCAAGCTTTGCGAAAGATAAATATGATGTTGGAAGAGTGAGAGACTATGAAGCACGCATTGATCTGATAGTTGATAGATACTGTAGCAAGAGGCCCTACAGATGTTCTATAGAGGACAAGAAAGAAATAGAGAAGCAAGTGGGAAAATTACTCCAAGAAAAACTAATAGAAGAATCGTACAGTCCTTTTGCAGCTCCTGTCACGTTAGCTTTTAAAAAAGAAGATCAAAGGAAGACTAGACTATGTGTTGATTTTAGAGAACTAAACAAGATCGTATTGCCACAAGCTCAACCGTTCCCGTTGATTGATGACCTAGTGATGAAAACGCGAAATTGCAAATATTTCTCAACCTTAGACATCAACTCTGCCTTCTGGTCCATTCCATTACGGATTGAAGACAGGAGTAAAACAGCTTTCGTGACCCAAGAAGGACATTTTCAGTGGACCTGTTTACCGTTTGGGCTCAAGACATCTCCGGCAATTTTCCAGAGAATACTAAGTAACATACTAAGAAAATATAAACTAACCGAATTCACCGTTAATTATATAGACGATATACTGGTATTCTCAGAAACTTACAGCGAACACATTAACCATTTGAAGCAATTGTTAGAAGCAATAAGTAATGAAGGATTCAGATTAAAGTTCACAAAATGTACATTTGCTGCAAGTTCAGTAAAATATCTTGGACATATAATAGAAAACAACACAGTTCGTCCACTGAGAGATAACTTAATCTCTATACAAGAGTTCCCAGTACCAAGAACACAGAAAAACATAAGACAATTTTTAGGAAAGGTTAATTTCTATCACGAATACATACCAAAATGTACATTAATTTTAAAACCACTACATGATTTACTAAAAAAGAACCAAAAGTTTATTTGGTCCGCAGACTGTCAAAATTCATTTGAAAAAATAAAAAATCTACTATGTTCACAACCAATCTTAGAGATATATGACCAGGATCTGCCAATAAATATATATACAGATGGATCACTGGAAGGCATTGGAGCAATACTGAAACAAAGACAGCCGAATGGAATAGAAAAGCCGGTAGCATATTTTTCAAAAAAATTAAATGAGACACAAAAGAAAAAAAAGGCCATATATATAGAATGCTTAGCAATTAAAGAAGCAGTTCAATATTGGCAGTATTGGTTGATTGGAAAATGTTTCACAGTTTACTCCGACCACAAGCCGTTGGAAAATATGAACATTAAAGCAAGAACAGACGAAGAATTAGGAGAGTTAACATATTATCTGTCTCAATATGATTTCAAAATAAAATATGCACCTGGAAAAGACAATTTAGAAGCTGACTGCTTAAGCAGGAATCCAGTATTGGAAGCCAAAGAAGATGTGGATGAACAACTAAAAATAGTTAATTTAGTACAATTACAGGATGTGGTTATGGATCAAGAAAAGAATGAAGTTTTACAAGCAAATAAGAATAAATTAATACACAGACACAACATATACTATAAAAAAATGAATAAACAAGAAAAAATTATATTATCAGAAGAGTTTAGTATAAGGCTTATAAGACAAATACATAACAGTATGTGCCATATAGGAATAAAACAAATACAAAAGAAAATTGGAAAAATATATACAGCAAGAAATTTAACAAAAAATATAAATAATGTATGCAAGAAATGCGAGATATGTATAAAAAATAAAACACGAGGACAAGTGAAGTACGGTTTAATGTCACACTTGGGCCCAGCTACAAAACCATATGAAATTGTATCTATAGACACGATTGGGGGCTTTGGAGGCACGCGGTCGACAAAAAGATATCTCCATCTACTAGTGGATCATTACACTCGATATGCACATATAGTTACCTCGAAGACACAAAGTGCGAAAGACTTTATAAAGCTGGTCAGTAACATATCCAATCATAATAAAATTGGCATGATTCTGAGCGACCAATATCCGGGAATTAACTCGAAGGAATTTAAATCTTTCCTGAGTGAAAAATCCATTTCATTGATATTCACCGCAGTAAACGCACCATTTTCAAATGGATTAAATGAGAGGCTGAATCAAACGCTGGTGAATAAAATACGATGTAAAATAAATGAAGAAAATACTAAAACAGCATGGACAACAATAGCCCACATCTGTGTAGATAAGTATAACGATACTGAGCATACTGTCACAGGGTTCAGCCCAAGATACCTTCTTGATGGCACAGAGGTTTCATTGCTGCCAGAAGAGCTCAAACAATCTAAATCAGCGGATGACTGGATGAAAGATAGAAAATTAGCATTCGAAAACTCTGTAAGGTCGCACAACTACAATAAAAAGTTAATAGACAGAAATAGAATACAGCATAATTTCAAAACAGGTGACATGGTATATATTGAGAATGGGCATAAGTTAAACAGAAGAAAATTAGATGAGCTAAAGATAGGCCCTTTTAGAATTGAAGAGAAAATATCAGAGACTATATACAAAATAAATACAGGCCATAAGAAATCAGAATCCAACTTATTTCACATCACGAAGCTGATCCCAGTTTCTGTATAAATGTGGACCTTAGGCTGCGAAAATTTTGGGAAAATTTTCTGCCCTGGGAGGGAAGATGTAAAGAAATTAGTATTTCTTTATTTGTTCGTAGATAAAACAGTTACTGTTTTATCTTCATTAGAACTAGATGGCGTTACTGTCATTACAAGTGTCATGGCGGTACGGTAGATAAAGCAGTCGGGTTTTGAAGTAAAACGAAAGTGAGGTTAATATGATTAAAAGAACGTAAACAATAAAATATTATAATTTAGTGATAAAGGGATCGACAAGTGTAATAATAAACTTTAAATGTCGTTTCTTTGTTATTTCAGGTAAGATACACATGATTCGTATTGTTTTAGTCATTAAAAAGTGTATCTAGACTTATGTTAAAATAAACTTTGTTATTTCAGAGCAACACAACGTTTATTATTGAAGACCCTCAATATCATTATTGAATTGTCTTATATGTTAATAAAAAATGACTTAAAAGTGGGTATACAGATACACAAAAAAATCTTATGAACGGTTACAAGAGAACTTCTTATATCTAGGTAGGAATGTGACGTTACAAATCTTATTAAAGTTGTTAATTATATGAATAAATGAAACGAATAAAACAATTTTTATTATCTGTCAGCACGACTTTTTTTTCCACCTTCCAACACCGAAAAAATATTACACAATCTCATAAATAGTTATGATAGGTTATTAACTTATATTAAAATCTTTATAAAAAATAAGTAATGAGCATGAACCCATTTCAAAATAAATACCTAAGTAAATAGTTTTTGTATAAAATACAAATATAAATTAAAGTGGTTACAAAAAAAAACCCGTATGTAAACGGGATTTGAACTCAAGACACGTTGATCGTGAATCCACTGCTTAACCTAAACAGCTATCAACACCTGGTAGATATGGTCGAAGTTTACCTATCCAATGCAAATACGATCATGCGTTTGCTGCGTGTATAACAAAAGAGACGGTAATATATATCTTTTTGTTTCGTGGAGAGCGACGCGACAACTTGCGACAGTAGGCGACTCTGTGGCTGTGGTGTGCGTAGGTACTGTATTGAGACAGCTTACACATACAGCCGCACGGACGCTCGGCCGTGCGTTCACAGCAAAATGATCCTTAGTGTGCCTGTGCGCTTATGAACGCTTACTGTACGTACCTTCTCACATGTTGATTCATGGGAACGTTACAGTTCGGCGAGGTGCACTTGTAGTCTCCGTTGAAGCAATACTTGTCAAGGAATGCGCCCAGAGATATGTCGTGGCGACCATACATTTCCATAGTCACTATCCTGAATAGCAAAGGAAAAAAGTTTTTGAAGTGAAAGCTTCTTTAGGCGTGTTGAGCACTTTTTCGGTGAACAAGAATGATAGAAAACGCGTGACCGTCACCTAACGCTTCGTAGCACTCGTAGCCGATCCGCTACGGCCTAGCACCACTTAGGCGTGCGCGGGGCACAACCCGTAGCAGATATTGATGACTTAGTTTTCATTTCTATCGCCGCATGTTTTTATTTAAATTATGCCTGTTTTTTAAATCTGCCTAGCTTTTTCCCACTTACGAGTATGTTGGGGTCGGCTTTCAGTCTAACCGGTTGCAGCTGAATTTTATATGGAGTGATGCCTATCTGCGGGCCTAAAATAGACTTTATGAATAAGGCAATAAAGTCCATTTTTAGAATTTAAAAGGTTTAACGTGATTCATATTATGTTCTGCTAAAGCGGCCATTTTAGACCCCCTGAACTCCACAACCCAGTTAGTACTGGGTAATACGATACCAATATCACATGGGGTATCGTATTTTGGTTTGATAGACTTTTGGGACACTGACTACCTACCTAGGAGAACAGGAGAGAGAGTTTATAGGTTGATTGTGCTCACCAAGGGTTGACGCAGAAGTCAGGCACATTAGCAGACTTGTTACTAAAGCTGTACAGCAGTAGACTGAGCTGCTGATGGTTCTCCGGCGCGAGAGGGTCGAGTGGCTCGTTGTCATTCGGCTTCTCATTCGGGTCCAGTTCGGATTCCTTCGGCTTTTTCACCACAGATGGCTTGTACATAGGACATTGAGCTAGAATAGGAATGTTGATGTATCGAGACTTGTTATTAAACTTTTCGACAATTTTTAGATGCTTTTGCCGAAAATAAAGTAGACAAAATACTTAAAAGTTATTCAAATTTAAAAATTTATATTTGTAGAACGGTAAACAAAAGTACAGATGTCAATATTAGTAAAATGAGCGCTATATCAACGGCGTACAAATATTCTAATTACTTATAATTTCTTATGAATAATTGGTTAACAATATTTTTAACCAACTTCCAAAAGGAGGAGGATCTCCATTGGTCGGAACCTTTTATGTATGTTTCCCGATTACTCGAAGATGGCTGGACCGATTTGGATTATTTTTGTTTTGTTTGAAAGGGTACACTTCATAGGTGGTCCCATAGTCATCAAGTCAGGATCTGATGATGGGATCCTGGAGAAATAGAGAGAACTCTTCAAATTATCTAGGGACACATCAAGCGATTTGGGTAGTTTTCGAATAAGTTTTTTCTCGAAGTACTCCCACTTCAATTTGGTGAAGATCTGATGATGAACTTCGGAGATAGGCAACGGAACTCTTCAATAAATTATAGCAAATGGACTGGAATTGCTGAAATCTCATGTCTGTCTTTTGTTTACACCAGTGCATAACATAACATCACGCCGGTACGCTGTGAAGGGGTAAGTGCATGTGTACCACTAAAAAGTGAAAAATAAAATCTTTTTTGCAAAAAAAAACCGACTTCAAACATGTGATTAATAAATAAAATAAAAACACAAAAAAGTGAAAAATAACTTTAGCTTCAGAAGTCAGTGACAAAAAATCTAAACAAATCAAACAAAGGTCACTTTTTTGTGTTTTTATTTTATTTATTTATCACGTTTCCTTTGCCATTACAGATATGTTTTGCAGATTTTTAAATGCGGGTCAAAAATACACACATCACACAGTATCGAAATCTATTAGTATCTATTATTAATTAATTCATTTATTTAAAAAAAATAAAAAAAAAGAATGTGATTTTTTTTTGGGTCAACGACCTCGATGTAAGAACAAGTTCCTTTAAGAATAAGTTTTAGAACTTTCTTTTGTTTTATATCGATACCCATCACGTCTGTGAAGTTTCACTACGTTATTTAATTTGTTCTGCAAATTAGTAAAGAGCAAAACATCACCACGGTATAGCTTTCATCTCACTAGGTTCCATGCTCAGATAAAAATAAGCCATAACAGTATGCAATAACTCACGTTTATGTTTATCGTTAACTAGCCGACAGCCGGTAGCCCGGTAATGCGCGAGCGCCGCCTTCACAGCCGGGTCGTCGGCCGGCGCTGATATAGCCATCGTTGCGAATGGGTGGAGCTCCTACAAGAGACATTAAGCTTTATATAAATGATGCATTCCGTTTAATTAATTTTATAGTACCTATTTAATGAAAAAAGAATCATTATCGGGGTGTCCTGCGTGAGCGACACTTGAAAAATGTCCTACGTGATTTTGGTCATGATTACTTCTGGAATTATGGAGAAGTAATGACCAAAAGACAGACTTTTAAAAATTTGGTAAAACCACAGAAGGAATTAACTGAAAACCATTTACTGATTTAACCATTTCATAGTTCGTGGTGTCGCGTTCGGTAAGTACACGATTTTCTGTCGTTACGGCATAATGGGATCGAGGCCTAAGTCTCAAATATATTCATAGAGAATGCGTAATCATCTGCCTGCCTTTTTCCATCCACAGACCAACCTAGGCAAGAACGGCTTAACCTAAGGGTTTTAGCCTGATTTAGCCGCGAGCTCCTCTCGCCGTCCTCTCCTCGGGCATAGACAATGCGCAATATGGAGTATATAAACCTTGAGCTCTTCCTGCGTGAGGTCAGTGCGCGTGGAGTGTCGGGGGGCGCGGGGCGTGTGCGGGGGCGCGGGGGGCGGGGCGAGGAGCGGCGCGGGGAACTGTCCGCGCAGTGCACAGCGCCGCCCCGCCTCGGTCTCCAGGTACGGCGCTGGGATGATCATGTTCGGCGACATGGACAGCACCACGTCGTCTGTCGACCATCTACGAACGAAAACACAATCAGCCTCTCCTGTTCCCACTGCTGGGACATAGCTCCCACTCCTTCTCCTACAGAGAAGGCACACTGAGTGACCCTGGTAGCACGCTGTTATAAACTGAGTTTCCATAGCCTATGGTTTCAGATATTTTATGGAACTTAGCAACAATCAAACCAAAACGGGTGCAAAGACTCTTAAAGAAACGAACGGGTATTTGTTCTCCCCGTCACTATTCAATACTATTCCATCCATCTATCAGCTCAATGTTTTAAGTCCTACCGAAAAACATGATTTTTCACCCAAAAAAAAGGAATTTTCCAACAAAATTCTTTACGTAGAGGTGCTTAGTTTGATCTAAGAATACTTGGTTGACGGCTTCGCGAAGATTCTGTTTACACCCAGTATATCTGTCAATTTGACAAACAAATCCTTTCTATGTATTGAAAACGATTCTGCATTGCAAATACGTAGGATTCAATAGGACTCGATTAGATTTTGACTGTTATTCTCGATAAAAACTCATTTTATCGAAAATAACTTTATCTCATCAAGTCTTATCGAATCCTACGTACTTGCAGTGCAGTTAGGTGCTTGGTCGAATTGATCTCCCTCACGAGATGATCACTTCTGCTTATAGCCATCATTCAAGAATCCCCAACGAACTGACTTACGCTACCCTTATCATACAAATTAAACTGGTAAATAATAAGTATATTGTTTGCTTTACATTATTTTGCAAGAAATAAAAATCATTTCTTTTTGCGATTTAGTTACTATACTTCCAATTTTATTTAAATTTGGTTGCATGGCCAGGTTCAACACAAAAAATTCCAACCTCTTTCAACACCAACTTACCGATCGGTATGCGGATCTGCTTTCAGCTTAGCTTCCTCCTTCGGTAAGAAAACATCGTCATCGACACACAACGTAGCGCGCAACGGATCACTGAAGTCTCTGATAGGAACCCCACAACTAAGCGTTTTATCACTATCAGTCTTACGGACAAACTGCTTTGAATTCTGTAAAGGATCCTCTTCAAACGACTTCTTATAATTAAATTCATTGTTCCTTTCATCATTTGCATTTTTGCAAGTAGCGATTTTATCTTCACTTTTCGCAGTGTCTTTAATACTTGAATTCGTAAATATATTGTCAGATCTAGAAGATTCATTGCTGTCCGTTTCGTTACTCTTCCTCGATTCCTCGTTCAAAGATTCTTTACGAATAGGAACTTCTTTTTCACTTTCATTAATTTGAGTATCATTATTTGTAATATCATTTGTGACAGTTTCATCTTTTGTTGTGTCGGTTTCGTTGAGATCATCGTCAAATGTCATTCCTGGTTCTGGTAGGATCGCTTCGATGTCTCCTAGGAATGCTTTTTCTAGTTTCCAATTGTAACACGCTAACAACATGAATTTGACAACTTTCTTCACTTTGATTAGTTCCTGTAAGGATGCTCCACGTAGCAATATGCAACAGGCTAGGTTTGGTTCCGCACATCCTTCGAGTACCATTAGTGTTTTGCTGGAATCTGTGGGAGGAAAAGTTTTTGTTACCATTGGTATTTTATAAGTTATTTATTACAGTCCGATGGAAAGATTTAGATAGATTAGATCTAGATTTTATCTTTTCATCGGTCTATTTGTCTGTCAACATATCATATCGTCTCTAATTATAGTAGGTAACTTAAAATTCTGTCACAAAAAGAGTTTTAAAGACATTTTTTAAATTTAGGTTGAGAATGAGCACTTTTTCAATGTCAAAGTTTACATCTGATAGTTTCTCAAAATTATCGCTAATTACGAACGTTGTTAAACTACAGAATGGATTTTTTTCCTTTCCTTATAGGAAACGATTAATCCAAATCGTGCACCTACCTTTTGAAGTTTTACAAGTGCTCACGTAGGTTTAGAGTTATCGTACATTATAGACAAGAGTATCTTTAGACAGACAATTATTCTATTAGTGTGGGCGAGACAAACAATGCATTCTCTTTAGTAATATTCTGTCCAAATACAGGTTTGTGTAATTATTCCAGTGATATAACTGATAGTGGGCTACCTCACGTGATTTCGGAGATATTATCGTTTTAAACTGGTGCGCCGAAATTGCATGCCCCGCAACGAGTAATCGGTGGACATAAGTATATAGCAAGCGCGAGTTATGACCGCCGATAGATTACGGAGTAAAGTGTGCGAAATTAATTATAGTTACAATTCTTGACGTAGAAGTTAGCGCAGGTGCCGAGACGCGGCATGCCCACGCGCGCGTCGATGGACGCCAGCGCGTCGGCGCGTGTGGCACGAGCGGCGCGGGCCAGCGCGGGCGCCGGCACGTGCGCCGCCAGCGCCACACCAGCGCGGCGCAGTGCGTCCTGCACCCCGCGCGCCGCCGCGCCGCGCACCAGCACCACGCGCGGCCGCAGTGCGGAGATACGCGCCGCGCACCGCACCAGGTACTCGCGCTCCTGCGAACAAAACGAAAACATGTGTTTAAAAATAATGTTTCTGAAGATATTCTGTAGGTTTATTCCTGACAAAACACCTTTAAAAAAAGTATAATACTATTAGATACATAACTTATATATCTAATACTATTATAAAAATATTGAATAGTAATTAGAATAATACAGAGAAAACAAGTCAGGTTTCCGCTGCTAAACCTAGTAACACCCTAATTTTACCTATTCCGTTGACTTGAATGAAACCTAGTCATTTTTAACCGTGCGACCAAAACGGGCAAGAGCAGCCGTTGCGGTCCTTTTTATCCATTAGGGATTGCTCAAAGGCTATCCAAAGAGTCTATCAGACTCGTACTGAGTAAAACTATACCGAAATTATACGACGAACCCAAGTGTGTAATGGATACACTTACATTAGGGGATCTAATGCGACTTCCGCAGCCCCGGACTAGACCCGCTCGCTTAATCAAACTCAGCTTAACCTGCTCAGCTAAACCGATTAATGTCGCTGTTATTATAATACAACCGACTGTTTAAATACCAAAAAAAGGGGGTTTTTATTCATACGGATATACCAACTCCAGCGTACCTTATTACATAATAATTATCTTCAACAAACCACACAACCTGTGCAATCATCAATGTTGGGTTTTGCTAAAATGATTTGGATTAGCACAACGTCCAGAATGTTCAATTAATGATTCCTTTTCGTATAAATACTAAATCCCTAAAAATAATATTGTTCAACTGACCTGCATCAACACTGGTTCCAACGAAGTAAGTTTGCCTTCAACTCGCTGATACGCGATAGAACAGTCTAGAAGTAATATCGTAGGGTTCGATATCTGTTGCGGCATGCCTCTGCATTCAAACAAATAAAAGGGGTCAAACTAAACTACAAATTTGATAATCCGAAAAACAAAATGATTTGACCTTTTTATATTGACAGGAACAGCTGGTTTGTCAGTTACATTTTATCTAAGAACTTACAACTATAGTAAGTGCCAATTTAAATTGCAAATGGCAGTCACTGACCCGCCTGCATTTAATGTACCTAACTTTGAAAAATACAAAAATAAGCCTGTTCAAGCCTTGAATCGTCATCTATCGTGATCTTTAACATTTTTACTAATGAAAAACCTTCCGTCTCATTCCTGCCCAGGCACAGAGATACGGATTCGATTTGTGTTTTGAAGTGAAGAAAAGTTTTACAAACAAAGGTTTTACACTCCGAGAAATTCGAGAATCCGAGATATCTGAGTGGACGGGGAGTGTTCTAGCTGTAGCTCTTTGCAGCTTATCCTTGTACTCACCACATATACGAGAGTTAAATAGCTTCTCCATATGCTCTACACTGTGCAGAAGTTTGCTGTCTGTGATGGGTTGTCTAATTCAAGTGTTGTGGTTGTAGATTAGAGAAAGTGAAAGGATAGTTCAGAGCGAAGGTGGGTTTTTCAGTTATTAATCACATAAATATGGAAGAAAAAAGAACAATTTACTATTTTTAAATAAATGTTAAATAAGAAAGCCAAGTTTTTATAACAAGCCTACCCACAAAGGAAAAAATAATAATGTACAGATTTAGGTACACAACCGTTGACACAATATTTAGAATCTTATTTTAAAATTTTAAAATTCGTATTACGTTAAATTAAATCAAATTTTATTAGTTGTAATAATAAAATTACGTTTTAATATGTTGTAAGTTTGCTGAGGGAAGAGGAAGTGTGACAATGTTGCCACTACAAAAATATTATAATATTATTTTTATTGCCAAGTAAGACACTTAAGTTTTACCAAAAATTATTGTTATAATGTTGCGCACACCCACTTTATGCAACCTAAATACAGTTAACTGAATTCCCTTATATTTCTTTGCGCAATCACATTAACACCCATCGATCTGAATGAACAACGGTCTCACCTGTGAGCTACGTTCTTAGTTAGCACGACGCCCTGCACGACGCAGCTGTCTCTCATTGTACCGCCGGGCACCTTCTTCACTTGCACGTAGTTCCGCACGTCTATGTCATTGCTGTTCACGTCTGGAATAACCAATAATGTCACTGTTATGCTACGGCCAGACTTGTAGGCGAAGATTCGCGTTCGCGTTGTCGCGATAAAAGTTCGTGTTCGCTCTATGACGAAGTGTTTGGCCACACTTGGAAAAAACCTTTCTACTGTCGCGATAATCTAGAATGTCGCGATAATTCATTTGCGGGAAAACATGGAAGAAGCGGTTGCGATGTATCACATGGCGGGTAACAATTATTTACTACATCTTTCCTTATCCTCTCATTATTCCAATCCGTGATTAAAAAGTTCAATCAAACTCGTTCAAATCTCTCAGAGTATGGCAGTCAACTAGAGCACGCGAAGTGTAGCCAACCACACGAACTTTGTCGCGACAAAACCCTTTGATGTGCGGCAATTTACCGACAGCGGCGCGAAGGGCATTCGTATTCGCGAAGTTTATCGCGATAGGACGAATTCTTTGGCCAGACGTGTCGCGACAACGCAAATCTTCGCGTTATCGCGATAGTGTAGCCCCAGCATTAGTATTTATACACAGTGGACGGAACACGTGCCACGCTACACACTGTCGCGTGCATCAGTAGACACAGGCAGGTGATAGTATACGTACCTAGCACGATGGTATCGGCGGCGTGCACACACAGTGGATAGAGCACGTGTAGCCAGGCGGCGGGGAGGGCGTGTCGCGCTCGCGCTACACACTGTCGCGTGCATCAGTAGACACAGGCAGGTGATAGTATACGTACCTAGCACGATGGTATCGGCGGCGTGCACACACAGTGGATAGAGCACGTGTAGCCAGGCGGCGGGGAGGGCGTGTCGCACTCGCGCTACACACTGTCGCGTGCATCAGTAGACACAGGCAGGTGATAGTATACGTACCTAGCACGATGGTATCGGCGGCGTGCACACACAGTGGATAGAGCACGTGTAGCCAGGCGGCGGGGAGGGCGTGTCGCACTCGCGCTACACACTGTCGCGTGCATCAGTAGACACAGGCAGGTGATAGTATACGTACCTAGCACGATGGTATCGGCGGCGTGCACACACAGTGGATAGAGCACGTGTAGCCAGGCGGCGGGGAGGGCGTGTCGCACTCGCGCTACACACTGTCGCGTGCATCAGTAGACACAGGCAGGTGATAGTATACGTACCTAGCACGATGGTATCGGCGGCGTGCACACACAGTGGATAGAGCACGTGTAGCCAGGCGGCGGGGAGGGCGTGTCGCACTCGCGCTACACACTGTCGCGTGCATCAGTAGACACAGGCAGGTGATAGTATACGTACCTAGCACGATGGTATCGGCGGCGTGCACACACAGTGGATAGAGCACGTGTAGCCAGGCGGCGGGGAGGGCGTGTCGCACTCGCGCTACACACTGTCGCGTGCATCAGTAGACACAGGCAGGTGATAGTATACGTACCTAGCACGATGGTATCGGCGGCGTGCACACACAGTGGATAGAGCACGTGTAGCCAGGCGGCGGGGAGGGCGTGTCGCACTCGCGCTACACACTGTCGCGTGCATCAGTAGACACAGGCAGGTGATAGTATACGTACCTAGCACGATGGTATCGGCGGCGTGCACACACAGTGGATAGAGCACGTGTAGCCAGGCGGCGGGGAGGGCGTGTCGCACTCGCGCTACACACTGTCGCGTGCATCAGTAGACACAGGCAGGTGATAGTATACGTACCTAGCACGATGGTATCGGCGGCGTGCACACACAGTGGATAGAGCACGTGTAGCCAGGCGGCGGGGAGGGCGTGTCGCACTCGCGCTACACACTGTCGCGTGCATCAGTAGACACAGGCAGGTGATAGTATACGTACCTAGCACGATGGTATCGGCGGCGTGCACACACAGTGGATAGAGCACGTGTAGCCAGGCGGCGGGGAGGGCGTGTCGCACTCGCGCTACACACTGTCGCGTGCATCAGTAGACACAGGCAGGTGATAGTATACGTACCTAGCACGATGGTATCGGCGGCGTGCACACACAGTGGATAGAGCACGTGTAGCCAGGCGGCGGGGAGGGCGTGTCGCACTCGCGCTACACACTGTCGCGTGCATCAGTAGACACAGGCAGGTGATAGTATACGTACCTAGCACGATGGTATCGGCGGCGTGCACACACAGTGGATAGAGCACGTGTAGCCAGGCGGCGGGGAGGGCGTGTCGCACTCGCGCTACACACTGTCGCGTGCATCAGTAGACACAGGCAGGTGATAGTATACGTACCTAGCACGATGGTATCGGCGGCGTGCACACACAGTGGATAGAGCACGTGTAGCCAGGCGGCGGGGAGGGCGTGTCGCACTCGCGCTACACACTGTCGCGTGCATCAGTAGACACAGGCAGGTGATAGTATACGTACCTAGCACGATGGTATCGGCGGCGTGCACACACAGTGGATAGAGCACGTGTAGCCAGGCGGCGGGGAGGGCGTGTCGCACTCGCGCTACACACTGTCGCGTGCATCAGTAGACACAGGCAGGTGATAGTATACGTACCTAGCACGATGGTATCGGCGGCGTGCACACACAGTGGATAGAGCACGTGTAGCCAGGCGGCGGGGAGGGCGTGTCGCACTCGCGCTACACACTGTCGCGTGCATCAGTAGACACAGGCAGGTGATAGTATACGTACCTAGCACGATGGTATCGGCGGCGTGCACACACAGTGGATAGAGCACGTGTAGCCAGGCGGCGGGGAGGGCGTGTCGCGCGAGACACTGACGCATCATTAGACGCAGATGGTCTTCGCCTGACACAACGATCGCCTTGCATATGTTGCGTGCTTCAGTCGATGCTGGGAAAACCGCGTTTTTTTTTCAATTAGATCAAAAGAAAAATGCCGTGTGGTTCCGGCCTAGAATAGACCACCCCCTTTCCTCCCATGGGTGTCGTAAGAGCCGACTAAGGGACGGTATAGGTGGTTGGTAACTAACATCCTACATCCACCTACACCCGTGCGAGTATTCTAACTAATGAGTCCACACTAGGCTATCTTTGAGCTCGGAAAAGTATTTCCTAGAGGTCTAGATGGAACAGTCGGCATCAGTGCAGGATGACGACTCAGGACGGTGGCGGATGAGCGTCACGTACGTCAACGGCAGCGCCCAAAGGCCCAGTCAGGTGATCTACTGCGCACCCACCAACCCGCATTAGACAAGCGTGGTGGGTTAATTTGTCTAAACCCCTTCCCAAAACAATGAACGACACAACCAAGGCCAATCCCCCAGTGCTCGGCAGCTCCAGTCAGTGCACGGCTATTGGCAGTACGCAGGTGCACCCTGGAGCTGGGGATCATAATCTCCGAGCGAGGACTACTGCCAAACGACTCCGGCTAGCAAAAATGACGCGAATAGATTGAAAATTTTAACTTTCAACGTACGAACTTTACGAACTTTACGAACCGAGGAACGACTCTTAGAATTAGAAAATGCCCTAGAACATGTCAATTGGGACATCATAGGCCTAGCGGAAGTAAGACTAGAAGGCGAAAATACAATATAGCGCAGTGACAATATATTTTATTACAATGGGGATACCAACACGAATCACGGGGTGGGCTTTCTAGTTTCCAAACGCTGGAAAAATAACATAATGGAATTTGTCGCCTATTCCAATAGGATTGCTGCACTCAAGTTTCGTGTTGCTGAGACTAAATCGCTAACCATTATTCAGGTTTATGCTCCAACATCTTCGCACAGCAACGATGAAATTGAAGAATTCTATGATTTCCTGAACAAAGCATGTGACGAAAACAGAGGAACATGGACATTGGTCATGGGAGACTATAACGCAAAAATCGGCCCCAGAATAACATCTGACAACACAAATTTCTTAGGCCCACATGGTTCAGGAGTCCGTAACGAGCGAGGTCAGCGACTTTTAGAATTTGCTTTTGGTCAAAACCTAAGCGTGAGCAACAGTTTTTTCCACAAAAAACCCCATCGTCGATGGACTTGGTTTTCTCCCGACGGATATACAAAAAACGAGATCGATTTTTGTTTGTCTTCCAGCAAACAAATAATCAAAAATGTAGAAGCACTTAACCAAATTAAGTTTAGCTCTGATCACCGGCCAGTCCGTATTAATTTATATTTTGAAATGAAGATTCACCGTCACAAACTAATACAAAATTCAATAAAACGTTTAGATAAGACCACATTAATCTCGAACAAAGAAACATTTAATCTAGATATAAAAAATAGTTTTAACTTATTAGAAACAAAATTTTCAGAAGAAGCACAAGAACAATATGAAAACATAAAACACGTTTTGAAAATCGCTAGCCAAAATATCAAGAACCGTAGCAAAAAACAAAAGAAACTCACCAATTACACAATACACCTTATCGAAGAACGACAGGCATAGAATTTTCAGTCTTTAGACTACAGAGAGCTCGATCGAAAAGTGAAGAAAAGCATACGACAAGACATTAGAAATTACAACACACAATCGCTGAGGCAGCTCTAACCAACAACCGCTCCTTAAGATCTGCCATGCGTGGTATGGATACTGGCAGGTCTACAATTACACACATAAGGGACACTAGTGGTGTGAAGCAAGGAGATAGGACCAAAGTTATTCAAATATGCACACAGTTCTATAAGTCCTTATACTCTGATAATACCACTCCACAACTCTTAGCTAACGAAACCTACACATGCCCTGACGATATTCCAATGATTTCTGGTTATGAAGTTCATCGGGCTCTTAGTGGCATGAAATATAACCGAAGTCCTGGTGAAGACGGCATCACCACTGAATCACTTCGAGTTGGAGAACCATCCATACTACCTTTCATTTGCAACCTTTTCAACACTATTCTCAAAACAGGCATCTTTCCTAGTAACTTCTGTCATTCGAACATAATTCTTATACACAAAAAAGGTGACAAATCCGATATTGGGAATTATCGCCCCATCAGCTTAGTCTCACACCTTTACAATTTTTTTATCAAAATCATCGAAAACCGCATATCAGGAACATTAGACCTCCATCAACCTCCAGAACAAGCTGGATTCCGCCGCGGCATTTCGACTGCTGACCACTCCTTCCCACGTCTTTAAACCAGATCATTGAAAAACACCAGGAATTCAATCTATCGTTATACCCTGTGTACGGTCAGCAACCGCACATTGTACTTTAGTTAGCCTAGTTAAAATACTGCAAATTTTGTTATTCTATAAAAATGTAGTATCGTCACGTACGCAAGTACGTCAGTCTTCGGTTTAATATCGAGCTCGCGCAACATACAACATTTTGTGACTTTTTCTAACATTTTTTATTATTTTCTTATAACATTATTTTAGTGCAGTTTCGGATTAAATACCTTTGAACATTAACATTTATTTTATTAACATTTAACATTAAGTGTAAAGGCTCATGCCCTTACATTTTGGTCCTTCGAGCCGTTAAGAGTAAAATCAGTGCCGTGGTACGTTTTCACTCGCGGGAACAGTTGAACATTAAACTCGGACACTAAACAGAACATTAAAAAACAGTGTGAACAGTGATATTCAGTGAGAATTACAAAGATCGAGGTGGAGCGTAAGCAGCGAATCCGGTGAGCACGTTCCATATTACCTACTTTGCGGAATTTTTGTTTTTTTTTTGTCTGCACTAAACACCGGATAACAACAATGACTTCTTACGATGCTTTACTTAACTCTCAATCAACAAATCTTGAGGCCATCAAACGAATAAACGAAAACTTTAAGAAAGATAGTTCCACACGTAAAAACACTCTTGAGTATCATGATGACAGACTTCAAAAGCTGGAAGAGTATTGGAGTGAGTTTAAAAAGAACGACATCCAATTAGCCTTGTTTGAAGGCAAGAAGTCTGGACCTTACTATGAGAACCGCATTTACGAGCGTTTAGAACAAATATACGAGGAAACGAAATGTATGATAAACAAGTCGAAACAAAGAGTACTGGCTAAAGTAGAAGACGAAAAATTTACTTCGTTTAGTCAGTTGCAAAAACAGGAAGAAATACAGTGTGTTCAAGAGAATGTTCCAGAGGAACGGGAGAGCGATGAGATCGCGGATGATGTGAGAAACACGTCAAATGAAGAGTTGGTCGTGGACCAACGGACTAAAGATATGATGAATGAGCAGCGGTCGAACATCAAGGCTTTTGAGAGAACAGTACGGAACATGGATATTGAAAATTTAAAAGAAAAGTGGCAACTTGAAGATAAGTTGAGGACAGTTACGCAACGTTGGGAAAAGGTCGATAGCACTTATTGGAAGCTCGATAACATGTTGGTCAACACGCAAGCATTTGAAAGTGATTATAATAGATTAGAAAGGCTGTATGAATTCAGCAAAGAACAAATTAACAAGAGGATTTGGGATAATAAACACCAGGAAAAATCCACGCCAAAAATTGAACTTCCAATTTTCAGTGGTAGCTATGCACAGTGGACAACATTTAAGGATTTGTTCGTGGAAATCGTGCATCGTAACACTTTTATCTCTAATGCTCAAAAAATGCAACATTTGAAGGCGAAATTAAAGGGAGAGCCTGAGCGATTAATACAGCACATGAACATTAGTGCTGACAACTACGAAGCTAGTTGGCAGATACTTCAACAGAGGTACGATAATAAGAGATTATTATTTACCTACCAAGCAAACATTTTACTGAGTCTACCCAATATACAAACTCCAACGACATCTCTCCTGAAAAGGATGCATGATACGACCATTGAGTGCCTTCAGGCTATTAAGAATCTGCAATACGATACTTCTAGTTGGGACCCCTTAGTGGTTCACATTTTAATGCAAAAGCTGGACGTAGACACACGCCAGGCCTTCAAAGAATCCATGGAGAATCCAAGGGAAATGCCATCTTTAAACGAGTTTCTGAAATTCATTGAAACCAAGTTCATGTCAATGGAATCGGGTACAAACCCGAACCGCCCACGAAACTTTAACAGTCAACAGCAAAACATTCAGCCGAAAACGGTTCATAATGCAACGTACAGCAAGCCTAAGTTTCAGCATCAGACCGTTCAAGGTGGTACTAAGAACATGCCAAGAACATTTCATAACAAGCAAACATTTTACAATTCCATTATAACTTGTCCTAAATGTAATAACCAACATGGGCTCTATAATTGCAGAGAATTTTTAAGTATGTCACCTGAAGAAAGGTTGAAGACCGCTAACAACCTACATGTATGTCTAAATTGCCTATTCAGTCATAACGGCGAAAAATGCACGTCGGAAAAAAAGTGCAAGCACTGCGATGAGCCGCATAACAGCATTTTGCATGACGCGATTGGAGTTGCAAAATCAAGAACCGGCAGGGCTAATGTAGGTCAACAAGTGAACACGCATTTAGCACATGACAACTCAAATGAGGTACTGCTAGCCACGGCCCTGGTCAAAACAATAGCCAATGATGGAACTACGATCGTTTTACGCGCTTTATTAGACCAGGGATCTCAGGTTAGCCTAATAACAGAAAATGCTGCACAAAAATTGCAGTTAAAACGAAACAGGATGAACGCGGTGGTGTCAGGCGTTGGTGCTTCAGCCACCACGAAGTGTAAGGGAGTACTCCATCTTACATGCCAAGCGATACACAATGACTTCAACATTAACATTAAAGCATTTATTATGAAGAAAATAACGAACAAACTGCCAAGTAAAACAGTAAACAAAGGTAGTTTTGAACATATACAGCATTTACAACTCGCTGACCCAGAATTTAACATATCTCAGGATATAGACTTACTATTGGGAGCCGATGTATATTCTGAAATATTGTTAGAGGGGTTAATAAAAATAAACACGTCGTCCATCATAGCACAACAAACGCATTTAGGCTGGGTAGTATGTGGTAATTACAAAACATTAAATTGCCATGTAATTGTCAACAACATTCAGGATCTAACCCAATTCTGGGAACAGGAGTCTTTGCAAGAAAACATAGAAAATGTGGACCCTGACAACAGGTGCGAACAGCTGTACAAAGAGACAACAACACGACTTCCTGATGGGCGATATCAAGTTCGTCTCCCACTCAAGGATAATTTTATTGAACACTTAGGAACATCAAAACCACAGGCCATCGCTCAATTTCAACAACTAGAGCGAAAGATGGCTAAAAATAATGCATTTGCAAAAGATTATAAAGCTTTTATAAATGAATACGAAGAAATGGGTCACATGGAGCAAGTCGAAAGCAACACTAGGAACAAAAACATTGAATATTTTCTTCCGCATCACGGGGTAGTGCGACCAAGTGCTATCACAACGAAACTTAGAGTTGTGTTTAACGCTTCGGCAAAAACAAGTTCAAAATACAGTCTTAATGACTTAATGGAGGCTGGACCGAATCTACAAAAAGATATCCTTAGCATCTTGCTGAAGTGGAGACAATACAAATATGTCTTATCATCAGACATTGAGAAAATGTACCGATTTATAGTGGTACATCCAGAACATCAACCCTTACAGAAAATAGTGTGGAGAGGTTGTCCACGGCAACTGCTAAGAGAATATCAACTATGTACAGTCACCTATGGTACTAAGGCCGCTCCATTCTTAGCACTCCGAACACTTCAACAGCTAGCGATGGACGAAGGTGACAAGTACCCGGAAGCAAAAAACATCTTACTCAACCAATTTTTTGTAGATGATGCGTTATTCGGAAAGGATACCATGGACGAGGCGCGAGAAACAAGAGATCAGCTTATACAGCTATTAAAAGAAGGAGGGTTTAACCTTAGAAAGTGGTCGAGTAACGAACAACAACTGCTAGAAGATCTGCCAGAACATATGATTAGCCCAGTCAACTTAAGTTTTACAGAAGCATCAGCTTCCAAAGCATTAGGCTTGGCATGGGATCCGAAACAAGATGAATTCATATTTTCAACCACATTAAAAAACAAAAACAACAACATTGGCCTTAACAAAAATTCGTCAAAACGGCAAATCTTAAGCGACATATCAACAATTTTTGATCCTTTGGGATGGCTATCCCCTATAACAATCAAGGCAAAAATTTTATTCCAACAAATCTGGAATTACAAAATCGAATGGGATGACACTGTTCCAGATGGAATAGAAAAGGAATGGAGAATATTAAAATCAGAATTAACAACTATGCAACCCTTCAAAATTAACCGATGGCTAGGGTTAGAAGCAAACAAGGATTGGGAATTACACGCGTTCTGTGACGCATCGGAAAAAGCGTTCTCGTGCGTGGTGTACAGTAAAATTAAACAAGGGAAACAGCAAAAAATTGCATTGGTTGCGGCAAAAACAAAAGTCGCTCCAATCCAAAAACAACAAACACTTCCCAGACTTGAGTTATGCGGTGCTCAGCTGTTAGCTCAACTGATCAAGAAAATAAAACATTGCCTCGATAAACCTAACATTAAAGTAACAGCTTGGACGGATTCAATGATCGTGCTTGGCTGGCTAAAGGGCGATATCTCGCGATGGAAGGCCTATGTCGGACACAGAGTTCAGGAGATAACATCTGTAGTGCCTGCCGGGTGTTGGAAGCACGTAAGATCGGAGCAAAATCCCGCCGACTGCGCGTCACGTGGACTACTACCGTCACAGTTACACAACTTTCCTCTGTGGTTTGACGGACCCGAATGGCTTAACAGTGAAAATATACCGGAAACATGTGACACGGTTAAGACACCAGAAATAGAGGTTAAAAAGGTGCATGCAGTTACGTTACGAACTATTGAAAACAAAAACACGAGCATTGTAACTGAACTCCTTACCAAGAACAGCTGTATTATAAGTATAATACGCATCGTAGCCTGGGTCTCGCGTTTCATAACAAACACGTCACAAAATAATCGTCACAAGGAAGACGCAGCTATGAATCATACAAACATGAATGGGCCGCCTGCGTCAAAACAATGTAATTTAACACTCGCTGATATTCGACGCGCTACTAACATAATTATAAAACATGTACAAAATGAACATTACGGACAAGAAATCCAAGATTTAAAAACAAAGGGAAGGATAAGCAACAATAGAGGACTTCAGAAACTTTACCCTTACCTAGATGAAAATAACATACTACGCGTCGGAGGGAGATTACAGAATTCAAACTTACCTGAAGAAACAAAACATCCTGCTATCATCCCAAAAAACAGCAAGCTGGCATATCTTCTCATTGCTCGTGCGCATGTTACAACACTACACGGTGGAGCGAGGCTAACTATGGCCACATTAAGACAAAAATATTGGATAACAGGAGGAAATAACACAGTCAAAAAACACCTGCAAGACTGTGTAAAATGTTGTCGCTTCAAACCATCGAAACAATACCAATTAATGGCCGACCTACCCAGCGAAAGGATAACGCAATCACCACCATTCTATCACACAGGGGTGGACTTCACAGGGTTTGTTAGTGTGAAACTAAACAAAGGCCGAGGCGTTAGAACGAGTAAAGGGTATGTCGTTGTTTTCGTATGCATGGTAACAAAGGCCGTGCATTTAGAACTTGCATCTGATTTATCGTCACAAACATTTATACTGGCTCTCAACCGCATGATTGGGCGACGAGGTTGTCCGAAACATATTTACTCCGACAACGGAACAAACTTTGTTGGAGCCGAAAGGGAGTTAGCCAAACAACTGCATATCTCACAAACATTTAACAACGACACCTTATCGAGAAGGAACACCGAGATGGGGATAGAGTGGCACTTCAACGCCCCAAGCTGGCCGTCTGCGGGAGGACTTTGGGAAGCTGCAGTTAAGTCAATGAAATATCACTTAAAGCGTGTCCTAGGAGAGCAAAAGTTGACATACGAAGAGTTTTTAACACTGCTTACTCAAATCGAAGCCTGTATGAACTCAAGACCACTTTGCCCGTTAACGGAAGACGTGGACGATATTGATTACCTTACTCCGGCACATTTTTTAATTGGACGACCAGTAACATTTCTACCAACGGAAAATACCGAAAGCCGAAACATCAACATTCAACATAGGTGGCAGTTGCTAAACCAAATGAAACAAGGGTTTTGGACCAGATGGTCGTCAGAATACCTGCAACAACTTCAAGTTCGTAGTAAATGGCTGAATAAAACAAATAACTTATCCATAGGGGATGTTGTCTTAATCAAAGAAGACAACCTTCCTCCTGCGAAATGGGCGCTTGGCAGAATACAAGAAGCTCACCCGGGGAAAGACAATCTAGTCAGAGTTGTGACTATGAAAACAAAATCAGGGGTACTAACAAGACCAATAACAAAATTAGTTAAACTACCTATACCAGAATCTAATATAAAAAAACCTGACACCACCACATCCGATGACAAAACCTGCACTGAAAAACAAAAATCTACATTAAACAACACAAATAGATACCAACGACTTAAATCAAGGAATATGAGTTCCAGCCTGCTATGTATACTCTTAACATTATTAACGTTATTTCAACCTACAAGGCAAAGCAGTGACACTATAAATATCACACCGTTTGAACCAAATAGAGCAGTGTACTTTGACAAAATCGGTAATTTGCAAAGCGTACACGATGATTGGAAGATTGTTACCTACTATAACATGACATCTTACTGGCAAGGCATGGAAAACATACATAGAGTTGTGAAACACCTGAGTGAAAGGTGCGAGCAATTTGCATACCAAACGATGTGCAAAACCATTATGACCGAATTCCAACAGGAACTTAACGAACTTGATCATAACAATTACATGTTGGAAACACATCATGGGCAGACAAGAGGGCGCGTTTCCCGAGGTCTTGTCAACGGAATAGGTTATCTAGCAAACAGCCTATTCGGCGTGCTAGATGAAAGGTTCGCAATACAATATAAAAAGGACATAGAAACATTGCAAAACAACAGAGACCATTTATTGAACCTGATCAAAAGTCAAACATCAATTATAGAAGCACATAATAACATTCTGAAGAGAAATGAAGAGACGATGAACACTCAGTTCAATCTCTTGGATCAGCATCTTAACGCTACAGAGAACTATTTACAGAAATTGGGTAAGGAGGTAGAACAAGAGGAAGCTTTGAACTACTTTAACATAATGGCCCTGGCTAGTTCAACAATTCTGTCTAAACTGCGCCACATCCAACACATGCTTTTAGACACAGCCATCAACATTCACCATGGTCATGTAGACACCAGACTTTTACCACAAAACCAGCTCTTTCAGGAGCTCAACATTATCTCTGGACAGTTGCCACAGCAATTATCGTTACCCGTTGACAATATTCAAAACCAACTAGCTGACATATACAAACTACTAGAGGTGAAATCAAGATTATTTGATAAATATTTTATCATCGAAATAACATTACCATTAACAGGCGACACTCCATTCACCATGTATAAAACAGTTCCTATACCGATGACAAAAAATAACAAACATTCACTTACAATGAAAACCAATTCAGAATATATTGCAGTCAATATACGAAAGGAGACATATATGCAGCTCACAGACAGTGACCTGGAACATTGCATCAAAATAGAACCAAGTACATTTGTATGCTCACTAAACAAACCAACTCGTAACATGAGAAATCATCAGATTCCATGCGAAATCGGCGCAATAACAAACATTACATTAGCAAAATGTATCTACACATCCGAATCCTGCAACAATAAATGGACACCATTACAAAAACCTAACACCTGGCTCTATGTCTGCTGCACAGACTGCCAACTGCAAATAATCTGTGAAGGTCGTATGACTACTAAGGCAATACATTCAACGGGAATTTTAGAAGCCAAAGAAGGATGTATAATTAGAAACAACGAAGAAACATATTACACACAAGTTTACTACACAAACAATATTTATGTCAGCCCTGAAATACCACTGATAGATCTGGATGACATCAACAATTTAACATCGGTCCAGCCGCTTGATTTATCAACTGGACAACAGAATACACAATTTGTAAGAAACGATTATGAAAAGCTTCATAATTCATTGAAAGAATTGGAAGATCAAACAAAACAAGCTGAAATGTCGCAACACGATGTGCACCAATACATCGTTTCATACTCGACGATGGGACTTCTGATCTTGTCAATAGTCGTCGCGGGAGGAGCCTACGTGTACTGCAAACGTAGCGGCAAGGTCACCGTCAGTGACGCCGGCGTGTCCACCAGATTACCGCCACGGAAGCCACCAAGAGCTGCAGCATCCACTGAAAACATAGAACTTACCTATGCGACACCTCATTCTTTTAACATTTGACTTATAATAATTTTAATTCACATTGTTTTCATTTTATGATTTGTATTTATATTGGTAAAATAGTCTTTAATAAGTTATCTTATTTTTTGGCCCCGCCAAGATGTACGGTCAGCAACCGCACATTGTACTTTAGTTAGCCTAGTTAAAATACTGCAAATTTTGTTATTCTATAAAAATGTAGTATCGTCACGTACGCAAGTACGTCAGTCTTCGGTTTAATATCGAGCTCGCGCAACATACAACATTTTGTGACTTTTTCTAACATTTTTTATTATTTTCTTATAACATTATTTTAGTGCAGTTTCGGATTAAATACCTTTGAACATTAACATTTATTTTATTAACATTTAACATTAAGTGTAAAGGCTCATGCCCTTACACCCTGCATTCGTAGATTACTCAAAAGCTTTTGACAGCTTAACACATACCGCAATATTTTCTGCACTCAGCAAACAAAACATAGAACCTACATATATACAGCTGTTGCGAAAAATATATCAGAACAGCACAGCAGCCATACGCCTATCTACCACCGGGCCAACTTTTCCCATTCAGAGAGGAGTCAAGCAAGGCGATCCACTATCTCCCAAACTCTTCGGAATGAATTGAAAAAATATAATGAAAATGAGAATATTGAATATGTTCATGAGTACTTATACCTCGGCCAGATAGTCTCTTTCCAGGCAAGACAAGATAAAGAAGTTGCTCGACGCACCGAGAACGCCTGGAAGAGCTACTGGTCGACGAAACATCTTATGAAGGGATCTCTCCCTCTCGCACTTAAGCGAAAGCTCATGGACATGTGCATTTCCCCACCCTTACCTATGGAGCGCAGACGTGGTCACTCACAAATCGTCAGAAGTCCGCACTTGGGGTCTGCCAACGAGCTATGGAGCGAAGCATACTGGGTGTCAAACTTACGGACCGTGTCAGAAACTCTATACTTCGCTCCAAGACCCAAATAGCTGATGTTGGCATTACGGCTGCCAGGCTAAAGTGGAACTGGGCTGGTCACATCTGCCACATGTCGGAGGAGCAATGGGCTAAAATTACCACTCAGTGGTTACCAAATAGCAGGAAACGACAACGCGGCAGGCCCAGAAGGAGATGGCGGGATGAGCTAGACTCTTTCGCGAAGGATTGGCCTACAATCGCACAAGATCGCGAAATGTGGAAGGAGGGAAGGGAGGCCTTTGCCCTGCAGTGGGACAATGTAGGCTTATAATAATAAAATAATAAAAAGAAAAATTAACATTGGGATACTTATTATTAATCGGGCTTAATTTTATGGGCGACTAATATACTGAATAGTCGACTATTATACCAAGAAAGCAACTTTTTACTATTTATCCGGTCATTGCGACAACTCGGCAAGGAGAACATAATAATATGAGCAAGATCGAGCGAAGCAGGCTCGTGACTTATGGCACCCCCATTCCGGACTAGATTAGGTTCGAAGGCGATGGCAGCTAAACGGGTAAAGCACGTGAACTGAGACATCACCGTCGTGTTAGGTAATTTTAAATTCCGCAAACAGCTACGTTGACTACGCGTTATTTACAATACAATCTAGTGGTTAATAAGTTTGTTTTAGATTTCCTCCGAGTCCTTGAATTTATTACACCGATCGCAAGTCGCCGTTTCAAACATTTAGTATTCGCCCACTGTTTCTCGTCCACTTAGTATTTCTGAAGCAACATATTCAGTATTTTTGACACCTTTCCCCATCGTAGAGTTGAGAAAAACAAAAGACATCGGCATGGCTCTAAAATAAAATTATGAAAACTAAATTCACCTTCATTTTGTTCTATGACAGGCGCCTCTTCTTCACTAGACGAAGATTTCTTCTCTGAAACAATACAAATTCACGAATTTACTTTCGAGCTGGATTTAGCTCTTACTCGTTATTTTTTAAGGTATATTATTGCATGAATACCTGCTTTAGATGTTCTGATCAGCCTTGCGGAGTTCTCTCCAAGGTTGAGATCGAGACAGTAGGATGAGACGCTCTCGACTAATCTCGTAGATTCCTCTGCTGTGGATGAATGTGTATTTTGACGATAGTTTACTTGACCATTGCTTTCTGAAAAATATCTTAATTTTAACGCTATTTACTTTATGAATGAAAGTTCATGTGTCCACTTGCTGTATGCTTTTTAGCCTACTACGGTGATGGCAAAAAGAAGGGTAATATATTTTTTTAAGTTTTTATTTAACTTACAATCCTTGATAGTTTGGTCTAGTCAAATCTTGCAAGCTGAATTAAAACTACTCTCATCGTACGTATTGAAATTTTATATGTTGGTTCAGTTTGCAGTATAAGTCATGCTTTTCATAAATATTCATTGTCATTGCATTTTTATAATAAGCATGATCCGAGTTTACACCCAGGATTGGTTCCAGATGTGAGAACTCCTCTACGGTCAACAGCACAGACACGAAAATAATACGCTATAAATTATGATAGTTCAGTCAAGAGCATATGGTTGGGTCCAAACAGAAGATCATCTAAAACCTTCACAAAGGTTTTTTTTTTAAGAATTGTTACAAATTATCTTGTTTAAAATAGTCAGATAGCTTATCTTATATCAGAAGAATAATGTATACCAGCTAGACAGTGCATCGATCTATTAACTCGAGTAATTTTTTATAAATAACTGGCCAAAAAAATATTGTATTTTTTATTCTTACGCTAATACTTCTTTAGAAAATTACACGATGCGGATGAATTCGGATTTCTCCACAAACAATCACACAATATCCTCCTCGTCGCATCTGGCTGCCTGTCTGAACGCGATAAAATCAAAAACTATAGAACGGATAGGGATGACGTCATTAAGGTTTCGTGTTAATTGGCTGAAACATGATGATAATTGTTGAGTATGTTGGAAAAAATTATGCCAAATGGGAGCATAACTCTGCGAAGCTGGGGCGGGTGAATCTACTTACGTGATTCATCCTCATCGGTAGCCCGCGGCGGCAGCACGATGGGCTTATACAAGGCGTAGTCAGCGAACTGGGGCAGTTCTGTCATACAGTCCATATAGCCGGCGCTTAACAGGTTCTGGCATACCATCGTTGCTTGCGCTCTGGAAAAGAAACCCAAACTTACTTCTAAGAGCGAAATTCACCAAGAAAATTGAACACGATCAGCACAACTAAACTGCGTTCAAGAACTGTTAGAGTCAATATTCCATAGCTATGATGACACTGACCTCTTGATCGCAGTTTATCAAACTTTCATTGGTGGAAATCGACCTTATTCACAGTTGTGAATTTTAACCAAAGCTGTTACCATGATTGAATATGTCAGTAGGTCAAGGTCAAGGTAGGTGTAGGTCAAGATTTTATTATATCTAGCAACAGTAACGGAAGCTAAAAATCATTTAGAACAATGGAAAACGGATTTTCATTTTCAGAAACATTCCCAAAAAAATAGGGTGATGTTTTCCTTATTGTTTTGTGACACGCCAAGTTTCGTTTCTATTTCTGAAATTTTTAAATATTCTTTTATAATCAATACAAATATACATTTAAAAATATAAAATACTAGTATAACGGGAACAGGGTCCAAGCTACCGGTCAGGGGTCTAGAGAGAGGAACCTCCTAACAATACGAGCCGTGTTCAGGAGTATCGCTTTCTGAAGGATCCAGCTGCCTAACGAGAGCTTCCTGGGGTATTGATCAAGGGCCTTGGCAATTAAAGCATGGGCTGATACGACTCACAATGATCGCTGAGTCCACATCCCATATTGGTGTCTTCCTTGACCTCTCGAAGGCGTTCGACACCGTTTCTGTCCCCAAATTGATTGACAAGATGGAACAGATTGGCTTACGTGGAATTGCACTCGAAATCTTTCGTAGCTACCTATCGGGGCGTAAACAGGTTGTGAAGGTGGCACCATTCATGAGTGATGAAGAAAAACTGTTTTATGGGGTCCCTCAGGGCAGTGTCCTAGGACCAACCCTCTTCCTCATATATGTCAATGAGCTGTGTCTCATTACCCATGGGTAATGAGAGCTGTCTGCTGAGCTGTGTGGGTCAGTTTCAGACCAGTCCTTGCCATGGCAAGGACTGGTCTGAAACTCGGGAAAAGGCAGAATTGGCACTGAGCATGGTTATGAGGTGGTTGACCTCGAACCTGCTCACGCTCAACATCTCCAAGACTAAGTTCATCCCCTTCACCCCAAGTATTCTTAGCCAACCGCCTTTGTCTTTTGAGATGAGGACCCATGTATGTAACCCAATCGCCAACACCTGTAACTGCGCCCAAATAGAACGGTCTGATAGCATAAAATACCTTGGAGTTATATTGGACAATCTTTTGACATGGAAAAAACAAATTGTCTCTGTTGTGGTTCGGGTCAGAAGACTGATCTACTTATTCAAAAAACTCCGAGCGGCTGCTGATTTCCAATGCCTTAGAATGGTCTACTTCGCCCTAGCTCAATCAGTTCTAGGTTACTGCATAACCACGTGGGGGGGAACGCACAAGACAACCATGCTGCGGCTAGAAAGGGCTCAGAGAGCAGTTTTGAAAATGCTCGCTAAGAAACCTATCAGATTTCCCACTTCTGAGCTATACTCACTTTGTGATGTCCTCTCAGTTAGACAGCTGTTCGTGCTGCAAACAGTTCTTAGGAAGCACCTACTTCTCCCTTACGAACCACAGTCCCTTACAAAGAAGCGTCGTCCTGACAGAGTCTGTAAGACTGAACACTGCAGGTTAGCGATGGTCAGTCACCATTTCACTCACATCAGCTCCAAACTTTATAATACCCTGCATGAAAGAATTAAAATATACCCTATGATCGAACTGAAGAGAAATGTGACCAACTGGCTTAAGTGCTTGTCCTATGATGAGACTGAGCAACTTATAGTGTCATAAATGCGGTAGACACACACACACACACAGACACACACACACACACACATACACATCTCACCCCCACCTCCACTCTACATACATATTACATAGTAACCACATAGTTTTCTTTATATTTTTCTCTGTCATCCATAGTTTATAATTTAACTTTCTTTTTTAAGGTTAATCTGGAACAATGTCTTTGATTGTATATGTATCTTGAATTGGGCGTTGATAGCTGCGCCACAGTACTTTACTTTTGTGGCTATCTTCGTTTTTCCTTTGTATTTGTAAACTGAAATTGTTCCAAATAAACTTTTTATTTATTTATTTATATCTTGACTTGGTACGCGAGGTTGTTGACATGGTCAACAGACTCGCAAGCCAAGTCAAGATACTTGATTTGCTTATCTTTCTCGGCATTCACGAGGTTCTCATCAAGTGATTTTAGTATATTTTTCTGTCTTTCAAACTTATTCACCTCGTCTTATTATTGGTGTTATCCATGACCCATTGCAGAATGTCACAGCCCCGCCAAACGCCATTGTAGCGGACAAGACGATACCTGAAAATTATAATAAATTATACAAGATTAAATATTGACCATCGGCACTTTGCAGACTTGGTGGGTATCAATAATGAAACACGATAAAACATTATTAAATTATTTGATGGTCCTTTTATTGGGGTCAACGACCGCAGACAGTAGAATTCGAAAAGTGTACGATTTATTTACTTTTGATTCGATGATACTTTCGTCCTCTAATCAGCAGGACCCAGAAGTTTTGGACACTCCTACGAGTGGCCCATTCTGTCAGGAGAGGCTCAGGAGCTAGACACTTGCACTACCTGTATTGACCTGTGTTGCTGCGTGATACCTGTGTTGCTGCGTGTTACCTGTATTGCTGGGCTGCGTGAAGGAATGCTGTGAAGGATCAGTGCAGGTTTGCTTCATTTAAACAGACATTGTGAAGAAATATTATAATTTAATGCTTACTGTTTGATGGCTGCTTATCAAGTGAACTACTCAAAATTACAAAATAGACAGTTAAAAATTAGAGTTGTAAATGACAACTGTAATGGCCAGTAACAGCACGTCTGAATATCGATACTGAAACAAATATGAGAAAAACTCGAACTACGATTAATATTATAAGGCTAACACATGTTACCTGTTTAGCTGCGTGTTACCTATGTTGCTGCGTGCTACCTGTGTTGTTACGTTTTACCTGTGTCGCTGCGTGTTACCTGTGTTGTTGCGTTATACCGGTATTATTGCATTAGACCTGTATTTTTGCGTGTTACCTGTTTTGCTGCAAGACACAACACGCAGCAACACAGGTAACAACTTGTATCGCGCCGTGTTACCTGTGTTGTTGCGTGCTACCTGTGTTGCTGCGTGTTAACTCTGTTGCCGCGTGCTACCTGTGTTGCCGCGTGTTACCTGTGTTGTTGCGTGTTATTGTGTTGCTGTGTGTTACCTGTGTTGCTGCGTGGGTAGCGTGAAGGACAGCTGTCGGAACACATCGTGCAGCGCCTCCTTTTGCGACGTGCGCGGTTCGCAACGCTCCTCCTGTTCGCGCGCGAACATGAAGTTATCGCGTAACTTGCTCGCTTGAGAAGACTTGTTCTCTGGAAACTTCACCTGGTAAAGTAGGAGTATATTTTTATAATTCGTCACCTTAGTTGGTTAAATTCGGGAGATTATCATAGAAATATAAAAAAAAACAGGGGATTTTAGTTGCTTTGAAAGTTCGTTCCCATGGGGTACACAGTTTTTAGAGGCCATAAAAGGCGGTAAGGTTAATGCAAACCTGTAAGTTTTCTTGTAAAGTCCTCAGATCTGGCGGAATCTCGCCAGTCATGTCATTCTCCTTCAGATAACTCAGTACTACATTGCAACAATAATTGCATACTCGTAGTCCGCCGGCGCAACCGAATATGTGTCCTGAAGCAAGGAAATATGGATTTATTTTGATTTGTGAGGAATAATTTACTATACCCAAGATGTGTTTTGATAAGTTAACAGACAAATATTCGTCTGCTCTGTTACCAGTTACTGGGCCCCAACTAAATAATATGGATGTTACAGTCTATAAACAAAGAATAAGTAGCATAATTTATTACATTTACCTGGCACTCTTTGACTACAGCATCTGGAACAGAATATCTGGCCACACACGCGGCAGTGGTGTCTCCTTCTCAGTGTACTGAACCGCGTGGCACATTCGTAGCACTCTCGAGATATATCATCAGGCATCCAGTAGCGGGCCAGTTCCGTATCAGCGTACTTTGTACCACCCTGAAAATAAATCTATTATTTATATAAATACTATTGTATTACTAACACATTTCTACTATATAAATCACTGTACATAAAATACACATCACCATTTCGTCATCTAAGCATTTGATACATCAAACCAAGTGATACTGAACAAATGGTTTATGTTCGGAAAATAATTGAGTTTGAGTCACTGTGGTGACTTAAATGAGGCAATTAACAGAGCCGTTGATGTTGATATATACTGGTCAGGTAGAATTTAAGTTGTCAATACAAGAGGATAAAGAATTACAGCAAGTTTAGATAACACAGTTACTTAACTTTGTGTGAGTATCTTAAAACAATTTTAAATAAATAATTATTTTTAACTATTTAAAAAAAAACTATTTTTAAAAAAATTGTGACCCATTTAATTTTCTTTTAACTCTTTTTCTTTTAACTTTTAGAGGGTTTCCTCTATTGCAAATCTAACATTGACTGTACAAATTATTCCATACGTGACATTTAAATTTTTGACATAGTAATATAGTTTTGTATGATAAATATATCCTTTTTCTTTCTTGTCACAATTCGCATGCTACCATATTTGTACGCCTCTTGGCATAACACAGCGCCCTAAGAACTTTAAGAACTGTATCTACCTATGTTACACAAATAAAATGATTTGATTTGATTTGAAAAACTAATTTTATTGAAAATTTTGTTAAGTGTGTATTCTGCCTATGGCTAGTCTATGTGTATGAGTCTATGGAATAGGACTAGTTGTCAAGTGTGAAGTGAATCTGGGTGCAGGATGACCGTTATAAAATAAATATGTGATCCTAGAAATATAATGTTTCTCTCCTCAATATTACCATAAAAAATTAAATCTTTATTTCACCACCACTGCTCTCAAAAAACGGTGAAGAAAAACATTGTGAGGATACCGGCATGTCCTAGAACCAGAAATTCAAAGACATGTGACATCTACCAACCCACACAGGGCCCGCGTGGTAGATTACAGCCCATACGCAAATTTGACGTGTGGTTGCGGACACCAGCCCATTGAATAATACAATACAAATTCGGTCCTTGACTAAAATATGAAAACATTACATTAAATATGCAAAGTGCAGATATTTATACAAGTTTACGTATTCAAGGTCAATTTTCTAAATGCATCATGGATAAGATAAGATTGGTAGCCAATTATCAAATGTGAACCGTATTTAGATATTGTTGATTCAGAATCAGTGTTTTATACTTAGGCTTTTTATTTTTTTAAATCAACAAAATTACACAATAAAATTCAGGCTTTAATGTGTTATTTTACTGATTTGATTTGTTTTACAAGGCTAAATAATAGTTTGTTCTACTTACGCCAGACCCCATGGCAATGAGACTGCTGATTCTTCTAAGGACGTTAGGCAAACTTCGTCCCTCTAATTCAATAGCATATGACCCAGTCTCCGGCTTCCCATCATCATAATCTTGCTTCTCAGCGTCAGCGAAAGGGGCGTCTTTACCGTCGCTCATCGCTCTATTTTGTGAACTATCTGTGCCCTCACTTGGCGAAAATATTGGAAATTTCCATAATTTATTAAAGAACGTTGAGACACCGCTCTGAGCGGACTCTGGTTCGTAACGAGGGAATTCTGTAACTTGAGATGTATCATATTTATCCATAATCAGGAGATTGTTCTTGAATATTTAATAATAAACATTGAAAATAATTAAATGTTTGCTTTGTAATTTGTATGTGTCAACAATAGCTGACATATGAATGACAGTGACATTGACATGACAGACATGGGCAAGTTCTCGATGTCACCTGCCCCGCGTTCCGAATTGCGATAAAAGTGATAATATCGCGAATCCGACCAACGCGCAATGTCACAATTATTACTCAGTAGCCTCATATTTTGTGACTACTAAATTCGGTCGGATTCGCGATATTATCACTTTTTTTGCAATTCGGAACATAGGGCTGATTTCTAGAGGTGCGATTTCAACTGGTTTCAACCAAGGAACTTATTCCTTGCCCTGTGTTCCGAATTGCAAAAAAAAGTGATAATATCGCGAATCCGACCGAATTTAGTAGTCACAAAATATGAGGCTACTGAGTAATAATTGTGACATTGCGCGTTGGTCGGATTCGCGATATTAACACTTTTATCGCAATCCGGAACGCAGGGTTGGTTTCAACACAGCTGACCCATATAGGCCGCGTTCTGAGATAGGCTGTAAACCAGGGATGTAACGGATGTGATGATATCGGAACCGGAATCGGAATCGGAGGTTTTGGATTTGATATATCGGAATCGGAACAGGAATCGGAATCGGAACCGGAACCGGAATCGGAAGCGGGTGCTGAAGAAGAGAATGTGTGAGAAAGTACGATCCATTAATGAAATACGAACGATCGGCTCGAATTGAAAAAATATAAATAGGATAGTACATATTTTATCAAGAAAGGCTTTAGGCTGTATAACATCAAGCTACGATTATTAGGAGCGGAGCAGGAATGAAAAATGTTGCATAAATGGGGATTTTTTTTGTTTCTTTTTTCTCTCTTATGTCACACAGACGAAGTTGCGTGGGTCAGCTAGTTATACATTAACAAATACAATTGATAATCAGTCTTTTTAATTTCAAATACAGAATATAACAGAACACAGGTGTTCTGTTATATTCTGGTGATTCATCATCATTAATAAAATAATTATGCATTGTATGTACTTGTAAGTGGTAAGTATGCTGGTAATTTAAATCGACAGAAAGCACGTTACGATGAGCTAACCCCGTGAGACAATTATAAACAGGTTTATACGCGTTGACCGCGCCCGTCGCAAAGCATCGACCTCCGATTACCTCCGATTGAAAAGTTTCGGAACAGGTATCGGAATCGGAGGTTCAAAATCAATCGGAAGTTCCGACAAATCGGAATCGGAATCGGAGCTCTGTAACATCCCTGCTGTAAACGAAATGAGCGTCCATAAACCCGTCCCGAGTTACCGTGAGCGCGATTACAACCGCTATATCGATGTTCCTTGAGTCGTCATAGATGACGTCATGACACGCGCCATCTATCGATTACACCGCGAAAGAAGAAATATCACCGTGAGCGCTGTCAAATGACCTAATGACAGATCTTAGCTGTCATAATCGTGAAAGGTAAATCGGAACGCAAAATATTGCTATGAGCGCTGTGAGTGATTATATCATATCTCGGAATGCACCCGTAATTAGCCGGCCCAACCCAAAAGTTGTCGAGGTAGAAGCCACAGATTACACAGAGAACTACGTTGTAGAAGCGCCCCTAGCAAGCAAGCGAGATTCGTTTCTTTTTGCCATTTGTAGGTCAGCATCAGGCTGCATGTTGAACAAATCTACATTGAAGATTTTAATGATCTCTGCCATATTTGTATGAGTGGAAATTAGATCTCAATCGTTAATTTATTAATTGTTGGCGTCTCAAAATGCAAAAAGCCATGCCAGGCTATTCCTTGACGGCCACCTCAAATTGACAATTTGAGAAAGCAATGACACCGACAATCGTATTTGACAATTAAAATTGTCAATAATTTAATTTCCTTCTTGCTGGCTGCTGCGAGCGAGGTATCGCGAGCCACTCACAGTTTTACTTTCATTATTTGAATAAACAGTTATTATAACAATGGGAGAAGTGTCGCTGGAAACTGCGGCTTACGCTAAAATCATCTTACACGCTGCTAAATACCCGCACTGTGCTGTAAATGGAGTTCTTTTAGCGGATGCCACAAAAATCCGAGATGGAGCTAAGAATCAGGATTTGGATATCGTGGACACAATTCCGCTGTTCCACCACAGCCATTATTTGTCTCCAATGGCTGAGATAGCTCTTACGCAGGTAATAATACCAAGCAAAACTAGATGTGCTAGGTTATTTATGATTTTGGGACTTTTATTGATGGTTGGGCTGTTAAGTGTAGTGTTAGACTTCTGCCTTCAGATTACCAAACCCCTAAGACCACCCACTGACCAAATCTCTCATTCTTACAGACATTTATAGAAGTCTCACATAGGTTTCAGTGACTCAGTGCTTGCCTAGAAGAATTTGTTTGTAAACTTTTAAGATGTAATTCTTGTTATTGAAATAGGTTGAAAAAAGATTGAACAGACGATGACGACGTAATAAAAATAAATCTACCTATTCTAAAAATTATGTAATTAGACCTTAAACAAATGTATACTTTCCTGTGTCTGTACTCTTTCCATCACCCCATCGATGACACTGCCAAAATAAATCTTCTCCTGTACATTATATCATTTGTTTCCAAAGATCGAGACTGTGGCTCAGACAGACAACCGTGTGATAGCTGGTTATTATGCAGCCTGCGAGAACTTCAAAGACAACACCGTTGAGAAGTGCCCTGGCCAGAAGATTGCAGAAAAAATTGTAGAGCACTTCCCTTCCGCTGTCTTTATTGTGGTAAGAACTTCGAAAATCAAACATAAATACAGATCATCAATGTTTGTCAAAATACTAATCTCTGCACACCTGGTGACCTGGGTTGACACTTCACTTTTTAATATTGACAACCTATATGTGAACTGCAGGGGTTGATTTGAGGTGATTCAAAAAAGAAAACATTTTTTTTAAAATCTTGTTTGAGTGCATTGGTATTTCAATCTACAATTCTTAGGATTGTGTAAACATTTGAACAATTGTTTTTTGTTTCCTCAGGTGGATAATAAGCGGATGATGCAGCACCTGGACACACCTGCTATCAAGCTGCACAAGCACTCCGATGGAAGGTGGAAACCCAAGGATGCCAACAAAGTCATGTTCCGTAAGTAGCATTTTTCCATCGAGGTATTACATGTTTGATCTAGATGAAGTTACGAGACCGGGTACTTACAGTATACAGGATGTTTAAAGTAAACAGGGCAGTATGGGGAACTAGCTTAACCGTTGTGTGTGGGTCAGAATGATGGGTGTATTGTTACATGAAAATGGTCTTAGGAGACTATCAATATCAATAACCTTCAGTGACTTTTGGATCACCATTCAGAGATTTTCAATAAAATGTAATTACTGCAGTTAGCAAGAAAATTGCCAAACTTTGTTTCAATGTCAATGGATCCTGTTTCTCATACTGATAAAAACTTCTATCAGACCAGCTCAAGACCATTTTCATGTAGCTGCAATGGTTAGTTCCCATTGTTGTTCAGGGTGGACACAGTAAATGGTTACCGTATCGAACAGCTAATTTAAAAAATAAAATGTTTTCATAGGTACAGTGTAGGAAAACAAAGTGAGGAAACCAGCATATCTTTGAACTAAAAATCAGTAAGACACCACTAGATAAGAGTGTCGCTGTCCCTAAATACAGGAGGCCGGTCCCAGCAAATGATAAAGGATTTTATTTTCCATAGATCTTATTGATTACATACAGTATATAATTTCTAATCCTATATTCTTTTACAGAAACCCCATACGTCTTAGAGACCGTATCGCACTTGCTGCAACGTGGTGTCCAAAAAGATCTTGTAGACTTCGATAACTACTTGGATGATCTGTCGCAAGACTGGACCAACCTCGGCATAGAGAAATTGATTGCAAGCATCAACGCTTCAAACACAATTGACTGTAAGGAGGATGATAAACTCTTCCGATAATGTTAAGAGTATATTTAGGGAGTATTTACACACAATGTAAGCTATACTTAACAGCATACAACCTAATGTGGTAAGAGTGCGATCTAAATAAAATACAGACTGACCAAGAATTTTCTACGAGCTTTCTCAAGTTGGTCACGAGCCTTACCACTCGGTGGAGGCCTTAGTTATTTTGATGCAATGGTTTAGTTTACCTTGTGGTGTTAGAGTAATTTATTATACATATTATGTTACTTGAATATACGAATTTTATGTTTACCATGTGTTATCGATTGTTATAGGAAGCATTTACATTTTGTAGTCACGCATTTATTGATCCAATTCTTGACACCATTCCTTCAGTCTGTGCATTTCGATCTTTTATTAATAAAGTTGAATTATAATGGGACTGAAACTTGAAATAAGAGGCCAAAACAATATTTTGTTTTCCTTCGTTTGTCCCCAAACCAAAAACAACATTTAAAATGTTTCAGTTTCATCAGTACAATTTATTTCAAATTTGTTTCAATTTATTATGGTGTGAAACAATCAATTTAAGTACTCGAAAATCATGATAAAGCTCTGGCCAAACTTAGGGGAAAACCGCGCGGGACGCGGCCGACTGCTTTTGTGGCTTGCTTTAATTATAAATATTTTGACCGCCACTGTCAGTGACAAGCAAGATCTGCCTAGCCTTTCCCAGCTTCGACGACAACTTACCACGTTTGTAAGAGAAATTTGATCCATAATTATGATTTATCCTATCGATTGATGTCAAATAGTACAGGTTAACTACCTGTACTATTTGACATCAATCGATAGGATAGTTTTTTCGAATTTCAGTCAGTTCGATTCCCGAGTGTGGCAAGCAAATTAAAAAATCTGTGAATGCAGATTTGTTTCTTTCTCCAGTATTTAGAGTACTTTTTCTCCAGGTGGCATCGTGAAATTCCACCCTGTAGGTATAGTCATAACCTATGACGCAGATGTGTTTGAAACTTTGATTTTATTGTTATTCAGTTATTTAAATTCATTCCTTAGTTTAAGTGATTTTGGATTATGCTGACTTTATCATTCGACGACTCGACGTACCCCGCGTCCTGACCAAAATGATCGTCGAGCGAATAATCATGGAAGCGTCGCGATAACTGATCGGCGAACCAGAAATCTGTGCATCACCAGGGCATCTTCCTGTTTCGTTTTTTTTTTTGTTTGTAGTATGTACGAACTGCGTTAATGATAAAGTCACATTATGTTATTACAGAAGATTGTGTACGAAATATTTATTGCAATAAAATATCAACTATTATGACCAGTTCGTGTTTATTTATTTCTAAAGACCATTGAAGTATTCTTCGATCAGTTTCTTGCATTTACTCATGCCACTTAAGTCGCCAGCTTTGCCTTGAAATTTTCCGTTTTTGAACGCACCTTTGCCGTTTAGTAGTTCTGTTATTCTGTAAAAGTACAAGGTGCTTTTAATTTATAAACTAAATGCATTAAAAATATACACAAATGCGGACTTCATATCTTAGGCATTCTCTGTCTGCCACTCAAATAAAGGTGAGGAGTAAGCCTATAGTTAGGAAATGTAAACAAATAAAAAACAAAGAAGACGGATCACAATCCATACAAAATTACCCCACGTCCTATAACAAAGTGACGTATCTCAAAAAAAAGATAAAAATATATAAAAAAATATGGCATACTCCCTAACTTCATTTTTTTACATCTTCTTATGGAAAAATTGCTTTAAAAGTAGTGCAGGCGCTGTTATGAAAAATTCTTTCGTATGAGTATTTATGGACCGATTAAAAAATATCTTTTTTTGTTTGAAAGGGTACCTCCAAGGTAGTCCCACGGTCATAAAGTCAGGCCTCTGGCCTTCAGGATTACGGAGAAATGAAAAAAAAATCGCAAAAATAAGCTCATTTTTGTACTTCACATTATTCGTTTTTCACTCTCTTGTTGCGTTGTCACGGCTAAGCGACGCCGTCAAAGCTGTAGTGTATAGTTATAGTATAAGGTTAAAAATATGTATTAGTTTGTTATTGTTGTTTAATGATATTTAATGTATCTTATATAAGGGTCTTAATTGTCCGATAAATAATTATTATTATTACACAGTATTCAAAGTAATAATTGAATTCTGTATAATAATATAAATAAATCAATATCACTGGACATTAACACACAGCGCCACCTAGTGCCACACTAAGCAAAGCTTGTGTCGTGGACACTAGATAGTTGATATACTACATAAAGGGTGTAAAACACCTCTTAACGAATCCGAAAACCTCTTGTTCTCCCCGTCATTGCGATCATTTTTTTGTTCTACACCATACCTGGGAACCTTCTAGTTACGGAGATATGGGGGGTCAAAGTTACAACTTTTTGACAAGTTTTTTTTTAATTACAAGTTTATTTTGTAAGATTTTGACTATTAAAACTTCCAAAACCCCCGTACTATTCAATCCATCCATCAGCACAATGTTTTAAGTGCGTAACATTGAGTTCTACAACAAAACGTGATTTATAACCTCAAAAAAAAAAGTTGTTTCCCAGCAATATTTTTTGCGTAAAGTTACTTAGTTTGATATACAGAATGCTTGGTTAACGGCTTTGTGATGAGGTGAAATACACCCTGTATATACTTTTTTGTTTGTAAATACATACTTATTATACATAGAAACATCCATGACTTGGAAACAAATGTCCATGCTCATCACACAAACACACCTAAGAACGTACGGCAGCGTCACTACCACTACGCCATTCGAGTCGTCAAAAAGTATAGTGTAGTATTCAAGCTCAAGCTTTTGTTCTCACGTTTTCATAATCAGGTGAAAAAGGAGATAATCGTCAGATGATGTTTGATTGAACAAAATAAATGTAATGTATTAAAACCTACCTTAATTGAAAAAAATGAGCTTATTTTTGAGATTTTTCTTTCATTTCTCCAAGATTCTGGAGACCGGAGACCTGACTTTGTGGCAGTGGGATTACCTTAGGGGGTACGCTTCAAACAAAAAGGATTTTTTTAAATCGGTCCATAAATACTCATACGAACGATTTTTTCATAACAGCGCCTGAACTATTTTCATAGCATTTTTTTCATATGAAGGTGTAAAAAAATGAACTTAGGAAGTATGCCATATTTTTTTTTACATTTTTATCTTTTTTTTGAGATATGTCACATTGTTATAGGACGTGGGGCAATTTTGATCCATCTTCTTTGTGAGATTTCAAAGTACGGTCGAACAAGCTAATTCGTGTTCGACCGTCCCTAACGGCAGATTCACAGAAAAGTAAAGTTTAAAAGAAATATGAAGCTTATTCATATCCGGATATTGTTTAAATTCGTCTAGGCATAGGTGAACAAGTGATTCATATGAATATCCATGGCCATGAAAATTATTCTAGATTAAAGTAGGTAATCACTTGAAGTAAAGTAAAAGTGCATTCTGTGAAGCTCGCCCTTAAGAGATTACAAAGACATGTCCTTAACAACGTGTAAGCGTCAGGGTAGCTCGCGAAAGTCCGAATGTCCGTGACTACCGCCGGACCACGAACGGCAATCGCTTCCAAACCCCGTATTCACAAACGTTCGACTCGTTTCCGATTCGACAACTCATATATCTGTCTTCTTCTGGCATTACGAAAACGACCGAGATAGACACACGACTTCCCGAATCGGAAGCGAATCGAATTGTTGTGAAAACGGGGGCAGTACAGTAGGTACTCAATTGGTACCAATTAGTAGGTACTCGAACAACAAAATTGATACCTTAGCAGTTTTCGAGAAAATCGACTTTGAAGATGGTTTGGATGAAGGTACGAAATGAATCATATTTATGGGTACTAATTATTTTGATACTTAGAATAGCTGTAGAATACCCCCTTTTTCGGCGCTCATGGTGGACCACCTTCAAAGTCGATTTTCTTGAAAACTGCTAAGGTACCAATTTTGTTGTTCGAGTACTTATTGGTACCAATTGAGTACTAATTATTGACCAAATATGGAAGCGAATGGCGTTCGTGGTAGTCACAGACATAGGTCCGATTTTATTACGGTTTTTACAATTGGCAATTGGTTATATGTTGATTAAAATATGATTCGCGGCTGTAAGACGTATGTTACGTAGTTACAGAATTAAAATCATCAATACAACCGATCCCAGTTACATAGTTCCTGGGTTCGAATCCCGGTAAGAGCAAATGTTTGTGTGATGAGCATGGACATTTGTTTCCGAGTCATGGATGTATAAATGTATAATAAGTATTTACAAACAAAAAAGTATCTATATATGTAGTTTATCAACTATTGGTGTCCACGACACAAGCCTTGCTTAGTGTGGCATTAGATAGCGCTATGTGTTAATGTCCAGCGATATTATTATTATAACCTAGCACTGGCCTGCAAATTGCAAAAAAAGTAAGAAAATTCGAATTTCGCGGGGTACCTGAACACTCCATCCGGGTAGGTTTTCATTTGCCGTATCATATTCCCGCCCTTATCCTATATTACGTAGATTAGAGCTTTTTTTTTTCTCTGGCTACAATCTATTACCATACCTACTTAAAAAAAAGGTACTTACTGAGCGCCCAATGCATTACAGTGCTCTTCAGGGCCCTGTATAAAAATCTGTCCCTCTTTTGGTTTATCCGGTTCTTCGGAAACCAAGAACATGAACAAGCCTTCTCCATCCAAGCCCTTAAGTACTGCCCGGTTAAATTCAGGAGTAGCCTCCTTCTTAAACATGATCACGTATTTAGGCTTCGGATTAGCACTCTTTATTTTATCCACCTCATACTGAGCTAGCTCCTGGAGAACATTTTGAAGGTTCTTGTTCGTGAGTTTCAAGTTCTTTTGCAGTTTTTGTATTAGCTCTTCATGTTTCGATGGTTCGTTTCTGTAATAGGTATTTTTCATGGCTTATGTTTAACTTACCACCAGATATAGTAACAAATAGCAGACAAAAATAGTAAATGATCACCAAAATGAAACTCGCATTTTAATGTAAAATTATAACCAAAGTTTTAACACTTTGCTATCCTATTTAAGTAAAATGACTCCAAGTAAATCTTGAGTAACCCAAAAATAGTAAATGATCACCAAAATTAAACCAACATTTTAAAGTAAAATTATAACCAAAGTTTTTAAATTCTGCTATCCTATTTAAGCAAAATGAGTCCAAATAAATCATTCTTATCCCAAAAGTAGTAAATGATCACCAAAAGTAGTAAATGATCACCAAAATTATACCAGCGTTTGAAGATAAAATTATAATCAAAGTTTTTACATCTTGCTATCCTGTTTAAGTAAACTGACTCCAAAAAAAATCATTATTTTTATGTGCCATAATAATTATTAGACATAATATTTAAATGGCATAACAAGTATTAGACAAACTTATTTATTCTGTGCATGGTTTTTTTTTCTGTGCATGGTTGATGGTGGGCTAGGTCGACGGAGCCCCGCTTCGCGGGGCTCCTACTTCTGTGTGGTTTATAAAAAAATAACCACGAAGGGGATGGCGGGGTCTATTCGCTCGCTTTGCTCGCTCACACGACCCCGCCATCCCCTTCTAACCTAACCTGTCCGAGTCGGGGTGCCCTAAAGTCCCAATTGCAACCAATTTCTCTTGATATAAACAACCGTTACACACCCAATGTCGATGGCAAATTATGTTATGGCATATCATAATTGTGGCATGTGATAATTAGGGCTTACAATTATTATGACAAACGATGTTATGGTAAGTGACTTTATGGGAAACAATGATTCTGGCACGTGACTAATATGGCAAATGAAAGTAGGGCAAATGAGTATTATGTCGTATGATATTATGGCTGTTGACTATTATGGCAAATGATATTAGGGCAAATAAAATTCGGGTAAACGGCGGTATACCCTGGGGATCGTGTCCGGGCGAGCGCAGCGGCGGCGGCGTTTGCGGTGCGGTGCGGGAGGGGATTGCAAGCCGGAGACATAACTATCATAATACTTTATTTGATAATATGCCTACATTTTATGGCAATCACAGTGATTTATTTAGGCAAAAATAATACATTAATTTGGTCGTCAAGATTTGGTGATCATTTACTAAATTTGGTGGTCAAATACAATTTAAAGTGGAGTCGTGACTAAAATAGCTGGTACTATTGTATTTTTAGACTTTATTTTTCTGGTGTTAAGTAGATATTTTTGGTTACAAAACTAAGGGTATCAAAGCATTTTATGGTGGTCATTATATTTATCCCCATTTTTCATTAAGGTTCTGGATGGCTTAAACCCTAAATTTCATCAAAAAGAACAAGTATTTATTTGGCTTGAGGCCTAGATGTTGGTTATGCTAAAATGTGTTATTCAGCGTTTCAATGGCGCGGCCATGCCGTATTAGTCTTATAGCTCCTGAAATGTAAAGTGAGGATTTTTTGATTATTTTTTACTAGTTTTGACAAATTCAAATCTGAGTTTTACAAAAAACTTCAGATGTCTGCTTTGCTTTTTCAGTGAGATATCGGCGAAAATGTGTTTTCACCGTTTCGATGGCGCGGCCATGGCGTATTAGTCTTACAGCTCCTAAAATATAAGCCCAGAACGTTTTTTCTATATTTTTACATTTTTTTTTACAAATTCAATCTGTTACTTAGCAAAATTTCAGGTCTCTGCAATGCTTAGTTTTAAAGATCTCCGTGGCCGCGCGGTTCGGAACGTTTCAATGGCGCGTCCACGTTCAAGCCCTTATAACTTTTTAACCATAGCTTTGACAAATTTATGGTTTTGGGAGTCTACTTTTACAATTTTTTACAAAATCATGGCACAATTTTTTTTTTAAAACACGTCGCCGCGCTATCGAAACGGACACATTACCTTCATGTGACGTAGCTGTACCTACTTTTGGGGATTACCTACATTCAAAATGTTGAGGAACTGAATTATTTGGAGATCGCTGAGGGCAAAAAGTAACAATGGAGTTGCTCGCCGTCTTGTCCTTAACAAACGACCAAACCGAACCATGCACCGTTTCTCGACGTTTTATAACTGCCCATGTAGGGCCTTTGGAGTATAAAATGTATCTTACTTGAGTAGTGCAGTCAGTGCCCTCTCCCTGTCAGTCATGAGTTGTAAGGTTTTAGTGACTCTGTTGCCGACCAGAAACTTCAAGAGACTTTTTCCTTTCTTGCCAGGCTCTACTCCTGTCAGCTTTATTATTTGCAGTTGGCTGAAACATGGAAATATTTTTTAAATAAAGTAAAGATTTGCATATAAATTTTAAATAAAGTTATATGCAAATCTTTCGATTTATAGATTAGATATGGATTTCTGAGGTCCTACTGCCTAACGCTTCGTTCGTTTATTCCGATCTATCCGTCTCTATCGCGCACGTCTGCAGATGAGTGCGAGTGAGAGAGACGGATGGTTCCGAATATACGGACGAAGCGTTAGAGAGTAGGGCCTCTGGCCCGTAGCTTTGCACGTTGTACTGAGAAGGTTAAAATTACACTCTTTAGAGTGTATTGGCAGTCTCTGTACACGTGCGCCCTATGGGTCGGGTGCCTGGTGATCAGTCAGTTCACACATTAATATTCACAAACTTTTCCTTGACAAGCAACGATTAGAAAACACATTATTTGTCATTTCATCAATATACAACAACAAGTTTAACAAATAATTCACTCCGCAAAATAATTATCCGATAAACTTTTATTTAATAACGTATTATTTGACAAACAATTCATAATTTTTTCGTTTTATCTCATAAAACAACGTTTAATATAAAGATACACATATTGATTGAGCTATTCCAAAAAAAAAGAAAATAAATGAATTTGATTTCCTATAGGCACTTTTGGGACAGAAATGAATCGTTGCAGAACCGACTCCACGTAGTCTTTTCTGCCCTACCCCTAGAGTGTAGTTTAAGCCCGCGAGAGGCGAGGCGTGCCGCGATCTGAGGAGCAGGTGGCTTTAACATTCGGTGAGCGTTAAAACCCTCTGCGACGATAAGCTCGCGTGTGACCGCCGGAGCCCCGCAGCGCCGAAGCCGTGACAGAAACTTTGCCTGCTGCATGTTGCATGCTGCATGTTTGTATAGTGCATGTTTGATGCTTGCTGGTTGCATGCAGCATGCTTGCTGCTCGCTTGCTGCATGCTTTCTGAATGCCTGCTGCTTGCTTGCTGCTTTCTTGTTGCATGCATGGAGTATGCCTGTTTGCATGGTATGAAAAAACTATGCATTTCCTTAATTTTTTCTTAAAAAAAGAGTAATAAAAAAATACTAGCCTATAAATTATTTTGTTGAAACGTGATTTATCCAAACGTATCTAAGTATTCGCAAAATAAATGTTTGTAAAACGAATACTTTTAAAACAAAACACTTGCGGAATAAGTTGTTTGCGAATTATATAGTATACGAAACGTTGGTTGTAAAATGACAATTTGTCAATGGACTTTTGGTAAAACATTAGTGAACCCGGGTGGCTATATAAAAAGCTCGTACAATGCTCTGCGAGTCCAATTTACGCATTCAGAGTTACCATTTCCTTTAAATTAGTATAAGGTCAGGGTAAATGAAACTTGCTCTATACCACGCAACCTCCCGAGCCGTGCTACCCGTGGTAAAGGGAGGACAGGACCTCGGAGCACTGGACTTGGGCTCTCAACTTATGTTGGTCAACAGAATGCATTTCTGTTATATTCCTGCTTGTTGCAAAAGATGCACATCAAGCTACTACAATTTGACAAATTTCTTTAATAGATTTTCAACTTTATCTTTATAGCATTAGGATTAAGGTTAATACGGGCTCATGACGTCAGAACGCACAAAAAAATATACCAAGGGGTGACGTAATGAGAATTTTAAAAGCGTCGTATCTTCGTCAATTTTGGTTTACGTCACAAAAGAAAAAATAGGGGTCAAATATTTTTTGATAATCTAACTGACGGCCTAAATACTTAGTTATTTTCTGTCGTCTACCCTATTGGGAAAATTGGACAGTTTTGGGTAGTTTGATTTGCTGGCGACTGTACAGTAAAAGTAAGTTATTACCTCAGATTGTTGACGTGGGTACCGCAACACATGTTTTCGTCAATATTCCCGATAGATATAATCCTGATCGTATCCATGCAGTCTTTAGGCAGCCCTCTTGTGTGTGCCTGAGAAACAAGAATTCACGAATTAATGAAATAATAATCTTTTGTAGACAAACATCTCGGTTGCATGATTCATGATCATCTGCCTCTGCCTACCTTGTTTACGTAGGTACTCTCGCAAAGGAGGTAAATCAAAAAGTTTTAGTTACGGCGTATCATGCATATGTAACATCTACATTACGATACGGAATAATATATTGGGGCAACTCCACTGACATAGAAACAGTATTTAGAGCGCAGAAAAGGTGTGTTAGGGCAATATGCGGTATAAAAAGCACGGAAAGCTGCAAACCGATCTTTGCGAATCTCCGTATATTAACAGTACCCTGCCTGTATATATATGAGGTGGCTGTATTTGTCAAGATAAACTTCCACTTATTTGAAAAACTACACAGCTCGCGACACAGATATAAAATAAGCACTAGACAACACAAAAAAGCAGTATTCCATAAAAACCTCCTAAGAATGGCACCACATATTTATACTAAATTACCCAATACTTTGTTGAGTTTAAGAGATATAAATGTATTTAAGAAGCAACTCAATAATCTTTTGTTGAGTAAGACATACTACAATACATTTCTATCTGACAGGTATTCATTAATAGTGTAGTCTACACTATTAATGAATACCTGTCAGATAGAAATGTATGTGTTTAATGGTAATAATGAAGATAATTATTTATGGTGCTTGAGTCCGATTTATTTTATTTTATTTTATTAATAAATTATAAGTATCTACATGTTTTTCCATTTACATATTTCTTAATTATTTTGACATTAGATACTCTGACATTACTTACATATTAATTTGAATTTATAACATTGTAAAAGGTATTATTTATGAATTAATAACATAGTGTAACGGATTAATTTGATTTTGACATTGTACAGGGTATTATTTTTATTAACTTATTATTTTTGAATTAATGACATTTTATATAACGTATTAATTTGAACTTATGACATTTTCTTAGGTTTTAATTCCATTTTATTTTCTTTCCGACTCTGTTCGTGGTATTAATTGGATTTTATGAAATGTATAATTATAAATTTTGCATGCCTGAATTGGTACAATACAGTTGACTGCGCATTCACCTGACATCTGGAAATGTATAAATGTACTGTGTTGAGCAATAAATATTTGAATTTGAATTTATCTATTTTGTGTTTAATCTGGATATGGAGCTACTGAAATCTGACATTCCTGTAAGACTGGATTTGAAAATGCAAGCTCCAAACAATGTCAGAAAACAGCCGCACACATTTTTGCAGGGTAAGGTTTCCGCCGGCATTTTTTCAACGCCAAATTCGTGTAAACGCATATGGCGATCTCAAACATATATGCTGCTAGCCGCGCACATATTAAAACAAAGTCCTCTGCCGCGTCTGTCTCTCTGTTCGCGATAAACTCAAAAACTACTGAACCGATTTGTATGCTGTTTCCACCAATGGATAGAGTGGTTCTCCAAGAAGGTTTTAGTATCTAATTTGTACGCAACAGCTAGTACACAATATGAGTATGCTAATACCAGCAACCAAACATCAATCTTATAGTAACAACAATAAAGATCACAGTCATGCAAAAACAGAAGACAATTATTTAGTGCGAAAAACAGACTACTACACCTCGTCCAAGTCAGGATCGGTAATTTTACAAAATTTCACGTTGACGGGCACCGCTTCTTGGATCAGTTCGTTGCATCTTTTCTCCACGGCAGATATGACGTCACTGCTCACTTTGACCGAGTCCAATTCTACGTAGCTCTCATCAGAGCCCAGCCACCAGCTCGTTGTGGGCAGATTGTGCTCTTTCTCTAATATCGCAGACAGTAAATGCTGACCTGAAAACGTGTTCACACAAAATTATGTAGCATATTCGGAGACAAAAGGCTTATAGCGCCGACCTCAATGGCCTCAGAAGGTTATTGATGTTGAGAGGGTCAAATATTCTGTATATCAAACTAACAGACACTGCGAAAACATTATTGCTGGGATTCGACTTTTCTTTTGGTGTGTAAAATCACGGTGTACGGTTAACACACTCAAAACACAGCGCTGATTGATGCATTGACTAGTACAGCCCAGGATTCATGGAGGTAGGTACTGATTTAAAGTAAAGTGGTAACATTTTAAACTAGGTAGATCATCATCTGTCTAGCCTTTACTCAACTGTGGGGTCGGCTTCCAGTCCTACCGGATGCAACTAAATATCAATATTTTACATCGAGCGACTGCCTATCTGACCTCCACAACCTTGGTAACATTTTAAACCACATAGAATTAAAAAATACTGAAAAAGTTGAAACTTTCCTCACGTCCACCAAGTGTCTACTCCACTAAATAGCTAGCAGATTCACAGGAATGGTCCAGAACATAAAAATATCGTAATGACGGGAAGAACAAGTGCTTCTCCGATTTAGCATGTTTAAAGTACACCCATTTTATCATACTATCTCCATGTGAGCGACTAAAAAAACTCCGCTCAGTCGCTGAGGAATGTTTTTTAGTTAATTTAATTCGACCTTGAGCGAACAGTTTTTTAGTTATTTTAATTCGACCTTGACTTGATTCAACATATAAATACTGTTAAAGGATAGTTCTTCGGCATTTTGTCCTGTCAGTTATAGTAGTATGTGGCAAGCATCATGCTAAGACAATGAAAAAATAGAAGAAACTCTAAATTCCATTCTGAGTAAAACATGCAACTGGATGAACGAACATAATCTCGAGATAAACTACTCCAAAACCAAATTAATAACTTTCCACCCTTACCAAAAAACTCCTTTGACTTTAAATTTTATTTTCAACAACTTAAAATTAGAAACAGTTAACGAATTCACCTTACTCGGACTAGTTATAGACACTCACATAAACTGGAAATCACACATACAGAAAACTCACTCAAAGATTTCTAAATTTTCTTACGCCCTTCGTGAAATAAAAAAGACCACCAATCTACAAACAGCTCTCTCCACCTATTATGCTTATGCCTACGCATGGCTTAGCTATGGTGTCACTCTTTGGGGAAACAGCACAGGTGTACAAACACTTTTCACCCTACAAAAGAAATTGGTCAGAATCCTGGTAAACATTGAGCAGACAGATAGCTGCAAGCCTTACTTTAGAAAACATAATTTTTCCTTCTTCCCTGTATTTACATTTTAGAAACATGCAAATTTGTGCGTAAACATCAAGAATTTTATTCAAAACGGGAAGACATTCAGACACGCTTTCTACTCAGACACCGATCTAGATTAAACATACCAAGTTCCCGATTAAAAATGCACTCAAAAAGTCCCTACGTAATGTCCATAAAAGTATACAATAAACTACCCGCTACAATAAAAAAAGAAGAAAAAATTAACACATTCCTAAAAAAACTTAAACAATTTTTGCTGAATAAAAGCTACTAAGTACTCATTAGATGAATATTTAAGTGATAGACTTATAAAGTCATAACTAGTCATAAATGTCTATGCTATAAATTTTTGTTTGATTTTGTTTAATTATTTATTAAAATTTATTTTTATTTAATTTATTAATTTAATATATAGGTGCCTGATCATGTTGTATACCATTGATTGATTTATTTTATACTATTAATTAATGTTTTGGACGAATACATTGTTATAATGATAATTAGGAATTACGTAATGAATAATAATTTACATAATGAATAATAATTTTAGACTATAATTAATATTAATCTCAGAAAGTATCTACCTCCTACGTTGTACAATTTACAAATGCTTCCTCTCTCCTAAGTCACTTATTTTGCTGTGCCCGACAGGGTCCATGTGATCTAGTTATAAGTTTACCACCTAAGAATACATGTGGAATGCAATAAAGTATTGAGTATTGAGCCCCGGGTAGCTTATTGCCACTGGCCACAACATTTTTTTTTAAATTAATCCAGTAACGTTTTCCGACCCGGTCATCGAACGTAAGACCGCGTCAGCAGTCGGCAGTTTTATTATTTTTAATTATAACACCAACTGAGTCCGCATTTAGGATGATGTAATGTCAAAATATAATTATACTGTTATTATTCATCTGCATCCGGTTAAACTGGACGCCGAGTACCGACCGCAACATATGTTTCTAGTTCAGAAAAGGCTAGCCAGATCAGGCTAGTGATGATGTGGTATAGGTGAATAGCAAGGAAAAATGAAGTAGAGTAGAATTTTATTTTGCTTACTACGTAATACATAATATAACGTACATACGGAGGGTGTACATTGTATTATGTATGAGCCTAGTATTAATATTTGTTGCGTTGATTTGCCTCAGATAGTAGTGTCATTTTATGATTTAGTAATTATTAAAGTCATTCGTTTATTTTTTACGCAGTCGGGTTTTTTATAATAATAATCATCATTTTATTATCAGGCAACTAAGGCCCATAGATAAAATACACAAATAACAAAAACAATAAACTAATACATATTCTAAGTTATAAAACTATTATTGTGTCCTTCGGCCTCATTCGGGGTCATATAGACATTATTTGAGTCAAGCATCTTCCGTTTCCGTGTCACATCCATACAGGTATATGCAAATATCGCCTTTTGACAACACGATGATGACGTATTTCCGGCTTCGTTCACCAGGTGGCTGCAGCGCGCCAAAAGTTCATTGGCGTCCTGTTTTTCGGACGGTTCACATCTTTAAAAAGTTAACGTTGTTAACGTTCGATATTTCAAAAAAATTTAATTTTATAATTATAATATCACAAGTTATTTTAATTTTGGTATATGCATAGTTTTTAAAACAAAATAGTGTTCAATTTAGTTTTTCTTAAAATGGCGGATAGATTACAGACGCGTAGTCGTAAAGATTCTGTTTCGTCATCGAGTTCGTCGAGTTCCTCAAGTTCCTCTGAATCATCAGCTTCAGAGGTTGAACAGGTTGATAAATCCCGTAAGAGGAAGAAGGCGAGTAAGAGGAAGAGAAGTAAGCGTCATCGAGGGCAAAGCAAGGTAATCAAAAAGCTTGCAAAACAGGTCAGTGATTTGAAAAATTTATATTGCTACCCTCCTAATATGACGTATTCTGAGAATGGAAATTATGATTGTGATAACCCGATGTATTGTGGTGATAACCTAAATATGGCCCAGGAGCAACCAGATTCGGATAGGTTGTCTGAACCCGTCGCAGATCCTGCACCGGTCCAATTATTTGATTTTGATTTGGCAACGCAATTAAAGGAGCCAGCTGTCATTGCCACTCCTTCTAATCAGTTAGAAGTGTTAAATTCCATACAGTATTTCCTTAATGAAAACTGGAATAATGTTAGATATGTGGAAACACAAAAAGTATATAATGCTCGTCCAGGGTATGTTGACCTTGAAGTTAACGATGAAATCAAGTCTTTAGAAAAAGTAAGTCATCTACCCTCAATAGATAAATTTCTTGGCTCTGTAACTCGGGCTTTGATAATGCAAAGCGAGGCTATGCAACAGGGTTTCCGACAGATAGTGGACTGGGCAAAGGATACTAGTAATAGTAATATGGATGCAGAACAGTTAGCATTCAAATTAAAAGAGGTTTTTTCTGCCGATTATCAAAAAGTTTCACGAGATTGTGTACAACTAGTTTGTGGTCGTAGGGCTGATATAATTGAACAAAGACGCGAAGTGTTTATTAATCAATTAAGGGATAAATCATTTAAGCCATGTTTAAAGAAAATTCCGCCGTCTAGTGAATTTTTGTTTGACAAAGTACCTTTTAGTGAATTTATTAAGAATAATGGCGGTGTAAACAAAATTTTTTATCCAAATAAAAATATGTTTTCCGGGCAAGAAAAGAAAACCACTAGACCCCAGGCGGCGCACCCTGGACCTAGTGGATATCAATCGTCCAGTCGCGCTCCTGCACTGACGATGAACCAGAGATTTCTTCCTCCTCAGAGGGTAGAATCTTTTTATAACTATCAAGCAAATCGACGAAGAAATCTACTATTATTAAAGGGGGGCACCCTTTAATAATAGTAGATTTTTTCGTCCTCAATCAAGGGGACAGCACGCTGGACAACGCTTTCACCAGCCCAGTAGTTTTCGGCGAAATGAACCGCAAAACAATGTACCACGAGGCAAAGGCTCTGGTAAATTTAATAAAAAGTTCTGACTCGGGTCAGGAATTTCGGGGGGGTTGCCTAAAAAATTATGTAACGGAGTGGAAGAGATTGGGGGCACCAGAACCATTAATAAAAATAGTGAAGGGTTATCGTATGCCATTTCAAAAGAAACCGCCTCTGGTCCCGCCAAGGCAGGTGAAACGTTGCAATCTCACTCTACCATCTCCGGAGATGGACACGGTCATCCAAAATTTATTGAAACAAGGCATTTTAGAATATGCCCCTCTGACTCCCAGTTTCGTATCTAATTTCTTTCTAAATTCTCAAGGGCGACGGAACCTACCGTCCCATTTTCAATTTAAAAAGTTTAAACAATTATTTGATCGTAACCAAGTTTCGTTTGATTTCGGTAAATCGGGTTCCCGATTTTATTCAGGACAAGGATTGGATGGTCAAAATAGACCTCCGGCAAGCCTACAACCACGTCAATGTTGCTCCAGTACATCGTTGTTTTCTCCGCTTATTGTATCGAAATCGGTTACTGCAAATGACTTGTTTGCCATTTGGCCTGGCGACAGCGCCCAAAGTCTTTGCATCGTTGACAAACTGGACCGCCGAGATTTTCAGGAATCTAGGCATACGAATAGTGGTTTTTCTCGACGATTATCTAATAGTAGCACAGGACAGAACGACACTGATAAGACACGTGGACATTGTTCTTCGAACTCTCAGCCAGTTGGGTTGGCAGGTAAACAAGGAGAAGTCGATTCTTGTTCCTCAGAAAACAATAGAGTATTTAGGGTTGATGTGGGATTCGTGGCAAAATCAAAAATTTTTACCAGAAAACAAAATTCAGAGCATGCAAATAGTTTTGTCGAAGCTGCTCCGACGGCGGAAGGCGGCTCTTCGAGAAATACAGAGTATCATAGGAGTTCTAAATTTTGCTCTTCTAGTAGTTCCGATGGGTCGTTTGAATTTTCGCCATCTTCTGGCTTTTTGCAACCTAGTCCTGAAAATGCCATGTCAGTCGACTTACCTCTTGCCTGCGGAAGTGCTGGAAGAGTTGAATTGGTGGAAAGTTCATTGTCTAGAAAGGTCCAGACTTCATCCACCACCAGTGAAAAACTTTTTGACCACGGATGCAGCCGATTCAGGTTGGGGGGCGGAGTTGAATGGTCTTCATTTATCGGGCATGTGGACAAAAGAAGAAGAGCGGCTTCATTCGAATCACAAAGAGATGCTAACTATTCTAAAATGTTTGTTAGAGTTCGCTCCGTCTCTGAGTCATACATCTCTTACTGCAGTGCGACAACAAGGCGGTGGTGGCGTACTTGAGGAAGGAAGGGGGAAACAAGTCGAGAATCCTGATGGAGTTAATATATCGGATATTCCATTTACTTCAGAAGTACGACATTCATGTAATCCCCCATCACATACCAGGCAGGTACAACAACGTCGCAGACGGTCTATCTCGTCATTCGGCGTTACAGGAATGGCATCTGCTCCCCGAGTTCACCAGTATTGTCTTTGCAAAGTGGGGTGTTCCCCAGACAGATCTTTTTGCTTCCAACACAGCTCACGTAGTGCCTTGCTATGTCACTCTAGATCAACGAGACCAGCGAGCATGGAGACACAACGCGTTTGCATTCAAATGGGATTTTCGTCTAGCGTGGGTCTTCCCTCCTCCGAGTTTGTTACCCCGGGTCCTAATGCATCTCAATCAGGCTCGAGGTGTATTCCTAATAGTTGCACCGAGGTGGTCTCGAGCGTTCTGGAGAGCAGACCTGAAGACCAGAGCGACTGCGCCTCCGTTCACGATTCATCGATTATCGAAGGTGCTAGTGGACACGAGGACCGGAGAGCCACCACCTCGAGTGAAGGAGCTGGTCTTAGAAGTATGGAGATGTGGGGGTGGTCTGAATCCTTAGGTGACTGGTCTGCAGAACAAAAGTGTCTGCTAAAACAAGGTTGGAGGTCTTCAACTTTGAATACATATAGGCCAGCATGGCAGAGATGGTTAAATTGGTGTTCCAAGTCTGGTGTAAATTTTTCCGATCCTTCAGGTAGTGAACTGGCTCGATATTTAGCCGATTTACACCTAAAAGAAAAATTATCGTATCGTACAATTTTACTTCATAAATCGGTTGTGTCTACTTTATGCAATACAAAAATCGTGGCCCATTTGAGTTCAAACATTTTAGTAAAGCAAATGATCAAAGCTATAGCGTTGCAGCAACCGAAAAAGTGTCCACCCACTGTTTGGGATCCTCGGACTCTTGTAGGTTGGTTGGGCAGTCGACCTCTTCAAGATCAAAGCCTATTCGACATTTCAAGAATTAGTGCAGTGCTTTTGTTGTTGTGTTCAGGGCGTAGGGTACATGACTTAACATTGCTAAGTGTATCTCCAGATAGATGTATAGTAGGTGAAAATAACATAATGTTTTGGCCGCATTTTGGGTCCAAAACTGATTCGGAAACTCACATACAGTCAGGTTGGAGATTATTAGGTAATGTTGAAAATGAGGCTCTTAACCCTGTGGTTTGGCTTAAAAAACTCATAGAAATTGGAAAACCTCGTCGTTTGCTTTGTTCCAGTGATAGATTATTTATTACAGTTTGTGGAAAAGCTAAGCCAGCTACTAAAACTATATTGGCTGGTTGGGTTAAGTCGATTTTGAAGGAGGCAGGAATTCAGGCTGCTCCGGGTAGTTTTCGTTCTGCGGTTGCTTCCCGAAGTTGGTTGGATAACGAACCTCTTGACGAGATAATGGCACGAGCTAATTGGAGATCCAGTAATACTTTTAAAAAACATTACAGGAGGGAAGTAGTTCCAGCACAGGGAAGCTCCTTGATTCATCTGTTTCAGCCAATTAATTAATTATCTCTGATTCAATTAAAGAAGTAATTTTATTTATACTAAATGAGGTGATTGATAATGTTACATGATTATGGTAAGTTGGCAAGAAGATGATAAATGGTATGTACAAATGTTCAGTTTATTATGTTAAGTGTTAACTAACTAAGTATAGTCTTTTGCGTGCAATATATTTATTTTTAGACTCATTGGTCTCATTATAATAGTTGCTTGATCTTATTTATTTTATAACACATTGGCGTCCCGTTCACCAGGCGATAACAAACAAAGCCTCAAATAATGTCTATATGACCCCGAATGAGGCCGAAGGACACAATAGTAGCGTTTTACCTGCAAATAAAACGCTTGTTGTGTCCGGAGACTCATTCGGGGTCATAATTTTAAAGTCTGCCTGGTTTAATTGGTTCTCAAGTTTTTAGGTTTTTGAGGCCACAATGAACTTTTGGCGCGCTGCAGCCACCTGGTGAACGAAGCCGGAAATACGTCATCATCGTGTTGTCAAAAGGCGATATTTGCATATACCTGTATGGATGTGACACGGAAACGGAAGATGCTTGACTCAAATAATGTCTATATGACCCCGAATGAGTCTCCGGACACAACAAGCGTTTTATTTGCAGGTAAAACGCTACTATTAAACAGGTAACGTTGTCGGCGTCGTATTTCGCTGCGTGGTGTCGCGTAACCGTCCACGGAAACGTCGATACACGGCACCCATCGGCCAAGTCCTCCTTCATGCAGGTCTGTAGATGGTCGGTTGGAACTCGTCGATGCTTTTTTTTGTTTGAGCTCCCGATATTTCGAGTCTCAGTATAAGTGTCGTTTTAAACCGTGAAAGCTTTTTCTATGGACAGTGCGATTGTACCCGCAACACCATGTCGGGGATTGCACTAAAAACCTAGATAAGGGGCCGTCCCTTAATCACGTGAGGCTCAAAAGGGGAGGGGGAGGGGGTTTAGCAAATGTCACAAATTATCACAAGGGTGGAGGGGGTATATTAAGTTATCCCGTGTATTTTTTTTTTCGTCAAACTCACGGTTTCTAAACCGATAAGCGCTGTGTAGTGTTTTCGTGAAATCCATGCGATGGTAGTCAACTTACGCGGTGTGGAGGGAAGGAGGGGTCCCCCTTGCCCAGTGGCACAACTCTCATGAAAAGATAATGCACCATTCCTGAGAAATACCGATTAATATAACATAACCTTAAAACACTTTATATTCCCCCTAAAAAGCGTAGCCTTGACTCGCCGTTGCCAGGCAACGAACGAAGGCCCATCGCGCTATTCTTAAAAAAAAATTGTAGGTACAAAAAATTACAGGTGTTTTTAGGAGTATCACCAAGGGGGAGGGGTTTAGAACATGTCAAAAACATCACTTCATGACGTGATTAATGGACAGCCCCTAATAAAAACTTGAACCAATACCTCACTAAATAAGTAAGTTACCTGAATGCTGCTGCATATGATCAAATCGTCTGTCCCAGTCAACCTCTTGTTCCACAACAGTACCCACCGGAATGGGCTCTTTAGTAAAATGCAGTGCCTCATCACCCTTGCGAAGTACTTGTAGTACTTCTGTACTGTTCAACCGGCCAACGTCATGGGGCTACGGACATGATATAAGCAGTCTCATTCACTTAAAATTTAATTAAATAGGACGATTATCCACTTGTAAAAGTGTTACACTATGATGTGACTTGAAAAATCACATTTTACGGTAAACTTATGTACCACACTCAAAACATGATGGCATAGATGGGGAGAACAAGTGCCTTTCGGTTTCGTTAAGATTCTTTTTACTCCTTTTATACTCAAAAATTGCTAGAAATGTTGTTTAGTTTATAACCTACTTGACCACCTCCCGCAGGAAACAGGATTGTATCTTCCAAAGTGACTTGGTATCCTTCAAAAGCGGAAGTTTTCCCATACTCAACCACAGGCTCGGTTGTTGGTTCACATTTTATAACTATTGATGAATACTGAAACAAGAATTTATGTGATATACCACAACAAAAAAAATGAAGCTGTGATTAATTGACGACCCGAATGGCGTAGTGGTAGTGACGCTGCCTTACGATCTTAGGGTCCTGGGTTCGAATCCCGGTAGGAGCAAATGTTTGTGTGATGAGCATGGACATTTGTTTCCGAGTCATGGATGTTTATATGTATAATAAGTATGTATTTACAAACAAAAAGTATATATGTATTATATCAACTATCTAGTGTCCATGACACAAGCTTTGCTTAGTGTGGCGCTAGGTGGCGCTGTGTGTTAATGTCCAGCGATATTTATTTATTTATTATTTATTTATTAAATTCAGGGTTTACAAGGTAAAATCGCTGTAATAAATTAGGGAACAAAGATATAATAAAAATTGTTACTAAAAATGGTTTACCATAATGTATAATTTATCAAAATAGAACCCTGTCCTTTAATTTCCTGTAGTCATTATCCCAGAATTTGATCCTAATTAGCAACACTATAAAATGGTGTAATAATTGTGTTTTTTTGCAAAATTAATGGGTTCAATTTTGGGTAGGATATTGATTTTTCTAAAATCTAATGCTGCAATTATATTTTAGAAAAATCATACTCAATACTTTTCATCAAAATCAGGCTTGAGACTCCTTTGATCATTTTGCGTTATTCCTCATAGTTTCGGATTTGGCCATCCATGAATAATCACCCTGTATAATATCTCCGAATCCAAATAGTTTTCGACTTTGAAGCCATAGTAAAAAATAATGCATTACATGTGTGTTTAAAAAAGGTGTACTTGATTATTATTGATAGCCGTTACAAAAAACCCAAACAGGATAACAACTATAAAACTTTGCAAATTCAGTTGATTTTAATTATCTACACTAATATTATAAAGAGGAAAACTTTGTTTGTTTGGTTGTAATGAATAAACTCAAAAACTACTATGCCGATTTCAAAAATTCTTGCACCATTGGAAAGTTACATTCATCCTGAGTAACATAGGCCATATTTTATCCCCGTAGTCCCACGGGAACGAAAACTGCGCCGGTGAAACCGCGTCACGTCCGCTAGTATTTAATAACTCATTAGCCACTGCAGTTATGCAGGTATGTAGTTAGTCATAAGGACGCGTGAATTTTAAGGATTACTTAGGTCATGTAAGCTTATCACCATTTTGCATAAACTTAAAATAGCAAAAATAATTAAACATTTCTAAGGAAGTTATCTAATGTTTGCAAATAAGATTGTGTGACTTTAATGATTTGCAGCCTGACATACCTGTTTTAAGAAGCTATCCTCCTGGCACTTAAACACCATGGTTACTCTTTGCTTTATACTATAATATGATGAAATGTTTGGTAATTCGGTATTTAGTACGCCGCTTTATAGGTTATATTCTAATTAGTAGCCGAAATATATTTATATAAGACGTATAGATTTATTTAGAAATATAACTTGTGGTATATGTCACTTTTTACTATTTTTAGCTAATATTCAAATGAAAAATAAAGCTGGTAATTTAACAAGAGCCTGGCACGGGCACAGCTGACTTGAATGACAATGACAGCTGAGTGACAGCTGAGCCTGACACCTTTCAATCAGTTTTGAAATGGGAAGCGAAGCGGGTATTCTACTGAAGCTGGAGTTACAGGCATGGAATTCAAATATTCCACAATAATTTACCCTGAAGACCGACGATGGCAGAATCTTATCCGCCAAACCGGAGCTACTGAGGGAGATCGAGAGCTTCTATGGACAGTTGTACACGTCAACCAGCAAACCCATTGTCGACCTAGCAAACGACCCAAGAGCTAGACTAACCCGACACTATACCGAAGACATCCCGGACGTCAGCCTGTATGAGATTAGGATGGCTCTGAAACAACTCAAAAACAACAAGGCACCGGGGGATGACGGAATTACTGCCGAACTCCTGAAGGCGGGTGAAAAACCAGTACTTAAGGCCCTTCAGAAGCTGTTCAATTCCGTCATACTCGAGGGGAAAACGCCTCAGGCATGGTGCAGGGGTGTGGTGGTGCTCTTTTTCAAGAAGGGTGACAATGCCCGGTTGAAGAATTACAGGCCCATCTCACTTCTAAGCCATGTTTACAAGTTGTTTTCAAGAGTCATCACGAATCGTCTCGCGCGCAGGTTTGACGATTTCCAGCCACCCGAACAAGCCGGTTTCCGAAAAGGTTTTAGCACCGTGGACCACATACATACGCTTCGGCAGGTTATACAGAAGACCGAAGAGTATATCTTGCCTCTCTGCTTAGCGTTTGTGGACTACGAAAAAGCCAATCGAAACCTGGGCTGTACTGCAGTCTCTCCAACGGTGCCAAATTGACTATCGGTACATCGAGGTGTTGAAGTGTTTGTACAAAAACGCCACCATGTCAGTCCGACTTCAGGACCAAGCCTCGGAACCTATCCTTCTGCAGCGAGGTGTAAGACAGGGAGACGTCATATCTCCGAAACTGTTCACCGCTGCACTGGAGGATGTCTTCAAGGTTCTGGACTGGAGAGGGCTAGGCATCAACGTCAATGGCGAGTACATCACTCACCTTCGGTTTGCCGACGATATTGTGGTCATGGCTGAGACCATGGAGGACCTCAGTACAATGCTCGATGACCTCAGTAGAGCCTCCAAAAGAGTGGGTCTAAAAATGAACATGGACAAGACGAAGGTCATGTTGAATGCCCATGTCACACCCATTCCTATCAAGATCGGAGACTCTACACTCGAAATTGTAGACGATTATGTATACCTAGGACAAACGGTCCAGTTAGGTAGGTCTAACTTCGAGAAAGAGGTCAATCGTCGAATCCGACTCGGCTGGGCAGCGTTCGGGAAGCTGCGCGGTATCTTCTCGTCCAACTTACCGCAGTGTCTCAAGACGAAAGTCTATGACCAGTGTGTGTTGCCAGTGATTACATACGGGACCGAAACGTGGTCGCTCACAATGGGCCTTATCAAAAGGCTTAAAGTCACCCAAAGGGCAATGGAGAGGGCTATGCTCGGAGTTTCCTTGCGTGATCGAATCAGAAATGAAGACATCCGCAAGAGAACCAAGGTCACCGACGTAGCCCGAAGAATTGCTAAACTTAAGTGGCAGTGGGCAGGGCACATTGCTCGCAGAACGGATGGCCGATGGGGCCGAAAAGTTCTGGAGTGGCGACCGCGAACCGGAAGACGATGCATTGGAAGACCTCCCACTAGGTGGACCGATGACCTGGTGAAGGTTGCGGGAATCCGGTGGATGCGAGTAGCAAGGGACCGGTCAATGTGGCGACACTTGGGGGAGGCCTATGTCCAGCAGTGGACGTCTTTCGGCTGAGATGACGATGATGATGATGACAATAATTTATTAAATCAATGATAGTATTGATGCTAGTCAATGCATCAGTGAATGGATTTAACTTGGATATCTCGGAAACGTGACACACTAGAACGTTTTGATTCAAAGAAAACTTGTTTGTGTTATTGATGCTCGCTATATCCATTAATTAATTTGGCGGAAGTAAATCCGGCCAAAAAATTCAAATCCCTTTGCTGCTCTTTATTAGGATCATATGCTCATTTGTTTTAAGCAACAGTGAACAGGCAACCTCTGAACACGCCCCCCGTCCATCATAGACCTCATCCTTCGATCAATAATAGTATTGATCAATAGTAGTACCTACTATTAATGATCGAAGACCTCATCCATCGCTTTCCATCAGGCGTGATCGAGGTCAAAAGCGGGACCACTTTGTAATATACAAAAAAAAATGGTAGCCAGTTTCTGATCGTGCATAACATAAATAAATGTAGGTACTATTCTAAATACCTACTTATACACCAGCACTATCAATTTATTTTCACTTTCTAGGAGACCTGCTCATCATGCGTGTATTCTGCCCGCTACGGTGCACGAAGTTGGACACTTAGGTCCATCTTCACCAAAAAGATGACGGCAGACCGCGACGCTGCGAGGACCGAGGTGGTGTGACGATCTGATCTCGTTTGCGGGGCGACCATGGCCAGATCTACTTACTAAAAGTAGTTCAAACCAAGTTTACATGGTAACATATATATTTTTTCAGTTTTATCATTCTCTTATTTTAGAAGCTACAGGGTAAAATGTGTGCCTACTTGTACTTTGTAAGTAGATGTATTCTGTGAACCGAATACTTCTACTTACAAAGTTTTAACAGCATAGTTCCTATAGTTTCGGAAAAAAGTGGCTGTGACATACGGACGGACAGACAGACAGACATGACGAATCCATAAGGGTTCCGTTTTTTGCCATATGGCTACGGAACCCTAAAAAGGATCAAAAGTTGGTACTCTGTGATTGATACTGACAGACCTGTCTGTACCTACCTACTTTCGAAAATAATGGCACTGGAACCATTGAGCTAACATATTTATCTATGACTGGAACTACAAATAAAACCGGTTTTAATTTTAATATACATTTTATTTTTTATTGTTTGTATAATTCTTGATTGCCTGATCAATAACAGATACAGCAAAGTCGACGTCCTCTTTGTTGATGCACATCGGAGGTTTTATCCGCATAACCTGCAAAAGTATAAATTTAAATTATGTTTAGGCATTCTTGCCAGTTTATGCATAGACGCCTCTAGCTCTCAGAATAATGATTAGTCATTATTCTGAGCTCTAGCTAGACTTATTTTTTTTAATATAAAGGTACTATTTGGTTATTAAAAAACGAATGTTTAAGGATGATCGGCCAAATAGGTGCGCATCAAGTTTTGACCGACTGTGGACACCTATCGGTGGTCACGGCAAAATCCTTCAGTAATCTGTAAAATACATTATGTAACCGAATAAACTTTGAACTCGTGTTGACCGATTGCTGACTTTGTAGATACAATCAGTCAACAACACTAGTACCTACAGTGCTGCAAAAAAAATAAGACCCGCATCCACATCTGCGGATGTGAGCCTCTAAAATGCGCAACCGCAACCGCATACTATGCGGATGTTGAAAAATATGCATCCTATACGTAATTAACATAAAATAACTATGCAGGACTTTAGTTAACGAACCGATTGCCATGACTTACATTGTTCCATCTTCCCCCGCGTCCAATAAGTACTCCCATGTCCTTCATGTCTTCATGAATGCTGTTCACGTCAGCTATGTCCAAAGGCTTCTTGGTTCCCGGTACAACGTACTCGAAGCCAAGCATCAGGCCCTTCCCGCGAACGTCACCGATCACTGGGTGTATCTTTTGCAACTGCATCAGTTGTTCGATGAAGTACTTGCCGGTTTCTTTGCAATTCTTTTGTAATTCTTCCTCCTCTATCACCTAAAATTTCGTTAGAAGCATAAGATTAACCAATAGACTAGTTTCCACCGCTGCACCGTCAATAAATTGCAATCTATTTAGTCCGTCAGTTGAGAGTAAGTATTGGTATTCATGAATATTGACACAGATCAAACGCATCAAACCTCGGGAGTTGGGGCTCGTGACGTCTCAAATAACGCACTAAAAAAACTTAAATTAAAGCGTCGATTCAATTTTTTCTTACGTAACAAAAGAAAAATATGTAATATTTTTTGGAAATATATCTGACGAACTAATTCGATTTTTTTAGTCACCTAACCTATTAAGGTGACCCCTCATAGGAAGCATTCGCTTGTCTTGTAACATTTCAGATTTGAGCATGAGATACATCAGTAACTGTAGAGGACAAAGCATAACAGTGTAACAGTGCGCTACCTGTGGCGATCATCGAGATATAAGTACTTAGTACTTATATCTCAATGGTGGCAATAGAGTTTGTAACAATAACAAAAAAAAAAAAAAGAGAATGCTCAGCTTAGGTCCGGTGAATGAATATTGCTTAATGTGCGCCCTATTGATGATTACATAGCCACTCGCCACTGGCTGGACTGTAGTTAACTCTTCAGGGAAATACAGGCCTGATATTATTGTATGTACCTATAGCTAGTTCGTAGGTACTTCTATGTACTTACATACTTTATTATCTTTTCTCTTAGATACCTTATTTACTATACTTAATGAAGCGATGCCTTTACCAACGCGGATACATCGACACGTGGAGCTATTTTATTACATCATAGGTTGATAAGATTGCACATCGTTTTGTAAATTATTATGTCAATTAAAACGAAACACAAAAGATAACAGGTTCTTCAGATTCATCTATTTTATTGCACATAATGATGATAATATTTGTGCATTAATATTGACATAATTTTGTGCAGACAAAGCTAGATTAGAAACAATCGTAGGTCCTTCATGGACCAATTAAGTACCTACTGCTCACCAGGAGAGTTCGATTTTGACTGCCTTGAGTGCACTTACGACAACTAGGCCAGTCTAGTGGTCGTAAACGCACTTTTCTGGTACCGAGCTTAATGCATAGGTTGGGCAAATTAATTAGGAATGTGTAAGTAACCTATCAGAGTCTGAAATTACCCGTGCCTACTAAACAATCTGTCTCTGTTATAGTAAGGATCCACACAGGATCCTAACTAGAGAAAAAATGTCGTATCTCCAAGGTTCTCCGCTTCTTCCAAACTTGTCAAAAGAGTTTAAATAGCATAGACAAACTTACATCCAAAACAGCTTTACCCACAGCTCCAGCCATAGGATTGCCGCCAAAAGTGTTGAAATACGTCGATCCGGTGTGTGCAGCGGCTATCTCCTTCGTGGTGACCACAGCAGCCATTGGAAACCCATTGCCTATGCCTTTTGCCATTGTCACAATGTCGGGGAGCACCTCGTGGTTTTCGAAACCCCAGAAAGCGTCTCCGGTACGTCCAAAACCGGTTTGAACCTGAAAACGACAAAAATAAAAATACTGGGTGTTCTGGGAAAGGTCATCAGTCATGTATTAAAAAAAAACCTCTAAAAAGAAAAATGACCTAAGTATAACTTACTTCATCAGCCACGTATACGCCGCCATATTTCTTGATGAGTTGGTGGGCTTTCTTCAGATATCCTTTGGGGAACTGTACGGTGCCGTTGACTCCCTGTATCGACTCAGCGAACAAAGCTGCCAGACGTCCCTTGGGTATCGAGTTTTCTAGAAGCTGCCAAATGAAATAGGAAAAACTTTAGAATGGAGGCAAAATGGCGGCTGATCGGCGCCAATCGATATTGGATACTCCAAAAACCAAAAACCCGCCTACTGAAACCCACGCTCTAAAAAGTATAAAACAAGTAAATATACTCGTTTGAAAATGTCACGGGTTTATAAAAAAACAATTTTTATCATCCATTAATTAGTTACACGTTTAGGTAAGTAATTGACTTAAGTATTTAATAAATATTCATTACGATGTTAAGAGGATGGCTGTGTTCCACTTTACCCTTAAGTTTACGAGTATGAACCCTCACTGGTGTTTGGATTGTTTTCTTAACAGGGTAGTTGACAGTGCTTTCCGCAAACGTTATTTTGCATGGAATGCACCAAAGGAGTACCGACCTACTCTACTAGTCTTTTGAAAGTGTTAACTATAAGGTTGTCTGCCCAATTGCCACAATTACCTCGTTAAGTTGGTGAATATATTTGTCTGAAGTCACGCAGTCGCCGGGGCAACCACATGCTCCGGGCACCTGAGACAGCGAGTCTCGACACCCACCAAAAATGCCGCGATAAGGGTCCGGTAACATGGTCTGAAAACAAAGATAAACGAATTGAGCAACTTACTCGTATTATAAGCTTACCTTGTCTTACAGACCATAATCAGTAAAACCATCTTAGAAAGTATGCAAGTGGAAAAAAAACGATCCAAGACCTGTCCCCTTTTTTTTTTGGGAAGTCATCAAATAACTTCTCCCACACTTGGCGGAGCTGGAGGGAGTGTCAGACTTTTACTGACTTAAATCCATCCATGTTCCTTTCTCGCCCTTTACGTTCCGGGGCCGCGGTGGTTGGGGCGAGAGGCTCTCTCCCTCAAGACCTGTGCCCTGATGTAGCAATTCCAATCAGTATTAGGTAAAGGTTTTCATTAATCTTACAAACGAATCCAGTCTTCGGGCTGCTATTGAAAATCACAAATTTCAGCTCGGTTGACGCTCGCACACCCTCACCCGTTTTGCAGTACCTACACCTTCGAGATGAGCAGTCGATATTTTTGCTATTACGGGAATATCCTGGATGAGGCGCCGCGCCGGCACAAGAACGTGGAGCTTGTCATAAACAAAGAGAGGCTTATACCCAGCAGTGGGTGAAGTCGGGCTATGGATGATGACGATTATGATGATGACACCTTCGACACCCGAGATAGATAGACGTAAAGATACATTTCGAACTTACGTGATAAAATCCAGGAGGCACAGGTACTTTCATTCTGTAAGATTGGGTGGCAGTAAGTCCCATCAGGGCGGAGGAGTAGCCATGGTAGCTGCTCTGAAGAGACACCACGTCATGGTTGCCAGTGTACGCCTTCGCCAGCAGGGTAGCGAGGTCATTCGCTTCGCTGCCACTGTTCACGAGGTAAACCACCTGGAGTATTTCACAATGGTTATAGTATTGAAGGAGGAAAGGGGCTGTTGAGACATTACTTAGCATGTTCTACCGAGTTTAGTGATGGTTTGTCAGTTTTCACTCTTAAGCCCTAAGTAATAGAGTTGAATAGTGGTCGACAGTCGGTGAACTGCGTAGTACCAGCAGATCAATCTACCCGAAACTGTAAAATTTCTCCAATCGATCTTGAACCTAATGAATTAGCGACATAAGTAATAGAAAATCTATTCAACTTTGACAGATTGTAGCTTATGACACCTTTTTATGATCACACCTTTCTCAACACATGCTGTATAGCCTATACAGCGTGTATCTTTCTTTCGTGTAGGGATCTCTTGGACTTCGAAGTACCCATGCGGTGTAGGTCATGGCACTTAGGGTACTTTATTACATACCTACTTATTATTAAGCCTATAGGTAGACACGCCGTCATCAATCAATCAATTGCCACAGATTCACAGGGCTGTATTCATAGATATAATAAATTTCTGTGGCTGTATCTAGTGACCGTATATAAGAAATTCAGTTCACACGACTTAAACCATACATATGTAGGTAGGTACCTGAAATTACATCAATAAACATCGTTATTAGGTATATGGTAGACGACAAAAAAAATCTTTTACATCCCCCCATCTCGGAAAGAGTATATTTTGCTCTTCGAAATCTGAGTGCAAAAGCCGTTTTTATCAAAAAAATAAAACAAATTTGAATTTAGAACATCGTGTGCACGAAGTATTACCAGTATTACTATGTGAATTCAAAACATAATTAAACCTATTTACTTCTACCTCCATTGTGAAGAATTTATATTTTTTTCATTTATTAAGAACTCAGACTCGGAACCTTCTTGGTGTACTTTTTTTAATATGTTTTGCGCGCCATTTTCTTTTCACGCCATACTATTAACACCCTAGGTTAAAAAAAATTGGTTGTCTGTAAAGTCGGTTTACGGACGATAGATTTACGTGATAACGTCATAATAATTATTTTATGTAATACAAAAAAGGAGGTGGAACGTTACTATGGAACGTTACTATGGAACGTTACTATTTTTCATGAGTGTTGCTGGTATTATCAATTTATAAGACGTTATCACGTCAACAAAGAACTTAAAAACAAGTGAAAAACCTAATATGACCACTCATTATCTAGCGACGAGGAAGTTTATTTGACGCCAACAGAATTAACTGAGTTTGTTAATAACTCGCAATTTTTTTTGCGTTTATTCATTTCCTTGCTGAGGTGGGATGAAAAGTTACGTGTTGCACTCGAGTGCAAAGATTTTTCATCTCGTGCTCTTTTGATTCCCTCGCTAACGCTCAAGATTCTAACTTTAGAATCTTTCGCTTGCTTGGTTATCAAAATAGAGCACGCGGTTAAAAAACAACTTTGCACTCTTGAATAACAAATAACTATTATGCCCGTTTTTTTTTTCTTTTGTTACGTAAATCCAAATCGAAGAAGATACGACGTGAACCTTTTGAAATTCTCAATACTTCTCGCCTAGGTACAATTTTAGAGCGTACTGAATGACGTCATGAGCCCTCACTCCCGAGTTTTGATGCGTTTTATCTTTGTCAATATTTATTAATTTACGAATATAAAAAATGAGTGTCCATTATTTTCCAAAAATATTGCATGGAAACACCTTTTTAGCACTCAAAGCATTGTGCTGATGGCATTAAGCACAGGGCTCATGGGAGTATTTAAAGCAAAGTTATACCATTTTTTTAAGTATTCAAATGAAACGATTTTATTAAAAAAAAAAGGTTGAACTCACATAAAACTTGATGCAAATACTGTTTAAAATTGGAATGTCTCAAAAAGAGGTTATGAAATTTTAGGACACGGCCTCATTATGGATAGAGTTCCAAATTTGAAATAGTATGCAGTTGCAAGAGGTCCGCAAAAAATTACCGCGGTTCATTTCATGCACCTTGATGAGAACTTCAGAGTCAGCTGATGACTGTCATCGAGTGTCTAAGGCTGAAGACGTAAGGCTGTCAAGTGGTATTTGTAAACATGGTAATTTATCCTTTTCCAAATAAATACGCTGTTAATCACAAGTAGGTATTTAGTTTTGAACAAATTGTCTTTGGGTACGTTATTTGATTTCAATGAATATCTTAGAGAAGATACACCGTTTTAAATAACACCGCAGCAAAATAATGAGCAGGTATCGAGCAAATTATAAATACTGTGTACCGGGCCCGCATTTTCATTATGTGGAATGATGTGTGTGATGTGCTCCTTGAGAATTGTATTATAGGTGCTTACGACCCAGTCTCTCTAACCCTCTCTTTCCCTTATGTGACGCAGACGAAGTTGCGTGGATCTGCTAGTCTATTTATATATTTAAATAACTTTGGGAAGTAAATATATCAGTTATCTTGATAACAACTTATATTTAAACAAAACTACAATGTTTGGACCAATTCTTATCTTTTTCACATGATCCGGCTTTTACTACGTAATAATAGTGTCAATATTATTATAATAATTATGATTGCTATCGCGAATCGTGACCTTGTTGTGGCTTATGTGGCGTTTGTTGCACGCTATACATTCGGCGGGATAAATCGACAGATAGTTAATTCCTTAGTAATTATAATACCAGCTAATTACTGTCCCGTTACGTTTTTCCTACTCCTCCGCTATACTTTTCTGTTAAATCAGCAATCAAAAAGAAAGCACGTATCCAGACTTTTGATTCGGCGAGAGACAAACATTGAAACGACCATGTGAACTGTGTAAAAATCACTCTAATCACTGTTCTATAATTACGGTACTTCGCAGTGGTTATGATAAGTCAGATTTGGAAGGGGGGAGGGCATAAATCCCATATATCCTCCCTGGAAACTTTCACCCCCTGGATACAAAAATTGTTTCTCTGGAACTTCGTCGAGCTTCATCTTCTCGGCGTTTTCCTGGTGGTCGCCACTGTTGATTCTGGCTTTCATGAGTTACAGTGGTTTTGGAATAGTGTGGCGGGCTGTCCCACGACAGGGCAAAGAGTTCTTCTCATATAGAGAAGTCCTCAATTTTTAATCATTCATCAACTGATAATTACATTACCTTAGTAACAATTTTTCAGAATAGACGTAAAGGGAAGAGAATAAAAGCTAAGTGCGAGTTGGACTTCCGCATGAAGGGTTCCGTAAACTTCCGTACTATCACAGTATACGTATACATACAGTCTGGTAACAGACGGACGGATAGTGGAGTCTTAGTAATAGGGTCCCGTTTTGCCCATTGAGTACGGAACTCTAAAAAGTACCAAAGTACTTATGATTAAAAAAAACTGAAAAATAAGCACATTTTATAGTTAGAAGCAAGCGAGATGCATTTGACTATAAAATTATGAAAGTAGAATGGGTCCCACCTGCTTCCAATTTTTGTCTGCTAAATAAACTAGCTTTGCTATCTCACAGAGAGGTAGGATGAACATAATCAAATTGTAAAGTCCCCACTACAGAGACAAAAACTTACTAAGGAAAAGAGGGCCATAACCAACCATTATCTACCACGCTGTTCCACATATTTTTGGTTTACGCTTTCAGATGAAAGCGTCAGGATAGCCTTCTAAATTCAAATTTTCTTACGATTTTTGCAATTTGAAGGCCAGTACTAAGTTGTATAGGGATTAAAATATTGTTCGCGACTGTAAAACGTATGTAGTTATACAACTATAATCATCAAAATCGTCAATACAACCCTTTAACATCATAGGGGTCGAGTAACGACTATTTCTAGGTCAAAGACATTCCTCGGTCTTTATGAATGATGGCTACCCTGTAGCATTAGCCTTAAGGACATACCGGTCTCCTCACGCTGTTCTCCTTTAACTTTTTATGAACAGCGGTGATTCAATATTTACACAAACTTAGGTGCCTGGTTGGGTACGAAAGTGGCGTGCCTATAGTGGCCAACAATATACCCCTAGGGCAAGTATACTGTTCAGAAAACCCTAGAGTAGTGGGTTATAAGGGCTAGTCAAGGTTGTATGAAAGTACCTGCAGTCTTCGAATCTACGCCCTACCCACGACACCTACCGAAGCCAGCAAGCACACCAAACTACCCGAAACTGATTTTTTTCCCAGTCAACCTTGAACCGAATGCTTTAGGGATAAAGTTGATATTCTATGAAAAAAAAACATGTGGGGCAGTCTTTGGGGACTGCCGATAGAAGTGAGAACTAAGTAATCTATATCTGCTACGAGTTGTGCGCCGCACGCCTAAGTGGTGCTACGGCGTAGCGGATCGGCTACGAGTGCTACGAAGCGTTACGTGACGGTCACAATCACCCAAAAAGTGCTCAACGCGCATAAACAAGTTTTCACTTTAAACATTGTAAGATTGTAGTAGCTTGATATGCTCAAAATAACAAATAATCACGGAAGATATCCCGTAAGTGACAATATAAGTTTAGTTTTAAACCGTGAAAGCCTAAAACAGTGTTTGATATGCTATCGTCTGTCTGTACCAAAGTCGAGACGACACTATTGGCCACCACTGCAGTACGGCCATAACCTGTTTATAATGGTATAAACCAGACCGGTTTTACTGAAGTTCAAAAGCATGGGCTTTTGAAGTTCAGTAAAACCGGTCAGCACAGGTTCTAGAACGGTTTCGGACGTCAGTGTCTGATAGATACTTCAGCACATCCGGGGCTATCCTATGCCGTTTGTCTGTAACTTAGGTACTTACGCATAACTGTCAGTTATGCCCACGTCTCGTTGCTACCGATGTTTGTATAGACAATCCGCGTCACCTACCTAGCTTCAACTTGATTCATAGAAAAGTCAAAAAAAGCTTTTCTGTGACGTTTTATTTCTAATTACCGTCCCTAAGCTAAATGTAAAACAGACAGAGATAACAACCTACCCGTACCTGTTTGTAAGTTATTGAAAATAGCCGTTATTCAATCCTTACCTGCCGGTTTCAGTGTATCTTAACTTATGCTGTCTATTAATTAGGTACCTTGAGATCTCCAGGAAACTTCGACACCAACTGCTCCACATACTCGTAAATCTTCGGGTGGCGATAAATATTCGTGCAATGCCAAAGAGTGTTTATTTGATCTTGTAAAGCGCCAACCACCTTGCTGAAAATAAAATCAAGTAAAATAATTATTCATTTGTTTAGATAGGATATCTTTTTTTTTTTGTTTATTTAGATCAATTTAAAAAAAAACAACTGAGACATAGTATAAAAGGAGGAAGTAGGTTATCTTCATACAAACGCACCACGCGCGGCTTGTATTTATGCGCCATACTATCTTTACGTCGGCGTCGCTGCAATTCTCGATCCGTTTTTTATTGCCGCCAGTCGAGGCTAACACCGCACAAGGTGCGCGCATCATGGCTTTTTGGCACCGCTAAATAAATGAAAAATGTGTGATAATCGCGGGATAACTTATTACTTATGTCTAAATAATTCAAGAGAACAGAAAAAGTCGCTTATTCTAGCTTAAAATGTATACTTGATGGCCTACTTATTTTTGTTGTTGTATTTGTTTTCTATCAGACAGACAAAGTAGACAGGCCTATTTCCCAATAGAATGTATTAGTACTTTATAAGTCTGTCAATTGATACGCCGCTTTACGCTTAGTCATGCTGATTTCTCAGTATTGTAGGTAGGTATAGAAACTAAGTACTTACTTGCAGTTACAAAATCGTAATCAGATTTAAATAGACCAAAGTGCGAAAAGTATCCAACTTTCAACTTCTTGTCAACAGAATAAAAATTGACAACCCCTTTTTTTCGGATGGGAAATCATATAGTGACAACCCTGAGACAGGTAAGTACCGGTACGGTAGGCAATTAAGACGCGGATTGTGCCGGAGATAGCCTACTGCCCCTTTTTATACTATGACTAAGACATGACGAAGATCATAAATGTACTTAAACTGGATTTAACAATGATTACAAAAATTATAATTGCAATCACAATAATTATTAAAAAAGCAATTCAATTGAATAAATTACCTATAGTTTATGTACTAAAATTATATTAATAACTAGCTTCTGCCCGCAACTTCGTTCGCGTGAAGTTTTAATATCGCAACGCATCGCCTGCTCAACGGAAGCTTTTTTCCCGCTTGCAACATTTCTTATTGCTGCTCCGCTCCTATTACAATTTTCTATTTAAGGATATTGGCATCATGACGGTTCATTGCCCATACATTTACGAAAACATAATGTACGTCAGAAAAAATCTGCGTCTTTTCGGTAAAAGAGGTGACAGACACAATTATAGTACTAGAAATAGGGACCAACTAAGTAGTTCAGCCAGGCTTTAGACTCGCTAAAGTAGACTCATCTTTCATGGGGTACTGTTTGAGATGCTATTATAAAATTCCAAAAAGTATTCTTGAGCTGAATGAGACTAAAAAAAAACATGCATTAAACGCACACTATGTAAGCAAGCATATTACAAGTTGCGCGATTATATCGCTGACAAAAATGCTTGGCTCAATGCTGGTCCTGCTCCACAAGGACAGGGGCGCAAAAATTGATATCATGGTATTGTTGGAGCTGCTGAAGATTGTACAACTATCTTTGTATTGTATAGATTCAATCTCTTTAGTATTATATAATCGCATAGCCTATATTGTGTAAGTACTATGTACTAGAAAGCTATCATTCACTGGAAACCTACTTTAGTTATTGACTTGAATGTGCCCTGGCGGTTGAAGTATGTCATGCTCATTCAAATGTCTCGCTGATGGTGGCGCGTGTGTCAGATCATTTATTTCCCTTCAAAATGGTTGAGCTGAATGGTGCTGATCCATGCGTCATGTTCATGTGGTCATCTCTTAATTGCTATGGCTTATTTGAATGAATTATTTTGTTTTTATGGACACTTTTAACGTGCAACGTAAAATTGAATTATCATAAAAAGTACTTATAACTTAGTTATAATTTAGTTTCAAATATTTCTTTAAAATAACATAGATTTGAGCAATATATTTACTATTTTTTCAGTTATGAAAGTGAAAAATAATGCCGGAATAGTGTGTGGTGGAATAGTCTGTCGCAGTCAAAAAAACAAAATAGGCAGGAAAGCGGCAATCAGATCTTCATTTTTTTTTCGAGTTGTTTCGTGTTTTTTTTTGTATTCGTAATGAAAAGCAGTGTTTACCTCGGGTTAAAGACTTATTTAGTCCCTCGAACTATTAGCGCCCGCGCTACGCTTGGGCGCCAAACGGCCCGTCTCGGTACTAGGTAAATAAGTCACCCCTAGGGTAACAATGTACTATTTAATTTTGGTGATCACAAAAGTTACGTTTTACTAAATTCTGTTGCTACTTGGTACGTAAGTTAAACACGCCGAATCATACCTACGGGAAACGTAATTTATAGCAAGATGATTAAGAAAAAAAAAACTTGTAATAAGTAAATGGTAGAGGTTATCAATTTTTCTTATTATTTTTAGCATCATAGTTTTTTTGGATGTTACGTTTTACTATATTCTGGTGTTAGGTACCTAAGTTAAACAAGCCAATTTATACCCACGGTAAACGCAATATAAATAACATACCTATAGATTTTATTAAACAAATCTTAAAATAAGTAAATGTTATGCAAGAAACGAGTAGGTATCTATTTTTAACGGACTTCAAGAAGAGGTTATCAATAAATTCGGTTGATTTTGTATCTACCTACCTAATGATCAACGTAATTTTTGCCTATTGTTAACCGATATTTTTTTTTTCCGAAACGAACTCTTCAACAATAGTATTTTTACTTTTTGAGTTACGGAACCCTAAAAATGATTAGAAAATTGATCTCATATAATTACGTAGTTTGAAATTGACATTTTTAAATAATTAAAAGAAATATTTTTATTAAACGAAATTGGTGCCCAGTGGTAGGTCTGTATATTTAAAAACAATAACACAAAAGGTTTAACACAGATAACTTCATTAGTTCGGGAAATATAGTTAAAATTGTGAAGTGTTTTGTGCAGATTAGATTTTTAAATTATCCGTCTCCATTTTCATCTAGGTATAATATAAAATTCTGTCAATACTTAGTAATGGGCAAGCGGCCCTTTCCAGTAAAACATCGACCCAGGCATTGTTATTTCAGTGAATTTGTATTGTTTTCGAGGGTAGACAAACTTCTAACTTTACCCAGAAGAGTACATAATACCTAAAAGTTGGTCATTGTAATTGAAGCTAAGATTTAAATGGGATAAGAATAAAGGGTGTAAAACACCTCTTAACGAATACGAAAGGCACTTGTTCTCCTCGTCATTCTGATCATTTTTTTGGTCTACACCATACCTGGGAACCTTCTAGTTACGGAGATATAGGGGGTCAAAGTTGCAAGAATTTTACAAGTTTTTTTTTAAATACCACTTTTTGTCACATGATTTTTACTTTAAATATCTCTACGTCCTCCGTACTATTCAATCCATCCATCCGCTCAATGTTTTAAGCGCGTTACTTTGAGTTATACCACAAAACATGATTTATAACCTCAAAAAAAAAAGTTGTTTCCCAGCAATATTTTTTGCGGAAAGTTACTTAGTTTGATGTACAGAATGCTTGGTTAACGGCTTTGTGATGAGGTGAAATACACCCTGTATTATTTTGGAACAAATCTGATTCGTGTAACGGTTAGGCCCATAATGGGGGTCTCCTTTAGCTTCCGTTGACTTCGGAAACGCTTAATTAATTTTCCACAAATAAACTGAATGAAACAGCCCAAAGTCACCGAAGTCTGAAGCTAAAGTTGAAAATATATTAGAATTGTTCGAATTTGAGTTTTAATTAAGAGTTCATTCACATTTTTTTTCTAATTTTTCTTCCAAAAACAATAATAAATGTATTATTATTAAATTATTTATTTACTTACACACAAAATACGCAACAGGACATTACATATATAATTATTTGTGATATTTATTTAGAACAATTCCGAGAGAAATAATCTATCTTTCTCGGGATTTGTTTTTAAATTTTGTGGCCATATCTTCTAAACCATAATCACACATCTAAAATGAGAGTTTTGGTGAGAACTTACCCTCCGCGTTCGTTCTAGGCTTGTATAGGTGGCACAGCTTATAAAATTCAGGGTGACACATACCACCCAACCAACAATTTTTCCCTATAACCAAACCTTTTATCTCCAAAAAGCTGGGTAAATGTTGTATAAAGGTTTCGGCAGTGATTCATTGTTGTGTAAAAGCGTTTGCCAATACTAATTGGCTCTATAAGTTTATACAGCAAAAACGACCTATTAGGAATTTGATGTAAAGGTTTTCTTCGTGACTATATAGTCAGGAGTTATTGCAACCACCAATATAACTAGTATACAACGATATAACTTTATTACAGTATTTACTGTCGCCTCTGATTAACGCAATAAAGGTTCTGAACGTACTATAATGGGTCTTTCGTTATAGTAGAGATAAAAACTAAAGAATAGGCCAATATTGTGATATTGTGGGTTATTAGATCGTCGTTATAGTACATAGTACTATGGGCACAAAAAAACTATGACAGCGAGATTTGGTGATATAGCTGAGTTTCAAATTACATTTATGTTGCCCAACTTGTCTTAAAAAGGTTTTTTAAAGCTCGTTATAGTCGTAGTGATAAACTTATCACAAGGATACTTTTTAGAACTGGATATTTTTTTTATAGCTGTATTAGTTCCTCTTTTACACAATAACGGAGATCCTTTCGCTTTTAAAACATAATTACTGTGTGTAAAGGTATTCTACCGCGCTTCTACAAAAACGACATTTTGATTCCCATTATAGAAAATTGACCCAATTATAGAAAATGGTTCCGTACAAAATACGTTTAATGAACGTAGTCAAAGAAAATGACAATTATTTAAATATGGACAATGATTCCAGTAGTGGTTTGGTTCCCGAAGCTCAATTATTCTATTAAGAAAAATCAGCAACTTTATCACAAAAAGTCAGAGTATGAATAAATAATAACTAATAAGTATGACTCTGACTTCGTACTAGTGCTGATTTAGAAACTCATGTTTTCTGACGTGTTTAATAAAAAACGAATAAGATCGATAAAAAACACACATTTATGGCACACGGACGGGCTCAAAAGGAACCCTAATTTCTTGTAATGGTGGTTGATATCTGTCGTGACGAGTGCTATAGTAGAGTTCAGGAAGCTGGAAGTGTGTTTATGACTTAAAATTCGTAATTATTTAAGTAAAAGCTCAATAATTCGAGGGGGCGTTCAAATATTGCCGTAAACCCATACAAAGTTTATCAGTAAAATAACAGTCGCACATCATTTTCCTGCTATGAGATGAATAATTTAATTACAAAATAAAATAATACCTAACTCCGATTACACTTTCTGATTTCCTCGTATTCTATATCTTTTGCTCTTCAAAAACACTGAAGACACTGCAGCGGTGGAAACGAATGTAAATTGAATGAATGATGAATATTAGTGAAGTAATGGAATCATGAACTCTTTTACAGTACTAAAAGGTACTATACTTGTATTGTGGTGGCTTTATATGTCAACAAATAGAGTTAGCGTTACTGTTACATCAACTGTATTAGGCCAAAATGGTCACACCTGACACCGCTACAGTTGTACTATACAATTTAATGGAGATATAATTGCGCTACTTTCTTCGTAGGTGCACCTTCTTAGGCCTTTTATTTGACCACTGATTAGTTTTTACAAAACGTTCTATGGACTTCTATACAACTAACTTTTGTTAGCTACTATGCTTGTATATTTACAAACAAAAAAGTAAATAAGTAGTATATCAACTATTTGGTGTCCACGACACAAGCCTTGCTAAGTGTGCCGCGAGATGTTGCTGTGTGTTAATGTCCAGCGATTTTGTTTTACTTGTTTTGGTCCTAGCCCGTCCATTTACCGGAAATCGTCGACTTGAGTAGGTAGCTGTCCTTAAAGTACCATCAACTTTTGCGCCCATTCAAAGTGAAAGGCGTCTCAAAGTTACATTATCGAACAAGTGAATTTCTGACGATGCCGATGCAACAAAATATTTGAGTAATTTTAAAATCATTCTTTCCATTCACCTCAAATTAATGACAGTTCAAAGTGATTATAATTTTAGATTACTTAACTAAATGCATTAATGTGAAGAGTATACGTAATGTTTATTCAAATTAACTGTTGAATAAAGACATACACTGTTCCTATAAAATAAACAATAAGGTCATCAAAGGAGTTCCTTGTTTGAGTACTCATAGCCAGACTCTTTGTTCGAATTAAAGATTAAACCACCTATTTGAACAACCTATGTAGTAGGTAACTTCCAAAGTACTTAGGTTTCTTATTGAGAAAACAGCGACATAAGTTCCGTTTAAGCCCACACAACTAATTGCCAAACTTAAGTGGCAGTAGGCAGGGCACATTGCTTGCAGAACGGATGGCCGATGGGGACGAAAAGTTCTGGAGTGGCGACTGTGAACCGGAAGTTTTCGGGAAGTTTTCGGGAAGGGAGGTTTTCCAACGCACATTGCGTTGGAAAACCTCCCACTAGTAGGTGGACTGATGACCTGATGAAGGCGGGTATCCGTTGGATGCGAGTCACGCGTCACTTGAGGGAGGCCTATGTGGACGTCTTTGAAATGATGACGATGATCACACGCCAAAAGAAGCCTTATTAAGAAGTACTTACGGGTGACAATGTCCAACGGAGACGGTGACAATGCCCCCGAAGAGGTCTAGGTAGCGGTTTCCTTCGTGGTCGTAAAGCCATTGCATGCGGCCTTGGTGCAGAAGCAGTGGTTTCTTGTAAATATTGAAAACCGCGGGTGGCATGTGCTGACTCTTCACTTGTTCCACCTTCTGGTACGATGGACCCTGAAACAAGAGCAGTAGTTAAGGGTACAGCTGGACCTGCCAGGGTTGCGGGCCTGTTCGAAAGAGATACCGTGGCCCTGGAACATAAAGGGCGAGGAAGGAACATGGATGGGTTTTAGTCAGAACAAGTCTGACACTCCCACCCGCTCCGCCCAGAGTGGGAGAAGTTATTTGATGATTTCCCATCCTAAAAAAAAAGAAAGGGTACAGCTGGAATAAAGCGGTCTATGAGTAAGGCAAAATGTTCTGCAAAATAACTGTTTAGGATGATGTTACTGAGGTTCCTAACATGTTTTTTTCTTATATGATTGATGTGTGTCTATGGTTTATGAGATATTTGCTTTTAGAAAGGCGTTAAATTGTGCCCCTCTAATTTTTAAAGTAAAAAGAAGAAAATTCTGAAAGAAAATGGGTTTGTACATCGTAACAGGAATAGGCATAAAAAGAAAAATACTGTTCAAATATTTTTTGGTAATTTAGCTAACAGACTATTTCGTTTTTTTTTGTCGTCTACCCTATTGGTTGAAAATGAAAAAAACAATGATCTGAAAATCAATGATTTAATCAGTGTTTTTTTTTTGCCTGGATATTTTTGGACGTACTGAAGGCTAAGTTGTCTATCTATTTTAATGGGATTTTAATGTATATGCAGTGGTAACAAAACAATACAGTTTTCCCATCTCGAGCAACACTTCTATTTCATTCCTTGTTCAAAAAATTACTTTATTTAAAAAAAAAGAAACTCACAGTATATTGCTTCGGCGTAAAATCACATTTTGGAATAGCTGGCGCCGCAGCTGCTGCAGTTACATAGCGCCTAATTACCGAATTGCAGCTAAGTTTTACAACTGAAATCAGAACATTTAACACAAAACACAGATTTTATTATGATAAGTAGTGCGCCGTTAGATAAATTAATTTAATTCCATAAGAGTATTATATTGTACCTTTATCGGCCATAGTATGAGCGGTACGACGGCTAAAGTGTTACTGATTTCGTTGTGTTGGCCGCTGCCCCCTGGTGAATAAATCTGCACAAACAATTCAACTAAAGCGCAGTTCACATAGAGAACAATTCGGAGACAACATTTTTAACCGACTTTCAAAAGGAGGAGGTCAATTCGTCGGAACCTTTTTTTTAGTATTCATATTGTATAAGGTGGGGTGTTATTTTAAATAATTTCCTGCCCTTTTCCCTTATTACTTGGGGGTCAGCGCAATATGTTGTTTTCTTCCATTTAGTTATCATTAGGATTAAAAACAATCAACAACAACAATCTTCCCGTAAAACTTCCAGTTCAAATTTTGTTACGATATGTTTTTCCACTTGTCCGTTTTATTTGTATTTCTCCACAAAAGACACCTTCTTTTTAAAATTGGGCTGATAATATAAAATTAACCTTGCACTGTAGGTTTAGTAAACCATTTTTTTTTTCAATTTCCAGGAAGAAAACCGGGAAATATATTTCAAGTACGGACGAAACATCACCTGCACCGGCGCCCGCGCCGGCCGTTATCTTTCCATTTATGTTTTTAAACTTTTGTGTACCTGGGTAAATTTCAACAAATGCCATTTTTTTTATCATATCGGTGAACTTTTTCAATTATACTTTTTTCTATATTTTTCAGGTTTTATGTAATCTTTAGGATATCAAGTATCCCCAAATTTTATATCATCAACGTGTCATTTAAGACTAAGGAGAAAATTCAGTTTGAATTCTGGTTTCCACCGATATGACAAACCCAACAGATTATTTTTCTGTACACCGATATGATAAGTTTATCCACCGAAATTATGTATATATCCAGCGGTATGATAATCTATCCACCTTTGAACATCAATAAGGAAATAGTAGGTATCTCTCATTTTTACAACCAATGTTGACTTAGAACTGAAGACCTGAACTTAGGGTCTTATGTAAGTAGATCACATCCAAAGAGAACTGAGTTCTTAGAAATCCAATTAAAATATTTTTTTTTGAAAATATCTACCTATTTTATATTTACAAAAATCTCATATATAAAATCTAAATATAAATCTAATCTATATATATCTATATCTTTTTAAAATTGCACAATACACATTTATTCCTGTCCAGCTTATTGTTTTGCTGCTTGTACACTTAAAACATTGTAGCTTTCTTCTTTTAACACAGGATCGCTTTTGATTTTAGCTTTTCTTATTCTTTCCAGCAACCTCTTTCTCTCTTTTTTCTCCTCCTCTTGTAGTTTTGGCCTCGGCATTTTGAGACAAAATTAAGCTAATGTTATGTTTTCTTTTTATCTATTTATTATTATGTTCCTATTTACTATTTTTAACTAGAAAATCTTTTCTGTAGAAACCTTTAATGCGTTCAAATTCTCCACGTCACCATCATCATCTCAGCCTATAGACGTACCTACATTACCATTAATACAGACCTCCTCTAATGATACTGTTACGAGCTGGGTATGAGATAAATTAATTACTACCGATTAAACAACACAATAACTTTATTAATCACAAAACAATCAAAACTTAATCACAAATACACTACTGTTTACTATTCACTTAGATATCGCACTTGTAGTTCACTTGGATTCGCTTCGTTGTGTCGCTAAAACAAGACTGACCGTCGCGGCCCTGAGCGCTCTATTTATACTCGCCAACAGACACACCAGAATAACCACGAACATTCGAGAGGGTCATAAAAAAACACTAACAAAAAATAGCAGGTACCTACTTACAAGGTTGGCATTACCTACTTGTACAAAACAAACAAATATGAACCTTATGCCCTAGGCGTACGGTCGAAATTCTAATGTCTTTGTATAAATAGGTCGCGAGTTTGTACCTACCTAACTTTAAAACTAATAATAATAGAATACTCTCGAACTTCTAACGTACACACACTGTCATCACTGGCTTTCTCGAATGTTCTAGTAGGTCCGATGTAACACTGCCCCCTCCTTAGACATGCTCGTCCCGAGCATCATTAGTCCCGTAGTATCGTGCCAACCGGTCTACATGCACAATCTTAGGTGCACCTCGTGGACCCTTCTGTATTCGGTAGGTGACATCGTTGATCCTAGTCACGACTCGGTATGGCCCATCCCATTTTGCTTGTAACTTCGGAGACTTCCCCTTGCTCCGCACTGGGTTATGCAACCACACCAGTGAACCCTCGTCGAAACCCCTACCGTTGGCTTTCCGGTCATAACGGGTCTTCATCTTCTCAGACATCTGTTGGCCGGACTGTCGGATATGCTCATAAACATCGTTCAACTTATTACGCAAGTCATTCGCGTAATCTGTTACGCTACATGGAGCATCAGGGGGAGTTCCAGTGATTAAATCAGCAGGTAACCGTAATTCCCTTCCAAAGTTTGCGAAGGCTGGTGTCACAGTCGTACTTTCGTGGACTGCACTTCGGTAAGACAGAAGAAACGGCTGTATGTGCTTGTCCCAATCCCTTTGCCGGCTTTCCACAACTTTCGCCAGATATCTTTCCAACGTTTGGTTGAATCGTTCCACCATTCCATCGGATTGTGGGTGGTAAGAGGTGGTTCTGGTTTTATAGGTACCCATCAATCGACAAGTTTCTTGAAATACTTGCGATTCAAAATTTCTTCCTTGATCGCTGTGTATTTCTAAGGGTACTCCAAAACGACAGAAGACTTCCTGAACCAATTTATCTGCGACAGTTGTAGCTTCTTGGTTAGGAATGGCGAAGACTTCCGGCCACTTTGTAAAGTAATCCATGACCACCAGGAAGTACCTGTTTCCGCTCTCACTTACTGGAAATGGTCCCGCAACGTCTAGTGCTATCCGTTCCCAAGGGGCTCCAACGTTGTACACTTTTAATGCACCTCTGCTGCGTGTCTGGGGTCCTTTCACGGCCGCACAACTGGTACATTTGCGGCACCAGTCCTCCACATCATCACGACAATGGATCCAGTAAAAGCGTTCTCGAATTTTTAGTAGAGTCCTTTTTACTCCCATATGTCCTCCAGAACATCCATCATGGTAGAGCCGTAGAACATCCGGTACCTTAGCTTTCGGAACAACCATTTGTAGATGACAGCTGTCCCCTCTAGCGTTTTCCCATTTACGGCACAAGACTCCATCCTGGATCACCAAGCTGTTCCATTGCGCCCAATAACTCTTCGTGAAGGAACTCATCGCAGCCACATCACTCCACTTGGGTTTAGGAACACCAGCTTTGATCCACTCGAAGATCGGTTTGATGTCCGAGTCATTGTGCTGAGCCTCCTGTATAGTTACCTTCCATTCATCGCTAAGATCCGTTCTTAGCATCCTTACAGGCACCACTTCCTTAGACTCCTGTCTGGAACTACGCTTACAATCTTCAGGCAATGGTCTTCTTGACAGTTCGTCTGTGTTGTTGTGGTTTCTCCACCGTTGCTGACCAGTCTTCTTAGCCGCTTTTCCTTGCTGAGATTGATCTTCTCTAAGTGCGCTTCGCTTTTTACAATTCGACCGAAGGTGACCCCTTTCTCCACAAGTGTAACACCTAGGGCTGTATCGTCGCGGACGCTGGCGTTCAGGTGATGCCACAACTTGCTTTGGACAACTTGGCCGAAGATGATCCCTTTCTTTAGCTGTGTAGCAGCTAGGTCTGTAAACTGGCGCACGGTCGTGTACAGGTGATGCCACTACCTCCCTGATGTAGTGTGTTCGGTGGTCTTGCCTCACTGCCTCTACTTCCAAGGCATGGGCTAAGGCGTCCTTCAAGGTCTCATGATGCCCAAGTCTCACGGCAGCTCTAACTTCTAAGTCACGTATTCCATCAACGAACGCCTGTACCAGATTTCCATCAATCAGCGCAGGGGCAGACTGGTAGGCTTTCCGAACGAGTTTTTCAACTTCCAGAGCCCACTGCTGTAGGTTCTCGGCACTACGTTGAACACGGTCCTTCAACTTAGCACGGAATACGTGCTCCAGGTGCGCGTCGCCGTATCTGGACTCCAACGCCTCCAGCAGCTGCTCGTAGGTTACATCCTTGCCGAGTGCCTCGAGAATAGTTAAAGCCTGGTCTCGGAGGCCCAAGGTGAGCGCGGTCATGGCTTGTGGTTTGGTCCATCCATTCGCCTTCATGACGGCCTCAAACTGTATTTTGTAAGCCGACCACGAAGATGTGCCGTCGAATGGAGGCACTTTAAAACCACGCGAAGATGGTGCAGCAATCACCGAAGCTACAGTCCCGCCTTCAGTCTTCAGTTCGCCCAAAGCCTTTTGTACCCCAGCAATCTTAACTTCGGCCTCTGAGATGCGGTTCTCATGCTGGTGAACCTGATCTTTCATCACTTTCAGGTCCTTGCCGAAAGTTGCATGAAGATCCTTTATGAGGATCATCTGTTCGTCTTGGCGGCGGACCTGCTCCTCCTGGCGGCGGGCTTGCTCCTCTTTGTCTTGCTGCAACTGCTCTTCCAACCGGCGAGCCTGCTCCTCTTGACGGCGAGCCTGCTCCTCTTGACGGCGAGCCTGCTCCTCTTGACGGCGAGCCTGCTCCTCTTTGTCTCGTTGCAATTGCTCCTGTAACTGGCGAGCCTGCTCCTCTTGACGGCGAGCTTGATCCTGCAGCAACGCCATTAAAGCTGACAAGTCTGGCGCCACTGATGCTGGAGAAACTCCGGATGGGCCAGCGACTGGCTGCGACGTAGGCTGGACAGCACCCGGTGTCTGTGTCGGAGAATCTCCAAACCGCCTTTGGTCCATGTCCTGCTGTCGCTGACTTCTGGTACGGATACCCTCCGTGTCGTCCTTAGGTAGGATTGGCATAATTTATCTCTCACTTCTGACACCAATTTGTTACGAGCTGGGTATGAGATAAATTAATTACTACCGATTAAACAACACAATAACTTTATTAATCACAAAACAATCAAAACTTAATCACAAATACACTACTGTTTACTATTCACTTAGATATCGCACTTGTAGTTCACTTGGATTCGCTTCGTTGTGTCGCTAAAACAAGACTGACCGTCGCGGCCCTGAGCGCTCTATTTATACTCGCCAACAGACACACCAGAATAACCACGAACATTCGAGAGGGTCATAAAAAAACACTAACAAAAAATAGCAGGTACCTAATTACAAGGTTGGCATTACCTACTTGTACAAAACAAACAAATATGAACCTTATGCCCTAGGCGTACGGTCGAAATTCTAATGTCTTTGTATAAATAGGTCGCGAGTTTGTACCTACCTAACTTTAAAACTAATAATAATAGAATACTCTCGAACTTCTAACGTACACACACTGTCATCACTGGCTTTCTCGAATGTTCTAGTAGGTCCGATGTAACAATACATTTATTATACATCTTCTGCTACCCAGTTGAATCGTGGTAACGATTTTGGCAGTCTATGTAGCTAAGTAAGTCTGTATGTATGTATGAATGTTTGTATGTAGGTATAAATACGTATGTGTAATATAATGTAAATATCTATATGTATGTTTGTATGTTCCATTGTTTCTTTGTTTATTTAACGAAATTACACGGGATCTACCGAAATGATAAAGCAATCCACCGATGTGACAAAACTGTGCGAAGATCATGAATCAAAACACTGATATTAGATATAAGACACCGATTGATTTTTTCTTATCCTTATTTTTCGGTGTAAATTATCACACCGGTGGTAAGAAAGACCACCGATTACAGCGATATGAGAACAGCGACGTGAGAAATAACACACTTTTTAGAAAATTAGAAAAAATGCATTATATCTAGGATAAATTCAATAACAGACAATGAAGCAAATTCACTTACGTCTCTGTTAGAACCAAACATCAATAACAAAACTACTCATTACACTAGAAAAATGCAACCACCGAATAATATCAAATAATTGTCCGGGAGCAACTGAAATGGGTTACTAACGTTATTGTCGGGAAAATACAGCGATTTGACACCCGTCCAGCCAGGAGTGCGATTCACTAAGGCAAAACATCTTTACAACCAAGAAATCATCGTTGTAACATCAGATGTAAGCTTATTGGTATTCTTGAGTTGAAACTGCGCGATCGTAGCGACTCAACGATGACGACGGCGCGACATAGAACTAAAATATGGTTCCGAATGTATGAAAAACGGTATTCACAAACGCAACACATCCTACACTTCGTCCACCACCACATCTTTGACTTCGCTTTTACCTGTCAAACAGTAAAGCTTCAAGCTTGTAAATTGTAGATGATTCCTTGGTTGTAGACTATTAAAATGTAAGTAAAACAAGTTGTTCTTTTAAATTAACGTGCTTAATATTGTTTTGTATATCGTATTAATTCCTGAAACGTATAAATACCTGTTTTTAATGTTTTAGATGGCAGTTCGTCTTGCTTGTATGATTTTTTTGTTGGACGAAGCTTAGCGTCAATTTAATTTAGAAAAAAGGACGTCAAGCACATGTGAGACGTGGATATGGATCTTCTTACTACGGATATAAACTAGGTTGATTGTAGAGCTAATTACACAATTGGAAAAAGATATTTCTGGTGGCATAACAACGTTGTAACGTTGAGGAATTAGCAACCGAACCAAGGTATTACTACTTAATTAATGTACTTAATATAAATTACTATACCTGCAGTGGAAAAATGTCTAAAACTTACTCTCTTTCCAGGTTTTATGCACACGCATTTTTAGATAATGGGAGTTACCAAAAAATATGTGAGAATGTAAGAACCTATATCTGCAAGCATCTGCCTCGAGGGCTATAAGAACCATAAAAGATGCCATGAGCCTCCCATTTATAATTGAATTACACATAAGATTTCCTCAAAATACAAACAAAAGGCAAATTCTCAAAGAAAAGTAAGTATTTTTTTATTTTTTACTAAGCTACTTTCAAGAATCAAACCATTATGGCTATCTATTTTTGTTAGATACTTAGATAATATTTTAAATTGTCTATCCTTATCGTCCATGTGGCGACACTTGGGGCCTATGTCCAGCAGTAGAAGTCTTTCGGCTGAAATGATGATGATGATGATGAAACTCCATTTTATTTTTTAAATCTAGTTTGCTAAGTTAAAATAGTATAATGTTATATACCGTTTATATTTGAACCGATAATATTAATATGATATGTGATTATTAAATCAATTAATTTTACCTCAAGTTGCCTGAAACACAGGATTACCTAGTTCAGGCTCTAAATATGTGTGAACTTGACATAGATTTAAGAAAACTGTAAACTTTTGCCTTATATTTTTGAATAATTTTTTTATTATTAATTATTGTAAAATTAAATTCCTATTTAATGTATTTCAGGGGACTCCGGTTTTGCTCTTAGGCCATACATGATGGTTCCATGTAGCAACCATGAGCCTGGACCACGGAAAGCATACTATAATGTTCTACATGCCACTGCATAAAATACTGCATAACGAAGCTTTTGATAAAGGCAGTTTTAGCTGGCTTTTGGTTCATCATGTTCTTCAATACGATCCAGAGATGGTGTGAAATTAAAGCCTGTTGTGTGTGACAAAACATTTACAATCAAACAGAAGTTCCTCCAGCGGAATTGTGATCCGGTTACTACAACAAGAAAGTCAGAACTATCAGTGATTTGGACAGTGGACATCTCACTTGAGGTTGTCTAACTGATAGACTGACGTAGACAAGTTAACACTAACAATAAACTTATCAATCAATCAAAAACTTTATTTCGAACAAGAGTCCATATGGATTAGTAGCGAGTACTTATGACATTACTAATTCAGGTTATAAGACAGTTTGTTTATTAAAAAATATAGTGTATGTTAAATATTTAGGTGTATTGTTAATCATAAAATATAGAAAATAGATGTTTTTTAAACTTCATATTGTAAAGATAAAATTAGTATTTATAGTCTAACAAAATAATATGTAGCTAGGAAAAGTAATTTTAATAGAATTAATAATAAATAAAACAATCTTTTAACATGCATTTTATTTATTTATTAAATCTTGAATTGCACTACTTAATACTCAAAACTCAATACATTTATTGCATTCCACAATGTGAACTTAGGTGGTAGGTACATAAAAATACATAATATAGTTTTGGAGCATTGTGGGCCCTGTCGGGCACTTATTCTATCTAGAGCCTGAGCCACAGCCTGAAGGCCTTCTACTTGTCGGCTAATCGCTTGGGCAATCAAGAGTTTTGCTTGCAACCAAAACTTTTTCCTCCCGTAATGGTATGGATTTTCAATTCTATTTCACTGATTTCTGGCCTCTATACCACTACCAGTGCACCCTCTCGTGGCTGCAATTAAGCTGTACTTCCTCTTATCTGCTCCTTTTTGTTCTCCCAGTACTGCAACACAAGTAAGAATTATATTATTTGATGTATTCAATAAATAGAACACCTATTTGCTCGGTTTGGTTCGACTTTCTGTTGCAATTTGAAGCCTAGCCTAAAGTTACAGTACATGCCTGAGTTAATACTACTTAAGTAATAAAGAGCATACACAGGGGCTGCCAATGTAAAAAGATACTATACTGTAGACAGCTACCTACCTACTCAATGCAACAGTGTACAAAAACAAATACATATTATTACTAACCTTATTCCATGTGGCGATGTGTTCGTACAGCGACTACCATCACTGTTCAGGGCTTTTTTATTTCGGACCATGCCTGACGACTGCAAATGCGAGCATGACCCGTAGCTAAGCATGGTTGCTTTCCAAAAAGCTTACTAGCAGGAGCTGCGTTGCGAGACACTAAAAAATAAATATTTGGTTACTTATATGTAGTTCCAGAAACTGTGCTGTATATTTAAATATAAATGTTACTGTGTACTTACTTTCGGTGGGTTAAGAATCAACGAAAACAAAGAACAAGTAGTACGCTATGCGATTGGAGTGCATAATTTTTATCAGTCCACTTTAGACCCTTATAACCACTTGGAATTCTGGAATTTCGTATTTTGATAAACACATAACCTACAAATAACAAAACAAACAATGATCTCAAAGATTAGTATAATTTATTGCTATAATCAAAAATAATTATTTTCCAAGTTGAAAATGATATATTTAATTAAATTTTCGTTGCATAATAAATATAAGGTCTTATAGACGTACGTATTGTGCAGTTGTATTAATTTATAATGACGAAATAACTTCAAAATAGGTTAATCGAGATTTTCTCGATTATACTCTAGGTAAAACATAGCAACACTGACATCGTCTTACTTTTCATCGATGAGGAGTAGATCGTCGACGAGCCTAAGTAGCTTACTGAATACGGATTTTGTCAACGTTGTTTTCAGAAGCGATATTTACGATGTCACATCAGTGAACTCGTCGTTGTTAACATCTGTGAAGAGTCTGTTAGTGAATCGCATAGCTGACTGTACACTAGCACACACGAACGAGGGAAATACAATTGGGGTAGGGACACTGTCGGACTCGTCGATGTAAAGTTAGGTTTAAATTACTTTTGTCCAGCGATATGAGAACATTTTGCAGGACAAGTACGTTTGTGCCTCTCAGTAATAATCGTTAATTATGTAATAAAATATGCTAAATATTAATAACAAAACTAATATTCTATGAAATAGAATAAGTTATATACTTAAGTAAAAAGAATAGAGGGACAGCACCGATTTGAAAAAAAAAGACGTTTATGTATTTATTTCTACCTTTTGTGATAGTCCTAGGCAAATATTTTTTTTGCCACAACCCAATAACTACCTATTGAATTCCAAAAAAACAATAGTTCAGGACAATATTCCTTTTTTCAAATACTAATTTCAACGAAGATAAAAAAATAAGTCATTTGGGAAATTCACCCACCTGTCTTTAATTTCGAATTAATTTCAGTTAACTTTTTTAAAAAGGGACAGTTGCACGTAGGTAAAATAAATTGAAAGTGTCTCCCCATGTGGACACGGCCATCGGCCAATCACACTTGCATTTTATTGCCCTTGACACTCCATTTAAACAGCTACTTGAAGACTCCTCGGAACGTGTGTCTTAATGTTGTCTATAGATGCGAAGTATTATAATATCTGTGATAGATATTTATGACAAGAGAATAAAAAATATCGATATTCCTGCATCATATTTATCATGGTTTGATAGTTAATTAGCAAATAAAATAATATGTAGTTCGAATCTCCAGACCGAACGCACAAACACTCACAACACACTTTATGAGGGTAGACGAAAAAAATAAAATCTGTCAGTTGAATTGTCAACAAATATTCGACCAATATTTTTTCTTTCATTACATAAACCAAAATTGACGAAGGTAAGACGCTTTTAAAATTCTCAAAATGTCACGCCTTGGTATATTTTTTACCGAGTTCTGACGTCGTGGCACGAGTTTTGATGCGTTTTATCTTTGTCAATATTTATTGATTTACAAAAACAAAAAAATACGTGTCCATTATTATCCAATACTCTAACTGAAGGACTAAATAGATTTGCAATTTTGTGACGTACTCATGCCTATTATTGACGTTGCTCAAAAAGGGACTAAAGCTGGGACGGGGACGATCTCGTTTAAAATGTGCCCTGTCAAAGCTGGAAGGCATCATGGCAGACAGCGTGGAAGATGGCGGGACGACCAGGACAAATGCCAAACCTGGGGTCCACAGAAAAATCCAATAATTATTTAACTGGAACTCAAGCCTCAGACTGCTCAGAAATGCGTCAACGAGGCAGTAATAGTAATTCAGTGTGGACACACTATCTTGTAAGCGATATCAGAACAATAATATGTTTTATCTAAATTATAATTCCACCAAGGTTAATGTTGAGTGTAACTAATATAAGTTTGATCGTGACAAATGATAATAATTAGCTCTAAATAAATCGTATGGGAATTACCAACATTCTAGTCATCAGTTCTCACTTAACTTACGGCCGTTTTCCATAACTTACTAACGTATAACTGTTGGTTAACGGGCTTACTTCCGTAGCTATCGGTGTTTCTATATACAAAAAATATCCTATCCGCGTCGCCTGTCACTTGATTAATACAATAACCGGCCAAGTGCGTGTCGGGCCACGCGCAGTTTAGGGTTCCGTAGTAGCCCATTATCACTACTTATATAAAACGATTTATTCTAACGATTTTGTATTTGCAACTAAATTATCTAACATAAAATTGTAAAACCCGTTAGATTGTAATCCATCTAGCGGAATTGTAAACTCTCAAAAGATTGTCAACTAAACACACTCCGTACGAATTAACCCATAATTTTTCGATAGATTATAATCTATCGAAGTGAAACCGTCAAATTGTGAAATGTATGCGATGGAACTTGCCTCTCCCGCTTGCCTCCTGGTACCACTCCCAGGAAAAGGTAATGCACCATTCCTGAGAAAAAGCGATGAATGTAACCTTACCTCAAAACACTTATTTCGGCTAACAAGTGTAGTCGACTCCAATTTCTGTCTGCAGGGTTTTAAAGTAACCTATAACTCCGGTTCCAATTATGGGGCAGAGATACTTCCGTCGTATGCATTTCACAATTTTACGGTTTCTCTTCGATAGATTACAATCTGCCGAAAAATAATGCGTTAGATTATAAGCAGTATGTAGGTACGGTTGACATTAATCTCTCGAGAGTTTACAATCTCGCTAAATAGATTACAATGTAACGGGTTTTACAATTTTACGGTGACAGAAATATATTCTTGGTTTTTCTACGCCTGCCCCCCCCCCCCCCCCCCTCAAACAAAATAGTAGCTACGCCCTTGCACACCACACCTAATATTGACTCAATATTATTTATTGTTATTGATTGTGTATTTTATGTTACGGTAGTACCTAAGTACGGAACACACTATGTGCTACTCCTACACACACTTGACCGGTTTTTTTTACCAAGAAAACCCCTACAATCGTAGATTTGCCCTTAGCCGGGCTGTTTGCAGAATAAAATCACAATATTATTTCTTTTTAGGGTTCCGTACCTCAAAAGGTAAAAACGGAACCCTTATAGGATCACTTTGTTGTCCGTCTGTCTGTCTGTCTGTCTGTCTGTCTGTCTGTCTGTCAAGACCTTTTTTCTCAGGAACGCGTGGAGGTATCAAGCTGAAATTCATATCAAATACTCAAGTCTATGGTCTCTTGGAGCTGTGAAAAAATCAAACTTCTAAGTCAACGCGATCAAAAGATACTCCCGTTTATGCCGCAAATTTTCGACACTCGCAAGGGAATCAAAACCTACAGGGTACTTCCCGTGAACTCAGAATCTTGAAATTTGGTACGAAGCAACGTCTTATAACACAGATAAAGGAAAAATTGCGAAAAGCATAAATTTTTAGTTACATCATATAATAAAAATATTTTTAATAATTTTAAACTTATTACCCCTTTACTCATGAACGCGTAGTGGTATTATATTGAAATTCTTAACAATTACTCAAGTCTATAATATCTTTAAGCTGTAACAAAATCAAACTTCTACGTCAACGCAATCAAAAGATACAGCAATTAAAGCCGCATATTTTGAAACTCGCAACTACTCGCAAGGGAATCAAAACCTAAAGGATACTTCCAGACGACCTGGAATCTTGAAATTTGGCATGAAGCAACGTTATAAAGTACACATATAGGAAAAATTCCGAAAATCTTAAATTTTTAGTTACATCACATAGTATATTTTTTTTAATAATCATAAACTTACTAGCTGACCCAGCAAACGTTGTTCAGCGATTAAAAAAAAAACCGGCCAAGTGCGAGTCAGACTCGCGCACCGAGGGTTCCGTACAAACCTGTAGGTATATAAGTAAAAGTTATGGTATTTTTATTGCTAAATGAAATCCATAACATAACAATGTGGAAAGCTGACGGTACCTTGTCAATACATATATGAAAACATTATGTATGTTCGGAAAAATCTTCATCTCTTTAAGAAGAGAAGTGATAGACATAATTTTAATACTAGAAATAGGCACAATTTGGATCAATCTCGGTTTAGATTGGCTAAGGTACGAAATTCTTTTATGGGGAATTGTGTAAAAATAATAATATATTTTTATATATATAAGATTTTCGTACCTTAGCCAATCTAAACCGAGATTGATCCAAATTGTGCCTATTTCTAGTATTAAAATTATGTCTATCACTTCTCTTCTTAAAGAGATGAAGATTTTTCCGAACATACTATAATGTTTTCATATATGTATTGACAAGGTACCGTCAGCTTTCCACATTGTTATGTTATGGATTTCATTTAGCAATAAAAATACCATAACTTTTACTTATATACCTACAGGTTTGTACGGAACCCTCGGTGCGCGAGTCTGACTCGCACTTGGCCGGTTTTTTTTGTTTACAAATCACTGCTGGTGTAGCTTAGGTTTGAATGCATCATGGCATGGCAGCGATGCACGATGCGAAACTTATGTTCTTCTGCTTCTTCACCGTGAAGTTTGATTATTGTCCCATGGGATCTGAATACCTGGATGAAACTATCCTATGCTTTAATCCAGATTATAAACGATCTGTGTGCAAAATTTCATCCAAATCCGTTCAGTAGTTTTTGCGTGAAAGCGTAACAAACAAACACAATTATGATATTAGTATGGCCACAGATAATATAATACTAGCGTGTATGGCTTTAGAAAAAGAAATACCAGTGACTGTTTAAGCATTGTAACATCGGATTTCATTTCCTAATAATGATCAATCCACGGTAGCGGTTTTCCTCGACATTAATTCAGCTTATGATAATGTTGTATTATCAGTTTTGCAAAATAAATTAAGAGCCTTACGGGTTCCATTGAAGTTGTCGAATTTTACTATTAGTATAATTATAACTATTAGTATGTTAATTGGAAATCATGAGGTATCTCACCTTGTGTGGAACAGGATTCTGTGCTCATAACAGATGTCTATCCTTTTTTATGAAAATGCCTACCTACTAGGAATATAGATACTTACCAGTGATATCAGGCTCGATTTATGAGGACAGGAAGGCACGTTTACCATCATCATCATCATTTCAGCCGAAAGACGTCCACTGCTGGGCTTAAGCCTCCCCCAAGTGTCGCCACCAAAGACTATAAAACCTGACCGGTCCCGTGCGACTCACATCCAACGGATTCCCGCAACCTTCACCAGGTCATCTACGTACGTAAAGCACGTTACGTTTTGTGATCTATTTTGTCACCGATGCACTCAAAACTAAAGGCGACTCTTGAGGAAAACTGCAGACCCCGTATTCACCACGATTCGATTCGGGAAGTCGTATGTCTATCTCGCTCGTTTTCGTTATGCCACAAAAGGATAGACATACGACTTGTCGAATCGAAATTCATTCCGAGCGTTTGTGAATACGGAGGCAGCATGTTCTAGAATCAAAATCGAAGATGCTCCTGGCATCAACTAAAGGGCTTATTACATTACACGATTTGTCGGGCACCATTTGCAGGGCACGATCGGCAGCGCGGCAGGGAATTAGGGCGGAACCGGGGATTCTTTATTACACCTTCCTTTCCCTGCAGGCAGGGCCCGAAACATCGTGTAATGTAATGGACGCGTTGTGGTTTATATAGCCCAGTACTTCTATCAAAGGGGAGGCATAAATCTCTACCAGCACAGAGAACAATCCTACCCCGTCCTTTGTCCCCGTCCGTCCTTCCGTCGCTTTTCCTACTCCCGTCCCTCTGATGCACCTTGCCGGTCGCATCTTAGGAACCTCCTTAAATCCCCTCCTCCCTCTACCGATTTCTATTCCTACTCCTTTACTGTTCACGCTGTGCGGTTGTGGAATTCTCTTCCGCCTGATATTAGAGACTGCCATACTATTGCAGTCTTCAAAAGAAGAGTAAAAGAACACTATCTGTCCAATTCGTCATAGTTGCATAGGTATTTTATTTTTAATATATATTATATTGTAGTTTATAGTTGTGTTATATATTTTTGTCTTGTATGTATGTAAGTAGGTATATTCTAAGGTTTACCGTTTGTTTGTATGTATTCTATTTTCTCATATTTGACACACTATGTCTACATCTCTTTTTATCTACTTTCCTTTCGCAGGTATGCTGGAAGAGATTTCTTTAGAAATAAGCATCACCTTTGTACCTATTTTCTATTCCTTTCTTCTTTACTGTATTTAGTGTGTACATAAATTGTTAAATAAATAAATAAATAAATAAACAATAGGCATAGGCTGCTGATTAAGTACGACGTCGATCACTCTCTTAAATTACCCTTACCTACTACAATTTATTTGGAGTCGGCGCAGCATGTATTCTTCTTCCATACTCCTCTATCGTCATCTCATCAGTATTCAACTGAACACATGTTGTAAGTAATAAGTTGTAAACTTGTAGCGTCTAGGCGCTACTGTTAGAACCTCACTATTATATTTTTAGGGCCTCTGAGTAATCTTATACAATTTCTACAATAAATAATAATAAAATTTATTCAAAAAATATAAGGTAAAAGTTTACAGTTCAGCAATCAGACAACAACAACAACAATCACACACAACAACAAACAACACAACAACCAAACCACCAATCTTCATACTTTACGGAAACTTTTATCACAGAGGCTTCTACTTTTGCCTCTGGATTGCCACTCCACTGGCTCACACTGGCATGATCGACCGACATAGATAGAGGCTGAAATGAAATTAGGAGCCCCTTGCCTCGACGCCAGACGGCGTAACAGGTAATTAAATTCATCTTCATTCATCATCATCATTTCAATCGAAAGACGTCCACTGCTAGACAAAGGCCGCCCCCAAGTGTCATTGACCGGTCACGTGCGACTCGCATCTAACGGATTCCAACAACCTTCACCAGGTCGTCGGTCCACCTAGTGAGAGGTCTTCCAGCGCATCGTCTTCACTCCAGAACTTTTCGGCCCCATCGGCCATCCGTTCTGTGAACAATGTGCCCTGCCCACTGCCACTTAAGTTTGGCAATTCTTCGGGCTACGTCGTCGAAGGAAACTCCGAGTATAGCACTCTTCATTGTCCGTTGGGTGACTTTAAGCCTTTTGATTAGGCCCATTGTGAGCGACCACGTTTCGGTCCCGTAAATCGAGGCATGGTGAAAATAATTCTTCTTTCTTTTGAAGTCTCTTGAATCTTGACTTTGTGTATAAGTCGACCAAGTAGCACCTGTAAAAAGGGTCAAAACTATTTATAACATGTCCAAGGTGGGGTATTAAAATTATCTATAAAATTATTTCATCAAGGTGATCCAACGATTTGAAATATCGAAGTATTTGCGTATCAAGTTGACTCATTGGATGAGATTATTGCACAATAATCATTATCTATTTGTCGTTTTACAGTACGCCATTCAACGCGGACGGCGAAAGTGTTAGGTATCTAAAGCACCTTTTATGATTTAAAAAAACCACATAATATTACACGAATTTGATTGATTCAATAAACATTTCAGTGATCGAAGTGTAACATAACTGTTTTGGAATATACTTGGATTAAAGGTAAGTCTCAGACTAAATTAATAATTACTTTTTCGTGAGTGTGTGGGTGACCTCATCTACACACTTTACCCAAACACTACCTAGTGTTTTCAGCATCAGAAGGCAGGCAGAAGAGATTTAGAACATGATAGGTACGATAAAAGTTAAAACGCGCAAAACCAGTAACTTTTTTAGTAGTTATGGTAAGTTCGAGCTGTTTGGGCTTGAAACATACGAGCCTTGAGTGCCTTGAGGATCGAGGAGCCCACCTGGTAGATATTTCGGGATTTCACTAATCGGTTGGTCGACTCTTCATGTGACCCGAGGCACCCGAGGGCTGTCCATTTCCTATTGACCACGATGTGGACGAATTCGTTGACGCCTGACGTACTTAATTCTTTTCCTATTTTGATACTTGTGCATAATATTATATTAATTATCGCCGCCAGCACACTACCTACTACAATCTTTCTAATTTATTTTATAGATTTTCATCTTTATCTTTGCAGCATTAGGTTCAAAGTTGATTTGGAAAATTTGACAGTTTCGGTTATCTTGTTGTGTTAAGTAGATAATAATATTAATAATATAGATTTATTTTTAAAAAAATTGTCTGTCAATATTATTATCAATGACGTTTGGTATTATTTCAGCGCGCTCAAACGTCCCTTTCCTGTCTATTACTTGAAGCGGCTAAACGAAGGCATGTCTTCTCAAGAGCCGAGCACATCAAGTTCAGTCAACGGAGCCGCTGCGGCGTGTCATCTGCCATCTTTGTCTGCGATGGAAAACGACTCGAATCATGTAAATGTAAGTCTTACATTGTTCTATTTAGTTTTAGTGCACTTTGTCTTAGTTTGTGTGATGTCAGCTGTCTATTAGATACTGTGGCATCCTGGTGGCTACCAAGACATCCCGCGGCATCCGTTAGGAGAGTAGATGATTTTGCTGCCACGCCATCTACAGAGACTCACCTGGCGATTGTAGGTTAACGAACTCCGGCACACATCTCCGCATGCCTTGGCGTCCCCCAGCATGCCGTTGCAACGTGCTGTTACCTCCAATCGCGTCCCGAAGCATACCAACGCACCCCGCCGCGGCATAACGTAAAGGGAAATCCTGTGATGCCTTGGGGTCAATATCTAAACATTACACACGTTTGGACCCCTTCCCCCTCCAGAAACAAAGACAAAGCTAAAGGATATTTAAGAATTTTACGTTTGTCTTGTTGATAGATAGTAGACCGGGGAGGTCATAAGTCCACTCGAATACCTACCATACAGTAAAAAAAACTTTGTTTAGGACCAAATGGTTGTCATAGAGCCTACCGACTCCCTGTAGTTTCTAGCATATATCGCTTACAACGCATCGCTACTACCACGTCTGGTGCACGGTCTGGTGACCGTGCTGTACTTGCTATTCAGTTAATAGGAATAATAGGACACTTTAGCTAAGCTATTAGAATGACCCAAGTTACCTAGAAGGTGAAAATAACTACGGTATATTATTATAAGCTTGATATTTTCTACAGCTACCTGGTACCTGATTGTAAAAAAAAAAACCTTGAGATATACAACATTATTTTTTGTTTATACTAAACCCGAAAAGGGGTCATTGTACTCATCATTTTGAACAACTTTTTCTGTGGGACGAACCTTGAAATCGCGAAAAAAAATCAGCTGTTCCCTACATTTATGTTCGCATAACTCGTCAAAATGTAGGGAACAGCTGATTTTTTCCATTACACACTTGTGTTCGTCGTGTAATTTCGGTATAGTTTTAGTCAGTACGAGTCTGATAGACCCTTTCGCTTTCTCCAGGGCGGAGGATAGCCTTTGAGCAATCCTTAATGGATAAAAAGGACCGCAACGGCTGCCCGTTGCCCGTTTTGGTCGCACGGTTAAAAATGACTAGGTTTCATTCAAGTCCACGGAATAGGTAACATTAGGGTGTTACTAGGTTTAGCAGCGGAAACCTGCACTTGTTTTCTCTGTATTATTCTAATTACTATTCAATATTCTTATAATTACACGTATGTTTACACTAAATCCGAAAAGGGGTCATTGTACTCATCATTTTGAACAACTTTTTCTATGGGACGAACCTTGAAATCGCGAAAAAAAAAATCTGCTGTTCCCTACATTTTGACGAGTTATGCGATCATAAATGTAGGGAACAGCTGATTTTTTTTCGCGATTTCAAGGTTCGTCCTTTTCGGGTTTAGTATAAGTACCTAAACAAAAAATAGTGTTGTAATATAAAATCTTTTTTTTTACTTTATTTGCAGAAACCGCTTGAACAAAAGTTTAATGAGATAAAAGATGCCATGAAAGAAGGAGACAACGAAAAAATAAAGAAAATAATTGATTCGTTTGACCCACCACAAGCGAGAATTTCGTTTGTTGCAAGTTATGACGACATAAAGAACATGCTGAGAATGGAAGTGTTCAAATACGCGCTATGGTTGAACGATTTTCCTGTAGTTGAAATGTTATATGACTATTGGAGCGGCGACTTACACTGGACTGGGCATGACATGAGTAAACTAGAAACTCTTGGGCAGTTGCTTAAAGACGCTTATGTCGTATGTGATGTCAAAAATGAAAAGTTGTGCATAGATATCCATTCTCTCATCAAGTTCAACGCTTTTCAACAAACACTATATTCTAAAATTTCCAAACTACCTAAAACCACACCGGAAGAAACGGCCTCCATGCTAGTTGAAGTGCTATGTCTTTATGAAACATATTCAGATTTGGAAATGGTCAGAAGACCGCAAGAGAGTGAGGAACAAGAGCGGCAGTTAGCAGCCGTATTTGCAGACCAAAGTAGCGAGTATATGAAAGGTTTAGCTAACATAAAGTACGAAGTTTATTTTCGTAAGTTAGACTTTAATGTTGCTTTGCTGATATTGGAGAATTTGTTTGTTATTAGAGAAAAGTTAAAAAGTAAGTTTAACAAACCACAAGAGACAAACCAGGAAGAAGAAAACTTTGAAAATGAGGCAGAAAAGTACAAAGAAATTGAAAGTGCACTCTATCATTTCATATATCACACTGCAGAAGGTTGGAGGTTATACTTACCTCCAAATAGACAGATAACGACAGAAACGCACGTGGGTATTCATAACAATACGATCATATTAACAAAAGACGATTGTAAGTTGTTTTATGCTTTAGTACTACTCTTGGAGAGAAAATATTTCAATAAAAGATTGAAAGAATTACAAATTATGTTAGAGAATCATATTATTAACAGTGCGGATTCAAACAATACGAGACAATATCCCAAACATTTAACTGATGCCTACCTAACACCAACCTACATGAGTGATTATTATGCACTTAGCAAAATTGTCTATTACTTAAGGGCCATCGAAGACGCAGAAGACGTTAATGTTTTAATGATTGAAAGAGTCCTACAAGTTACCGGAGAAATGATTAAAAGTTCAAAAGCAACTAACCATCTATTGGAATCTACAAAATCATTGCTGCAAATTAGAATACCGGTGAATATAACAAGATATCTTCAAGACATTAGGGATTATTTGTCACACGTACACAAAGGTCAGCTAAGCAGAAGAATTGATATCGCAAACCAACAAGCCCAAATATATTTAGATGATAATATCAAGAACGACTTGAAAGATATAAAGAATTTCATTAATTCAATTCGTGATATCTATAAGCCCATTCTAGATAAGTCGTTGCTTGAAAAGGGTATAAGTTTATTAGATGAACATATTGAAAATTTGCCTGATGAAGCTTTACGAAATCTTGATTTTATTCGTCAATATTACCAAAATAATAATGATGTGAATTATACGGATTTGTTATCTGAAATAAGAGCTAGTACCGGTTTAACAAATCAACTTATTAAAGAAATTATTTGTATTTTCGCAAATAAAGATCTTATATTATCAAATATAAATAAATTAAAAACAACTATTAGTAAAGAGGTTGAAAAAATATTACCCACATATATTCAACATATAAGACAAACTCAAAAGCTTAAAAACGACACTCAAAAAAATGTAATCTCACAGTTACGTCAATATAACATCACACTGTCTTTTAATCCAGATATCGAAGAGATAAATAACAAAAAACAGGCTCTTATTGTAATTTTGAACCGCAGAAAAGAATCCAATGACGATTTACTACAATCTCTAATTGAGATTAAAGATTATGCAATGAATAATCTAGCAATGATTTCATGCCTCAAATATGTCTGTAAACTCTTGGGACGCCAAGTACCAGAAGACAGTACAGTTGATAATTTATTAACAGAGTTGGAAGACAATTATAAACTTTCTTCTTCGTGTTACTTGCCAACAAATTATACATTTCAAGGTATAAAAAAACTACATGACATCTTTAAAGAAAATAGAGGAGGATCTACTCAGGACAATAATTCACAGCAGATTTCACCACGGGAGAAATTAATATCATGTCTAGGTAGTAGAATGAATATGTTAAAAAATAGTTTACAAACAATTCTGCAAATATCTTTGGAAGATATCGGACCTTTACCTTCGGATCAGCTCCTTCGAAGCTACAAGAACAATCTTAGGTTTCGTTTAGAGTTGGAAATGATACTGTCCGATATAGCCAATATTTTTGTCCACTGTAAAATATACAATCTAATGAACAAGTCTTCCAAGTTACTAAGAGAGATCAACTTGAGGAACGTGCTAGGTCACGGCAATACATTCCTAGATGTGATCGGTGATATCTTCAATTCGTACGACCTCTCAAATGAATTGTTGTCAAAAGCGATAATGTTTGCTAAAGACGGAGAATCAATTGAGGCCCTTTTTAAATTAATCAAAGCCAATGTGGATTATGACACTATAAAAAAAGGAAAGCTGGAAGCAATGACCAATTCACAGAAGAAATTCTACAAAAAATTCCAAAGGTCTGAACGCTGGGATAAGTATGTGGAACTTGTTCCAAAACCAACCGATCACCAACAACCAAACAATACTGCCGGCGCTGAAGAGTAAAATGCATGAAATTCATTGGTATTACGATCACGCCCCGTTCACAACATCACTGCTTGCCACGGGCTAGGGCTACCCTCTCCGATCAAGTTCTCGGGCGATGGACTTATGTCATGCAACATGCGCGTGCTTCAGTTTCGTTCGCGTAGCAAGCCGAGTCGGGCTCACTCGTGGCATGCTCAAAGCCCTTTCTCTCCCAGCCTCAGTCGCAACAGGGATGTCATTTTTTAAACGTGCAGAGCTTGTGGCAAGGCGGTTATATTTTCCGAATGCTCAAAGACCTTCCGGTATTCTACAACTGATGGTGGTCCCACAGAGAAAGTTGTTCTGTTTGATGGTCTGTACCACTCCTTGAATTTGACCAGGATGCAAAGCAACACCTTGTAGGTATAGAATGTTATCCTCAAAATTCTCTGTAAATGTGGAAATAAATCATAACTTAAGTAAGAGGTGTTTTGTATTGAAATCCCCTATTAATCCCCATTTAAATCCTTATTTCAAACAAATACATAAGTGGCTGCTTTAAAACCAAACTCATCGACATAATGTCATAACCCTTGATAACTAACAGACTACGGAACTCCAATACCGCCAAGCAGAAGCCCCACTTTACATACAGGAGGTTCCGCATTGTGAAACATAAGGAAATGCCATAAAATAAAAGCGCCAATTGACAATGCTGTATATCAATTAAAATAGAGCATAAATGCTTATTGGCCTGAACAAGGTTGAGTTGAGCTTAGTTCAAGACTACAAGGGCCCTACTTCAAATAAATAAATTAACATTCAATGAAAAGAGAAAAAAAATATAACGTACACAACTTTAAAATAATACAGGTACCTACGTGTCGTCAGCATTTGTCATTTTTTGTAAATATAAACTAGGAATAGAGTAGGGCTCAAAATACTCCCCTGAGGAACACCAAATCCAGTATATTCTGCCCATCGCTCGTTAAGTTTTCAAGCATTGGTATCGGTCGTCTAAGTAGTCAGCAAGTATTGTTAGCGGCCTTCTTCTTTTGCTCTAAACCTCTAATTTTCTTAGAAGAACTGAAACAGAGTCAAAGTTCAGGACCTGTTTCCGTTGGCCTAGTTCTTCTGAGACATAATTATTTGATCATGCTATACACCGCATCGGCTGTGGATAATTTGAGTGTGAAGCCAAATTGCACTGGTGATAAGAAGTTGTTCTGTTACTAGACTTGAGTGTGAAGCCAAATTGCACTGGTGATAAGAAGTTGTTCTGTTACACGATAACCAGACTATTATACATATTACTTTACTCTATGTGTCTACTTAACCCGTGATAGCTAGTTGAAATTTTCACAGGTGTATTTCTGTTGCCACTATAAAAATAGTTTAAAGATAAACAAAAAACTCCGACTGCGTAAAATCTAATTTTAAAAAATACGTGAAAAAATTAACTTAAATAAATACTAAAAAGAAAGAAACAAGCCCAGTAGTTTAGAATTCTGTAACAAATCATAAAGAGAAACACGTTATATTGTAATATAACGTGTTTGACAATTTTACGATGGCATACATATAACATTGTAGGTTATAAATTAAAAAAGCAAATACAAATTTAACATTTTTATTAAATAATATTCTCACATTAATATTAATCGCTCACGTTGTTAAAAAGCTTCCACACTGTTTGTTCCATAAGTTACTCTCACAACACACTGAACTTAGTATCTACAAACCACACAGTCTGTATATAAAAATCGACTAAAATAGTAATAGGCCTGGCTGACTAAATTGTCTATGGTAAAGAAGTGGTGTGTTTTTTATGAAGTAGTGTATGATTTTTTAATGCTTTATATATGGTTTTCAGGCCTATTGCTAGTTTAGCCTCCGCGGTCGTTTTCTCAGCACTCCGCGAGTTCTTGATGTACTCGGTGTACTCTAAGAACTACTACTCAACACTGAAATTAATCGTCTCCAGCTGATCTCTTTGCCTTCCTCAGGCGAGGCGACTGTTTGGGCGTCTTTGGAGATTTTTCTGTAAAAGCATACGTTTTATTAAATACCTTATTATTGAATACTAAACCTAGTTAATTCTTTAAATAATAATAAATAAACAATGACCACATTATTGTTAACCATTATTATTTTGAGAAAATGGTCAAACGTAAGCCCATTTAGGGGTAACTGAAAGCCAAATGAGATCTATAGATGGCGACATCAGCACAAGCAGTAAAACACAAGTTTTGGGAACACATCATACTGGATTAATTCAAATTCTATTGCAAAAGAGTTTTTAATACATTTCAATTAGTAAAGGTCACCCTATACTTAACTAGTGGAACTTAGAAGTTTTATCTACTACAGCCTGAACCGCTGGGTTTCTTATAAAACGAGGGTAAGCACAACGGAAAGGCAGGACATCGAACGTGAAGTTGAAGTGTAGGCAGACTAGCTGCCAGATGGTCGGACGACATAAAGAAGACGGCAGGGACGACCCGGACCTGAACCGCCGCATCCAGAAGCGAATGGAGAACCATGCAAGAGGAATATGTCCAGAACTGGACGCAAATGTACTGAGAAGGGAGAGGAAGAGGAACAACAAAAGAAGTATTTATAGAAATAAGCCAACTTATGTGGGTTGTGAGTTGGGTCTGGTCACATTTTGCATGGTCATCACATAACCCACACTTATGCGTATAAAACTAAATGCAACGTAAAATACGCGACTCAGAAACCGCATTATTAAGTTTGTTTGGCTACACCCTAAAACGGAATGAATGGAGTAAAAAGACATTTTTTTAAATCAATTAAATTATTACAGGTTATTGAACCTATAATGGTTTAATTGATTTAAAAAAATTGTCACCTGGACCGAAGGCGTGTGAAAAATTTCAGCTCAATCGGTTGGGGGAACTGGTTTGAAATTCAGTTGTAAGATTTAACCAATACATACTAACTAACAAAACAAGTTGAAAAGATGATAAAAAGTACTTACTGAGTTGATTGACGACTTCCTTGGGCAGCCAGTCGTAGTCCACGTCGTTAGCGGTGCCGGTCTCCAAGGGGCGCGGCGCGGCGCGCGGGGAGCGGCGCCGGGCCAGTGTGGACAGGCCCTGCTGGCCCAGCACCAGCGCCAGCACCACGCCCGCGCCCAGGAACACGTACAGGAAGAACGTCTCGCCGTCCAGACCCTCAGACACCTCCACGATGTTCAGCGTTTGGTTGTATACAGCTTCCTGTTTTCATAAAATAAGTAATAAGTTTTCAAGTAATATGGAAGCATTTCAATAGTCTTCAAAGAAATAATGTATGACAATTTATTTAGACAAAGTTGATACTCTGCACCGGTCAATATGAGTACTATTTTAAATAGAAAAATGTCTCTGAGGAAGGTGGGTTCTGAATGACTGCTACCCTGGCTCAAATGTCCCATTGAACCAGTTGAGCAGTTTTTTTTGTCAAAAATTGAGTCCAGATGAAGTTATGTCTCAAATATCGCACACACAGCTCATCACTTATCACTCTAGGGACTAAGCGCGGAAACCTAAACCCCATAATAAGATAAGATGCTCATGCAGTGCCACCATGGTTGTTAATAATTTGTAAAGTTGCTGCATTGGCGAACACACGCGTCAAAATATCCAAAACCAATCTAAATGGTATGGAGTTCCAACCACTTTAAAATGACAAAATGTTGCGACTTATTTTGGTAGCCGCTTGACTGAAGCTCAATAAAACCTAACTGACCTGGTAAGAGTTTCCACTGGCATCCCTGTAGTTGAGCTGGATGTTCAAACCAAACGGTCTGCCGGCGAAGGCCTCGTTGGGAATGAAGGAGTACGCAAAAGTGGCTTCTTGCTTGGGCTTCACTTCTCTGTTGTAAGGCAGAGCCGTGAAGTTCTGGATATAGTAAGTGTAGTCCATGGGGTATCTGAAGGAAGCTTCCATGGAATCCACCACGTAGTCCTCGGCACCCTTGTTGATGAATCCAACCAGGAATTCGACGGGGTAACCCGCTTGAATGTCTGGTGGGAGAATAACATAAAATAGTATTTTAAAAATAAAATGATGTAAGTTTGGATCCTGGGGTCCAAGTTGGGCGAAATTCATTGCAAATGAATGGATTCTTTATTATCCTTGGACTAGCTAATCCGCGCAACTTTGTTTGCATCACATAATATAGTTTACTAGCTGACCCACGTAACTTCGTCTGCATCACATTACACACAGAAAAAAAATTAAAGGAAAAATATTTCATCAATGCTCCGCTCCTAATGGTCTAAGCGTGATGTTATATAGCTTAATTAAGCCTTCCTCGATAAATGGACTATCTAACACAAAAATATTTTTCCAGTTCAAACCAGTAGTTCCTGAGATTAGCACATTCAAACAAACAACATACAAACTCTTCAGCTTTATAATATCATAGAAGTATAGATAACCCTCCTCGATAAGTGGACTATGCAACACAATTATTTTTTTAATTCCAACCAGTTCCTGAGATTAGTGCATTCAACCAAACTCTTCAGCCTTATAATATTTTAGATACACTATGCAAGTGCACCCGAGGACAGCCCGAGGTTAGTGTATGACTAATGCAGGCAAGAGAACAAAAATATTGGACTATTGCCAGGGTCAGAATCTCATAATAGAAGCTATGTAATTGATTTTAAGGCATCTTTTATGGTAACTATATTAATTATTATTAATGATGTGTTTTTACTTTTTATAAAAATGACCTGTAACTCTTGATAATTATTAAAAAATAAACTGAACTATTTCTTGCGTTGAATTTACAAAAAATAATTGATATCTGTGATTCAGTAGATGTCATAAAGAGAAAATTATTACATTCGTCTTTTTAATGATTTCCATTAGCAACAATCAGTAACTTGTAATGAGCAACAATCAATTAACTTTATGGCAATTACTACAATTTTAAAAGTAATATTTATTAATTATGATGGAATTTCATAATATCTAAAGTTTAAAATGTTAATGCTAAAAAAACAAGTTATTTCTCAAGGATTTCAATCTCAACTGTCAACCATGCTTCAACATAGCAAAGATACAATCAATCAATGTTGTACAATCAATGTTAACGTACTGAAAAAAAAAATTAAGATCAATTTTAAATTCTTACCAAAAACAGCGTCTCCTAAGCTAGTAATAGGTTTCGTGAACAGGATAGTCGTATCAACGTCTTGTGAGGACTTAACAATAGAGTCATCATCATCTCCTAGCGTGTCGTCTCCGACAACCTGGTTATCTTCACCCTCGATGTCCACTACATCATCAAGCTCATCTTCCTCAGCTCTCGCCAGGATTGTGTTGCCTGTAACATGGTGATTTGAAAAAGAATTAGTCTGGTGTTGTCTTACAGCATTTTGTTTCTGGCTATCACAATGTTGGTCCTAAGGATAAAATTCACAGTTCAAAGGTCTATGGCTCTATATCTATACCATATCCTTAACAAAACCACACTTATCTGATACATGCAGTATTAAGTTTCAGCAGTCATGTAGCCAGAATGGTATAAAAAGGGGGGTTTTTTGTTTGTTTTACACATGTGAAATAATGTTGTAAAACATTACATTCTTATAAAATCACCAGTACAAGTACGTAGAAATCGATAGGACTCGATAAGATAAATTTGACAGTAATTCTCGATAAAATGAGTTTTTATGGAGTCAAAAACTCATTTTATCGAGAATAACTGTCAAATTTATCTTATCAAGTCCTATCGATTCTTACGTACTTGTACTGCACATTTGTTTTGTAATATCAACATACACAATACTGGAAAGGTTTTGGGTTAAATATTGAGTCTTACATAGGTTACGTTCAAAATCAAATAAAATTAAAAAATGCAATTTGAGATGGTTGGTGTTTGCAAATTACTTATTTTTGCATAATCAGTAGAACTTATTAACTATAGTAAGAAGTTATTTATGTACCTTGTAACATATTGATTATGATAACATACAAACATATGGTACCTTCTTCAGTAAATGGCTTCAAACTTATCTTTAGAATATAAAATCAAGGGGTTGTTTAGGGAGGTATAATTTACCATACATGGATTAACTTGAAACAGAGATTTCAAAGAAAGTTTATGTGACCTGCAATTCATTATTAGAAGGGTAATAAAGTGTTATGAAAGATGAATATTACATGACCACTTTCTAAATCTTCAACAGTCCTGTATTTATAGAACACACATTTAAATAGTGGCTTTACCCCATTAATTATTGTTTATTCTATAGCTTTACGATGAGGATCTGCTGTAAGATGGCTTATCTGTTGAAACAGAGGTTACAAAGTAATACTTCCAAATATTAAAGAGTAAGTTCTACATTCTAAAAATACACTGAGTAAATAGTGTTTGTAAAGTTATGAAAATGTCTTGTACGAAGACTTTCTCTCAAAAAGGGTAATATATACGATGCCACGTACATATATCTACTTAAAACATAGATTTCAATGATTTTCAGTTAACTTACCGCTTTGGAAACACAGGAGAGCCGCAGGGAGAACCAGGAGCGTCAAATATATTAACTTCATTGTGATTGAATATGTAATTGATTACTTAAATGTGATATAAACTGTGGCGACTACCAAACTAGATTGTAGGCCATTCACTTTTGTAACAAACAGTCCAACGGAGCAAGAAACTTGAGGCGAAATGCCAATTTTCTTTCCAACTCGATTGACGTGGAATCTTATGTCACTAGTGATGTGCCATTTTTAAAACCGATTAAAAAGGGTAGAAAGAAGAAACCGAAATATTAATTTATTTTCTGTCTATTTAAAATAAATTTAAAAATAAATATTTTGAATGATTAAACTTTTTATTTTATAGTCAAATTGGAGACATGTGCGAGTCGTTTTGAATTTTATAGAAAAGACATTTCAAATAAGAATAGTTTACATTTTTATTAGGTACATCACCATTCAGCATCTTCAGCATGGGTCAATTTTGAAAACCGTAAAAGAATTAGCTTCGTTTCGTCAGTACTAGCAACGAGAATGCCAACATCATAATCGACTAACTGAACTAAATCATCACAAAACTAACTAGTAGCATCACTCAAGCTGTCAATTTCTTTTCCACACACGCCATTCTAGGTGCACGTGTATTATTCACGAATTGCTCGATATCTAAGCTAAAATGGATAAGCCCAACGTTCTCGCTCGCGTCGTCAAGGTCTTGGGCCGTACCGGCTCCCAGGGACAATGTACCCAGGTCAAAGTAGAGTTCATTGGAGAGACTAGCCGTCAGATCATCAGGAACGTGAAGGGACCCGTGCGTGATGGTGACATCCTGACCCTCCTCGAGTCTGAGCGTGAAGCCAGGAGACTGCGATAAGCGGTAAATATAAAATTTATATCAAATTCATGTGGCGGGAAATGAAATGGCTCTTGTACCCAGAACATTAAACAGTTTTGAAGGTTATGTTGCTAAATAACGGGGTTCCAAAACTTTTGCCCTATAACCTGAAACTAGCCAAGCATTGAAACAGCAAATAGTCTAGCTAGGATTATAATAATCAACTCATCTTTTTGTTTTTAAACAAATAAATGAAACTCTTCTCAAACTCAAACTCAAAGCATTTATTTCAACTAGACCATTACGGCACTTTTGAATGTCAAATTACAAATAAAATCAAAGCTACAGTCACAGTCACAAGGCATAATAACTTGAGAAAGTACTAGTAGTACAGTAGTAGTAGTAGTAGTAGTTCTTTTATAGAATATGAATAAATGAATCATCACCTATGTCCTTTCACAGTTATTTAATAACTGCAATCTAAAAGCAACCATGTCACAAGAATTCCTTTAATAATTACTACATAGTCTTTGACAGCAACCACAGCAACCCAATGCAAACAGGCTTATAAAAAACATTGTGATAAAAAATCAGAGATGACTGAAAGACTACTAAATATCTTTTTGGTGCACTCTAAAAGAAAAGGATGTGAGTAACAAAATCGAGTTCTGTTGCCACAAAAAATATTTTTTTTTTTCTTGTACATGTGAAGACCATATTCAGTACTTACATTGCAACATAGTATATAGGTAATATGTCATCGTAAAATGGTGAAACATGTTGTATTGTAATCTAATAGCGATAACCAAGTAATGTCAAATGCAACAACTAGTCATGTAGCACAACTAGGCATTGCAGTAAAGGATACAGGGAAATAATTTCCCACCATTAAAACAAAATATATCCTAACCAAATATAGGGAAATATATTCCCATTTTATATATAATTTTAAATACATTAGAACTACTTCTAAATGTAAGCTAAAAATCCATTTTAACATCTTTGATAAGTCTTGCACAGCGCTGCATTTGTTTAAGGGTTAAAGGAACCTAGCTAACCTAACATTCCCCAAGACCCGATTATGCATGCATTTCATAATTTTACGGTTTCACTTCAATAGATTATGATCTACCGAAAAATAATGCGTTACATTGTAAGCAGTATGTTCAGTTGACAATATTTCGAGAGTTTACAATCTCTCTAGTTATATTACAATCAAATCGGTTTTGACAATAGTACGGTGACATATACAAGAAAAACGATTTTAGTTATTGGACAGGTGCCTCAACAAAGCTGAGGCCTTTATTTGACGACCTGAATAGTGCAGCAGTAGTGAGGCTGCTTACGTTTTTAGCGTCCCTGGTTTGAATCCCTGTAGGAGCAAATGTTTGTGATGAGCATGGACATTTTGTTTCCGAGTTATGGATGTTTATATGTACATATATTAAGTATGAATTTATAAACAAAAAGTATATATGTAGTATTTCAACTATCTGATGTCCACAACACAAGCCTTGTTGATTAGTGTGGCATTAGATGGCGCTCTGTGTAATTTCCAGTGATATTTATTTATTTTAGGACTCCAGGGCCCAACTAAGATACTATAAGATATATTTTTCAATTCACACTTGCAAAATGAATGAAAAAAATCTTTTTGTTCCAGGTTGTTGAAGCAGTTCATTAGGTTAAGGCTCGCTATGTACCATCTATCCAAATTATTATGTTAACTTTAAGAAACCGTCAAAGATGACTATCTCATTGTACTCACACATAATAAACAACTTACTGGTGTAAACTGTGTTGTTTTCTTTTTCACCCGACTGCGCTACGCAAAAGAGGCCCCTTGGGAAGATTTGATTGGTATAATTTGAATGAGACCTGACTGTTGACGAGTCGTTCTGTTCTGCATTAGAATTTATGACTTGTTTTGTGTGTATTGGTTATAAAATATTTCAATTGTGTAGTTATTTAGTATTACATTAACAGTTAATTTTTTCACGTATTTTTTTAAATTCCTTTTTATGTAGTCGGGTTTTTAGTTTGTCCTTGAAAAATTTTTTTTACCTTTTTACATTTGTTTTGATTTGATTTTACCTCATTCATTCCATGATCAGTCATCTTTTAGTGATGCTCTATCTATGGGAATCTGCATTTTTAGTTTTAGGGTTCTGGGGGGCTACTCTCGTAAGTTCGTCAACAAAGATACAGGGCCCGTCCGAAAGTAGCTTTATACTGAAATGAACTTGCTATACAATATTTTCGTATTTATGAGTTATGACAACACATTGGGAGTAAAAACAGATGACCAATTGAGTTGTCATTCATTTTTAGTTGGCCCCTACGGTCGAGGAACGAATTTTTCAAGATCAAAGTCGTCTTCATTGTGAATGTTGAGGGTTGTATTGATGATTATAATAATTCTGTAACTACATTCAGATATTTTCATCAACATACAACCTAGCACTGGCCCGGCAAATTGCAAAAAACGTAAGAAAGTTTGAATTTCGCGGGCTTTCTTGGAAGTGGATGCTCTAGGGTAGCCCGCGAAATTTAATTTTTCTTAACATACCGGTCGCGACTGTAAAACGTGTTATGTTACAGAATTATAGTTATTAAAATCATCAATACAAACCTCTCGATGAATGAATTTTTCGCGGTCAAAGTCCTTCTTCGACTCTAATGAACTTGGAGGGTTGTATTGATGGATATAATTCTGTAACTTAATACGTCTTACCATAGGAATTGCGTCTTACAGTCGCGATCGATATGTTTATCAATACAAAACTTAGCACTGGCCTGCAAATTGCAAAAAACCTCAGAAAATGACCCACCCTGACGCCTTCACCCTAAAGGCTAACGCAGACCGGGACGGCATCGGCATGGCAAGTGATTTTGTTTCTTACCAGTGGACATTCTAACGTATTGTTATTGAAATAAGTAGGTACGGCATAAAATGCTGTGTGGCACAGCATTTTATGTCGTACCGTACCTACTTATTTCACACATGGTCGCATTTCTATACGAATACCTACGTTAGAATGTCCATTGGCAAAATTAAATTCCCTTGCCACATGCCGTCCCGTTCGTAGCCCTTCTGGGGCAGTCGAGTAGTCCCCGCCTCACCTTTTTTTCGGATAGGTAATCATCGAATGACTTCTCCCACTCTGGGCGCAGCGGGAGGGAGTGTCAAACTTTTACTGGGTACCACATATTCCTTCCTCGCCCTTCACGTTCCGGGGCCACGGTGTCTATTATGAACAATCCCGCAGCCCTGCCCACCTCTGTTAACTTCTGCATCAGCGGAGGCCAAGCTCTTCACTCCCGCATTTGCTTCCGCTACAAAGTCCTCCGTCACGAGTCCCTCTTACCTTAATACATCCCTCACTGCCTATCTTCGTCCAGCTGTGGACCTATAACAATAGGTCTATGATGATGAGCGATGAAGAGCCTAGTGCGGCTAGTCATATAATAATAATGGTTCCTGTTTCTGCAGCCCTAACCACCGGTAGCTTGAACCCTGCTCCCTACATTGGCGGACCACTATTTTTTAAAAGAAATATTAAAAAGTGTAGTGTGAAATTAATATCAGTACTTAGGAATTAATGATTACCAGTCTATAACAGTCCTACTGCTGGGCAAAGGCCTTTTCTCAACAGAGAAAGCGTGAGATGGCGGTTTTTTTAATGGTTTGTCGTCATTAGGTAGCCTAGTAGAAGTATGACACGGGCAAAATCCATTCTTTGCTCTGGTTTATCTACATCAGTGGTTCCCAACCTATGGTCCGCAGAAGCCTCGAACATGGTCCGCGAAAGGTTAAAAATGTTATTCGTACTTTTTAACTTCTACAGTAGATTCCAGCTCAGCCCAACCTCATTGAACCTACCAGAGGAATTATTCCTCTTTCTTTATGAATGATTGTATCCTTCTCTAATGGTTTTCATCCTATTTTTCATTTTTTTCTTTGTGTGAGTTAAAGATTCACTACCCTAGATATAATCCTGTCGGTGACCATGTGTATCGCGGACCTTATGACCCCTGCCAAGAAGAGTTAGGCAGAGGTGTAGAACCACATTTCTCTAGGACTGTCAGGACGCCATGCGGTCAGTTGTCCTGCCTGTAGTTTCTTGAAAACCTATATGTAAGTCAGCAAAACAGGTTTACAGGCTAGCAGTCTTCTTATTACTAATATTACTATTATAAATGGAAAAGGGTTATAATCAATCGGTTTGCAATTTCATACAAATACTTTCAGTAGTTTCTGCGTGAAAGTATAACACATATCGACGATGAAGTGACAAGAACTCCTAACTGACATTTTTGCGATTTTACTTTTTTTACGTAGATAGACTCTAAATAATTGTTTGCGTGAGCAGGCAATAGCAGCTAACGTCATATCTTATTTTTTAGCGAGTTATTAATAACTGACAATAACTATTAAGCAAATGTGCATCAAATTTGCTGACAATAACATCTAAGAAACTAATAACAATAACTACTAAATAACCCTAACGTAATTATTTCTGTCAAGACCTCCTATCTTCACTCCTGCTAGATACGTCCTTACTTTCACGCAGCTATTGGACGATTGTAAAACATAATTTTTGATACAACATATTAGTCCCTGTAGAGGATTGTGGGACACCAGGATTAGGGAATATTAATTAAAACACAGAGCTGGCGTGTGGTGATGCCGAGATACGATAGTCTATATTCTTATTCTAAAAACCACAGATAATATACATATTACGATTGATGTCACAGATAACATCAAATGCTACATGCCCTTTCTTATAATAAAAAGGCAACACTGAATTTGTTAGTTGACATAAATTTGACATTGACTAATTATGACATGACTTGACATTGACGTTAATGACATTTGACATTGCTATTAGAACGTAAAAAAAACATTAGGACAAACTAACTACTTAACCTTAAAAATTGAATTATATTGACTCATTAAATTGACATAATAAATTTACATTCATTTTTATAAATCTAATCTTTTTCTTGACTTTAATAATCTCCCTCTGGATGAGTATCTTAACTCCGGTGTATTTGAACTTATACTTATATCTAACATTTCAGGTAAGTCTTGACTACCAAACTGTGACTGACTTAACATTTCATTTTCTGACAAATATTCATTATTTTGTACATCATCATTAACTTCTACAAATATAGGAGACTGTATCCTACTTTTATTCATTACATTTGACTTGACAGACTTATCCAATTGTATTGGATTTTCATCATTAGATGACTGACTTGACTCGGCAGATGCATAAGAATCATCTAAATTTACAATTTGTTCCTCATTACTTTTTCTTCTACAATATAGATACTCAGGAATATAATAATGATGCATCTCTGTATCCTCCTTTTCTATCAGACTTGACTTGTATGATTTTTGATACGATTTATTATAAGACTTGGACGACTTGTGACCAGAATGATTAGCATTATCATTGTTATTTTCCAATATTTTTTTGGTATTTTCCTTTGACTGTGACGATTTATAACTATTTTGTGACCTTGACTGTGACAGATTTGACTTAAATAGCTTAATATGATATGAGTTTCTTCTATAGATTGTCCCATTACTATCTTTGACTAAGTATGATCTTGGAAAGTTAGTTTTTGATAAAATAACACCTTTAGACCATGTTGCATCCTTGGGATTTCTCTTGAAAAATATTATGTCATTTGACTGAAATTGTTGAGGAGATACAGCACTTCTATCATAATATAATTTTCTATTTTCCAACTTTTGTGACTTATTTTTTAAATGACTTGAAAATTGAACTACTTTTGGCTTTAAATTACTTGTTGTAGTAGGCAATTTTGTTCTCAGTTTTCTTGACATAAGTAATTCTGAAGGTGATTTGAGATTACCTCTTGGGGTATTTCTGTATTGTAACAGACCAATATAAAAGTCTGTACCTGACTGTTCACATTTTCTGAGAATATTTTTAACAATTTTTACAGATACTTCCGCAAGACCGTTTGATCGAGGAAAGTGAGGACTTGACATGATATGTTGAATATCCCAGTCTTTTGTGAAATTTTGAAATTCATGAGAGTTGAATGGAGGGCCACCATCACTTACTAATTGCAATGGAATACCGTGTCGTGAAAAAATTGACTTGATTTGATTAATGACTGTATAACTTCTAGAATCTTGATTTAATTTTGCTATTTCGATGTAATTTGAATAATAATCGACAACTATTAAATATTTTTTGCTTTTGTAATCAAATAAATCTGTAGCTACTTTTTGCCATGGTAAAGAAGGTTGTTCATGAGATAATAAAGTTTCCTTTGTTTTATTTGAACTATATGTCATGCAAGTTTCACATTGTTTTATTTTCATTTCAATATCATGATAAATATTAGGCCAAAAAACAGTTCCACGGGCATGATTTTTAGTTTTTTCTATGCCCATGTGTCCTTCATGTAAAATTGAGAGAATTTCAGAACGTAGAGATTTAGGTATAATGACAGACTGATTCTTGAAAACTAGATCATTTACAACATGAATCTCATCTCTAATGTTCCAATAGGGTAAAACAATTGAATCACATTTTTGCTTGCAATTAGGCCATCCTGACATAAAGTATTCTTTTAGTTTTTGGAGTGACATATCAGATTTTGTATGAGACATGATTTTTTCTTGTTTTTCTTTAGTAATTGCTAAATTAGAAGTTAGTAAATTTACTTGACAAACTATATTACTATCCAACTCATCAAAATTAAATTTTTCTATATTAGTTTTTGATATGGGTGCACGAGACAAAGTATCAGAGACATACATTTCAGTACCTTTTGTATATGAAACGTTAAGATCATATGACTGTATAGCTATCATCATTCTTTGAAGACGAGGCGGGACATCAGAAAGTGATTTTTTGAACAAAGTTACAAGAGGTTGATGATCAGTTTCAACATAAGTTGTTTTTCCATAAATATATTGATGAAATTTCTTGCAACCAAAAACTATAGCATACAATTCTTTCTCTATTTGGGCATAGTTTTCCTGAGACTTATTTAAAGTTTTAGATGCATATGCAATAGGATTTTGTCCATGAAAAATTACTGCTCCAACTGCATTTTTTGAAGCATCTACTGACAATCGTACAGGTTTGTTTACATCATAATGTACTAGGACAGGTGATTGACAAATAAGAGATTTTAATTTAGTAAATTGTTTTTCGTGATTAGGAGTCCACTGCCACATATTTTGTTTTTTAAGGAGTTCTCTAAGTAAAGTAGTTTCATGAGCTAAGTTAGGTACATATGAACCAAGGTAATTTATCATACCAAGAAATCGTTGAAGATCTTTTATGTTTTCTGGTCTTGGCATTTTTATTATAGCTTCGATTTTTGACGTATCTGGTGAAATACCATTTTTGTTAAAAACATGACCCACATACGAAACTTCAGACTGTCCGAACTGACATTTTGATTTATTAAATTTTAAATTGATTTCTTTAGCTTTTATTAAAACATTTTCTAATCTTTCATCATGTTCACTTTGCGTAGAACCATAGACCAATATATCGTCGACAAATATAATAACACCTGGAAGGTCCCCAAGTAACTCGGACATTACTCTATGAAAAATTTCACCACTTGAATTTATTCCGTAAGGAAGTCTTAAAAATTTATATCTGCCAAACTGTGTGTTGAAAGTGCAAAGATCACTACTCTCTGGATCTAATTTTAGCATCCAGTAACCTGAATTAGCATCTAACTTTGAGAATATTGACGCATTCACTACCCTTGACCGCAAGTCATCAAATGTAGGGTATGGAAAATGAGGTCTTTTTATGGCTTTATTTAAGTTCCTAGGATCTAGACAAATACGTAAGTCACCATTGGGTTTTTCTACAGGTACTATGGAATTTACCCAGTCAGTAGGTTTAGTAACTTTTTCTATGACTTGTAGTCGCACCATTCGGTCTAATTCATTTTTGAGTTTTTGTTGTAGAGCATATGGTATTCTCCTAACTGGACAAATCTTTGGTGTGACGGTTGTATCTACTTGTAAATTAACACTACCTGGTAAGCAACCCAATCCTTCAAAAGCATCTGAATATTTGTTAATAAGCATTTGTAATGACCTTTGTTCTTTGCTAGTTGTTATCTTAGAAGTGTTTTGGGATAGTTCGAAAATACGTTTTACAATGCCACATTCTTCACATGTCCTCCAACCCAAAATTGTAGAACAGTCACATTTAACAACTATGAAATTGATTGGTTTAAATAGTTTGTGATCAAAAGAACATTCAAGTCTGACAGAACCTAAGTTTTCAATCAATTGACCTGCAAATGAAAATACTTTTATGTTTGACTTTTCAATGAAAAAAATTTTCTTACACATATTTTCTAAACTTTTTAAAGTATTTAGTGAAATTACATTTATATCAGCACCTGTGTCAATTTGACATCTTATAATATTGCCATGAACATTCAATTCTAATTTCCAATTTTGTGAATTTGAATTACAATTAATTGAATTAATAATAAAATCATTTTGAGGGTAATCCCGAATAATATTACTATGAATATCATATTCATGACTATGCAATTTTTGTATACATTCAGAACTACTAATTGTACTTACATTCTTCTTGCTATTGTGATTTTTGTAGAAACAGTAATTGGCGAAATGGTTCATTTTCTTACATATATTGCAGATTTTGCCTTGTGCTGGACACTTGTACCGATGCAGCTGACCACATCTGTTACAGTTAGAATTATTTCTAATATTGTTGTTGAACCTGGAATTGGCTGAAAAAGATTGTGCTGGACTGGACTTATATCGATTTTGACTAGAACTTCTATTTTCCGACGATTTTCTGTATGGAGTTATTGACCTTTTCTTTGAATTTTCTCTTTTTGATGGCTGGTTCTTGAAATATGTACTTCTGCTTTGACGAATTGATTGCACTTGTGAACTAGAATTATTATTAGCTTCATTTCCATTCTGTAATTTTCTAGACCTTTCCTGTGACAATTCCATATTTTTTGCAAATTGAACAGCTTCGTCAACATTCGTTATTTTTTGATTTTGCAATATTTGTTCCTTTATTTGAGTATTCTTTATTCCTATGATAAACATGTCCTTTACCAACGACTCTTTCAAATTTTCAAACTTGCAGCCTGATGCTAAATTGTTCAAAATTGTTACATATTCGTCCAATGATTCGCTATTTTGGTACTTTGTAAAGAAATTGTATCGCTCTACAGTGACATTCTTGCATGGATTGAATTTTCCATCAAATTTTTCAATAATAGTCGTTATCGTTTCGTCCGTTTCATTTTGAATATTGAAAGAATTATAAATATCTAGGCCTTCATCACCGATAGAATTTAACAAAATAGCAATTTGTTTTGACTTTGAGACCTTCTGTAAATCATTTGCTTCAAAGAAGATTTTGAATTTTTGTTTCCACAGCTTCCATGACTCGGCAGCATTTTTGCCATCTTTGCCGCCATTTACAACTAACGGCTTTAAGTTATTAGCTAGAATGATATTTTGTACCTGTTCCGGCATTTTCTTTGGTTCTTCTGGGTTCCAAATAAACTTCTGACACCATGTAGAGGATTGTGGGACACCAGGATTAGGGAATATTAATTAAAACACAGAGCTGGCGTGTGGTGATGCCGAGATACGATAGTCTATATTCTTATTCTAAAAACCACAGATAATATACATATTACGATTGATGTCACAGATAACATCAAATGCTACAGTCCCAACATCATCTTGTCCGATTTTACTTGCGGTCGGCATATTAACATGTTTTTCAACCGACTTCCAAAAAGAGGAGGTTCTCAATTCGTCTGCCTTTTTTTTGTGTTTGTTACCTCAGAACTTTCGACTGGGTGAACCGATTTTGATGATTCTTTTTTTATTTGAAAACTGGTGCTTCCCGTGTAGTCCCATTTAAATTTGCTCGGAGATATACAAAGGAACTCATCAAACATACACGGTAAATCTGCAGTGATTGCTGTTATCGATTGTAGGTTTATTGTTTATGCAACATCATAACGTAACATCACGCCTGTATGCTCTGAGGGGTAACGCAGATGTGTACAACACATCCAGATTTTGATGATTCTTTTTTAATTTGGAAGCTGATGCTTTTTCTGTGGTTTTGATTTTAATTTGCTGAAGATCTGATGCGGATCTTCGGAGATATACAATGGAACTCTTCAAAAATACACAGCAAATCTACAGTGATTGCTGCAATCGCTTGGTTGTTTATTATTTATACAACATCACGCCTGGATGCTGAGGGGTACACAGATTTGTACAATTCTCCCAGATTTCGACAGTTAGGTGTATTAAGTTCCATTTAATTATATGAGGAGGCTTTGTTTAAAATTAGGGACCTGGAAGATGACTTAATTCATGCTAATAATTGTATATTAAAGTTACAGAAAGAAAGAGAAAGTACTCAGGTTAAAGAAACAAACGTCTTATATAATGAACTATTAAATAGTAATTGTAACCCCCCTTCCTTAATAACTATTGACCTGACTGAAGATTCCTTACTCAAACAGAATTTTATAGTTAGCAATAGGAAGATGAAAAAATATGCAAAATTAAACAGAATTATTAAAAAATGCAATCAATTTAGGAAACAACATAAACGCTTTTCCAAATATATTCCACTGAGGAAAGAGCGTGTTGATTTAGTTAATAAATTGAATAATTACCAAATAAAATTAGAGGACAGTATAAAAATTTATGAAATTGATACTCAGCAGTTGCAGTCTGAAATTCAGGTACTTCAGGATTCACTAAGTTCCCTTTCTAGTAGATATAAGATTTCTCAAAACCAAATTAGGGAACATATTTATGCGGCAAATGAGTTGGTAATGGGTCAATGTAGTTGCCAGACAGTTACCAACCATGATATTATCCAGCCTCAGGTAATGGAGGACCCATACCAGGTTGAGAATTTGACTCGGGACTGCACTCTAAATCAACAATCAATTAATATAACACAAGATGATTTACACATGGTACAGCCTGAGTTATATGATAGTTTGCCTGAGTTTGGTAATTTTGTCTCATCAAATAGTAATGTTTGTGATCATTCAGTTATGTTCTCTGATAGTATGGGTAGGGGGCTAGGTAAATTAATTAGTAATAACCTGAGTTATTGTACCCAAAACAATTGTATGCCAGGGTCAACCTACAAACAGGTTATGGCATCTGTAACAAAAAGTGTTTGTGATCCTAGTACCACCATTACTATATGTGTTGGGAATAGTTCAAGGGTTAAAAAGGAAGACATCACTAACTATGTTTCAGAGTTGTTAAAGTTAAATTGTAAAAAAGTCATTTTGTGTGCTTTTCCATATTTTGAAAATTTTGGAAACAGAAAAAACAATTATATTTACATGCTAAATAAACACATGCATTTTTTAGTAGGTCACTATAGTGACAAACTTATATTTCTTGATATTAACACTTTTATTGATAAAATCAGATCAACGCGGGGTAAAGTGTATCTACCTATTAGTTGTAGACACAAAATAGCTCGGCTATTAGCTTTTAATATTCACACAGACATAAGTAGTATGTCTAAGTTTAGTTCTATTATTGATACTGCGACTATTAGTACTATTACTAATGAACAGGTGACCTTAAATAAATATAGCATTAGTGCTATTGATGTTTACAAACTTTGTACGGAGGAGAATCCATATGTCACCGTGGAAACTTCTCAATTAGCTCTTAGTTATGATAGGATCATGTTGTCTGGCGATGGATCGGGAGTCTCGGGGCTCTCTCCAGATCTTAATATTAATTTAAACTAGGAAGTGAGACAACAGAAGGTACCATTAACAATATTGTTAATCCTACCAACAGCAAGGTATCTTCTTGCACTCCATTAGGTCGTAAAAAAGGGCCTCAGCAGAACTCTTTAAAATTATTCCACCAAAATATCCAAGGCATTTCTTCCAAATTATTAGAAATTGAATTGTATTTAGAGAAAAGTATGTTTGACATTGTTTGCTTTACTGAACATTGGTTAAAAGATTACCAAATGCTTATTAATTATGAGAATTATATGGTGGGTAGCTGCTTTAACCGTAAATCTATGCTGCGTGGAGGTTCCCTAATATTACTGAAAAATTGTGTTAAATATAAGCAACGTGCTGACATAGTAGGTCTTTCGGTTGAACATTGCGTCGAACTGTCTTGTGTTGAGCTAGATAAGCATGTAATTGTGTGTGTGTACAGACCCCCAAACTATCAAAACTTTTCCATATTTGAATCAATAATGGAAGATGTCCTGGCAAAACTTACAACCAGTAATAAATCTACAATTATTTGTGGTGACTTCAACATCAATATTTTAGAAGATAATTCAAATAGCAGTCGGTTATTAAATCTTTTTAAGTCTTTTGACTTGACTAACGTTTTTATAGAACCCACTCGAGTCACGCCTTCTTCTGCTACTTGTAGGTATAGATAATGTTTTCTGGGATTGTGAATACTTAGATAGAGCCGTAGTAAATAGTCTGCCGTCTGACCATAGCGGACAAACTGTAACTTTCAGGTGTAATACACCATTGCAAAAAGTTGATATTAAATTTAGACCTATAACTTCTAGTAAATTAAATAGGTACAATATTTCCCTACAGAACAAGTTAAGTGTTATGAGCCATGACGATATTAATATAAATCAATTCTATGATCATTTCTTTTCAATTGTTTACACTGAATTCAATAAAAATTTTGAAAAGAAGACTAAAAGCATTTGCCCTAAATTTATATTTAGTGATTGGGCAACTAGAGGTATCAGAAAAAGTAGGGAAACACTATTTGAGCTTTATGGCCTTAAGCCTTATGTAAACACTGAAACTTTTAACAACTATGTTGCTCAGTATTCAAAAATTTTTAGAAATTCATGCAAGGTTGCCAAAGCCCTGCACATTAGCAACAAGATTAAAACAGCAGAAAATAAAATTAAGACAGTTTGGAAAGTCATAAATAGCGAGACTAACAGGAAGAAAGTACGTAATACTAACTATACATTAGATACAGTATGTGGGCCTAAAAGCTCCAATCAGGAAGTAGCTCAGGAATTTGTAAATTTCTTCACCAATATACCGTTAAAAACTACGGAGGCTCTAAATTCCTCTTCTGAAGTCTCAATTGGTTTATTAAAAGCGAATGTATCTGGATGCCAGGCTGAATTTAAATTTAAACATATAAACCCGATGACGGTTATTAAAGCTTTCCGGCAAATAAAAATCAAACTGACCGAAGATCTATGGGGAATGTCTATCAAAGTTTGTACTTCCATACTTGAGACGATAGCTCCATACTTAGCTTTAATTTTTAATTTGTGCGTAGACCAAGGAGTTTTCCCTGATTTAATGAAATACAGTAAAGTCATACCGCTTTTCAAATCCGGGGATAGTAAAGATACTAATAATTATAGACCTGTATCCGTGTTGCCGGTTTTTAGTAAGGTGTTCGAAAAGATAATGCTTAATCAAATGCTCAATCATTTCAACACCAACAGAATCTTACACGATCAACAGTATGGCTTCACCAAGGGACGTTGTACAACTGACGCCGGTGTAACCTTATTAAAGCACATATTCATGGCGTGGGAAGACTCCCAAGACGCTGTAGGAATATTTTGTGACCTCTCCAAAGCATTTGATTGTGTAAATCACGACACATTGCTTTTGAAACTTGAGCATTACGGACTAGGTAAACTTGCACTTAGTTTGGTAAAATCTTATTTAAGTGATAGACTGCAATATGTTCAAATAAATGGTGTTAATTCACAGGGCTTGAAAGTAAAAATGGGGGTTCCGCAAGGCTCAATATTGGGTCCTTTCCTCTTTTTAGTATATATAAATGATCTACCCTATTTACTGAAAAACCAACCTCAAAATATGGTATTATTTGCCGATGACACTTCCTTAATTTTTAAGATAAATAGACGAGCCCAAAATCTAAATGACGTGAATAATGCCTTACTTGAAGTCCATAATTGGTTCACAGCAAACAACTTGGTATTAAATGAAAAAAAAACGAAATGCATAAGATTTGCTTTACCGAATGTTAAAAGTAGTGATTGTGAGATAATATTGAATAAAGAGAAACTCGAATTCGTAGATAAAACGGTTTTCCTGGGGCTTACGCTTGATTCAAGGCTTCAATGGGGTTCTCATTTAACATCTCTTGCGGGGCGCTTAAGTTCAGCAGCATATGCCATTAGAAAAATCCGTCAATTCACTGATGTAGATACCGCTAGACTAGTCTATTTTAGTTACTTCCACAGCATAATGTCTTACGGCATTTTGCTGTGGGGACGGGCTGCTGATATTGAGTCTATATTTATTCTGCAGAAAAGAGCCATCAGAGCCATATACAATCTTCGTAGGCGCGATTCTCTAAGGGAACTGTTTAAGGAAATTAACATCATGACTGTATATTGTCAATACATCTACGAAAACATAATGTATGTCAGAAAAAATCTGCATCTTTTTGGTAAAAGAGGTGACAGACACAATTACAGTACTAGAAATAGAGACCAATTAGTTCAGCCTGGCTTCAGACTCGCTAAAGTAGACTCGTCTTTCATGGGGTACTGTTTGAAATGCTATAATAAAATTCCACAAAGCATTCTTGAACTAAATGAAACCAAATTTAAAACTTGCATTAAACGCACACTGTGTAAGCAAGCATATTACAAATTGGACGATTATATCGCTGATAAAAATGCTTGGCTCAATGCCGGTCCTGCTCCACAAGGACAGGGGCGCATAAATGGATAGCATTAAATGGTATTGTTGGAGCTGCTGAAGATTGTACAACTCTATCTTTGCATTGTATAAATTCAATATCTTTAGTATTATATAACCTCATATCCCATATTGTGTGAGTGCCATGTACTAGAATGCTATCATTCGCTGGAAACCTACGATTTTATTTTTTATTTTTTGACTTGAATGTGCCCTGGCGGTTAAGAGTATGTCATGCTCACTCAAATGTCCCGCTGATGGTGGCGCGTGTGTCGGGTCATTTAGTTCCCTTCAAAATGGTTGAGTTGAATGGTGCTGATACATGCGTCATGTTCGTGAACGGGCGCTGTCGGTTGGGACTGGTCAGCTCTTGGTTGCCACGGCTTTTGTTTTTATTTTTTAATTAATATTGTTACTTTTAACTATGGACACTTTTATCGTGCACATCTTGCTACATTGTTCTCACATAATGCACCATCTCAACAGGAATGATGTAACCAAGATTTTGTAACAACATTATGATTTAAAAGAGTGTCCATGGAGTTTCTTGCCCGTTCTTCTCCATAGAGATCTACGCTAGGGAATGGGCAACTACAGTACTTTCACAGTTTTTATGTCTTGTGACTGGGACTGTAGCTACATTTAATTATCATCTTTGTTTCTGTTGGGAGGTCAGCGTGGATCGATAAGTTCGTTGATTCAAACAGCTGGATCACTTTCCATATATTTAATCATAAATATTGGGTGAAAAATACAGTGATTATTTAAATAAAATGTGATTTGAATTAAAAGCTGAACGGGGCAAAAAAAACAATTACATGGCCCGAGAACACAGACAGTTTTTTTTTGTGACAGTGACAGACAGTAGCATAGAGTAAAAACATTCTTAATATGCAGATTATAAATATGAACATACGTTCAATTACTTTTTAACACTTCCCCTTAAGCTGCATATTATCATTAAAACAAAAACATTTACATTCAAACACTTACATAGGATAGAGATACATGCTCAACTCTATTAAACATTTCTTACATTTAAGTCATACATAAAACCTTTATGTTTACTACATGGCAGAGCCTTAGTCAGAATGTCTGCTATCATTCTGTCTGTAGGAAGATAAGTTACATGGATACAACCATTGTACGCTAAATCTTTCACAAAATGATATCGAACATCGATGTGTTTTGTCTTCTTGTGACACTCTCTACTCTCCAAGAGCTTAATTGCACTTAAATTATCATTACGCACCTTACATTTAATTTTACAACCTGTTATTTCATGACAAAAACTTTTTATGAATAATACATCTTTACATGCATCGCCTATAGCCAAGTATTCGGCTTCGGTGCTAGATAATGCAACACAACGTTGTTTTCTGCTTTCCCAATTGACAGTATTGTTACCAATCTTAATTACAAATCCTGAATAAGATCTTCTGTCAACAGGATCATTCGCCCAGTCAGCATCAGCAAACACCTCTAAATTATCATTTTTACATTTAGTAAAAATCAAACCATAATTTAAAGTATTTTTCAAATAACGAAGGATCCTTTTGGCAGCCAACCAATGACTTTGATCATAATTATTATTAAATTGGCTCAACATACTCACACTGAATGAAATATCAGGTCTAGTGCATACACTTAAGTACATAAGGCCTCCAATCAGTTCTCTATAATTGAATTTACACTCATTATTTTCAAGAGGTTTTTCAAATTTATCATTTACAGACATTGGTGTAGAGACACCTTTACATTCTAACATGCCAAAACGAACAAGGAGTCTTTTAATGTACTCTGATTGTTTTAAAATAATAGTACCTCTATCTCTATCTCTATGCACACTGATGCCAAGACAGTTTTTGATAGATCCCAAGTTTTTGATCTCAAAATTATTCTTTAACAATGAAATGAGAGCTTCTTTTTCTAAATTACAGTTACTAAATATATAAAAATCATCTACATATAATGCCAAAATTGTAGACTTAGTATTATTTCTTTTTACATAAACACATGGCTCACAATGTGTTTGTGAATATCCATGACTAGTTAACAAATTGTGTACAGTCTCATTCCATACTCTACTTGCTTGTTTTAAACCATAGATGCTTTTTTGTAACATACATACTTTTTTATCATCTATTTCAAATCCAGGAGGCTGCTCCATATAGATTTCCTCCTGTAGGGATCCATTCAGAAACGCAGTAGTGATATCTATATGGTCAATGTCCATATCTTTTTCATTAGCTAAATTGAATAAAATACGCAAAGTTGAATGTCGAACTACGGGTGAAAACGTCTTATCGAAATCCACACCAGGTTTCTGACTAAATCCTCGTGCAACTAAACGTGCCTTAAATTTATCAAAATTTCCTGACGCGTCTTGTTTGACCTTGAAAACCCACTTCGACTTTATAACATTTCTATTCAATGGTCTGTCTACAAGCGTCCAAACCCCGTTCTTAATCAAAGAATTATATTCCTCTTTCATCGCGGACTCCCATTCAGTCTTATTAGTACCAGCCATTGCATCATCATAAGACTGGGGCTCATCAAAACATGGTGTATGAGAGAGAAAAGAACTATCAGAAAGATAGTCATCATACCTCTTGGGTCGAATACCTCTTGTTGTCCTCACTGGACGACCACTGGCAGCCATCTCAGGAATGAACTCGGTGTCCTCTGTGTCATTGCACAACGAGCTGTCAGACTCATCAGAGAGCTGGCTTCTCTCCACAGCAGGAGACTGACCTCTCTCTATAGCAGGAGACTGACTTTTCTCCTCCACTGGAGACCGGCTTTTCCCCACGCTTGGAGACTCGCTTCTCTCCCCAGCAAGAGAATCACTCTGACTGGTGGCCTCAATACCAACAGAGGGCTCCTGCACTGGAGTGTCTGAAATTTGAGAAAAAATCTGATTAATGCCAACAATATTATCATTATTTCTACTAGAATTATTATTCATGTCCAAATTAATAAAATTATTATTATTATATTTTATATTAGAATTATCATTATTTGTCAATTCAATAAAATAAACATTTCTAGATTTAATTATCCTTTTAGGATTGCAGGGGTCCACCAATCTGTAGCCTTTCGAATAATCACAATAGCCTACAAAAATAAATTCTTTAGATTTTTCACTAAATTTACCACTACGTTTACTTTCAGGTACAAGAGAAAATACTCGACATCCAAACACCCTTAAGTGACTAAGGTTCACTTTGGAACCAGTCCAAACTTCCTCAGGGGTGGTGCCAGGCAACGCAGCAGTAGGGGACCTATTTTTCAAATAAATCGCTGTCATTACAGCTTCACCCCAATAGCGCGGTCCTAGGCCAGAGTCAGAAAGCATTGTCCTCGCTTTTTCAACTAAAGTCCTATTTAATCGCTCTGCGACACCATTTTGCTGCGGACTGTACGGTATAGTGGTTTGGTGGACTATCCCTTGACTAGATAAATAATTGGTGAATTTTGCACTGCAGTATTCACCGCCATTGTCTGACCGTAAACATTTAATCAAACATTCAGTCTGTTTCTCCACTAAAAGCTTAAACTTGATAAAACATGACATTACCTCCTCTTTGTTCTTCATTAAGAAACCATATGTCTTCCGCGAGTAGTCATCGGTGAACGTCACCAGATAACGTGCTCCTCCCCAACTAGGCTCGGACATGGGACCAAAGACGTCAGAGTGTACTAACTCCAACAGTCGTTGAGCTCGCTTGGTACTACCCTTAGGAAAGGTCTTCACTGTTTGCTTTCCCATGATGCACGGAATACAATCTCCAAACTGACTGCTGTGAAATTTTACACCTTCAGCAAGATTATCACGAAGTGCACACATACCACGAAGACTCAGGTGTCCCAGCCGCTTGTGCCAGACATCCACTGGCACCGAACCAGCTGCTAAAGCACTCTCCTGCTCCTGTACTTTACCTGGCAGGGTGCATGAGGACGCAAAACTACTCTGAGAACAAGAAGAGTTAGGCACAGAACAATCTAACCTATAAAGACCATCTATATGAGATGCAGAGGCTAATACTTTGTTTTTGTTCTTAATATGACATTTATCATTGTTAAATATCACAGAATATCCTTTATCAGTTAATTTGCTTACAGATAATAAATTGGCCGAGAGATTAGGAACATAGAGGACATTTTCTATGGTTCTAGAACACTTATCAAAAGAAACAGTTACATGACCTTTCCCTTTGCATTGCAATACATTATTATCAGCCACAGTAACCTCACTTGTGAAACTAGTGTTCATAGACGTAAAGAGGTTCTTGTTATTACACATATGTGATGTGCAACCCGAGTCAATTAACCAGTTTGCACTATTTATACACTCAGCTAAGGCACACACCAAAAATGTTTCACTTTGCGCGGAGGCTTGCACTGGCTTTTTATTGCCTTTATTTTTGTTATCACGCTTAAGCTTAAAACACTTCGATTTTACGTGGCCCGGCTTCTTGCAGTAGTGACAAACCACGAAGGACGACTCGCTGGGTACGGAGACTCCGTTGTCGCTCTGTTTGCGGAACTCCTCCTGTAGAAGACGCGCTCGCACTGCTTCGCTTGTCAGATTTTCCAGGACATTTGCGGTCTCCAGACTCGAAACAAGCACATCAAACTCCTGCGGCAGCCCACTCAGTAGTAATTCTGCTACTTCCTTGTCTTCGATGACACGGCCGATGTCAGCAAGCTGCTGTACAAGTGTCATCACCCCGTCGATATATTCTCCCATGGAACTGTAGTCGTTGTAATTCGATCTATGTAGCTTCCGGAGCAGCAGGACCCTTCGGTACAACCCTTTGTCCTCAAAAACGTCCTTCAGCTTGTCCCATGCCTGTTTTGCGGTGGTGACTGACCTGAGGTACTGGATGCAGTTGCTTCTCACAGATAGGCAGATTCGTGCCAACGCTCTTTGGTCTTTGGCAGGAGTTATTACCTCTCCCTCAATTATCTCAATACATGGCCACAGCCCTTCCATAATTAGAGCCATTTTCATTTGGAATTTCCAATTGTGGTAGCTCGCCACACCGTCCAGCTTGTCGAATGAGTAGGCGGCATGAGGCCCTTGCGCGCCCTCGCTCGACATTGTAAATCACTTGGTAATATGTTTTTAATCGTTTTGATTCTTGAAATTTGCGCAGTACTCACAGCGTGTTTTCTCCTGGGGGCATAACCTGTTGGGAGGTCAGCGTGGATCGATAAGTTCGTTGATTCAAACAGCTGGATCACTTTCCATATATTTAATCATAAATATTGGGTGAAAAATACAGTGATTATTTAAATAAAATGTGATTTGAATTAAAAGCTGAACGGGGCAAAAAAAACAATTACATGGCCCGAGAACACAGACAGTTTTTTTTTGTGACAGTGACAGACAGTAGCATAGAGTAAAAACATTCTTAATATGCAGATTATAAATATGAACATACGTTCAATTACTTTTTAACAGTTTCGACAATTCAAAAGCGCCTGTAACTGGCCTACTTGAAATAAATGCTTTGATTTTGATTTTGTATTTATTGGAGATAAGCCTATTACCGTAACAAGTATTGTTTTTTTTTATTGTATTGGCAAGGATGTACTTCAAGGGTAGTTTGATGATGCTGGGGGGCCGAACGCCTCCTGCCGCAGGCTCTACGCGGGAGTCGTGCGGTCCATGGCCCTCTACGGGGCCCCAGTGTGGGCGCGTTCGTTGAAGCGGCGAGCCGCTCACCATTTGAACGCGCCCCAAAAAGTGGTGGCCGTAAAGATGGTCCGTGGGTACCGCACGATCTCTCGCGAGGCGGCGGGCCTGCTTGCCGGATTGCCGCCGTGGGATCTGGAGGCGATAGTCCTCGCGCGCCTGCATGAGTGGCGCGCGGAGGTACTACGCCGGGGGGAAACTCCGCTGCCGCGGCAAATTGCCGCTCAGCGGACTGACCTCCGGCGCGATCTCATGGCGACATGGAGAGAGCGACTGTCGCAACCCCGTGCAGGGCACGCCACGATAGTGGCGGTAAGTCCCCTCTTTGAGGAGTGGCTGGAGAGGCGCCACGGCGTCCTCACCTTCCGCCTGACGCAGGTCCTCACCGGACACGGATGTTTCGGGAGGTACCTGCACCGAATCGGGCGGGAGGAATCGCCCGGGTGTCTCCACTGCGAGGATCGACCGGAGGACACGGTGGAGCACACGGTGGAAGTCTGCCCTGCGTGGGCGGAGCTCCGCCGTGTCCTCGTGGCGGCGATCGGCGGCGGCGACCTCTCGCGTCCGGCCCTGGTTCAATCCATGGTCCGGAGCGAGACGGAATGGGAAGCCGTCGCCTCCTTCTGCGAAGCAGTCATGCTAGCGAAGGAGGTGGCGGAACGAGAGAGGGAGAGATCCTCTCTTCCCGGCCGCCGCGGGAGACGCAACGGGCGTCGGGGGCCACGTGGTGGCTACCGGCCACCGTAGATGCGGGCCTGTGGACGGCTGGCTATGGGCAATAGCTGGCCGTCCGGCCGTCTAACGACGACGACAGGCCGTGTCGACGGCGCGTTCGTGTTCCACGCGCGCCTCAAAGAGATGTCAGCATAAGGGGAGGGGCCCGCAAGGGCCGAAGCCTGCCGGGGTTGCGGGCCTGTTCGAAAGAGATACCGCGGCCCCGGAACATAAAGGGCGAGGAAGGAACATGGATGGGTTTTAGTCAGTAAGAGTCTGACACTCCCTCCCGCTCCGCCCAGAGTGGGAGAAGTAATTTGATGATTTCCCATCCTAAAAAAAAAAAAAAAAAAAAAAGGGTAGTTTGATGAGAGTTTGGGTAGGTTCTGATTATGGGATCCATAACAAAGGAAGAGTTCCGCTCTTCAATTCTTAGGAGCAACTTAACGATACTCGGCCAAAATCCTTTAAAGGCTATTCGGATATTTTAGTCACCTACCTTAACGTCGTTATTAACCAACTTCAAAAATGAGGATACTACTAGAAGATGACTGGACCGGTTCTGTTTTTTAATTGTTTGAAAGGGTATACTTACCTCCCATAATTATCAAGTCAGAATCCTGATAATGGGATCTTGGAGAAATGAAGAGGGAAAGAGGGAACTTTTCAAATTTCGTCGGCACACCAGTAGCGATTTGGGTAGTTTTAGAAAGAGTACTTTCTCGGAGTGATTCCATTTCAATTTGATAAAGATCTGATGAAGAACTTCGGAGATAGGCAACGGAACTCCTCAATAAATGATAGCAAATGTACTGGGACTGCTGAAATCTTATGTTTGACTATTGTTTACACCAGTTCCTGACAAAAAATCACGCCGGCACGGCTGTGAATTGGTATGCACATGTGAACCACTAAAAAGTGAAAAATACAAAACTTTTTTCAAAAAATAATACCGACTTCACACAAAGAAGTGAAAAATAACTTTAGCTTCAGAAGTCGGTGACAAAAAACTAAGTAAATCGATCAAACAAAGGTCACCGACTTCTGAAGCTAAAGTAATTTTTCACTTTTTTGTGTGAAGTCGGTTTTATTTTTTGAAAAAAGTTTTTCTGCCATTGTATTGTTCCAATAATACGTATTAAAATTACGAAGTGATTATTCTCTTTTCTTTTAATTCAGTCTCAAGAGCAATGTAGCCATTTTTATGTTGCTTGTAATCATTAATACGACAATATTATTTTCTAACAATCTGTGATATTTTTGAAGTTAATTAAAAATATTCTATGAAAATCACGCCTTTTCTTTGAAATGTTATAGAATTTTCTTACTAGAAATATCTTCTATCTTTGCTATTATAATGTATATTTTCAAAGCCTAGATTGCAATATCACCTATCTACGTCTAAATCAAAAAGTTGATTGTTTATACACTAGTCGCACATAGCCCCCTATACCCGCTTTTTATTTAATATATATCCAATAACAGTTTTTTTCATACCTTGCGTTTAAAATAAATAGAACGTTTTTTTCGTTTCCTGTAAAATCATGTTCTGGTAGATAAAGGTTCTTGTCACTTCATCGTCGATATGGATCTTTACAGACTTTTACATGCTTTAATAGTCGTAAGAAGATTGCTAGCCTGCTTAACTAACTGTTTTGCTGACTGTACCTACCTACCGTAGCAGCTAATGTACTATAGTTACCTACCTACCTATTATAGGTACTTACTGATCATTATCTCTCAACAAGTCATAAGATATTGATGTCTACTAAACTATTATTACAAGGTGTGCGAGGCTGATATTAAATGGCTATCAGTTGTGTAAATAAGAAATCTCATGATAATTTCTTTTGGCAGGTGTCACAATACCTACTAATCTAAGTCAAATAATTACCTAGTAATTTCACAAAAAAGCTGCAAAAAAAAACTTTTGGAAATTCAGGAAATAAAAGTAGGTACACAATTATTTTTAAACGAAAAATCTTTGCAGTTGTAGTCAAACTCCCATTTGCTCTTATATTTTAGAAGCCATTTTTTAATCTTTTTTTTTGTATTTTCTTGGGTGGCGTGCAAAAACCATCATCACTTTCCATTCCATATTCCATTCCAAAAAAGTTTGAGTTTTGTTGCCACGAATGCGTTTCGTTTTGAAATTCCCCGTGCTACGGATACGTTCCAGACTTCCAGTCACAGTTAATATAAAAAGCGCGGCAGTTGACTTGGGGATAAAAATATACGTTGTATTTTTCGTACTATATTATTTTTCTATAATATAGTACAATAAAATTTGTCCGAAATATAGTACAATACTATGTATCATAGTACGGTTGGCAATCCTAATCTTCACCCAAAAAATAATAAAGCAGAATAATAAATGTTCTAGGTAAATAAGGTAAGGTAAGGTTCTAGGTAAGGTAGAGATCTTTTAAAATTATTTCATGCAAATGAAATGAAAGTTAAAAAACATTTTAGATCTTGTAACTATTAATAAGTACCTACTATTGCAATTTTACCTGGTCTAAAAAAAAATGTAACATTCTCTAAACAACACAAAAAATTATCATTATATAATATGGCAAATAAAAATTAATTGAATGTTAACATAACACTGTTCAAAGCCAATCCAATCCAGATAATGGGTACCTACTTGAGTCCTGATAAATTATTTATTATGGTTGTTGTGCAAATTGTGCAATCATTAAAAAAATGTAGGCATTACGTCTGAGTCAGATCCTGAAATAACCTTACTACAGTCGCACTCTTCGCCCCAAGCCAGTTCTATAAAAATGTTAGTTCACATATTAAGTATTTGCGGCACAAGTCTTTAGTCGGTACACCTCTTGTGATCTGCAGACCATATTTTAGGAGCAAATTGTTTAGTTTAATAGAAGTGCAGTGGTTGGAACTCACATTAAAATTTTTGACATAAATATAGGGTAGGGGCAGTCAGAGTGGTTACCAAAAAAAATTAAGAAAATAAATAACTGCATCTTGACCTTGTAGGTATTTTAGTTATATAAGAAACAGCTGGCTTTAAAAAAAAACTTAAGTTCAGAGTTTTGTTGTAGGTGGTCTAAATTCATGTGCTGAATACATGGCGAGCATTTGTATGTCAATGGCCCATCTACCCTGTATATTCAGATGAGACCAGTTTTGGTTCAATAAAACAATGAGTTACTCTCAAATTGTTATTACATTATAATATTATCATAACAACTGTATGTACATTGTCACTTTTTATTGTATCAACATAACAATTCAGATACTAAGTACAGATCGGCACATTACTTCCATTATATTGGAATTATTCATAATCACACATTAAAACAGTACATAATTATCTTAAGAGATGTAAATAAATAAAAAATCATTCTATTTACAAAAATATACAAAGAAAAATAATTTTCAATGCACAAGGCAATGGTGTTGGTGTTCAGCCTCACATTGTCACGATTTTCCTGGCCCTCTGTGGAACAGGGCAGCGGACTGCATTTTGAGCACTTAGAAGTTAACTCTGGAAGAATTGCTGGCGCAGCTAGGTGTCGTACTTGTCAGCCTCACATTGACTGGCCCAGAACAAACAGTTGCCAATACCGCTATAACATATCAATATCACTGCTGCGAGGAAGACTACACTGCACACGGTACACGGCTTCCGTTCGAGGAAGAATCCTATTAAATATAACACCATGAACATAACATGTGTGTTCACTAAAGCCGGGTTCACGGGCTTCGGTATCAGGAGCACGGGGATTAGCCATTGCAAACAATACATGTCGCCGAGTGCGCGTGCTGATCTGGATCACAATCGTGTAGCACTACCGTGAACTAACATCTGTATCGCAATCGACATGATTCGATTGATAACTTCATTATTTTTTTCAGGGTAGAAACAAAATGCTGCAGTTCTGATTTGCGTTTAATTTTTGACAATTGTTTTTGACAGCAGGCAGGCAGAGAACCTTTGTCAATATCGATGTTGCCATAGACGAAACAGAATTAATATTATTAAATAAATCTGCCTTCATGTTCTGTGTAACTTGTAGAGTTACAATAATTAACAATGTATCTAAAATAACGTAAAAACATAAGTTTACAATTCAAAATAAGCTGAATAATATGGGATTGGTCTTGGTTGCAACTGAACAAACCTATATAATGTCTGCTCTTAAATGTCTCTGCTGATGGAAAAGCTTAGTTTTTCTTGTTGAACTATTAAGAAGAAGCTTTAATTTCGAGAAATAACTCATTTTGGGGTGGTTGTGACCTCCGTTCACGGTTTTGTAAGGCATCATAGTCTGCATAGTCATAGAAAATTAAAAACGTCCCTCTCGTTATCGCTGGTTAGTTTACAAAATATGAAATTATCTATGTTAAATGTTGCCACTCTAAACAAAATTCAGCATTAAAGCGTGAGGGTGGCCCGCGAAATTCAATCTTCTATCGCGGGCCTTGAGCGTAGAGACCGAATCCAGAAATTCCGTAACGAAATAACCTAATACCCCGTAAAAAACAAATGCAATAGCTTTACCGCGGCAGTCCCCGAGTGCCACTCGTCTTTTTTTGCAATTTGCAGGGCAGTGCTAAGTTGTATGTTGATAATAATATTGGTCACGGCTGTAAGACTATGTAGTTACAGAATTATAATCATTAATACAACCCTCCTAGTTCATAAGAGTCGAGGAACGAATTTTTCACTTTTTCACGGTCAAAGTCGTACCTTGACCGATATTTTCATCAAAGATTCACAGATTTTCGAAAAATTTGCTTGCCACACTCGAGCGTCGAACCCGGGATTGATGGACTAAAGTTCTAAAAATAACATTTTTAAACAAGCCTTATAAGAAAGCCAAGATATTGAAATTTTACTCACGTTTTTGCAATTTGCAGGCCAGTTCTAGGTTGTATGTTAATGAAAATATCATTCACGGCTGTAAGACGTATGTATTGACTCATTTATCATACGTTCAACTTGTTTCTCAGAATCATTTTTAAAAGAGTATCCTTGGAGTTTCTTGCCCATTCCTCTCCATAGAAATCTACGCCAGGGAATGGGCAATTAAAGTACTTTCACATTTTTATGTCTTGTGAATGGGACTATAACTTGATTTATGTTTTTCGACAATTCAAAAGTAGGTACCTGTAACCTGTAGGCTTACTTGAAATAAATGCTTTGTTTTTATTTTGATGTTTAATAGTCTTTACCTACTAGCATCATGGTTACAAAGAAGGTGACTGGAAGATGAAGAGCAACTGAGAGGTATGAAAGAAGTAGACACGTTACGCCGACAAATAAATTGAGATAAGGGCAGAGGAATGATAATGCTTCGAACTAGTCCTCCTCTCGTATTAACCGACTTCTAGAAAAAGAGGGGGTTATGTTTTCCTCCCCGCATCTTTTTATTTTCATGTGTTAACCGATTTCTCTGTGATTACAATTGGTAGATAAAACTCGTGCGGTGGTCCCATATACAAGGTGTTGCTTTGGTTCTTGGTCTAATTCAAGCCACAGACCATAAAACTGAACCACTTTCCCAAACTCCAATACCTTCTTGACGAAAATATGTATGAGACAGCTGAATATTTTTTTACGATTACGATGGTAGCCCATGTAGAAAGTTTTCAGTTAGATGATCTGGCCCCTTATTAACAACCATTCGACTCGCTTCCGAACCGAATCGAACGTCTCAGATATCGAAGATGTCCTTCAAACGCTATTCACAAATCCGAAAACGAATAATTTTGACAGTTCAATTCGATAAGAAGACTCGAATCTTTCCGACAGCTGTTTGCTATCGGAAGTCATATCGAACAAAATTAAAACGAAGAAATAAACCATATTTCTAGCGTATTTCAGTAAAATAAAAATACTAAACTTTATAAACACTGCCTGAAGTAAGTATAATAAAGTTTTATTATTGTCTGGTGTTGTTTATGTTTTATTAGTTGTTTTATTGACCGAATTTTAATAATGTATCCGCATTTACATACAATCTATGTGTTTACAGAAATGTAATATTCGTTATAGATTTTAGTTAACAAACTGATATCAAATACTTAGAAATTTTTCCTTTTGAGAAAAAAGAAAACTATAGTGTTAATAAAAAAAAAAACAATTTTTCCGCTATGGCAATTTCATAGACGGCTGTTTACAAAGCAGGTTTATTCGAAAACTGTTTTTTTTTAGTTAATTTTAGTAAAATAATAAAATAATTTTGTATCGTTGCTGTCTATTAAGTTACTAGCTGTATATTCCCTAATTAAACAGAACGAAATATTCAAATAAACCAATTTTAATTACTATCTTAAGTTTTCTACCACGATTATCTATTTACTACCATTTTGTAGCATTCCCCATAAACACTATCTCAATCGGAGAGAAAAAAGCGCATCCGTTCGGATCTGTGAATAGCGTTTTGACAGTTCTTCGGTTCGGAAATGAGATAGTCGAATTCGGTTCCTTACCGACACGGAAACGTATCGAATGGTTGTGAATAAGGGGCCATTAGCCCCTTGTATTAACTACTCTAAGAGTTATCCTCAATAATATGCGTATTTTCTTTTTTTTCATGTTGGTTTGCCACTCATGTGTTTGGCCACTATTGCGCAACTCCGGGGAGCTGTCAGAGTGCGCCCGGCCGAAATCGTGCAATTTCTCTGTGTTCACTAAAACTACGATAGCTCTGAAATTAAAGCTTTTTTATAGTTTTGTTCAGTTTTATCGTGGAATCTATTGTTGATTCGAAATTGAAAGTAGGGTTAGCTACTTTTTCCCAGTTTTTGGCACAAAAGTCGTCATATTTGTAGCCACCATCGATCACAGCAAGTTAGCACGTTTTTGACGATCCGTTGAAGAAACAGAGAAGCAAACCGCCTTGATAAAGGCGAACGTTTTAGACGATTTCCGATAAGGAATAGCTCTGACAAGAGCTGTTTTTTTTACGGTACGTTTTGACGATTTCTGAACAAAGAAATAAGAGTGTCAGAGCTGTGAGGCCATTCTTCAGTCTTCACTTCACACGTTGGCATCTTCATCCACGAGTCTTCAGTCGTCCGTCAACTCGATCCACCACACAACATCGCTACGTCTGCACCCGACGGCGGCCGCTCTGACACTGCGCGCGCGCGCGGGCGCCACCTCTATTTATCCCTTCGCGACCTAGGACTCCATTGCAGTCTCGCGAGCCGCCAGCGGCGCCGCGCCGAGAGCGCTAGCGCCCCCCCGCGGAATTCCTACCTCAACAATGCTGTGACGCGATTGGTTAATATTCTCATACTCTTATTGGATTTTTTATTTTGTTGATGTGAATTTTTTATAATGTACGTGTTTTAATTGGTTAGAATAAGTTAGTTAGTAAGTTTCAAAATTGTATATAAGACGCGCCTTTTGGCAAATAAATCATGCATTCAGTAACAAGCAACGAGAGTATTCTTCACCTTCTGAACACCAAACCATCTTCCCTAAATATTAATAAAATAAATGCATTTTTTTCCAAAGTTATTGTTTTATTTACATAATAACACATTAGTGTACAACAATCAAGTAAAAAATAAATAAATAAATAAAAGAACCGACATTTCTATACATATTTTGCATCTGCAAGCTGAACAAAAACACGGCTCAGGTAGTCAACCCGTACACCGAACAAAAAAAAATCTGGGAACTCTGTTAACCAAGTGGCTGTTTATTATAATTTATTACATAGCTTGGCACACAATCTTATCGCAGACAAAGTGCTAGCTGTTGGGATTGTTTAACTTACAAACTATGAGTCTCAATGCAAACACTTGAAAAAGAGCTCTAAGAAAGACCCTTTCATAATTTTTATCACAGAGCAAGTACTATTGCATTTATTTAAATTCAGTTTTTGCAATCTACATGGTGACGATATTTGCTAATGGAAAAACCCAACACAAGGGCATGTTGCCTAGCAAAAACATTAACAAAATCAACATCAAACATACAACATCAACATACATTTGGAATTTCAGTAAGAATTCCAAAGACACAGTATAGGATACAACCAGAAGGTCACATCTGAACAACAGAATAAAAAAATAATGAAAATAAAGCAATTTTCAGACAGGTTTCGGATTATTTTTTTTAATATGAAAAATGGTTTATTAATCAAAATTAAAAAAAAAAGAAAAAGAAAATGTTTTAATAAAAATGTTCTACGCACAGCACATTATTAGATGAACATCTCGTCAATGAAACGAACAAAGGTCCCATTCAAAAATATATACAATATATATATACATACAAAGAAATAAATATTTATAAATATAGCAATAAATAAATAAATTATTGATGAAGGGTACGGAAACAGATGTTCACACACACAGCCTTGTTGCAACCAACACAGTATGTATGCACCTGTTTACGGCAATCCACGTTGGTGCACTTGCGCCGCTGGCGTTGGTGTTTTGACTGAGCTCCAAAGGGATACTCAGCCAAGTAGTGGGAGTTCGCGTCGTAGATTGCCGTATTCTGGTGCATACTCGGTGTGGTTGCAGGCTGGAAAGTGGGGAGAGATGGGGAATGTTTTGAAATAAGAGCTTTTACGAGACAGATACGGAAATTACGATGAGTTAAAGAAGTAGAACGAGTAGAAGAAGTAGAAGGAGCAGAAGTAGTAGAAGAAGAAACTGAATGATAATGGATAATATAAGAATTCAGAACGGAGACGTTTAATAGTCTCCGAAATAGTTTTTTGTACCAGACCCTTGTTCGTTTCCGCTCGATAGGGTACATGGCCAACATCTGATCTTTTTTGTCCAGCCCACCCATCATGATATTGTAATCATTTATCAAGATGGGTTTGGTGGACAAATCCCGAGCTTGAGAGACGCCGTTGCCATGGTATGTCGAGATCATAGCGACCCTATTGTTGTCATTCCATACCATGACATCAACGTCTCCCGAGGTGAGACCAGTGATCTGATTTTTGACCATATTCCCCTTGGTCAGACTGTGCAGGGCCTGCGGAACAAACTTACGATTGGTCCGCAGGGTTCCTACACAGTCAAAGCCCAACACCTTCAGGCGTCGAGCAAGGCATGGCGAATTATAAAAATTATCCATCCACAACGTGTGACCCTTGCCCTCAAGACCTTTTGTAAGCCTTAGGACAATTGCCGGCGTGGATGCTTTCAGTGGGTCTTCATACTGCTGCGGTGGAGACCTTTGAGACTTACCGATAGCGTGAACCTCAAACCGCCATAGGTAGCCGGTTTGAGATTCACAAATCTCGTAAGTCTTGATCCCCATCGTAGCAGCTTTATTGGGAATCAATTGGCTGATGTCCAACCAACCTTTCCACTGCAGAAGACTTTCGTCCAAGGCAATGTTTTGCCCCAGGCGATAAAGGGACTGAAATTTGTTGTTTATATGTGACAATAATGGCTGAACCTTAAAAAGTTTTGCCTCGGAGCCTCCCAGATTTTGCTCACACATGTCATGGTTGTTTACGAAGTGTAAACACTTAGAAAGCATCATAAAACGATTCCCAGACATGTGTGCGCTAAATCCGGGTGTAAAGAATACGTCAGGAGCTGAATTCCAGTATTCCTCGATGCGTGACTTCACGACAACCCCCATCGCAATAACCAAACCGAAGTAGACGTATAGCTCGTCAGCAGAAGTGTTTCGCCACAATCGTATTCGGCTATTGGGAAGGAAGGTGCCTTCATCGAGCATACGGGATATCAACTGCTGAGCGTATCTATTCGTCTCCGTGGCAATGTACTCCATAAATTGCCGATCCCATATGCTAACGAAAATCTCATATGGATCGACACATGGAGCTGTCGGACCTGCATCGTTGTGCGAAAACATTTCCCGTCTCGATTCAGGTGGAATCGGAACATTCGGAAACAGTTTCCAATCAAATTCATAAAAACCCCAAGGCTGGTCCGTCGCGCTTGGGGGAACATATGGGACGTTGGCGTCCACGGCGTTGGCTGCAGGCTGGTCGTCGGCATCATCAATGTCCAAGGGCGTCTCCCAAAAGCTCCTCTGCGCCCTTGGAATGAGTGCAGGAAATACGTCATCTTCGTCGCTCGCATCAGAGTCTGGTTCGCTTCCTGTGTAACAATATGTAGGTAAAACATCTGGTGGGAATTAGAAGTTAGCCCCTTACCCTGGCCCGAGCTTCAATCAACAATATTTACCATAAAAGTGCTGATCATAAATCTGATCATCTCGCAGACTCCGGCGAGGACGAAGCGTTGATGATGCCGATTCACACTCCAAAAACCTGTAAATGTTGCATGTGAGACATGGTGTTTAAAATAAATACAAATAAAAAAAAGATTAATTTAAAAGTCATTAAGAAACTTACAACGCCGGCGAGGCTACCGCTGATACGTCCTCCATCTGACATGGTGGTGAACTCGGTAGAGGGACCTCCTCTACCCTAACCTCAGCCATCTGAGGCGGTGGTGGGCTGGGCGGAGTGACCTCCTCCACCACAACCTGAGGCGCCACCTGAGGTGGGTCGATAGGTGCAGGAGCAGCTCTGAAAACAGGAATTATTTAAAATGATTCTTGCTAATGGTAAATAATAAAATAACCAAGATACAATTTAGAACTACTTACGGTGGCCACCGGCGCTTCCTGTTAGGGTGCAGAGCAACCGCTAGACCCCGACCCACCGGCAGCTCATCGATATCGAACATATTTAATCTGAAATACAAAATTCAATTCTAATACTCAATATAGTAACAAATTTGATTTACTAAAAAAAGTGTTAAAAAGTTGTTACTCTTCGATGGCGCTTGGCTCAGGTCTGTCGGAGCCTGCCACGGCTCGGCCACGTCCTCCTCGCCCCCCTCGACCACGTTCTCCTCGCCCACGATCCGTGCCCCTTCGTGGTACCACCACCGGCTCCACCACACCGTCGCCCCGCCCGCGCCCCAGCGCTAAGCTAGCGCCGCCTCGGACCCGCACTCGACCCGGTCGAGTACTGGAGCCGCCACGCACACGCACTCGACCTTGTCGAGTGTTGCTGCCGCCTCGCGGAACCGCCTCCGCTACTTGTGGGTCGCTTAGAGGCAAAGCAGCAGCTAACGCAGCGCTGGAGACACCTCGCACACGCACTCGACGTCGCAGCTCGTATCTCACATTTTCTTGCATGCTTGAACAATAAAATATAACACTGTCTAAAAGCAAAAGCATTTTAAAAGTAACGATGACATGCAAAACTAACTCACCAAACAAATATAAAAACATCAATAAAATCAAAATAATTTAAACCTTCATTTTTTTATAAGTCGGTCAAAACATTGCTCTACTGACCATTTTCCTGAACAGTGTACAAAACACAAAAAACATGGCGGCTTGGAGGTCATAATGTCCTGTCTGCTAAAAAATCTCCTGGAGATTCGATTTTCGATTACGTTTTTTAATTTCAATATTTACATTTTTTTTTTACGAATTTCACTAATAAAATGCCTAATACATACGTACAACGTATCTTAATAATGTTTCTAACAACATTTTGTCGTCTCTAGTGTATTTTCTACTCACAACAAGTAGAAATGTACCGGCATGGCGCGCGGTTTTCGGTACAAGATTTGGTGAAATAACAAATTCTGTCCAAAATCTTTAACAAATAGACAATGCAGCAATTAAAAACTGTTTAGTACTTACTTGTTCACGGTTAATCTCACCACACCACACTATAACACTCGAAAATAACACTTATTTCAGACTTATATTACCTTACTCTTTGTTTCAGACAGAAACTTAACCGCCGCGTCCGTTGACATAAACGAAATCACAGACTAGATATTAGTAGCTAGCTAAGCCGTCACCACAGAGTATATAATCCGTCACAACAGGAAAAAAAACCGATAACAAATGTTGTTGAATGTTTAGCATTTGTGATGTTTTATGCCTTTCTTATTCTTTCACATACAGTCTGTGTAAGTTAGAGTAGGAAAGGTATACTCTAGACAGCCAATATTTGGTATTTAATCCGACCCGATCCACGAAATCTCCAGGAGATTCCCACCAGACGCGCGTTATTTGACAGAAATCTCCTGGAGATTTATTAGCGGACGGGAGTGTTATGACTAGTGTTATAATAACAATTTTACCATTTTTTTTTATTTATGTGTTGTCCTGTCGGGCTAATAAATGCTTTTTCTTTCTTTCTTTCTTTCTTTATGACTTCTATTTACAATGTAAAATTGACACGCAACATGGATTTGTTTGAGATACTACAGCTACAAAAGGTAAGTAAAATAATAAAAAATAGCTTTAAAAAGAACTGACAAAAAAAAACACTAAAAAGTGACTTCAGGAAGTCAGTGAATTTTTTTTTGTTTTGTTGACTTTTTGGTCGACGACTTCAAAAAAAATTTTAACCTATGACGCGAAAACGAGAATGTTATAAGTTTGACGTGTGTGTGTTTAATCTCTTTGATTATGTATATTTTGATATTTTGTTTGAAAGGTAAATTAGGGAATTCGGGAGTGTTTTTAGCTGTTTGTTTTTTTTTGTTTGATAAAAATCAGTCCAAGATGGCCGTCGCCAAAAATTGACGAATACATATATTTGTTCAACAACTCCCTCAATATGGGTATCAAATGAAAGGGCTTGAATGGTAAAAAACTATACGCTATACTCAATGGCCAATGGCCACCACCAAAAAAATGTGTTTTTTTTTTCACAACTCTCTCAATCTACACTAATATTATAAAGAGGAAAACTTTGTTTGTTTGTTTGTTTGGTTGTAATGAATAGGCTTAAAAACTACTGGACCCTTTTTAAAAATTCTTCCACCATTCGAAAGCTACATTATCCACGAGTAACATAGGATATATTTTATCCCCGTACTCCCACGGGAACGGGAATTACGCGTGTGAAACCGCGTGACGTCCGCTAGTGTTGGTATCAAATGAAAGGGCTATCACCAAAATCCGGGAATACCTTGAAATTATGACCCTACGTGTCGAGGTTTTTTTAAAAAAATTTAGTTTAATGTTACTTGTTATCCAGTGTGTAATAGAAGCAATCGCGTAATTAGCACGATGGCCATGGGTCGTAGTTAAGAGGCCTGCGGAGTATGCGTAGATCATACAAACGTAATACCAAAATAATTTGTAAATCAAAAATATTCCCAAGGTAGTGTGTATTAATTTCGATTGGATTACAGAGTATCTAGGTTCCCAAATACATATTTAATTGCAAACTGATTAAAACAAAACTTATGAGAAAAATAAATTTTCTATAGAAATTTTAAATTCCTCATATCTAGTCTTTATATCATTGTCCTTTTGAAAATATATGTTTGGGAACAAATATTCTGTAATCCAATCGAAATAAAATACACACTACCTTAAGCATATGTTTGATTTACAAATTAGTTTGGTAGGTATTACGTTTGTATGATCTACGCATGATCCGCAGGCCTCTTAACTACGACCCATCGCCATCGCGCTAATTACGCGATTGCTTCTATTACACACTGGGTAACAAGTTACATTTAACTAAAAAAATAAAAAAAAACCTTGACACGTAGGGTCATAATTTCAAGGTATTCCCGGATTTTGGTGATAGCCCTTTCATTTGATAGGTACCCACATTGAGAGACAACACAACACAACTAAAATTTTTTTTTTCTATCATTATGAGACTGTAAAACCCTTGAGATTGTATTAGTTTAATAAAAATGGCCACTATTCGTATTTTAGGATGTTCCTGCCACACTATTTTCGCTACACACGAAATTAATATTCGGCTGAACTAGGCCATCATTTGACAAGAGCAAGTACCTGTATAGACGTAGCTACGGTGATGGACAATGGTGGGCCGCCGGCCGCCATGATTGATTACGAATATCACGATCCGGTCGCCCTAAAGAGAGGTTGAAAAGAATATAAGGAATATTGTTGTTGTAGAGGTTATTGACCCTTTTGTTTATATATTTTTGTTAGGTGTAGAATAATAATTACTCATCGTAATATCCCTTTTATAAACTATGTTGGGGTCAGCTTCCAGTCTAATCGAATGAGGTTATGTTAGGTTACTTTAAACAAGACGACTCGAATGGCGTAGTCGTAGTGAGGCTTCCTTGCGTTCATAGGGTCCTGGGTTTGAATCCCGGTAGGAGCAAATATTTATGTGATAAGCATGGACATTTAATTTTGTTTCTGAGTCATGGATGTTTATATACATAATAAGTATGTATTTACAAACAAAAAAGTATCTATGTAGTATATCAACTATCTGGTGTCCACGACACAAGCCTTGCTTAGTGTGGCACTAGATGGCGCTGTGTGTTAACGTCCAGTGATATTTATTTATTTATTTTATTTTAAACCCTGCTGACAGAAATACGAACCCTGCACAGCGGGGCTACGTCTATTACGCCTTATTTGCCGCATTTCATAATGTCAGCGACGTTTTACATTCAGGCGCGCCATTATGTAATACGGCGTGTTATACGAATTGGCTATGAGATACACGACAAATCAACACAGATAAAAATATATAAGTGAGTTCAACCTTTTTTTGATCAAATCGGATTGAGTTTTAGACATGTGTTAAAATGAAAATTAAAATTAAAATCACTATAAATAAGAAGTATTTTTTTTGAATAATTAAATCCACTTCGAAGCAAATTACCGCCAAAATAACTTTCTACCCTTTTTTAACTCCGTTAAGGGATAAATTTCAATAAATTACGAAACACGTCTTCCATCAATTCTGTTATAAAAGGTTCATGCAAAATTTAAAGTAGATTGGACCAAGGAATCAGTACGTTGGCCCATACAAACTTTGCCTCTTTTTGACCTCTATAGGGGTAGAATTTCAAAAACTCCTTTCTTATTGAATGCTTACGTCATACAAAGAACACACCCTCCAAGTTTCAGGTCTCTACGATCTGCGGTATAGGCTGTGCGTTTATTCGCGCAGTAATTCTGGAACTACTCCGTTATTACCGTTCCGAATCGAGTCACCCTCCCAGATTCAGATTCAGATTCATTTATTTGCCTGAAATATGGTACTATACAGATTTAAAGAAAATAAGTTAACACAAGAAGGAGAAGAAAGAAGAAAAAAAAGAAGAGTAAGAAGAAAGAAAGGGAGAGGAGGAGAGAAGGGAGTGGTATGAAGTTATCACTTCAAAATGCAATTCTCATGCATTTCTTTAGATTTCCCTTACACAAAGATACGCCACAGCTACCTTCTAAACTCTAGGCTGCAACTGAGATATTCATTAGGATTTAAAACCTAATCAAGTACTCCTAATATGCAACCTAAATACGCAACAGCAATATAGCACACTGTTCGTTTAGGTCAAGTGCTGACGAAGATTAGGTCATGAGATTGATCCCCACTTGTTGCTCTATCTCGGGTAGAGGTAGGTATGGTTCCGACATCTTAGGTCTATCAGACTATCAATCTATCATTAATAAGTAAGTAGTTGGCCTGTACTACCAAAAGATGTTACCTATTATTTGTAAATGTGTAAACATTGACAGTAGGCTTTGTAGTTGCCATATTTGTTAACTTTTTATCTTGATTTACGTTTTTTGTATTGTAAGCGTAATATTATAAATGCGAAAGTTTGTGAATATGTATAGATGGATAGATGTATGGATGTTTGTTACCTACTCTTCCACGCAAAAACTACTGAACGGATTTGGATCAAATATAGGACACAGATAGTTTACAACCTGGATTAATACATATGATACTTTTTATCCCGGTAATAAGATGTGTATAATAAGATCCCATGGTTCAATTACAAAATTCACGCGGGCGAAGCCGCTCGGACGCGTTCTGACGTCACGAGCCCCCACTTCCGAGTTTTCATGCGTTTTATTTGTCAATATATTTAAACAAAAAATACGTTTGTAATGTGTGCCAACAAGGTTATTAACACACTACTCTTTCTCTAAACTACATATGTAGCATAACGTTAGGTAGGTCCCGATATTTATTTTTCAATTCAAAATGACCTAAAATAACGTTACACTGAGAAAAATTGATTTCTGGCTTAAGGTGTATTCCGCCTTTGACGGCTAAATTGTAATGTCGCGAGGCGATTTTGTAACGCTTACGGCTATTTTGGCTTAGCTAGGCGTTTCCGTTAAAATGGTACGTCTTTTATGATAAACACTAACCGACAAAAATGTTTTACCGTAAGGCAGTGTTGGAATTTAACTTTATACTGTTAATACAGCAGTAATGGACTCCAAAAAACGCTTTAAATTTACGACGTCGAATATGTGGTGAATATCACCGTAATTATGGCAATATTTAACTTAAATTAAGGCGATATATACTTCAATAAAAACTAAACAAACGTAAACATAAGTCATAAACAAACTTTCGAAAGCGTCATAAATAATCTTTAGCAGGGCAATATTCACCTTATAATAAGGCGGAATATACTTCGGTCACAACAATTTAAACGTAAACATAAAGTTTTTCAGCAACGTATGTATTCGGCAAAATAAACGTATAATGTGGCCACATTTGCCCAATCATAAGGCGAAATGTGCTTAGATTACGACGAATCAAATGGTAACCTTAGGTTATATAACGACGTACATATACGGCACACATTTAAACGTAAATATAGCAATATTCACCTTATCATAAGGCAAAACATGGTCTAGTTACGACTGATTGAACGGTAACATTACGTCATATAACGACGTACATATTTGGTCAAAGCAACCGTATATTTGGCAATATTTGTCTTATCATAAGGCGAAATATGCTTAGATCACGACGAATCAAATGGTAACCTTAGGTTATATAACGACGTACGTATACGGCACACATAAACGTAAATATAGCAATATTCACCTTATCATAAGGCAAAACATGGTCTAGTTACGACTGATTTAACGGTAACATTACGTCATATAACGACGTACGTATTTGGTCAAAGCAACCGTATATTTGGCAATATTTGTCTTATCATAAGGCGAAATATGCTTAGATCACGACGAATCAAATAGTAACCTTAGGTTATATAACGACGTACGTATACGGCACACATAAACGTAAATATAGCAATATTCACCTTATCATAAGGCAAAACATGGTCTAGTTACGACTGATTTAACGGTAACATTACGTCATATAACGACGTACATATTTGGTCAATGCAACCATAAATTTGGCAATATTTGTCTTATCATAAGGCAAAATATGCTTAGATCACGACGAATCAAATGGTAACCTTAGGTTATATAACGACGTACATATGCGGCACATATAAACGTAAACATGGCAATATTCACCTTATCATAAGGCAAAACATGGTCAAGTTACGACTGATTGAACGGTAACAATTCTTCATATAACGACGTACATATTTGGTCAATGCAACCGTAAATTTAGCAACATTTGTCTTATCATAAGGCGAAATATGCTTAGATCACGACGAATCAAATGGTAACCTTAGTGAATTGCATAAATGTACTTAGAATAAGTAGAGCCTTATGTTAGGGTAGTCAGTAATAAACGCTTGTATTGAACAGACGTGTTTGATTCTACCTGCATACTTCATGGCGACCCTGCCACACACGTTTCGGGAACTGCGCTGGCAAGTTATCCGTTAACGGGCGCAAAGTGCAAAAGCGGCGGATTCCTGTGTGCCTTGGTGCACCAAGTTACAATGTTAAACAATAGGAATATTATAAGCACGAGTGAAAATTGGAAAAAGTTATTCGAAGACTGAGGATAAGGAGGTTATCATCGCCCAAAACGCTTCAGGAGGCAATAACAGCGCCAGTGAAATAGCAAGAAAATCACATAAAACTAAATAACATTTTGATGACGACCTTTTTGGTGCTGTTGCTTATTGTGATTCTTGCAATATTATAAGAAAATCATACAAAAGCATAACAAATGGATAGACGAGCAAGTGGATTCTGCATTTATAAGAAGGATGAGGCAGCGTCTATCCGGAAGGAGAGACCAAGCTCACGCTGAAGATGTTTAGGCGCATACTCGTACAATTCAATCCGAGAGAAGATTTGTGAGTGCATAAGTGGAAAAAAGTGAAGAAACCGAAGTTGTGAAGTGAAGTGTTTTACGCTTAAGAGTATTGACAATATTCGATTTAAAAGTATGTAGTAATATTAAGTTCTAACGCAATCCAGGCAGCCAAGGACGAGTCCCCACCATCATCGTCTTCTGCCAGGCCTGCTGAGGTTATGGAGGTAAATAAAGAGTACGTACTTCCAAAAACTGGGTATCATTTATTTTATATATTTAAAAAGGTATTTTTAGTACTTTTTGCTGCACATATTAACAGTAAACAGACTTTTTTTTTGGTTATGATAATGGATTTGCATAATGTTACATGACTGGCACTAGTATAGTAAACATTGTGTAAAAAAGAGTATTTTAGCGTACTCTATCTTTGTTATAGATTATAGAGTACGCCTACTTGATATAGAGTACAATAGGTACTCTATTTTAGAGTACGGTTGGCAATCCTAATCATAACCTACCCTTCACATTAAATTTAAATTAAATAATTAATAAAACAAGTACAATAATATTTTTTTTTATTTAATTAAATTTAATCTTACCAATGACTACTTGTTGATATAAAAGTCTGATTACTCGTAAGTTTACTCTAAGTTAGACCTCTGTTTTAGTTTTAAATTGTTATAAGTTCTTTTACATTCTTTTTCTTTTATATAGGTACAGTAAACGGAATGAAAAGGTTCGTCACACCCTTCAAATTTTATTTAAATTAAATAATTAATAAAATGAAATAGTAAATAATAATTGATTTTTATTTAAAGTTTAATTTTATGTTATTAAATTTTTCTTACCAATGACTACTTGTTGATATAAAAGTCTGATTACTCGTAAGTTTACTCTAAGTTAGACCTCTGTTTTAGTTTTAGATTGATATAAGTTCATTTACCTATAGGTACAGTAAACGGAATGAAAAGGTTCGTCACCTTAAAGTCGGTTTTCGCTTTGACATTTTGACAAGATAAACAGTCAAACAACTTTGACCTGAATAATTTTGAAGTTTGATTACGAATAGTTATTTAACATTATTTTCTCTAATCTCAGTGTATTCTATCTATCAGTTTCAAAAGGCATGTATCGTCACGAGCTAATGCTCGTTACGTTGAACAAATCAAGTTGAAAACTGACGGAACCTTTTGGTTCCGTCAAACCTATAACATACAATGTAAAATATTGAAAATTTGTATACTAAGAACGGTCGACCAAGCTATTTAGTTTACATTTGAACATGCAAGTTACATTGTAAAATGTAAACCAAATAGCTTGGTGACCGTACCTATATTTTTTATCTTGTTTTAAGTATCTAAATATAGTAATGTATCTTAATTGATTTTCTATTTTCTAATACAGATTTTTTTGATTTCTTTTTAATGGTTTTATTGCAATGCACTATAATTCCTATAATTACCTTACGATACGGCTTACCTAATCGTATGGAACATTCTAAGACAACTTACTAGACGGTGAATACGACTTAGTAAAAGTTGAAAACACTTAGTGGATAGGTTAAACCACAGTAAGGAAAGACATAAAACGCCTTAAAAGAAGTCGATTACGATTTAGTAAACGTTGAAAACGCTTAGTATGCAGGTTAAACCCACCGTAAGTAAAGACGTAAAACACCTTACTAAAAGTGAATTACGACTTATGAAAACATCAATAGCGCTTAGTGCACAGGTTAAACCCCAGTAAGAAAAGACGTAAAATGCCTTACTAAAAGTCAATTATTACTTTAAAAAACATTAAAAGCGCTTATTAGACAGGTTAAACCATGGTAAAGAAAGACTTAAGATGCCTTAATAAAAGTCGATTACGACTTAGGAAACGTTAAAAATGCTCAGTGAACAGGTTAAAATACAGTAAGGTAAGACGTTAGACGCCTTACTTGAAGTCGATAAACGTTAAAAGCGCTTAGTCGACAGGTTAAACCACTGTAAGGAAAGACGTAAAACGCCTTACTAGAAGTCAATTGGGACAGTGATACGTCGGAAAGTTTTGTGTGTGTGACCCAAGCACGTCCCTTTACCGTTTATATCGCCTTACCGGAAGTTAAATGTCATCGTCAATCAGACGATTCTATCTGACTTACCACGTTTATAGCTTTTGAATTAAGGCTTATCTGTTAATAATTACGTCTAAAATACACATTAGAGAGTATATTACTGCTTATTTTTTGCGCCTTTCGCTTAAGGCGTAAAACGCCTCCAACCTAGGAAGGCGTTTTTGGTCGGTTGACTTTTGGTCGTTTTTTCGCCTTCATTACGAATAAATCCGCCCTCGTTACGAAACATTCGGCTTTACATTTTTCTCAGTGTAGGTTGGTCCCGATATTTATTTTTCAATTTCAAAATTCACGCGGGCGAAGCCGCTCGGTTGCGTTCAGACGTCACGAGCCCCCACTTCCGAGTTTTGATGCGTTTTATTAGTCAATATTTGAAAACAAAAAATACGTTTCCATTATTTTCCAATACTCTAACTGACGGACTAAATGGATGAATGCAATTTTTTGATACTGTCATCATGACGATTGCAGTGAGTGAGAGCAGCGTGTCGGGAGACCTAAGAAGACTTTACAGTTGAAGTCTATAGTAAGGGAAGCTCAAGATTGTTCGTCTCCACGTCTCTCCAATCCTAGTAGGGGTTGTTTGAAGCATGTGGGTAGGATTTTCTTTTATTTATCAAACGTTGTTGGATCATAAATCAGTGTCACCGTCGCCCACTACGCCACCCCTTCCATTAACTATATAAACATCTCGCAACATGTTTCAAACTCTGAGGAGAGTTAAAGTGGATTTTCTTTTGATTTTTATTTAGTTTATCGAATCGTTTTAATCAGGACACTTAAAATACTGGTTGAGGAGTTCTTCTAAAAGTAACCGACTGTAATAATTTGTACGTTCTGTGAAAATAATGTCATTAAATACTGCAATTAGTTGCCTAGGTTAATTTATAAGCCTTTATTTTCTTGTTTCTCTTCATAAATTGCTTTCTACAGAAAATAGTTTATATCTAAGTACATTACTAATAACTCAACCTTAATTACTTATTATTAACAATTGTCTGTATAGATGTGCGCTAACAAGGTTATAATAACACACTACTCTTTCTCTAAACTAACATATGTCTAACGTTAGGTAGGTCCCGATATTTATTTTTCACAATTGATAAGACTTGCTAAAAGAAACCAGGAATAGACAAAAATGTTTATTTTACCAATGGCCCAACAACGTGTACGTTATTGTTTGTGTCAAAGTCTTAAGAACGCTACATTCATCTCTTGTCAAACGGCTAAATCAATGTAGTCTACATACAATGGGCTCAATTTGTATGTAGGCGTTCAGATTCTAAACCGTTCATTGAAAAATCTCCATTTGGGTGTAAGAGGCATGAAGGGGGCATTATCCGTGCGCATGCGTGTGGATGACGACCCTCCCACACCCCGCATTTCAGGCGAGTTTCCCGCCAGCGCCGCGCGACCCCGCGCTTGCATCACAACGAAATAATAAAACCAAAAATGTTAATCATACACCCTTGTGTAACAATCTAAAGTGCAGTGCCGTGTTTATTAACAAATAAGTTTGTGTTTTCCATTAAAAAATGCTCACTCATAAATCAATAGCCATGCCATTCAATGTACACATAAAAGCTCTCATAACCATCACGTGTAATTTATTGTTCCTCATTTTGTGCCACGACAAGGAATCCGAATCGTTTTAAAGGTTAAATAATAATGACAATAAAACGACAATAATAAATTAATATTTAATTAGAACAGTCGTATAAAAAATACAAAAGAAATGGCGAACACAGCACATTTGATGAGGCGACAGAGCTCACGGGATCTGTACGCACAGCGTTCGATAGATCGGATGGAGATGAAGGAGCTTCGAGGTAGGCTGGTGACGATGGAGAATGGGCATCCGTCGAGTCGCTCACACGTCATGTATGGTGCAACTAATGAGGCCTTTGAAGACACCAGCCCGAACAGGCGGTCCTCAGAGACACCTACCAGCAAAGCCAGCTCTGTAGAACCTGGCGCAGTAAAACCGGAGGCCGGCGGTGTGGAAAGAGAATCTTGGGACAGCAAGCTAACATTCCTCCTAGCCACAGTAGGTTATGCCGTCGGCTTAGGAAACGTTTGGAGATTCCCATACCTAGCTCAAAAAAACGGCGGAGGAGCGTTCTTGATTCCGTATTTCGTGATGTTAGCTATCGAGGGGATCCCCATATTTTACTTGGAGTTGGCGATTGGTCAGCGTCTTCGGAAGGGCGCTATAGGGGTCTGGCACCAGGTGTCTCCTTACTTGGGGGGGATCGGGATCAGTTCGGCGGTGGTATCGTTTAATGTGGCGCTGTACTACAACTCCATCATCGCGTGGTGTCTGTTCTACTTCGCGCAGAGTTTCCAGGCGGAGCTACCCTGGGCCGAATGCCCGAAGAAGTACTTCCCCAATGGATCGTATACCACTGAACCGGAGTGTGCAGTAAGTGTTTTATTCTGTTTTGTCTACATGTCTTATTATAATAATGGTAAGGTTTTGGGCCAACACTTTATGAAACTCACCTCCAAATACTGAAACGTCATTCAAAATTACAGGGCTGCTTAACATTTGAGCAGCTTCTAAACTTTAAATTTTGTATGGCTAAACGTCATTTTTGAGTATCTGTTAAATATAAGTGCTACTTTGAGTGACGTTTTAGAATTCGGCCGTCATTCACCAGTATTTATTTTTCTTGTAAAAGATTATTTCGATTATTTCGGGTCCAAAAAGTTACAAAACATCTTAATTGTGTAGCCACATTATACCAAACAAGACTGATAATTACATTAAATGCTCTGCTTGCCCAATGTTCGAATGGTTTAAAGCTTTTTATAAGAAGAAAAGGAAAATGGGAATAAAGTAACAATTTGTATAAAGCTCAAAACTGTAATCTCATGTCGTGTCGTATTCTGTATGGTTACAATACAAAACAATTTGCAGTAACCTCTTTTTTCTGAACGGGTGCTATGGGTCGAATCGATATCAGGCGGACGGTATTGAATGCATAATAGTTACTGCAAAAACAGACCGTTGTCTGTTATATTATAGTAGAAGAAGAATGAAGAATATACGTAGGTAAACCCATTTGAAAAGTAGAAAGGGAAAGAACGTTATATTCTAATTCGTTTTGAGATAATTCGAAACAATTTTTACTTAAATTCAAAGCAATTATTTAAATTAAACCATTACGGGCTTTTGAATGTCAAAAAAAAAATTAAGATGACATCAATATTTAACCTGTAAAATTACTGAAGTTGCCCATTCCTAAGCAGGACCTTTGGAGAAGAATTGGGTAAGAAACACCCTCTTTTAAATCAAATATTTGTACAAGATCTTGATTACATCATTCGTGTTTATAAATCTGAAATAGTTTATTGCTAAACTTATATTGTCACTTACGGGATATCTTCCGTGATTATTTGTTATTTTGAGCTCCCGATTACGGTATCGGGAGCTCAAAATAACAAACACAGTAATTTTTTTTTCTTTTTTATACGACTGCCAAGGAAGTGTAATGTTTTTTTTACATATTTTATGTGACCGATGTGGAAAGTCGTGCACATTAAGAGCGTCCAGAGTAAAAAGAACTTAAACTTAAACTACATACTTACGGTTTTCAATGAATTTCATGATTCTAAGTCAATGGGAAGTACCCTATAAATTTTGATTCTTTTGAGAGTGCAGAAATATAGAAAGAAAGAAAAAGAAAGAAAGAAAAAATGTTTATTCGTCGCAAGGTCATGACGTGCGTACAATATTAATAAGGTAAACATCATATACGTTTTTTGCAGTATAAATGGCCGTAACGTATTGCAGTTTTGTAGGAAATGTTTTTTTTTTAATAACCAAAGAAAAAAATCATGCCCGGGGTTCAGAATAATGTACTGAAAACGTGGAAACATTTTAGCGTCGGAGTCCCTTCGACCCTGTATTTGCCGACTACCGTATTAGCCTGGCCAGAACATGTGATACGAGACATAAGATATGGACAAAACTGATCGCGTTAAAGTATTATTACTGTTTCTGAAAATAACAAATGGAAAAAAAGCCGGATAAGTGCAAGTCGAACTCGCATATGAAGAGATCCGTACCATCATAGTAGGGAAAAATAAAATTTAAATTAAGGCGATTACATGAGTTAAACGTGAGTTTTAAAATTACTAAAAGTATATGATTCACTGCTATAAACAAGACCAGAAAAATATATGATATTTATCAGGATATTTGCTAGCAAGATCATCATCATCATCATCAGCCTATATAATGTTCCCACTGCTGGGACACGGCCTCCTCTCAATGAGAGGGAATGGGCTATAATCTACCACGCGAGCCCAGTGCGGATTGCTAGCATGATACTGTTTTGAAAACATAATACAATTAATTTGGCTCGATTAAAAGAAATCACGAACTTATCTCTAAAAATATCTTTCAAACAATAAAAAACATACTAATATGCATGCGATCATTCTGATTTTTTGGCAAATAATTCTACAAGCAATATATTAGCATGATACTGTTTCAGTTTTTTAATCCAATCAATAGTTTTTTGTAAATCGATCGAAACCACTCATTTTGCGCTATTTGGTCCGCAGTGGCTGACGTAACAACCATTTTGTAGTGCAAGCTGATTAGAAATTTATACTAACAGCATTTCAAACGAAGTTTGAACCACCACAAATAGAGTTGCTAATTTAGCTCGTCTAAGCGCCTTAAAAGGATTTTACATCCAAAAATAAAAGTCGTTTTCCATCAATTGTTTTTTGCGTGAAGTTAGGAAGGGCTCTTTAGTAAACTCATCCCACACAGGTGGATCCCGCGGGTTGAATCAACCTATGTAATTTTTGAATTGGTCAACTGATCCCGCTGACCAATTTTATAATTTGTATAGTCAAGAAGAAAAGTTTCAAGTATGATGTACAGAATGCTTGGTTGGCGGCTTCGTGATGAGTCTGTTTACACCCTGAAGATACATACCCTCGTAGCTTTTAATATTTGAATTATTTTTTGTTGTTATAGCGATTACAGAATTTAAATTTACTATTTTATTTTTTTATTTTGGATCATGAGATGCAGCCCGCTAACAGACAGACGGACGGACGGACAGCGGACGATCAGTAATAGGGTCCCGTTGGTTATCCTTCGGGTACAGAAACCGAAAAAAAAAGGAATTGTTCTGGTAATCGAACTCAAAAGACTCGGCAATCTCTCTTGCCGATTGGTACAATGTGGCTGAGCTAAATGTAATCTTAAGAACTATTATGTATTACCCATATTTGCAAAATAAAATTATATTCTATTCTATTCTGTTCTATTCTACTACTACTTATACCACTAGAATATCTGCATTTAATCCGTAAACCACTACTAAGTTAAATCAGTTACGCGTTCAAAATTAATCTTTCTCGGTCTCCATTGAAAGCTCGATCAATAACCAAAAAAGTAATTTACTTAAACTCACAATGAAAGTATGGAGCGAAACGAAATGAAACCATTTTATTTATCTGCGAAAGAAGATTACTTTAATATAGATATCTTATTCCAATGCTTAGTAATCATAAAAAAAATCTCATTAAATTATGATTAAGGGAACTACTGGAGCCAACTTAGCAACTCTATTTGCGGTGGTTCAAACTTCGTTTGAAATTCTGTTAGAATAAAGTTCTAAACAGCTTGTACTACAAATGGTTGTTACGTCTGTCACTGCGGGCCAATTATTGCGAAATTAGTGGTTTCGATTTATTTACAAAAAATCTATTGATTGGACTTAAAAAAATAAAACACTATAATGCTAATATGTTGCTTGTAGAATGATTTGGCAAAAACGGAATAATCGCATGTATTTTAGTATGGTTTTTACTCGTTCTTTAAAATAATAATTTTAGAGATAACTTCGTTATTTTTTTATCAGTTAGATTAGGTATGGTGTATTATGTTTTCTAAACACTATCATACTAGCAAATATACTGAAATATATCAAATATTTTTCTGGTTTTGTTGATATTCATTATAATATATATTGCTTTGGTATATAATCATGAATCAGAATAGTTATTTCCAAATACGATACAAGAAGAAACCAGCAGGCCTGAGAGATATTTCTCGACGGCATGTAAAGTCAAGTCAGAGGCATATGGACGGCATAAAAAACTCTGACACCAGGTTAGACACTAACCACAAAGATAAAGAAAGAAGAGAAGTAGTGTGATCACACTAAAGAACACCGGTCACAGCGCGAACAAATTTTTAGTTGAAATTTGATTTTAGCGTCTGCCCATAAATATTATGTAAAAGTATAGAGTTTGAATTACTGAAGAGTTTTGTCTTGAGTCATATTTTTTTAGGAATTCAGGAATTAAAGATATTCCAGTTTGAAGTTTTAGAGGTTATATCTTGTTAACAACAGACTATTCGAAAAATAAATCTAAAAATACCTACTTATCACTTAAATATCATTAATATAAATGCAATTATTCACAACTAGCTGCTACTTTTTGGTCCACGCAACATGCGTAATTCATTCAAACGTAATTTCAAAATTATTTGTACCTAAATCAAACATTCTCTTTGTTTCCAAATATATATTTTGAAGGACATTTTTAAAGAAAAGCTATGAGGAATTTTAAATTTCTTTAAAAAACTTATTTTTATCATAACTCTTGTTGAATTCAGTGTCCATTATTTGGGAACCTAGACATTTTGTAATCCAATCGAAATAAATACACCCTAACTTAAGAATATGTTTGAATTACAAATTATTTTGGTATTACGTTTACTACGCATGCTGCGTATCCCTTACTCCCTCACTTGTTGCTTGAAGATAAGGGACAATCGCTTATGAATCCTGGTATTCGGAAAGACTATAATAAAGACGTTCACGGGAAATGTAGTTAAAGATGTCCTGAAAAGAAGACACCGGTAACGAAATCTACTTATTTCATTTTACATCACTTCTTAAAGCGTCAAGTGTCGCTACATTTCACTTTTTTACGACAAAACCATTGTGAAAGATCTCAGAATGCTTTCCACTTGCCACAGAAATCCGAGAAGTACTTTATTACTTGAATTAAATAAAAGAAAACACTTTTTACCGCGTTTTTATGGACTTTTCACTGTCCGTAGCGTTTCAGTGAACTGGGTGGAAAATTTCTTTTAAGAGAGAACTAAATACCTTTAGGTAAATCTTCCTTGAGAAATAGGCTAAGATGAATTGTTGACGTTGAAATTAATCTAAACGAAACCTCTGTGATGCGGCGTAAACAAGTAATATTACAACTTAACACGATTTCTCATTGCTTAGTTAGCTCTTTGAATGGATTGTGGTCACTTTCATTACGGAATGCCTATTTGATTGTCTACTTCAGAAATTATATCAGAGTACCTAAAATTCTGAACAAACATAAAAATTTACAAACCCACTTGTCATCATCAGCCTAGCCTTTTCGCAACTATGTTGGGGTCGGCTTCCAGTTTAACCGGAGCTGCTGAATACCAGTACGAGTATTTTACATGGAACAACTGCAGCCTATGACCTCCACAACCCAGTCAGTACTGGGTAATACAATATTATAGGTACCCCCTGGTTAGACTGGCTATCAGACTTTGACAGAGGGATTTGTAAACGTTTGTTTTTGGTTGATCGAAATGACAAGTCGATTCACTTGACCGACACCTAATTGATTTGGCGCACTGTTTCCAAATGAACCTGAATTCTTGATAAAAATGTTAATGAAGCCTTGAGGAGTAATGTTTAAACATTTTCTAGAAGCTCACCTATCACCAGGCGTGGAATGGATCATTTTTTTAAATTATTTCTTTCGCCTTTTAAAAAGGCAAGCATGGAAAACTATGGAACTATGGACGTGGAATGGATCAATAATTTTGAAATTGACGTTAAACCATGGAACTATAAAGTCAAATATCGAATCTTCGATTAGACTACTCTACAATCATAAAGTAAAATGTCATAAATCCTCAGAATAATGACTACTGCAGGGCTAGCATGGGCCCGGGGTTGCGGACCTGTTCGAAAGAGATACTGCGGCCCCGGAACGTAAAAGGCGAGGAAGGAACATGGATGGTTTTTAGTCAGTAAGAGTCTGACACTCCCTCCCACTCCGCCCAGAGTGGGGGGGGGGGGGTCATTTGATGATTTCCGATTCTTAAAAAAAAAAAAAAAAAGGTCTGGCATGGGCAGGGGATAAAACTTTTCTCCACCGGTTATTTCCACTGACTTGTCCCTTGTCAGTGGAAATAACCGGCGGAATACCCTACTGAGCATAAATCCAACACCAACACGTCGAACCATAACATTCGATTGTTGATTTTAGATTTCAAATTAAGAACAGACAAATGAATTTGTTTTGTTTTTCGTTTTTGTTAGCCTTGTCTGCGTTCTAAGATAGGGTCGAGGGGCGATGGGTGGTCTTTGATTATATACAAAGTGGGTGGTATTTATTTTATAGAAGAAGATCTTATGACCACCAAACCTACGTCATTTATTATGTATATATTATTACTTGTTTAATGCACAATGTACACAAACATAGTTAAACGCTAAGTTTAAAACTAGTTAGTACTAGCGTCGGGCACTATCTGCTCGGCAGTATTTTGAATTAGGCCTATTTGGAGCTGCCGTGGGAGACAATTTTTTTTTGTTCCTTTTTTAGTTTTTTTTGGTGCACTTATGGCATGTGCCAAATAAATATGATTTCTTTCTTGACATGACCCTGTTAGCTAGCAAGAAAACTTAAAACTAATAAAATTACAGCCCGTATTTTCATTTTTCGTCCACAGCCAGATATTTTCGTGTGGTAGAAACCCCCGCCAGACACCAACCAACGGCCATACAGACCAAAGCTCGTTCCTTGGTTAGCTTATAGTTAAGCTGTGCAAGTCAGTATTCTAAATAAAGGGGCCGCTACCACTGCTCTCTTCTAACGACCTTATAATACGTCTAAATCAACGTTTGTTATTAAAAAAAAAGAAATTCTTAAAAGTATGAATGGGAGACGTTAAATCAAATTCATTTATAATGTTAGTATAACATCGATAGGAACCTGAAGTTTTAATACTCAGTATTTAGAAGTATGTTAATGTTACCTTTTTATGAAAGTCACAAAAAGGTTCAAGGGTCGTTCACCAGGTAAAACCCATTCGCCTGAATGTCAGGGGATGTATTTTTATTAAAATCTCTTTTATTTTAAAAAGATTTATAGGGAATTTCAGCAGTACATTGTAATAGAGAGAAACGGCGTTAATCTATACTTCCGAATAAAATCATTTTTTATGTCGCCTGTATATATCAATAATATCAAAGTAACAGCTTTTTACTGAAAGCATAATTATGAACATTTAAACGGCACTTATAACACTCATTTTTTAATTTGCGTATGTCTGTATTTTTGTTCCGGCTAATCTCCGAAAAGGCTCGACCGATTTAGACGGGAGTTATACGGGCAGATAGCTTATGTTATAAAGTCTAGCTTAGGCTTAGTGCATCACTTGTCATACCATAATAACCGAATACCACACATACTCTATGTTAAGATGTCTGAAACATAATACTGTACAGCTTTCAGTTTAAATTAAATATATTAGTTATAACCATTCAACTAGTGCAAATAAATAAAGGTTTTGTTCGACGTTCAGTTCGGTTACAAATAGTATAAAATCAATACCCGCACATATTGGTGGCGCACATATGAAACCGATGCTCCCTCGCATAATAAGGATACTTTCTCTTTTTTCCATCCACAAATTAACCTTTTCCTAGGAAATGATAACAATTTATTGTATTAAAAAAGCGGCGAAGTGCGGGTCGGCCTCGCCTATGAAGGGTTCCGTAGCAGCAAGTAACATATATAAAATTTACGATTTTACGACTTATGACGTATTAAAATAAAACTTCTTATTACATCTCGTTCAAACCAATTTGCGGTGGAAGTTTACTTGGTAATGTACCTACATCTTCTTTTTTTTTAGTTTTATCATTCTCTTATTTTAGAAATTACAGGGGGGGGGACACATTTTACCACTTTGGAAGTGTCTCTCGCGCAAACTATTCAGTTTAGAAAAAAATGAGATTAGGAACCTCGATATATTTTTTGAAGACCTATCTATAAATATCTCACACGGGTTAGATGAAAAAAAAAATTGCGTTTCAAATCAAAGTATGAGGAAACCCAAAAATGTATTGTTTTTTTTTTTCTATTTTTGTGTAAAATCTACTACAATATACATCTACTTACCAAGTTTCAATAGCATAGTTCTTATAGTTTCCGAAAACAGACAGACAGACAGACAGACAGACCGACAGACAGACAGACAGGCAGACAGACATGACGAATCTATAAGGGTTCCGTTTTTTGCAATTTGGCAACGAAACCCTAAAAAAGGTGATAATCATATGCTCGTGGCTAAATAATAAAAGCCGCTCATTGTCTTTAGGTTAAGCCGCGGTTGTCTCGGTCGGGTTGTGAATGGGTTACCATCCAATACTTATCGAGTTTCATCCGTGCCTCGGAAAGCACGATAAGCGGTTGGTCCTGACTCACATTTGTAGATCTTTGACAGTCATTACAGGTTGACAGTAGCCCAAAAGTCTGACAACCAAGTCACCAACCTATCACTCAGTACTAACCGAGTTGTGGAAGTCAGATAGGCAGTCGCTCCATGTAAAATTATGGTATTCAGTTTCCGCGGAAGCTCTAAGTCCAAGATAGTTGTAAAAAGCTAGAAAGACGGTGTTGCTTGCGTCGCATATAATTATAAGTCTTTTTGAAACATGTTCCTAGTAGGTATAATAATATCCAAATTAACAACGGTGGCAATCGAGTGTAAAATATCCAGCTATACAGGGTGGAATTGTTCGATGCCACGTGGAGGAAAACTACTCAGAATATTGAATATAGCTTTAACTCAAAGAAAAGTAACAAATCAGCATTCACAGATTTGCTATCATGAAAATATCCAACCTGTCTAATTAAAAATATAATGAAAACCAACCTGTATATTCCAATTAAATCCCTGATCTGTTTCCATTTTAATTGAAGAAATTCCGAATTGAAATGATCATATTCTGCTAATTAAAACGGTCCACACACCTGCTGTTTAGAATATTTTAAGTTTTGAATTAATAAACCTTTAAATGGCTAAAACAACAAGACATCACGGTTTTTATAGTCTAAATGGACAGACAGAGGCATACAGTACACCCGCATTCAGACGTATGCCTATTACCGCCAAACAGGCAGACATCCAGATGTCAGATGCCAGATATAACTAAGAAAATCCGTATGGAAAACCACATAGTACTGACCTGGGCCTCGATTCTGCTATTACAATAGTGCCAGAGTAGTCGATCATTGATTTCATAATGATCAAGTTCTGTCAAATTTTGACAAGTTTGTTAATTCTACTATCATAATGGCGCCATTGTGACTTCTCAATGAACAACAACTTCACTCCATTGAAAGAAATGTCATAGAATATTAATCTCGTACATGAAATCTGGCATGAATAAATGTTCGCATTTAGTAGTAGATTTCAAAAACCATTTGTACTAAGGGTTTTATAATTATGACAATACGACAATGCCATTAAAACACAATTTTATTACGAGACCATTGACCTACCATTGTGAATTTATCAGATTACGAACTTTAAGCAAAATGACAATGGGATGACAATGGAATCGTGTTGGAGTGACGAATTTATTTAAATAGCAGAATTAGGCCCCTAGGCCTCGATTCTGCTATTACAATAGTGTCAGAATAGGCGATCATTGAATTCATAATTGTTAATTTTGACAGTTGAAGTTTGATATAATGGCGTCACAATGACTTTCCAATGGTCAATCACTGACACACCATTGAAAGAAATGGCACAGAAAGGTAATCTCGTACATAATGACAAATGTGTAAAAACATGCATACTTAAATAAAATCTGGAATGATTAAATGTTCAAATTTAGTAGTAGACTTCGAAAACCATTTCTACTAACAAGTTTTATAATAATGGTAATACGATAATGTCACTAAAACATAATTGCCAACTGTGTGGTCGGGTACCAGTGTACGTCACAAACTTAGCCATTATTTGAATTAGCTTCAAAACGTCATCATGACAAAAATAATCTTTTATATGACATTTCTTCCTATCTATACTACCATAAATCTCTTCGAATAATAACAAAATAACCCATTTAACAAACAAAACTGGGCACTTCTCGAAATGTAGTAACTTAAAACTTGTGAAGTCTAACAAGTTGGGTCGTTATGCTTAAACTTGTTAACGATCATTCAATGCTAATAATTCTCTGTTTGTAATAATTTACAAAATATCAAACGAAATATTTGGAAAACTTTGTTTACCTTGACCTTTGTGAATAAGAATCTGGATAAAGCTTAAAACGTGTTTGGACCTATGATCGTTGCATAACTTTAACCGTTTATTTTTACTTTATTCATTTTCATTGATGCTCCCCTCCTATTGGATGATGGTTGAAACATGCTTTTCCATGTTTGTTAGAGAGATTTGATCCATTTGATTGAATATGGGTCAATGACCTGAATTAAATGAATTTTATTTATTTTATTTATTGCCCCTATCCATTGATGTAAATAAACTGTTATTTTTCGAACACAAGTCGGTTTGATTCCCGAGTGCTACAAGCGAATTTTCTAAAAACTGTGAATGCAGATTTGTTAATATTTTAAAATAATGTTTCCTTGGAGTAAAATTTGCGATCTCCAGTATTTAGAGTACTTTCCCTCTAGGTGGCATTGAAAAATGTCCACCCTGTATATCTATCCGTTTGATGCCATTGCCATTTGAGTAAAGCCAAAGTACTGAAAAGAAACTCAGTTCATACTACGGCGTAGGCGTCTACGCAGTCTATACTACGACGTAGCCACTGTCGCCTACGCCGTAGCATCAATTGAATTTGAGGGCGCAGCGCGTAGGCGTTGTGTGGGCGAACTTAAAGTGGTTAAGTTCAAACACATTTCACTGGAATTATTTACTGGAGGTATTAAGAGTGAATTGGACTAGATATTTTTGTTTATGCAGCAATTTTTCAATGAACAAAGATTTTATTTATTATTTGAATGATTGTGAGGAAAGTTTTAAGTATGAATAGGAAGAGTAGGCAGAGGTTTTTTATTTCTTCGCAAAAGCGATCACCCTGCATTTATAGATGTCCTTTATTTCGAAAACGGAAATTAAGTCACCTTGCATTCTGAATAAAGCAAGAAAGAAAGAAAAAGCATTTATTAGCCCGCACAGGATAACACACATCAAAATTATCAGTATTTAAAAATTACTAATAAAACTATTTTTTTTTAATGTGAATTTGAAGAAATGTCACACGAGATCGTGTTTATACAGTTCGAGAACTTGTAAGCAATAATCTTCTTACAATTTTCGCTGTGTAAACAGTCGCATAATAATTTATTGCCTATCAATAAATTACTAGTGAATCTCGTATGACATAATCGTAGGCGAGAATTATAGTGATTTTTTGCTTACGATAGCAGCTCTCTGTCTAAATGGGCCTTTAGTGACTGGATTCGTGCGAAAAGATATTGGAGAAACGCACGCAACTTCGTCTGCGTTACATAAGAGGGAAAAAGCTACCTACTACTACCTACCTACTACTCCCTACCTACTACTACCTACCTTCTACTACCTACCTACTACTACCTACCTACTACTACCTACCTACTACCACCTACCTACTGCTACCTACCTACCTACTACTGCCTACTACTACCTACCTACCTACTACTACCTGCGGGAGATTTCAGCTCCCGAACATAACAAATAAAATTCTTGTGATTCGAAAGTAATGTAATTTTTAATCCCACTTTGACAGACATTCAAAAACCCTCTGTCACGTCGCCCTAGGGATGTGACCTCTCCGTAGTGATGTTACACATTGAAAGAATACCAAAGAGAGCGATGTTATAGTCGCCACACCACCCCCCTACGGAGAGAACAAAACCAGGTAGAAATAACTTACAGAATAATACAATAATAATAACACGAGAAAAAAAAATATGTTTAAACACAAACAAAACAATGAAGGAAGAAACTAATCAAAAACCTTAAATCTAACGCGCCTACCCGAGCGTGTGGTATAGGATTGCTTTACTGGCATATGGACCTGTACTGGCTGTTGCGGGATTGAGGGTTCGGAAGACTTATCTGATACGGCTGGCCGTGAAGGAAGATCAGCCGGGGGGGGCAATTGCATTGTGTGATTCGTTTGTGTAACGGAATTATCAATGAACGCCGGTTTGAGTCTGTCGACACTTACGACAGACTTGTTGCCCTTCACCATCAGGGTAAAAGTTTTCCCATCACTCGAACGCTCCAGGACTTTGTATGGACCCGAATAGGGTGGCTGCAACGCTCTTCGAATGGAGTCGTCTCTAAGGTATACATGAGTCGCTGTCGACAAATCCTTGAATATAAATGAAGCTGGTATACCATGTCGACTAGCTGGCAGTGGTCCTATCAATGACATTTTGTGTCGCAGCTGTACCACGAAATCCACTGGGTTTTCTAATCTTTCTGATGCTAGAGGAGGAACCAAAAATTCTCCAGGGAGCCTGAGAGGCTCTCCGTAAAGTAATTCTGCTACCGTGGCTTTGAGATCTTCTTTATAAACCGAACGCATTCCTAGCAGAACCATCGGAAGTGACCTCACCCACGAATCATTATGGCACATTAACGCCGCTTTAAGTTGTCGATGAACTCGCTCGATCATCCCATTTGCGCAGGGGTGATATGAGGTGGTTCTAATGCGCTTGGTACCGAATTGCTGCAGTAATCGGTAAAACAAGTTCGACTCAAATTGAGATCCCTGATCTGTAGTAATAACCGACGGCACGCCAAAGCGAGATACCCATTCTTTGGTAAAAGTCTCGGCTACCTCCTCCGCGGTAATAGATCGCATGGGCCAAACCTCGGGCCATCTGGACACTCTGTCTATTGCGGTCAAACAATAGCGGTATTCATCGCAGACAGGCAACGGACCAACAATGTCGACATGGACATGCGTGAAACGACCGGACGGTAGCTCAAAATTACCTACAGGGGTAGTATTGTGCCTTGAAATCTTGCTGCGCTGACAAGCTACGCAAGATCGGGACCAGGCTCGGCAGTCCTTTCTAACCGAAGGCCAGATAAAACGCTCTACTACCAAACGAGTCGTAGCTTGGGCACCGGGGTGACTCAAATTGTGTAACCTGTTGAAAGCGGCACGGCGGAAGGAAGGGGTCAGATAGAGACGTGGCTTACCAGTCGATGTGTCACAGTAAACCGGAGTATTGGTCCCTGATGTGCTGATTTTGGTAAGTGTTAGGCTGGAACCACGTTGCAATAAATTTGCAAGCTCTTGGTCTGATGCCTGTGACTTAGCCAAAGCTTCAAAATCTAGGTCTACGGTAATGGCATCTATATCAATACGTGACATAGCGTCGGCTACGATGTTGTCTTCACCCTTAATGTACTGAATATCAGTCGTGAACTGGCTAATGAAGGACAGTTGGTTAAGTTGTGGAGGTGGAAGTTTCTCGCGTCGTTGTAAAAAGGCGTACAAAAGGGGCTTATGATCAGTGAATATTGTTGCATGCTGGACCTCTAAAATGTACCGAAAATGTTGGACACTTTCATATATAGCTAACAATTCACGGTAATAAGCTGGCCACTGTGCCTGCTGCGGGGTCAACTTTTTGCTGAAAAAGGAAAGTGGATTCCACCGACCGTTAACATTTTGCTGAAGGCAGGACCCAATGTGAACACTAGATGCATCAGTAAATAAACCCAATTTGGCGTTGCTGATTGGATGTTGCAGCAGAGTTGCGTTGGAAAGGCTCTTTTTACAAGCTTCAAATTGTTGCAAGAGTTCGGGTGACCATGGAAATGGCTTTGCACCTTTGCTGTTAGTTGCAACCAGGGCATCAATCAAAGGAGCCTGGAATTGCGCTGCTCGCGGCACGAATCGGCGATAATAGTTAAGCATACCCAGAAACCTGCGCATACCTTGAACTGTCTCAGGTGGTGGAAAATCCAGCAACGTTTGAATTCGATTCTGTGGGGGGCGAGTACCATCACCACTGACGTGGTAGCCGAGAAATACGGTTTCACTGACACCCAAGACACACTTAGAAGGGTTTAATACTACTCCATAGTCTTGCAGGCGTTTGAAAAGGATGCGCAGGTGCTGAAGGTGAGTAGACTCGTCCCTGGAAAATATGAGGATATCATCTACGTAAGGGAAACAAAATTCGAGACCCCGTGTGACCTCATCGATGAAACGCTGAAAGGTTTGGCCAGCGTTCCTTAAACCAAAAGTCATATACGGGAATTCGAAAAGGCCAAATGGGGTTACGATGGAAGTTTTGTCAATATCCTCTTCAAAAACTGGAATTTGGTGATAAGCTTTAACAAGATCCAGTGTGCTAAATACCTTGACACCAGCGAGGTTATGGGCGAAATCATTGATGTGCCGAACCGGGTATCGATCTGGTATGGTCCTGGCGTTCAGGGCCCGGTAGTCACCGCAAGGGCGCCAGGTATTGTCTTTTTGAAGACCAGGCACTTTTCGACGGACGGGCTGTCCCGCATCTTACCATTTCCTCGAATTCTTTTTTAGCCGCAACTAGTTTCTGCGGCGCCAAACGACGAGGTCGACAGGAAACAGGAGGTCCGTCTGTGGTCTTGATATAGTGCACTGTGTTATGCTTGATGACTCTAGGAAAGCCAGGTGGTCGAGTGATATCTGGAAACTCCGCTAAAAGCTGAGTAAATATTGACTTACCAGACGCTACTGCTCGTACGCTGGGCTGGTCAATCCTAGCAGTGGAAGCAGCGGATTTTAGTCCAGTAGTACCGTCGACCAATTTCTTATTTCGGCAATCCGGTAAAAGGTGATAAAATGCCAAAAAATCAGAACCAATAATGGCTGTGCTGACGTCGGCTATCACGAATTGCCAAGTGAAATCACGGCGCAAACCAAAATTTAATTTAAGATTTACTGTACCAAAAGTTTGAATACTGCTTCCATTAGCTGCACTTAGTTCATAATCCGTAGGCTGCCTGCGTGACGGTAACCAGCGATGCGGAAAACAACACAGGTCTGACCCAGTGTCAATAAGGAACGGGCGGCTGGTCACATGGTCCGTGACGAAAAGGCGGCGGCCGATATTTCCGCAATCAGTTGCCGCCGCTACTGACCGCTGGTTGGGTTTTCCGACTCCCAATTACATGGCCTAGTACATCTAGTTGCTTTAACGCCCCAACTCCTGTGGTACCAGCAGTGCTTAGCATTGTTTGCTGACCTACTGGAAGATGCTGACCTGCTGGATGATGCGGACCGGTCGCGTATGGGACGTTGTTGCTGCCTCGAAATAGCAGCTACTTGCTTACTCACATCTTCTAATTGCTGTGCTAATGTAGCTAGAGTTAAAGTTGAAGTTGCCGATGTACAACAAACAGCAGGTGATGGGGCTAACTCCACAATTTTGTCCGCTAACTCCGACACTTTATCCAACTGGAGGTCACCCTGTGCTGCTAGTATTGCTTGAGCCTGTTGGGGCAGACGGCGCAACCAAAGTTGGCGTAGGATATTATCATCTGATAAAACCGACCCTGCAAGTGAGCGAAGGTGACGAAGAAATTGAGACGGTTTTCGGTCACCAAGCTCTTCGTCACTAAGAAGCTGTCTAACTCGTTTCTCTTGGGAAATTGAAAGTCGTTGTATGAGGATTTCTTTTAATTTTTTATATTTCCCTTCGGCTGGTGGATTTGTTATTAAATCCTCGACTTCACCTGCCAGCCTCTGATCCAGATGACCAACTACATAATTGTATTTGGTACTGTCACCAACAATATTAGCAATTTGGAATTGGGCTTCCACTTGTGCAAACCAAACTGCGGGCTTGTCAGCCCAAAATGTAGGTAATTTAACTGCTACCCTACATACCTTTGCCTCCATTTCATTCTGACCTAGTCGCTTTTGCAATGCTGCATTTTCTGCTATCAGTTGCTCAAGTTGTGCCTGAATGTGTTCGTCCGCCATGATGCAAAATCTATATAAAGCAAGTAGCAATAATACCACACACCCGAGCGCCGCATTACAAGCAAACAAAAAGAAATAAATTTTGAAGACTACAATACCAAACCCAAAAAAAAATAATATATATATATATGTGGGTTGGTTACATAATATAAGTGTATATGACGTGCACCTTATAATAAAAATAGTAAACTTAAATCATTCGCTCATATCTTTGAATAAGTGCAGCTCCACTAAATAGTACTAGCACAACAAAACAACCTAATGTTGATATTATTTTGTGCCTATGTTGATATTAAATGTAAGACAACGTGAATGGTTAGGAATGACCAGTGCTGCTTATCATAGTTCAGATTTCACTTAACACTTGCACTCAAAGCGCACACAACATGCAATCTTACGCAGTTGTTGATCCAGCGATTGCAGTCGTTAATAACAACTGCTAGTTGAAGTCTGTACATTCCAGGAACACGATGTTTTCGTAGCGCACCGTAGACAGAGCGGCGTAGCGCACCGTAGACAGAGCGGCGTAGCGCACCGTAGACAGAGCGGCGTAGCGCACCGTAGATAGAGCGGCGTAGCTCCGAGGCTGTGGTTGGAGTCAGCAGTCTACTGATCACAGCTCACCTCCTGGTATTGCTTGGTCATTCGAAGGTGTGACGAATCACGTCGGGGTCACCAATGCGGGAGATTTCAGCTCCTGAACATAACAAATAAAATTCTTGTGATTCGAAAGTAATGTAATTTTTAATCCCACTTTGACAGACATTCAAAAACCCTCTGTCACGTCGCCCTAGGGATGTGACCTCTCCGTAGTGATGTTACACATTGAAAGAATACCAAAGAGAGCGATGTTATAGTCGCCACATACCTACCTACTACTACTACCTACCTGCCTACTACTACATTTTTTTTTCATAAGAACCTTCTCCTGACAATAACAAACACAACAAAAAAAGAATCAGCCAAATCGGTCAAGCCGTTTTCATGCTATGTCGTGCGTGACAACGGAAAACGGGTTTCATCTTTATATATATAGAAGATAAATATCGCTTGACATTAACACACAGCGCCATCTAGTGCCACACTAAGCAAGGCTTGTGACAATGGCCAATGGTTTCAAAATAAAACGCAACATCTATAGTTCCCGGGTTCAATCGAGGTGACCAGCGACACGTAGAGGCACATCAGGGACATCGGAGGGCATCCATGTTCCTTCCTCGCCCTTTATGTTCCGGGGCCGCGGTATCTCTTTCGAACAGGCCCGCAACCGCGGCAGAACATCAGGGACCTAAGATGTGAAGACGTTGATTGAGGTTACCAGGGTCTTTAGCCCTGACGACGTTGGAACCAAAGTGAACTAAGTGACATTTTTACCTATATTATACAGGGTGGCCGGAACATTGACGCCCAAAAATAAAATTTAGGTCCCTCGTATCGTGGGGTATCCGAATCACCCCCATATATGTTCCGCGACTTTTCATAGTTTTCGAGTTACGAATTTTTTTCTGATTTTTTGAGAATGATCGACCTGACCAATCTTAATAAAACTTAAAAAAAAAGTACATGGCTTTGTCGAATTTTTTTTTTTGCAACTGCATCTTCGTGAGTAGTACTTTTATGCATAAAATAATCAGCTTCGTAACTGTGATGAAAGTTATGAAAAAGTTGGTCTAAAGTGAAAAAATTACGTTCGGTAAATTATGGCTCAGCATTTCAACTTTAAATAAAAAAATTAAACAGGAAACTTCATGGTTCCTAAGTAGGCTTCAAGAATGCGCCAGACTCTCAGCATTCATAATCATAAAAAAATTAGTACTTAATGGGGCTACTTTGGCTTAAATCGACCTTCAAAAACTGCGAGGTAGAAAATTCTTAAAATTAGCCATCTAATGAATGTTTTTATTTTCTCGTTCCTAAAGTTAATTAATGAAAAGAATACTGAAAACTTACCAACAAATTAGTTTCAGAGGTTAGGTTAGGTTGAAAATAAATTAATGTTAAAAATAAATTACTTTTTTTTTCACATTATCATCTGTGTTTTATTCAAAACCACTTCTTACTAAAAACATTTCTTACCTAACCTCTGAAACTAATTTGTTGGTAAGTTTTCAGTATTCTTTTCATTAATTAACCTTAGGAACGAGAAAATAAAAACATTCATTAGATGGCTAGTTTTAAGAATTTTCTACCTCGCAGTTTTTGAAGGCCGATTTAAGCCAAAGTAGCCCCATTAAGTACTATTTTTTTGATGATTATGAAAGCTGAGAGTCTGGCGCATTCTTGAAGCCTACTTAGGAACCATGAAGTTTCCTGTTTAAATTTTTTACTTAAAGTTGAAATGCTAAGCCATAATTTACCGAACGTAATTTTTTCACTTTAGACCAACTTTTTCATAACTTTCATCACAGTTACGAAGCTGATTATTTTATGCATAAAAGTACTACTTACGAAGATTCAGTTGCAAAAAAAAAAATCTCGACAAAGCCATGTACTTTTTTTAAATTTTTTTTTTAGATTGGTCAGGTCGATCATTCTCAAAAATCAGAAAAAAATTCGTAACTCGAAAACTATGAAAAGTCGCGGAACATACATAGGGGTGATTCGGATACCCCACGATACGAGGGACCTAAATTTTATTTTTGGACGTCAATGTTCCGGCCACCCGTATATACCTCATATCAAGGTTAACCTTATACAGTGGTATAAATAAATGGTTACAGCTCTTTTATGTCATAGTAGGACGAACAGAAACTGGTCTCCCTCGTGGTCCGTGGTAGGTACTAGTAGGACAAAATAGTAGGACCACAAGAAAACGCCCATACTGAGGTAGTTACACATGGCTTATTAAAAATCATAATTATTCCATGCCACACTGATCTAAGTGCTCTACGGACTTTTCTTCCTTGAGGGATCACATGTCGCTATAGAATTGGTGCGGTCTGCAGAGTGAAGATCGTGCCACACTGATCTAAGTGCTCTTTAGTGCTTTCTTCCTTGCGGGATAATAATATTCCACTAATTGGTGCGGTCTGCAGAGTGAAGATCATGCCACACTGATCTAAGTGCTCTTTAGTGCTTTCTTCCTTGAGGGATAATAATATGCCACTAATTGGTGCGGTCTGCAGAGTGAAGATCGTGCCACACTGATCTAAGTGCTCTTTAGTGCTTTCTTCCTTGCGGGATAATAATATTCCACTAATTGGTGCGGTCTGCAGAGTGAAGATCATGCCACACTGATCTAAGTGCTCTTTAGTGCTTTCTTCCTTGAGGGATAATAATATGCCACTAATTGGTGCGGTCTGCAGAGTGAAGATCATGCCACACTGATCTAAGTGCTCTTTAGTGCTTTCTTCCTTGAGGGATAATAATATGCCACTAATTGGTGCGGTCTGCAGAGTGAAGATCGTGCCACACTGATCTAAGTGCTCTTTAGTGCTTTCTTCCTTGAGGGATCATAATATGCCACTAATTGGTGCGGTCTGCAGAGTGAAGATCGTGCCACACTGATCTAAGTGCTCTTTAGTGCTTTCTTCCTTGAGGGATAATAATATGCCACTAATTGGTGCGGTCTGCAGAGTGAAGATCATGCCACACTGATCTAAGTGCTCTTTAGTGCTTTCTTCCTTGAGGGATCATAATATGCCACTAATTGGTGCGGTCTGCAGAGTGAAGATCATGCCACACTGATCTAAGTGCTCTTTAGTGCTTTCTTCCTTGAGGGATAATAATATGCCACTAATTGGTGCGGTCTGCAGAGTGAAGATCATGCCACACTGATGTAAGTGCTCTTTAGTGCTTTCTTCCTTGAGGGATCATAATATGCCACTAATTGGTGCGGTCTGCAATTTATAGCAAATTGGCTGTGACTGACGGACGGACAGACAGACAGACGCACGAATGAATAGGAAGGGTTCCGTTTTTTCAGTCTTTGTACGGAACCCTAAAAACGTAAATAGAACAACAATAACTTGTTATACAGCATGTCTGTTACAAAACGGTTGCAAATTGACACAGTTCACGCTTGTTTGTTGTGAGAGCAGAAAGCTGGTCTAAAAATAGGGACACGTTTATTTGAGATTTACATGTAAGTATCAACCGTATTGACATGACAGTAAAAGTTGATTTCGGTTGATTTTGTTGATTTTCGGTTTTGAGTTGATTTCTATAATACTGCTGAAAATGTCAGTACAGAAATATTAAGTTGGCTATTTTTAACCCCCAACGCAAAAACGATGGGGTGTTATAAATTTTACGCGTCTGTGTGTGTGTGTGTGTGTGTGTGTGTGTGTCTGTCTGTGGCATCGTAGCTCCCGAACGGAAGACCCGATTTTGTTTTTTTTTTGTTTGAAAGGTGAATTAATCCGGAGTGTTCTTAGCCACAAAGCCACAAAATGGCGGATTAAATATTTTTGCGCAATTCCCTCAATATGGGTATCAAATTAAATTTGACTAGTAGAATAATGTATACTATATTGAAAGGGAACTGGAAATACTAACTAACGAAATGAGATAAGGAAAGTGGACTTAGGACCCAACGACTAACTAATTGTTTTCTATTTAAGTTTTAGTACAATAAGTGTCGGGGGTTTTTTTAACCGACTTCAAAAAGGAGGAATTTCTTAATTCGTAGGAACTATTTATTTTTATTTTTATGTTTTAAAATTAATTTTACTTGTTATAGATCAATTTTTTAAACGTTGAAGTATGGTAATTGTTAACAAATAAATGTTGATTGTTTCTGCATGTATTTAAACTTGGAAATTATGTGTACGTTTTGTGACGTTTTTGTCGAAGTAAAAGCTCAAACTTTTTCAACTGAGCCCCCTGGCACAAGCGCGCAGTGTAAACACAACGTGAATACGTCGATTTTTAAAACGAAAACACAAACATTTAGACGAATTGAGAACCTCCTCTTTTTGGAAGTCGGTTGAAAATACAGTAATACTATAGCATTTTGGTTAAAATTGTTCGCAATAAGCGCAATCAATATCATCCATAGATATGTATAAACTCTTCAGAAAGGGAAACAATGATTTGTAGACTTCTGGGGACGTATCTAATTACAGCGATGTGGAGGAGTACCTTGACGCCTAAACTTAATATTGTTTACACTTATGTAAACAATATTATTTATATGAGTCTAGTTAGTTTATTTTATCTAAGAGAAGATCATGGCTAAATATAATTTAAATATAATTTTTGGATGGTTGTCCGCCTAATTCCGAGTCTCCTCCGTGGCTCGAAAACCACGCTAAGCCCTTTTTTTAGGATGGGAAATCATCAAATGACTTCTCCCTCTCTGGGCGGAGCGGGAGGGAGTGTCAGACTCTTACTGACTAAAACCCATCCATGTTCCTTCCTCGCCCTTTATGTACCGCGTTATGGGGCCGCGGTATCTCTTTCGAATAGGCCCGCAACCCCGGCAGGTTTCGGCCCTTGCGGGCCCCTCCCCTTATGCTGACATCTCTTTGAGGCGTGTGGAACACGAACGCGCCGTAGACACGGCCTGTCGTCGTTAGACGGACGGCCACGCTAAGCCCTTGGGTTCGGTTATCATTTGTAGATCTTTGACAGTCGTTCCAGATAGTTGTCCCAAAAGTTTGACAACCAGTCTTACCAAAGGGTATTTTTGGGACACGCCCGCCACACTATTCCCAAATTACTGTATCTCCTGAAAGCTAGAATCAACAGTGCGAATGAAAAAAGCGCCGAGACAATGAAGCTCGACGAAGTCAGAGAGAAAGAATTTAAAATAATTATTTAAGAATTTTTTTACTGTCTTGGATCCCGCAAATATCAGCAGGAGACAGAACGAAACAAGGCCAACAGGCACAAAGGAACGTTTACATCCCAAGGAGTATTGTATTACTCAGATGTCAGATAGGTAGTCGCTCTATTTAAAAAACTCCGGTTGGACTGGAAGCCGACCTCACCATACCTTTTTTAATGTAAGCTAGTCTTTTTTAACCGACTTCCAAAAGGAGGAGGTACTCAATTCGTCGGATTTTTTTTATATGTATGTTCTCCGATTACTCGCAGATGGCTAGACCGATTTGGATTATTTTTATTTTGTTTGAAAGGGTATGCTTCACAAGTGGTCCCATAATCATCAAGTCAGGATCTGATAATGGGATCCTGGAGATATGGAGATAACTCTTCAACTTCATAGGCACACATGGAGCGATTTGGATAGTTTTCGGAAGAGTACTTTCTCGGTGTGGTCCCCCTTCAATTTGGTGAAGATCTGTTGAAGAACATCGGAGATAGGCAACGGAACTCCTCAATAAATAATAGCAAATATACTGGGATTGCTGAAATCTCATGTCTGTTTATTATTTACACCAGATTACGACATAACATCACGCCAGTACTCTGTAAAGGGGTAAGCGCATGTGAAACACAAAAAGTGCAAAAAAAAACTTTTTTGCAAAAAATAAAACCGACTTCTAAAACACAATAAAGTGAAAAATAACTTTAGCTTCAGAAGTCGGTGGCAAAAAAAAACTAAACCAATTAAACAAAGGTCACCGATCCGACCGAAGTCGGTTTTATTTTTTTATTGTAAACATTTAGCTTCAAGTATATACTGTAAATTCATATTTAAATAATAAATAAAATACCGCTCTTCGCCATCATTTGGCCAAATGAAACTCATTTGTCTTTGGTCTCTGCTCCCTCGCTACTTACAATCAGTAACGCTCATTCCTTTAATAAGACCCTATCACGGAGATGAAAGGGACCGCGTTACGTCATAGGCCTCCAAGATGACCCACATCGGTTCGGTTCGCTCTGCTAAAGACAAGCCGTGATTTTAGGGCTGTCGAAATGTCTTTCTGGCTGCCAAAAGTTTTGTTCGTGAGTAAAAAGTTTTTTAAATGGCTCTTAAAGGTTAATTGTCGTTCTGCAGAAAGTGAACGTCACAAGCTCCCACTTCTAATCCTTGATGCGTTTTGTCTTTGTAATTTTTTATTACTTAATTTGTTATAACAAAAAACACGTGTCCAATATTTTTTATTTATGATTATTTGACGTCAGTATGTACATTAAGCACACACACACACACAATAATACAGGATCTAAACAACCACATCACGAAGCCGTCAGAATTCTGTACATCAAACTAAGTAACTTTACGCAAAAAATATTGCTGGGAAACAACTTTTTTTTTGGGATGAAAGATCATGTTTTCTGGTAGAACTCAATGTAACTAAATCAAAATCAAATCAAATCATTTATTCTTTGCAAACATGGGTAATAAGTACATTTATGTTCTTTTTGAATAAAGTTCTCCACATTTTGCCGTCATATGGGCAAAATGTGGAGCAAATAAAGTGACATGTCAATGAAAAAACAAGGGACATACAATAAAAAATAAAATAAAAAGTGTCAAAAACGATCAGTCATTAAAAATAAATAAATATAAAAAAGTTCAAAGTAATAAAAAATATAAATAATGTCAAGCGAAATATTAGTAAGATTATGTCAACTACAATAACAATAATATGTAAATTACAGTAACAGTAGGTGGGTAATAATCAATTCTTTGTCACGGCCCATAACGTTTAAAAACAAAAGTAATGACAAGTTTAATAATCTGAACAAATCAACAATTAACATAAATAAAATTAAAATTAAATTTATTATGTCAAATAATTGGTTTACAAATTGTTGTGTACGGAATCTTAGTAGTAGAAGACTCCGCCCCTCCCTACTTTTGTATAGCGTGGTAATTAACATAATATTTTAAAAAGTAAAAGTTTAGTTTAGAATCTTAGTATTCTAAACTAAACTTTTACATTTTCTAGGCTAAGAAAAATTAAATAAGAAAATGGAATATAAATAGTCTTGCGATTCGAAATAAAAAATAATGTAATAGACTTAGTAAGTATTTTTAACACATACCAAACATTGTGCTAGTGGATGGATTAGAATAGCCCGGGGGTCGTGGAAGTGTTTAAAGTAAAAATCTTACCATATAAACTTGTATTTATAAAAAAGTTGAAACTTTGACCCCGAACATCTCCGTAACTAGAAGGTGTGGTGTAGAACAAAAAATGCTCGCAATGATGGGGAGAACAAGTGCCTTTCGGCTTCGTTAAGAGGTGTTCAACAACCTTAAAAAACATAGAACACAACAAATTATAGAGACACGATGCTGTTATCAAGTAAGAACGTAAGTTGCGGTGGAATTGCGAAACTACTTACTCCTAACAGTCACCACCAAATGTTATTAGTTTTGACAACTCAATATTTGCTTATTTACATACGACCGAACGTCCTTTCCTTCCATGTTAATAAGCTTTTAATGGTTCCATACCCTGCCGGGGCTGTTCAAAAGAGATACCCTGCCGGGGCTGTTCAAAAGAGATACCGTGGCCCCGGAATACTGATGGGTTTTAGTCAGTAAAAGTCTGACATTCCTTCCCGCTCCGCCCAGAGCGGGAGAAGTCAGTTGATGATTTCCCATCCAATATGAAAGCCTACGATCGCGATGGTACGTATCTTAAAGGTGTAAAAAAACCTACCTACTTGTTCTCAACGTCATTGCGAAATTGTTTTTTTCTAATCCATACCTGGAAGCTTTGACTTGTTTATAGATACGGATGAACTTTGCTTTCTTTGACGGTTCTCATCATTTCAATTCTTGTCTATTGCATAAAAATGTTGACTTTCGAAACCGGTGTTAGAGTCATCATCTGCCTAGCCTTTTCCCAATTATGTTGGGGTCAGCTTCTAGTCTAACCGGATCCAGCTGAATACCAGTATTTTACATGGAGCGACTGAATATCTGACCTCCACAACCCAGTTAATACTGGGTAATACGATACCCCATCGTAAGTCTGATTGTCAGACTTTCGGACCACCTTTGTTAAGAATTTGCACAGATTTGAGACTGAAGAGCAAAGACAAGCTAGACATAGTACTCGCAGGAAAGACTTACCCTAAACAATTCAACCTAGATTGAAAGTGGTTCGACATAGCCCCAGATATCAATCAGTCTTGTTATACAACAAGTTGCCGTTGGAATTTAAAAGCATAACTAGTTCAAATTTATTCAAACACAAATTAAGGACGTATTTATTGAGGAAAGGCTTTTACAGTATTGAGGAATTCATCAATTGACAATCATGTATTTATGCGATATTAGCTATTATTGAATTTTATTATTAGGTATTATTTGTATTGCCTTAATCTATCCCATTATATTTTTTATGTAATTATGTGACTTTTTTGTAAAAAGGAGCTATTCTTATTCTCATCTTTTGACATTATTATTTTAGTTTTGACGTGTCCATTAATTTTGTTATTGTAAAATTAGCTATTAAAGTGTTATTTTTATCTTTTGACATTCTTATTATTTTATGTTTTTAATTTATTCGACTGTTAATTATTTTTTTGTAAAAAGGAGCTATTGTTATTTTCTTTTTTTTATGTTTGTTTTGTTACTACTGGCGGAACTTTAGTATTGTAATATAATTTTAAGTTTTTCTACACAATCTTTTTTGTTAAGAAATAAATGACTTATGACTTATGACTTATGACTGACTACCTGTAGCGACTGTCCAAGATCTAAAAATGACAGCCGGGACCAACTGCTTAACGTGCTTTAAGAGGCACGGAGGAAACTCGGTATGTAACGGGCGGTAACCCACCCATAGACCAAACTAGGCAAGCACAGCTTAACCTAAAGATCGACCCGAGCGTCTGTTATTATTTAGCTACGAGCGCTTCCACTCTTTCTTTAACGGTTCTTACTGACTTTAGACGGATAACATTTTATTCTTGGACAGTTTGTTGTCAAAAGGGACGGGTGACACCCCTGCCCCAGACAGAGGTCGGAAACATGTGGCTTTGTTTCTAATTGGTGTTGTACGCTTTCTGTGGTGCTGCAATATGTTATAACCACAGACGCAAAAGGGGCGCTGTAAAATGACGTATGATTTTTGATACGAGTTCCTACCCACAAGTAGAACATTTTTGGGACGCAGACTTCATTTATGTACTTATGTAGCATGGGCGGAGAGCAGCGGCGGCCCTGTGGTGGCGGCCCCGACTTACGAACAGTAAGTCGTGGGTTCGAACTCAGGCATGGCGTGTTACTTTGTGTTATTTATTTCATAACCACTCGTCTCAGTTTTGAAAAGGTGAAAGAAAACATCGTGACGAAACCGGCATGTTGCTAGAACCAATCGAAGACATGTGACATGTACAAACCCGCACCGGGCCCACGCGATGTATTATAGCCAATTCCCTCTCATAGCGAGGAGGCCGTTTGTCCCAGCAGTGGGAACATTATAGGCTGATTATGCTTCATATATGTTATATCACTACCATGACTGGATTCCCTGAAGGGTTGGGCAGAGATGAGTACAAATCCTCATCTTTCTTTTTATTGTGTGGTGTCTAACATAGAAATATAAAACACAGGAGCAGTGGCAAGGGGGCGTGTCGGTGTCCGCGCGATAGGCAGAGGACCCCTAACCTCTCTACCCTGACCTCTTGTGGCAGTCATAAGCAAATGGCTATACTATTTTGCAATCAATACATTGCTCCTCAACCACTACCTAAGTTTGTCGCTAAGTGACTGGACAAGCAATGTAAAAATCACCAAACGTAATTCAATAAGCTCACGCATCGCGTAGTGCGGCCGCTGTTTCTTACGACGAGTTAGTGATGTGCTTCGGATATCTTGTGCGAGTTTTAATGCCGCCCATGGGCCTTTGACTTAGGTTTTACATGCCGTCAAAAAATATCTGTTTATATTTTCACAAATCCTCTGAAAGACTTGATAATTGACGCAGTATGCGTTATTTGTTCGTTGCATTGATTAAGTTCGTAAAGAACATAAAAATTAGCTCTAGATATTTTAAGCGGAAAACATATTTTTGAAATATAACTTGGCTTTTTCATTCTCGCTACTTGATTTTAGGGCCAGAATAATTTATTTAGAAAAACATTAAAAGACAAGTTTATTATTTTGGGCAAAAAGGTTGCAACATGTTTCTAAAAGGTCCAAAGCAGGGATTAATTTATTTGTTCTAAAATTTAAGTAGTATATTTACGTTACTTTAAACCAGAGGTTCTCAAACATTTTTTCCTGGTAGACCACTTTGAATTTGTTTTATTGTCGGTGGACCCCCTGTAGCATTTTCTTTCAAGCCCGTGAACTAAAACAGAAAAGCAAGACAATATTTTTTCGCACTATGTTAGGATTGCATGAGGATCGTTGTTCCCAAGATATTTTTTTGGCAAAAATCCGAAAATTGTAATCTTCTAGCTTCGAAATGTGTTTTTTTATGACTTAACACGACCTTTTTCACCGAAATACAACCTGTCATCACCGCAACATTTGATCTTTATTACTCTTTCTAGTACCCAGCTTAATATCTGGCTACATTGATCAAGCTAAGCCAACATTTTTGTTCTTTGGCATCGAACCCAGGTAAAATTTCGTGGACCTCCACTTACAGCTTGGGAACCCCCCCATTTTCTTCAAGCTAATGTAGACCCCCGATGGGTCTCCCGTAGACCCCTGGGGGTCCACCTGGACCACTTTGGGAATCACTGCTTTAAACGAAAGTTGGAAAAGGGTCTGCCCTTTATCCGCCCGTTTATTCACTCTAAATTGTTTTCTGTCACTTAAAGGATACCTAAAAGGTGTAATAGGCATTCTATTTTAAATACTTACCTACTTAGTAGTCTGTAGTATTAACAAGCAGAACTAGGTTATGTAAGCGGCTTCGCCCGCGTGGTGTTCGGTAATTGTCCCACGTTTCGTACTATCGGGATAAAGATTATTCTACGTGTTAATCCAGGTTATAAACATCTGTGTGCAAAATTTCATCCAAATCTGTTAAGTAGTTTTTGCGTGAAAGAGTTACAAACATCCACCCGCCCACATCTCAATCATCATTCAATCGTAATTAATTTGGAATAGTACTCAATCGTTAAAGTTTTCAAGAAAGGAATAAGGGATACTACATACAATGTGACGGAGTTTCTGAATGACAAATTTTGAATTTATAATTTTGATTTAATAATAAATTTTGATTGAATAATTTAATTTGTAATTTTAGTTTTAATGTTATTGTTTTAATTATTCTTTGTTTTTTTTTTGTATCGAATGTGATTGTGTATTTGAATTGATTGAATTTTGACTACTGTAATTTCTTGACTAATGTGATTTAATTATTGTATCGACTGTAATTATGTATTTGAATTGATATAATTTTGGTTATTGTGATTTCTTGACTGATGTGATTTAATTATTTATTCATTTGTGACTTCCAATGAAGTAGGTACTTTAAAACTAATTTGTACGCCGAATATGGCAAAACATGTTGAACCAGCAATCTTCAAACCTCGTTCCATCCCTATGTGCATATCCATGTATCATGTCACACATGCTAAACAAATAAATGCTTCTTTATCTTTATCTTTAACAAAAATGATAATTTTATCTCGTAAAATATGATCTCGTATCTCGTTTTTTATGATGCATATTGCACCTCTTCGCACGCGTGTAGTTTGATGATTGTCCCATGGGATCTTACTACAAGGATAAAAAGTATTTTATGTGTTAATCCAGTTTATAAACTATATGTGTGATAAATTTCATTCAAATCCGTTCAGTAGTTTTTACGTGAAACAAAACATCGCACAAGTATTCATCCATACTAAGCGTTCGCACCTAATATTGTATGGTAAGATATTTCGACGACTTGAAGTATGTTATCCGGTCTTTAGTTATAAAGCATAGAAATAAAGATCACTTTTCATTTATATGACACGAAATTGAACACAGAAATAACCCCAAAACCAACTTTTCTATTTGCACAGGCCTTTTGCCCAAAAGGATTTCCCATCAGCAACTTCTCAGGCCCCTTAGGGAATGAGTTTCCCAAAATGAATGATAGAACTGACTTTTACTTTTCAATTCACTTTAACTTTAACTTAGTACAGAAGTCTAAGTACAGACACAGAACTTTTCAACTTTATCTCTAAAGAATTAGGTTCAAATATGATTACGTAAAGTTGACAGCTTCGGGTAGCTTTATGCGCTAGCATCTGTACCAACAAATATGTTTGTAACTTCAGAAGTGACAGCTTTCATACAAACTTTCAACTATTTTAGGGTCCATGTTCACCGAAAAGATAACGGTCTGATTATCCAAAAACAGCTGTCACTGTGACATGTTCCCATTCTTCAAAAATGTGTTATAAACAGCTGTTTTTAGATATCAGACCGTCATCTTTTTGGTGAACGTGGACCTTAGAGAATGAAAATTTGCAGAAGTCTAGCCTAAATGCCGAAACTGCGTTAAGCGGGCGCCCGCGACGAGCAACCGTCGCGTGTCTATGCGAGATGATACGCGGGTGGGCTCTACGGGCCCCGCCCGCGCGTCTTATTTTATGCAGTGTCACTAGTTCAATTTTAACGGTGTGCATGTTGATGGAGAATTTAATATAGGATGACTGGTAATTAGTGTAGTCTTTTACTGACTAAAACTTAACCATGTTCCTTCCTCACCCTTAATGTTCCGGGGCCACGGTATCTCTTTCGAACAGGCCCGCAACCCCGGTAGAAAAAAAGTGTACTTAGGCCGACGCCCGTGCGGTACCATTCGACACGTGATTGTGCTCATGATAACAAACAACTATTACTATGTGACCATCCCTGAAATCGCGAAAAAAACTTCTGCTGTTCAGTACATTTTTGTTCGCCTAGCTCACTGGTTCCCAACCTATGGTCCGCGGACCACTGGTGGCCCGCAGGAGCCTCGACTACGGTCCGTGAAAGATTAAAATGTTATTCGTACTTTTTAACTTGCACAGAAGATGCAAGCTTAACCCAACCTAATTGAACCTATCAGAGGCAAAATTGTATTTTTTTTGAGAATCTCATACTAAATGATTGCTAAATTTTTCGAGCTCAATTCGATCGCTTTAGTATCCATCACTATCTTAATTCTAAAGGTTCTCATCACATTATCTAATTTTCGTACAGTGTGAGTTAAATATCACTCCCCAAGTTATAATCGTGTCGGTGTCTATGTTTATCTACGACCATATTATGGTCCCTGTTAACAATGAACATACCAAAGTGGTCCCTGGTCTAAGAAAGGTTGGGAACCACTGGCCTAGCTGAACAGTAGCTTGTTTTTCGCGATTTCAGCTTGGGTCCCATACTAAAAGTTGTTTGTTATCATGAGCACAATCACCGTGTTTAAGTATCGCACGAATGGTACCGCGCGGGCGTAGGCCTACGTATACTTGTTTTCTACCGGGGCTGCGGGACTGTTCGAAAGTGATCCATGGCCCTGGAACATTAATGGCGAGGTTTGTGGTAGCATGGATGGGTTTTAGTCAGGATATAACTGACAAACCCTCCCGCTCCGCCCAGAGCAAGAGGAGTCATTTGATGATTTCCTATTCGAAAAAAAAGTACTCTCTTTTGGTGTATAAAAAACTCTTGTGAACCATTTCAAGCTTCTAGACCCAGTGGTTCAATGGATGAATGAATTGAAGATTTACCCGAACAACTTTAGATTTTCAATTTGTCTTTCAAAGCGAAGAGCAAAAACGTGGAGTCAGTAAAATAAAATCCGATTTATATCGAAGTACTGGCAAGTCTAATAAATCTTAAATCGACAGATTCCAAGCTATGGCGGTGACGTCCCGGTGAAGTAAAAGTTATTTAACCTATTCAAAGTGTAATCTTCAAATCGCGTTGATTTGAAAATATCTCTGACAGATATCTAAAACTGTTGGTCCCGGCTGTCATTTGTAGATCTTTGACTGTCGTTACAGGTTGTCAGTGGCCCTAAAAGTCTAACAACCAGTACTAGGTACTAAGGGGTATCGTATTACCCAGTACTAACTGGGTTGTGGAGGTCAGATAGGCAGTCGCTCCATGTATAATACTTGTTTTCAACTGCATCCGGTTAGACTGGAAGCCGACCCCAACATAGTTGAGAAATGGCTAGGCAGATGATGATTGAAATCAGTTTAAATCTTATCCTATGTTAGGCCTAGGTACCTATTCATTGAAAACAATATTGAGCAACAATCGAGCCACATTTATTTACCACTAGGAGACGCCACGCGGTTTTACCCGCGTAGTTTCAGTTCCCGTGGGAGTACGGGGATAAAATATAGCCTATGTTACACGCTGATAATGTAGCTATTCATTGCTGAAAGAAGTTTTCAAATCGGTCCAGTAGTTATTAAGTTTATTCGTTACATACAAAAATACAAATACACAAATCTTTTCTCTTTTTAACATTAAGTATTGATAAAGATTAACAAAGAACGTTATTGAACATGCTGTTTCAAAACAAAATATAAAATAATCATGTTGCAAAAGGTGCGTCTTTGTCAACACGATAAATGACGTGGCTAAAAATATAAATTCGAAAACAAAAAAACAACGAATTACGAAGCACACTCGAAGTAAAGAATAACAGAAAAGCATTCGAATTTTAAATAAAAGGGATTGCGAATGGAACAAGTTTTTCTGATTAATGCCAGCCAGATGCGAATCCGAATGAAAAAGTCTGTTATTTACCGAGCACTTTAATTAAGATTTTGATAGATTGCCAGTTTTTTTTCATTCATAATTTTATTTTTTATGCACACTTTAAAGCTGCATAAAGGTGTGCCATAGATATTTCAGTATAGATAGGACATACAATAGGTCCAGTTGAAAACCAATTTCGTGCACCAGTTTTTTGGCATTTTGCTGAACTGAACTTTGGTGCAGTCTTACTTATTTATGTTTAAGTTATTATTACTGTTTTTAGGGTTCCGTAGCCAAACGGCAAAAAACGGAACCCTTATGGATTCGGCATGTCTGTCTGTTCGGCGTGTCTTTCGGGGCCACTGACTACCTGTAATGACTGCCAAAGATGGACAAATATGACAGCCCGGACCAACTGCTTAAAGTGCTTTCCGAGGCAAGGAGGAAACTCGGTATGTAAGGGTGGTTACCCATCCACAGACCAACCTAGGCAAGCACGACTTAATTTAAAGATTGACCCGAGCGGCTGTTATTATTTAGGCACGAGCTACTCATTTAAACTGATTTCAATATAAACTAATACTCGGTACTTACCTTCTACAAAGTTTCCCGGGAAAAAGTAAATAATGAAGAATGTTAGCACTAACGAGGCATTATCGTTAATGCCCAATTCATTACGATAGTCATCGCTGAACAAACGACACCAAGCTTTCAGACAATTACTTGGGTCAACAGATTTTACTTGAAGAGCCAGATATTCTTTGTCATTTTATCTTATTACTATAATTAAGACGAATGAATTCGCCTTTATCCCTATCAGAATACCAGCGTTGTGACGTTTTTTTTAATGTTACAGCACCATGCTGAGATAGGAGCCTTTTGGCCGCGTACAGGACGAGTTTCATTTCTTTTAATTTTTAAATAAATATTTGTTTTTGTTTTCTGTGTAATTTTTTAAGTACTGTTAATTTTGATGTGTTTGTCCTGTGTGGGCTAATAAATGCTTTTTCTTTCTTTCTTTCTTTCTTTAATGTGAGGAATTTATTAGATAAGACTTATTTTTAATAAGTGTCTTGTTCAATTCGAGATGATTTTTTGGAGAAGCATCACGCCTCCAGTCCCCGCAGGTGTAGGCAGAAAGGTCCCATGTACGGTCGATCAAGCTATTTCGTTTTAACATGCAAATTACATTGTAATGTGTAAACGAAATAGCTTGGTCGACCGTTACGTACTTGTCGTGGCCATCAACTGGGCACATTTATTTCAGAAAGGTATTAGGGTTCCGTGCAATAAAATTTAAAAGCCTAAAAATTGTTAGCAAAATCTGATTCAAACGACTTATCTCCGAAAGTCTGCACCGATTGTGACAAGACTTTTGCAAAGGCTGATTGTATAGGGTTATTTTAGAAAAATAATTAGGTTTCTGTGTATTAAAATGAAAACCCTTAAAATAATTGTTAATAAAATCATATTTAACTGCAGTAAGGCCAATTTATACTTCATACATTTTGACACTTCATCAAAATACTGACATAAAATATTATTATTTTTTTCGAAGTTAGAACTGCACAATTGCTTAACTTTTTTCTTTTAAACTCTACTCTCGGGTTTTATGTTTACATATTTATTGTAAAAATGGCAAAATAAGCCTAGGTCTGCCCCAAGGCCCTACTAAGTATAGGGAAGTATTATTTTATTAATATTTTAAATCGACCCAGCCGTTTCGGAGGATTAGCGGGGAATCAACAAGTAGCCAATTCAAATTTTATAGGCATTCATTAAAAAGCTTTTATTTTATAAAATAAAAACAGAAATTTCTATAGGTTTACGATCACCAGTAGAAGTTTTTATAAACTCAGAAATTACTAATGAGATGTTTGCATTGTTTCAGGTGAGCAGTCCGACCCAATACTTCTGGTATCGCACGACCCTTCAAATATCAGAAGACATAAACTACCCAGAGACCTTTAACTACAAGATAGCGCTAGCCTTAGTTATCGCCTGGATTCTAGTCTACCTATGCATGATTAAAGGCATTGCCTCTTCAGGGAAAGTTGTCTACGTCACAGCTACATTCCCTTACATTGTCCTCGTCATTTTCTTCTTTAGAGGTATCACACTTAAAGGCATGGGTGACGGCCTGATCCACTTATTTTCACCAAAGTGGCACAGGATTTTAGACCCTGTCGTATGGCTGGAAGCAGGCACTCAAATATTCTTTTCCCTTGGCCTAGCTTTTGGCGGCTTGATAGCATTCTCTTCATACAACCCGGTGGACAATAACTGTTATAGAGACGCGATAATGGTCTCTATGACGAACTGTTTAACGTCGATGTTTGCTGGCATCGTAGTGTTTTCTATAATTGGGTTCAAGGCTACCATGGTGTATGAGAAGTGTTTGGACGTCAGGAACGAGACTTTACTGGAGGTGTTTGGACCTGCGTTCAGGTCTATGGTGCTGCCTGAAGCTGGGCAGACGGTGATGGTGGATCTTAACGGGAATCTGACGTCTTTGGTGATGCCTCAGCTTCCTGAGTGCGACCTGCAGAAGGAATTGGACAATGTAAGTGGTGACAGTATAGTCAGGCCAAGGTTTTCACTATAGCGGAGAGGAGAATTCGGCAGTCAACCTCAGACTTAATAAAAAAGTTAAGACTGAAATCTGCGAACAGAGAAGTGAGGCCTGTTTCGTAAATATGTGTGCATTTATTGAGGCGTAGTTTCGTTGTAGTTTGATTTAAACGTGTATGCACAGAGCGAGACGTACTTTTGCGCAGGCCTCACATTATTGTTCGCAGCGCTATGTCTTGGTTTTTAATTTGGTCTGAGGAGTCAACCAACACACCACATTGCTTTCCTTGTCCTTCTTTTGATTGGAATTGGCACGTGTTCACATCGCTCCGCTGTGTCCGCTATGGTGAAAACTGAGCCCCACTGCTTTTCTTCTTCTTTTGGTGTGCTGTTCAACAAAGAGTAATCTATCTACCCCTCTATTTTACCACGAGAAACTCCCTAAACCCTCACACCTTTAATTTCTCCTTCCACAGACCGCCTCCGGAACGGGCCTAGCGTTCATAATCTTCACGGAAGCCATCAACCAGTTCCCTGGCGCGCAGTTCTGGTCCGTCCTTTTCTTCCTGATGCTGTTCACACTAGGCATAGACTCCCAATTCGGAACTCTAGAAGGGGTCGTAACCTCCATCGTGGATATGAAATTGTTCCCTAACTTGAGAAAGGAGTATTTAACGGGAGGGATATGCTTCCTTTGCTGTCTCTTGTCCATGGGTTTCGCTCATGGTTCCGGCAGTTATATCTTCTTGCTGTTCGATATGTACAGTGGGAATTTTCCGTTGCTGATTATTGCATTCTTTGAGTGCGTTGGAATTGCCTACGTGTATGGAGTTAAAAGGTGAGTGAATATTGAAATAGAGTTAAATTTTACCTGAATGTGTGTTGGTCTAGTGGTAGCAAGCGCGACTGCAGAGCCTGAGGTCCTGGGTTCAATTACCAGGTTGGGAAAAACGTCGGATTTTTTAGTAGCAGCCACGGAGTTTGAAATTGCGCTCGGTTGCATGTGACTTACATATATATATACATAACTGGCGAAATGTGGGTGTGCTGTTAGGTACGGTCGACAAACTACTTGGTTTACACTTTACAATGTAATTTGTGGGTTCAACTGTGAACCAATTAGCTTGTTCGACCGTACAAACCAGGCAGAGGCCTGACCTATCTCTTAGTTGTATGACGCATCATGTTAAAAAATACCGTTGTTTTTAGTCAGCTTGTTATTTCAACTCTGATTTACCATCACAGTGATCTTGATCTTTCTTTGCCGAAGGTTGGTCTAGACTAGTTGCTCACAATCATCCCTGAGTGATCTATGAGTGTTTCATAAGAACTTGATGTGTCATCATTATGACTAGGAACTATTTTCAATTGCTTACTTTGTATGTTTTGTTCTACAGATTTATTAGAAATTTTTCACATGCACTAACCTTTACCTACATATAATAGTTAAGCTACTTGGTTAACAGTAAAAACGAGATATTTACCCGTGATCGAAGCAAATAGAGCAGGTAGCCCAGTGGTGGCGACAACGACTTATAACAAACAGTATGGGTTCGAACCCAGGCAGATGCATTACTTTGTGTAATTTATTTCATCACCGCTGCTCTCAAAACGGTCAAGGAAACCATAGTGAGGAAGCTATGGTATATATGGATATATAATAGAAGGATATGTCCTAGAACCAAAAATTCGAAGACATGTGACATCTACTAATCCGTGTTAATGAAATTTTTAGCGACTATGTCAGTTTAAAAACTTATAAAGCTGAGCAATCCTCTTTTATTACACTTCTACATCTGCGAATAAAATAAAACTTTAACGGCTAATACTAAGTAAACGAAGAAATTAAATACAAACATTGACCAATAAACGGCAAGCCTTACTTGACTCTTAACTTAACGACGTTGAAGTTATAGGGGTTCGAACTTGCTTAGCTCAGTCTAACTTGAGAGAGATCGTGGTTGAACTTTGTTGGTTTAGGTTAGACAGGTCCCTTCAGGTACTGATTCGATGCGAACTGAGCAAATATACGGTCAGGGATTTCAGTAAGTTTGCTCCCAAATTGCTGAAGGAAATGCCAGACACAGACACACAAGGTCAAGGCTCTTTAGTAAATTGGTCCCGGTCATTGTTTTTATGTAATTTTCTTTGATAGATTGGTCCCGCTCTTAAAATTAAAAAGAAAATGCCATCGAATTTGTTCGATGATTTTGGTATGAAGTGTGTCCTGCTGCCTTACTTCTGCCACTTTATTTGATCCCACCTAAATGTATAGTTGTTAACCTTGAAATCCAAAACTAAGCCGGCCGATCTTTAGGTTAAGCCGTGCTTGCCTAGGTTGGTCTGTGGATGGATATCCTCCGTGCCTCGGAAAGATCGTTAAGTTGTTGGTCCCGGCTGTCACTTGTCCATCTTTGGCAGTCGTTGCAGTAGTCAGTTGCCAAGTGGTATCGTATTCCCCAGTACTAACTGGGTTGTGGAGGTCAGATAGGCAGTCGCTCCATTTAAAATAGGTACTGGTATTGAGCTGCATCCAGTTAGACTGGAAGTCGACCCTAACTTAGTTGGGAAAAGGCTCGGCAGATGATATACAGGGTGTATTTCACCTCATCACAAAGCCGATTAACCAAGCATTCTGTATATCAATCTAAGTAACTTTACGCAAAAAATATTGCTGGGAAACAACTTTATTTTTTGAGGTTATAAATCGTGTCTTGTGGTATAACTAACGTGACCATACGTCCCGTTTTGAACGGGACTGTCCCGTTTTTCGATTCTCTGTCCCGGTGTCCCCCAAAAAGGCATCGGGACGCAAAATTGACCCGTTTTCCTAAACTGCATAAATATTGGGGCGCGAACGGCGTGTGCGACGCCGAAGAATAGGAGATATCTTATTGGGCAGATTTAAAAATTACTACCTACCTGAATGGGAAGACATTCAAAAAGCATTAGATGTATTTATTGAAAAGGGATAATATAAATAGTACTAAAGATACAGAAGTATTTGACGAATTTTCACTGATCACAAACTACATCACTTCGCAAAACCTACCATAACTGAAACGTACATACCAGTAGAAAGAGTGAACAAAATATTGTGTGACTTCTGAAAAATCCCAGTTACATGTACCGCTTCTACCGCTTCTGAGAATTTTATTCCTAACTAGCTGACCCACGCAACTTCGTCTGCGTCACATAAGAAGGAACCTACTACTACCTACCTACCTACTACTACCTACCTACCTACCTACTACTACCTACCTACCTACTACTACCTACCTACCTACTACTACCTACCTACCTACTACTACCTACCTACCTACTACTACCTACCTACCTACTACTACCTACCTACCTACTACTACCTACCTACCTACTACTACCTACCTACTACTACCTACCTACCTACTACTATCTACCTACCTACTACTACCTACCTACCTACAACTACCTACCTACTACTACCTACTACTACCTTCCTACTACTACCTACCTACTACTACCTACCTACTACTACCTACCTACTACTACCTACCTACTACTACCTACCTACTACTACCTACCTACTACTACCTAACTACTACTACCTACCTACTACTACCTACCTACTACTACCTACCTACTACTATTTACCTACTACTACCTACCTACTACTACATTTTTTTTCATAAGAACCTTCTCCTGACAATAACAAACACAACAAAAAAAGAATTAGTAAAATCCATCCAGGCGTTGTTGAGTTATGCGCTTACCAACACATTTTGCGATTCATTTTTATATTATAGATTAAAATCTTCACCAACTGTTCAAAAGATAAACCAAACAAATATTTGGCAAACTTTTTTACATTGGCAAGAAATCGTTTTAATTTTCAATATACTTATTTAAAAAAAATCATGAATTTTGATTTGACTACTGAATGAAACTCGCTTAATTAATGTATGACAAAACTCAAATTTGATTTTGCTGCTTTAACTGGCCTAAACGTGTTGAATTGGCGAGCAACATCAACGATAAAAGATCGATGTCCCGTTTTGAAAAAAAAAAAAAATTGTCACGTTAGGTATAACTCAATGTAACACACTCAAAACATTGAGCGGATAGATGGATTGAATAGTAGGGGGGTCGTAGAGATATTTAAAGTAAAAATCATGCGATAAAAAGTGGTATTTAAAAAAAAACTTGTCAAAATCTTGCAACTTTGACCCCCTATATCTCCGTAACTAGAAGGTTCCCAGGTATAGTGTAGAACAAAAAAAATGATCAGAATAACAAGGAGACCAAGTGCCTTTCGTATTCGTTAAGAGGTGTTTTACACCCTATATGAACATCAAGCAATTATTTTAAGTTGATATGACAGTTGACCACAGAGCTTAACTTTGAGTAAGTAAAGGTGAGACTGTGTTGCATAGATAATGAGCTCAGCAAACTGAATAGACTTGATCATTGAGCTATATTAACTTAAGAAGTTATATAACTTAGAATCTCAGTTTGTTTCAGTCGAGATTGGCTTCCAATATGTAACTTTAGATTTTTAACAATCGAAATAGATAGAGCCTTTTGTTGTAGTATGGGCATGCGATCAATAGCCGAACGAAGGTCCATATAAAAGTAAATGTTAAATGTATTGTTAATTGGTGAATACATACTTAGTTGGTGTTCCTAATATGAAAGGTGTAAAAAGGCTAGTACGGAACCGAAAGACACTTGTTCTCCTTGTCATTACAATATTTTTTAGTTCTAGACCAGTGATTCCCAAAGTGGTCCAGGTGGACCCCCAAGGGTCTACGGGAGACCCATCGGGGGTCTACATTGGCTTGAAGAAAATGTGGGGGTTCACAAGCTGTAAGTCCACGAAATTTTACCTGGGTTCGATGCCAAAGAACAAAAATGTTGGCTTAGCTTGATCAATGTAGCCAGATATTAAGCTAGGTACTAGAAAGAGTAATAAAGATCAAATGTTCAGGTGATGACAGATTGTATTTCGGTGAAAATGGTCGTGTTAAGTCATAAAAAAACACATTTCGAAGCCAGAAGATTACAATTTTCGGATTTTTGCCAAAAAAATATTCATGCAATCCTAACAGATAGTGCGAAAAAAAAATATTGCAAATGTCTTGCTTTTCTTTTTTAGTTCACGGGCTTGAAAGAAAATGCTACAGGGGGTCCACCGACACCAAAATAAATTCAAAGTGGTCTACCAGGAAAAAATGTTTGAGAACCTCTGTTCTAGACCATACCTGGGGGAGAACCTTCTAGTTATTGGGGTTAACCTTTCCAAAAGTATTTTATACAAGTTTTTAATGTAAGATTTTAACTTCACGATCTCCTTACCATTAAATCCATCCATTAGCACAATGTTTTGACTGCGTAACATTGAGCAATATCGAAAAACGTGATTTTTTTTTTTTTTTTTTTAAAGTAATTTCTCAGCAATTTTTTTTTGTATAGACTTGACTTGATTTACAGAACGCTTGGTTGACGGCTTCATGAAGAGTCGATTAACACTCTGTATAACCTCCTAAGACCTAGACAAAAAATTAAATCGTAGTGATTAAGTCCCACTGTACAAAATTATGCACAAATTAAATATTGGCCTTCAGTCCCAGACATTGATTTTGATATATATTTTTTTACATTAGAAATTTTGATTATTTAATGCTTTTTATATATTTTAGATGTCTCTTGAAATGGAATGGCTAAGGTTTTAAGCAGCTATCTTTTGTTCAAAAAATTGCACATTCGGTTTCAATCCATCATTGAACTTTAAGCGCAATAAATAATACTTAAACTCAACATTTAAAAAATATATTTATTCGAATATGAACTTTAACAACTAAAACTTCTAGAAACAGTCGATGGACCAGGTGGTGAAAAATCTTTTTCCTCCCATTCGCGTTGACTGTCGGTCGAGGATGACGACGCACTGTCTCTATTGGACGAACTTCTTCCTGGTGGGGGGAACCCACGTGCTCGGGAACCTCTTCTTGATGAACTCCGTCCTCTGTTGCTTTGCACCCTACCACGACTTGGTCGATTAGGAAGCCTTGGTGGTGCTAATTCTTCAGGTACGGTCTCTTCGTCCGAGGATTTGGAAGAACTAGAAAAATTGCTTTGAAAAGCAACGGGATCTATAGAATATTCATCTTCGCTGTCATCTTCGAATTCCGATTCGTTTAGATAATTTATTACGTCTTTATCACGGAGATCTGTAAAGCATGAACAAAAAAAAGCATTAGCCATCAGCACCAACCGCCAATTAGATCTACCAGAGTAAACACCGAAAGTGCAAATATTTGAACAAATTCAAATAGTGCTATCTATGAACTAAGACCTGGAGTGCAAAAATTTGTACATAATAATATATGATAGGTTATTTTTTTATTACGAAGCTTCCCATGAAATAACAAGTTAAACTTAATTAGTTGGATATAATAAAAAGCAAAATTAATAAATATCTTAGCAAAACAATCACGATTGCTTAGGTTAATCTTGATTGAAACTTACTTCTTCGCTGTCCATGCGCCATCTTCGAACGACAATCACAAATGATTTTGACAGCTTTGTTTTTTTTGTGTTGGTTGCATTGCGAAACAAAACGTCAAACCTGTCCATAGACGCATAGCTGTAAAATTTTGTCCACTGATAGAAAATAAAAAAGTGCGGGTCAATTTAAAAATATGTACAAAATTTTGTACGCTGGGACTACACCATTATGGAGGTTGCAATATTTCCGGGACTGAATGACGACATTCATTTTGTGCAAAAACTTGTACAAGGGGTCTTAGGAGGATAAATATATATTGCTCTTTGCTTCAACCTAAACGGCCAAAGCAATAAGGTTTCGTAGAATTACGACACAAGTTCACAAGATGGAATCTTTGCCCGATGGGGTCAACCAGTCGGGTGAAGGGTCTCCAATCAGTTAAACGTACCGTGAAGACAGACGGCGGGCTTAGGACGCCATTTTGTGAATAACTCGATTCGTTGTTTGGGTTTTTGTAGGTAGGTATAAGTACCAATACAGCATTATATTTGTGAGTAGGGAATACAATCGAATAGTTTTTTTTTCCGAAGGAGTATTATTTATTATTTAAGTAGAGTAATCATTATTTACAATATAATATATACACACTAACATTATAATAGAAAGAAAAAATATGTACAAATATCAAAAAGGGGGCATCGAAAAATTCGTCCACATCGCTGCCATAGTTAGACATTAAGAAGCCGCTCGGATTTATCGTTAGGTTAACCCGTACTTACCTAGGTTGGTCTGTGGATGGGTGACCACCCTGACATACCGAGTTACCTTCGTGCCTCGTAAAGCACATTAAGCTGGTCCCGGCTGTCATTTGTCTATCTTTGTCAGTAGATACAGGTAGTCAGTGGCCCAAAAAGTTTGACAACAAGTCTTACTATCTTTGTCAGTAGATACAGGTAGTCAGTGGCCCAAAAAGTCTGACAACAAGTCTTACCATCAAAGAGATGTCAGCAAAAGGAGAGGGGCCCGCAAGGGCCGAAGCCTGCCGGGGTTGCGGGCCTGTTCGAAAGAGATACCGCGGCCCCGGAACGTAAAAGGCGAGGAAGGAACATGGATGGTTTTTAGTCAGTAAGAGTCTGACACTCCCTCCCGCTCCGCCCAGAGTGGGGGGGGGTCATTTGATGATTTCCCATCCTTAAAAAAAAAAAAAAAAAAAAAAAGGGGGACCTACACAACCGAGTACTGACTGGGTTGTAAAGGTCAGATAGGTAGTCGCTCTATGTAAAATACTATAAGTATTCATCTGCATCCGGTTAAAGAATCCGACCCCAACATAGTTGGGAAAAGGCTAGGCAGATGATGATCCGAAGGGAAATCAATGAGATCCTATTACTAAGCCTCCGCTGTTCCGTCCATCCGTCTGTCTGTCAACAGGTTGCATTTCATGATCAATAAAAGGTAGACAGTAGAAATTTTCACAGAATGTTTATAATGTTGGCCACAGTGAACTCGGTACCAACTATGAAACGAAACTTACGTAACCAAAAAGGCCCAACCAAAGGGTTTTATAGCTGGGTACGCCATTGCTATAAATAGAAAGTGCCAACCTAAAGGTAAAATTAATTAAAAATTAATGATAACTGAAAAGCGAGTGACTAGGTAATTAAATTACACTTTGTTTTTTCTTAATAAAACGTAGGTAAAGACAATACCTACCAATCGTTAAAACTGAAATACTAGAAATCATTATTAATTTTATTTTAAATTACGGTAGCGCCAATGCGATTTTACTACCATCAAGATACAAAATAATACCCCTTACCTTACTTGACTAACAAAAATACAACATTTAAATACAATTATGTATGCTAATTGTATTTAAATTAATTTTTAATTAATTAATTAATTTTTAATTAATTAATTAATTTTTAATTAATTAATTAATTTTTAATTAATTTTTTAATTGTATTTTTTTGTTAAAAATTGCAATTAAAATCATCTCTAAATATTTTCAATGCACTCCTGTGAACTTCATCAGGCTGCAACGACATATATCTACGTCATCTAAATAATACTTATTTAAAAAAACATGTACAAATATGTAGATAGTTAGGTTTAGTAAAGGCAAGGTAGCAAAGGCAAGGAAAGCAGCAGTACAAGTACTTACGTAAGATTCGATAGGACTCGATTAGATAAATTTTACAGTTATTCTCGATAAAATGATTTTTTAATGGAGTCGAGAATAACTGTCACATTTATATAATCGAATCCTATCGAATCAGTTATTCTCGATAAAATGATCGAGAATAACTGATTCGATAGGATTCGATAGGACTCGATTAGATAAATTTGACAGTTATTCTCGATAAAATGATTTTAATGGAGTCAAAAACTTATTTTATCGAGTTTATCTAAGCCAGTCCTATCGAATCCTACCTACTTGTACTGCAGCTAAAACATTAAGTCCGCTTTTGTACAGTTTTAATTGTGCATAATTTTGTACGGTTTTAATTGTGCATAAAATTTTAAATAAAAAATAAAATTCAATCTTACACAAAAACCATAACAACCGTATTTCCAAAGAGAGAGCAGATAATCCTAAAATGTAACATTTTCTGAATGACCCAGATATAACGCTCCACCCTTCTAATTCGTCTGCTGTATGTACTATAATATCTACTTCTATACATACATGCTTTGGGTTTGTTTTCATATAGCTTACGTAATAATTTCCTTTGAGGCCAAACCGTCTCTTACGTCACTGCTTCCAACAATTCCGTTTCACGTTAAATAAACGTAGGTACCTAATAAAACACTTAGGTTTTTTCTACCCGCGCTTTTCTCGTTTTATTTATTAGGAAGAGGTTCGTTTTAGAATATAGGTACTTTTTACTCCCAGTTGGGTACTTAACGCCATGTTTTCTTTGGATTTCGAATGTATTTCGAATATTCCATTTACTTTTGAATTGTCAAAGCGTCGCGGACCAGTCGAATAAATGATGTTGATTCTGTAAATTGGTTTTTACAAACACTTTTATGCGTATTTTTTTGTGTAATGTTAGATTAGGTTGGCCAGTGTCAGTAAGGCGAAACTAGCTATTTGTGTATTCCAGAGCGTAACAGGTCCTAATAAAACGTTCATGTACTTAAATAAAATACTCAGGTTCCTAAAGAACGAGAATTTTTGACGTGAAAACTTCTTTAGACGCGTACAGTCACGTCTAATAATATGTAAACACTTAAGAATTCTTTAAATTGTGTTTCTTCTAACGTACTGATTAAAATGCAATGTTATTACGTACATAGTATTCTGGAACTCACATTTTTATGAAAAAGGTCCAATCTCCCAGTTACAATCGTTATTTCTCGCGGAAATAGCTACAATATTAAGGAGAGTGTATACATATTATTAGTCGTGACTGTACAGCACTTTTTGGGTGAACAAAAATCATGGAACTCGCGTGACCGTCACCCAACACGTAGCACTCGTAGCCGATCCGTGACAGCGTAGCATCTGTAGGACGTACGCGGGGTACAACCCGTACCAGAGGCTCTACTCCCTTTTCTTTTTCTTTTTTTCTTTTTTTTAGGATGGGAAATCATCAAATGACTTCTCCCACTCTGTTCGGAGCGGGAGGGAGTGTCAGACACTTACTGACTAAAACCCATCCATGTTCCTTCCTCGCCCTTTATGTTCGGGGGCCGCGGTATCTCTTTCGAACAGGCCCGCAACCCTCGAACAGGCCCGCCCGTTTTTACTTCAATTGGTAGTCCTTAAAGAGGCCAGTCTTTGCGTCGCATGTTTATTGTTTTTTCATATCCGTTTGTCTCTTTGTAATGGATAGGTAGATGGCGCGAAGAATGATACGAAAGAAGGAGTAAATAAAAAATAAAAGAGAGTAATATTGTATGCACGTCATGACTTTGCGACGAATTAATATTTTTTCTTTCTTTCTTTCTTTCTTCCTTCTAAATGATAGCGTGATGGTTGACATCAGAGAATCGAGTCCAAGTTAAATGGGACAAGGGGCAGGACGATGACGACGATGATGATGATTTAGGTCCATGTTCACCAAAAAGATAAACAGCTGTTTAAAACACATTTTTGTTTGGGAACATGTCACAGTGACAGCTGTTTTTAGATAATCAGACCGTTATCGTTTCGGTGAACATGGACCTTTGTCTCTTTATAAAAGTTATCGCACCGCTAAGGGGTATCGTAATACCCGCAGTAACTCAGTTGTGGAGGTCAGACAGACTTCATGTAAAATACTGGCGTTGTAGCGTGAGCCGATTTACATTCGGAGCTCCGTCAATTCTTTGTTCCAAATAATTATAATCGCTCTAGAAAGCATAAATTGTTTAATAAGTATCCCAATTGTACGCACTGTGGCAACACTGCCCGAGTGACAATATGTCAAAATTTTGTTCCGTATTTGAAAATTAAATTAAATTAGTAAATAAGTCATAATAAGGTGTAATTGTATGTATTCTAAATGTGTAAATATTCAAGGAAATTGTTTTCCTGGTGATTAATAAAGGATTCAGTTGTACGACGACGTAACAACGTTACCGGTAACCAATACCAATAGTCCTGATGAATGGACTTCGATAATGTTAGAATGTTTGTGGTTCTGTTTGATGACCGAGTAACGGCCATTTTCAGTAACTTACTAACGGGTAACGGAGGGTTGCTATCTCTGTCTATTTGACATTTAGCGTACGGACCGTTGCGTAAGAATCAAAATTTCACAAAAGGCTCTCCTTGAGTTTTCTAAAAGCATGATAAAAAAACTGTATCTCTCTACTTAAGCAAATTTTTTGTTAGGTATGTTCTCTCGCACTTGTTTTATGGAAAAAAAATATATTCATATGAGTGTCTTATGTATATGTATGTATTTATTTATTGTATATATGTAAATGGTACACCACAGGCTACCTGCAGTATTGTCTCCCCTTCCCCTTTAAATCCCTCCAAAGGTTGTCTTTAAAAGATCGCTTTTAGCGATAAGACCGCCCGTTGTGTTACCCCTTGTAAAATGTTTAAAACTGTTGTATTTTAATTTTTATGGTGTACATAATAAAGTGTATACTATCTATCTATCTATCTTTCTATGAATCAAGTGATATGTAGGTGACGCGGATAGGATATTTCAAGCTAACTTTGTTTATAGAAACCTCGGCAACTACGAGACGTAGGCATATTAACTTACAGTTATACGTAAGTAACAAAAAACGGCCGCTGTACTAATTGTTATAATTAAATAAATAATATGCCCTGCAACCTTTAGCGATATTGTAAAATCTCGAAATATTGTCAAATGAACATAAGGGGTCCCCCTTGCCCAGTAGTACAACTCTCATGTAAAGATATTGTACCATTCCTGAGAAATACCGATTATTATAACCTAACCTTAAAACACTTTATATTCCCCTAAAAAGCGTAGTCGAGGGCCTCTATTTCCGAGTGCAGGGTTTAAAGGAACCTAACTAACCTAACGGACCCCCCGTTAGGTTACTCCCTCCGTTAGGTGCCCCAAGTCCCGATTATGGGGGCAGAGATACTTCCGTATGTTCAGTTGACAATAATTCGAGAGTTAACAATATCGCTAGAGAGTAATATAACGTGTTTGACAATTTTACGGTGACATATACATTACTTACATTTCTAAGAGAATCTACTCTTAACTAATTAACAATGGCGCTGGCGCTGGTCGATTAATCTGCGATGCTGAGCTACGCTAGCTACGGTTAATCCGGGGATCAGTCAATGAGCGGCCATTGTTTACACAATGGGACCAATTTGTGTGAGAGATTTGAGGGCACGTGTACTGTAGCGGGAGTTATTTAGAAGCGTATGTTATATATTAATTTATATGTCGTGATAGTTTTGAGTGTGAAGTAAGGATCAGAGTGAGGAGAGTACCAAAAAAACGGCAAAATCAATACACATCATCATTCTAATCCTATTAATGTTCCCACTGCTTCTATACTTAATATTATAAAGCAGAAGAGTTTGGTTGTTTGTTTGTTTGGTTGAACGCGCTAACCTCAGGAACTACTGGTTCAAAATGAAAAAATATTTTTGTGTTGGATAGTCCATTTATCGAGGAAGGCTTTAGGCTATATAACATCACGCTACGACCATTAGGAGCGGAGCAGGAATGAAAAATGTTGCAAAAACGGGTTTTTTTTTTCCTTTCGTTTTTCTCTCTTATGTGACGCAGACGAAGTTGTGTGGGTCAGCAAGTTATTTATATTATGTTTGTAAGGAGAGTAGCTAGTACTCTAGTATAGTATATTACCTTTATGATCAGAGTGTCTAACTTTCAATTTGACTACGAAGCACAATGCCTAAAATTATTGTTTACACAACAAATTGCCTAAGCTGTAAATCGCCATGTTGTATGTACTTTGCAACACGTTTTCAGATTCCAGTAGGTACCACAAAAGGTACTTTCACGTAGGTAATGTAATCACTCAATTTTTATACAATTAGTACTTATCTGAAAAAAGAACACAAGATATTTCTGTTTCATAAAATGCTTATTTAATTTAACTTTGAGGGTGGGATTGAATCTTTCTTGAGGGATAAAGTCTCTTTCGATAATTTCTTCGAACTTTTTTGCCACGTCATGCGTCAGCCCAAAACTCTGAAGTCTTGGGCGCGTGATAACTTAAAGATTTATATCATCGTAACATCGTAACCGTAACGATCGCTAAAGTTTCTCATCTCCCATTTTAATTTCATAGATAAGTAACACATAAGTTAAAAAAAGACGTGTGGCACTCGGGGACTGCTGCGATAAAGCCCAGTAGCACATACTTATTATACATATAAACATCCATGACTCGGGAACAAATGTCCATGCTCATCACACAAACATTTGCACCTACCGGGATTCGAACCCAGGACCCTAAGAACGTAAGGCAGCGTCACTACCACTACGCCATTCGGGTCAGTAGGGTTGGGCAGAAGTGTAATTTTAGATAGTTTTACCCAGATTTCGCCAGTTATGTGTATCGGACCGCTCGTTGTAGAAATACGAACACTTCCTAACCTATAAATTCATACTTCTTTGTGTGAGATTCTCTTTCAAGTCCGCACTTAAAAAAAAACGACCATTCCTTTCAGATTCGCAGACGACATCCAACTGATGACTGGTCAGCGTCCAGGGATATACTGGCTAATCTGCTGGAAGTATCTGTCTCCCCTGGCCATGCTGGCGATTCTAGTGTCTTCCTTCTGGGAGCTGGCCACCGAGGGGTCGGCATATGATGCCTGGATCAAGTCCATTGGGGACACGGAGAAGAAACCCTGGCCGGTGTGGGCTATACTGTTGGTACTTGTGCTGGTGCTCGCTTCAGTGCTGTGGATACCTTTACTGGCTATTTGCAGGTAAGACTATACCAATATTATAATGAGGAAAGTTTTTTTTTTCGTTTGTTTGTGTGTTTGTTACGATTTAACTCTAAAACTACTTGACCGATTTAAAGAATTCTTTCACCATTAGAAAGCCATGTTTTACTGAGTAACATAGGCTACATTTTATCTCCGTACTCTCACTGGAACGGGAACTATGCGGGTGAAAATGCGTGACATCTGCTAGTAGTTTTATAAACCAGTAAAATATGTGGAGTGATGGTTTAAGTTTTTTTTTATAAATGTAGCACCACACTAGAAATTTCTCCTGTATCGTGGGTGCGTTTGCAAACATTTAAACTCACATAAACAAATAGCCGAACCCGGAACAAGTATCAGTTATTTTTTTCGTCCGGCTTCGAACCTGCGACACGCAGAGAGTCAATAGCTCAGGCAATGCGCCAAAGCAATAAGAACATTGATGCTGTGTTGTATATCATTATAACATAAGGCCTGTAATTCTCGAAGGGTTGGGCAGTGGTGTACCTAATAGTAGGTACCTACACCAACATTTCTCCAGTTATATTTTATGTCCCATTGATAAGCGAACTGTATTTAATTCACTACTCCTGACCCGCGCAACTTCGTCTGCGTGAAGAACCGCTCGACTGATTTTGTGCAAACTTCACATAAACCATCTACTAAATAGTTCGAACAAAGCCAAAACATTTGGTTTGGATAGGTGGGCCCGTTCTTGAGTTATAAAATTACAACAAAAAGTGGCATTGATTTTATAAATATTGATTCTAATTGTAAAACAATTTGATCCATTCGTTCTCGTCTATCTATTTTGGCCTTATAAGGCCCAATACTTCAACGTTTTAGAAATATGAAATTAATATTCTGCATATTAGCTATGAAATCGCATGGCCAATCATATGTGTCGCCCACCACAGATTTAGATTTCACAATACTATCCCGATTATGTTGCTAAGAATTATTGATGGAGCTTTCGGTAATGATTTATCCCTCCCATTATACAAGGTGTAAACAGAGTCCTTAGCCGTCCACTAAACATTCTGCCATCATACTTAAGTAGCCCTTTTTTTCGGATGGGTAATCATCAAATAACTTCTCCCACTCTCGGCGGAGCGGGGGGGATCATGTTTTTCAAAAACGAAAAACATGTCCTTTAAAGGAGATGTTTTTCAAGAATGAGGAAAGCTTTTTGGATTCATCATCACAGCTCATCCTGTTCTCAAAGCTAATAGAATAATTTTCAAAACTTCCAGATACTTCAACATCCCAATCATAGAAGACGAGGAACGCGCCTGGTTTCCCGCCGAGGAGTTGAGAGACTTCCACGGGATAGAGCCGAGACCTGTCTCCAAGATAGAGACCTTGCTGTTCTGCACCAGGCCTGATGGAACTGAAGGCTGCTGCTGGCCGGGATGCTGCGAAACCGACGATGAGGAGTAGTCTCGAGGATCGATGGATGGATGGTTGAGGGTTCGAAGGTCAGAGTTATAGTCAGGGGTTACTGCAGCGTGGGTTTCGAGGAACTGTAAAGGTAGACGTATATTATGGCTGTTTCGGGCGGCAGCAATTTGCATTGATTTAAAAAAAATATACCGGCCAAGTGTGAGTCGGAATCACACATGAAGGGTTCCGTAGTAAGTAGTAGGGGAACTTCATTTAGTTTTAGTAATGTGTAGTTACAGCGGCAATTGAAATACACATTCTGTGATAATTTCAACTGTCATTGAACCTATAATGGATCATGAGATATATAGGTATAGACCGCTGACAGACAGACGGATGGACGAGCAACAGAGGCTTAGTAATAGGGTCCCGTCGGTTACCCTTCGGGTATGGAACCCTAAGAGCAATTTCGCACTACGTCTGATCCGGATCCGATCCGAACCCGGTCCGGAGTAATCGTAGAACTAATTCTATAGTAGTTTACGCACTAGATCCGGCGTCCGTCATCCAATTTTGTATTGTACTGCACTGTCACGGGTACGGATCGGACTTGGATCAGACGTCGTGCGAAACCGCTCTTAAGAATGTAGTGCGACCCGCCTGTTGTATGTGAACGGGCGATGGTTTATACAAAATCTTAATATATATAAATCTCGTGTCACAATGTTTGTCCTCAATGGACTCCTAAACCACTTAACCGATTATAATAAAATTCGCACACCATGTGCAGTTCGATCCAACTTGAGAGATAGGATAGTTTAAATCTCAAATTATGAGACGCAGACGAAGTTGCGCGAGTCAGCTAGTGAAGATATAAAGATTGCTATGCAGCGGAGCCCCATAAAATGTATTACAGTTGAATAATTTGACGCGTTGGCAGATGAGTAATTAGAGTTCTTTTATTTAATGTTATTCACAGAAATCACAGAGAGTTTTATCTTATTCCACAGAGTATAATTATAATCACTACGTTTAATCTTATTCTACCAACCGTCGCGTCGCGCGTTGTGACACTCGCTCGTTTTTATTTCGGTTCTGTCCTGTCAAAACCCCCGCCTCTCCTATGGCTCATCGTTGTGACAGCGCGCGATTGCGTTTAGAAACGCCACATATCAAACCTACACGAAATCCCAAGCAGGATACTCCAAAGAACCTACAGACTTGTTATCTGATATCACTATCACTACATATTATAAAACAAAGTCTCCCGCCGCGTCTGTCTGACCCTATGTATGCTGATATCTTTAAAACTACGCAGCGGATTTTGATGCAGATTTTTTAAATAGATAGAGTGATTCAAGAGAAAGGTTCCTGTGCCTAGCTGTGTGTACCTTGGAAAAAATAAAAGAAGATACATTGACTTGGAAGACGTGCTGCAGTAATACCCTATAATGAAAGCTCTCGAAATAATTATACTTAATATAAATTATTGAACTTGAAAAATAGGAATACATTTTAAATCCCCGTCAGTAGGATGAATCGGTTTTTAAATCCCTTGAATTAATATTTATTTTAAATGTAAGGGTTTTCCTTAAAGTTTCGTATAACTTCATGTGGCTTTTAGCAGAAATAATAAAATTGGTACTTTTAGGATTTTATCAGTACAGTCAGCAACAAAAGTAGATTAACACATATTTTTTGTCATGTTTATTTACACAGAGTTTGTCATATCATGCCTAATAATACAGAGATTATTATAAAAAAAAAACGGAGTAGGTCGATTTTAGTGTAAGTAAGTATTAAAAAAAAAACTGTTACATAATGGAATGGTTAAAAGCAGTTTCATAGTTTGTTGCATCTATTTTCACAGATGTAAAACGAAAACTCGACTTTAGTTGCTGACCATACAGTAAAAAATAATGATCTAGAAATCACCATATCTGAAACATAAGGAATTGTAGACATATCCACATCGTTTATTTAGTCCATATCTAGATAATCATATCCTGCCGTTTGTATCTATCTATTGTTGAATTTTATATTACATATTGTAGAATTTAGTCATAGAAAATTAAAAATATACTCGTCTTCGAAAACAGCCTGTATGTAAAGGCCAAATAAGTTCTAGAAAGTAATTGACAATAATAAATAAAAAAAATCTTGACAATAAAACCTTGTAATGTTCTTATTATAAAAATTGTTGCTATTGCTATTATATTTTATTGTTGACTGTATTTTTTATAACTTTTATTATTTAAAAAATAAATGTATTTGAAATAAAAACGACAATAACAATAAAAGTATGACAACTGTGTCTATGTTGTACTTTTTATTGATTTTACATTGGTTATGCTTCACACTAAATCTTGTTAAAGATTAAGAAAAAAAAGCATTCGTCTTTAAAAATAAACTATTTATTTAAAATAAAGTGTACCCAGTGATAATTTCATGACAATAATGAAAAAGCCTGCACTATTAGGTATATTGTTTAGCTGCTTTCAAATGTAAATAATGTATTTAAGCTGTCTAAAAAAACTTTATTGCTGTTGTTAGTGTTAAAAAAAAAGTATACATGTGGTTAAGCAACCATTTCAATTAACAGACTGTATATTGTGCATGTCAGCAGATTACATACTAAAAAATACATTATTATGATAACTTAATAACCCAGTAAATTCATTAAAATGTTGCGGTCATTTGGTTTCGTTTTTTAAATCTAGTTTTTGGTCTGACATATATTTTGACAAAAGATAAGTATAAATTCTTGCATAATCATTTAATAACTGATTCAATTACGTAATAAATAAAAAATAAAACTTTGTTTTGTCAAATGACTGCGACATTTACTTGTTGACAGGAAGGAAACTGCAAGGACACTCTGTTTAAGAGCCCTCTTACAGTCCACTAGCGCCGCCAATCGAAAAAATGTCATAACTCGTAAATAGAATCAAAAATACAAAATGTGGTCTATTATTACTGTAGAAAAGGCAATAACGTAATTTTATAACACCTTATCAACACTTGAAATATAGCTGTTTAGCTAAATCGTGCATTCAAAACATAAACGGCCGTTTTTGTTACAAATGCACGATTTAGCTAAACAGCTATATTTCAAGTGGTGACAATGTGTTATAAAATTACGTTATTGCCTTTTCTACAGTAATAATAGACCACATTTTGTATTTTTGATTCTATTTACGAGTTATGACATTTTTTTGATTGGCGGCGCTAGTGGACTGTAAGAGGGCTCTTAATCAGAATGTTTTTACAAAATCTTGGTTGCATCATTCATGTTACATTATAGGTACTCGTACATTGTCTTACTATGTGAGAACGATTCTGCAGCTGGGACGTGCCCAAGGCTTTCATGACAATATTCATTGGTGCCTGCCTATGTAACAAAAATTTTAGGCAGCAGTGCACATCGGCTGAACGTGGTTTAAGGGCCTACGCTAAATTCAATGTGATATGGAATAGAATGTTGTTCGTTATCTTATTTAATTAAATACCTAATAAAAGTTTATAAAATCTAGTAGGTATTAATTCAGTTTCATGATAGCGTATTCTGTTTACTCAGTCTATGTTAAAGAGTGAATATCAGTTATCACATCGTGCAATGTACACTGTACATATCTAGAAATTAGCTATAAGTAAATAATAAAACACCTTAGGACTTTCTTGAACATTATGCACAAATAAATAACGCCAATTGATGTTGTTATGCCATTAAAAATAACTAAGGTTAGCTACTTATATAAAACTATACTCAAATAAGTATTTATAAATGTGTATTAATCATAATAATTATGAAATTATTACCGAATGTTCATTTTCTTGAAATTGAAAATTAAAAACGCTAACAGTAAAACTATGTCTTACTGGTAGCGTTTTTAACGCAGTTAATCCAGTATTCTTGTTTGACTCGCGTTGAATAGTCACAAAAGTAGAATTGTATTCTGGAATTCAATTATATTTTGGTTGAGTATATTTTGTATTTATTAAAATTTCATAAAATCGAAACAAAAGTAAAAAAAATGATAAAGCTGTTAGCACTGTTGTTACATGAAATGGTAACATACTATTTAGATGATAGGCAAAATAATAGTGTTTAAAGTTAACCTCGCAAACATCAAATATTTACCTGTTTAATTTAGCAATATTACTGTATAGAAATAAGAAATATGGCTAAATTAAGAATTAAAATATTGATTATGAAATGCATTAAGTAATTTAAATCGTTACAATCAATAGTTGGCCGGAAAAATCTGTTTGGACTCTTTCTAAATGCCTTTTCTACATCTATGTATCTTTATACCTATGTTTAACAAATAAATTAGGTATTCTGATTCTGATCCTAAAACGGTTACGACATCAAATTCAGTGTTTTAATTTTTCAATTCACAAGTCATATTTCTTATTTCCAAACTACCTAATTAAAATAGGTAACTATTTGCGATTTTGCCAACTTTGTGGATATACGCGCTCTTGATCGACTTTCGTGGCGGACTATTAATTCTATGTGTGGAAAAACTCAATAAGCGCCATACCTCTATGGTATCGGATACCATAAGGGTTTTTAAATTTACTACTTACCTAATGGATGTTTGTGTGCTCTGTGTGAATTTGATTAAAAATGAAGGCAGCTATTTACTTGGGAGTCAATTAATCAATGTAAAATTTCTCTTGACGGTTTGTATCTACATATACCTACACAAATGCATTTTTTTATCTTTACGTATTATAAAACGTCGCTCCCGCTGTCTATAAGGATCTTTTAAACTTCGTAACGGATCTTGATGAAGTTTCCACTAGCAATTAATAAAGTGGTTCAAGAGGAAGGTTTATACATGTGTCTATTGCATTAGTGTCTACTTATATTGCATCCGTGCGAAGCCGGAGCGACGAATAAAGGTGAACGCAGTCCTGGCCGCACCGCAGTGGACCCAGTCATCGCTTTTGTTTATGGCCTCGCAAACCTGTCCACGCTGCAGTCATCGCAATCGTTCCTGTCGCCGCACGTCTGGCACCACAGAACATGAATACTCTCTCTCTCTCTCCGGCGGCGTTGATGACGTCATCAGCTGCGGCTTGGGGAGTTCGGCCGCTTTAGGTACTCCGGCGACTGCGGCGCGTGCGGTGCGGCCAGGTCCGACTGTTCACGTAAAATTGTGAAACACGTTATATTACAATATGACGTGTTTTTTCTCGCGATATTGTAATGTCTCGAATTATTGTCAACTGAACATACGGAAGTATCTCTGCCCCCATAATCGGGACTTGGGGCACCCCCCCGTTAGGTTAGTTAGGTTCCTTTAAACCCTGCACTCGGAAATAGGGGCCCCGCGAAGCGGGGCTCCGTCGACTACGCTTTTTAGGGGGAATATAAAGTGTTTTAAGGTTATGTTATATTAATCGGTATTTCTCAGGAATGGTGCATTATCTTTTTATGAGAGTTGTGCCACTGGGCAAGGGGGACCCCTCCTTCCCTCCACACCGCGTAAGTTGACTACCATCGCATGCATTTCACGAAAAATAATGCGTTTTGTTGTAAGCAGTATGTTCATTTGACAATAATTCGAGACTTTACAATATCGCTAGAGATATTACAATATAACGTATTTGACAATTTAACGGTGACATATAGACATGATATTGATCTCGATGGAAGTGTTATTTGCTCGGAACGCACAACGAAATTTGAAACGTCAATAAGTTTAAGTACTTACTTTTATTTCTATGGAATGAAGAATAAGATAAAAAAGATATAAGTATTACTTAAAACAGAAATTGAATTTCCGTTTTCACTTCACTAGGCGACATCTAAATTAATGCCTACAATACATAGGTACAAGCGTTAAGCGCCCAGTAAGATTTTCACAAATTAGGTATCTACCGTGTCGCTAAGCGTTCGTGAAAACAGAAGTTTCATGATTGTTTTTCCAAGCCTCATTTGATGCTATTATCATTACAGTATTTTAGTTTAGTGAAGAAAGTAGCATATTATACATAATTACATAACAATCTTATGTAACATTATATAACAATCTTATGTATGACGTATCACTTTTACCTAGCTGTTTAGCTTGACAAACTTGTGTATAGTACCTATCCAACTAATTAAATTAATAACATTTTGTGACGTGTGAGAAATGAGAAAAGAACAATAAATGTTATGAAAAAGTAGACTTCCTAGATACAAATTTATAGCGTGAATTTTTCAAGTGGGCGTGCTTGGCCAATTTCAAAACTATGAAGAATAGCAAAAATACCCAAAGGCAAAGCGGGCCCGATTTTAACGAAAACTATAAAAAGCATCATACCTTGATGCAGTTTTACTTTTGAAAAATCAATACCTATTCCTAGCCCGGAATAGAAAAATTCAACCTGTAAGTGTAGAAATAACATTGTAGTAGGTATTTATATCTACTTAGGTATTTGATAAAATCACGAATACATAAAACTACCTAATTGTAAGTACAATCAGCACCGAAAGGTTACCTACAATTTTAAATAAACTTAGGTACCTATAACATGTCGTCGTTACCCGACAAACCCGTAAAAAGCAAGTTCTTAGTTGTACAACGTTTAACAACGAAAAATTAGGTATCACCTTACGATTCTGACCGTACTTTGCATGCTGACAATACCTACAATTATGTAAAAATCACTTCATGAAACCATTTATTAACTGTGAATGAATACTTGGGACACTGTGCAGGTGCACTGATGTAAATTAACGTTTTGTGCCGCACCGCACGCGCCGCAGTCATCGCTTTTGTTTACGGCACTCGCACATCTGTCCGCGCTGCAGTCACCGCAATCGTACCTGTCGCCGCACGCCTGTCACCACAGAACATTAATTACTCTCTCTCTCTCTCTCCGGCGGCGTTGATGACGTCATCGGCTGCGGCTTGGGGAATTTGGCCGCTTCAGGTACCTACTGCGCCGTCGCCTCCTTCTGCGAAGCAGTCATGCTAGCGAAGGAGGTGGCGGAACGAGAGAGGGAGAGAGCCTCTCTTCTCGGGCCTGTGGACGGCTGGCTATGGGCTAGCTAGCCGTCCGGCCGTCTAACGACGACGACAGGCCGTGTCGACGGCGCGTTCGTGTTCCACGCGCGCCTCAAAGAGATGTCAGCAAAAAGAGAGGGGCCCAAGGCAAGTGCCGAAGCCTGCCGGGGTTGCGGGCCTGTTCGAAAGAGATACCGCGGCCCCGGAACGTAAAAGGCGAGGAAGGAACATGGATGGTTTTTAGTCAGTAAGAGTCTGACACTCCCTCCCGCTCCGCCCAGAGTGGGGGGGGGGTCATTTGATGATTTCTCATCCTTAAAAAAAAAAAAAAAAAAAAAAGGTACCTACTGCGGCGGCTGCGGCGCGGGTCGGTGTGCGAGATTGCATAGAACTTCATACAAAGACTTCGAATGCGGCGACTGCAGGGCGTGCAGTGTGCCAGTTCTGCGTTCAGTTTTAAATACAGGTAACATTAAACACAGTAGTAGGTATGCCATTAATTTTGGACTGGTAAGACAATAATTAAAATGTACGATCGGTGCGAATTTTGTTAGAGAATTGGATAGGTCGGTTAGTCATAGCTTTGCGATGAGAATATGTATTCCTATCGCAAATATTGTTGTTTCTGTGTAAGTAAATATGCCTAATAACGTGTTGATGGTAAATAAACGTTCTAAAAAATACATCTTCTTTTATTTCAACTTTTTTTGTATTCTAGTTGCCAATATAAAAGGTCTCATTTTTTTTTTTACTCTATGGTTAGGGGCAGTCCCGTCATAGTTATTTAATATTTTTTCATAGCGGAAACCTGCTCGATACGAGAATAAAGACCACTGTTATTTTGGCAGACTTGCTGGAACCTTATCTATCAGCACGAAATAGCATTTTTGCATGCTCCTATCCCGAACAAAGCTTTCGCAGCAGTTGCAATCGCACGCGACAGCATCGACGGTGCGCTCGGCAGTACGCTGTTTCTCAAGTATTATAACATCTGTTTCTCACTTTAGCAAATTCCGAGCTGAATAATTGCTGATAGATGAGATGCAACCGTCAAGATAACCGTTATTTTGATAGAGATACAAAGTCTAAGGTATTAATAATCGTGGAAAGGAATATAAGGACCACTTAAATAGTTAGCAGTTGATTTCTAAAGTACTTTGGTGGGTAGGTAGGTACGATGTCTACTTTTCTATTCTTCTTTACCCTGCTACTGGCTCAGTCGGGTCTGCTGCAGGCTGTTAATTCAGACCAGTTCCAAAGTAAAATGAGAGCGTTGGGGGTTGCCGGCCTGCTTGGAAGGTATGCAGAATGCTAGAACAAAATCCTCACTATCCGGCTCGAAGGACCATAATATATGAAGACCGTAGCGTCTTAGCATAACTATCCGCCAGCGATGTTGGTATTCATACTCACTGCCGAGTGTGCAGTAATACATCACTTGGGTTTGTTGTTGGTTGTATTTTCTGTTCTGGGACATGAAAGTATCCTAACATATTTTGTCTAATAGAGAGAAATCCAGGAACATGGTGAGGAAAAGGCTGAGGTCAAAAGAAAATTAAACAAATATGCACTGAATATATTTTATTTCAACTTCAAAAGATACAATTTAATATATATATTCAGTAACATTATCAACTACTTATTTATTGCTATCTAATCGAAATCAACCCAGTCTTTTGTTTCTTACTGTGGGTAAAAAAATATTTTTTCCTTGAATCTAATTTGGATACTTAAGGTACATTATAGATGAGGTAATATATTTGGATATTTTTTAACTATACATATTATATGATAACAATTCAATCGATGAGAAGATTTGGCCAGTGTTGGCCTTTACTATGAATAGTGGAAGAAGTGTACATAAGTTTTAATTAGTTTTAAGGTAGTTAGGCTACTTCAATGTAAACCAACAACTACCCTCCTATCTAAGTGAGTAACCAAACTAACCGCCGCGAAATGGGGATGAACCGGTCAGAAAGAGCTGAAGTCGACTTCATATGTCGGGTGGTCACTCTACTTTAGGTAACATGAAAGTATTTTTTTCTGTATATGAGGAACGAAACACCACAAGCACGCTTTCTTTTAATTCGTTTGGAAAAAAGTTGTTAGAATAGCATTATCTCCTCCTTTTACGTGAGTCGGCTACAAAAATATCGTATTGACCAAATTGAAACACGTTCTTGAAATTCAACTAGTTATAAATGCCTGCATAACGGGTGCTTACTTAAATAACGTTTAATAGATTTAAATGTTTATTTTCTTCATTTCTCAATTACTATTTTTTTATAGTTTTCTTAACAATCTCAAAAGGCGTCGATTATTTTAGTAAGTATCTTTACTTCGTGACGAATTCTAACCTTTTCAGTGCCAATTATAATTTTATCGTAATTCATTGACAGTCAGTGAAGTAGACAATAGTTAAACAATGGCCTCTGACTGTTACGGTCAGGCTTGACAGATCAAGGGGTAATACCAAATATATACAGGGTTAGTTGTAAAATACTAACAACCTCACAGGAGTACATTATTAACATCAGAAACAATATTTGTTCGACGACTTTTAAAAACAAAGACTTTTCATACAAAACTCGATCAGTTGTTAAAAAAAAATAACTCTCCATACATATATATTGGACAGGGTATAAACCTCCTCATCACGAAGCCGTCAACCAAGCATTCAGTACTACATTAAACTAAGTCAAATCAAATGTAAAATTAATGATTGTGATTATTTTTATAGTTAGAGTAGATTTATTTAAAAAACAAATAATATGCTTTGTTTCATTTATATTGATTTGACTTTGATTTTGGATTTAATTTGTTGTGATTTAATTTAATTTTTATTTATTGACTTAGATTCTGGATTTTATATGATTATTTGATTTAATATGTTTTTGAAGTAATTTAATTTTTTATTTGTTGACTTAGATTCTGGATTTTATAGGACTTATTTGATTTAATATGTTTTTGATTTAATTTATTTCTGATTGATTGAGTTTTGTTTTTATTTTATTGTGATGTTAGTTTGATATTGATATTTGATGTTTAATATCATTTGGCAATGGGTGTTATTTACCTGAGAATAAATGAATTTATTAATTTATTATTATAAGTAACTTTACGCAAAAATATTTGCCATGAACCACTTTTTTTTTGAGGTGAAAAATCATGTTTGCTGGCAGAACTCTATGTAACGCACTTAAAACATTGTGCTGATGGATGGATTGGATAGTAAGGGGGTCATAGAGGTGTTTAAAGGGTAAACAGTAAAAATGTTACAGTAAAAACTTGTATTAAAAAAAAACTTGTCAAAAAGTTGGAACTTTGACCCCCAATATCTCCGTAACTAGAAGGTTCCCAGGTATGGTGTAGAACAAAAAAATGATCGCGATGACGGGGAAAACAAGTGGTTTTCGGATTCGTTTAGAGGTGTTTCACACCTTTTACGTATGGGGAGTTATTTTTTGACTGTTTTCGGAAAAGTCGTCGAACAAATTTTGTTGTTTATGATTTTAGTTATCCACTCCTGCAAGGTTGTTGGTGTTAAACAAATAACCCTGTATAGGCAAGTATGGCCGAAACTTTGTAGGAATGAAGCTAAGGCAAAGTAACATTTTCAATCTCGGCATGGTATTGTTTGAGTTGTCAGGTGTAAGTACTTTGTAACATTTATACACAATGGCCATCTTTCGATGATATTTGTACTGTCGAATCGTCTACCTCAATTACCGCAAATGTACTTAATTTACTTATCTACCCAATATTGCTTTCAAAATATTTTTTAACAACCCTTGGTGACTTATTTTAAGCAGCTGACAAACCTATTTGCTGATTAAAAGCCTACAGTCCATTATCTTTAAGAATCTTCCTATAATTTAAGGTGGGATAGATTTTCTTTCTCACAGCTTTTGGCTAGTGAATCAACCAACCACTCTGTTGCCAATATGTGTTCCATATTTTGGTAAATACTTACCAAAATATTGAGTAAATAGTTTAGGAAAGGGAATCATCCATTATTATAAATGGTATGGCAAAGTAATATTATTCTGTTAATATTTGGGCCAGATGTATAGGCCTCTGCATAATTAAATGAATGAATATAGTATAGGATCCCGCTATACAACGACCTTCACCGAGATGCTTATTTAATGAGACGTATTTTTTATGTTATTAAATATGCCAATAAATATATCCTATATGGGTTGCCTAACAAATTTCAGTCCAGAGTATTTTTAATTAATAATTTAAAAACATTTTTTTTTTAAACATTGCACCGGTGTGATTATTAAATAAATTTGATACCAATCGAAAGTTTGAAGCCCATAGAATATGCAAACGTTAGGTTGCCTATTTTTTTCCGGTCACAACCACGGGTTGCCAGGTGTAAACAGGTAAATCTATAGGTACTAGCATTTTGCAACGGTCTGATTATTGAATCAAACTTAGATAAAATGAAAGATTATTTCATAAGGAACACGGTGGTATAGGGTTGCCTGCGAAAAATCAGTCCCGAATTAGGGTTGTCGAATTTTAAATAATAAAATATCGCTGCGAGTGAATGTGTGTGAGAGAGAGGTCCCAGACCAACCATCCCACGCGGTAGAAAAGGACGCAGCGTAGCAGCTGTTTAAAGTCCGCCCATTTAAAGAAGGAGAGTGCGCATGCTATTTGTGCTTGGAAATGAAAAGGATAGCGATAGACTCGTATATGCTGTGCATTATTTTGGAGTAGTTAATTATTAATATACAGAAATAGTTATTTATTTTTTTTATTTTTTAATCAATTAAAGTCACATCGGTTTTTTATTTCTGAAATCCGAAAACTGAAAATTTGTAGTTCCACAAAAATTTTTTTGCGGGAACTGTTTTCATTGGTAAGTTTATACGGAACCCTCGGTGTGCGACTCCGACTCGCCCTTCCCCGGTTTTCTTTCTGTCGCTTTCGATGACACAGATTTCATCGGTCTAAACTTCAGGCTTTGTGTAGGTACCTATTTCTAATTTTATCACTAATTATGGGGTACATTTTTCCTACTAGTACTAGTACTTTTTTTTTGTCCCTTTCAGCGATACGCTTTCTCGCCATCTATATAATACTATATCTATGACTCCAAAATAATGCACAGCATATTCGAGTCTATCGCTATCCTTTTCATTTCCAAGCACAAATAGCATGCGCACTCTCCTTCTTTAAATGGGCGGACTTTAAACAGCTGCTACGCTGCGTCCTTTTCTACCGCGTGGGATGGTTGGTCTGGGACCTCTCTCTCACACACATTCACTCGCAGCGATATTTTATTATTTAAAATTCGACAACCCTAATTCGAGACTGATTTTTCGCAGGCAACCCTATACCACCGTGTTCCTTATGAAATAATCTTTCATTTTATCTAAGTTTGATTCAATAATCAGACCGTTGCAAAATGCTAGTACCTATAGATTTACCTGTTTACACCTGGCAACCCGTGGTTGTGACCGGAAAAAAATAGGCAACCTAACGTTTGCATATTCTATGGGCTTCAAACTTTCGATTGGTATCAAATTTATTTAATAATCACACCGGTGCAATGTTTAAAAAAAAAATGTTTTTAAATTATTAATTAAAAATACTCTGGACTGAAATTTGTTAGGCAACCCATATAGGATATATTTATTGGCATATTTAATAACATAAAAAATACGTCTCATTAAATAAGCATCTTGGTGAAGGTCGTTGTATAGCGGGATCTTAGACTAATATGCAATCACTTTTTTCACAACCTGACAGGAAAATGGCTTACCGCAAAGTGCCTATAACCGAGCAGGTATAGAATTTTATGGGGAGACCCATCAAGTACTATTTGCAAATCATTCAGTATGAAGGTAGCAACAAAATACTGACAGATTTGTCAGTACATTATCTGTCAGTTTGGTGTCCAAAGTTACCTATATCTGTATTTGTCCGTACATTTGAACGATCCATATACTTTACACTCTCACACTGATTAATTTTTGCATTATAATATGAACAGTCATAATCTAAACATAGGTGGTCACAGATTACAAATTTTAAGAATCAGACTAAAACTGACTAACTACGTATTTTAATGTAAACAAATACTAAATTTGCTCACTACTATCTGCCTCCCGTTTTTCAGTCTCCGCTTTCTTCATCTTCTTCGCTTTTATGTCAGCCATAGTCTGTTCAATGGACCGCTGATCTTTTTTATTTTCACTAGGAACCTCTCCGTAACTCTTGTTGACGTTTGTCTTGTGTGCTGCATCAATAGCAGCCTCCTGCCCAATCAGATGAGCATACTTTTGTTTATAGAAAGTACCACTTAATTCCTCTTTACCACGCTTACGTTTTCTATTCTTTTCTTCTTCTAAATCTATAGCTGCTTGTTTCCGCTTTTCAAAGTGTGCTAGGGCCATCTCAGCAGCTTTGTCTTCATTCCAGACTCCTCCTGCTCTACGTACAGTCAGTTCATCTTCTGACGGGCCATTGTCTTTGTGGTATACAACTGAGTAGCGATCTATACCCTCTTGTCCAAATGAAAATACTTGTAATCCAGCAATTTCAGATACTTCCCTGATAATCGATCTGTACATTTGTTCCATAGGTTCAAAAATAATATGTGGTTTTGTACCGTCTTTTATAAAGTCACTTATTTTCTCTTCAACTCGTTTTCTGAATCTGTTTATCATATTTCGTTCCTCCTTCTGTCTGTTCTCGATAGCCTCCTTTTGTTTCCGCATGGCATTTTTCTGTGCCTCACTAGCCGTTGGTGGCTTTTGCATAGAATTAAGGATAGAGTCTAATAGGTCCATGTTTAAATTTGGTTTTCTGACAAGAATGAAGTATATGAAAGTATTTCAGGTATGCGGCGCTGCCACTCTTTGGGGAATCGAAAATTGTCTCCCAAGGAGTCTGTATTTAATTCTTTGAAAGATAATACGTCTAGTGATGTATCTATCTGGGCACAGACTTGGCTGCCGAAAGTTATGGTATCATCTGCAAACTCCAGCAGCTGGTTGAGTGATGGCTGAAGTGGAGTGCCTCTCACAAGTGCAGAGTTTTCTTGGAAGTTAATTTCTCTACAGCTATCTCTAAGGGTTTTGTTCTTGTTGCACAGCTTCTCAAATGATTCTTCTAAAGTGCACCTGAAATTTACCAATTTATCATTGTTGGTCTGAATTGTGAGTTGTTGATTTAAAAATTAGGAAATTATTGTAGAATTTCTAGTGATGGCTATCATGTTTGCCAATGTCAGTTTCTACATTAATTATAAAAGTCTAAGCTTAGATGAATGTCTGAATTGGACACATTTATAGGTAAACAAGAAGTACCTTTGCCCAATGTCATTGTTTGATCAATACTACTGCTCACATGTCTACTTAAATCCTTCAAATTGAATAAAGATGTCTTATCTAATAATAATGACGCACATAAATGACAAGTACATAGCACTTACAGTTTACTCCGTATTTCTAGTGCGTCCTCCGAAATTAGGTTATGTATAGAAGCACACAACTTGTTTTGTAACCCTTCGAACTGCTCCAACGGCGTCCCCGTCACGTTAGCCCTACAACGACCAAAACCATTACACACAGTCGTAAAATACAAACAATAAACATTTCTATAATTTCACTCACTCCTTTATGCTCTTACAACGCTTTATCTGTGTATTTATAGATGCTGCGCACTTTTGGCAATCATTCAAAGTTGTTTTGACTATGATGTGAAATTCGTCGAAATAAGAAAAGTAGTCAATTAATTGTTTTTGAACCTTTGCTTCCATTATTTGAGAGAAAATCCATATCAATATTTTATTTTCCACTTAAATCACAAAACAGTTGCCGTTCACAGCTAAGAAAATTATGATGGGACTGACAACTTGAAAACAAAAATGTTTACACGGTAAGCAATCAATAGTTTAGTAAAATAAAACATCTGCGCCTAAAGTGTGAGATTTGAAGTAGACTTGTGAATAAAGTACATGCAAAATGATTTTAATTTTTAGTTGCAGTATTCTAACGAACGTTGGTAAATCGTTTAATTAATTAAAAAAAAAATACTGTAGCTATCTTTGTAAAAGTCTACCACTAGATGTCAATTTTATGACGAACCGTAAATTTAGAAAAACCGATATTGTTACGATTTTTGCCTCACATGACGGTATAGTTATTCATTTTGATTTTCAATTACCTAAAAAAAATTTTTTAAACGTGGTTGGTTTTCTAAAAAAAAAAATGTTTTAGTTTGGTCACGTTCGGTTTCATTCGATGGCTGGTCGATTGCACCTGTCAAAACTTAGCACCAATAGCAGGCCTTCGTGTATGACCTCGAAAAACAGCAGTCTTGATTTTGATGCGAGGAGGAGTGCGTGTCTAAATTCGTCGCGTTTTATTAAATGAAAACACGTCGGAGATCTTTATAATATTAAGTGCTTGCTTATTTTTCACGAATAAAGTGTACCGTAAAATGAGTGTTAAAGGTGTGATCTAATTTGAGCTTATCTTAGGAATATTGTGTTTTTGCTTTCGTGAAAATGAATGGCAAACTGCATAGTGAAACCGGCGCTTTCCCATCTGACGACATGCGCGCCGAAATATTGAACCCTTTCGTTCACAAATTGGAGCTAGATAACACATATGACAAAATAAAGGTACGGAGACGATGCAAGAAGGTTTTATATTGCGTAACGCAATAAAGTGAAAGTATTGTTTGATTATGTTGTAATGGTGAAAGATTCCAGCAAAATGTAACATTCTGCGCATGTCCACAGCCAATAATGACAAGGTGTTTTGCTGCAAAAATATACTAACAAAAACAATGCGTAATTGCTGAAAAAAATAATGGTTGTCTTAATAAGTACTTAACATCCATAACATAACAGGAACATCCACGCAATGCATTGTGTGACTTTATTATTTTAATTTATTCAAAAATATTCTAACATTGAATGAGGAACAATTAAATTAGATGCGATTGTCAAATAAGTACTGAAATCGTTTGTCAATAGAGCCTTGTCGTGTGTTTTATTGACACTGAATTGAATACAAATAAATCGAGACCTTCGTCCTGAATAGTCCTGCTGCCATTTTTATTTTATATTTAGTGCAAATTGTTATTGAGAAAAATTGAGATTGGGTTAAATAATTGACGTTATTAAATCCAGTTTCACGAACGCACCAACACACACAATACTCGTAGGTACATAATGCTTTATCATTAAAGTTTCGTACCGTTACAAAGCAGCAAAAACGTTGAGAAAAGCATTTTACACCGCCTATATTTAAATGGGCCCTGCTTTGTATCTTAATATCGCAATTAAGGTTTCTTTTATAGGGTAGGGAAACTTTTAATAATAATCTTAATTGAAAAAAAATCGTTACGTTATTTCAATTCCATGAACCAAAACTAGGTAGGTAGGTACCTACCTACTTTGAAGTAGAAAGAACTTCTGGAAATTACAATGATGAATGAAGTTTCAGCGCAGTGTTTGGGTTATTTGTTTGATTGAAGAAATTACTGTTCCATAGTGAAAATGGGGATACCTACATTCATCTCAACAAAGTAGTTCTTTACATTAGTTAGTACTGATGCTATAGGGTAACCCGCGAAATTTAAATTGTCTTACTCTAATTTAGTCAACACACCTACAACTACAACCTATCACTGGCCTGCACTTTACAAAAAACCTAAGAAAAAATGAATTTCTTTGGCTACCCTAACGCCTTCACCTTAATGTGATTGAATTTTATTTTTTTACTTACTAAAAATAATCCTTCATAAAAATACTAATAAACAAAATAAAAAAAAATCCTTAAAAATAATCACGCAATCATTATTAGTTGCAAAATCGATGTACCTAGAACACCTAATCTGCATCAATGCGTAAATATGATTGATGAAAGGACTGTTCTTAATCAATTAAATACAATTACGGCACTCGAACCTTCGTAAAACATCACCATCTAATCATATTCAACTTGAAATTAGTCTACATCTACAATCAAAAGAACAACACCAAGAAGTTTTGCGATTGTAACATTTTGTAACTGGGACACGAAGAACAAGAGATTTTAATCATGGGTTCTGTTGCAGAAAGCCGTTACTCATAAATACTTGTGTGTGAGGGAAAGTCACAATTTTACATGATACACCGCACTGGAGTACCGTTTTGCGCAGATAGACCGATAGGCATCATATATAACTGGTCACGCAATAGACCGACGAATGTGACACAATTTTCTTCCGATTTCCGTCGCTCATTGAACTTTCTTACGTAATACCTACACATAAACAAATGGTTATGAAAACGAAAGAGTGCCGAGAGCAGTGAGTTGTAATAATAAAGAGGCAACGTTTAGAGAAAGTAGTTTGATGTAGTAATTATTGTTGTTGTGTAACTTAAGCTTGCCATGCTAGGTAGGTAGGTACTTGCTTCGTTATTTTCATATAGTATCACAAGATAATCCAGTAGGCATGATATACTTAATAATTCAAAGTCTAGTCATTATTAATTTTGCAGATGAATGGCAAAGAAGATCACGATTTCTAAAGTCTGGATAGGAAGTAAATGAATTAGGTAGATGCCCCGTTATGAATCTCCGACAAGAATATAATTCCAGTACTTGTGTGCGCCAGCAGAGCAAAACAAAACTTCTCAAATGCTGAGTCATTTGAGTGAGAGTAAATTATTTATCAAACCCGTAATAAAAACTCATTTGGCATTTGGCATCAACAGGCGACGAAAATCAAACACGTGTGCTTCAAATACGCATTTCATACAACAATATTCATAGCACAAAGGGTTTATGGCCTGTAAACATAATCTATAAACAACTCTTTAACGTAGGTAGGAAGGTACTTTATCGCTAAACATTTCAAATCTCAATAATTTATTGCATGAAGCAGTACGAGGCGATTCAATTTGGACTCTACTTTTTGAGTAACTGCTCACTCTAGATTTTGCAAAAATCGCAATCATTGATGATTACAATTGATACAATATCGCTTAGATTTCAAAAGATTCTGGAAAATCAAAAATAAGGAAGAAGCTTTTCCAAGATTATTCTTTTTAGTCTTGCTACCATAATAAATGCGAAAGATTAGAATAGATGGTGTTTTGTAACCCACGAGTTTCGCTAAAATTCGGCATTCTTATAGTCTGGATAAACACACGTGATATCATTCACTACGCAGGCGAAGCCATAAGCAAAGTACATTTATGAACTCTTATGACTATCTAATAATATATAAAAATTAAATAAAATACAATATCGATTGGATCATCCGATATTGTATTTTAATTTTTCCAGTCCCATTATAGAATGTTTCCTATTGTATTCAATTTCCCAACTAGAAACCTGAAAAAGGAAGCCTTACTGTGTGTGTCCTATCACACGGAAATAGCAAATAGGTACATTTTACTCTCCATAAGAGAATATCTTTTCATAAACGTCAAAATAAGTATAGCAAGCCATTAAGTTCGCCTTTGTACAGTGTTTACTTGTGCATAAAGTTTTAATAAATAAATAAAATAGTATGTAAGTCAAATGGATAATAATCTACTGTCAGACTATTACTTTCGCTTTAGCCTCAATAGCTTCAAAATTAATATTTCATTATTCCAAAATTAAAATAATTGTAAAGTTACATTCTTATCCTATTTCTGTGTTAGAGTATCTGATCCATTTGGTCTGTAACTCAAGCTTTAAGATATTCAGCCACATGCTCTAACTGTTTTTTATTGTCTTTTGTTGCAGACGGCGATATTCACTGTGATATTACTGCCTTTCCGTGTCATCGTCATCTGTTACTTAATAGTGACCGCTTGGTTCCTCGCATGTATTGGCCTCTATGGCCTAAGTGAAGAAGATTTGAGACGAGCGCCTATGACAGGATGGAGAAGGTAAATTATTTTCTCTTCTTCTGACCTAAATAAGTCAATTACCAAGTCTTGAAATGCCAATTTTTCTAGTGATTTAGCTTTAACCTAGTCAAAAACCAAAATAATCAGTCAGTTTTGGGGTCGTAATAAGTATGTATTTTAGGTTAGAAAGTCTTTGCTTGCTTTTTACCTAACCACCACACCAATTGTTTTTTCCTTAGCGTATTTTATTTATTTAACCTACGCTACGTCGGTACAATATTGGTCCAAGGTTAGTGTCCGTTATCTTCCTCTCTCAAATATACAAAATTATGTCTACAGTCCACTGATGCGGAAAACATAATCCAATTTGTAATTTTAATATGATTTGCATTTTTTTGCACTGCTATAATACCTATTTAATTTACAAGTTTTTATTTCACCGTTAACTACTTGTCTGGTGCTCAACGGAGCGTGCCTTATGTAGGTCAGCTAAGTGTTTGGGAATGTTAGAACACTTCTGTCTCACAGAATCGCGTTAACTATGCAGATGTAAAATGGTACAAGGTGAACTTTTAACAATAGTTGGCGAACCTTTAGAGGTTTCGTATTTTTGCCTGTTTCGTGTTTCACGGTTTCCTTTATTTGGCAATCGTCAATACCAGTCCGTTATACATAAACTTTTAATAAACGTTGGACATGTAGGTACTTGTCTGTGAAAACTTTCTTTGGTATGTATGCCAGATACGGTGCTCAGTCTCAATGTGAAATGATAGCTTTGAATGTTTTTGCTAGTCGTTCCTGACCTTGATGACGTTAATGTTCTCAACACTTCCACAGTCTCAAAGATTGTGAAGCTGAAACGGATTAAAAATAAAATTATAAGAAATAAACACCGATATTGACAAAAGCGAAACCTTGATCAAAAATATGTGAAAGACATAAATAGCATCGCGTAGGTACGTTGCGGATGCATTTTACGTCGACGACGTTATGAGCAAAAGCTAAACCGGTAATTTCGTTAAAACCGGTTTTTGAAGTTCACGCAGTCAAACATCTCTACTATTTATTTTAATTTGAATTGTGAACCCTTCTTTTTAATTTTGTTTATTTTCGTTTTGTAGGTCGAAAGTGGTCAACATTAATTAAGTAGCATAATTTAATTTAGCCTAGACCAGATATTAATTTTACACTTAGATTCTATTAAATATTTATAATTATTGTTAATTACATAAATCATTAGCCTATTTATTTGGCTACTGCCCGCGAAACCTCGATGTTTTGAGTTCAAGGTTACAGCCGATAATAAGGTATGTGTCTACTTACCAACATTGCTTTACATTTAATGAATTTCAAGAACTCGAAGTAGGTACCTAGGTAAACCATATGCCTAGGATTTTATTTCGAGACCTATTTAACTGTGCAAGGATATTTTGGCGCTTGGCCAAAATCGGAACTACAGCTGCCTGCTTAATTTTTAAAATACATTTCGCTCAATAAGTTGCTCTTATTGTCTACCAACAGCGCCTCTCTGTCAATGTCATTCGGTCACTAAAATAGGTATAGCACTACTAGTTTTTGAAGAACCAATGAAGTGTCAAAGTATCGCTAGATCATGTCCGCTCTCTAGAAAGCGCGGGAAAGTAGATAAAGTGGTTATGTTATGGGTTATTCTTGAAGCAGAATAATCTTGAATCTTGACCTCCTTTGTAGGCAGTTTGGGTTTTGATTTTGTATTGGTTTCTATTGACAGTCATTAGCAAAACGGTTGTGACTTGTGATAATCCACTAACTGGTTTTACAAAAAAATGTTAGTAAGTACAATCGAACGCACATCAGTAGGTACACGACTAACACTTTTACATTGACATCGATTTTATGTTGTGGCAGTAAGGGTGATTTACGCATTACAATTAAAAGTGTTATCACTGATGGGTGGTTGACCGTACCTACTATTTAATAAGGTCTACGGTTTTCAAAAATATTTTTTTTTTGAAACGTGCTAATTCGAGAGAGATATCATCAACGTTCTAGATTTATCGTCTCAGAACAATACTTACTTATTCAAAAGTTAACCTTATGTACTTAAATGAAAACAATAGCTAAATAATGTTAATTATTTGGATGTCAAGGCTTTCCAAGTGTTGCATAATAACAAATTATTGTCAATAGGATCAAATAGAGTGACGTCACATGCTTTACGCTCAGTCAACATAAAAAAAAGATTATTATTACGTAGGTACATGGTGGGTAAAGTCTTTTTACATTTGTATTACACCTGCAACCCTGCATGCAGCAGATTAAAAGTTATTGTGATCTTGACAGAATTGTTATAATCTGTTTAGATTTAATTAATAATTTTCCAAATGCCTTGAAAATGGTTACAACACCAAATTCTATGTTTTAATTTCAATTCAAGTTCACTAGTAAGCCATATTACATATTTACATATTTACATTATACAGAAATAATGCGAAATTAATTAAAACCACTACCTAAATAATTTACAGATATTTGCGAGGATGCCAACCTTCTGAATACACCTTAATCCATGGACAAATAGGTACATATTCAAGCTATTCATTTCCTGTATAAATTGACCTCGTATGGTAAGGATAGAGTAAATTAGGTTACCGGTAATAGGTGACCGTAACTTTAATACTAGATTGTACGCTCAACGACCAATCAAGCTTAAAAACCAGTATAAGCTAATCTCTCATTATGCTTAAACTGTATACAAAACGAGGTCAATTTATACCTACATGATTTGTATGGCTTGATATGTCGCCCTGAGTACCTTCTCATGATTATAATATAGGAAATCAATTTTAGTCTGGGAGTTGTGGGACGAACAAAACGGGAAGACGTTGTCGAAACAAAAACAAACCTACTTACATTTATTAATTTGAACCAAACTTACAATGAAAAAAATATGGGTCAGTTGTTTTTTTTCTAAATACAGTTACGTTACAGTAAGGCTCCGTTAGCTTTTCAATGGAATCAGTATTGTCATGGAGATTAATAATGTCGTCGATTTGTCGTGAGGCAAAACAATTTAGATTATCTATGTAACAATACCTACTTTCGTTTTTTATTTGTATTCAGTTCACGATACACACGATACTGTGTGCGTGAGCGCAGTTTTTATATGCTGCGGTCCAATAGGAAGTAAAGCAAGCGACCAGAAAAACTTGAGCAGAGACGCTTAAACAGAAAAAAATGGCAATTACATAAAGCAAAAGTTACGGCTTGACATCATCAACATACTGCAAATATTCTAAAAGTGTAAGTGTCAATTTATGCAGAGTTACATAAGGATAATTGTGCATACTTAATTATTTGCATTAGTAAAGCAGTAAGTTTAGTTTAAGTATTAAGTGTGTCAAAAAATCGAAGTTGTCGGTCAAATAGAGTCAGACTGTCGTTATGAAGAGCCTTAGAGAGGACATCAAGTGGCTTACCTATTTATTCGCTACTTAAGTACCTACGTATTGCAAGTCTAAATCAGCTATTTGAAGTATTCATCAGAATTCAGTAGAATAGCCCAGAAGCTTCTTATAAATTACTGGTGCTTGATTTATTTTTAATAAACAAATATGTTTTAGTAAAATAAAATTGTATTATTTATTTTAATTGTATTTTAAATGAAAATTGATTTATAATACATAAGTAAAAGTATTTAAATTATATAAACTTCATTTAAATTTGATTAATTATCATATTTATTGAATTGAAAGCGTATCCCTTTAAATTACATATTACATCTAGGTTCACGACTAGGTACCCATAAAAGATGGACTCCCAAATGTCTCACATGTTCAAAAATACAAGACTCTAAATAGTAATTAATCAATTATGATTTTGGCGTATGTTGGATCTCTGATGGCCTTCTTTGTGCTTGTGGAAATCGTCATGAATACCAGGGACACTGTCTGATTCTTGCTAAACTGAAACCCTTTATGTGATATTTAGTACAGTGTCATATTCGCATTAACGACAAAACTCTAGAAATAAAGAACATTAGCATAAAAAAAAACATCTGCATGTGTCAAATTAAACAACATACATTTTTCTCATCTTCCAATAATACATTCCAATTTCATAAATTCTAGTATGAAATAAAGGTGAAAAATAAATACATGAAAAAAACTTAATTGATTAATTCAATTTTTTTCACGTTCACGTCCAGACATCGTCTGTTTTTAAATGAAGACAAATTAACAATCAACACTTTCTACCTATTTCACTTTAGCGAGATTGTTACTTTCTCAACAACACTGATTGTGTTAGCGTATTTTTGATCACAAATCGGATTTTGTTTTGATTGCTGATTCATATGGCTGGAAAAGAGATGAAGTTATCAACATAGCTTGCGTAGTAAGTTGGAGATCGACCATCGGCCATGTGTGTCGAATGGCCAATGGTCGACGATGGGGTAAACCATGTAAAACAGCAAGCGTAGCCGTGCCTGGTGTTGTGGTGTAAATTTGGAGAAGCCTATGTCCAGCAGTGGACTAATAGGTTGAGTTGATTAATTGATCTGTGTGTCTCTGGTTCTGCTTTATATTGATACTAGAAATGAGACCTTGTAAGTACTACCCAAAAACAATTAACACCTCTTTGGAATCTTTCAAATTTGAAACGAATAGGAACATGTTAATTTCTTTTTCTGCTTTGTTATTGAATATATTTTTGACTAATATGCACAACATTTTAAAAGATTATTCTGTCTATCTATTCACTTTATATAAATGTAAAAATGCATGCTTTACTGGGGCATTTGGGTAACTTTTATTCCTTTTCTACTAACAATTCCATATTTCCCTCTTCATAACAATAAGGTTTATTTCACAGCAAACTTCGCTTCTCAATCTTGTCACTAATGCGGTTGGTGGTGGTCGCTGCTGGGTTCCATCGTGTGAAGGTGCTTGGGCGCCATCATCTGCCATCTAACCCTCGGGACGCGCCAGTGGTGGTAATTGCGCCACATTCGACCTTCTTCGACGCCATTGCGATCGTCTGCCTCGGTGCACCTAGCGTGGTTGCCAAAGCGGACACTGCGAGGTTGCCGTTCATAGGACGTAGGTCTATAGTCGCATGGTGTTTTTTTTTAATAGCTGTTTTTCGCTTGCAATGTGTAGCATGCTTGCCGCTAGCTTTTGGTTTTATTTTTCCTTTTCTTCCTTACCCCTTGTACCTGACTTCAAAAAGGAGGAAGTTGTATTATATTTCTTATTATTTCAGAGGTTATTTTAGACAATTTTTTTTTTACTTTTGACACACTTGCACTATTCCTTCAGCACGAGTGTTGCTAGTCGAAAATATTCAGAGCATGAATTAATATGCAGAATCATAATGCAGCCTTCACGGTGTTATTGAGCAACGGTCACAGTAAATTAGTGTACCTACATTGTGTTTTTTCCTTACCAAGTATTTAGAGAGCTTGTCTGAATTCCAAATGAAGAGAGACTGAAGGAGCAAAATGCTTTATTATTCGGCATGTGACGATGCACAGCATCGGTGAGAGGGCGCTGTATACTTCCCGTTAGTTTTCAGCCAATCACAGCTCTCGAAGTCACGTGGTTCCGGTAGTCACGTGGTCCCAGGTGGCGTGTTCGCTAGTGGCGGACTTTTACCTCATAGCGTCGTTACTTCTCGAGCAAGCAACATCTAAATTAGAGTTTGCTGCTAGTTTTTAGTACTTTGAATCTTATTTTAGTTTAATTTTAAGTACTTAGCGTTTGCATTGTGTCGTATTACGGGCTGGTGCCCGTAGCACCACGTCCAAGCGCGTATTTTACGAATGGAGTGCTAAGTGTTATAAATAAATAATTAAATAAGTGCAAATCAAATAAATAGTGTAATTGTGTTTCGGATCAAGAAGTGCAGGCAAGTGACGACTTGTAGTCTTCATGGAGCCATAAACGCCGGCTACCAAGAAGCAATTCGAGCTCTTCATAATTTGATCCTTCAGGTTCTGAGGTAAAGCGACGGAAATGCGGTGAGTCATCAGACATTTCTAAACTTGTGAACCAAGTGCTGTGCTAACGAACCTTTTAATGCAAAATGTGGGTGTCCGCAGGCAGATCGACTCTGACTAGCGGCTCAGGTCCCCAGAACCAGTTTCTGGACCTAGCTCCACGTTACCGTTGGATTTTAAATTTAAATCTGGTGGCTGCCCCTAATATGTTCAGTGGAGTTCCGCGATTAAATTTAAGCATTCTTAAATTGTTGAAGCGTTACAAAAGTTCGGTGATTCTTTGTGGAAGGTTGTGCGCTACGCATACGCCTTGAAGATTCAAAACGCTGCGCCTAGCTTCGTCAAGCTTGATATTAACGACGAACTTCGACAGTTTGTTAAGGGTAAAGGTTACGGCGAATTCCGCGAGAATGGTACAGCCCTGAGTAATGCTTTAATTTCAAAACGCGAGTTACTCAATCAAAGCTTACAAAGTATCAGCGAGTGGACAACTTATGGTGCGTCATTTACAGCTTCTAGCAATGTTGATAAAATTTCGGAATCATAACTACCCTCGTAAAAATTCCACAAAAATAGTAGGGAAATCATGCAGCTAGTTTGCAGAAAACGAGCTATGTATTTATAGAAAATCGCCGGGAGCGTACCCTTAGCGAATTTACAAATAAGAACCTTCGTGACGGTCTGTACGGAGGCTGTATCCGAGCGTATCGGAGGCAGTGGCAGACGCTGCGGGCTCCGAAGGCCCTTCCCGAAATGGACGGGAATGCGTCAACCATTTACCTCCAAACCACCAGCCACTTCACTTTTACGGAGGCTGTATCCGAGCGTATCGGAGGCAGTGGCAGACGCTGCGGGCTCCGAAGGCCCTTCCCGAAATGGACGGCGATGCGTCAACCATTTACCTCCAAACCACCAGCCACTTCACTTTTACGGAGGCTGTCTCCGAGCGTATCGGAGGCAGTGGCAGACGCTTCGGGCTCCGAAGGCCCTTCCCGAAATGGACGGGAATGCGTCAACCATTTACCTCCAAACCACCAGCCACTTCACTTTTACGGAGGCTGTCTCCGAGCGTATCGGAGGCAGTGGCAGACACTGTGGGCTCCGTAGGCCCTTCTCGGAATGATCACGGGAATGTGTCTGTCATTTACCTCCAAACCAAGACTGATTCATCCATCAGTACGAACCACAATCGCTAGAAATGTCAATCCAGCAATAATATTTTTCATTATTATATATTTATATATTATTATTATATATTTATTTTTTTTGTTCAAGGCGTTCTAGAAGTGGATCATCGGGATGCCGGTCCGAGTTTTTTCTCAACAATCTTTCTTACAAACTCGAGGAGCCCGTGGCTAATTAATCCGCCCGGGTCGATCCTTGCGTTGGGCCAGGCTTGACTAGGTGCATCTGTGGATGGGTGACCGCCCATTGCATGCCAAGTATCCTGCGTGCCGTGGAAGGCCCGTTGAGCCGTTGGTCCCGGCCGTCATTTACCTATCTCTAAAAGTCTTGCAACCAGTCTTGCCAAGGGGTATCTGATTACCAGGTACTAGCCGGGTTGTGGTTGGCAGATAAGCAGGCGCGGGTTGTGGGGGTCAGATAAGCAGTCGCTCCATGTAAGGTACAGCTATTTGGCTGCATCCAGTTGTACTGGAGGCCGACCCCAACATGGTTGGGAAAAGCCAAGGCAGATGATAAATGTTTCTTACAAACAAGAGCGACGGGTTCAAGAGGCCCATATTCAACTTGAAGCACCTAACCCAGAACATAGTTCCGAAACCATTCAGACTGGTCTCTAATTTCAGATATCCCATTTTTAACAAAAGGAAGATTGAACGGTGAAGCTCCACCTATCCTCAGCAAGTCAGCATAGTTTCACGTAAACCTACAGTGGTCTCTCAGACTAATTTATTGTTCTTCAGATGAAATGGCTGCCGTTCGGCCAACCTTGCGCACGAAAAATTTCTCGGCCTTGGCCAACTGGGCGGGCCAAGTTCTACCATCCAAAAGCACGCGAGTCGTAGTCTACTTAAGTCCGTTTTCTATGACTTGCTTACGTGTTCTCTCGTGGCTATTGGTGTTCTTATAGGCGGGGTCAACTCGAAATGTCATGTCCACGTCACCTTTCTCTCGCTTGATTCAATGAAGAATCGAAGAGAGTTTTTATTTTTTGTGGATTTTCGTTTCTGTCCGTCTGTAAGATAGAGGAGACGGTGGCAGACGCTTCGGGCTCCGGAGGCCCTTCTCGTAATAATTAATGCATCTACCATTTACCGCCAACCACCAGCCACACCATTTTTACCACGGAAAAGTATTTACTGTTCCGTGATTTTTACGGAGGCTGTCTCCGAGCGTATCGGAGGCAGTGGCAGACGGGCTCGGGAGACACATAGTCTCGAAGTATCTGAAATAGTGTGTCACAACTTTGGAAAAGCCCTTAGTTTGGAGCAGCTTGCACCCGGAGTTGATACACCAGTTCATGACCACTATGGGGAGCACAATTGAACGATCTTTTGGATTCAGGTTATCTCGCGGAAAACAGGTGGCAGAATGGCATCTTCTTAGACCAGCTCTAGGATAATTGTGTTTTCGCAAATTAAGGGTTCCCCCGATAGACCTCTTTGCCGCCAGAGAAACCAGGGTTGTGAATCAGTATGTTACCAAAGATTGTTCGGACTCAATTTCGCAACGCCTTTAGTTGTCAGTGGCTATTTCATCTGGCTTAGGTGTTTCCGCCTAGATTCCCGATCCCTAGAGTTCTTTACCATCTGAACCCGGCTCAAGGCGTTTTCGTAGTGGCTCCAATGTGGAAGAGAGGTTATTGGTGACTGGATCTTCGACCTCGAGCACTCTGCTCAAAACCTAGACGGAGTTCGAGTGGATCGAAGCACGGGCCTGTGTCCCTAGCATTCAAGACCTAGAGCTCTGTTTGGAAGTTAGCGGGTGAGGCGAAATAACTAGGAATTGGTCAGAAGCTGAAAGGTCCCTGCTCCAATCTAGCTGGGGAGAATCCACTCTGGGCACTTATATACTGGCCTGGTCTCTGTGAGTCAAATGGCGTATAAAGCAATTATGATTTCGGTTGTTCCAGTAATATTAGTTTGATGAGATTATTAACATTCCTATTCACTGAGGAGAGATTGATTAGCGTAAACCCACCATACTGTTTACTAAATCTGTAATTGTGATCTTTAGACGACCGACCTGTATCGAAAATTTCGAATTCCGACTTCTTAGTACAACACATTCTCAAAACTATCTCCTTGCAGTTTCCTAGAGCAGAGAAGTCTCCTTTTTTGGGATCCTAGTGAACTGATTGCTTGTTTGCAGACGAATCCACCAAATAACGTCACTTTATTCAAAGCGTCAAGACGATGGGCTTTTCTGTTTTTGAAAGCGTCGAGAAAACGAGTTCATGACCTTATGCTACTCAGGGTCTCGTCAAGTCACTATATTGATTAGGGTGATCATACCATTCTGTATCCTGTGTTTGATCACGCTAACGAAAATATATGCCCAGTTATACGGTTTGGGAAAATTTTGGAATTAGGAATACCAGGACGCACACGCGATTTTTTTTTTTTTTTTGTGACAATTCGAGGTTCCACGCAAACTGCATCACGAACATTGATAGGTAATTGGACTAAAACCTTACTAAAAGATGCAGGAACATCTGCATATCTTGTAAGTATGCGCTCAGTCGTAGTTTCCTTAAATTGGTACGAAAATGTTCCAGTTGGAGAAATACCCTCTCGTGGTAATTGGTACTGACCGAATTCTTTTGCCAAATATTATTGTAAACAGAGGTCAATAGCTATAACCAAGTCCGAGTAATGTTTCGAATAATTTTGAACCAATCAATGTAAGATAAAATCGGTGGCCTCTATATCGTGGTTTAGCTGATTGATTCTTGTTTTCTAGATTATTACATTTTCCGAACTGGAAGTACCACTGATCTGTATAGTATGATGATGATCTAGATGTTGCTATGTTGTTATGGATTTATTTTTCAGGAAATATTATCATATTCTCACATAGCGTCGTTGTGGTCACCAGGAGTTATAAACACGTCTCTCACCGATGCTGTGCATCGTCACATGCCGAATAATAGTGCAAGTTTTACATAAAAATAAAACTTGTATTATTTAGCAGAGACGATGCACAGCATCCATTTAAGGTCTCCTGGTGAGAGACTTCTATGAGGTAAAAGTCCGCCACTAGCGAACACGCCACCTGGGACCACGTGACTACCGGAACCACGTGACTTCGAGAGCTGTGATTGGCTGAAAACTAACGGGAAGTATACAGCGCCCTCTCACCGATGCTGTGCATCGTCTCTGCTAAATAATACAAGTTTTATTTTTATGTAAAACTTGCACTATTGTTACTACATAGTACTATGAAATTCCCTCTTCCATACAGAAGCCAATCGTTAAGGGCCTTTGTTTAAGAACACTGAAACGGTTGATTCTAAATTCTATTTTTGAATTTACGGCGCCAAGTTTAGGTAATTAACATGGAACTCCTTTCCAACTGTAACCGAAAGCTGGCCCAAAATACTAGGATTCGATTAAACAAGATTGGGGCTTCAAGAAAATGAGATTCTATCGGCAGAAATATCTCCTCAAAGTTGCTGGGCCAGTCTCGACATAGAAAACGACATTATCGTTAACTTTCTCGATAAAATAACAATGAAAAGCTTCGGTTGCAATAACGATGCCTGTGAGAATCGCATCTTGGATGTAGATCAGATAGTTTGCGTTATCACAAGCATTGTTACGACGCCACTTCGTGTGTCATACTTCATAAGTTATATATATAAAAAAACAAAAAAATAACATAAAAATATAAGTTATTATATTGTACTTATATTTTTATGTTGTAAGTAATGTAATTTAGTGTACCTAGTTTACCTATGGGCCTTAAGATGCCTGTTAATAAAATGTTTCATTTGATTGTAAGGGGCATGGTTCAGTCACACGAAAATATAAAATACCTCTAGTTTAAACTAGCCTTAAACTTAAAAATTTCACGAATATGACTGCAGCGTGTCGTGCAAGCGCCTTCTTTTTTTTACGGATCGGATATCATCAAATAACTTCTCCCACTCTGGGCTGAGCGGGAAAGAGTGTCAGACTTTTACTGACTAAAACCCGTCTATGTTACTTCCTCGCGCTTTATGTTCTGGGGCCACGGTATCTCTTTCGAACAGGCCGTACAAATGCCTTCATTTTTCTGCAGCAAACCTTCTATAGAAGGCAGTGACGGGTGCTTATTTTGCTTTAGAGTGGGAAAAGCTTCACTCTTTTTTCGCACAGGTACCAACTCAACGGACGAAATTGCTCATTTTTAAACAAAATCCCGTGCACAAGATGTCCACATCTGTTTACCACCCTAAGGGAGAAGGTATACAAAGCGGACAGGGCGCGCCCGGGGCGCTGTAGATAACTTCTCGCTTACTACTATTCCACGTATACAGGTACAATGTGTGCGGACCAATAGTAGTGAAATAAAAAAAAAAGCTAACCTACCTACTTTCTTTTTACGTTATGCTTTGTTTTACAAAAATTCGCAATCACAGATGTTTCACCACCAATTAAACAAAAAAAAAGGAACAGAGAAGAGAAAGTTTTTAAGTTTTGGGAGTATAAAGAACATGGTGTAAAGCTCTTCATCCTCCATAGAAAAGGGAGGATCCTCCGAGCAGACGTGTGTTATGTCTGGTGGGCTACTTACTGCCCGATGGTTGTTGTCGGGTTCTTGTTTATACTTTTATATCGCGGAGAATGTTGCTTGCGCGATGTAGGAATTCTGACGTATTTCTCTTGATAGTTCATCACCTTTGTCATAGATGTCGCTGTAGTACTTTTTGTTAAATGTAGCTGAATTACTTTTTTTAGTGTCGCTACAAAGTGTTTACAGCGGCCCGGCACTACAAGCAGGAACAATCGTTACGGTGGTCAGATTAGCTTTGAGCTGGTAGTACCTACTTTTCACGTTAGATATTATTGTTTAAAAAAAAAGTTGTTCCTCACTAGGAACTTCAAGACACGACGTTCGCTGCTGGACATAAACCTCCCCCATGTGTCGCCAGATTGACCGGTCGATTGCTTACGTTAATGTGTATAGAGCTAATGAACAATTAGGGAACAATATCTATGCGCTAAATGATTACTAAACTATCCAAAATTTCAGAGAAATGATGGAGCTTTTTTCCAAATTATGATTAGAGACCTTAGTTTCTACAAATATTCTTGGGTGCTTTTTAAAACATTCTTGTTGGATAGTCGCAAAGTTTTCTAACTTTAATGCCCGTTTTAGCTAGCAATTTCAAGGCATTAAGGTAGCGATCGCTTAAGTTATAACCAAGCAATGTGTTAAAAGATTGCGAGTTATTTTTGCACTACCTAAATGTTCTGAAATAACTTACATTTTCCCATTAAATAACGTGCGTGCGTCTATAAAAAAAAAGAAACCAAAAACATATGTTTTTTAAACCATAGAAACTAGTCTGACTGTAGTAATATTCAGTTGGTTGGGGACACCGACGGGACGGCTGGTCGGTATTCCTCTCATCTTCTATAGAAGGTACAGTAGACTGCACTTTGCCATTCTTCTACTTTAATGAAACTCCGTACGACGGCGACGCTGAGTTAGCTCAAGATCCAACTTGCTTTTCTGTTGGTCGCCACTGTTGATTCTGGCTTTCAGGAGTTACAGTGGTTTGGGCGTGTGTGGCGGGCTTGTCCCAAAAAAGATAGATAATGAGTGGCAGTGGTACAGGATTTCAACGTACAGCTACGTGCGACTCCAATTTGCTTAAAATTGGCATCTTGTGTACCAGACATTTATTTATCTTGAATATATATTATTATGTCTCAGATCTGCTACGCTAACGGAACTAACAGATAGACAGTAGGTTGCTAATTGAAGTCTCTTCGCGATTTCCGCAGCACTTTTGACACATTCCATAGAAAACACGATATAGCTAAGTGCTGAGATGTTTATGTTAATTAAAGTTGAAGGTAAGAAGTAAGTTTCATCAAATAAATTGTGGTCCCGTCATCTTGATATCAAAATAGCGGGACCACTTTCTTTGTAGAAAATTTTTCAAAATGTTTTTAGTGTAGTATTTTACTATGAAAGTATGAAATAGTTGAAATATCTTATTATATCCTATTCACATGATATACTCAAAACCTGGTGTGGTCCCGTCATCTAGACGTTCATCTTATTGGTCTGGAGTTTGGCAACAATATCACAATATTTATCAGGAAGTAAACTTCGTGTAGACTTACGGTGTGACCTGTCAAAATAAAAATTATAAAGCGAGGCGACCACAGGTACTATATTGTGTAGGACTCATTATGTATCGTACATACTTTCACATGCATTCAATAAAAAGCTGTTACTTTGAAATTGCTAATAGAGACTTCAATTATTTTAATTACATTAAAAGTACATTTAATTAATATTTGTATAGATCAAAATGAAGATCACTATGATTATTGTCAGTAATGCAAAGCCGAAAGAAAGAGAAATCGTCAAAGGTCTGATGATTCCGTCGTTCGTTAGGCAAATGGTCAGGTCTTGATCACTCCCAGAGTAGGATTATTATTTGGCAATAGACAGTGGAGTGATACTTAGTGGGAGGCATTACAAGGGCATAAAAATATTACTTAAATAACATTAAGTTCTCATCATACTCTCCCTTGGCCTTAAATACGAAGGCATTAGATGTACAATCGTCAAAAAAAGTGCCTTGAAATACTCACATACATTTCAAGTCAATTTATTGACAGACATTTAGTGGTGTTGTAAGTTGCATATATGTGGTCAGTGGTGTTGTATATTTTGTACAAACTTATTTTATAAAAAAATTGATAACTGCCTTGAGAATGTATTAGTACGGTTAGTTTTCTTTCAAAATACAGTTATAATTATAAAAAATACTTAATTACATTTGAGGAGTTGGTTGCACCACTTCCTCTTCTCAGCTAAAACACTAGGATGTGGCGAAACGTGCTTTCAGTTATAAGCATATAAAGAGTGTAGAAAACCTCTTAACGAATCCGAAAGGCACTTGTTCTCCCTGTCATTGCGATCATTTTTATGTTCTACACTATATCTGGGAGCCTTATGGTTACGGAGATGTTGGGGGGTCAAAGTTACAACTTTTTGACAAGTTTTTTTTAAATGCAAATTTTATTGTATTTTATTTTATTTTATACACCACCACGGCTCCCGTACTGTTAAATATCCATCCATCAGCATAATGTTTTGAGTGCGTTACATTGAGTTCTACCCCAAAATATGATTTTTCACCGAACAAAAAAAGTTGTATCCCAGCAATATTTGTTTGCGTAAAGTTACTTAGTTTAATGTGCATAATGCTTGGTTGACGGCTTCGTGATCAGGTGGTTTACACCCTGTATGAACACATAATTTTTAATAAATGCTATGACGTATATCTCGCTTATTGGCATGCTTACTAAACCACCGACAGATACACAGAAAAACAAACTTTCATATTTAAAATATATCATTAATCATCATAGTGGCCCAAAAGCAAAGAAACATAGGCCCAAAAACGCAGCACACCCATAAATAACCGATTAAACTTGTAATTAATAACGTTACTCTTTTGTTCGCTATTATTCATAGTAGTTGGTACATTAATCTCGTTGGCCGCTATCTACACTTCCGACCACCATTATGTTGTAAACACCTTAGACCAGCGGTTGGCAACCTTTTGGCAGGTAAGGGCCACAAAGTGACAAAATAATGTAAAGGCGGGCCGCACTTGTGATACCCTAGAAGTTCAATGTGAAAAAATGAAAAGCGGAAAAAAATAAACGAAAAAGCCTTTGGAAAATCGAGTTTTATGAAAAAAAAACCACTGCATAAATCAATTAAGTACAAATAAAATTGATTGAATTCTTCGATAATTGTGTTATTTCGGTACACTTTTGTTTTGGAATTTTGACAGTTGCGCGAAATTGGTAGTAAAAACTAATCTTTGGTAGCTCCTAACTTTTTAATGGATTTTTATTTTACTATTCTGTTTCCGCGCAAACAAAATGAATAATGAGACAAAACGATATCATATTCCACTTTGGATGTACAATGTCAAACAGTGTAGTTATTCCCTCCCGAAAATTTCTGAAAAAATGTCGACGGGCTCTAAAAAGACGTCCGCGAGCCGCGAATGGCCGCGGGCCGGGTTGCAGACCGCTGCTTTAGACTAGTTTTCAAAGTGATGTTCTTCGAACATAGCATGTTGGAAAAAAATATTATCTCAAAGTTCCAATCGTTATACAGCGAGAATAAACGATTCCTCATTATGGAAAGTACTACCTAATATAAGTAAGTATTTTAAAGGTGAAATCCCAGACTACGGTAAATTCTAAGATTGTGTAGTAAAATCTAAAAAAATAGTCTCTCATTTATAAAATTCCTTACATTTATCCAGTTTCCTAGATATATGAAACTAGCTGACCCATGCAACTTCGTCTGCGTCACATGAGAGAAAAACGAAAGGAAAAAGATCCCTGTTTTTGCAACATTTATCATTCCTGCTCCGCTCCTTATAATCGCAGCGTGATGTTATGTAGCCTAAAGCCTTCCTCGATAATTAATGGACTATCACAAAAATATTTTTTAAATTGAAGCCGGTAGTTCCTGAGATTAGCGCGTTCAACCAAACAAACTCTTCTGCTTTATAATATTAGTATCGATGAAAAAAAAAAGAAAAATGTTAGTAAAATCTCCGGATTTAATGGTAAAACCTAGTTAGACCAATATGCGCTTTATACAGTAACGTACCTATATAGGTACTTATGGTCGAGACTGTACATTAATGACGCACGTCTACTCTATACTAACATCTTAACACCGTTAGTTTATGTCGATAGAAGCCATAGTAAATTCTTTGAAGCAGTAGGTACTGGATTCTCGATTGCGCTGTGCCGAATGTTTTTGTATCTTTTTTTTTCTCTGGTGACGTAGATAGGTCAGTTTTTTATCTTATATTTACCTATTAAAACAGCGAAGTTTTTGCGATTACGACCTTGCCAACTTTCAAAATGCGCTACCTACTAGAATCTAATTCAGTTAAGTAGGTCTTTATAGTGAGGCCAATTTTAAGATCACAATTGACATCTGTCAGTTCTAAGTAAGTTTTTTGCCATTATCACAATAAATATTTATTTATTAAAACTTAATGCACATAATGTACAAAGGTGACTTATGAAAAATATTAAGCAATTGTGCAGTTCTAACTTCGACAAGATAAATAATATTTTATCTACCCAAATATCATAAACCCTCTCTAATGCGTTCAAAAACCATAGGCAATGACCAGCATTACCAACCTGCAGAAATAAACGGAACTGTAATGAACTCATAACGCAACTGAAAACAGTAGGTTATGAGTTTTATCTACCCAAATATCATAAACCCTCTCTAATGCGTTCAAAAACCATAGGCAATGACCAGCATTACCAACCTGCAGAAATAAACGGAACTGTAATGAACTCATAACGCAACTGAAAACAGTTGCGTTATGAGTTTCAAATTTGGAACAGGTGTCAAATTCAAGTGAGTGTGCTATTCTAGTACCACCTACATTAAATCAGATATCGATTAAAAAAAAAAAAAAAACCCCAATTCAGTATGATTTTAATTATAAATCGCACGACATTTTGATCTCGAGTGACACAAGAATAGTGACTTTGTTCGTTTGCCTATGATTTAAAAAAAAATGACAGATATCCGAAACGCCGCCATTTCGAGCTGTCATTTGTTCGTTAGCTTTTTATTTCCAGTAATCCAGTTACGAGTAGACAAATTTTCTGATAAGTTCTTTATTTCTGTCGAAAATGAGTGATAGTGACTCAGAAATTGACATGAATACTCCGCCAGATATCGTAAATGCAGCGACGAATGCAACTAATAACCTGTTGGCACAAAAATCAAGGGCCAAGTAACAATGCAGGTCATTTCCCTATGGTTCATGAACCCATCATAGAGCCCTTATGATATTTGGGTAGATAAAGTAGTGTATGCAACTATACATAATTAGGCATTACAACACTCGTGTGATGCTATTAAGAAACTCGCCTTCGGCTCGTTTCTTAAACCCACACTCGTGTTGTAATGCCCTTCATTATGCACAGTCGCATAAACTACTATTATTCCTGCAGTTATAAGGTTCAGTTGTTGTATTTTGATGAAGTGTCAATAATGTATCTTGGCCCTACAGTAGGTAGTACACGAAAATAACATAGTTAGGTAACCGTTACTTACCATTTCTTTGTTCGGATCATTTCTAGCTTTAACTAAACCATTGATTAAATTAGTGGTTGTTTAAAAAGTATTTGCAAATAAATTGGTTCAAACCTCTGAAACATTGTTTTATGTCATTGACTGTTCTTGATAACCTCTTCTGATAAATGCATTTTTGAAAGATTGCTTTTGATTAATTAACACTCGCACAAAAAAGTAGGCCATGACTTAAATAAAAGTTAAGGTCAGGTTAATATAATTATGTATATGGCACAAACTATTTTTCAAAACACTTCCTCGAAAACTGGTTCTTTTCGCACTACGATTAGGTTCAAAATCCACTGTATTTCAAACGTGTGCGTTTTTCATGTTTTTTCTACACATGTGCAGAAAAAACATGAAAAATGCACTATACTTAGTCCAAATTGGTTCATTGCATAATTAAAAAAAAACATTCAGCTCTGACTCTACAGTCAGAGGTGAATGTTTTCTTTTATTTCGGAAAAGTGGTCTGCGTCTTTCTTCATAACATTTTTTTAATGATCAATTAGTGTTTATCAATTCAATATTGTAGTTAAACATGATTATTTATAACTAATATTTACTTTTATAAAGAAATCAACATTTATTTGTGTTCAAATTCATTTTTTTTTTATATTAGGCTGTATAACGGCTTCTTACTTTTGCATCTTCTTCAACCTGGCGAAAGCAAAGCGTAAAATTTAAATCATGGTCTCGTGACACAAATATTGAATATTATTTTATTTTATTTCTTCAAAAGTGTATTGAAAAACGACGTTTGATACACGTGGACATTTGTTATTGCAGTTCTCGGCTCAAAAACACCCTCGCCTTACGGATCGTGTGTTAATACCGCCTTGAACTACAATAACAAACTTTCTTCACTTGTATCAAAATGTACTATATTAGAATTATTGTGTTGGAGGAGGCACTACAGTCAATTAGTAGTAGTAGGTAAGGTAAACCGTAATAGTAAAGTTCAATGTCATTGACACAAAATGTATGAATACGACCTCATCCAGTTACATTGACATTCTGACACTGACATATTTAACTTTATTTGGGATTTTGGAATTTTAATTGGATCATTGAATGACCATCGAGTTGAAGTTATTTTTACAATAAAAGTAATTTTCTTTAAGTTGGTACTCTAGTTTGATGGCAGACCAGACACAGGCATTATGAAAGTTACTTTTCGTGTTTGACTTAACCATAAGTTTTTAATATTATTAAATATTCAATATAAGGAGCTCGTGGCTAAATAATAACAGTCGATCGGGCCGATCTTTAGGTTAAGCCGTGCTTGCCTAGGTTGGTTTGTGGATGGGTGACCACCCTTACATACCGGGTCTACTCCGTCCCTCGGAAAGCACGTTAAGAGCCCTCTTACAGTCCACTAGCGCCGCCAATCGAAAATATGTCATAACTCGTAAATAGAATCAAAAATACAAAATGTGGTCTATTATTACTGTAGAAAAGGCAATAACGTAATTTTATAACACATTGTCACCACTTGAAATATAGCTGTTTAGCTAAATCGTGCATTTGTAACAAAAACGGCCGTTTATGTTTTGAATGCACGATTTAGCTAAACAGCTATATTTCAAGTGTTGATAAGGTGTTACAAAATTACGTTATTGCCTTTTCTACAGTAATAATAGACCACATTTTGTATTTTTGATTCTATTTACGAGTTATGACATTTTTTCGATTGGCGGCGCTAGTGGACTGTAAGAGGGCTCTTAAGCTGTTGGTCCCCGGTGTCATTTGTCCATCTTTGGCAGTCATTAGTGGCCCAAAAAGTCCGACAACCAAACCTACCAAGTGGTATCGTATTACCCAGTATTAACTGGGTTGTGGAGGTCAGATAGGCAGTCGTTCCGTGTAAAATACTGGTATTCAGCTGCAACCGGTTAGACTGGAAGCCGACCCCAACATAGGTGGGAAAAGGCAGGCAGATGATGTTTCAAAAATATAAGGTAAACGTTTACAGTTTTTCTTACATTTATGTCAAGTTCACACATATTTGAGTGTGCTTACTACTTGTACCTACGCTACTACGTAACACGTGATGGAAAACAGGCGATAACAACATTATGATGATGTCTCGTGTATCGAAATTTGATAAAAAATAAAAAAAAAGGCATGTTTATTTTTATTTTTATTGTACTTTATCACAAATTCACAATGCTGTCTTATTTGACCCAAAGGTTGACTAGTAGAGAATGCCTTGTGGCATTAAATCCGCCTATGTACCACTATTGTACATGAAGTTTAAATAAGTAAATTAATAAAAATAAACCTTGTTAAAAGTCCATTTAAACATGATTTTGTTTAAATACAAAGACACCGTTAGCCACAAGTTGTGCTACATTTGTCAAAAGCTCGTTACATCTTATAACAAGTGAAATTTTGTTTAAAAAAATCTTCTCTTTTTGTTAACTCGGAACAAAATTGCGCTTACCGTTATTAATGGAGATTCGGCGTAAAGCCATTAAAGTAGGCAAAGATATGATTTATAGCTTCCTATTTATATTCATTAGAATAAATTATGTTGATTGTTTTATTTATTTTCTTTATGAATGCCGAGAATTACAATATTGCAAGTCATCTTCTTCCTTATCGTGTGGTTAGTATTGTAAAAGTTTTTATGTCGCCCGAGGGTCTCTTACCAGGCATTATTAGAAACCTCCGCCTTAAATAAAAGTTAAGGTCAGGTTAATATAATTATGTATATGGCACAAACTATTTTTCAAAACACTTCCTCGAAAACTGATTCTTTTCGCACTACGATTAGGTTCAAAATCCATTGTATTTCAAACGTGTGCGCCTTCAAGAAATATCTCTCGACATGCTGATTTCCTCACGATGTTTTCAATCAAGCCATGATACCGATTTTCAAAAAACTGAACAATTATAATATGGCTACGATTTGATATGTCGAATGTTTATACATAATTGCCAAATGGCCATATTTTATCTACTAGCTTATTCCCGCAGTTTCACCCGCGTGGAGGTCATTAACTATCCCACGAGATCCTAAATGTTAATCAGGTTATTAACTATAAATAAATAAATAAATATCGCTGGACATTACACACAGCGCCATCTAGTGCCACACTAAGCAAGGCTTGTGTCGTGGTCACCAGACAGTTGATTTACGACATGTATACTTTTTGTTTGTAAATACATACTTATTATACATATAAACATCCATTGGATGACTCGGAAAATGTCCATGTTCATCACACAAACATTTTCTCCTACCGGGTTTCGATCCCGGGACCCAAAGAACGAAAGGCTGTCTTACTACCGCCATTCGGGTCGTCAAGCTAGCGTGTGTGTGAAATTTAATCCGGATCCGTTCAGGAGTTTTCACGTGAAAGAGTAAAAGACATCCAATCCATCCATCTTCACAAACTTTCGCATTTATGATATTAAGTAAGATGTTCCGTAGAATGTAGCGAAGCTTAAAATTCAAGCTGCCAGTAATCTGGGTCTCTAGAGAGAAAATCTAAAAATATCGCTCGAGTGATAGTTAACGTTAAGTCTATTAGGCCATTGGCCGTAATGACTAGGTGCTATTGATTTATTACTATACTTCTATAATATAAAGCCAGTCTGTAAACGTAAGTTGAGCATTCTTCTTCTGGGTTGCGGGCCTGTTCGAAAGAGATACCGCGGCCCCGGAACGTAAAAGGCGAGGAAGGAACATGGATGGTTTTTAGTCAGTAAGAGTCTGACATTCCCTCCCGCTCCGCCCAGAGTGGGGGGGGTCATTTGATGATTTCCCATCCTTAAAAAAAAATAAAAAGCATTCTTCTTCTTTTAGATACCGTTAATAATTTATTAGCAGCGGTGGCCCAGTGGTGGCGGCCCCGATTTACGAACAGTAAGGCGTGGGTTCGAACCCAGACAGGCGCATTACTTTGTGTAATTTATTTTCATCACCGCTGCTCTCAAAGGTGAAGGAAAACATCGTGAGGAAACCGGCATGTCCTAGAACCAAAAATTCGAAGACATGTGACATCTACCAATCCGCACTGCGCCCGCGTGGTTGATTATAGCCCATTCCCTCTCATTGATGAGAGGAGGCCGTGTCCCAGCAGTGGGAACATTATAGGCTGATGATGATGATGATGAAACATTTATTTAAGAACAATGAACTTCAAGACATGATTACAAATAACCCCTTTATTTGTACTTTTCTAAGTTTATCTTAGGCGATTAACACACGGCACCGCGCACCGCCGCGGTTGGCGGTGAAGCGGATCTCATGTCGCATTGATCTCTATTAAATCCGTCGATGCCTAACACACGTACACCGCCTGACCGCGCGTTCGAGCGGTGCTCTCACCGCCACCGCCTCTCCGCGCTGACGACCGCGCGGTAAGGCGGCGCCTCACACACGGGGCGCCGCATAACCGCGCGGATCATTGTGGGTGCAGGACGTGTTGCAATTTAAAAATTGATCTGCTTATGTCCTGTTCTGTTTAAAAATGGATGAACCCAATATCTTATTTTTTTTTCTTTCTACGCCATAAAAGCCAGATTACTGCCACCACTTCAGCGATCATTGTTGCCAGTGTCTGTGATCAAACTGGTCAAATCCGCGTTAAATCCAACCGCGCGGACAGGCGCGTAAACCGCCTTACCGCGCGGGGTACCGCTACGAAATCCGCTTTACCGCCACCGCCCTCCGCCTCGGTGCGCGGTGCCGTGTGTTTATCGCCTTAGACATCACAGACATCGGTGAAGGAAAACATCGTGAGGAAACCTGGACTAATAATTATGTAAGTCTGGAATCACCGTCTTGAGCAAGCGTGGTGAGCAATGCTCTTGCCTTCTCAGTATGAGAAGAGGCTTCTGCCCAACAGTGGGACAGTAATTGGCTGGTATTATTATTATTTATACATGATTTTATACTCTTTATGCAAAAATTCCTCATAACGACATGACATATTTTTTTCAAGTGAGCTATGATAGTTATTTGAAGGTGCCTGCATGCTTAAATGTTTAACACGATCGTATTTTTCACATAAATGCTAAAGAACATGAAACATGACTGTGTCGATGGTTATACATTACACATTTATGAAGGCATCCTAAAAATATTGTCAAAGTACCAAAGCTTGTCCATCAGCGATAATCACCACGTCACAAAGATTGTAGTTATTTTTTTTCCTTTTGAACGCCAATGTCGCATGTTCGTGACAAGCAATCGCGTGCCATGTACGTCAAACGACACAAATATGTGACAAAGTGGTAGGTGACATTGTGGCTTGGCGCGAGAGGCCCGCGCGTGCGTTTATGCTCAGGCGTTCAAAAGTTTAAGACGACTACATGAGCTAAATGAGCAACTTTATTTGTGGTGGTTCAAACTTCGTCTGAAATACTGTTAGAATAAAGTTCTAATAAGCTTGCACTACAAAGTGGCTGTTACGTTAGTCACTACGGGCCCAATAGCGCGGAATGAGTGGTTTCGATCGATTTACAAAAATCTATTGATTGGACAAAAAAAAGAAAACACTAATGCTAACATGTTGCTTGTAGGATTATTTGCCAAAATAATCGCATGTATTTTAGTATGGTTTTACTCGTTAAAGGATATATTTAGGGGTTGGTAAGTTTGTGTTTTTTTATGGAGTAAAATTAATTGTATTATGTTTTCAAAACACTATCATACTAGGATATATCCTGAAGAATATCATATATTTTTCTGGTTTTGTTTTCTACAGTGAATCTTATTCTTTCAGGCATTATAAAGGTCCTGTAGTCACCTTAAAGCTTTTTATTCGCTCGATTGCACTGTGACATAGCGTTTACGTGAGTTTTGACAGATTATAATTATCTAACAAAGTAACTGTTTTCAGACATTTCTGCATGTTTAACATGTTGATATGTGTGAACATCTTCGATATCTCTTCAACGTATGCTTAATTAGAGATAGAGTAGATATTCTTCGAGGCCCGAAAAAAGTTTGTTTAATTATAATAAAAGAGGAACTTTACAAATAAGTCATCTGCTGTTGGTTTGGTAGTGGAAACAGACTAACGTATCAGACGACCGCGGTTTCGAATGTGCTTTAATTTGCAATTTATATTACCACTGCTCTTAAAACTGTAAAAAGAACATATTCCTTCCACGATATATCGTATTGAAAATTGAAACAAGCACGAGAACAAGAAAACGGCCAGGTCTGAGTCGGACTCGCACTCCCAAGGCAAACAATATTTTTAACGATATTTTGGTCAGAGTGTCGTCTTGGGGGCACTATGAAAACAATACTTAAAAAAATCAAACCTACATTTGTCAGATTTTTTCTCTTACTACTGTAGAAATTAGGGGGCCGAATTTTATGGCTTTTTATGCGAATATCTTAGAAATAAGTGGTTTTGGAACGTCGATACTATTTTTCCAGTTAAGCATATGCATTAATTTTTCAACCCTCAATAAGGTTCATGTTTGGAGAGTCAACTCCACATATATTAAATAGAACTGGGGTCCTAGTTTGCTATTTTAATATCATTCGTCATTCAAACACGATCCTGCTCATCCCATTGTAATTTTGCTATAAGTTCGTAATCTGCTAAATTCATAGGTAATGGTCGATCATTGGTCGGTTAATGGTCTCGTAATAGAATTGTGTTATAATGACATTGTCATGTTGCCATTATTATAAAACCCGCCAGATTTCATTTGTATGTATATGTCACCAAACACGTTATAATATTACAAAGTGTTTCTCTCTAGCGATATTGTAAACTTTCGAAATATTGTCTTGGGGCACCCCCCCGTTCGGTTAGTTAGGTTCCTTTAAACCCTGCACTCGGAAATAGTCCGAGTCCAAGAGAAATAGACTCCGTCGACTAGGTTTTTTAGAGGAATATAAAGTGTTTTAAGGTTAGGTTATAATCGGGCCTGTGGACGGCTCGGGCCTGTGGACGGCTGGCTATGGGCTAGCTAGCTGTCCGGCCGTCTAACGACGACGACAGGCCGTGTCGATGGCGCGTTCGTGTTCCACGCGCGCCTCAAAGAGATGTCAGCAAAAGGAGAAGGGCCCGCAAGGGCCGAAGCCTGCCGGGGTTGCGGGCCTGTTCGAAAGAGATACCGCGGCCCCGGAACGTAAAAGGCGAGGAAGGAACATGGATGGTTTTTAGTCAGTAAGAGTCTGACACTCCCTCCCGCTCCGCCCAGAGTGGGGGGGGTCATTTGGTGATTTCCCATCCTTAAAAAAAAAAAAAAAAAGGTTAGGTTATAATAATCGGTATTTCTCAAGAATGGTACAATATCTTTTCATAAGAGTTGGTTGTACCACTAGGCAAGGTGGACCCGAAAAAAATGCGTTTTGCTGTAAGCAGTATGTTCATTTGACAATATTTCGAGATTTTACAATATCGCTAAAGATATTACAATATAACGTATTTGACAATTTTGCGGTGACATTTACAATATTTTAGCATATTACTTATTGTAATATCAGACTTGATGCCCAGGTCTGTGCCTCAGGACTGACAAAAATGCTAAAGTATAAAATTGTGAACTATTCTAGTTTCTTGTTAGAGTAAAAATGTATTTGCGTGCGTATTGGACATTAAGTTGCCAAGCTTGAACATGGCTGGCTCCAATAAAGTGAATAAGTTAGGGCTTAGGGCAGGTCGTGCTGCGGAATAAACCCTTTGCATTTGCATACGTCTAATAAACTACCTTACCATTTATTTTTATAACTGGCAACAAAATTATTCAACGATAACCTGTAAAAAAAATAGAGCTCTGAAAACTAACTCGGCCTTAGGTGCTTATCAAGGTTTTATGATTTCAAGACCTTGCCTATGTTAGCGAATACTTCAAGAGCAACAACCTCATTTGGAATATGTATGATAAAACCAGTTTATTTAAATAACATAATCGTACTATTCCCTCCCATTACAATTCGCATACAACACATTATGATATGGTGATGATCCTTCTTAATCTCCCAGTCTACATCGTTCACACATATATGTTACATATGTATAATCTCAACATGAATACCAGACAGGTACATTACTTTGTTTTATTTATTTCATTACCACTGCTCTCAAAACGGTGAAGAAAAACATCGTGAGGAAACCGGCATGTCCTAGAACAAAAATTCGAAGACATGCGACATCTACCAATCCGCTCTGGGCCCTCGTGGTAGATTATAGCTCATTCCCTCTCATTGAGAGGAGGCCGTGTCCCAGCAGTGGGAACATTAAAGGCATGATGATGATGATGATGATGATGAACATGAATGATGTAACCAATATTTTGTAACAACTATTTAGATTGAAAAGAGTGTCCATGGAGTTTCTTGCCCATTCTTCTGCATAGAGATCTACTCTTTGGAATGTGCAACTACAGTACTTTCTCAAGTTATTCTGCCTTGTGACTGTGACTTGCTTAGCTTTTTTTTGTTGTGTTTTGACATTCAAAAGTGGCGTAATGGTCTAATTAAAATAAATGCTTGAAGTTTCATACTAAGGACAAAAAGGAGATTTTCCATATAAACAATGGCATAGTAAGGTTCTGATTTTATACCGTTCTTCCGGTGTTGAGTCTTGTCGACCTGCAGCTGTGTGTAGAACGCCTAAGCTATGTTTCGGTCAATAATCCAATTTGCAGATATTACGCCATTGGGAGCCAGGATAGTATATGCAGTGTTCTGTGTTCATTGCAAAGGAAGACAGTCTACATCTTTGTTTCAAAAGTTTTGCCGGTTAGATGATATACGTTTATTACGGAACTGTCGAGGTATTTGGTTTATAATGAAAGGTTTTCTTTGACAATTAAAAAAAATAGTGAACTTGAAAGATGGCGTTGATCCGACTATGTTACTGGATGCCAAAGCCAAAACACTTGAAAAAACACACGTCACATACGCTCGTTGACTGACAATTTCGTTTGCATTATCTTCCGAATATAATCATTAGGTCCAAGTGATTATGTGACGTTCTGATCCTTGCAGTAACGTAGTCAGAACAGCGCCATCTATCCGGCGACTAGGGAAGAGTTGAAAAAGAAAATCCCTCACTATTATTTTGAACATTTCAAGCACAAACTACAGAGGTTAAACCGCCAGCCATTTGATAGTTCTGGAAAAAAAACAGGATAATTTTTAGGTTTATTTTTTATTTTTTTATTTAAGTATTATTTTTTTATTTATTTTGTTTGTTACAATTTTTGTAAGTTCCATAACTTATTTTTCTTATTTAAATCTCCTAAGTCGAAAATCTTAAAGTTCAGTTTATGATGCGCTATTAGTGAATGGGCTTTTATGATACCTCATAATCTCGGAAACGTAAAACTTTAGAACGTTTTGTATTGCTATCGATTAATTTGTATTTGGCTGATCCTTATACAAAAAACTTCCTACATCTACATAAATGCCAGGTTATGGCTGTTTAAACATTTAAAATAGAAAGAAAGAAACAAAAAATATTTATTTTTGTTAGTCGCAATATTTCTCTTACTGCCTGTACTCTGTTTCTTATTTTATCTTCTGCTATTTTATTAAAGTAAGATCTTGTTTTGTTTGAGAAAAAGATGTTTAGATATTAGATAAAACAGTCGGTGTTATTGCGTGAGCAACAAGACACTTTCAAAATTAGTTCCATACAATAATTAATTTTAACTAATTAAGCTTTAATTTTCAAATGAACTGTGACTTGGCGTGTAAAGTCAAGTCAGAGGCCCATGGGCGGCATAAGTAAATAAATAAATCGCAGGACATTACACACACCGCCATCTAGTGCCACACTAAGCAGCGAAAATAAGCATAAATTTCGGACATTAGTTTCGATACTAATCTTAGGAAGAAATAATTATTACTGAAAGTATAAAATATTTTCAAAAACTCGACACATTAATGAACCTTACTCAAGGTTGGCAAAATGAATCCTAAGCGTAGCGTTCATTCGAGTTATGCAACGTTTGTAAAGGGGCTCTATCGTAAAATCCGGGGGAATATGGCTGTCTCAAGACTTGTAGAACCTCATTTGACTTGCTCTTTTATTTTTATAGGGCCCTGAAGCCGTTAATATGCTTCATCGGGAAAATGTCGTACTTGGCTGGCGGTATGGCGATCACCATTCGCGGGAGGCAGGCTAGCCGAAAGGAGGCGCCCATTCTAGTGGTCGCCCCTCATTCATCATTTTTAGACAGCTGTATCGTGTATGCCACCAAGATGTCTTCGGTGATCGTCAGGAAGGAGAGCATGGACAATTATGTTGGAAGTAGGTGTCCTTTTTGTCCGGTGGTGGGTTGGATCTGGTGATGGGTCTACTATGGTGGTGGTTTTAATGTTAGAGTTAGTTTTTTTGGGTTTTAAATGTCTTAATATATAGTTCTTTGGTTTTGGAATAAAGACTAAAGCTGGGTCTATACCATACCGGTAAGGTACTACTCCCTTGAGACCTCGAATTGCGAGGGTCTTGGGTTTAACGAATGAGGAACCAAAGCTTTACTATTGGCATAGCTCTGGCTTATTTAGTGATGATCTAACTGTTCCTTTTCTTTAAACTTTATGTGCATGCTATCTGTAAGTGGTGAGGTGGGGTTTGATATCCATGAGTTTAGCTCTTCTCTTGCCTTTTGATTTTAAGTAAGTTTACAGCGTTTATCCATTTAGTTATAGCATTCGTTGGTGGTTAAACATTGTCTTCTTTTAATATTTCCAGTCAATCAGGGTATTTGCATGTTAATTAGTTTATTATGATATTTTAACAAAATGACGACCCGAATGGCGTAGTGGTAGTGACGCTGCCTTACGTTCTTAGGGTCCTGGGTTCGAATCCCGGTAGGAGCAAATGTTTGTGTGATGAGCATGGACATTTGTTTCCGAGTCATGGATGTTTATATGTATAATAAGTATGTATTTACAAACAAAAAAGTATATATGTAGTATATCAACTATCTAATGTCCACGACACAAGCTTTGCTAAGTGTGGCACTAGGTGGCGCTGTGTGTTAATGTCCAGCGATATTTATTTAAAATATAAGAACAGGCGTCTCATATTCTTCTTTAGAGTACTATTGCTACGTTTGCCATGATATATGTATGTATACCTGATGTAGGCCAAACCACTGAATCAAGGATGGTACCACAACGTAAATAAACAAATTATACGGTGCACGTCTTAGTTTATAGGGTCCACAATCTACACACGATCACAGGAAAAAAAATAAGCAAAACGCATGGCTACTTAAAGAAATTCTCAACTTATAATATTATACGTTTGTCTACAAAATAAAATCTGTCAAGTGCGAGTCGGACTCGCCCATGAAGGGTTCCGTAGCAGCAAGTAACATAGTATAAAAGTTCTTGTACTTAGTTCGTTGTTTATTTTTATATTTGACTTGATTGAATGAAATGTTAATTGCGGTTAACGATTTATGACGTATTAAAAATACTACTTACTAGATCTCGTTCAAACCAATTTTCGGTGGAAGTTTAGGTTATGTGTATCATATATTTTTTTAGTTTTATCAATCTCAACTATTCAGTTTAGAAAAAATGATATTAGAAACCTCAATGCCATTTTTGAAGACCTATCCATATATCTATCTCACACGTATAGGTTTGATGAAAAAAAAATCGAGCTTCAGTTCTAAGTATGGGGAACCCCCAAAATTTATTGTATTTTTCCTATTTTTGTGTGAAAATCTTAATGCGGTTCACAGAATACATCTACTTACCAAGTTTCAACAGCATCGTTCTTATAGTTTCGGAAAAAAATTGGCTGTGACCTACGGACGGACAGACAGACAGACATGTCGAATCCATAAGGGTTCCGTTTTTTTTGCCATTTGGCTACGGAGCCCTAAAAATGAAAGGTATTCTTAGTGGTAATGTACACCTAATTATTTTAAAATAACACATTTAATAAAATACCACTTTTATTGACAGCACCCCGTCCTAAGTATGGCATCCAAAAAAGCACTAATAATTGGAAAATAACTTCCGGAAGTCGGTGGCAAAAAAGTCAATGAAACAAACAAAATTCATCGACTTCATCTCAATCGCAATCACAGAGTTATGAGGTAACAAATGTAACAATACTAACACCCGATTTGAGAACCTGTTTTTTAGAAGTGGTTAAAACTCCTGGCTTTAGCATTATTTGTCTGAGAACTAAAAAAAGGGTTTCGTACCATCGTAGTAGGGAAGCCCCATTGAATGTTGTTTTTTGTTTTTGGATCAGCCACAGAAATACAATATCTCTCAAAATTTCAATACCTATTACTGATCATGAGACGCAGCCCGCCGGGCGCCCGCGAGACGGACAGCGGAGACTTAGAAATATGGCACCGTTATCAGTTACTTACCTTTCGGTTCATCATCATCATCAGCCTTTAATGGCCCCACTGCTGGGACACGGCCTCCTCTCAATGAGAGGGAATGGGCTATAATCTAACACGCGGGCCCAGTGCGGATTGGTAGATGTCACATGTCTTAATTTTTTTTGTTCTTGTACATGCCGGTTTCCTCGCGATGTTTTCCTTCACCGTTTTGAAAGCAGTGGTGATGAAATAAATAACACAAAGTAATGTACCTGTCTGGGTTCGAACCCACGACTTACTGTTCGTAAGTCGGGGCCGCCACCACTGGGCCACCGCTGCTCACCTTTCGGTTACGGAATCCTAAAAAGAGTTTCGACTTTTACTAAACCTACTTAGTGCAACAAAAGTCTTAAGCCAAAGCAAAGCCTTTAGTCCTCTACCATCCATATCTAAAGTCGAACAAATAGCATATATTTCAAGCTATACAATACAACTAGGTACCTACCTTCTCGTATAGTTTGTCGTGGTTGTTTATTTTCTCCAAAGCATTGTGTACTCTCACGTTCGGACCCACAAAGGACGGAATGGATTTTTATTCTCCATTCATGTTCGCCTTTTGTTCGATCCGACCCCCTTCGATATGGAATGATGCTGCATGCGTTAACACTCGAAATTGAGGTTTAAGAGGCTGTTTCTAAAGAAAGATTGGTCATAAATGTATGGTACTTTGTTGAAGTTTTATTGCTTCGTTGGTGTAGTGGTTGCAAGCGGGACTGCTGAGACGTGGTCCTGGGTTCGATTCCCGGGTTGGGAAAAGTGTTATTGGGTTTTTCTGTCAGGAATTTCTCAGTCTGATTTGCGCTCAGTTAGTGGCAATAGGCTCTCCCCATATTACATGGGACTTAACATAACTGGTGAAATGACGGTGTAGTATTAGGTTCACACCTCTGCGTAAATAAATGTTGTGTGTAATGTTATGTTATGTATTGTTGGACTTTATGACCTTATTCTTGTGAAGGACTTAGTGGTCTTAGGCTCAATTTTCAGGTCCGACAATAATAAAAGTTTTTGTGACCCTCTTAGTCAGGGATACCCTAGTCTCTGCCTAATTTTTCCGCAAGGCTCTTTTCAGATTTTTGAGATGCCGATAGAATCAACATGGTGAGAGATTTCAGCTTTTTTTCGGGTTTGGGAACACAACGATGGCCCTCTGGTATTGCAAATGTCAATACGCGACCATTACCAATTACCATCAAGTGTGGTCTATTTATTTGTCATCTAACCTTTTAAAAGTCAAGGGTCTGCAAAAATATCTAGAGTTTAGGACAAACCTTGACCTCAAACGACGAGATATATGTAAAACGATATCGACGAAGACATTTAAATTTTAATTTTATCGTCGCCATCTGAATCAATTTGTTCTTAACGATAAGATAGTGCTGATAATATTGCCTGTCATAGATGGCATTTCGTTATCTTAGAGAATGCCTAAACAAACGTTATTCAATCAAATGTTGCAGAAAATATTCCATGCGAAATATCTATTTTTTCATAGAGTTAGATGTGGCAGATAAAAACAACGGGGTACATGTAAAACTGATTCAAATGCTTGTTTCCATTGATGTTATTTCTTCTTGAAGTAATGGCTCGTACAAACGGCACTTTGCCACCGTCAGATATCACCGGTCTGCAGCAGTCGCCACTTTTCGGCGGCAGCGGCCCTACTCCCTAACGTTACGTCCGTTTATTCGGATCTATCCGTCTCTATCGCGCACGTCTGCAGATGAGTGCGAGTGAGAGAGACGGATGGATCCGATTATACAGACGAACCGTTATAGAGTAGGGCCTCTGCGACGCGTGAACGCTTGTAGTGATAGTGTGCCGCGTATATCTATTGAAGTCGGGGTCGGCTTCTTAATATACAACATTAGTTTTTGTTTATACTAAACCCGAAAAGGGGTCATTGTACTCATAATTTTGAACAACTTTTTCTATGGGACGAACCTTGAAATCGCGAAAAAAAAATCTGCTGTTCTTGATTTTGACGAGTTATGCGAACATAAATGTAGGGAACTGCTGATTTTTTTTTCGCGATTTCAAGGTTCGTCCCATAGAAAAAGTTGTTCAAAATGATGAGTACAATGACCCCTTTTCGGGTTTAGTATAAACAAAAAATAATGTTGTATAGGGTGACTGGTAATTAGTCTACGATACTTAAACACGTGATTGTGCGCATGATAACAAACTATTGTTTTTTGCGATTTCAGGTTTGGTCCCTTAAAAGTTGTTTGTTGTCATGAGCACAATCACGTGTTTAAGTATCGTACACTAATTACCAGTCACCCTATATTTACCCTATATTTAGGCCATAACTAGTAGGAATATATAAAAGGCCTATGGCCTTAAACATAAATGGCGAAAGGGTGTAAAACATAATAGCCCTTTCGCCATTTATGTTTAAATAGGGGTTAAACATAAATTGCGAAAGGGTGTAATATTAGGCATAGATACACCTCTGCTTACTGATGTTATGTTTGTTATGTTCTATGAGAATGATTAACGCCATTAACAAAGGAAAAACTTTCACAATGCTAATTACTCGTATTGATAGTAATTCACACACACAATATCAATACACTGCTAAGTGCTAAAAGAACTTGTTGGGACAAGCAAATGATGATAAAGCATAGTTATTTACCGTTAACTAAGTATGCCATGACATAGGTACACATACATACACATTCATTCCATTAAAGATGAATATAAAGGAGACAAAATATAATTTTTGAGCCATAAGGATGCTGAAAAGGTATAAAATGTACTGATATAAGCGAGATAACGAAATTCTGGTGATGATTCCTAATGGTGGATCGATGAGTCATTGCCTCCCTGCTAGTGGACAATTGGGTGAATTTTGTATCTCTCAAATAGCAGCAAATAAAAAATAGGTGGTTACGGGATAATATGTTTGTCTGTCTGCTAGTGGGTCCATCACTAAAATTAATAAATAATAGTAAAAATTATTAAGAATATCGTTTCACAGTCCGCCAGTGGGAGACATCGTAAGCTGGTATCAATAATGTTGAAATACACACGAAAACACTTCAGTGTAAATGTGACCGTAAAATTATAAAACCAGTTACACTGTAATCTATCTAGCGAGATCGTAAACTCTCGAAAAATTGTCAAACGAACATACTGCTTCCAATTTACCTACCGCCTCTTCTCTATGAGAGGGCGGGGGGGGGGTAGATTATAATTCTAGTCAGATAATCAGGCCATCCTCATTGGTAGCTCGTACTACCTGAGAAATTTGGACACTGGCCGGCTGGTGCCGCTTATGTTCGACAACACCGTTATCCCCCTCTCACCACACGTCAAAGATTTGGGTCTGTTCATTGACGGTACTTTCAGCTGGAATAAGCAGGTAGCTCAGGTTAGCCAGAAAGTCACTTACTCGCTGCGGTCTCTCTATAGATTTAAACATTTTCTGCCATCTAGCACTAAAATAACTTTGGTCCAGGCGCTTGTGCTTCCCATTATCGACTATGCTGATGTTTGTTACTCTGATTTAACCCAAGAACTTCTTAACAAATTGGATCGTCTTCTGAACAACTGTATTCGTTTCATTTTTGGCCTTCGTAAATACGATCACATCTCTTCCTATCGCTCTCAGCTTAAATGGCTGCCTATCAGACTCAGGAGGTCCCTCAGATCTCTCTGCTTACTTTTCACCACTATGAATGATCCATGTGCTCCTGAATACTTAAAAACCTATTTTAAGGTGTTGGGTAGTTCTCACAGTCGGAACCTTCGAGCTTCCAAAAACCTAATCCTTCAAATTCCCTCTCACCGTACAGGTTTTATGTCCTCTTCTTATGCTGTCTCCACTATTAAGCTCTGGAACGCGTTACCCCTAGGCATTAAAAAAACCGAAAGCAAATTGGCTTTCAAAAGAGCAATTCGGAAGTTTTATTTAAAGTCTGTCTAAATTGTTTACCAACTAGCCTATATTAGAGTTGTAATAATTATCATAAGGTTTCTCGTATTTCGGACTATTTGTATGTATTTTAATATATATTAGTTTATTTTATATGCTTATTTATGTATTAGTATGTAGGTACCCATTTATGTGTTTGATTTTATTCTTGCAAAATGGCATGTTTATTTTTATTTTTATTGTACTTTATCACAATGCTGTCTTATTTGACCCAATGGTTGACTGGTAGAGAATGCCTTGTGGCATTAAGTCCGCCTATGTACCACTATTGTACATGAAGTTTAAATAAATAAATAAATAAATAATCCACCATTCCTGAGTTTAGACCTCGGGGAGCTAAGCGCAGATAGGTGTAGGTCAGCCATGTCAAACTCAAAATCATTGGTGAGCGAAATGCACTACCGTAGAATCAGTGCGCCGCAAAACCCAACCATGAAACGCTTCAGGATGCTGTTCTTAAATTGGATCGGGCCGCAAGCAAACGTGCAAAGGGCCGCACGGGCCACATGATTAACATGCCTGGTGTAATGGAGTTCAAGATTTTTTTTTAAGGCTCTAGCTACCTAGTTTAACACTGTCCAATTACGGAGACAGATATCTCTTCTATAAAACTGAACTGACCGTGATCCACTACACAGGCCCCGCGTAAATTGGAAGAAGACACAATATCTTCGACTTTAATCGAGGAACTCTACCCAGACTCTATCCTCAGTGATACTTTAATCTGTGGTGATACTGCATGTCATTGCATTGTACTTTAAATCTTACTCAATGTTCACTATACGACCTTATGGGCCATTTTCCAGTCACTGGATTCGATTGAGGACCGTTCACCGAAAATCACCTTGTCTGGCTTAAAATATATAGCACAAAATTAAAAATAGGTACCTGCTTTTTCGTTCGTTTTTGAAAGGAGGTTAATTTAGGAGCATTTTGGACTGTTGTTTTGGCGTGACAAGGATTTTCGACAACTAAAGATGCCATCTTGATTTTTAAATATATTTCACGAAACGAAATCAATTGTTTTACCAACGGTGTCTGACAACATTATCCGAACGTCAAGAGATTCTTGGACATCCGATTAAAAAAAATAGCATTGTATGTTGGGGCCGCATGCAAGGCTTAATTTTAATTTTTGAAAATTTTAGAAGTGGGCTTCTGGGCAAAGGCCTTCCCTATATCCTTAGAGGTTAATCCAGGTGCTCTTCTCTTGCACCACCTCGAACCAGCTTTCAGATCATCGCTTCAAGATCATCTCGCCACCTATTTATAGGCCAGCCTCGACGGGTGCCGTCCATCCTCAAGCAGGCATCAATCGTGTTGAGCTTTGCTCAGTGGTCAACGACGGCCTGTGGACGGTTAGCTATGGGCTAGCTAGCCGTCCGTCCGTCTAACGACGAGAGGCCGTGTCGACGGCGTGTTCGTGTTCCAAGCGCGCCTCAAAGAGATGTCAGCATAAGGGGAGGGGCTTGCAAGGGCCGAAGCCTGCCGGGGTTGCGGGTCTGTTCGAAAGAGATACCGCGGCCCCGGAACATAAAGGACGAGGAAGAAACATGGATGGGTTTTAGTCAGTCTGACACTCCCTCCCGTTCCGCCCAGAGTGGGAGAAGTCATTTGATGATTTCCAATCCTAAAAAATGAGTCCGTTTATACCAATTACTGTTTATAGTACCGTTTATACCTGTATACCGATAACTATTACTTAGTGTTAGTATTAAACATGTCTGGGTCACTTTCACCCATCTTTTACTTTAAGCCGTTTCATTTAAATGACGCGTTAGTCTAGTGCTCTAGTTTAAAATAAAAGAAAAAAGCCTCAATGATTACAATAACAGCAGTAGGATGCATTCTATACTGGTTACTATTTGTATGGTAGTATCAGACATGTTTAGGTCACTTTCATCCATCTTTTTACTTTTAGTTGCTTCGTAAATCGTTAGCTTCTTGGTAAAGTTTGAATAAAAAGAAAAAAGATGCAATGATTATAATAACTGCAGTCGGCTGCATTCTATACTGGTTACTATTTTTGTATGTTACCTAGTTTAAAAACATGTCTGGGTCACGTTCATCCGTCTTTTTATTTTTAGTAGTTTTGATTAAGTAGGTATAATGAGTCGTTAGTCTAGTGGTCGACAGCGCTGAGCATTCAGGTCCAGTTTGGAAGAAAGAAATAAGATTAAATAAGTTTTATTCAGAGTGCATGCAATTATAAGTCGATTACTTGTCGGTTGGTTGGTATGACGAGCATGTCTGGGTCATTGGAGTAGGTATTTATATTGTTTTTTTATTCGATGTTAATTCTTGCTCTTATTATTTTATGTGTGCTGATGACACAAAAAAATTAGCTGAGCTTAGGCATAGCATAAATCAAATAAACGGTTATTTAATCTTTTATTTAAGAGTAGAATAGTTATTTGTTATACAAGAGTGCAAAGTTGTTTTTTAACCGCGTGCTGAATTTTGATGACCGAGCAAGCGAAAGATTCTAAAATTGAGTCACGAGCGCAGCGAGTGATTCAAAACTTATAATCTTGAGCGTTAGCGAGGGAATAAAAAGAGCACGAGGTGAAAAATCTTTGCACTCGAGTGCAACACGTAACTTTTCATCCCACCTCAGCGAGGAAATGAATAACCGCAAAAAAAATGCGCATTATTAACAAATTCAGTTTATTATGTTGGCGTCAAATAAACTTCCTCGTCGCTAGATAATGAGTGGTCATTTTAGGTTTTTCACTTGTTTTCAAGTTGGTTTCCTTGTTTTTAACCCAAGGTGTTAACAATATGACGTGAAAAGAAAATGGCGCGCGCATAACATTAAAAAAAAGTACACTAAGAAGGTTCCGAGTCTGAAGTTCTTAACAAATAAAAAAAAATTGTATGATAAATTCGGCACCATAGGTAAATAGATTTAATTATGTTTTGAATTCACATGCTTAGTGCCCATTCCCTCTCATTGATGAGAGGAGGCCGTGTCCCAGCAGTGGGAACATTATAGGCTGATGATGATGATGATGAGTGCACACGATGTTCTAAATTCAAATTTACTTTACCCTCAAGACAATAAACACGGCTTTTGCACTCAGATATCGAAGAGCAAAAATACTCTTTATCTACCCAAATATCATAAACCCTCTCTAATGCGTTCAAAAACCATAGGCAATGAACAGCATTACCAACCAGCAGAAATAAACGGAACTGTAATGAACTCATAACCTACTGAAAACAGTAGGTTATGAGTTTAAATTTGGAACAGGTGTCAAATTCAAGTGAGTGTGCTATAATTCTAGTACCTATCTACATTAAATCAGATATCGATACGAAACCCCAATTCAGTATGATTTTAATTATAAATCGCACGACATTTTGATCTCGAGTGACACAAGAATAGTGACTTTGTTCGTTTGCCTATGATTTTAAAAAAAATGACAGATATCCGAAACGCCGCCATTTCGAGCTGTCATTTGTTCGTTAGCTTTTTATTTCCAGTTACTAGTAGACAAATTTTCTGATAAGTTCTTTATTTCTGTCGAAAATGAGTGATAGTGACTCAGAAATTAACATGAACACTCCGCCAGATATCGTAAATGCAGCAACGAATGCAACTAATAACCTGTTACCACAAAAATCAAGGGCCAAGTAACAATGCTGGTCATTTCCCTATGGTTCCTGAACCCATCATAGAGCCCTTATGATATTTAGGTAGATAAAGAAGTGTATGCAACTATACATAATTAGGCATTACAACACTCGTGTGATGCTATTAAGAAACTCGCCTTCGGCTCGTTTCTTAAACCCACACTTGTGTTGTAATGCCCTTCATTATGCACGGTCGCATAAACTACTATTCCGAAATGGGGGTATGAAAATGATCATAGAGGGTTGTATTGATAACTTTCAGGATTATAGCTCTGTTAAGCCACGTTTGTTACGGTCGCGAATCATATTTTATTCAACATACATCAACCTGACACAGACCTGTATAAAAAATAAAAAATTTGAATTTAGAAGGCTATCCTGGCCGCCAAAAAAACTCCATTTTGTGGCGGAAAAGTAAAATTTATTGTTTATGGTCAAAATGTATAGAAGTAGAGAAGTGATTTAAATTTTAATGGCGCACTAAAATGTTATTATCATCTTGATGTATGTGTAAATGTTAACACAAGAGCGTTATGCATTTTTTATTGTTGTTGTTTCCTTATAATTGGCAGTACGAAGATGGCGTGGAATTTATACCTACTCACTTTAAATTGTTAATGGCGGGTCCGAGAAATGTAATCAAAGTTTCATCGGAAATAATTTCGGTAAATGCCAGATATATCGTTACGTGATTGTTGGTAGGTCATGATAAATACGAACATGACATGAAGAGGAATAATCATGTAATTTTGTAACTAAGTGGGTATGTAATTATGTATCACTTGGATATAGGCAACGCAAAAACGCCCTACGAAACAACTTTTTTTTTTGGGTGAACAATCACGTTATATGGTAAAACTCAAATTAAAGAACACCAACTACTATGCTTGATGAATTGTAAACTAGTTATAACATTAAAAAATAACGTGTGAAAAATTTGCAGAATGTTGACCTCCAACATATCCGTAACTAGAAGGTTCCCAAGCGTAGTCTCACAAAAAAACTGATCGCAATGAAGGGAAGAACAAGTATCTTTCGGTTTCCTTAATAGTACATTGTTATCCAAGGGGTGAAAGTAACTTATTTAGTCCCAAGACGCGGTTTGGCGCCCAAGCGAAGCGCGAGCGCTAACAGCTCGAGGGGCTAAATAAGTCTTTAACCCGAGGTAAACACTGTGCTTTTCATTACGAATACAAGGAAAATAAAAACAAAAACACGAAACCACTCGAAAAAACAATAAAGATCGGATTGTAGCTTTCCCGCCTATTTTGTTTTTTTTTCTGTGGCCGGCTATTCAGCCTGTATTTTCACTATCGTCACTGTAAAAATAGTAAATATTTTGCCCAATCTTTGTTATTTTAAAGAAATATTTGTAACTAAATTTTAACTAAGTTATTTAAAAAAAAACTTTAATTTAAACTGAATTGCATGTTAAGTATTTCAATTTTATATCGCGCTGTAATTTACAGGCTGTATAGAAGTCGGAACATGGTTCAATAGAAATGTCAAAATAGAACTAGTTTTTTTTTAATAATGTGACAGCTGTCAGTTGAAAGCGATTCAAAGTAAATAGTGTGATTGATTGATTGTGTGAGTGTAATAGTGCGATTGCGAAGTAATACTTTTCAGCCCGTTCCTCAGGCAACTTCAGACCTACTTTCCGAGTATGAGCAATGAAAAGGTGTTTTTCCATCCAGTTTTAATGCTGACTTGGTTGTCGCACGTTATTCACGGGGACCGTAGAAAGCTCGCACTTTTGTGAGTCCCCCATAGCTACAGCATCAGCTTGTCGCATGTTGTATTATCCTAAAAAAAGGAGTGTATTTGAGGGCAAAATAAAATGAATGAGTACTGCAATATGAGTATCAAATTTAAGGACTCATCATGAGGAATTTAAAATGGTATAAAAACATGACAATATTTTAATAAAAAAAAAATGCGTTAGTTATTTAAGTATCTCGAAAAGATACTCGCGGATGCCGTAGGTTTGTGAAATTACGCCAGTGATAAATTTACACCAAAATAAATAAAATACGAATCATATTAAAATCGTAACTAAAAGGTGTAAAAAAAATATAAGTACTTAATCAAAAGAAAGCTTTTATATTTTTGCATTTGTATGCACGTTATGTCCCTGCGACAAATCAATACATTTTCTTTCTCTATACCACTTTTCGGCTACAGTTTCAAAGTTTCAATGGTGTTTAGGTGTTTACCCTAAACCGAGTAGAACATCTAACTAAACGAATAGGTCAAACTGCTACAATCTGTCAAAAATCTCTATTTTCAACTTTATGGCCAAATTATAAGGTTCAAGGTTACTTGGAAAAATATGTCAGTTTTGGGTAGCTGTTGTTTATGACAATCAGCAGTGCGTTCCGAGATAGACTGTAAACGATATGATGTCCATAAACCCGTTCCGAGATACCGTGAGCGCGATCATAAGCGCGATATCGATGTTCCTTGAGTCGTCATAGATGACGTCATGACACGCGCCATCTTGCGATTACACCGACCATGCCCCAAAGAAATATCACCGTGAGCGCTGTCAAATGACCTAATGACAGATCTTGGCTGTCATAATTGTGAAATTTAAAACGGAACGCAAAATATTGCTGTGAGCGCTGTGAGTGATTATGTCGTATCTCGGACCGCACGGCAGATATAGAAACAGTTACGCATTACATAACATTGCGTGTACCTACGAAGGAAAATAGAGGTTAATAAACCTCTGTTCTTAAAAAGAAAGTAAAAAAAAAATACGTTATGTAACTGACGGTACTTTCACATACGGCCTCACGTCAAATAAAACTATGTTTTAACGTTATCATAATATGGTATACTAGCTTCTGCCAGCGGCTTCGCCCGCGTGAAGTTTCAAAAATGTCCCATGGGATCTTACTACCGGGATAAAAAGTATCCTATGTGTTAATCCAGGTTATAAACCATCTGTGTGCAAAATTTCATCCAAATCCGTTCAGTAGTTTTTGCGTGAAAGAGTAACAAACATCCATACATCCATACAAACAAACTTTCGCATTTATAATATTAGTAGGAAGTAGGATATTTAGAAATTACGTGAGGCATGCATGCCGTGCTAGGGCTTCCTGACGCCTTTTACCTAGGCTTAAGTATTACCTAAGTCTAGAACCCAAGGTTGATATGACACGGCACTGTCTCAACTTGTAATACCTTTTGTTTCCGAAGGCCATTCTTGTTGTCGTTTTTTAGAACAAAACTAGTTTAAAATATAGTGCCAAACAGGTTCTTAGCATTGAAGTTGTCATTAAGAAGTTCAAGATCAAAAAATTTACGTATTTGGATCTTTGCCAAGACTGCTCTCATAGAGCCTTATGAAACCGTAAATGTAGAAGGTGATAAGGAGACATCAGCTTTAAAAAGAGATGTCATCTTTTTACAGTACCTAAATGTCTAGATATCCATACAGTTTTCGTCTATTATTGACAGGACTTTTCGTCTTGATATCATAGTCTAACTAGAAATTAAACTTCTTCATATTTTTTGTCAACTTTGTACCATTGTAAAGCGTCTGCACACGCCATCTTCAGTTTTTAAAAGCGATGGTCGCTGTCCTAGCAGAAACATAATCTGTCTATGTATAATGTTCCCACTGCTGGAACACACGGCCTTCTCTATTTTGCCAAAAGCCGACAAGCGAGCACAGTTGGAGTTGGTAGATGACAATATGTGCGTTTTTTTTTTTTTTTAATCTCTACTTACTTGCATAGTTAGGGTGCGTTACTACCCAAGGAGTTTAACCAGAGAGCCAAGAGAAAGTGACAATGATAGCATCAGCTGTCTAGCCTTTTCCTTAATAAGTTGGGGTCGGCCGGTCTACTCCGATTCAGCTGAATACCAGTATTTGACATGGAGCGACTGCCTATCTGACCTCCACAACACAGTTAGTACTGGGTAATACTTGGTAAGACTGGTTGTCAGACTGTCGGGCCGTTGACATAAATTAAGCGCTGTCCTTAGTTACTTTGATGTTTTTATTTTATTGTATTTTTATTTTTATTGTATTTTTATTTTTATTGTATTTTTATTTTTATTATTTTAATTTTTATATTTTAATTTTTATTTCTATTATTATTTTATATATTTTTTTTATTTTTTTTTATTTAGTTAAATGTTGTAGATGTAGATGTTGTTGTGTTTTTATTGTGGTGCAAATATGAAATTGTTTTAGAAGCCAATGACAATAGTCTAGGCCCCGGTTATTCTTCAATGCGGTATAGTTTGAACTTATAACCGTTTAGGGTTAATAACCCACAGCTAACTTCGCGTGTCAGTAGAGAACTTTTTCAGTAAAATAGGAGTTCATTGCCTAAGCTAGACTTACCTTAAAAATACTAATTTAATGTTTATTTGATGTGATGAAGCATAGTTGCGTGTAGTCTAACTAATCATTAAAAATGTATCGATACTAAAGTACCTATTCTGGTTGGAGGTTGAAATTGTTTTGAGATAACTGTTGGGTTCAAAGACAGCGGATTCAAACTCGTTCTAGAAGTTTAGAGTCAAACGAAAAAAAAAGTGAAACTAGGTTCTACTTTTGACTTTAAACGAGTTACGCTGTAAGTAGTCTGGCTGGTTTTTGCATGCCTTGCACATGTGGGAATCCGCTGGATGCGCGTCGCACGAGACCGGTCAATGCGGGACACTTAGGGGAGATCTGTGTCCAGCAGTTGACGTCTTTCAGCTGAAATCATAATGATGTCGTTTGACCACCAAATAGACACTATTTTACGAGTTGTGTGTAATCTGTGGTTGTGTTAAAAAATAGAACAGAATTCTTGTTTTTTTTTTTCGGAGCTTGTAGCCGACGTCCTTCAACCTATATATTAACTTGAACGTAAGTAATAACCAGATATCGTTGATGCTGTAAGTAGGTAATTAAAACACTTATCGTTCAATGTCACAGATCACATGGATGCACTTAGTCGCATGACGCTTGGAATAATCTGCACAGTACTCGTACCAGTACTTACACAAATTATCCTTCTGAACTGAAGGTGCGGTCAACCTTCAGTGTTTATTGTAGCTATAGAACCCATCACATGAAGCTACTGCAACTTGTCACATTTCTGTTATACAGGGTGTAAACAACCTCTTCACGTAGCCGTAAACCAAGCATTCTGTACATCAAACTAACTTTATGCAAAAAATATTGCTGGGAAACTACTTACTTTTTTGGGGTGAAAAATCATGTTTTGTGGTAGAACTCAATGTAACGCACTCAAAACATTATGCTGGATGAATTGTAAATGTAATGTAAATGTAAGTACTTGGATTGGTAGGCAGGGGGGAGAAACTTCCATACATTTTCGTCAAACAAAATTTTCATAGATAGTGCTGCCATCTGTATGTTCAAGAACACAAACTTTTCAACTGTTTGACTGTTCAGTGAAGTAGATAGCCTAGCAGTGACAGCGGTTGCCTTGTGAATAATAGTTCCCAAGTTCGAATCCGTAGTCAAGAATTACTTTTTGTATTTATTTGGTTGAACAGAAACAAACAGTGCCATCTAACAGTTGAGGTACACTGTTTTAAAAACGAAAACCAGAGTTGCGCATCCATCTTGTATTATATAGTGTATTATCTATGTTGGAAGTCCAGTATTATGATGGCATCATCTTCATCATCAGCCTATAATGTTCCCACTGCTGGGACACAGGCCTCTTCTCAATGAGAGGGAATGGGCTATAATCTACCACGCGGGCCCAGTGCGGATTGGTAGATGTCACATGTCTTCGAATTTTTGGTTCTAGGACATGCCGGTTTCCTCACGATGTTTTCCTTCACCGTTTTGAGAGCAGTGGTGATGAAATAAACTACACAAAGTAATACGCTTGTCTGGGTTCGAACCCACGACTTACTATTCGTAAGTCGGGGCCGCCACCACTGGGCCACCGCTGCTCGATGATGGCAGACCAAACTGTGTTAAAGTAAACCAGTCAGAAAATGTTTGTCCAAATGCTAAAATCACTCGTAACGAGGACAAACAGCAGTTTCTCGATAAACCGGAAACGCGTCAAGTCATGGATCATTGCATGTCACCTTTGAGCAGGGCTGACCATGATTTGTATGCTGTGGGTAAATTGACAAGGTGATGTCCGAATTCTAAAACCAAGACAAGTTTATAAATATCGTGACCGTAAAATTGTCAAACACGTTAGATTGTATTACAACTAGAGATATTGTAAACTCTCGAAAGATTGTCAAACGAACATACTGCTTCCAATATAATGCATTATTTTTCGGTAGATTGTAATCTATAGAAGTGAAACCGTAATATTGTGTAAAGTATGAGATGGAAGTCAACTCGCGCTGTGTGCAGGAGGGGAAGTGGAAGGAGGGGTACCCCTTGCCCATGGTACCACTCTCATAAAAAAAAAAATAGTACCATTCCCAAGAAATACCGATTAATATACCCTAACCTGAAAACACTTTATACATATATGTACTTACCCCTAAAAAGCGTAGTCGACGGAGCCCCGCTATGTGGGGCGTCTATTTCTGTCTGCAGGGTTTTGCAGAAACCTAACCTAACTTAACGTGGTGGTGCCCCAAGTCCCGATTATGGCGGCAGAGATACTTCCATGCATGCATTTCACAATATTATGGTTTCACTTCGATAGATTACAATCTACCGAAAATCGTTATATTGTAAGCAGTATGTTCAGTTGACAATATTTCGAGTTTACAATCTCGCTAGAGAGATTACAATCTAACGTGTTTGACCATTTTACGGTGACATGTATACTGAACGCGATTAGCCAATGGAAACGCGAAAATTAGTTAATTAATAGCTCATCATCTTAGTTTACATTTGTGCTAAAGAGATTTACAAGAGCGGATATTGGGAATATTTTCACATGATCTCGTACATTTGAGATTTGGACTCACGAATGCTGCCCGCCTGGGTGTGGTATGCGGTATATGACAATAGATAGAACGATTTGTTACTAAGTAGTAAATTACGATTTTCGTGGCCTTTGAATGTTTTTGTATGTGCTGATTTCGTTCGGCTTCGACGGCTCTTAGATTACTGACAACTTATAGGCCTGAATTCCTGTTGCGCTCGGTCGCGTACGGTCGGTCACATACGTCAGCGTAATAGGAGGACGAATTCAAACTACCTACCTTTAGTTCCGACAAACACGCTCCGCGGTACAAGGAGCCCCTGAGAAATTACAAAAATTACGAGTCGCGTTGATCGGCACGTTGTGTTGCATTTAACTTTAATGCCTTTACTCTCAGGGGGGCGAAAATGGTCGCCTTAGCAGAATCATAACAGAAAAAATAATACGAATGACGGTACAGTTCACAAAATAGTCACAAAATGTAAAATCATTATTATAATGTATGACCATTTTTAGAATTTTAACGTGATTCATATTATTATACTCGTATTTATGATTTGGCCCCCGAAGTTTAGGCCCCCGGGCCTTATGCTAGGCTCACATTGGCGGGGTTCGGCAAACTATTTTAGTGTGGTAAACAGAGAGAGCTGGACATTCAGCATACCTTCATTTCTCTCGCACACCGTAATGATTCGCCGTGTACTGCCAATGTGGTCCTAGCATTAAGCAGCATCCCCACTGGGGCCGCGCGGCTCCAAGTGGGGAAGTCGCTTTAGAAATCCTAGGATATCAAACTTGAGCTTTGTCATCACAAGTTGGTAAAATACATAGGTAAGTCACTTCTAGAAAAGGTTACACCTCCATCGTTTAACAGCTGGTAAGAAAGCGATAATTTTCAGCGTTGTTTTTACCTATTTATCCATAATTTAAAAACTAAAAGTCAAAAGCCATGTAATATTTCTTGACTGCAACAATGTCTAGACATATTATCTTAGTTGTAAACTTAGCTAAGCCTAGACACCGTGTCCACTAATTGAATCTAGTTCGTAATGAGCGCAATTTTCCAAAACTTTCTCTAACATCGCTTTTATTCTTGCTTGCTGCACTGTTGTCAAGTAGCCTATCTGAACTAATAACGAATCTTTGCCTATTTTAAATGCTTCATTGGATAAAGTAAGTATTGAGAAAGCTGAGGTTTTCATTGTCTGCTTTAGCCTTGTTTTATGTGTTGTAAAATTGTTAGATGTAATTTTGCTGTGGTGATGATTAATGACTTCACATGAATGTCTAATGGCAGTTTCCAATTAAAGTGTCGTACCTCAAAGACGGGAAATTAAGCACCCCGTTGGACGTTCGGCACAATGCCGAAAAATATGCTACACGTATAATAGTCCGGACTCGGTGCAACAATTAATGTGGACTTGTACCAAAAACTCGCATTATAAACGATAACTGTCGCTACCCGCACTAACTGTAGCTAAATGTCATATATGACGCATACCATAATACAGGACTTCACTTCATTCATTCACGTTCGATTGTTTTGCCTATCACATGTCTAAGGCCCGTATTACAGAACATCGCTCAATACTCAAGCGTTGCTTAAAACTAGTTTCAACCAATCAAATGGCTTGAATCTAGTTTTAAGTAATGCTTGAGTATTGAGCGATGTTCTGTAATACGGGCCTAAATGCCGTTTTCTATAGCTTACTTACGTATAACTGTCAGTTCATATGCCCACGTCTCGTAGTCTATCGGTGTTTCTATAAACAAAGTTAGCTTAAAATATCCTGTCCGCGTCGAAGCAAGGATGCTTTTCTATGGCTTTCTTGTTTCTAACCGTCCGTAATCTAAATGTCAAACAGACAGAGATAGCAATCTGCCGTTAGCTGTTAGTAAGTTATTAAAAAATGGCCATTAAACCGAAACGAAGCGATGGTCTTTTTCTCTTTTGGTGATTCCGTAACGATCAGTTTGTTCACTCCTGAGGCCCTACTCTCTAACGCTTCGGCCGTATATTCGGATCTATCCGTCTGTCTCACTCCCACTCATCTGCAGACGTGCGCAATATAGACGGATAGATCCGAATAAATTGACGAAGCGTTAGGGAGTAGGGCCTCTGTGGCGTATCGATTGCAAAAACAATGTAATTAATTGATTTCCACAGGCAGGCCCCTGTATTCTGAAATATTCCCATAACAATTGAATCATATACATAAGACAATAAGCCATCATTAATGTTTTTACAGAGCTAATAAACTACACGCAACCTGTCTACGTCTGGAGAGATGACCCCAACTCCAGGCAGAATACCATCAAGGAGATCATTGAAAGGGCTACTTCCAAAGAGGACTGGCCACAGGTTAGTACTGATAGAAAAACAAAAAAACAAAAAATCAAATAGATAGGAGTCTTTTGGCCTCGGACTACTGTCCGAGGCCAAAGGGCTTGTATCTCAGCATGGTGGTATAACATTTAAAAAAAAACGTCACAGCGTTCTTTAGTCAATTTATCCCACAAAGGTGGGACCCTGTGATCTACTTCGGACCCGTTGACCAAAGTTGATCGTCCACTGCTATAGTTTATCATGGTGTTTTGTACTTAGATGACAATGTCAGGAAATTGTATGGAAGACAAGATGGCCGCGTTGGATCTGATTAAACCGGCGCACAAATAGAACCGCTCAGCATTATAAAACTTGACACACACTAGACCGTGTGGGGTCCGAGCCTAGTGTCGAGCGTGCAATTTTGTATGGACTTTAGACTACTTATTTACCTGCAGATTGATTACTGAAAATGGTTTTTTTTTTTCAGTATTTTTTTTGTTGCTGTGAGAATTATTCATAATACAGGGTGCAATTGAATTACCTAGCACGACACCACGACATACTTGCTTACTTGAACTTTTAAAACAACGGTAATAAATAAAATATAAATATTGCTGGGCATAACACACGTCGCTATCGTCGGGGACACCATTTTTTTGAAAATATATACATGTGGAGCTCGTGGCTGAATAATAACAGCGGCTCGGGCCGATCTTTAGGTTAAGTCGTTCCTAGGTTTTGGATGGGTGACCACCCTTAAATACCGACTTTCCTTCGTGCCTCGGAAATCACAAACTCATTAAGTACTTCAATACTAATATTATAAAGAGTAAAGATTTGTATTTTTAGTATGAAACAGATAAACTTAAAAACTACTGGAAATTATTGAACATTTTTTTCAGCAATGGATAGCTACTTTATCAGCGAGTGACTTAGGCTATATTTTATCCCCGTACTCGGGAACGGGAACGGAAACTACGCGGGTGAAATTAATAATAAAAAAAGTAATGTAGTTACAGCACCCGGTGGGTTACTCGGCGTGCTTATGTAAGCCTCGTGTGTTCCCAGAAGTGCACCGGTCTGTTCTTATACACGTTCTTTGCTCCAATAATATACAAACGGTTGAAATAGTGGTATTTCGGTTGCTTATTTGTTTCGTATTTTGTATGCCAAATCAAGAGAACAAACACAATTACACACTAATTGTACTGGTAGGTTTCAGAGTTGAGAATTTGAAGTTCATTAGGTACAAATATCAAACTCTACTTTACTAATATATTGGAAATCTATTAAAGTATCCCTTGAACTGTGACCCCGACCGAATCGGTCTGACGCCTATTGTTTAACTATTGTGTCTACTTCGCTAATAGTTGGCGGGATACTTTATGGTAATACCTTTTTGGGAGCATAAAGAACAGGGTGTAAAGCTCTTCATCCCCCATAGAAAAGGGAGGATCCTCCGACCAGACGGGTGTTATGTCTGGTGGACTACTGCCCGACGGTTGTTGTCGGGTTCATATGCTCTTAAGTCGCGGAGAATGTTGCTTGCGCGATGTAGGAATTCTGACGTATTTCGTTTGATAGTTTATCACCTTTGTCATAGATGTCGCTGTAGTACTTTTTATTCAATGTAGCTGAAGTACTTTTTGTAGTGCTGCTACACCTTTATGTGGTGGCGTCTGTACTTTTATGGTATGGCCACTTTGTTCAAGGTGGTTAGGAATATAAATTTTATTTCTGTGGTTTCTGCACAAGTTATGTAGTTTATGTCAAAATTGAGTTCGATAGGTTCTCAAATTCTCAATTTAAAGTTTCTTAATTCAGAAACCGCGCCTCAGACCATTAAAAATTAATGGTTCGAGTTTGGGGAGTCTACCAGCGCAGGTACTTCTGGACAGGTAGACATCTCACAGGCAGCTGACAGAGATGATACTTAGACCTGAATTCCTGCTACGCTGACATCGGTCGCGTATGGTCCTTTGCGTACTTCAGCGAGAAAAACAGCAGCAGTATGGCGCTATATGGAACACAATGTATACCCGTACCTGCGACCGACGTACGCGACCGACATCAGCGTAGCAGGAATTCAAGCTTTAACAAGGCCGAACTTTTACCGAACCGAGCCGTCGCGTCCGGCATGCTTAGCGTGATCAGCCTAAAATCTTGGAACTAACTGCGGGTTCGTGTTAGTCGCTGTAGATCCAATCTGGCTAGATTGAGTATTTGACCCGTCTCGAACATAATGCTAGTGTAGAGCCTTACACAGCATATGCCACATCTTACCCCGTATTCACAAACGTTCGACTCGTTTCCGATTCGACAACTCGTAGGTATATCTGTCTTCATCTGGCATTACGAAAACAACCGAGATAGACATACGACTTTCCGAATCGGAAGCGAGTCGAATGGTTGTGAATAAGGGGCCTAGTCTCCTGACCGTCGTTCACTACTAACTGTGACCGCCGTGGAAACGGGGATGTCGACGAAGAATCGACAAAATTACATGAACAAAAGAAATCTGCCATTTTGTCGATTCTTTCTTGGAAGAAACCCGTTTCTATGGTGGTCAGGCTACGCGGGCTGGAGTCCAATTGTGTGAGCTTTGTCTTCTTACTTGATTCAAGAAGAGGCCAATAACGTCCCTGCGGGAACACAGTTGTGTGTTCTAGCAGGGAACTCCTTTTTCTGAGAATGGGGGGCTAAAATCCACCAGTTGGGCCCATCATCATAATCATCTGCCTAGCCTTTTACCAACTATTTTGGGATCAGCTTCCAGTCCAACCGGATACAGCTTAATACCAGTATTTTACATGGAGCGACTGCCTATCTGACCTCCACAACCTGGGTTGTGGAGTACTGGGTAATACGATACCCCTTGGTAAGACTGGTTCTCAGCCTTCTCGGGCCACTGACTACCTGTAACGACTGTCATCAATCGATCCCAATGCCTCTAAAAATAACCATTGATCGTTTTTACTTTCCAGGTCCTGATATTTCCGGAAGGGACTTGCACGAACCGTTCGTGCCTGATCACGTTCAAGCCGGGAGGATTTTACCCTGGGGTGCCGGTGCAGCCTGTCACCATCCGGTACCCTAACGCGAGGGATACCGTCACTTGGACCTGGGAAGGACCTGGCGCGTGAGTACTCGCTTTCTGTTACAACATAATTTGGCTACTACAGTTCCCATTGTCAGGGTTAATACCTCCTTTATTTGAGAGGATCTTTTATCATTATCATTGGATGAAAGGTCTTCAAAATAAAAGAGAACGTTATTCTGGAGCACGCTCGTTTATCTTAGACTTCATCTATCTGATCTATAGCGATAGATCAGTTTGACGAGGTCTAAACTTGATTAAGTGGTCCATCGTTCGTTATTGAGTTTAAGAGCAGGTCCAATGCGTTCTTTTTTGGTACTTTATACGAATTGGTCAAGAGGAGGGCCTGCTTTTAATCTCAGCCTAGAAAAATAATTGAAAATTATGCAAGCCTTTTTCAGTCACAACAATTTCATACAGAGAAGAATATCTAAAGACTTTTCTCAGAAACTTCCTTGCAAGTACAATCAATTCTTAGATAATGAAAAATGATGAGGGCAAAAAAAATCAAAGACCAAAAATTGTATTGCATCATCTTCTGGCACACGGCCGAATAAGCAATACGTAACTCAAAAGAACCTAGAGTCCCAAAAAGAACCCAGAAACACAATTTTAACTACCCCACACCTATTTTTAGAGTTCCCCTGTTGACGACATTCACATCGTTTACGCGACCGACGCACGCGACCAACGTCAGCGCAACAGGAATTTAGGCCTTAATTTACTTTTCCTTCAAAAAATTTCAGTCTTAAGCTGCTGTGGCTGACGCTGACTCAGGTGCACAGTTCGTGTGAGATTGAGTTCTTGCCGGTGTACTACCCTAGCGAGGAAGAGAAGAGGGACCCGAAGTTGTACGCCAGGAATGTTCGCGATGTCATGGCTAAGTAAGTGCTATAGTCATTTTCAGCCACATCAAAATCAGAATCAGATCTTTATTTGCTTTGAATGTAGGTACAGGTATAAGATGTTGTATATAATTGATGAGATCGGCTACAGTCTACCTTACGGCAGGCAAATTATTACATAAATTAAAATATTATTAAAATCAAAACAATTTCAACATAAAACAACACAGCAATTAAATTGAATTAGATAAACAAAACATCTAGGAGGTGTCAAGGCACGAACCTTCAAAAAGCAGTGAATGAAACATTCTGTAAATCAAAGTAGGGTCTTATCACACTCGCGAATTTCAAGCGAGTGGAAAGCCGGTTACATTGAGTTCTACCAAGAAACATGATTTTTCACCACAAAAACGGGGCCCGCAGTTAGTTAAGAGATTTATAGAATGGCCCCTTCAACTCAGTGGTCAAATTCGGACCCATCAGCAAAAAATATAAAAAATTATAGATTTTTGTGCACTTTCAGAGCTCTTGGCGTTCCTGTTCTGGACTACACTTACGACGACTGTCGGTTGATCGCCCGCGCTAAACAGCTTGGCATTCCTTGCGCGGCCTCCACCAGGGAAGTCAGCGAGATCCGAGCACAACTAGGGTAAATTTTATAAGAACACCGTGTTTATATTTATTTGTTTTTATTTTTATTTGGTTTACACTTTTTATACCATTTACGGGTTTTCAATGAGAGGTTTTCTTTTTGTTTATTAAAAAAAAAACATGGTTTCCAGGAACTTTGTAGATGGCGTTTATTACGTTTCTAGGTGCCAAAACTAAAACGCTGAGAAAAAAACCTTGCGTCTCGTCACATACGCTCGTTGACTGACACTCTCGTTTGCTTAAGCTTCCGAACATTCCATCCAAGTGAAATGATGTGACGTTCCGTTCCTTGCAGGAAACCTAACTTACTAAGTTCAGCGCCATCTATCCAGCGACTAGGGAAGAGTTTAAAAAGTAAATCCCTCATTGTTTCATTTTGGCTATAATTTCTTTAAAATACGACTGGGTAACGAATATTTGGACACCGATATCTGTCGCACTTATAAACTTGATTAGGCTGCGATCGGACACCAAAAACATTTTTATTACCACAGAGCCATCTACAGCGCCATGTATGCAAACAAATGCACTCGTGTTATGCAAATAAATGATTTGCATTTGTATTTGTATCGTTTTTAAGTGGAAGCTGGCCTTAAAAAACCTCATTGTTTTTCTTAATTTAGGCGAATAATACGAGTGTCATTTAATTTACTCCCTACAGCCTGGAGCGTTCCCAGCTGGAACTGCACGTAGCAGCTGCGGGTCCTGCGGGGAGGCCGAGCTGGGTGGGCGGCGAGGAGTTCGCGCGCCGCCTGGGAGTACCCCTGGACTCGCGCACGCAGAGGCTCTTCGATATCTTCATGCAGGTCGGTACCAGTACCTCTTGTACCTGGCTGCGACGTCACGTCACTGGAAAAATCTGATGCGAATAAAAAGCCAACCAAAGGGCTTTGGAATAATTTGTATGATGCGTGGCCGCATTTTCCTCCGCTATTTTTCGCATAAGACCTACATTAATCGATAGCTGGTACCAATATAAACTAGTTTTTATGAGGCAAAATGTTCTAAAGGGTCACGCTTCCGAGATATGAGCAATCAAGTTTCATTCACTGATGGCATCTTCGGCACAAGTTCGATTTGATCAGACACGCATAAAACTTGAATCAATCGATAGCTGGTATTAATACAAACAAGTTTTGTATGAAACAAAACGTTTTAAAATGTTACGTTTCCGAGATATGAGCTATCAATGTTAAAATCCATTTACTGATAGCATCTTCAGCACTATTTTGACTTGATCAGACACGCAAAAAAACGTGTATCAATATATAGCTGGCATACAAGCTTTTTTTGAACCAAAATCTCCTAAAGCGTCAAGTTTCCGACATTTAAGACCATGTTCACTGAAAAGATAACGGTCTGATTATCTAAAAACAGCTGTTACTGTGACATGTTCCCATACAAAAATGTGTTTGTATACAGCTGTTTTTAGATAATCAGACCGCATCTTTTTGGTGAACATTGCATGGACCTTAACCTTTTGAATGTCTTAATTAGAGACACAATAGTAAGACAATAGCTTAAGTCGAACTGTGTAACTTAAGACATTCTAGAAGTTAAGCTATCAAAGTTGTGCAAGGCAGCGATCATAACGCCATAATAATATATTTCGACAACTTGACATTACACTTTAGAACGTTTTTTTTTCATAAAAACTAGATATTAATAGTAAAAAAGTACTTGTGAAAAAGTGGGAACTTTGACCTCCAATATTTCCGAAGGTGGAAATGATCGCAATGTCGGGGAGAACAAGTGCTTTTCGTCTTGTGGTGGTTCAAACTTCTGTTAAAACACAGATTACTACAGATGTGTCACTACGCGGTGTAGGTATAAAACGGCACGCACCCACGCGCACACCGCTCGGGGGTCGCTACAGTCGGATCCCGCGCGCCCCCCGTATCGCACGCGCTCCGTATCGTAATTATTATTCTTACGTGTGATTACGTGCAAGTAAAAGTGAAGATAATAAAATATGAAGACAAGCAAATACTGCATAGCTTTTAGTTGCCTAAACGACAACAGTGATAAGAGCCTCACGTTTCATAAACTACCGCGTGACGTCGAAAGGTAAGGAAAATAAGTGAAAATACCGACAGTAACGCTTTCATGGCGTTAGCGTCAGCTAAACCAAAATAAACTCTCGCGCGTAATCATTCAGTACATTTTTGCTTAATATAAATAATAATAAAATAATAATAATAATTGGGCGATGCGGCTGCCACTTAAAATGTACTCTATTCTCTCGTGCAAAGATTTTACATTTGTTTGATTGTTTTTAGGACGTGACAGATCTGTAGTAATCTGTGGTTAGAATAAAGTTCAAATCAGCATGCAATACAAAGTGGTTGTTACGTCAGTCACTGTGGGCCAAATAGTGCGAAATGAGTGGTTTCGATCGATTTACAAAAATTCTATTGATTGGACTAAAACAATACACAATAATGCTAATATATTGCTTGTAGAATTATTTGTGAAAAAATCAGAATGATCACATGTATTTTAGTATGTTTTTTTTGGTTGAAATATTTTTTTAGAGATAAGTTCGTGATTTTTTTTATCGAGTCAAATTAATTGTATTATGTTTTCATACCAGCATATAATTATCCTGAAGAATCCTACTTCCTACTAATATTATAAATGCGAAAGTTTGTGAGGATGGATGTATGTTTGTTACTCTTTCACGCAAAAACTACTGAACGGATTTGGATGAAATTTTGCACACAGATGGTTTACAACCTGGATTAACACATAGGATTTTTTATCCCGGTAGTAAGATCCCATGGGACAATTTTGAAACTTCACGCGGGCGAAGCCGCTGGCAGAAGCTAGTATCATATATTTTTCTGGTTTTGTTTATTGCCGTGACTTTTAGGCATTATAAAACACGTGTGTATAGCTCATGTAATCGCCTTAACTATTTGTACTATAACTTAAGATAAACTTTGAATCAGAATAAAAACTGTATTTTCAGCGGTCGAGTGGCCTGGTGTACTTCCCTGACTATCTGCTACATGCTGCCTTCCTGTCGCTGCAGCACGCGCCCTTAACGCAGCTTCTGTCCGTCGCATTTAAGGTAGGTATCATAATCGTCTTTTTATATTTGTCTCAGTCATACTATCCCCTGTGGCCACATCCTGCCCCATACGGCAACATTATTGCCATCATATGGGCGCATATACAGACTCTGTGGGTGCTAATGAGAATAAAGGTCGTGGCTCACTTCACAAGCACCGCACCAGCACGGCACCAGCACAGCTCCTGACCGGCGTCACCTCGAATATAGGCTACGGCGCGCGGCCCGCGCGCCGCAAGCGAGGTGTAAGCACGTGATCCCCTCGCTTGCCGCGCGCGGTCGCCTCGCTTGCGCCGCGCGGGCCGCGCGCGGTCCCCTCGCCGTCCGCAAGGCGCAAGCTCACAGTCCGCACGCTGGTAGTAATAGTCCAGGAGGTAGCATTGTATTTTAGGGAATTATCTCTAGTAATTATATTTTGTTGACTGACTGAGAATTTTTTTTTAATTCAGTGTATGTAAATTATTTTTTAAAATAGTTTCACATAACTTGGGAGTCTTATCATAATAGTAATGGTTTTTTAAATAGCGCCGCCAGGTTTATGTATTGCAGCATCGTGACCAATTATATATATAGATATTTTCTGGGAGTCTAACCGAACTAGGTTTAGTGTCGTGGCCTCTCTAACTAAATTTGTAACTGGCTATACATTAAACAAAGAGTACCCACGACGTAGAGAAGCACGACGGCGCAATGACGTTGTTTCGCGGGCCACTCGGCGTCCGCGCGCGGTCCCCTCGCTTGCGGCGCGCGGACGCCGCGCCGCCCGCGAGGCGAGGCGTATGGTAGCGGCAAGCGCGTTGACCACCCGCCGTAAGCTTTTTCATATGGACATTCAAAAATATGTTATGCGACACACGATTTAATGCTCTTATTTGAATGGCAAGTAAATTGCTGGGTTGGAGCGGTGCTAGTGCGGTGCTTGTCAAGTGAGCCACGACCTATAGGCTAGTTTCCACCATCAATAAATTGCAAATCTATTTAGTCCGTCATTCAGAGTATTGGAAAATAATAGTCACATATTTTTTGTTTTTGTAAATCGGGAGTGGGGGCTCGTGACGTCAGAACGCACAACATATTATACCACGGCGTGACGTATTGAGAATTTTAAAAGCGTCGTATCTTCGTAAATTTTGGTTTATTTAACAAAAGAAAAAATACGGGACAAATATTTTTTGTTAATTTAACTGACGAACTGACCAGTCACAACTGACAGCGCCCGTTCACGAACATGACGCATGGATCAGCACCATTCAGCTCAACCACTTTGAAGGGAGCTAAATGGTCCGACACACACGCCATTATCAGCGAGATATTTGAGAGAGCATGACATACTCTCAACCGCCAGGGCACATTCTAGTCAAGAAAAGACGTAGGTTTCCAGTGAATGATAGTTTTCTAGTACATAGTCATCGTCATCAGCCTTTTTTAATGTTCCCATTGCTGGGACAGGCCTCTTCTCTATGAGAGGGAATGGGCTATAATCCACCACGCGGGTGGTGATAGTACAAATTACACAAAGTAATGCGCCTGTCTGGGTTCGAACCCACGACTTACTGCTCGTAAGTCGGCACTGGGCCACCGCTGCTCTCAACATAGTACATAGTACTCACACAAAATGGGCTATTCGTTTATATAATACTAAACAAATTGAATCTATACAATGCAAAGATAGTTGTACACTCTTCAGCAGCTCCAACAATAACATTTACTGCTATCAATTTATGCGTCCCTGTCCTTGTGAAGCAGGACCAGCATTAAGCCAAGCATTTTTATCAGCGATATAATCGCTCAACTTGTAATATGCTGGCTAACATAGTGTGCGTTCAATGCATGTTTTAAAAATCGCCTCATTATGTGAGTTACCCATGTTTTTTGCAGTTATACGACAGCAGTCGCACTGGGCGGCTGAACCTGGCCAACTTCGAGGAGCTGGCGACGCGTTGCCTCGGGCTCTGTCAAGAGGATGCACACAACACCTTCCAGCAAGCTGATCTGGATGAGAAGGGATACTTGACTTACGGTAAGCTGATGTTCTACAACTATCATCATCATCATCTGGGGTCGGCTACCAGTCTCCACGAATGCAGCTGAATACCATTACATACCGAGTTTCCTCTGTGCCTCGGAAAGCACGTGAAGCAGATGGTCACGGCTGTCATTTGTGGATCTTTGACAGTCGTGACAGGTAGTCAGTTGCCCAAACAGTACTAACTGGGTTGTGGAGGTCAGATAGGCAGTCGAAATAAAATTCTGGTATTCATCTGCATCGGAGTAGACTGGAAGCCGATCCCAACATAGTTTGAAAAAGGCTAGTAGAGCAAAACCCAATCAATTAATTTAGTTTTTTTATTCTCTCTATGTTTACTCTTCATTAGTTACAATTACAATTTAACCATTTTATTTTTGTGTGTTTAGTCTTGGTGGGCTAATAAAGGTTTTTTCATTCCCTCTTTATTTTCAAAACCTAACAGTGAACTACTATAGATTAACAAAATTCTCATTTTTTTCCAGATGAATTCATATCATACGCGCAGAAGAAGGCCGAGTTTGCGTTTGTATTCGCGTGCGATGCCACACATCATAAACCGAAGACTCAGTGAGGGTCACCAGCTCACATCCCAACAGTCTGCAGTCAAGTGCCCTAGTGACAGGAACCAGGCCCCTTCAGGGCATCAGGTGCCCTAGTGACAGGAACCAGGCCCCTTCAGGGCATCAGGTGCCCTAGTGACAGGAACCAGGCCCCTTCAGGGCATCAGGTGCCCTAGTGACAGGAACCAGGCCCCTTCAGGGCATCAGGTGCCCTAGTGACAGGAACCAGGCCCCTTCAGGGCATCAGGTGCCCTAGTGACAGGAACCAGGCCCCTTCAGGGCATCAGGTGCCCTAGTGACAGGAACCAGGCCCCTTTAGGGCATCAGGTGCCCTAGTGACAGGAACCAGGCCCCTTCAGGGCATCAGGTGCCCTAGTGACAGGAACCGGTCCCCATCAGGGCAAGATGGAGATATATCACAGTCAAAACTCTTAAAAATACTTTTGACTGGTGAAAACTAGTCAAAACTACTTTTGACCGATAAAAACTATTTTCACAAAAACCAACATTTACTTACAAACTTATTAGGTCGTTAGGTATTTTTTGTGACCTTTTAAAAAAACGTCGTGTAATTCTAGGACGAGGTACACTGAGGCGTTCTAAAACAACATATTTGAATGCAGAAAACGCATTTTAACTTCAAAAGGGTTATGACCAAAACCAGTCAAAAGTGGTTTTGACCGATTAACAGTTTTGACTGTAGGTAACAGATACCTACATCGAGAAATGTCGCGAATGAGATTTTTCGACAATCGATTTTGTAGATCTCGCTAACATAAAGGGTGTAAAATACCCCTTCACGAAGCCGGAAGGCACTTATTCTCCCCATCATTATGATCATTCTTTTGTTTTACAACATAACTCGGAATCTTCTAGTTACGGAGACATGGGGGGTCAAAGTTACAAATTTTGGACAAGTTTTTTTTTTGTAAAACTTTAACTTTTAACACCTCAACGACCCCCGAACTATTCAATCCTTACATCAGCACAATGTTTTAAGTGCGTTACATTGAGTTCTACCACAAAACATGATTTATAACCTCAAAAAAAACTTGTTTCCTAGCAATATTTTTTGCGTAAAGTTACTTAGTTTGATTTACAGAATGCTTGGTTAACGGCTTTGTGATGAGATGGTTTTTACCCATATGAGATACGCTATTCTCAAGCATGTTGAATCGTATTGAGTAGGCAAAATACGTACATAAATACAACAACGATGCGAGTTGAAGACGACAACGCACGTGTGTTGCCATAATGATTAAACACAGTTAAGGTGAATGCTTCAGGGTAGCCCGCAAAATTAAAATCTTCATTAACGACCTTTTCAAGGTCATAATCGTTCCTCGACCTTTGTGAACTTGGGGGCTTGTATTGATGATTTTGATGATTATAATTCCTTAACGATATACGTCTTAGGGCCTGCGCAGACGACGGACTTATTGTGCGTGACGGACAAAAAGTCCGACAAATTTTGCGTGATTAATGTATTTGACTACCTACTTATTTGACCTTTTTTGTCGACTAAAAGGCGATCAGTAGGAGCCTATCCATCAGTAGATCCTTATAGTGGACAAAACGTAGTGAAACACAATTAAACACGCAAAATTTGTCCACACTTTTGTCAGTCACGCACAATAAGTCCGTCGTCTGCGCAGGCCCTAACAGTCGCGAGCTCATTTTAATCAACATACAACCTATAAGGAATTTTCGCGGGCTTCCCTGGAGCATTAGTCTTAAGGGCTTTTTAGTCCCGCCCAGTTTCTGTGTAGTAATCTGATTGATTGAATGAATTTTACCCAATCAGATCATTTGACTTGTGTTTAAATTATTGCCGTTCCAAAAACCGGGTGTACCCCACGTGTTTTTTTTAAATTTATTAACATATTTGCTTACAATGACGATTTACGTGACTCAAGCTCGTGTAGAATAGCCGTTCTTATGTAAATTTGCCTTAAAATGTAAACAAAAACATCGTTCAAGATCGAGAATATTATACATCGATATTCAAAGTAAGCGACGTGTATGAAATGGGGACTTGAATCTGCAGATAAACGGCTTGTGAAATAAAATAAGAATAACTTGTACGGGGCGAATAACTACTTGATAAACGCTTAAAAAACACTGCATTTTTAATGTATTTAAATAAGTTAGAAAGTATTTGAACACTCGTAGTGTTGATGCTTCCAATTTAAAGAGTAGTTATTCATCCTCCACAAACGTTTAGTGATTAAATAATTTATTTGTGAATAGCTTTAGTCTTACGCCTTATTCCATAGTTATGTAATTATTAAGTCAATTATTGGCCGCATGTGTTATTTTAGACAATACTTTTAAGCTAAGAGCGAAATTCAACAATGAAGTTGAACACTATCTATAATAGTGTAGTCTTACATAGTTTTTTCGGTGCATATAGTCGGAACTAATTTATTTTCCAATACAATTGAATCATCATTTTCCCAAATATATTGGGGTCGGCTTCCAGTCTAACCGGATGGAGCTGAATACCAGTATTTTATATGGAGCGACTGCCTATCTGACCTCCACAACCCAGTTAATACTGGATAATACGATACCACTTGGTAAAACTGGTTGTCAGACTTTTTGGCCCACTGACTACCTGTAACGACTGTCAAAGATGTACAAATGACAGCCGGGACCAACAGCTTAACGTGGTTTTCGAGGCACGAAGGAAACTCGGTATATAAGGTTGGTCTCCCATCCACAGACCAACCTAGATCATTTAAAAGCTGTCAAGTTCAATGCGCGATTTGAATGTACTGATCGTGTTCAGTTTAATTGTTGAAATTCGCCCTTATTGGAAGCGCTTCGTGAACAAGGGAATAGTTTTTAAAACGTAAGCATTTATGTCACAGTTTAAAATAAAGTAATGACTGCCTACGGCAGAATTATATTACTTATGGTAAAATTAAATTAAATAACAAACCTTCATAGACAGAAACAAAATGAAAAGATTTTCTAAACTTGTGGTAACAAGTGAATTTGACGTGACCCTATAGTAAACGTACAGTCTCGTAGCTATCGCTTTCATAACACACTGACACGATAAACTTGTGTTAGTCGTTTAGTAAGTACGGAAATAGTACATTTTGGTACAAGTGGAGATTGTTCGTTATTGCATTCGAGGCGGAATTAACGTCGAGTCGTCGGTGTGATATGGCGTAATTTTTTTTTGACTGATAATTTGTTTATAAATAGAATATCACAGATGAACATGATAATTTAAAAGTAATGTTTACTTATATAAAAAAAAAACTAAATTCAGATTCAGAATTACTAAAACAAAGTTTTTTTTTTTATATTAGTCTGTTTAGCGGCTTCATACTTTTGCTTCTCCTTGAATCTGGCGAAAACGACGCGCAGAAAATTAAAATCATAGTCTCATAATAATTTATTTATATTAATTATTCAAAAGTGTATTGAGAAACGTCGTTTGATACACGTGCACATTTGTTATTACAGTTCTCGGTTCCATAACAACCTCGCTGGCGCCTCGGTTGTGAATTTCGCCTCGAATACATTAACAAAGTTTTCCCACGTAACAAATGTATATCTCTTGTTGTCTCGTGCCTACCTATAAGCGTTTATAAGACAACAGCGTGTATTAGAAAAGTAGGTGTGGTATGGACTTATTAAGTGTTCTATGAGCATCTGATAATTTTTTCGTGATAACGATGTTGGTCTCATGGAGAAAATTGTGCAATTAGAAGCACCCGTAAATATGACCACACATTTCTGATACACTGCATTCTACAGAAAAATCGAAATATTTGTAAATAGAGTTATTGTTTGCATTTTATTAAAAAAAATATTGTAAATGTAAGGTACGCTTAAAATTAGGGTAGGTTAAATACGAATAGTGTGCTTATTTTACTCACAATTATTTAGTAAGCCTATCGTTCTCGCGCCTAAGTAACGGGGACATACCAATAGTAAGTCCCAGTTAAGATCACAAAACCGGTCATTGCCCTTTGCCTAATATTTCTTCGTAAGAACAAAACAAATTAACGCAAGTATCGTTTTTCATTAGTAAAAATGTTGAAGATCACGATAGATGACGATTCAAGACTTGAACAGGCTTATTTTTGTATTTCAAAGTTAAGAACTTTAATAAATGTAGGTGGGGGTCAATGACCGCTTTTCCGATCTTATCTGGCACTTACTGTACGAAAGGGTACGGGAAAAATAAGCCTTATTTGTGTATTTTATGTTCAATTAGGCTAATCAATAGATAGTTAGGCGATTCAGACTTAGATGCTCTGATTCTACATGTGTTTTGTTTTACGGGCGGAACGACAGTGCATTCATTATTCATATTTGCGGAATTAAGGCGACCATAAGAACTAAGCGCGGTTTGCAAAATGTTGTGCATTTGAGAGGTGAAACCATAACAAATAATTATTGTATCATGAGGAGCAATTTGCTTACGAATAGCAAAATTAGTGTGAATTGTAGTTTTAGAATAATACATTTTGCTGGAGTAACGTTTGAAACGTTGTCCTGGCCAAATCCATTATCAAAAATTCTTTTAGCCCGGACTAAACAGCTTTACAGCGACGTAGTAAATATAAAGTTTTGGAGTTTTGTGAGTAGTAGAAGATAGATTGGTTTACTTGCAAATCTGTTTTTATCTGATTTTATAAACCATTTAATTCCATTGGTTTACGACAACCAAATTAAAAACTGATGATTAAATAAGTTTAAGCAAATTAAGGTACTGGTATTGTTTTCAATCTTCTGCGTTAAGCCGTTTTTGAGATATAGGAAATCCCAAAACGTTGCCGCAACCAAATCTTAAATAACTCGAGAACCATATCACACACAAATTTTGCTATTTACTAACATTTACTAGTGTAGTATGATAGTGTTTTGAAAACATAATAGGTACAATAAATTTTCCTCGATAAAAAAAATCACGAACTTATCTCTATAAATTTTTTGTAACGGGTAAAAACCATACTAAATACATATCATCGATCATTCTGATTTTTTGGTAAATAATTCTAAAATTAACATATTAGCATCATAGTGCAGTGTGTGTGTGTGTGTAGTTTTTAGTTCATTCCATAGATTTTTTGTAAATCGATCTAAACCACTCATTTCGCACTATTCGGCCCTCAATGACTGAAACAAAACACATTGTAACGCAAACTGATTAGAACTTTATTCTAACAGTTTTCAGACGAAGTTTGAACAAACAAAAATAGAGTTGCTAATTTAGCTCATGTAGTCGCCTTAAAAGAAAACATTCAAATCTGGAATAACATTTTATTTTTGTAGATTTCGGTATAGTAACGCCCATTTTATCTTAAGGCTTACTTATAGTAAGATTAATTTTTCTTTACAGTTTTTCCGTAGACGTCCCTGTTATCGTGCGGTAGAATTGGCCTCTTCAAGAAATAAAAATTAAGGCCATTTATAATATGTGATAATTTTAAGAGCATAGGTTATATTATAATAGTACAAGCTTACACGACGCTATTGTTAACGCAATTGAGATTATTTCCAACATCCTTTGTGCAAATTGATTCTTTTTGGCCCAATCGTTCTTCCTTTAGATGAATTAATTCTTCCATAATAATTAGTATTAGTAGTGTATTGCGAACAAAAGGAATTGTTTTTGTTATCTTCTGATGGAGTCAAGGATTTTTGTCCTAGTTTTTTGTTATTAATAAAACGAAGTTAGTTATATTTAATTAGTTTTTATTCTGCCATTTCCAATTTCCCTGTGTTGATCAATAGGTATGGCGGCAGTATCAACAAATTACAAAACTATTAAGTCAATCAATCAATCATATAATTTATTCTGGATCATAGGTAGGTACATAATACAGGTCTTGAAATAGATTGTGATCAGCTATGTCCCGCCCATTGGGCATACAATAGTTATTTACATACATTAAGAATAGATTATTACATTATTGATAAAAATTATTGAAATGTCACATTGAATATAATAAAGAGAATGAACACTAAGTAGGTGCACATCAATGGGCTACTAAACGCATCATGACTGTATCGGTTTGATGTATGTTAAATATGGCTCTGATGCAACGTTTTTGAGCAATGAAAGCACGCTTCTTATCTGTACTGTTGCCCAAAATTTTACACCGTAACTAAGGGTGGAGCTTACGTATCCATGGTAAGCTGTTAGTAAAGTAGATTGACTTGCTATTTTCCTTAATCTGTTAAGTGCATATGAAAACTGTCCCAGCTTTTTGCATACATGGTCAATATGTAATTTCCAATTAAGTTTATTGTCGACTAGCTGACCCGCGCAACTTCGTCTGCGTCACATAAGAAAAAGAGAGGGTTACAGAGAGTGGGTCGTAAGCACCTTACAATACAATTTTCAAAGAGCACATCACACACATCCTTCCGCATAATGGAAATGCGCGCCCGGTACACATGATCATTATTTTGCTGCAGAGTTATTTAAAAAGGTGTATATCCTAAGATATGCATTGAAGTCAATTAACGTACCCAAGGGCAATTTTGTTCAAAATCAAATACTTGTGATTAACAACGTATTTATTTGAATTAGAATAAATTACCAGGTTTACAACAACAGCTTAAAAGGCTTCTATTGACGGCTTTACATCTTCATACTTAGACACTCGATGACAGTCATACTCCAGCTAGGTCTGCAGTTCTCATCAAGGTGCATTAAATGAGCCGCAACACGATATAGCTGCTGTAAACCGTTGCGGACCTCTTACAACTGCTTACCATTTAAAATTTCAAACTCTACGTCCTTACGCTATGACGCCGTGTCTTAAATAGCACAACCTCTTCAAAGCTTAGAAACCTTCAAATGCGGTATTAATATTTTACGGTGACTTTCGAGACATTCCAATTTTATAGAGTATTTGCAATTTTGCACCAAATTTTTATGTGAGTTCAACCTTTTTGGAATAAAATCGGATTGGGGTTTGAAACATGTATCGAAATAACTTGTAGTTTATATCAAAATCTCGAAGGAGTAGAGGAGTAATATATCAAATTCGATACAAATCACCGCCATAATAACTTTCTAACCTGTTTAACCCCGTTAGGGGATAAATTTCAATGCAATATGAAACGCGTCCATCAATTCTGTTTATATTGTTGATTGCAAAGTTTGAAGTAGATTGGACCAAGAAATCACATTTTCCATACAACCTTTTCACCCCCTTAGGGGTATAATTTCAAAATTCTTTCTTATCGTATGCCTGCGTTATTCAGAAAATACACCCTCCAAGTTTCAGGTTTCTACAATCTGCGGTTTAAGCTGTGCGTTGATCCATCAGACAGTCCTTCAGGACAAAGCATCGTTTATTTGTAGATAGTAGGATTTGTACTCGTTTGTAATGTATTTGTAACTTTTCCGGCTTTATGTCTTATGTAAAATAAAAAATAATGATTGGCATCAAAAAATGTTTTGTGTAAAAAAGCAATTTTCTGGCTAACTATTTCCCCTACACTGGCCCGCTGAAAGTTATGTTTTTCGATTTCTGACTTCTTAAGTACTCTAACCTGGGTTGGTTTGGAAGAACTGATTGATTAGTGTTACAGGTTTTTTCTTTATTTTTAATAATAAGTATTTACTCTCAGGCCCGTATTACAGAACATCGCTCAATACCCAAGCATTACTTAAAACTAGTTTCAACCAATCAAATGGCTGGAATCTAGTTTTAAGTAATGCTTGAGTATTGAGCGATGTTCTGTAATACGGGCCTCAGTTTCATGAATCTAGAACAACCAAAAATGTTTTTTTCATACAATCTTTACCCCCCCTTTTCCCCCCCTTTTTCCAAAATTTTTCATAGTTTCTATAGCCTAAATGTTATTCTGAGTTTATTTAAATATATCAGTGAAGTTTCCATCAAAATCCGTCTAGCAGTTTTTACGTGATGCGCGGTCAAACAAACAAACAAACAAACACGAATTTTAAAAATGGTTTTAATATGTTCAGTTACATATTTTAAATAACCCTGATCGGTTTTTTTTATAAATTTTCAATGTACAGATTTATTGGTCTCAACGATTTTATTATATGTATAGATACGTAGCCCTACAAATGTTGTTACTTCAGCCCTATGTCGTTATTTAGTCCGTCGGTTACATTATTGATAAATAATGGACACGTGTTTTTCGTTTTTGCAAATTAATGAATATTGATAAAGTTAAAACGCATCAAAAGTCGGGAGTGGGGGCTCATGACGTCAGAACTAGCCAAAAATTATACCTAGGCGTGACGTATTGGGAATTATTTAAAAGCGTCGTATCTTCGTCAATTTTGATTTATGTAACAAAAGAAAAAATACGGGTCAAACATTTTTTAATAATCTACCTGACGGCTTAGATTTATTTTGTCGTCTACCTTATTAAAGGTCAAGAAGCCAAGATTAAATGATAAATGATAAATGATCTTTATTTTGTAAGTAGGTTTTCACAAACACTTTTACACGTCAATTTTTTTTTTTAAACTCGATGGGGCCGGTGTTTCGTACCTGACTACTCTAAGAAGAAACAGCCGAAACAAACTCAGAGGTCATAGTCTCTTTTGAAGTCCAGACATAACCTTGCTCAATTCACATGAGGATCATGTAGATATTAGTGTCTGAGATGGTCTTTTGAAGAAAGAACCATACAGATTTGAGTAAACCTGTCCAGTCAGTGCAAGCATTTGTCAGTGTAGCTCGACTTATAACACAAGGAGCTCAACGAAACGACGAACAATACCAAAGAAAGGACATTTGGGTAGGTCGCTTATTTATTACAAGATTTTTGCCAACCCGCACTATGCCCAAGTGCTGGATTACGGCCATGTGTCGCGGCAGCATCGTGTGGCCTGCCTTTTCCCAACTATGTTGGGGTCGGCTTCCAGTCTAACCGGATGCAGCTAAATATCAGTGTTTAACAAGGAGCGAGTGCCTATCTGGCCTCCACAACCCAGTTAATACTGGGTAATACGATACCACTTGGTAATACTGGTTGTCAGATTTTTTGGGCCACTGAATACCTGTAACGACTGTCAAAGATGTACAAATGACAGCCGGGAGGGACCAACAGCATAACGTGATTTCCGAGGCACGGAGGAAACTCGGTATGTAGGGGTGGTCACCCATCCACAGACCAACCTATTTCATTTAAGAGCTGTCAAGTTCAATGCGCGATTTGAATGTACTGATCGTGTTCAGTTTAATTGTTGAAATTCGCCCTTATTGGAAGCGCTTCGTGAACAAGGGAATAGTTTTTAAAACGTAAGCATTTATGTCACAGTTTAAAATAAAGTAATGACTGCCTTAACGGCACGGCTTAACCTAAAGGTCGACCCGAGCGGCTGTTATCTTTAGCCACGAGCTCCTGTGTCCCGGCAGCGTAAAGACAAAATCTGCGTCGAGTCGCACCACGCAACATTACGCGTCTTCCATTAATAAGGACAAAGCTGTTCACGAAACGCTGTGTGTGTGTGTGTGTGTGTGTGCTGTGTACGAATTAACTCAGGTATACTGATGATATTGTTTTAAAGAGTTTCGGCGTGTGTTAGTCGCATTTCCTTTCATCCTTTCTGACATATATTTTAAACAGACACAAAAGGAAACTACGCAACTAAGTCATGAATGTTAAATACATTTATTATATTTATTAAGAAGCAAAGAAACAATTAGTGTGGTGGTGGTGGTGGTCCCGGCATTGCCTTCGGATCCATGTCACCATATTGTTTCTTAAACGCCGCCGCTGCCTCCGGATTTTTCATTACGTCGTCCATTTGGAAATTTGTTAAGTTCATTCCTAGTTGAGCTTCCGGAGGGTTTTCATCTTGTCGGTTTTCTGCTTCCTCTTTCTCTATACTGAATAATTTCTCGATGGTATCAGTAATATCAATATTCACCGCCAATATCTTTTCATAAAGTATAAGAAACCAAATGAAATGTGTGTTTTTAGGCAAATGTTTCTGTTGAGATATAAGACTTTCCATTTTGCCTAACATTGCCGCCGCTGCACCGTACAGTAAAGCAATTTGGTAAGAAGGATGGTCTTTATATTTCTTCCTATACTTTCTAATATGATTAACCTTTTCTTGTGTCATGTAAATGGATTGCTTCATTAAGTCGAATGTTTTGTTGCAGATGTATACGTGCCACTCATAAGCTTCATCTCTTGGGTAATACTCGACTCGTCGAGAGTTCGTTCGTAATCCATTCTCGTGCTTATTTTTGGCAAAGCTAATAATTTTCCTGACGCTATCTACGTCAAGTATGCTGATGTCTAAGTTGTCTCCCGCAGAGTTTTTTGCGTCTTTGTTTTGGTTGGGTTCTCCTAGGATGAAATCGAAGAGGGCGCTATTACTGTAGCTGTCACCGAGGAACTTCGAGAGCAGATCGTCGAGAATCTCGGCGTGTGGAACTGGACGCCCGGGGGTGGCTCTCACAGATTGTGATGTACTTATATCTGAAATATAATTTAGTTAATAATTATGGCTACCTCCAGTATCGTAACAAAACCAGTAAAAGTTGGTATATTTGTCTTCATCAGCAGCCTATTAATGTTCCAACTGCTTGAACATAGGCCTCCTCTCTATGAGAAGGAATTGGGCTATAATACACCACGCGGGCCTAGTGCGGATTGGTAGATGGTACATGTCTTCAATTTTTATTTGGTTCTAGGACATTGCGGTTTCCTCACGATGTTTTCCTTCAACGTTGGTCTATTACTCTAATCGAACTCGAAGTTTACAACTTGAACTTTAAATAAACTCAATACCTTGATGAACTTTTGATATTTAGGTATTCGCTGAAGCTCCATCAATTTTTTTAATTTTGTGGAGAGCACACTCTTGATGTATCAATCGGGAACCTACCAATACCTCTAAAGGAGCTCCCCAGTCACCGGGAGCATCCATCTGCATTTAAACAGTCCATATTCGAGCATTGTGTTAGTGAGCGATAAAAACTAGGCATTACAACGTAGTTTATGCACGATATCAAATTTTGAATTAGTTACATTATAGGCGAATGCTTTGGTAAGGGAGCGCTTTTATACTAAGTAGTATTTATTTTATTTTACTTCAGGAACACAAACAATAATTGCATTGCATGCATTAATATATTTAGAGAAAGGAACCCATATCGTATGAAAAGACTTACGTGCTATTATAATTATAACAAAAAGCAGCATTCTAATCGTCAGAAATCATCCGAAAATAAAATAAAGTGTTTCGAACCTAGGTACCCAGCGTCGCCGTGAACATAGCTATGTGTAGCTTCGCTAGTAAGTACTTTTATAAATGATTTTTTTAATAGGCGGTTCCGTGATATTAATGTTTATTCCTTTCTTATTATTAATTGCAAATGACCGGTTGTAACTGATTATACTGTGTTTTAAGCATTATTTTTTCTAATCTTGCCTTAAACCCTGCAGACAGAAATAGGAACTCCGCAAACGACCTGTTTATGGGAATATAAAGTGTTTTGAAGTTAGGTTATCTTTTCATGAAAGTGGTGCCATGGGGTGCCATTCACAATATTACGGTTTCACTTCGTAAGATTACAACCTACCGAAAAATAATGCATCACATTGTAAGCAGTGTGTTCGCTTGACAATCTTTCGAGAGTTTATAATCTCACTAGTTATATTACAATCGAACGGTTTTTACAATGTGACGCTGACATATTTTAAGGGTGTTAAACATCTCTTCACGAAGCCCCCCCATCATTGCAATATTTTTTTGTTCTACACATACCTGGGAACCTTCTAGTTATGGAGATATTGGGGGTCAAATTTGTAAATTTGACCCCCAATATCTCCATAAACATTGTAACTTTTTAACACGTTTTTCTTGTAAGATTTCGATTTTGTAAGACTTTCACACCTCCACGACCCCCGTACTATTCAATTCATCTATCAGCACAATGTTTTTAGTGAGTTACATTCTACCACAAAACATGATTTATAATCAAGCGTAATAGTAGTTTATGCAACTGTGCATAATGCCTAATTATGTATAGTTGCATACACTACTTTATCTACCCAAATATCATAAGGGCTCTATGATGGGTTCAGGAACCATAGGGAAATGACCTGCATTGTTACTTGGCCCTTGATTTTTGTGCCAACAGGTTATTAGTTGCATTCGTCGCTGCATTTACGATATCTGGCGGAGTATTCATGTCAATTTCTGAGTCACTATCACTCATTTTCGACAGAAATAAAGAATGGGTTACTGGAAATAAAAAGCTAACGAACAAATGACAGCTCGAAATGGCGGCGTTTCGATATCTGTCATTTTTTTTTAAATCATAGGCAAACGAACAAAGTCACTATTCTTGTGTCACTCGAGATCGAAAATGTCGTGCGATTTATAATTAGAATCATACTGAATTGGGGTTTTTCTTTTTTTTTTTTTTATCGATATTTGATTTAATGTAGGTGGTACTAGAATAGCACACTCACTTGAATTTGACACCTGTTCCAAATTTAAAACTCATAACGCAACTGTTTACAGTTGCGTTATGAGTTCATTACAGTACCGTTCATTTCTGCAGGTTGGTAATGCTGGTTATTGCCTATGGTTTTTGAACGCATTAGAGAGGGTTTATGATATTTGGGTAGATAAAGTTACTTACTCGTAGTTTGTTGTACATAATGCTCGTTTAACGGCTTTGTGATGAGGTGGTTTACACCCTGTATTTTATCGAATCGCTATCATAAAAATCGGGTCAAAATACGAGTCGCTCTTTTATATCATTTATTTCAAATATGTTATAATAGTTTATTTTATATTTGCTGAGAGATGAGTTTGCGTCTGGCTGGCACCCCTTATTGGCCACCGTCGGGTTGGCCCCGGCTCTCGAAAGCCGGGTCCTGGCTTCTTTGGCCCCGGCCATTGTCGGTCTGCAATCCTGGCCACTGTCGGCCGGCGGGCCCCAGCCATCGTCGGCCGGCAGTTGTCGGAAGTTGAGGTCCAAAGTTGGCATTATCTTTATTAGGGAATCGTAGCTGTCTGTGCTGTTCTATAAGTTTTTTGATTTTTTCTTCCTGTTCCCGTCGATTAGTTGCCTGTTTGTATGCACCATCCATTTTTATCAGAACCCACCAAATATAACAAAAGTCTACGTGAAGTCTCGTAACCTTGCCGTGAATCATTATATGAATAGTTGGAGTGCCGACAGCATTATGACGTCTTGCGTAAGAATAGTATCGCATCATTTTCCTAAAGAGCCTGGTTAGCAGTCGATACGCGTATGCCATACGGAAGCCAGTATCGTTAGGGTTGAAGAAATTACCGTCAAGCAGTTTCCTTATTTTGTGTCTTGTCATGTATAACACCTGAAGCATGAGGTCTAGGCATTTCCGCCTCAGCCTTTGTTGGAGTGCTTGCCAGTATTGTTTTTGGTCTGTTTCGTCAATCACAGCTTGTCTTCTCGACGCGGTCACTTTTCGTTCATCTTTTGCCATAACGCCTGCGATTGTATCTATTTTTTTTCTAAGCTTGTTTATATTTAGTTTTTCTATGTCAACTAATGATATATTAGTGGCTATCGCGCCAGGTATGTTATCATAATCCAACGATGTTTTTTGAACAAGTGTCGGCAAAACATCAGTGAGCTTGGGGAATTCGTCAATAGCAAAATCTATTTCTGATATCGGGTCATAAGAAATAGAACTATTATAAGCTCTTATTGATTTGTTTAGGTTTTGAACAAAAGGTAAAGAGACTGAAAAAAACGAATATTATTAGGACAGGAGTTTTCGAACAGGTCTGGATAGTGAAACCCATTTTCAATAATGTCACACATGTAATGTCTGTGTTATATTTGGACCCCCAACTGCCAATGATCGAATACAAGGTTATATCCGCGGCTTCACATGTGAAACCTTTCCCATGAATTATACATACATTGAGGTTATAGATTGCCTATGTGCCCATACAAATTCGTTCAATAGTTTTCGGTGGAAAGAGTAATGACAATCAAGTCACACATTTGAAAAAAAAAAAGGAAAAAATTAAAAAGCGGAAATCATCGACACGAAGAAGAAGACATTTGAATGTGGCTGACGTAGCTCAACAGGCTCATCTGCCTTGCTTTTACCCAACTATGTTGGGGTCGGCTTCCAGTCTAACCGGATGCAGCTGAACACCAGTATTTCACATGGAGAGACTGCCTATCTGACCTCCAAAACCCAGTTAACTGGGTAATACGATACCACTTGGTAATACTGGTTACAAAGATGGACACATGACAGCCGGGACCAACAGCTTAACGTGCTTTCCGGGGCACGGAAGAAACTCGGTATGTAAGGGTGGTCACCCATCCACAGACCAATCTAGGCAAGCACGGCTTAATCTAAACATCGACCCGAGCGGCTGTTATTATTTCACTCAACAGTCTGTTACTGACAAATTCCTTTTGCTTTTACTTTATCATTATCGGCCTAGTTTTTTCCCATTACGTTGGGTCGGCTTCCAGGCTAGCCAGATGATGCTGAATAACAGTATTTCAAATGGAACGACTGTCTATCTGACCTCTACAACCCAGTTATTGACACCCCTTGCTTACAATAGTTGACACTTTCAGTCTACTGACTACTACCACTGCGAATGGGACGTTCTGCGAATGGGACCAACTGCGAATGAGACTAATTGCGAATGGGACCAACTGCGAATGGGACTAACTGCGAATTCGATGATTTTGGAATGCGGGACAAAGTGCGAATAGGACGAAGTGCGCATAACTCCCTCCACCTACTCAAATTGTATGATAAATATTTACTTCAACTTACAAACCAGCACAATAAGTTTCATTGTTAAGGTAAATTACTGTTGTTTTTTTTTACTTGTTATTCTTTCATATTGAAACCAAAAACCCCGGTGTTCTAATGTAACCTAAGTTTATAGAAACTAATAAAACTGGTAGGTACAATATGAGATGTTCAATTATACTTTTTATGAGATGAGTATCACTATTTACTGCAAATTAATCCGTTATCAACATCGGTGTTGATGATTACCAAGGTCGCAGCGCTGCCCAGGGGCGGATTTGATTCGTTGACTGCCCTAGACCTAAGTAAGATTGCCGCCTCCCTATGTGCTGTAAGGCATGAAAAATTTAAACATCATCTGCCTTGCCTTTTCCCAACTATGTTGGGGTCGGCTACCAGTCAAACCGGAAGCAGCTGAATACCAGTATTTTACATGGAGCGACTGCCTATCTGACCTCCACAACCCAGTTAATACTAGGAAATACGATACCACTTGGTAAGACTGGTGTCAGACTTTTGGGGCCACTGACTACCTGTAACGACTGTCAAATATGGACAAATGATAGCCGGGGCTAACGGCTTAACGTGCTTTCCGGAAAATTAAATAAACTATAGAAATTAAATTTACCTTGGAATAAACAAGTAAGCAAAGATTGAGTTGGATGAGCAACACTTCTAATAATCGTAATCGCCATACATTTAATTTTTATGCGGAATGCTATATGGACACATTGTTGAGTTTAACGAGTTTTTGAAGAAAGGGACTATGGCTAGTTGGGTCAAATGCCTTTTCCAGGTCAATAAGTAGGTACACCGAGTGCTGCGCATTTTTCATTGATATTGTTTTTCAGATTTAAAAACGAAAAATAGAGAAGTATGGAAGAGATATCTGCTACGTTGACCCCAAATGGATTGGGATAAGGGCAAGAGTATGATGATAATGACTGTTTTTCAGATTTGTCTCAAGGTCAACTGTTTCAGTTAGAGTGTTGGATTTTAGGTGAAAACCATAAAAGGTGTAACTAATCCCCTACCGAAGCCGAATGGCACTTGTTCTCCCCGTCATTACGATATTGGTTTTTGTTCTGGACTATACTTTCTAGCTGCGGAGGTATTGGATGTCAAAATTCCAACTTCTTTGCAACATTTTTTTTAACTAACTTTTAAGGTCATATCTTTATTTGAAGTACTTCCATAACTCGTTTACTGCATAACGTTTTGAGTGCGTCAGTCAAAAGTCGTTTCCAAGGAATAATTTTTGTGTAGAGATACTTACTTACACAGTGCAGAATGCTTGGTTGTCGACTTTGTAAAAAGGGTCTGTTTACAACTCGAATTGCGAGTTCAGATTTTCGAAAACAGTTTTAGTGGCTGCAATCAATGACTGTCGAATTTGTATCAGTTATGTTACTGGTATCTCCAGACGATATACGCAACGGTTCCCTATCCATTAGCATACAATTTTAGGACCTAATATAACTTAGCATAATGTTGTTTGGCATAATTATATTTTCGCATAATATAAATACGCATAACAGCTCATGCATAATATTTTTAAGCATTATGTCTGTAACCATAATAATGATTAGGCATAATATTCTAAAGCATAAAAGTTAAGCATAAATAACGCATAAAAATATTAAAACCTATTTTTATAGGTATAACAGTGAAATAATTATTAACACCTAGAATATTAGACACTACACACGTTTATACAATATTGCTCTAATGAAATTTGTAGGCGCTTGATATTGTAGGTAGAATAGAACAGCATGCAATCAAGCATGCAAGCAAGCATGCAGCATGCAAGCAAGCATGCAGCATGCAAGCAAGTATGCAGCATGCAAGCAAGCATGCAGTATGCAAGCAAGCATGCAACATGCAAGCAAGCATGCAACATGCAAGCAAGCAAGCAAGCAGCATGCAGCAGTCAGGGTTTCTGTAACGGCTCCGGCGCTGCGGCCCTCCGGCGGCCCCACGCGATTTTAAATAACACTCTAGGGGTAGGACAAACAAGACTACGTGAAGTCGGTTTTGCAGCAATTCGGTTCTGTCACTAACTTTTGTTGCACAGCATATTCATTTTTTAACCAACAATATTTTTTGATTATTACAGGTACTATAGGTAATTGGTTTGTAGACGATTATGTATACCTAGGACAAACGGTCCAGTTAGGTAGGTCTAACTTCGAGAAAGAGGTCAATCGTCGAATCCGACTCGGCTGGGCAGCGTTCGGGAAGCTGCGCGGTATCTTCTCGTCCAATTTACCGCAGTGTCTCAAGACGAAAGTCTATGACCAGTGTGTGTTGCCAGTGATTACATACGGGACCGAAACGTGGTCGCTCACAATGGGCCTTATCAAAAGGCTTAAAGTCACCCAAAGGGCAATGGAGAGGGCTATGCTCGGAGTTTCCTTGCGTGATCGAATCAGAAATGAAGACATCCGCAAGAGAACCAAGGTCACCGACGTAGCCCGAAGAATTGCTAAACTTAAGTGGCAGTGGGCAGGGCACATTGCTCGCAGAACGGATGGCCGATGGGGCCGAAAAGTTCTGGAGTGGCGACCGCGAACCGGAAGACGATGCGTTGGAAGACCTCCCACTAGGTGGACCGATGACCTGGTGAAGGTTGCGGGAATCCGGTGGATGCGAGTAGCAAGGGACCGGTCAATGTGGCGACACTTGGGGGAGGCCTATGTCCAGCAGTGGACGTCTTTCGGCTGAGATGATGATGATGATGATGAGGTAATTGGTTTGCTCAGAATTATGTATGGGGTACTACAAGTTCACCACCACCATTTCCACCCAAAGTCTGGAGTACGTATTTACTAGTAAAGGAAAATATACCCAGGACACAAAATCATGTAGAAGCATGGCACAATAGATTTGCTCATTTTGTGGGAAAACACCATACAGGATTTTATTTTTTGGCAAAAAAGATAGTTCAAGAAATAAGACATCAAACCATTGAAATAGATAAATTGGATGTCGTAACATCACTTATACCAAAAAAAAAAATACACGGACAAAACCAAAAAAATTGAAAAAATCATTAGTAAAAAAGATGAGTATCCTTCTAAACTAGAATATTTACAAGCAATTGCTAAAAATATACACCTAAAATAAATAATTAAGGACTACTATTTCAATCAGTTAACTTCTATCTGAGGAATAACCGCCATATTTATTTCTCATAATAAAATACTGTTTATTTCACACAGCAGTGAATTAGTTAACTGATTGAAGTTAACTAATTCACTGCTGTGTGAAATAAACGTTTCTTGCGATTGAAATTGTTTTTGTTATTTATATTAATTGTATGCCTAAATATTATTATGCTAATCGTCATTAGGCCTACTAACGTTATGCTAAAAGTCTTTAGGCCTACTAACGTTATGCTAATAGTCATTAGGCCTACTAACGTTATGCGAATCAAATTTATGCCAAAACATATTAGTCTTTAACATGATTATGCCAAAATAAAATGTATGCCTAAAAAAATTATGCCAAAGTATTATTATGCCAAAACAAATTGTGCCAAAATCGTTATGCCGAAGTATATTAGGACAAAAAACATTATGCGAAAAGAAGGGATCCCATACGCAACGCGTCGAGTGATTCCACATCACCCTGGATCCAGTGTTGGTCACCCACTGGGCCTACAGAGACAACAATCATGCGCAAGTGAGGGTTTATTAGCCTTTTTTCACAACTGCAGTTTCATCATCATCGGCCTGTTAATATTCCCACTGCTGGAACACAGGCCTCCTCTCTATAAGTGGGAACGTGCTGTAATCCACCTCACTGCATCATTGTGGGTTGGTAGATGTCACATTTATGCGAATGTGTTGGTACTAGGACATGCCGGTTTCCTCACGATGTTTATAGAATATAATAGAATACCTACTTTTTATTATGTACAGCATAAAAATTATAAATACAAAAAAATCACCGTTCACCGTTCACCGTTTCACGGTTTTGAGAGCTTTTTTAGATACAATGTCAAACCGTCCCATTTGATTTTCAGTACCACAACCATATTTATGCTCACTGTTGCTCTTTCAGTGATAACGAGTTCTTTGAAGAAGAAGTGATACAGCTCCTACAACAGAAATAAACTAGCTATTAAAGCATTAACAGCTGTTTAGTGAATTTGAACTATCTCATCGAATACTGCAGAATGAAAAGCGATAATTCTCTTGAACAGGGCGGTGTCGTAAGTCATATTTGACCCCAATTCCTAAAGAGTGTAAACACACTTTTGACGAAGCCGAAAGGCACATGTTCTCCCCGGAATTCTGGAAACCTTCTAATTATGGAGATATTCAAAATCCATCAAAATCAAAGCATTTATTTCAAGCAGGCCAGTTACAGGCACTTTTGAATTGTGGAAACAAAGATGAACATTGAATGTAGCTACAGTCCCATTCACAAGACATAAAACTGTAAAAGTACTGTAGTTGCCCATTCCCTGGCATAGATCTGGAGAAGAAAGGGCAAGAAACTACAATGGGGTATGAAGAGATTTACACCCTGTGCTTCATACCTCGAAACCTAGGTCTTTAGAACATAAAGGGTGTAAAACACCTCTTCACGAACCCGAAAGGCACTTGTTCTCCTCATCATCGCGATATTTTTTTTGTTCTACACCATACCTGGGAACCTTCTAGTTACGGAGATATAGGGGGTCAAAGTTACAACATTTTGACAAGTTTTTTTTTAATTAATCTGTAAACATGGCGCTTAAACTGTTAAAGGATCACACACAGAACCCATTTTCTACAATTTCTTAAATTTTCGTCTGTGTCTGTGTGTCTCTACGTAGCCCTTTTACGTGTAAATTATAAAACCAATGTGGTTTGATTTAATGCACCAATTATTATTGTGCATAACTTAGAGAAAGTTTTGATTTTTGTTTCTTTGCAATCGGTGCTCTCCATCAAAAGACTTTAAAGTTTTTAAGGAGAACTTATCATCATGATGAAAGAATACATGCAATGACGTCTATAAAACCAAAATGGTACTAATGAATAAAAATCACAAGATAGAGAATAAGAGAATAGTCAACATGACCCTGCTTTAAAAATCTACAAAGCCAGTAGAGTGTCTTTCGACCGCTTTCCATGCATATGTTTTAGCAGTTTAACTTCGTGCTCTATAAATGGCGTTGTTCATTTGACTCCATTTTCTGAATCACAGTGTTATGATTTTCCGTGAAAGAATGATACTGGCATTCGCCCGTGTCAGATGTCTTTTTTTTTGTTTTTGTTTTTTTTTAGGATGTGAAATCATCAAATGACTTCTCCCACTCTGGGAATGACTTCTCCCGTGTCAGATGTCTCAAGTTTGGTTTTTTGGAAGAAGTTCTCAATTCAACGCCTGTTTTTCTTTATGTAGATACCTATATTATGGCTGAGCAATATCAAATGACCGAATGATGAAGTCGCACGAGACCGGTCAATGTGGCGACACTTGATAGGCCTATGTCCAGCAGTGGACGTCTTTCGGCTGAAATAATGATGAATGATGATAATTCAAATGGAGTAGGGCAGGACACCCAGCAAGGCGCGGTGATGTCATGTGGAGTAAAGCTGTGACCAAGTGGCATTCATTCTAGAAATCCAAACTGAAGTTTTGGTCGTCCAGCGGAGAGGTAAGCAGACGATATTGTTGCCATTGCAGGAATATCCTGGATGAGACTGGCACAAGAGCGTGGAGCTTGGCACAAACAAAGAGAGGCCTGTACCCAGCAGTCGGTGAAGTCGGACTATGGATGATGATGATGATGATGACGCATAACTTTTTCCAGAGAAGTCCGATTTTCATGATTATTTTTAATGAAAGGCGTGTTTAGCAAAGTTTGTCCCATTTTTATTGAAAATAGTTGTGTTCGAATTCATGTGCGTATTGTATAATCATCGCTTGCTGAAACATCGTGAGGAAACCAACATGCCTGAGAGACATTTAGACATTTGGCATGTTAAGCCAAGTCAGAGGCCCATGGGCAGCATAAAAACTCTGACACCAGGTTAGGCAACAACACGATAAGGAAGGAAAGATCGCTTGCTTCGGCGAAGAAAGACATCGTGAGAAAACCACAGCATGCCTGAGAGTTATTTTTCGACGGCATGTAAAACCAAGATAGAGGACCCTTTTTTTTGTTTTTTTTTTTTAGGTTAGGAAATTATCAAATGACTTCTCCCACTCTGGGCGGAGCGGGAGGGAGTGTCAGACTCTTACTGACTAAAACCCATCCCTGTTCCTTCCTCGCCGTTTATGTTCCGGGGCCGCGGTATCTCTTCCGAACAGGGCCGCAACCCCGGCAGAAAGACAGAGGACCTTGGGCGGCATACAAAGGGCGGCAGGTTAGGCACTAACCACACGATACAGAAGAAGATCGTTTTGGGGCTTATTTCATTAACCTTTTTGACAACTTTAGAACTGTCTGAAGTTTGACTGTGATCAGTTACAGCAGCTATATCGTGTGTCGGCTCATTTCATGCACCTTGATATAAACTTTAGACCTAGCTAGAGTATGAGTATTATCGGAGGTCTGACGATGGAGACGATAGGCAGTCACAAGAGGTCCGCAACACTTCAAATCTGCTCTATCGTGTTTATGGCTCATTTCGTGCATCTTGATAAGAACTTTAAACCTAGCTGGAGCATGACTGTCATCGATGGTCTAACAATGGAGACTGAAGGTAGTAGCAAGAGATCCTCAACAGTTAACAGCAGCTATATCGTCATTGGGCTCACTTAATGCACCTTGATGAGAACTTTAAAAATAGCTAGAATATGACTGTCATCGAAGGTCTCATGATGGAGGCTTGGAGACGAAAAGAAATTGCAATAGGTTTTCAAGAGTTTACAGCATTTACATCGTATTGTGTTGATCTGCCTGGAGTATGACTACCATTGAAGGTCTGACTTTGGAGAAGGAAGGCAGATGCGAGAGGTCCCCAACAGTTTGAAGCAGCGTTAACGTGTATCGGGCGTATCGGCTCATGTCATGCCACTTGATGAGAACTTTCGACCTAGCTGGAGTATGATATTGTCGAGTGTCCAAGGATAGAAACGTAAGGCTGTCGAGGGAAGAGTCCTTATTTGGAAAAACATAAATTGAATATTTTGGCGTTTAATGTAAACCTATTCGAGAAAAAATAAATTGTTACTGACTTCAATCTGTACTAACATTATAAAGCTGCAGAGTTTGTTTGTTAGGTTGGTTGAACGCGCTAATTTTAGGAACTATTGGTTTGTCTTACGCAGACGAAGTTGCGCGGGTCAGCTAGTCTTCTATAATGATTATAGGATCAGAAAGAACATAAAAATAAATATTGTTAAACTGTCAGCATTTTTATTGTTATTTTTAAAAGTTTACACGAAAATCGCATAGATGGTTTAAACAATCAACGTGGCACGGAACGTTGTAAACCCACTTTTTTAGTGATTGACAGCCAACTTCATTATTTTGACATTTACTTTTTCTGTTTATTTTGGTTTTCGTAAGTGTTTTTGCAGATTTTTCGCATTTATTCCGGTTAGACAATGCGTAGCTAATTTAACCACTAGAATCTAGAGGTTTTAAGGAAGAAATCAATGTAAGTTTTATTATTAAATGCTACAATTTATGTGGGTGGCCTAATCCAAAAAAAAATTGTCTTCCTTTTGCGTAAAGTTAGTTAGTTAGTTTGATACTTTGTGATGAGGTGGTTTACACCCTGTATGATTTATTTATTTATTTTATTTGGCTCTTCAACAATGAGTACCTTTAGAGGCCTTTTGAGGCCTTTTAGATTCCCGGATGCTGTTTAACTTTTGTTAAATATTCCTTTTGTTTTACATTTTTTGTATAGCAAGCAACGACCTATTGTCGGGCCTACGCTGTCCCCCCATACTTTAGTACTAATGCTGTAATGAAACAATAATATTGTAATATTAAATTATTTGAAAAGAGTAACCATGGAGTTTCTTGCCGGTTCTTCTCCATGGAATCGACCAACGCGAACCGTGCACCTTTTTCGACGTTTTATAAGTGCCCATCCAGGCCTATGTGAAATAAAATATTTTGATTTGATTTGATTTGATTTGAGTACACTATTACATTTTTGCATACAGTACAACCTTAAGTCTAAGTGCCCCATCACTTAAAGAAGAGCACCACATGCACTATATTTATGTGTACACACCAAAAAAGAAACAATGAGAAAAACGGAAAAAAAAGATAAAAATCAAATGAAAAATAAAAATTAAAAATAACATACTGACACTTTGATTTAAAAGTACATTAATTGCGACAGCACATTCCAGTAGGATTTCCAATTTTCGATCAAAGCGCACGCGAAGCTGCGGGTAAAAGCTCCTTCTAATTATTACTAAGGTTACGTCGTAGTAGAGCATTCTAGATTACGAGCGAGTCTCGAATGTCTCTCTATGGAACTGTTTAGATGATTCGAGTTTAGAATGTTCTAATATAGAAATGTCAAGAAGATTCGAGAAAAATGTGGAAGATTCTCGAAGGACAATGATCCACTATGGAACATTCGAGCAAGTTCTGGTACCTTCTCGGTAGATGGTGTTCTATGGGAAAAATGTTCGAGAAAATCGTGGTCGCCATTAAATAGCCGATGTGTTTTCAGTCAGTCTGGCTACACAACGAAGCAATTCACTTAGAAATCGCAGTTCTAGTTCTGTGTTAAATAGAGTATTTGTGATTGAGTTTTAAGTGTTTTGTGATTATTAAAGGTATGTTGTATAATCGGGAGAATTTAATTAACCTTATACCCAGCTCGTAACAACTATATGCGATTACACAGTTACCTTTGCAGTTCTTTTATATTTTCGTCCCGTTTTTTCCCAAATGGATAGGTTAGAATGACTTTTGCTAAAGACAATAGAGTGACAACACAGTCTTACTTGGACTGTGAGCGATATTTTCGAATACATAGAAGTTAGGCTTACTTGAAATAGTAGATTTTTTATGCTTTTCTGATTATGGTGACATATGTTGGAAAAATCATCATCCCACAACTTTTTACGGTACGCTAACAATTTTTCGAGACTTGCATGTTTGTACATGTTGAGTTTTTGATGGAATATCTTTAATTTCATTGTCTTACTAAACATAACCAATTAAAGAGTATAATATTTAAAAAAAGGAATAGGTATAGCCCACACACAAGTGCAATGATGCGCATGGTTAAAAGGTTCCTTTCTCTAGAGTTATGGCCGCCGGGAGTTTGGATTTATCGATGGGTCTCGGGAATACCCTCTGGTATCGAGAACAGAAACCTTCTAAAACTGCGAGTCGTGTTAATGTTAAGTACTGCTTTCCGAATCAAGCTTATATTTCAAAGCAAGACAAGGTATTTTTTTTTTTAATTATTTAAATACCAAACTTTAAGTACATTGCACTGTATAGAAATAGAAGTTCTTAATTTAGCATCTATACTAATATTATAAAGCAGAAGACTTTGTTTGTTTGTTTGTTTGTTTGGTTGAACGCGCTAATCTCAGGAAATACCGGCTCGAATTGAAAAATTCTTTTTGCGTTGGATAGTCCATTTATTGAGGAAGGCATCACTCTATGACCGGATAGGAGCGGAGCAGCAATAAGAAATGTTGCAAGTGGGAAGTTCACGCGAACGAAGTCGCGGGCAGAAGCTAGTTATATATATAGATGACTATTTCGTACTTATCTATCTAATGCTATATTATTATCCCTTTCTTTTGATAAATGATAAATGATATTTATTTAGCAAGCAGATTTTACACGTCAAACTAGATGGGGCCGGTGTTTCGTACCTGACTACTCTGAGAAGAAACAGCCGAAATAAACTCAGAGGTCATAGTCTCTTTTGAAGTACATAATCTTGCTCAATTCACATGCAGACTATGCAGATTAGTGTCTGAGATGGTCTTTTGAAGAAAGAACCACACAGATTTGAGTGGACCAGTCCAGTCAGTGTAAAACATTTTTAGTAATCGTGTAGCTCAAGTAGCTCAACGAAACGCCGATCAATACCAAAGAAAGGACATTTGGGTAGGTCACTTATAAACTGTCAGACAGTTGTGTGAAAAAACAAACAAAAAAAAAAAAATGTAGCAATTGACAGTTCAATTTACTCGTAGACGCTGCGGATAAGGGCGGCTGTATCACGCATATCCACGTCAAAGTGGACAACGCGTTCATACAACCGCATCAGGGTGTACATGTGCCGGTACTTGGAACTTAATAATTCCCAACCCGCAGCCACCATTTTCAACTGTTCAGTTTTCAACCTCCGCAATCTATTAAACAGGTAACCTAACTTGTATCTCCAATCGTGTCTCACTAACTCTCGATGCAATAGAGCCTTTCCCACCTCGTAACGACAGTGCATTACAAATTGCACCATCACCATCATTAGTCGTCTTCTCTTTAACTCCTCTACTTGCTCGCCGAAGAAAGTATCATCGGGGTCATAATATTCGAGTCTTCTTGTCTGATTGAATCTTATGATATCCGGTATTCTTTCTATGTTTTTCTTGTATTCTTTAGTAATATTTGAATGCTTTTCATTGATGACCATGAAGTCGAGTATGTCGAAGGAGTGGTTCGTTACGTCAGTTCGGTTGACCTTGAACATATCGAGGAACTTCTGGTTCAGACTATCAAATTTGTCGTCCGGTTCGTCGTCCGGTCCGATGGCGTTGGGTTTTGATGTCGGCGCCGGCGTCTCGTCATACTCCGGTTCTTTAGGGAACAGATCCTCTATGGCCTGTATTTTTGGGAGTGGCGTATGATAGACGTTCTGCTCTCCGTTCAGTACCTCCTCATTGCTCGTCGAGAGATCTGATAACAAATAATAATAAATAATAATAATAAGTATCGCTAGGCATTAACACACAGCGCCATCTAATGCCACACTAAGCAAGGCTTGTGTCGTGGACACCAGATAGTTTATATACTACATGTATAATCTTTTGTTTGTAAATACATACTATTATACATACAAACATCCATGACTCGGAAACAAATGTCCATGCTCATCACACAAACATTTGCTCCTACCGGGATTCGAACCCAGGACCCTATGAACGTAAGGCAGCTTCACTACCACTACGCCATTCGAGTCGAATAATTTCGTTATTAGCCACGCTAAACCCTGAAGTTTTTTTTTTTTATTAGGGACAATTTTTTTTTGTCGAGCTATAGGGTGGCCTCGGTTTCTATGCCGTAACCTTGGCCAAACTTGGTCAAAGTCGCGGGAAAAGCTTTGATAAGGGACGCACAGAACCGCGAAATGTAGCAGAAAAAAGGGGAGGTCTAATGAGGTGTTTGAGGTGTATGGGTATATAGTTATACACCTCATATCAGCTGCCCTGCAGTGGGTGATTCCTATACATACAACTTATAAATAAAATAGACTAATATGATGTTTATTATGAACTAGCTTTTGCCCGCGACTTCGTTCGCGTGAAATAGTGACTTCCGGCAGATTTTTGGTTTTACCCACATTGCCGACTCTTGTCGTATGATGTATGTCCGGAATAAATTTTATGTTTTATTTTATTTTTTGTAATAAAAACTATCCTATGTCCTTTCCCAAGTTCCAAACTATGTCTGTACCAAATTTCACACAAATCGGTTCAGTAGTTTAGGCGTGAAGCAAAGACAGACAGACAGACAGAAAGACAGACAGACAGAGTTACTTTCGCATTTATAATATTAGTTTGGAAGTTTGGATAGACTAAAAGAGTGATGGACATGAATGTAAATGAATGGGGAGGGAGAGGAAGGCCAAGAAAAAGATGGATGGATTGTGGGAAGAATGCCATGACTTGTGACAGGGGAGAATGGAAGACGAAGACGTGTAGCGCCGACCCCAAATAGAATGGGATAAGAGCAGGAAGATGGTAAAGATGATAATTAGAGCGTCAAAGAATGACCCACGTTTCTTTAACGATAAATGGTGATGATATTCGACTAGTCTAGATGTAAAACATCATTATCACTACCTATACACACCGATTACAGATAGAACACTACTAGCGGGTGCGACCCCCTGGGATTAAGAGGAGCAGGTGCTCGCCGAAATCTATCGGCGTGGCGCCGATGAAGTGGTCACCATTTATTTAAATAGAAATATGGAAGAGAAAGACAAATATAAAACTTTTTTGCAAAAAATATAACCACCTTAAAAAAAAAATACTTCAGCTTCTGAAGTCGGCTACTTTTGATTGTTTGATTCAGTTTTTTTTTTTTAAATTAAACATCGCTTTCCAGTGTGTCACCATTGGCGTAGAGAGACCTAATTCCCCCCTGAGGCTATGAAGGGTGAGTCTGGAGACGCCCACTACAGGTCACTGGACCGTGGGGGCTATCCAGCCTATCCTTGAAGGCTGGGTACAAAAAGACATGAGAGACAGTAGCATCCTTTTGCGAGGCGGTCATCTCGTAGAAGGAGGCAGCGGAGCGCGTCACGGAACTCCCTCGCTGATGCGATTCGTCGCAGCGGTTCGTTGTGGCGATGTCACATGTGAGCCCGGACAACGCCAAAAGAGTGTGATAGTTGGAAGTGGGTTGCGATGGATGGGTTGCAAACGGCATGCGTACCTACCATCCACAACCGCAATAGTAGGCTCACGGCGGTGCTGTTTTTATTTGATGGAGGCCCCATATAATCTCCAAATGGTCTCCCTGAATGGGGCGGTACGAGTTAAGCATTTTTTACGTTTAAAAAAACATGCATACATAATGAAGTGGAAATTACGGTGTTTACCTACTCCTCCGCTAAACTTTCTGATTAATTTCGTTGCGGGATCCAAGACAGTCTCCGGGACTTCGACGAGCTTATCATTATCTCTGCGCTTTTCTGGTGGTCGCCACTGTTGATTCTGGCTTTCAGGGGTTATTGTGGTTTGGGAAAAGCGTGGCGGGCTTACCACACAGAAAAAAAAAAACATAGTGAACAACCCAAGACACCAAACTCGTGCACTTGCTTCGGTGAAGAAAAAACGGGCGGGGAAACCACCATGACTGAGAGATATTTTTCGACGGCATTTAAAGGCCAAGTCTGAGGCTCATAGACGACATGAAAACTTAAACAGCAGAGTGCCTACCCTGCTGTTTAAACATGTCGACTAACCACACGATAAGTAAAAAAGAATGAAACAAAAAAAATGATTTTATTTTAGTTTTGCCACAAATCATTGAACAATGCGAAAAGCAGATTCCTGTATGGTTTCTTAAATCATAATTCCATATTTTCTGCCAAAACTATTGAATAAAAATTATTATACTCACAAAGTAATGCAAAAAAACTTAAAAATACAAACATTTCCTGCGGCGCTTGTTTATTTCTAACACATTAAATTATCCAGAACATTAAAATAAATTGGTATAATTTACGATTCGTCGCTAATGAATTACCTACCCGTGTATTGATAAAGTATACTGTGTAATTTACTATTATAAGAGTCTGAAAGAAAAGATGATTGCCTTCAAAGAATGGCACGGAAACGATAGTTTCATAGACGAAGATTTATTTCAATAGAATGGAAGTGAAAGACAAATATAAAACTTTTTTGCACAAAATAAAACCACCTTCAAAAAAAAAAAAATTCAGCTTCTGAAGTCGGCTACTTTTAATTGTTTGATTCAGTTTTTTTTAATATTAAACATCGCTTTCCAGAGACAACTCTGTAAAGTTCTTCATTTTAGCGAAACGATGGCAAAACTACCGCTCGCTGATGCAAAGAAATAGCTTAATATATAAGAATCATAGCCATAGTTATTATAATAAAATTATTTTCCAAAAAATAAAACCGACTTCTAAAAACACAAAAAAGTGAAAAATAACTTTAGCTCCAGAATCAGTGACCTTTGTTTGATTGGTTTAGTTTTTTTGCCACCGACGTCTGAAGCTAAAGTTATTTTTCACTTTTTTGTATTTTTAGAAGACTTTTTAGTACTTCACATGCGCTTACCCCTTTACAGCGTACTGGCTTGATATTATGTCATGAACTGGTGTAAACAATAGACAGACACGAGATTTCAGCAATCCCGGTCCATTTGCTATTGTTTATTGAGGAGTTCCGTTACCTATCCCCGAAGTTCTTCATTAGATCTTCACCAAATTGAAGGGGGACCTCTCCGAGAAAGTATTCTTCCGAAAACTATTCAATTCGCTTCATGAGTGAAATATACCTAGGCGTGACGTATTGAGAATTTTGAAAGCGTCGTAGTTTCGTTAATTTTGATTTAAGTACGTAACAAAAATTGTTTGCCTGTAAAGTCGGTATACGGGCGAAAGTTTTACGTGACAACGACTTTGAGTGGTAAAATAATTTTAATGTGAATATTCATTCGTATAGTAGGAAGAAGGATGAAATGAACCGGTGTGTATGCCTATCTCTCTCACTCTCTCTCTCTCGCTCTGTCTCTCTCGCTCTTAGGCGGGCTAACCATGCCCGAGTGGAAGGGACGCGTGCCTCTCACTCGCTCTCATTGTGAGCGCATAACGTGAGCCGGGTGACACTTCAAGAAACTGCGTTACGCTCCGTAACGCAGTTTCTTGAAGTGTCACCCGGCAAACCAATTTATAAGACGTTGTCACGTCAAAAAAAAAACCGGGACAATTTTTTTTTATCGTCTATTAGGGTAATACCGTAATAGGTTACGTATTGCTACATTCAGCGTTATCATGTATTAGGGTTTTATTTTCAGGGGTAAGGGAGAAATCAGGTGTGGTCTTATTAAAGATTTTTACTGTCGTTTTACGGAAAAATAACGCCTTAAATAAAAAAAAAGTAGGAAGTTGTGATACACCCGCCGAAAATTACTCGACTAGAGATCAGCTGGGAACCAACACATTACCCCGAATCCATACTGCGTTGTGAGATAAGCTCACATTTCTGCACCGAGTAAATTTCGGCAGGTACTTCGCTATCCGAAATCGTATTCTTAGTTAATAAACGTAGCGTCGAAGATAACGGACCGATTGTCGAATTTATCATTGAAAATTTTGACTGCCAGTAAATCGTTCGCATAGATTAGATCCGCCAAAATCTCCACGTTAAACCAAAGATGCAGCTGCCTCTCATTAGCAGCCAATAAGTCGTAAATATGCACTCTGTACTGGATTTTTTCTCTTGCCATCAGGCAACCTCTATATGCTCTGAAAGAGAATTTGCTGAATGTCTTGGCAGCATTGTCTGCTTTATTAAACAGGAACCCCATTTTGTAAAGAGCAGAGTTTCTGTATTTATTTCTAAATGTTTGCATTATAACCATTTTGTTTCGCGACGTATAAATTGCTTGCTTCATAAGTTCGTGCAACCGGGTTCGGAGATGAAACGGATCAATACGAAAACCGTCACTTTTACCAATACCGTATTTATTCGTGCCTTTCCAACCCAGGTTCATCTGCCGTCGTCCATCAAGGACTAATTTGGGGTCCCCGTTCTCAATTTTAAGATCCATGAGTTCATCTGTGGGATCCATACCCCGAAGCATAATTTCTGTTTGTTCCTCGTGAGATAAAATGAGGCCGTTGTACTTCTTTTGTTTGTCTATTTGTTCCCAAATAGTAGCAGGCTCGAATTTTTTCAAATAGTCTTCGAACTTCCATTTTTTTTTAGTGCTTTTACTGCTTTCTTGGGTTCTATTCACGGGTATAGTGTCAACGCCATCAGAATTTTGTACAGTTTTGATATTTGGCTTCTCGACTGTTTGTGTGCTACTCAGAATTGTTACAACTAGTACAAGTCCTGTAAAGGGAAAATGTATTCAAATTATGTTCCTGTAAGACAGTTTCGATTGCATTCTGTTTGTTTTTTCTGACCTACTATTCAATTTTTTGTAGAATTATGAATAAGTTTATGAATTTATTAGGTGAACAAATAGCTTATAGGCGAAGCAAGAAACAAAAGCTCCTGTAGAAATTAAAGTAGAAAATATAAAATAATGTGCCTACTGAGACATACGTATACTGTCGTTTCCGTGCCATACTTTAAACGCACTCGTCGTAAGGCACACAGTACATACTATGTATTTTCTCTTTTTTGTTGTAACTTTTTTAAAATTATTGTGTGTGTGCTTTATGTACTCACGTCAAATAAACATTTTTTCTTTCTTTCTTTCTTTCAATCGTGTTTTCTTTCAGACTCTTTATAATAGTATTACTTGACTCTAATGTTCATCGTGTCTGGGCTTTCACAACTATGTTGGGGTCAGATTTCAGTCTTACCACATATAACTGGAATTCAGTATTTTTAAGAAACAACAACCCATCTGACCTCAACAACCAAGTTACCGTGAAACACGATAAGAATGGTTGTCAGACTTTCATTGACTTGAAAAAATAATAGGATCGCTTACCGACGATTTGAATAAACATGACCGTTTACCAAAATGTTTATCTCTACAATACTTATTTCACAATATGAAATGTATAATCACTGAGAAAGTTTTTATGGTAATTTAGTACTAATTACCGTTGCGTTTTTATGTTGTGCAAATAATTAATACTGTTGTAATAAGTTTGCGAAAAAAACGAACTCGCCTAATTGTGTGCAGTGTGGAGTTGTTGAAGACTTACACCACTTATTGATGGACTGTGTCCGATATGAGTCTGGGAGAAATGAATTGTTAAGGGTTTTGAGGTTGAACAGACTTGAAGTAGGCACATTTCACAAAATCCTGGCTCAACCAAATGGTGATGATGCGAAGAGTCTGTTTAGGTTCATGGCCCACATATGATTAATGTATATTTAGGATACGATGGGACTGACATACGCATTGCGATTATAAATGTCCCTAAATAAATAAAGAAAAAAATAATAAAAAAATACTAATCTCAGGTACTAAAAACAATAAGGGAGATGGAAAACGATGGGTCAAAATGTAATAAGTTGAGTTCATCAGTTTTTACTTGTGCACAACGTTTTAATAAATAAATAAATATAGTCTAAAAAAATTGTATCGTAGTGTAGTAGTGTAGTGGCTGATATTATTTAGCCACGAGCTCCTCCTGAGCTCGTGGCTAAATAATATCAGCCACTCGGGTCGATCTTTAGGTTAAGCCGTGCTTGCCTAGGTTGGTCTGTGGATGGTCTGTGGATGGACCACCACATCGAGTTTCCTCCGTGTCTCGGAAAGCAGGTTAAGCTGTTGATCCCAGCTGTCATTTTTGTTCATCTTTGACAGTCGTTACAGGTTGTCAGTGGCACAAAAAGTCTGCCACCAGTCTGACCAAGTGGTATCACATTATCTTGTATTAACTGTGTTGCAGAGGTCAGATAGGCAGTCGCTCCATGTAAAATACTGGTATTCAGCTGCATCCGGTTAAAGCACGAAATCTCGAATTTCCCAATAATTTCTATGTACGTGTGTTCTATGTTCGATGTTATGAAAACATAAAAGATTTTTATTCCGAACCAATCCGACTCGGCTGGGCAGCGTTCGGAAAACTGCGCGGTATCTAATCGTCTTTCTTACCACAGTGTCATTGTTTTGAATGCGTTACATTGAGTTCTACTACAAAACATTATTTTTAACCCCTAAAAAAAAGTCGTTTCGCAGTAATAATTTTGCGTAAAGTTACTTAGTTTGATGTACCGATTGCTTGGTTAACAGCTTCGTGATGAGCTGGTATACACCCTGTATAAGTAAATTGAATTTGTTTTGAATTTTTATTGATTTTTGGTGTTATAATTTTAAAGCATTGTGGACATAAGTCAGGCTAAGATATGGGAAGTTTCTTTAAAAAATTTAGCCTGGGTTATGAAGAGACCTGTTAATGTAGAAAGTTTTAATGATAAAGCAATAGGTCTGTAAGATAAAATAAATAAATATATTTCAATCATTTTAAGCAAAGAGATGTTTGGTAGGTGACTCCGCTCTTCCACTTAACATTATAATAAATGCAATTGAACACAACATAAAAAGGAAAGAAGATATTAAAAATAAAAGATTAAAGTTAAAATTACATTGCATTAAAGGCGCCACGACGCTTTCTGGCTGTGTCAGGGCTCAAAATTGTGTGCATCATTATAGGTTGAAGGGGCTTGTTTAGCCCGTTCAGCTTAAAATAATATTTACAAGCATCGATACTAATAATAAGCTCTAAAATGCCCTGCGTCCGCACTAAACGGAACCACATAAATTATTTGAATAAAAGAAAACTTGGTCAAACATGGTCTAAGCCCGTCGATATGCCCTGTCTCTTTCGAAACAACAGGATTTTTACTATGCGCTGTCTCAGTCTGGCACGCCCGGAAAATGTCAAAGATTATTTAGGGCGGCGTGTTTTGTGCCTACGCGATGCCTGAATGTTCCCAAATAGGGTACTTACGATTGACAGGGCTCCACAAGAACAATCGCATTCCACCTCAAACACGTCGTGTTTTCGTTAGGTCAAGGAATAAATTTGTCAACTTCCGCATCGAAACATTGTAAAACCCTTTTGATTGTAAGCTATCTAGCGCGATTGTAAACTCTCGAAAGATTGTCAACCGAAAATACTGTTTACAATTCGCCGCTTTATTTTTTGGCAGAATTTTTACGGTAAAATTGTGAAATGCATGCAACGGAAGTATCTCTGCCCCCACGATCGGGGCTTGAAGCACCCCGAGGTAAGGTTAGTTAGGTTTCTTTAAACCCTGCAGACATATGCTTTTGAGGCGAATATAAAGTGACTAGCTTCTGCCCGCGACTTCGTTCGCGTGAATTTCCCGCTTGAAACATTTCTTATTACTGCTCTGCTCCTATTGGTCACAGCGTGATGTTATATAGCCTATAGCCTTCCTCGATAAATAGACTATCCAATGCAAAAATAATTTTTCAATTCGAGCCGGTAGTTCCTGAGATTAGCGCGTTCAACCAAACAAACAAACAAACTAACAAACTCTTCTGCTTTATAATATTAAGTATAGATTTGTGGTTAGGTTACATGAATCGGCTTTTCTCAGGAATGGTGCATTTCTTTTTCATGGGAGTGGTACCAGGGGGCAAGAGGGACCCACCTTCCCCCCACTCCACAACGCGTGAGGTGACTTCCGTCGCATACAGTTCACAATTTTGCGGTTTTACTTCGATAGATTCTGAATCAACCTGTTTTTTTTTCCTAATTACAAAACAAACCAAAGAATATTAATAAGAATAAGTTTTAGTACAGTTTTTCGTCATACTTTCGGAAAATGCTCCTTCTGTATAAATAACGTTTTTAATCTGTGGCCCGTAGTATCGGAGCGTAGGGGTTTCCTACCCCTCTAGCCAGTGTAACAAGGCGCGATCGAATGACGCAACGTGTCGCTTCGTCCACAAAAATAAACACGAAAAAAAATGTAGACGAAATATATTAAAGTATCAAAATCAAGCGACGCGGCCTCACGCACGCGACGAACGGATTCGAATGACATTTAGTGTTTTTTTTTTTAATTCTGTCAAACATTAAGAAAAGTTTTTTTTGTGGCCGTGTTGTGACCTGTGTAACATAATTGTATAAAATTACTCGCCGTAACTTGGCTTTGAAATTGTTGTACAGGTAAGTGAGACTTTCTTTATATCTGTATTGCGCTCTTGTTCCGCTGATTAAATTCCCTTAATACTGGGAGAAATATGCATAATAAAAAGAATGAAAGTTTGTCAATATAATTATATGTTAAACACTGCAAAATTACCTTGAGTAAATATAGTGAGTCTTCTAAAAAAATGTACACTTTTTTGTATTGTATTTTTGTCTCATCTGAAATAAATAGTTTTTCATAAACTATCTAAACGTAAATACCAAATTTCGATGGGTTTTAAGAAAACGACTATTTTATGTGTTAAATATGATTGGTATTTGTTACACTATAGGTATTACCTACACATACAGAATGAGTGATTTTACTTACATTGTTGTACAATTTTAATGTTACACAAAGTATAAGTTTTATTAATAACTTATTAGAATCTAGGACTGTTAGGTAATCTAGGTTTTAAAATCATTTAAACCAGAAATCACCAACCTGTCTTGCAAGTGTAGTGAACGGACATCAAAGCTTGAGCCTCCTCTAAATTAGATGAGAAAGTAATAGGCAAGTAAATTATTTTGTATTATTTGTGATTAAATATTTTCTTAAATTGAGTGAGTAAATGTAGATCAGATTTAAACACTCCTTGTAACAGTTAAATCCGACATCGTTGTAATGAATCAGTTTTAGACAGTGTTGTACTAATTACATTTATTTTTATTTTCAATAAATATATTAATTATGAGTAATGTAATCATGACTAATTTAATCATGAATGAGTCCTTAGTCATGACTAAAGTCATCAACCATGACTTGATCACTAATGCTTCTGTTGATTTGATAATAGGCCCGAGACACGGGGTCCCGTGTAGAAAATACATCTGTAGATAGTAGGCTGGCCGCCACAAGCGAACCCAAATAATACCAATATGATCGCAATGATGGAAAAGATCTGAATTGTATATAGTTAGACCTCGTAAATGGTTAACTCAAATCAAATCATTTATTCTTTGCAAACATGGGTAATAGTTACATAGAATGATGTTATCTATACTAATATTATAAAGCAGAAGAGTTTGTTTGTTTTTTTGTTTGGTTGAACGCGCTAATCTCAGGAACTACCAGGTCGAATTGAAAAATTATTTTTGCGTTGAATAGTCCATTTATCGAGGAAGGCTATAGGCTATATAACATCACGCTATGACGATTAGGAGCGGAGCAGGAATTAAACATGTTGCAAAAACGGGTTCCTTTCGTTTTTCTCTCTTATGTGACGCAGACGAAGTTGCGTGGGTCAGCTAGTTTAATAATAAAGCTCTCCACATTTTGCCGTCACATGGATGGGCATACAAATATTTGGTTTACAATGAAATCTCGTAACCGTTGCAGAAGATTTCAAGAGAATATAGGGCGTAAACCGCCTCATCACGAAGCCGTCAACCAAGCATTCAGTACATCAAACAAAGTAACCCTATGCAAACATATTATTGCTTGCACTTTTTTACGGGTCAAAAATCATGTTATACTCGTACGGTAAAGCTCAATGTAGCACACTCAAAACATTGTGGATTAAATAGTGTGGCGGTCGTGGAGGTGTTTAAAAATCTTCCATTAAAACAGTGGTTCCCAACCTTTCTTAGGCCAGGGACCACTTTGGTATGTTCATTGTTAACAGGGACCATATGGTTCTAGATAAACATGGACACCGACAGGATTATAACTAGGAGAGTGAATCTTTAACTCACGCTATACAAAATTGGACAAAAGCTATCAAATTGAGCTCAAAAAATTTAGCAATCGTTTAGTAATTTTGCCTCTGATAGGTTCAATTAGGTTGGGTTGAGCTTGCATCTTCTTTTTCGAAAGTACGAATAACATTTTTATCTTTCGCGGACCATAGTCGAGGCTCCTGCGGACCACCAGTGGTCCGCGGACCACAGGTTGGGAACCAGTGCATTAAAAGGATGGATTAAAAAAAAACTTGTGAGAAAGGTGGAACTTTGACCACCAATATCACCGTAATTAAAAGGTTCCCAGGTATGGTCGAGAATAAAAAAAATATCGCAATGATGGGAAAAACAAGTAATTTTTTAGAGATTATTTACACCCTTTAAATTTCTTTGATTTTATTAGCAGATTATGAGATGACTGAAGTGTTGCGTTTTTTTATTTAGTTGGTAGTAAAAAAAATCAGGCTCTTTTCGATTCTGGCGGTCATTGTGGACAAATTTGACTGCCCTTATTTATGCCATCACATTAGGGTGCTCCCAAAAATGAACAACACGTAATTATGGAATTATTAGTTACTGAATTTATTATTATTATTATTTGAAAATGGATCTGAATTTAAATGAATGTCACTATTTTACCTAATTCCCCATTAAAATAAAATTTTGTTTATTTATTGCGAACAACAAGGTCCATATGGTTTAGTAAAAGAGTGCTTAGGAACTGTGTTAGCAATGCATTGCAATTAATAAACAAAATTTTATTTTGATTTGATTAATAATGAATCAATCCGTCACATTATCTCCGGGTGTTCTCGTCTAGCTAACGGAGAATACTTGCACAGACACAACCTTGTAGCCAGGATTATCCATCAGCAACTTGCTCTAAAATACAATCTTGTGGAATCGGAAGTGCCGTACTATAGGTATGTGCCCGACCCAGTTCTCGTTAATGGCAGTATCACACTGTACTGGGATCAATCCATCATCACTGACAGGACTGTTATAGCCAATATGCCTGATATAGTGGTGATGGATCGATCAGAGCGGCGCGCAATGATTGTTGACATTACGGTCCCGCATGATGAGAACCTCGTGAAAGCCGAGAAAGATAAACAAATCAAGTATCTTGACTTGGCTCGCGAGGTTGTCGACATGTGGGAAGTGGACTCGGCGATCATTGTGCCGATAGTCGTGTCGGCCCATGGCTTAATTGCCAAGAGCCTCGACCAATACCTGAGGAGGCTCTCGTTAGGCAGCTGGATCAAGGGCTTGATTCAGAAAGCGGTACTCCTTGACACGGCTCGTATTGTTAGGAGGTTCCTCTCTCTGGAGCCCTGACCGCCGGTAGCTTGGACCCTGTTCCCGATACCGGTGGGCTACAAATTTTTATATTTTTAAATGTTTTTATTTATTTTTTTATATTAATATTTAAAAATGTAAAGGTTTTGTTTAAAAATGAATAAAGAAATCATGATTATACGTTCATTAACACTACGATTAATCAATAGGAAATATGTAAGAAATACAAAACTCTTTTTATTTTTTTTAAATTGCCTTGTATAAAAATATTGTGGTACACTTGTTTAACTTATTTTACAACTTATTGTTTTATGTAACATGTTTTTGTAGAAACGGAACGCACTCTCAAAACACGTCGTCCTCGATATCGGCGGTAGTTACGTCAAATTTGTATGTAACCAATAAAATTGTTAAATGTAACCAAAAAACTACTAGACCGATTTGAAAAATTCTTTCAGCAATGGATAGCTACATTATCAGCGAGTAATATAAGCTATATTTTAACCCCGTACTCTCACGAGAACGGGAACTATGAGAGGGAAACAGCGTGACGTCAAATTCAAATTCAAATTTATTTATTTTGTGAACATAGGTAAAAGTAGGTGTTAAAAGAAATAAAATTCAGAAACTAACTATGTTCCGCCGGTTGGCATACAAAATGTTTCATGAAATTAGATTAAATCAAAGCAATAAAATGTAAATTAAATAAAAAAAAATAAAATGTATAAATGTAAATAAAATCAAAACAATAAAAATCCGTGCTCCGGGGGTAGAATATAAAAAAAAACCATCTTCACGACAGGTACGGTCGCTACTTCATCACTGAGTTTTTGATAGGTTATTACTCTATGGCACATGTACACCTTTTTATATTTATATTACCCGACACCACTTTTCCTGTACCTTTCTCGCGCCATCTATCATGTGCTAACTTATTTACGCGAGTTACTAACTGTTGATTAAGTTTCGCGTGCCTCTTGGGGTAGGGGCGGGGGATGTAGGCAATATCTCAACCACCCGTCTCATTGACAATCAATGAAAGAGGTTTGGGATTCCTCCACAGAAGAGGTCCAACCTTTTCTCTACTTCCTTAAATCAATGACTGAATCGATTCTAAAGCATGGTCTGTGGTGCTATTGGCGTTGTCAAGACGTATCGAATAAACTAGATGGGCGACGGGGCATCAAAAACTACTACCTATTAATTTATGTGCTACTACTGATCACGCGCAAAAAACCATGCAGCTGACTAAGTAAGGTGCATGTTCACCAAAAAGATGACGGTTTCATTACCTAAAAACGGTTGTTTAATTAACATTTTTGCATGGGAACATGTTACAGTGACAACTGTTTTTAGATAATCAGACTGTTATCTCTTCGGTGAACATGGACCTAAGTAGGGTTAAACTGAAGAAGAGGCTTCGGCCTTACATACTTTTAGGCAAGAAGGATGATAAGCAATCATTTTGACGACTCGAATGGCGTAGTGGTACGAGTAGTAAAGCTGCCTTACGTTCATAGGGTCCTGGGTTCAAATCCCGGTAGGAACAAATGTTTGTGTGATGAGCATGGACATTTGTTTCCGAGTCATGGATGTTTACATGTATAATAAGTATGTATTTACAAACAAAAAAGTATATATGTAGTATATCAACTATCTGTTGTCCACGACACAAGTCTTGCTTAGTGTGGCACTAGATGGCGCTGTGTGTTAATGTCCAGCGATATTTATTTATTTATTTAAATCCTGGATCAGACACGGTATACTCAGTGCCGCCACGAGTGCCAGTAAGTCACAAGTATACAGATATACACACATCATCACACACATTCACAGACAATGGTGTCGATTCTGTTGTGTACAAACTAAACTTAATTTAGACTATTGCTATCTTTTACTAAAAGGCAGTGCGAGAAAAGGACGGCTATAGCTATGCACTAAGTTAGAGATGTCAAACTAGTTTATGCCTTGCGCTTCACCGTGGTTTTAGTCGACAAGTTTTTACGTGCACCCTTCATTTGTATGGAAATATTAATTCGAATAAAATTGACAGCTCTTTATAATTACGTCCGTCTCTTTCTTGTTTTATAAGAGACTAGCGGACGTCACGCGGTTTCACCCGCGTAGTTCCCGTTCCCGTGGGACTACAGGGATAAAATATAGCCTATGTTACTCGTGGATAATGTAGCTTTCCAATGGTGAAAGAATTTTTAAAAACGGTCCAGTAGTTTTTAAGCCTATTCATTACAAACAAACAAACAAAGTTTTCCTCTTTATAATATTAGTATAGATAAAACGATAGTAATAGCCTAAATTAAGTTTAGTTTGTGCACAATAGAATCGACACCACTGTACAGTTACCCATACGGACACAGGAACACACTAAATATTTTAATGCCAATTAACTCGAGTCACTTTCGGCTGATCAAAGTTTTTTTCTGTGTACTTCGTAATTGGCGTAATGTTCGATTTTTTTTTTCATGTGAACGTACAGTCACGTGTGAAGCTATCTTTTATGAAATAAATAAGCAATAACAGAGGCGGTATGATCCAAGACCTTAGCCTGCCCGAAAACGGTAAAAAACTAAGTTCTTACGGTTTTTTGCTTGGTGAATAATTTCTGACGATAAGTACATAGTAAATACAATTGATATATTCAAGACTAGCTTCTGCCAGCGGCTCGCCAGCGTAAAGTTTGATAATTTTCCCATGGAATCTTATTACCGGGACAAAAAGTACTCCATGTGCTAATCAAGGTTATAAACTATCTGTGTGCAAAATTTCATCCAAATGCGTTCAGTAGTTTTTGCGTGAAAGAGTATCAAACATCCATACTCACAAACTCTCGCAGTTAGAATATTAGTAGGATGTTTTAATGATCACTATTGTAAATTTCTATTTTGTAAGAGTGGTATAAGGTTAAAAATTATCTAGTAACAAAATCACTAAGACAAAAAATGTAGGAAATCTTGTAAGAACAACCACAATTGATATTTTAGGACAAAAATGCAATAAAAAGTTTCCTATGCGTTGTTCCAGGTTATAAACTATTTATGTACCAAACATCCAAATCCGTTCAGTAGTTTTTGGGTGATCCATCTATCTTCACAAACTTTCGCATTCTTATAAGTTTTAATAAGAAGTGAGTTAGAGATCATTTGTTCTATTTTTAGATGATTTCTTATATATTTAAACCCGTTAGACTGTAATCTATCTAAAAAGTAAAAATGTGTAATGTGTGTGTGTGTGTGTGTGTGTGTGTGTGTATGGTGTGTTTAATGTAGTTCTCGAAAAATTGTCAAACGAACATCCTGCTTACAATTTACGCATTATTTTCGGTAGATTACAATCTATCGAAGTGAAACCGTAATATTGTGAAGTGCATGCGACGGAAGTATCTCTGTCCCCATAATCGGGACTTGGGGCACCCCGACGTTAGGTTAGTTAGGTTCCTTTAAACCCTGCAGACAGATATAGGAGACCCGCGTAGTACCCGCTCCGTCGACTAAGGTTTTTAGGCGAATATAAAGTGGTTTGAGTTTAGGTCGGTAGTATGTTCGTTTGACAACCTTTCGAGAGATTACAATCTCGCTAGATAGAATACAATCTAACGGGTTTTACAATGTTACGCTGACATATCTACAAGTAATAATCACAACACATAAACATTATAAAACTAACACCAGCAAAACTTAGTCATATTTTTCCATTCGGAGTAGGCAGACACACAAATCACAAAATGTCACCTAATGCACCCTCTTTTTCTGGATGGAAAATGGTTGTCTGACTTTTTGGGCCACTGACTTGTAACGAGAACGACTATGACAGCCGGGACCTACGGCTTAGCGTGCTTTCCGAGGCACGGAAGAAACTCGGTATTTAAGGGTCACCCATCCACAGACTAACCCCCCCCCCCCCTAGACAAGCACGGTTTAACCTAAAGTTCGACCCGAGCGACTGTTATTACTTAGCTACGAGCTCCTCCTTCTCAACACAAACTTTCAACAAACAAGAAAAATTTGTTCAGAAAACTTAATATACTTGGTTTTTATCACGGAACCCTTAGAAAGGAAATGCGCAAGCGTAACAGCCGAAATATGCCGATTCATGCCGAATTGCTCCGAACTCAAATACAGGGTGGTGAAAGCGTCCATTAACTTTTTGCGGCCACCATTATGCCGGCGAATGTTTTCCGGCCCTGTATAAGTATTAATGTTAACACCACCCTGTATAATGGGTAATCTTTTTTGAATACTTATTTTTAAGAGCCGGAACACCATGGCTAAGTATTTTTTGGTTCAAAATATTTTTATTTTGGATTAATTTTGACGAAGTGTCCATTATCATTTTATTTCTTGTTTTGTTCAAATATCGGGCGGAAAGGTAAACAATTTGATAAGTAATTTGAGGAGCTTACGATAATAATGGAACGTTTTCTGATAGTTTCATGTTTGTTGTTGCCTTGATTCAGAACAACTTACATACTGTAAGAAAAATCGGTACTACATAAGATAAGAGTTATACAGGTTGTAATCAACCTCATTCAACCAAGCATTCTGTACATTAAACTACGCAAAAATTATTGTTATTAATTAAAACGCAAACGTGTATTTAAAAAAAAAACTTATCATGTAGTTGGAACTTTATTTTATTTTATTTATTTAAGGTAAAACAAACAGTAGCACAATAACAATTCGTTAAAAATATATTTTAACCATTACATTTTAAAACAATTACAATTTAAAGTTTTCAAATATGAAGTTTTTAGTATAACCTTATTTTTTTGTATGATACAGGCTGTTTCCTAAATAATAAAAGGTAATTTATTGCAAACGTCTAGTCTTCACAATAAGCGAAGAGAAAATGATAAATCGCGCGTCATTTGTTCAGAAAAAAACGTCCAATTTGTTTGAAACCTAAATAAAATTCGTGGTGCCATTACTTTTACTAGCGATTTTTATTATATTTATTAAGTTTTTCTTTTTCTTACCGACGGAGGTGGGTGATGTTATAAGGGACGCAATGAAAGTGATAATTTAAACGTCATTGATACTAACTGAATGCTAAAACATAATTGCGCTGAGCGTGCATCCAACAAGTTGGCAACTTCGCAAATTGCTATCAAATATTTATCTATTTTAATTATTTTGGCCATTTTACTATATGGAAATCTATACTAATATTATAAAGCAGAAGAGTTTGTTTGTTTGGTTGAACGCGCTAATCTCAGGAAGTACTGGTTCAAATTGAAAAATTCTTTTAGTGTTGGATAGTCCATTTATCGAGGAAGGCTTTAGGCTATATAACATCACGCTGCGGCCATTAGGAGCGGAGCAGGAATGAAAAATGTTGCAAAAACGGGGATTTTTTTTCCTTTCGTTTTTCTCTCTTATGTGACGCAGACGAAGTTGCGTGGGTCAGCTAGTAAGAAATATGCCTAACTATTAGTGAGCTAGAATTCAGTTAGAACTTGTGCATTGGTATTGAAATCATTTATACACCTTTTCTGCAAAGTATTACAGCATTGCTATACGCCAATTAGATGACCGGTGACATGGTGAAGGTTGCGGGAATCCGTTGGATGCGAGTCGCAAGGGACCGGCCAATGTGGCGACACTTGGGGGAGGCCTATGTCCAGCAGTGGACTTCTTTCGGCTGAGATGATAATGATACGCCTATTACTGAAACTTTACGCTATTGGATGTTTTAGCACTATGTTCAGACGGACGGAACTTTGGTCTTCTGCTTATCGTATCGATATGCCTTCCAATTACATGGGCCCAGTACATGGCCAGGTTTATTGCAGCAGTAGAGGCGCTATACAGGTCGTCAAGAGTGCAGGTAAACGGACACCTGAGATACTCCAGCACTCGGTGTTGGAAGAACCAATAATACCCCATTTTGCTAGGTTATGTTTGCAGCGAACTACGGTACGCAAACGATTCAGAGCGTTCCAAATAGGCCACTGTAGTGCGTTGCCGGGAACCAGCTGTTCTTGGGGCTTTAAGAAGTCGTTTGGTGGTGGACACAAACTCTGGTAATCTGAGCACATAACTTCTAGGTTGTTTGAAGACTCAGCGTACACCCTTTTTTTTCGGGATGGGAAGTCATCAAATAACTTCTCCCACTCTGGGCGGAGCGGGAGGTAGTGTCAGACTTTTATTGACTAAAACTCATCCATGTTCCTTCCTCGCCCTTTATGTTCTGGGGCGGTATCTCTTTCGAACAGGCCCGCAACCCCGGCAGGCACCGCACACCCTACCGCTTGTAGATAGGGACTGTGGGTGTGACCATTCCTGAGGGTTTGGGAAAACTATTGCATTTTATTTAAAAAAAAAACTGAATGCTTGCCTTTATGCCTGGACAGGGTCTCAGCAAATCTTCGCAATTATCTGATATTCCCTTAAATTATCTAAAACAACTGTTTGAGTAACAGGATAACGTCTGTCAGACTAGCTACTCGTAGCATCCAAATGCTTTATTTGAGACTAACATAACTTTGGCTAATTTGCATGATATCAATATGATTTATAGCTTTTATTACTTGGTAAAGATGTAGCTTTCTAAATGTGAAAGAATTTTTAAAATCGGTTGAGTAGTTCTTGAGTTAAATTGTAACAAACAAAAAATCAAATATTTCCTCTTTAGAATACTACTAGTGAACAATCAGTTTATTTGATAAAGCAACATGTGCACTCTACCTAAGCCAAGAATTATTACTGGCCATCAACAGATAAATGGGCTAACATCTACCAAACTGTCAAATTGGGTAATTATTCTGATGTGTGTGTTGGTGATACGGGCCAATGTTGGTGGCCAAGTTTTAAGTGATGAATGTGTGGTTAATGCTTGTGTATCGGTTTCGGAATTTTGTTCTGTATTTGTGTCAGAAACTGACAGGGTTGGACAGTTTTTAATTCGAAACAAATGTACGTAACTGTTGATGTTTTTTGAAGGGTTCAAGATCCCAGAGCCGCCAGAGGGCCGCCAAATTGTCATATTCTAAAACTATTCAAAAATCATGCTAACGAAACCACGGGAATAAAACCATTTTTTGATAATTACATTTACCTACCTTACATTTAATTACATTTAATTACATCTTACTTTAAAATTAGAAGAACTTACAAAAATAAACCATATTTCTAAATAAACAAAAAATTAAAATGCAAAAGTACCTACAATTTCCATAAACTTTCCTAGCTAAATACCTAAAATATGCATAGTTTACTTTAATCCCAGTAAGTAACAAAAACTTTCCACGTAAACAAGTCACGGGCACACTCTAGTCTATATTCAAATAAGGTTCACAATGCTATGTAAAGGACAGCTCGCAACCTTTGTGGCCTACTTAAAGTACGGCACTTCGACACGGGGCCATATTAAAATCTTAGGTATCACTGATCCGGTAAAATGATGCTAGTTACCATATATTCACGTCATGACGGTACACAAGAGTGATGGAACGCACTGTGCTATGGTCCTTACAGGTACATTTTAGGGTCAGTTCACACCAGTGGCGTACCCAGGGCACAAAAATAAGGCAAGCCCATTAGGCAAGCATACTTCAGCAGACTGTTCAGCAACCGTAACATCGTGACATCGTGTGAGGTTATAATGACAAGCCAAGCTTTTAGGATTGTATGAAAGTATCGCCACTAGTTCATACCAAGCGCGCGGCGCGACTGTACTGGAAGCGGCCAGTGATTTCGCGCTGTGCTGCACGGTGCCGCGACACGCATCATAACGTCGCGAAGCTCATCGGCAGCACAACGCACCACTGCGTACGCCGCACCGCCGCGTCGCGCAGCGGAATGTGTCTACATTCACCACGTGCACCAATCCCGCTGCGGTCACCCGCAGTCTACTATTTTCAAGCGCATGAGAACGTCGAGACAAGTTGCCACGACGGCCTCAGGTTCACACTCGTCTTATCAACGCATAACGAGTTTGTGATAGGTTAGGTTATAACTGTGTCCAAAAACGCGCGAGCCGAGCGAGCGAAGCGAATGATGTAAGATGTCGCGGCAGCGGTCAGTGAGTGCTATAAGTTGGATAAGTTGGTCGCAGTTTCTAGCCTACGATGCGTAGAACACGGAACAAAAGTTTAATAGGTCCTGCATGTTTTACCCAATGGGGCCGAATTTAATTATTTTAAACGTTTCTCTACACTAGGAATCCCTCCTATATCGAGGGTGCGTTCAAAAATATGAATACTCCCATAGAGAAACACCCAGACCCGGAACAATCTGTCGACCGTACTAATATTATGTTTCGTGCGGGAATCAAACTCGCGACACGCACCGCAGCAGCCAATCGTTCAGTCACTTCAGACGTGCGATCTTTATGTCAAAGAAACCAAACGAAATGACGAAACAACCCGACAGTTCCCGAGCCGTTGATAGGTACTTCCTCATCATCATCTCCCTAGCCTTTTCCCTACTATGTTGGGGTCGGCTTCCAGTCTAACCAGATGCAGCTGAATACCAGTATTTTACATGAAGCGACTGCCTATCTGACCTCCACTACCCAGTTTATACTATGGGTAAAAAAAACCAAAGGCTGATTGTTAGACTTTTTGGGCCACTGTAACGACTGCCAAAGATGGACAAAATGGCAGCCGGGACCAAAAGTTCAACGTGCTTTTCGGGATATGGAGGAAATCCGGTATGAAAGGGTGGTCACCCATCCACGTACCAACCTAGGCAAGCGGGGCTTAACCTAAAGATCAACCCGGTAGGTACGGTCGAAAGCTATTTGGGTTACAGTTTATCCTACAAATTACATTGTAAAGTGTAAATCAAATAGCTTGTTCGACCGTACATCTTAAAGCACCTTTTAACATATTTAGCAAGGACAGAAGTCACATTTTGAGAGGGCAGAGGGTCAACTGCCTGATACGTGAGAAAAATATGCTATAAGTACGTCCAGGACTTGCGAACATCGCTATATGAGAAATGGAAGTGACAAGAACCTTAGGCGGAGGACAAAAAATGGCAATTAATAATAATAATAATAATAAATCTTTATTCAGATTCTCAAAAAGTAAAATACAATATGAATCTAAAAACTAACAATGAAGGTACAAAAATGTAAGATGCCTGTACTAGGATAATCCTGTATCACAGGCTGCAGGAGCTCTAACAATATGCTATAAATAGGACAGTAGTTTATTGTTTAATGTTTAAAATTACATAGTGACAAAATTATTTTCATAAACTTAAACTCTAATAACTTAGAACTAAACACATAATTATTACACGAAAATATTTGCGTCAGCAGAATTTATAATAGGTTGCGAAACACATTTGAGGCGTTCTTGTTTATATTTGATAATTGCACTTAGCAACTAATGTGCTTACAAAAAATAAAATCGATGGTAAGTATGTCAGCGCAATGGTCTGTTATTGTCATGTTGTTTCAGCAATATTGCGTCAAACGCGGAAGTCTGACCTAGAGTATGACGCTCTACGCGCCCTCGTAGTCGATGGAGTTGATGTACCTATATTCGGCTAATTTCTTAGCTGGGCACTCAACATCTCCCGTTTTGTGGTTGTTAGGCTTTTTAAAACGCGAGCACGTCGCACATTTAGGGCTGTCCGCTTTCTTCACGCACTCTGACATCGAGTGTCCTGCTTCTCCGCAGTGACCACACGTGGAGTTTGCCTCTCTACATGACTTTGCTGCATGACCAAATTGTTGGCATTTGTAGCATCTGGTAACCAAGGTGAAGTCTCTAACAGGGCAGGAGGTCCAATTTATAAAAATTCTTGCTTGAGATATAAAAGCCCTACGTATCTTGGCTGGTACTTCGATAACATAATTACAGGTCGATGCATCTTTCTTCCCAGATTTGTGGCTAAGTTTAACGGCGGCCAAAAAGGTATCTATTGACATCGCTGTAAACTTATCGGCGATGTTCTGTACGTACATGTACCGGAAGACGTCAGCGTCAGCCAAAGAAGTCGGCACTCCCACAACCGTGATCCGTGGTTTGCGCTTGATGGGCTCGTCGGCGGTGAGTCCTAATGTAGACGTCTGGACAGCGTGTTTGAGTTTATCAGCATCCTGTTTGGTCTCGGTGCTGATAATGACACCTCCATTCTTGGTTTTCCGCACACCACGTACATTAAGCTTCATTTCATCAGGTCGTATGATTTTTTGCACGAGGTTTTTTGTCTCGTCACTCGACTTCAGCTTATCGTTGGGATAAACTGCTACGGAACTTAAATTGTTTGGACTTACGAAAACACTAGATCCCTTCTTCACCATATCAGAAAATGAAGCGGTTCCCACAGCGCCAGAGTCCTTTATAGCCTGTTTCAGCTCCGAAATTTGTTCTGTGAGGCTGCGTTTTTCCTTCAGGTCATCGAGTATGTCGAGGGCTTTACAGGATTTTTGCTTCAGATCCTGATACAGTACTGCCATTTCAGTGGTCTCAGCTTCTACTTTTCGGCATAGATTGGTAACCTTCAATTTCTGCTCCGAATTGAGTTTACCATCTGTGGCAATCGAGCAAACTTCATTTAACTTCTGCCGAACGGATGACATCCATTTTTGGATGTCGGACGTGGATAGTTAGACTGGTGGCTTTTCGCTGGCGAGGCATCGGGTTGCACTCGACTACTGGAATTACCGGGGCTGTTATCCATTTTTCAATCAGTTCACTATTTTTGTTTCCATTATTTAATAAACTGCGCACTGAGCAAAATACTAAAGAAGGTCACTATTATTGCGTTAAATAAAAACTGCAAACAAGCACGTCTGTATATTACGAACGTCGACGAAGTAATCCAGTAAGTAAATTGTTTGTATAATAAATGAAAATAAAAAATAAATATGGCTGGACATTAACACACAGCGCCATCTAGTGCCACACTTAGCAAGGCTTGTGTCGTGGATACCAGATAGCTGATATACTACATATATACTTTTTGTTTGTAAATACATACTTATTATACATATAAACATCCATGACTCGGAAACAAATGTCCATGTTGGGGTCGGCTTCCAGTCTAACCAGATGCAGTTGAATACCAGTATTTTACATGGAGCGACTGCTTACCTGACCTCCACAACCCAGTTGGTACTGGGTAATACAAATACCCTTTAGTAATACTCTTGGAAATAATAACACAATCTAATTAAAACGCTAATCGAAGCGTATAATTTTATTAAAATATTTTTATACGTTCATAACGTATAAAAATATTTATTATTCAGAACAGATTAGTGAATATTTAACAACTGCAAGAACTTTTTTGTCAATCATAATGTATTGTAATGTAAACCGTTTGGTATTTCTACGTCTTTCACAAGAATGAGAGCATAAACACTACATATTGTAAAACAAAATCTTCCGCCACGTCGGTCAGTCTGTTTGCGATAAACTCAAAAACTACTGCACTGATCATGCTATTTCACTAATAGATAGACTGGTCCTCGAGAAAGGTTTTCGTATATAATTTGTACGCGGGCCAAGTCGCAGGCTTCAGCTAGTCCAACATATGCATATATTTATTTTATAAAGGTTTTAAAACTGACAAAACCCCTCCGGCGGTTTTCGCAACTGCGGTTCATAACCAGTTGCGAATTAGGTTTTATTACTCTTTGTTCGCAACCAGTTGCGAATCCATGTAGACACAAGCCACATCTAGTCTGACAACGTCTTGAACAAAAGGCACGGAATTAAAAGACAGTCACGGAAATCCATTAACCGTAACAGTGGAGTGGCACTCCACTCCGGTCCGTTAGATGTCGTGCCGCGCCCGTGCCGGCCCCGTGAAAGGTAAACGGTTTCGTCCCAATTAAAAATGATCCATTTTTAATGCATTTCAATCGTTGCAAAAGGAGTAAGTTATGTAGTGGTGTTGCGTTGCAGTGGGCAGGGTTTCGAGAGAGAGTGTAGTGCTGTAGCAGGGTGTAGATGAAAAGGAAACTGGCTAGGTTTTTCAAACAAAGGCCGGTGTTTCTTTCAGCTTATGCATATTACGCGGCCCTACGAGGGATAAAAGGTTATATTTTTGAACTGAAAACTTCTTTCCGCGTGTTGAGCAGTTTTTGTACGAACATAAATCATAGAACTCGCGTGACCGTCACCTAACGCCTCGTAGCACTCGTAGCCAATCCGCTACGGCGTAGCATCACTTAGGCGTGCGGGGCACAACTCGAAGCAAATGTCGATTACTTAGTTTTCACTTTTGTCGGCATTTCCCCAAAACTGCCTCACATGATTTTTTTATGTTTTCGTAAAACTTAGTTCCAGCACCATAAGGGGAGTCAAAAACTTTTAACGGAGCAGAAAGGCACTTATTTTTCAAATCATTGCGATAATTTTTTTGTTCTACACCATACCTGGGAACCTTCTAATTACGGAGATATTGGGGGTCAAAGTAACAACTTTTTCAGTTTTTTTTTAAACTTGTTCTTATTTTCGACTCATGTGTGTACTAATAAATCAATTATAGATAAATACAAATATTCTACATCTTCTGTTTCTCATAAAGAAACGATTTAAATCCTATTTTCTTGTATAATTAGTTAGATAATTGGTTTTCTGTCGAGGGAGCGCGATTGGATAGTCTCTCAGAACAGGCCTTCATTAGATCTCTTTAGAATTCTGTTCATGTACTATTATTATCGAGAGCAATCATTGAGTTGCTGAATGTGGTGTTAGCTACAAAAACCAGCCAAGTGCAAGTTGGATTCGCGCTCCGAGGGTTCCGTAAAATCGTGTAGGTATTTTGTTATTAAACGGTAAATTTACGATTTTCGTATTTTTCTCTATACATGTGCTGTAAGACATTGAATCTCGCCTTTCATGATTCTAGGTCAACGAGAATTATAAATAAATTTCGATTCCTTTAAGATTGGCGAAAAATACGTTTCTTTTTGGAACATAAACGCCCGTATCTTTTTTTAGGTTAACTTAGAAGTTTGATTTTAACAGTGTTAACTTCATCTCTACGTATTTTATACCTCTACACAATCCAGTGATATAGTGTCTTGACGGACAGACGGACAGACAACATAGTGATCCTATAAGGGTTCCGTTTTTTCGATTTGAACCCGGAACCCTAAAAACAGTATATATTTTATACCGAAGTAATCGGTGTCTCTTCTTATGTTTAGCGAACTAAACGCGGGCAAAAAAACTAGTACTTAATTAACTAATATACGCTAACTAACCTCACAAAACTAGCGATGAGAGATTGAGATGATGATTTCACAAAGTACAGTCAACATCATCATCATCCCACTGCTGGGACAGAGGTCACACAGGCTGCCACTCAATGAGAGGGAATGGGCTATAATCCACCACGCGGGCCCAGTGCGGATTGGTAGAGCTGTTATTAATTGAAAAATGTTATTATACGATTGATGAATTTTTGAATGACAAATTAATGTAGACCTGTTTTATTTATTTTAACTGGAGATTACACGCAGTAGACAATTTCTAGTTGAATATTGACACTAATAGTAATTAAGCATTGACTGTAGAAACTAGCTCCTATTGTGACATGTTGTTTCTTTATCATAATCCTATAAATTTTGACATATTTTCCTATCAAATAATTTGTGTATACCTCTCGCATGATTAATATTTTTTTATTAAGACCTCTCTTTAATTTAAGAACTGTATTCACTACCTATGTTACACAAATAAAATTGATTTTATTTTTGATTTTAGATGTCACATGTCTTCGATTTTTTTTTGGTTCTTAGACACGATGTTTTCCTTCACCGTTTTGAGAGCAGTAGTGATGAAATAAATTACACAAAGTAATGCGCCTGCCTGGGCCACCGCTGCTCTCTCAAAAGTATACTAACTGACCAATTCCAACCAACCAAACCAATTCCAAACCTGACCAATTTCGTTTCTTTTTTAAATTATTTTTCTCTTTTAGTTTACTTTTTATATAATCTTATTTGACCATTTTGTTTTTGTGTGTTTTAAGTCCCCAATCCGTTTTGTCTTGGCGGATTTATAACTGCTTTTATTCTCTTTTCCTTAACTTCTTACTAGTGAAGTTTTCCTACCCGCTGTAAGCTTATACCTCAGAGTTCAGCTATCAACAGCCTTAATGAACCTAATTAAGCCCATAACGTTCTCATTTGTTGTTTTGTAATATAAGATCTGTATGGGTTGTTGTCTGTAAGTGTGATGTGGTATGTACACCACATATACACCTACGCTAGTGTCTGCATTTTGTAAAGGTAGACTGGTAGATTAAAGTGTTAAATCCTATCGCATGCATATCACAATATGACGGTTTCACTTCGATAGATTACAATGTACCGAAAAATAATGCGTTATACAGGGTGTAAACCACCTCATCACAAAGCCGTTAACCAAGCATTCTGTACATCAAACTATGTAACTTTTCGCAAAAAATTACTTAGTTTGATTTACTGTAACCAGTATATTCAGTTGACAATATAACCTCGCTAGAAAGATTACAATCTGACGTGTCTGACAATTTCACGGTGACATATACATGGACGGATGTTTGTGACTCGTTCACACAAAAATGCTGAACGTATTTGAATTAAAATTTGCACACAGATAGTTTATAACCTGGATACTTTTTATACCTATTATGTGTATCGTTTTTGAGGCACTCGTGGCCAAATAAAAACAGCTGCTCGGGCCGCCATGATTGCCTAGGTTGGTCTGTGGATGGGTGACCACCCATTCCATATCGTTTCCTCCGTACCTCGGAAAGCACGATTGCCGAGACCAAAAGGTCTCGGCAATCATTTGTCCATCGTTGGTCGGTGGCCCAAAAAGTGTGACAATCAGTCTTGCTAAGTGGTATCGTTTACCCAGCATTAGCTGGGTTGTGGAGGTCAGATAGGCAGTCGCTTCATGTAAAATACTGGTATTCAGCTGCATTCGATTAGACTGGAAGCCGACCCCAACATAGTTGGGAAAAGGTAGGCATATGATGATGTAGCCGCATCATTCAATTAAACCCTTTTCTCAACGAGAAGCACGCTTTGAAAACAATGCTGATAACATTTCTGTTAAACCGCCTTGCAAAACAATAATTGATAAACAACAGAGAAAATCCAATTGATAACTCTAATCCAATCCAAAATGTATTATTTCTATTTGACGATCGTATATCATCGACCGCCGTCGGCTTCATTCGGAGAGCACAAAAAATAATGGAAGACAAACATCCCGGTGTTTGCGGGAGAGGATGACAGTGATCCCGTTGTGCGGGAAATCGAATCCCGGGATTAATGTAAGCGGGATGCTACGTCAGTTGACGTCTGTGCTTAAATGGTTTAATACCTGTGACTGAGGAAGGTATGCACTGTTTGGGAATTGAAAGTGTTATTTGGATCGTTTTTTTACAGTACCTACCTACTAGTTTATGTCCGCTTCTTCGCCCGCGTCGAGTTCAATAATCCACAGAATCATACTACTGAAATAAAAATTAATTAATGTGTTAATCCAGGTTATAAACTATACTTTTCGTGTGCTAAACTTCATCCAAATCCCTTCAGTTGTTTTTGCGTGAAATAGTAACAAACATAGTACAGTCACGAGCAAAAAAATGGTACGATCGACCAAATATACACAAAAAATTAATAAAAATCGGTCAAGCCGTTTCAGTGGAGTTTGATAATAAACACTGTGACACGATATTTTTATTTTATCTCTAAAGATGATTCAATATAAAACGAGTATTTTTCATGTAAAAATCGTCGCATTTAAATAAATAAATAAATATCGCTGGACATTAACACACAGCGCCACCTAGTGCCACACTAAGCAAGGCTTGTGTCGTGGACACCAGATAGTTGATATACTACATATATACTTTTTTGTTTGTAAATACATACTTATTATACATATAAACATCCATGACTCGGAAACAAATGTCCATGCTCATCACACAAACATTTGCTCCTACCGGGATTCGAACCCAGGACTCTAAGAACGTAAGGCAGCCTCACTACCACTACGCCAATCGAGTCATCAAAATTTAGATTAAGTATACCATCGGCGCTACAAGAATTCAGGCCTTACACCGCGCGCTCGTGCTAGGTATAAGTTTATTTCGGCATTTGAAATATAAGGGAACGAGCAACAAAGAGTTCAATGATCTAGGCTTTTATCCTGTTGAGGCAAATATAAGTTGAAAGGTACAACATTCAATCTACATTACATTATAGTGATATCATCATTAAATACGATTATTGCGAGCGCATTGCGTGTAATTAGTGGAAACATTACAACTAATTACAATATTGGATTGACGCCATCATTTCATGAAATTATAGGCATTATTATAATTGTTGTTCACTAGAGCATGTCATTGTACGTGTCAATAGAATGAAAATGATTTAAGTAGAGGAGCTTTAGGTTTAGCCGTGCTCGCCTAGACCCATTACATACCGAATTTCCTGCGTGTCTCAGAAAGCACGTTAATTTATTTATTTATTTATTTAGGGAAAACAAACAATTGTACAATATATCTTACAGTAACTATTACAACGTATTAGATTAATGTACAATCCACGACGTTTCCACGTATTACTTCGATAGGAGATACAGTGTAGAGTGACACAGTTTTTTAAATAACAATAACGTTAACACAAATACAAGAAAGACAAAACAGAAAAAAGTGTACATAAGTTACTCGTAGTAAAATAACGGCAGGAATATATATAAAAAGCGAATGTTACATTACTTAGCTAATTTTTGAAGGTATAAAAAACAAAAAGTAAAACTAACAATAAAATAAAGAAAAGGCAACACTAACATTACTAATTAAGCAATTTCAGACTATTGACTAAAAGTTTTTTAAATTTATGGCGATCTAATGCAAATATATCTAATTTAACAAAATGTTCGTTATACCTAGGTTTTCACTATCCTATGGATGGGCGCCCGCTCACCCGCGTTTGTACGACAAGGTGACGTAGCAAATAGTGGGTGGACGCGCGCCTCTCGCCGAATAACTGTTCTGGGCACAACATAAAGCATTTGATCTCGGCTGTCATTTGTAGATCTTTGACAGTCGTTATAAGTAGTCAGTCGCCCAAAATGTCTGACAACCAGTCTTACCAAGGGGATTGTACTACCCAGTACTAACTGGGTTGTGGAAGTCAGGGAGGCAGTCGCAGTCTATGTAAAATACTGGTATTCAGTTGCATGAGGTTAGACTGGAAGCCGACATAGTAGGGAAAAGGCTAGGCAGATGATGATGACTCTAGTGGTGCCTATAAGGTTGGTCGGCCCCCGACCTGAAACCGACCACTATTCTGTTGGTAAAAGCATAAGCAGATGATGGTCTCTAAACTCTGAAACATAACATCTGCAAGTGCAGACATATTTCTGCAAAGGTTATTTCAAGAATATCGCAAATAACTCCATTTCGCAAATAAGTCTAATGTCTACTAAGCCGATATGATGATGATGACGATGGTGGTGCCAGTGGTGCCTATCAGGTAGCTCGGCTTCCGACTTGAAACCGACCACTATGATGTTGGTAAAAGGCTTAGGAGGTGATGATCTCTAAACTCTGAACCATATAACGACTTGCAGACGTACTTCTAATATTATTACTGTCGCAACAGTTATAAAGTTATTTATTCTTGAAGTAGAAGACTTAACAGCGACTGGAAAAGTTCAGATTGAGAATTTTACCCTTATATTCATATAAACTAGTACATGTGTAATGCATCACAACACTTTAAATAGTGTAAATTAATTCGAAGTATTATCACATCTGAAAACCAGTTTTTTTAACCAAATTCACCTGCCTACTCGATTTTTAAATACTTTTGTGCTAATAAACTATCGATATTACCGACAATAGCTACCTATGAACACCGTAAGACTCTGACCGCTGACCGTATGACCACTCTAAGCCCAATTAACTAGATTACAGACTTCCAATCTAGGTAAAACCTTATCTATTAAAATGTGCGGCTACGCCTCGTAGCGCTTTCGTAGCCGTTCGTAGACCCGCTACGAGAATCGAAGTTAATCGAGGCCGGGTTACAAAGTAAATGCCGATTTAATTATTTTTTAATAGGATTGTCTTTTGTTTCCTTTTTCCATCAGGATTTTGGTACTCAGGTAAGAGTACTTTATGCTTAGGAAAATTTCTAGCAATTGTTGTTGGATGGACTGGGAGAGGACGGACAAATAAAACATGGATAGATAGGTGTGAGGAATTACATGAAGCAAAAATAAGTAAATGATAACATGACGATAATGGCCCGTTTTCTAAAACTAACTGACGTATAACTGTCAGTAAGTATGCCACGTCTTGCAGCTATCGGTATTTCTACAAACACAGTAAGCTTGAAATCCATATCCAACTAATATTATAAATGCGGAAGTAGCCTTGTTTGTCTGTCTGTCTGTTTGGTATCTTCTAAACGGCTGATTGGATCGTAATAGAATTTGGCAAGTAGACATATTTCAACCTGGGGAAGAACATTGGCTACATATATATTATTACGCTAATAAGTTATGGGGGTGAGCAATATTGCATTAAGTCTATATGTGACGCAGATGAAGTTGCGTGGGTCTGATAGTATTCTATACCTATTACTTGATTTATAGCAAAATCAAAGACAGATTTTCGTTTTGTTTCCGACCGTCTGTAAGCAAAATATCAAACAGACAGAGATAGCAACTTACCGAAACCGAACAGTAAGTTATTATTATACGGGACTAGGTCAGATGATGATGATTTTCATCCGACTGTCTCAGAAGAAGGGTAATGTTTATGTATGTACGAGCATGACGACGATAATGCGAAATCATAACGGAGATACCGTTATGACTTCGCATTTTGATAAATTATACTTTTTGGTGTCGCAACTGTCACTGGCTACGTAAAGAAGAATCAAAATCAAAATCAAAGCATTTATTTCAAGTAGGCCAGTTATAGGTACTTTAGAATTGTCGAAACAAAAATGAACATTTAAAGTAGCTACAGTCCCAGTCACAAGACATAAAAACTGTGAAAGTACTGTAGTTGCCCATTCCCTAGCGTAGATCTCTATGGAGAAGAACGGGCAAGAAACTCCATGGACACTCTTTTAAATCAAAATAGTGTTACAAAATCTTGGTTACATCATTCATGTTGAGATGGTATATATGTGAGAACAATGTAGCAAGATTAAACGTTAAAAATGTCCATAGCAAAACACAAATAAAATACAACTCAAAAACAAAATAATTAATTCAAACAAACTATGGCGACTAAGAGATGACCAGTCACAACTGACAGCGCCCGTTCACGAACATGACGCATGGATCAGCACCATCAGTTCAACCATTTTGAAGGGAACTAAATGGTCCGACACACGCGTCACCATCAGCGAGACATTTGAGAGAGCATGACATACTCTCAATGATAAATGGCGCATGCCACATTGGGCACTTGCTGATTTCAATTAAATTTTAATTGCGTAAAAGGCATTAAACATATATTTTTATACAAATAAAAAACTTTTATAGACACTAAACATTATAAACGATGAAATGTCCTGTTCTTGTTTTCCCTGTTTTCATATTTAAAGCGTTCGTTTTTAATATCGATACAATTTAGTTCATATCTTTACAAAGTGGTCTGAGATTTCAAATCACTGTTTTGCATGTAAAAGACGATGTCATGCAATGCGCTCGTGAAAATGCAATCTTGGACGTTGCTCGGGAAATATAGATTTTTAGGGTTCAGTAGTTTTTGATATTTTTGCGATGTCTCCACAATATTACTATGTTAGAATTAAAATATTATTATTATTTATATATTACTAACTGACCCACGCAACTTCGTCTGCGTCACATAAGAGGGAAAAAGCTAACTACTACTACCTACCTACTACATTTTTTTTCATAAGAACCTTCTCCTGACAATAACAAACACAACAAAAAAAGAATCAGCCAAATCGGTCAAGCCGTTTTCATGCTATGTCGTGACAACGGTAAACGGGTTTCATTTTTATATATATAGATAGATTATTAATATTAAATATTAATTAAGCCACAGGAACGTATTTATAACAGGAATGAAAAGTCCCAACCCAGGTTTAGGTCTGACCGGGTGATAAACTTCGTCCAAATCCGTTCAGCTGTTCAGGCGTGAAAAAGTTAACGACAATCAGACAAAGGTTTTAATGATATTCTTAAGCATGTATGGTTTCAAAAGTTTTGTGAAAAACCAAGTTACTGCTGCAGTTTTACGAAAAATCGTACGTCTTTGGAAGAAAATATGTTATCAACCATTGACTTAAGAATAAAAGAATTTTAGAAACTTTGAAAATAATATGTTCCATGAACTTTCGGTAAACAACTCGCACAGTTATTTTTTTTAACCCTCAGTATGGGGAGTTACCCCAACTTTTATTTTCTTTTGAATTTCATATCACTTTCGTGTAGCGATTCTAATAACCGCGAATCTGTGAAATACGGACGGACAGGATGAATCTATTCGGCCATTTGGCTAAGGAACACAGAAAAACACAAAGTACAAAGAGGAATCCACGGAACCCCTATCGTTGACTCTTTAAGATTTGTTCTCTTCGTTCTATTTCATTCATTCATTCATTCACTCTTTAGTGAACACCGTCCGTTGTCGTTCACATCGCAACTTCGTGGGAATAAAACCTTTTGACTGTATTGTTATCGTAAAAAAAAGCTTTTGTCCGTAACTTTTACAAAATTTCTCCCTCGTGAAGAAATATTCAAAAAGAATTTTCTGGAATTCGAAGCAAAAGGGTCAAAATACTTTTCTTAATGTTTTTGTTGTTCGTGTTAAGGAATGTTCTGCTTTGTGGCTTCTCCCTTTAACATTTATTTTTAAGCGCTTTTATTTATCTATGCAACAATGATAAAAAGAGTTCAATGCTTTCGCTTATCGACTGTAGCTACATTTAATTTTCATCTTTGTTTCGACAATTCAAAAGCGCCTGTAACTGGCCTACTTGAAATAAATGCTTTGATTTTGATTTTGATGATTTTGATTTTTGATTCATACATTTGTTAATGTGTGCTTTCTTCAATTTAAAGGTTCCGTAGTTCAGTTGGTAAATCGGAACCCTTGAAGATCACTTTAGATGTCAGTCTGCCCGTAATACAAACGGGCTTAACGCAATCAAAAGACATGACCGTTTATGTCATAAATTTTGCGATTTCATATGGAAATCAAAACCTATAGGATACTTCCCGTTGACCTAGAATAATTATATTAAAATTTTAAATTATAAAATTTTTGGAATTAAAAAAATCTGAAAAACGTTGATAATTATTTTGTTTGATGATAAAATACCTACAAGTTTATGTGGAAAGGGACCAACTCGTACTTTACCAGTTTTTTAACTACGCAATTATTAAGCTTTGTGGCTTACACATATACAAGCATGCTCGCGTGGGTTTTGCACTTTATGGTACTGAAAGCTAATTTTAATTTTCAATGTCAAGGGAGATTCACTGCTTAGCAGATTATCAGTCTATCAGCCCGTTCTTCTCCATTGAGATCTACGCTAGGGAATGGGCAACTACAGTACTTTCACAGTTTTTATGTCTTGTGACTGGGACTGTAGCTACATTTAATTCTCATCTTTGTTTCGACAATTCAAAAGCGCCTGTAACTGGCCTACTTGAAATAAATGCTTTGATTGATTGATTGATTGATTAGAAAACAAGTTAACTTAATATGACATTCGCCCGACAGCAAGTGCGCTGCTTTTTAACATCTTTGAGAAATTGTAAATTGCTTTTAGGAATTGCACTTGGTTGATATCCCGACGAGTCGTACTAAGCGCTTCGACGCGTTTGTTATCCGCACAGCCAAAGTGTGGAACTCTCTGCCAGCGGTATCTGTGTACCCTCCCCTGTGTTCCCTAAAGGGTACGCTCGTTCCATCATAGACCTTATTTATTTATTTATTTATTTATTTATTTAAAGACTTTGGAAGACTTACAGCTAAATACACTAGTGATAAGTAACAGAATGATAATCAGACAGCCAATTACAAGTCTTCACGTCTAGAGCTTGTCTGGTATAAACATTACTGTGGAACAAAATATACACACTGCCAAATAATGCCAAAAAATAAAAAAAAGAATAAAGTCATGCAAATAGATCATCACCCAAAGTATGAAACATAATAATAATAATTCGCTACAGGCTATTTTATATCATGGGAACCAATATGTTAAAATACAATTAAGAAAAAATAAAAATAGAGTAATAATAAAAATAAAGTCTAAAGAAATTTATGCTTTAAAGAAATCCATTGTTAAGCACCTTTTTGCCGACATCACACTTGTTTCAGAAAGATCAAAGTCGAACTGTTTGCACACCTTATTATAATACCTACTCACGCGCACAACGTATGAATTTTGTCTATAGTTAGTATTTGCAAATGGCACTCGTAATGGTGGATTAAACCGTTTGGACTTGTTTGGAACATTAAGGTAGAAAGTTGACAAAATATCAGAACAATCAATGTCACCACGAAATGTCTTCAACAAAAACATACAGTCAGAGATCTCACGACGATTAATCAATGGTAAGAGATGGTATTTCTTACAGAGACTAAGATAGTCACTGGACTGATACGGTACCCCTTGATGAAAGCATAAAAATTTTATAAATCGTTTCTGTACGCGCTCAATACGGTCAACATATTTATGATAGCATGGATTCCATATTTCAGATGCGTATTCCAAGTGGCTTCTAACAAAAGTACAGTATAAAATTTTTAACGTTTTAGCTTGCGTGAAGCACTTGGATAGTCGCATTATGAAACCAAGGGATTTTGAGGCTTTAGCGACAATGGCATCAACATGCTTATCAAAAATTAATTTGGAATCGTGATGAACCCCCAAATCACGAATAGTGCCACAACTGGGTAGTATATGACCACCAAGAGTATAAGATGTGGTTAGGACTGACCGTCCGCGGGAATACGTTACAACTGAACATTTTTTGGGATTAAGATCAAGCTTATTTTTTTGGCAGTATACTTCAAGACGCTGCAAGTCAGTTTGAAGTGCGATCATATCCGCAGGCGACGATATTGTAGCGTAAATTTTCATATCATCAGCGAAGCACAGTAATTTGGATGCGGTCAGACAAGAGTCGATGTCATTCACGTAAATGATAAATAATAATGGACCGAGCAACGAACCTTGGGGTACTCCGCTGGGGACTAAAACCCAGCTAGATACATAATTATTCAATACCACAGCTTGCGACCTGTTTTCTATGTAAGAAGAAAACCACCTGAGTAAATCCCCACGTATACCGATGCCCTCTAACTTCCGTAATAGGATGACGTGGTCGATTCGGTCGAAACACTTGCTATAATCGGTGTAGACTACATCGACTCGTTTGCCGTGGTCCATTGCGTCGGTGATGTAGTTATTAAGCAAAATAAGATTGGTGACAGTCGATCTACCTTTAAGAAAACCGTGCTGGAAGGGACTAAACGATTGTTCCAGAGCAGAATAGACCTGGTTATAAATAATCCTTTCGAAAACCTTGGCAATAATACACAGTTTGGATATCGGTCTATAATTAGTAATGTCCGTTTTGGCTCCTTTCTTATGTACAGGCGTTATGAATGCGGATTTCCACAGTTTGGGGACAACACAAGCATCTAAAGATTTTTTAAATAGAATTGAAATAGGAAGTGCAATAGATGAAGCGCAACGCACAAGAAGCTTGGATGAGATATTATCCGGGCCCGGCGCTTTCGATGTATCTAACTTACGAAGCAGGTTGACTACGTCATCGATGTTCACCGTGATGCGACTGATATCGGACGACAGGTTTGATGATTCAGTAGAAGAGGAAGAGGCAGAGGAATTAAAGCTACCACCAGGAGTCAGGTTGGGATCTAAAAATGTGGAGTGAAAATAAGTTGAAAATGCCTCACTTATGGATTCCCCGGTACGTAATGTTTCGTTATTAAAATTAAACGTGCTCGGGATTGAATTTATATTATGACGCTGTTTAACAAAAGTCCAAAATTGTTTCGGGTTACTTTTAATAGATATTTCGGTAAGTTTTAAATAATTCGCATAACACTGGCTTTCTAATATGTTTACCCTATCACGAAGAAGTTTAAATGTTAGTTCATCAGCTTTGTTGCCATAGGTTTTAAATTTTTTAAAGTATTTATATTTCTCTTTTATTGTTTTTATCAACGAGGAACTGTACCAGATCGGATATGATTTATTACGACAAAGTTTCTGAGGAATATATTTTGATTGAAGATTGTAGATCACGTTATTGAAAAAACTTACAGAATCGTCAACTGACCTTACCGCAAACTCACTTTCCCAGTCAGTCCCACTAATGTCACTGATAATGGATTCGTAATCACCCTTATCATATAAAAATTTTGTACGTGACGCACACCCAAGGGGAGGTGTTTCAACAAGATCCATATTAATTAACAGAGCTGGGTGATAATCATCGATTGGTACCAGTGGGGTTAAACTTTCTGACACGTTGACTGCTTGGTTTGAGAGGACTAAGTCAAGTAATTTACCGTATCGGTTTGTCACGCCATTATATTGACCAAAGTCAAGTGTACATAACTCATCTCCAAGTAGCACTTCATCACTATTTTTAAGATTTGTTGGGACGAACGATATATTATCAGACGGGACCCAACTTATTCCGCTCATATTAAAGTCGCCTATAATAAGAAATTTGTCAGAAACATTATCAATCACAGACCGATTTAAAGAAGAAAGAAAATTAATTAATTGTGAAGAAAAGGAATAACCAAGGTTTTGTTTACATAAATAAATCCCACAAATATGTAAATTAAAATAATTACGCGTATTCGAATTTTTCAAATGTATGCTTATCCACAGATCTTCAGCTGTAGAATGAAAATTTTGTTGACATGTTACTGATAATTCACGACGAGCAGCTATTAGAACTCCTCCACCACGTGATTGTCCAGTCAAAGCATAATCCCGGTCCCGTCGCCATACAATATACCTTTCATCAAAAAATTCCGAGTTCGAAATACCATCCAATAACCAGGTCTCAGTGAGAACAATAACATCATATGAGCTGGCTACCATTTGACGATAGAAAGTATCGGTTTTAGTTCGTAGACCACGAACGTTCTGATAAAATATGTTTAGACCAGGTAAATTAATATTAACGTTAGTAGCCATTACGCAAAAAAACAACAACAGAATATGAATCAGTAAAATAGACCACAATAACATACAGCTTAAAAATATTAACTAAAACAAGGTAGTAGGAAATTAAATGTACCAATATTTTGCAAACGGTGACTATTGGAGTGGCAGAATTATTAGACATTGAGCGGTAAATAACTGTGTGAGTAGGCAAGCAGTAATGTGTAGTTCGTACAAGTGCGAGTGAGAAAGGTGTATTATTTTGCATTAACACTTTAAAAAGAACAGCGCGATAAGCAACACAAAGGATTTTTTCAACAGAACTAAAGAGCGCTGACGGTCTCAGTAGTGCGGCAGAGATCTTATACAATTTATGACATCGTAGTAAAACAAACCTAAATATGATGAAACGATAAAGCAAAGGTTGTGTACGGTATACGTGACATATTATGTGATTTTGTTTAAATCCGATTCTTTTCTCACTATAATAACTTTGGAGTTTGTGTTTTTGAGTACGTGAATTTTCCCATGTTTCACCCAAATGAACTCGTAATTCTTACCCCTGGCGATAGTCTTAACCCTACTTAGCAGTTTCTTATATTCCACACTAAGGTGATCGTTTACAAACACACGCTGAGAAGTGCCTTGGAACCCAATATCAGAGGTGGATAAGTTCTTTTCAGCTCGGGCTGCCGCTATAAAATCTTCTTTGACGTATCTGTTCAGGAAACTCACTATTATAAGTTTATCATTTGAGTTGAAGATGGGCACCCTCGAAACGTAGTTGATCAGTGATTTAGGGCAGGTATAGTTAACTTTCCGACCAATGGCTTCAATAATAGTGAATAGATTCTCATCCTTTCTCACTGGAACTCCCTTGATTTCCACATTATTCAATCGAGACCGCTGGTCATTCGATGCAAGTTCAAATTTCACCTTAGATAAATCTGTCTGCAAGTCAACTATAGTCACCTGCATCTTCTCAAGTTCAGTTACTTTATTTTCAACTTGAGCTATCCTCGCATCAAATTCATCAAGTTTGCCACTAGTACCTTGGCACGTCGACTTCAGCTCAGATAGCTCATCCTTAATTACCTTAATGTCATCACTTAGAGTCGGTAGATTAAGTAACTGACGCTTCATTTCTCGAATTTCACTCAAGATGGTGTCAAGGGATGCTTGGTCCGAAGAGGGTACTACTGGAGATGAGATCCTACAAGCTGAGCACTTCCACTGTGCCATTCTAGCAGCACCCAGCTTTCTCCATCCAGCTTCGGATATATTTGCACAGCCAAAATCTAAATACTTTTTGCAGCTGCCACATTGTACGCCATCATTGAACTGCGCGTTACACAAAGCGCACGTTTTCATGTTTAAGACACTGAATGTAAACAATGATAGATGCTTAAGAGAAACGTGAAATAGGTCGACGATCTATTTAGTTAACCGGCGCGTGCAGTACGAATGAGTGTCCACAGACGAGTTATCCATCGCTTTCCATCAGGCGTGATCGAGATCAAGACAAGGCCCATTTTTCAATTTAAAAGTTAGAACTACCGAATCAATTTAATCTATACTAATGTTATAAAGCAGAAGAGTTTGTTTGTTTGTTTGGTTGAACGCGCTTATCTCAGAAACTACTGGGTCGAATTGAAAAATTCTTTTTTTTTTCTTTGCGTTGGATAGTCCATTTATCGAGGAAGGCTATAGGCTATATAACATCACGCTATGACCATTAGGAGCGCAGCAGGAATAAAAAATGTTGCAAAAACGGGTTTTTTTTCCCTTTCGTTTTTCTCTCTTATGTGACGCAGACGAAGTTGCGTGGGTCAGCTAGTCGGCTTAGATAATATCTAGGTTTCCAAATATATATTTTGAATAGACATTGATTTAAACAAGAGTTATGAGAAAAATAAGTTTTCTATAGAATTTTTAAATTCCTCATAATCTCGTCTTTATATCAGTGTCCTTTCAAAATAGATATTTGGGAACCTAGATATTATATAATCCAATCGAAATATATACACACTATCTTAAGAATATGTTTGATTTAAAAATTATTTTGGTATTACGATTGTATGAACGACGCACGCTCCGCCGGCCCCTTAAGTCAAACAGCTAGACATCACATCGGAAAACCTGTACTCCCCAGTTTAATTAAAATACTACCGTCTCATGAACAATCTTTGTGTTCTGGTCATTCACAAACTAAAAGAGGGTATTGTGGTACCATTTGGGATAGCTAATGAGACAGCAAAGTTGGTTCTGTAATTTGCACAAGTGTCATACATTCATTTTGAGAAACCTGCCTCGAAAATTTTCAATAATTTTTCTGAAGATGACCTTTATGGCGCCTATTTTCCAAAGGCAGATGTACTGTTTTGATAAAATGGTTTTCGAAGGATACATTTGTTTATGAGCTATCAGAAAAGTATCACTTTGATATCCTGAATGAAGATTTCTCACAACCGGCACTTTATGGTGTAAAGGTGGACCATTTTAAGTAAAACTTCAAAAGTTAGATTTCTCTTCAAAAACCTTCAAGGACCCCAAGGTATTCAGGACAAAATTGTTGCAAATAAGGTCTAGTATGCCCCATTTCAAGGCCTGCACCCAATCACCAATCATAATAACTGTATAATAATAATAACTCATCTACTGGTCATTTGTAAAAGCCTTTTTAAGGCAAATTTTTCATTTGGTTCTTTTACAAAATAATATTTGGGTCAGTTTCGATTGAAACCAAATGTTACTGGAAAGGTACAAGGTTTTGAATTATTATATTAGTATGTAACTGAAATACGGTTTCGCATTTTTCTGAGAATAGAAAAGGCTTGGATCAATATTGTGACCGGAACTTAATCCTGTAATCCGGCTCGAAGGACCGGGATATAATGAGATGTGAGGGAGTTAGTTATATTAAAAGTTGATATATTATCGTATGATAATTCATTATTATGATAAAACGGAGGATGAGCTGAGCCAGTCGTTCAAAACAAGGGTTCTTTTGTGTTTATGCCCGTGGCTTTGCCCGCGTGAAGTTTTGGTTTCCTGACGATGTTTTTATTCACCAAAACAAGTGATAATTATCAGAGGTACGTGTCTTGTGTTCGAACTCGAGTCAAATTACTTGGTAACCCAACGTTCACATCACTAAGGAATACCCTAGTGGCTATGACTGCTACAACTACTAGCAACTATTTTGATCTCCACAATCCAGTAAGTGGGTAACAAACGATACCTCTGAGAAAAAATGATGTCAGACTTGTGCTTCTAACTATCAGTAATGTCCATACTGTCAGAAATCTATAATCGATTGATCAATAGCTTGACGTGCTTTCCGCACGTGGATCTGTTACCTGCAAAGGACTTAAAAATAACTGACAAAATGTCGAGGTAGGTTATAGGTACTGTAGAATATACTGTAGACGGTACTGTAGACATTCATAAAAAAATATTCTTTTCATTTCTCATACTCGGAAAGAAGTGTTTGTTTGATCCGAATAGCGGGTGGAAAATGCTACATCCCACCCTTGGGCGGGAAATACTCATAGTAATTGCTTCCCTCCCTAGGGCGGGAATAAATTTTAAAACTAGAACTAAATTTTGTTGGGCAATCGGCTGCAGAAAATCTATGTGAGTGTATAGACATCCAGTGTGAATTAAAAAAAAAAACTGAGCGGGTCCGCCCCCGTCTGAGACGCAGTGTTCCATAGTTTAAATGTTTAAATTTTAAATAGAATATATCATTTGGCGGGATACTAACTCTGTGAGCTGTATCGAAATCTCGGTATTTTTTCCAATATCGTATCAAAATCAGTTCAAGTAATTCTTAAATGCTGACCCCAGATTCTGTTTAAGACGAGGCAAATACAGTTATCGAAAATCTTTTGCCACAAATTAAAAAAATACTTATAATGACTTTATTAAGTGGCGAGCAGGTAAGAAAATAAAACTGCTATTTTTTACTTTCCTTATATTCGAAATGAAAAGTAGTATGCTTACCTCGGGTGAAAGACATCAAAACTACCTCGTATGGGAATTGATTCCTTTCGACCCTCGTGTAACAATCTTCCTAATTTCTTAAACTCTTAATCCAAAATCCTTTGAGTACCTGAATGCAGCTATAAGCAGCAGTATTTAAAGTTTGTTGTAAATTATTCAATCTTAAGCAGAAGCCAGCCTCTCTAAGTTGATCTAAACCAAAAAAAAAAAGAACGTTACAGTACTTACTTACCTTTAACACTTCAGGGAATAGGCCATTCCCACTATGTCGTGACGACAAATAATCGTGTAGTTTTAAGTGTCGTTGGTGGCATATAGGACGACACGATAACTGTAGTTCATGACTTTGGCAACTCAAACCCAACGATGACGTCTCAATCCAAGTCCGAGTCGGACTCGCCCATGAAGGGCCGTAGCACCGGGGTTGCGGGCCTGTTCGAAAGAGATACCGCGGCCCCGGAACAAAAAGGGCGAGGAAGGAACATGGATGACTTTAGTCAGTAAGAGTCTGACACTCCCTCCCGCTCCACCCAGAGTGGGAGAAGTCATTAATTGATGATTTCCCATCAAAAAACAAAACAAAGGGTTCCGTAGCAGCAAGTAACATAATATAAAGGTTACGATTTTACGATTTATGACGTATTAAAAAAAAACTACTAACTAGATCTCGTTCAAACCAATTTTCGGTGGAAGTTTACATGGTAATGTACAACATATTTTTTTTTTTGGGTTTTATCATTCTCTTATTTTAGAAGTAACACACATTTTTCCACATTGGAAGTGTCTGTCGTGCAAACTGTTCAGTTCAGAATACATCTACTTACCAAGTTTCAACAGCATAGTTTTTACAGTTTCGGAAAAAAGTGTCTGTGATATACGGACGGACAGACAGACAGACAGGCAGACAGACGGACATGACGAATCTATAAGTGTTCCGTTTTTTGCCATTTGGCAACGGAACCCTAGAAACGCTTTTTTTCAGTCAGGTATTCTGTTAGAAACCCGGTGTCGCTCCGTACCAAGCAGTAGTTATTAATGATCGGGTTGGTACGAACGGTACTCTTTACTGGTACATTATGGTACCGTCGGCGTATTGCTACCATTGCCTTATGGTGGCAATTACTTTTTGTTGCTCAGAACATGGTTTTGGTTTAATGTTGCTTGTAAAATAATATTTTTCAAATGAATAAGTTAGTGGTTCTTTGAAGATTGAAAAGAACTGCGACGATTTTTAATTGCCCTTTATAACTTTATCAACTAAATCGCCATAAAATTTACGATCTAAGAATGAATCGGATGTATGTATCCCCATCAAAAGACAGTAGTATTAGTGCGATGCGAATAAGACTGGGTTTTCCAACATCTTCCCCTGGTGAATTTGATTAGATTTTCCTGCAGATAAGCTCCCAGAGGGTCACCAAACGCCAACATCTGGAAATATTTAAACCAACTATGAACCCAGGAGGGACACTGCAGGTATAACCTACTTGGATGGAGGTACTTTGATGAAATACAATGTGATTACGGAGCCACATCGCGAAGTTTACCACCTCCTGTACTGCTCCTTGTGCTCCAGCATTTTGAGGGACCTGTCTGAGACTACCACTAACGCTATCAAGGTGGTTGAGTTCTGGTTGAAAAATATTTAACTTTATAGGAATTACCGGTAGTCAGCGGCCCAAACAGTCTGACAAACAGTCTTACCTGGTGGTTTCGTATTATAAATAAATAAATAAAAAACATACAGACGAATTGATAACCTCCTCTTTTTGGAAGTCGGTTGAAAATAAAAAAGCCTTTTATTCCATGCATTTACAAAATAATTAACAATATTAGCGGCTACATGTGTCTAAATTCTAATATAACAAATATATCATAAATTAATTAATGTAAATTATTAAAAAATTCTAGGATTTATATTTTTATTATTGATTTTAGAATTATTATCTTTTTGAAATCAAATTATTATTATATATTTATAGGTATGCATGGACCCCCCTCAGGTGAAGGCCTCCTCCAAAGATTTCCATTTGTCTCTGTCTCTAGCGACATAAATCCAGTGTGGTCCAGCGACTTTTCTAATGTCGTCCTCCCAGCGTGTGTACGGTCTACCGACGCGCCGCTTGCCCTGTGGACCGTCCCATGTAGTTACTTTAGATGTCCATCTCTTATCTTTAAGTCGTGCTACATGTCCAGCCCACTTGAATTTCAGTCTTTGAGCATATTTGAGCGCATCTACTGTTTTGGTTATGCTTCTTATCTTTGTATGACGGATTCTGTGCGTTTTTCTTATATTGAGCATGCTACGTTCCATTCCTCTCTGGCATGTTATAATTTTATTCTTAATATTATTCGTGAATTTCCACGTCTGGCAAGCATATTATGTAAGACATGGTAAAATGCAAGTGTCCATCATTTTCTTTTTCATTTCTGTTGGCATGTTACTTTTCATTACTTCTCTGTAACTCCAGAACTTATTCCACGTAATTCTTGTTCTGCGCTCCACCTCTAGTTCATTGCTATTGCTGTCCAATGTTATCTGCTTTCCCAAGTAGATATATTGATCCATATTATCCGTATTCCGTATATTGTACTGTAATGGTTTATGTTCTAGTGAGATGGTTCTTTTATAACTGTTTGTCATGGTGTTTGTTTTTGCCAAGTTTATTTCTAATCCGACTTGTCTGCTAGCTTCGTGTAATGACTGTATCATGTGCTCTAAGTTGCCACCGGATTCAGATAGCAGTACCAAGTCATCTGCGAACCTTAAATGACTCAGGTATTCTCCTTTGATATACAAGCCGTACTTTTCCCAGTCTAATTGATTTATAATTGATTCTAATACTGATATAAATAATTTTGGGGATAGTGGGTCCCCTTGTCTCACTCCTCTATTAATGTTGAAATTGGGGCCAGTTGATTCAAGTTTGACTTTACTGACGCTGTTGTTGTATATATTTTTTATTACTTGTATATACTCATTTTCTACTCCTTGTTTACTTAATGCTTCCCATATACTTGTGTGTGAAATTGTGTCAAAAGCCTTCTGGTAATCTATGAAGGCTATGTAGAGCGGTCTTCGGTTCTCTTGGTATTTTTCAATAATAACTTCCAGAGTGTGTATGTGGTCTATGGTTGAATATCCCTTACGAAAGCCAGCTTGCTCTATGGGCTGTCTCTTTTCTAAAGTTTCAGAAACTCTACGATTAATTATGGAAGAGAAGAGTTTGTAAACATTTGGTAGAAGGCTTATTGGCCTGTAATTGCCGATGTCATTAGGGTTTCCTTTTTTATACAGCAAGATTATAATGGATTCAGACCATTGTTCAGGTGTGTTCGCAGTTTTTAGTTTTAAATTAAATAGGTTTCGTATTAACCGGTATTAACTAAGTTGTGGAGGTCAGACAGCCGCTCCATGTAAAATACTGGTATTCAGCTGCATCCAGTTAGACTGGAAACCGACCATACCATAGTTGGCGAAAGGCTAGGCAGATAATGATGACGAGGAATTATCGACACGACGACGCCGAAGATTTTCTAAAGAATTTTGGTCTATTGAAAAGTTTTCATTCACAAAGAACATAACTAAGCAATATCACTCAAAGTTTATTTTTAAGCTTAAAGATCTCAATTATTACATCAAACTTAAGTAATAAGGGTACACCTACGCAAAAGATACATATTGTCTTAAAAGATTGGAATATTAATCGCACAAAAGTTACGGAATTCTTACAGCTTATGCTTGAGGCAGGACCAATTAAATTTCGAATTGGTTTTTGTTTGGGGTCGCTGTGTGTTTAGCAATTTTATCAGAAATCTTCATAAAGGCTTGCGTTTGGATATGGAACTCGCAGACTATTCAAGTGTGCGGAATTGATACGTTTTATTTATGTTAACTGATTCATTACTCACTTGCGGTAAGAATTTGGAACGTGAAACTAGGATGTTACTAAATCATTTTAGATCCAGAGGGCACTACATATTATTATTATTCTGTGATTACGTGAATCATGAGTGGCAAAAACAAAATATTAGAATTGATATAAACTTTTCGGTAGCTTACGTCAGTACAATGAGTTTTTGAGTTTTTAACCCCGACGCAAAAATGACGGGGTGTTATAAGTTTGACGTGTCTGTGGCATCGTAGCTCCCGATCGGATGAACTGATTTTGATTTTGTGTTTTTTTTTGTTTGAAAGGTGAATTAGTCGGGAGTGTTCTTAGCTATGTTTGAAAAAATCTATCCAAGATGGCCGCCCCCACAAAATGGCGGATTACATATTTATTCAACAACTCCCTCAATATGGTTATAATGAAAGGGCTTGACTAGCAGAACAGTCTAAGCTTTAATACATTTCAAATCAAAGATGGTTGCCACCACAAAATGGCGAATACTTTTTTTCACAACTCCCTCAATAAGGGTAACAAATAAAAAAAACCCCTATTTATATGACCCAACGTGTCGGGGTTTTTTAAATTGTGATTTTAATGTATCTTGTCGTATGCTACTTTGTATAGGTTCTCAAGACTGATAGGACAAATAGTGACTGACACTTTAAAAGTGCTGTCATATTAACGGATTATGTTCAAAACACAAGATTGTGGTCCAAAACAAATATAGCTGACGTGGCTCTAAAGAGTGCGCAATTCAATTGCCGGAAAAACTGTGGGTCAAAATAGCAGAGAACTGGTGCATTGAGATGGTGAGGCCACGAAGGAAATAGCGGGGCCAATTAGTTAGGTTCCGTCAGAACTGGAAAAAGGACGCGTGTGTTTGCAAGAAATGGAAAGCAGGTTAAAAACTTTTGGGGACTGCCAATAGAAGTGAAAACTAAGTAATTTATATCTGCTACGGGTTGTGGTGCACGCTTAAGTGGTGCTACGCCGTAGCGGATCGGTTGGAATGCTACGAAGCTTTAGGTGACGGTCACGCCAGTTCCATGATTTGCGTTCACCCATACTGAATGCTAAGTTATAATGACCGTTAACTAATTAAAACCAATTCATTCTTTCTCTATCTATGTCTTCGGGCGAACTAAATCATGTAGGTACCTGTATCCACAAAGATTTCCCTCGACGCCTTATAAAACTAAAATAGTCAAACAAATAAGGTAGAGAACCTCTAAAGCTCGATTTACTCTAGTATTTATTGAGTTAGTCACCTTTCGGACGTAACAATAGGGTACCCTTATAAATTCGCGCCTAAATGGGACAGATTGGTGTACTGACGTCCTTGGAGAAAGGTGAAAGTGTTCCAAGTACTTTCATTGAAATTTCAAAGAAACTAAAAGGATTTTTTTTTGTGAATAAAAAGAATATTTGTGACTTAGCTGCCTTCTAAGAAGTAAAATGTAACTTAAAAGCATAGCTCCCGCACGGATGTACCGATTTTAATTCTATTCTTTTGTTGGAAAGGTGAATTAGTTGGGAGTGTACCTAACTATGTTTGATAAAAAAACAGTCCAAGATGGCCACCGCCACAAAATGGCGGATTACATATTTATTGTTTTTGATTCGGAATAATTAGGTGTCCATAGGAGTTTTAGTTTCAAATGCAATCATAGCTTCCCTCATTTTTATTGTGTGGTTTATGACTTGGTAGACATCTACAATGGTTTTAGCCTAGCTCAAAAATATTCATTAATATACTGACAGAGAAAAATACTTTCTGGTTATCTCGCCGTATCCTAGTAGTTCCATTCTCTAGACTACTTGTGTCTCATGCTCATAGCATTCAACTTAAATGTAGCGATAATTTGTGCGTGTTTCTGGCTACAGTTCTAAATTACCCTAATATAAGTACGGATCTAAGGGCCAGTTTCACCGGTTACGGATAAAGTGTCGGTTAGTTATCTGATAGTTAATACTATCTACCACTTAAAGGCTGGTTATAACTAATACAATACTTTGTCTACCAGATATCGCTATCCGACACCTGTGAAACCAAAGTGTTAGTTTATCTGGCAGATAAGTTCCTAATATGCTAACCGACACTTTATCCGCAACCGGTGAAACTGGCCCTTAGACATTCAAATATATGGTGCGGATAGTTTTTAAAACGACGGAAAGAAGAAAAACTAAAAATGGCGATCATCATATCACATTGTTTAAATATTTTGAGTTAAAATGGCTATCGTTTCTAGAAGATCTACATGTTTTTAAAAGATAAATTATCAAAGTCAGTGTCAAGGACTTCTGAGGTTCATGTTCGTAACATAATTTATTAATTTACATAATTCAGGGGAGCGAAGGTGACACAAATTAGCTCCCTCGACACCTCATGGACGTAATTTAAGCAAATATACCGCTCTCCCAGGACATCCGCTGAAGAAAGTTTCACATAATTTCGCCTTTTGATTATGACAGGTAAAGGACAGAGGTATCAGTAATTTTGTTTGATAAATAACCAAATGCAGAAAAGGAACTGCGTTTTGGGAAAGTCTATAACAGTGCAAAAATCACTAACTTTCGGAAGCAATGTAATTTTTATAGTCAGTGATATATTTGTTTTTACGCGTGATTGTAAATGCTTGTACCCTTTAATTGTTTCCTAGTTAACTATCCCAACGACTATAACACATGAGTTTATTTACTGTTATGTAAGTTAGTGCTAGAGCCAGCAAACCCAATGCCACATAAATCATTACATGTTTGAACAGGCAGGTATATTTTATCCCTGCTCATGTACTTTGCGTAGCTGTGTGTAAACCTCTAGGAACCTCACCCTCGTTCGAAGGTACTCCCAGGAGACCAACTCTTCGGAACTACAGTTTACAGAACGTGTGGCGGATAATTAAAACAATTTCATTTTACATGCTCACAGACACTTTCCCGTGGGTGTGGCGGAACATGTATTTTTACTTAAATTAGTAAAGGTAAAAATACAGTACTAAAACATTGGTGAGAACAAAAAAATAATCTCCAGAATTTTTGTTTTTGTACATCAATGAATATTGACAAATTAAACGCATCAAAACTCGGGAGCCCCCAGGTTCATGACGTCAGAACACACTAAAAATTATACCTAGGCGTGACGTATTGAGAATTTTAAAAGCGTCGTATCTTCGTAAATTTTGGTTTACGAAACAAAAGAAAAAATACGGGTCAAATATTTTTTGGTCATGTCACTGACGGATTGATTTGATTTTTGTATCTACCCTAAAAGTAAGCGATCCGATGTCTTTTACCCTTACCCTTACCCTACCATCGGTTGTTAAACTTGTTTTATAGAAGGTACCGATGCAAATGGGTAATCCGATTTTCCCCTCACTATCTTTTACATGTTAACCCAAGTAAAGGTTCTTTTCGAATGTCAACTAGATAAAGTTCTGAGAAGGCCGTTGTATAAATTATTCACTACAAGGTCTATGGTGAACCATCCCACAGTATTTGCCTATGTAGATTATAAAGGGCGGAAAATCACCCTTAGTGAAGCCGAGACTTAGTACTTACTTTTTTTTTCATTAGAATTTAAAATGTTTCTGTCATTTCACAGCAATATTTTTGCGAACTGTTACATAAATGATTGTAAATTGGAGACAGGATCTTTTTCCTAAAAATAAAGATAACTAAAAATCCAAAATGCTATTTCGATATGAAATTTTAATCAGAACAATAGGAGAGAATAGGATAGAATAGAATAGAATAGAATACCGTTTATTATATACACCATAAAAATGATAGTTACAATTTTTTTAACATTTTACAAGGGGTGACACAATGGGCGGTCTTATCGCTAAAAGCGATCTTTTAAAGACAACCTTTAGAGAAACATTTTAAAGTTGTTAAGTGTTTAATTATTGGCGCTAGTGACTGTACACAATGTTTGGTTTGGCTTGGCTCCGTCAAGGGTCCGTTTACACCACACAAGGATGGTTTACAACTGTAATTTTTTTTAAAGCTAGCAAAATAGCCGTTAAACGTCAATTTTAATCCTCGAATAAAATACATAAACACTAAGGCCATGGAGCCCGAGAGCCCACCTAGTATTTCGGGAAGCTGTTGGTCGACTCTTCACGTTACCAGAGAGGGCGGGCCTATTTTTCGGCTAAAGAATCAAGGGGTCTAAAATGGCTGCTTTAGCAGAATCACAATATGAATTCCGTTAAAAATTCTTAAAATGGACTTTATAGTTGTGACAATGAAGTCCATTTTAAGAACTGTTTTTTTAACGTGATTCATATTATGATTCGGCTAAAGTGGCCATTTTAGGCCATACAACATGGTAATGCTGCCAGCCTTCTTGGTACTTTTCCTGTTGTGGACGAACATTGTGATGCCCTATAACCCTTTGGAAACTTGTATATATTTTATGTATATAGTAAACTTGTAGTGTGGTTGGAAAAATCGTCCGTAAAACGTATACATATACAGGCTGAAGTGTCAAACTGGCCGTGAGCCCATCCCTTTAATACCAACCAATCAAGTAGCCTTGGGCCAATCGACCTGACACGCAACGTACTTCTGAAGTACTTACCTACCTAGCTTATTCTGTGGAGTTGAGGATTTTTCGCGCGATGTCTGGTTATCAAGTCAAGAGTCAAGAAATGTTTGGTGGTTGTATATTTTGTCAAAGCGTTTTAATGGTTTAGGCTATTGAAAATCGCTTTCAAAAATTTCACGTTTCTTTAACGGCTTTCAAGAAGATTAAAATAAGCTTTACTGTAGTTCCATTATTACAGTCTTACCAAGGGATATCGTATTACCCAGTGTTAACTGGGTTGTGGAGGTCAGATAGGCAGTCGTTCCATGTAAAATACTGGTTTTCAGCTGAATCCGGTAAGACTGAAAGCCGACCCTAACATATGTAGTTGGAAATATGCTAGGTAGATGTTGATGTAATTACATTATTAACTGTTCTATCATCATTATCACTGAGTGAAAAAATAAAGTGATTCTGTGACAAATGTGTAACTTCAAACACACGATTTCTTCAATGCTGTAGTAACAACTGATCTGAACTATTCATTACATTTTTTGGTAAAAAGGTAGGACTCTTTAACATTGCAAATAAGCTGTTATACTATACTTAAAATGTTCGTTTATTGCAACACATTTTTATCCAAATAATCACTAAACTCACAGATTTCTCTTAAAATTTTACCAAGCCTTTGACGTAGAAACGCCAACTGTACCCTTCCCTTGGGTCTTGCCAAGACATCCCTTTTAATATTTCACCTGCCTCAGCCAGTAGTGACATAATTTAGGTGTGGAGCCATGTGCTGTGACCTTGTGGCGGCGGTCGATGGAGACGCACCTACAAACTCACTACATATCTATGTACAAAATGTTTACAATCCCTGTAATATAGGTATGCTTTTTGCCACGTTACATACCAATTAACCGTTTATATAGTGTGGTTTTTGGTGGAGAATAGTTTATTATAATATTCGTAAATTATGTCAATGTTATAAGAAAACGAAAAGCTGAACTGTTTTAAAATACATAATTGTATCGAATTAATGCAGGGTATTACAGTACCCCATGCTTTGTGTAAATGTTTATGGTAGAAAAAACCTATTTTATTTGAGAGTAGTACATTGTTTTAAGCTGTAACGGTTTTTATCTAAACTTAAAACGTCACTCGACTTCCGTGATTATTATTAATCTTGAGCTCCTGTTACTAACAATTGGGCCTCATCATCATAAGCCTTTAATGTTCCTACTGCTGGGACACGGCCTCCTCTCAATGAGAGGGAATGGGCTATTATCTACCACGCGGGCCCAGTGCGGATTGGTAGATGTCACATGTTTTCGAATTTTTTGGTCTAGGACATGACGGTTTCCTCACTATGTTTTCCTTCACCGTTTTGAGAGCAGCGGTGATGAAATAAATTACACAAAGTAATGCGCCTGTCTGAGTTCGAACCCAAGACTTACTGTTCGTAAGTCGGGGCAGCCACAACTGGGCCACCGCTGCTCATCAACATACTGGGCCTAGATGACAAAGAAAGAGGGTGACAAATTGGTCTGCTCCTCACATTTTTTTCCTTCTGCCCGCAGTCTCAAGTCAACCCGTGGTCATGGTGCTTGCAACAGCGTCGAAATATCGGGAGCTAGATATCTCGTAAGTGACATTCCAAGTTCAGCAGTTATCGTCCGTATTTTAATAGTAGGTACTATCTTAAACTCAAGAATCTTAAGACTATGTCGGTTATGCTGAAATAAATATTTAATAAAGTAAGTACCTACTTTGTACGTTAATAATAAGTGCGAATTCTCCATAGGTATTTTGTAAAGTCTGACCCAGTAATTTAATTCATTTATAAAGTTTTTATATTTATCGAAAGTAATAAAAACCTATTTATTATTAATACCAATGAATGAGAAAGTCCAGCTGCCATTGAAATGCTAAGACATTCTAATTAATGCTAGTAAGACCATATGCTGCTTTTCACACCACTTTTACACTCATCGAGTATCTACAAATACATAGAACTGCAACAATTATTTCAGATTCAGTATGTACACATTATTTTTAAGTATTATACCAATGCAAGAGGAGCTCGTGGCTAAATAACAGCCGCTCGGGTCGATCTTTAGGTTAAGCCGTGCTTGCCTAGGGTGTCGTTTCCGTGGTTTTTGGTGTCGCTGATAGTGAAAATGAGGTCAAAATTAATACGGGGAAAAAAGTTAACAGAAGCCAAAAAAACAGTTTTCCTTTTTTTTCTACGGCTTTCCCTGACACTATTTTCACCCTGCGCCACTGTTAGGTAGAGGTGTATCTAATCCTACACCCACATTTCGCACATTTAGCTTAATCCCAACAACCGGGCACAAATAATACAATAACACTTTGCCCGTCCCGCAAATCGAACCCAGGACCTCATGCTCAGTAGCGCTTGCGACAACTCGAACAACGGTGCAGTCTCACACATGACCCATCAATATTTTCACGCGAACGAAGTCGCGGGCAACAGCTAGCATTTATATAAATTAGTTAGTGAAACGTTATTAATTGGAACACAATACATTCAATGTCCAGCGATATTTATTTATTTATAATGATTATGTTATCATCGTTTGTTCTCGGGACATATTCGTTCTGATAGTCATCATAAGGTTCACTTTACACTAAAGGAATCGTAACACCCGGTACCTACAAATAGAATCGAGACACCACACACACACAAGTTTGAATGTGTATAATTTATTTGTGTGAGAATAATGTAATGTAATTTGTTTGTGTTTCACGAAAAACTACTCAACGGATATGGATTAAATTTTGCACGCAGATAGTTTATAACGTGGATCACACATATGACACTTATTGTCCCGGTAATAAGATCCCATGGGAAAATTATCAAACTTTACACGGGCAAAGCCGCTGGCAGAAGCTAGTACTTTATAAATGTGTGCGTGTGTGTGTGCGGTGCTATTGATCAGCAAGTACCGGATTGGCTAATTCTCTTGATACTAACACGCTCACGTAGCATTGCAACCTTAAAAACGAAGAAACGAAAGACAAATTGACAAATCATCATCTGCGACTAACCTTTTTCCAACTATGTTGGGGTTGGCGTCCAGTCTAACCGGATGCAGCTGACTACCAGTATTTTACATGCAGTGACTGTCTTTCTGACTTCTACTACCCAAAGAGTACTGGTTAATTAATACGATACCTGTTGGTAAGACTGGTTTTCAGAGACTAAGCTAAGCGACTGACACAGATCTATAAATGACAGGTAGCGTATCGGGTCAGTGGGTCGTCCTATCAGTCATACACCTTATAGTATAGACGGAAAAAAGGTAATATTTTGATACTTGAATCCGAAAATGGTTTCAGAAAGTTGATTGTATATTTTAGCATGTATGCAAGATTTAAAAACCAAATTTAGCGAGTTTCACCACATCGTCAGAAACTTTGGAAAACAAAATATTGATATCGTACAACTTGGACTGAAAAAATTTCAACGATTTTCCAAAAAAAAATGTTTGTAACAAACCTACTACCAATGTAAAAATACCCTAACGTTTGTTTCGTTGTTATAAATGTGTGATTGTATTATTGAAACAAGATATATTACTTTATTCGCGTCTATTCGGTTGTGTCCGGTCAAAATGCAAGCGGAAATAGGCCTCGAAAAGTATGAGCTTAAAAACAAACACATCTGTCCAAAGGAAATATCGAGCAAATTAGATCAGTCTATTGACGAAATTATTAGAAAAAACGGATTTACAAGATACAACGTTGAAAAGAAATTTGTGTGCACAAACGGTGGTAACTATCTTGGATTATTGTACGAAATTGACATAAAAGGAACAACAAAGGACGGTATTAAAGAACTAAACATTTTCGTCAAGAGCGTCATCCCAGGTGAGAGCAATTTGCAAATACTATCGATAAGTGATGCTTATAGAACTGAGTTGTTCACTTACAAAGAACTTTCCAAGATATTCAAAGAACTGCAAGAAGAAGCAAAAGTACCCATCGATGAAAGATTCAAAATGGTAAAAATCTATGAGGAAAGTGATGGAGAAGTGATTATCATGGAAAACGTGTCGAAAAAAGGATTCACCACAGGCCACAGAATGGACGTCCCGTCTTTGAAGTTTGCTGAAATGGCTGTTCAACAGCTTGCAAAATTCCATGCTTTATCCTTCGTGGTAAAAGAGAAACATCCTGATTTTTATGAGCAACAAGTAAAAACTAGAAAAGCTCCTTACATTATTGGGAAACACTGGCATGAATTTACTGAGAGTATCACTAAAATAGCAATAAATAATATTGATGACGGCGTGAAGGCGAAAGTTGAGAAATTTTCTGAAGGTATTGCGGATAGGTTTTTGAGACATTATGATGACGAGACGACAAAGCGATGCTTGTGTCATGGTGACTATAGGCCTAACAACATACTGATGAAGACAATTGTAAGTACTTCTTGTAATTATGTTATTAAATACTTGGAAAAATGGCAGGAAAATTATGATTTTCGTATTATTGAAGTTTCCTTGTTATGTTTTTGCAATTGTCGTAATCTTCATTTTACGTCATCATCATTCATCATTCTTTTGCCCTTATTTTTGACATCGTCGTAATCTTTATATTAAGTCATCATCACTCATCATTCTTTTGCCCTTACTTTTGCCATCGTCGTAATCTTTATTTTAAGTCATCATCACTCATCATTCTTTTGCCCTTATCAAATTTCATTTGCGGTCGCCGCAGCATGTCTCCTTCTTCCATACTTATCTATTTCTTGTCATCTCATCAGACACTTCTTTTTTTGCCACATTTTCTTAACACAGTCCATCCATCGTTTCTTTGATAATTTCAAGTGCATTCTTATATTTTAAACTTATTTTTTTTGACACATTAGTGTTCTTATTGAACATGACTTTACTTTAGACTTAGTTTTTTTGTACTTTATGATCGTAATCAAATTTTTCTTATTGATCCTTAGGATGGAGAAGTATCAGAAATATTACCAGTGGACTATCAGTTGGTGCACTACGGATGTCCAATTAAAGACTTCCTTTTCTTCATCTTCAGCTGTACCGATCGGAAATTCCGGAAGGCACATTTAGTATATCTCAAAGATTTGTACCACGAGACGATGACAAAATTCATGAAATATTTCCACATTGACGTGAACGCATTTTATCCTAAAGATCTGTTTGAATCGGAGTACAGAAATAAGTTGGATTACGGTCTGATATGTGCACTGTTATTTCTTGGCTTCATGTTCGCTAATGAAGATGACGTTCCTGATTTGACGAAGAATGACATGAGCAACTTGAGTTTTAACGTAGATGATAAGTATAAGGATAGAATTCAAGGAATTGTTGACGATTATATTACGTGGGGTGTTATTTAAATAATGTTTGAAGTTTTCTTTGTTAAAGTACTTATTGGTTAAGTTGGCTTTAATAAAGATGTGTTCTGTGTTTTATCGATTTATTTAACTTGCTTATTAACGGTTTTTCAAGTGGTACGCTTTTGTAAGAAAGCTGGAGCAGGGGTCGATCTTCAATTTTGAGCTGCACTTGTTAATGTCAGACCAGCGATCAGTCAGACGATGAGTCTTCCTGCCCTTGTTTTTTTCTACTCGATGTCGGCGCAACACGTTTTCTTAGTCCATTTATTTGTTTATTTAACACAAGCACATACGAGTAGTAGTATAAATATTTGTTTTTTTTTTCTGTGTAATTTTTACAAGTACTGTTAATTTTGATGTGTTTGTCCTGTGTGGGCTAATAAATGCTTTTTCTTTCTTTCTTTCTTTCTTTTTACAGAGGCGGATTTAATGTCATAGGCATTAAGTCCATTCTCCCCTGATAGATGTCACTGCACTATTTACTTCTTTCTCTTTCATATCATAACTCACATAATCTACCCATCTTATCCATCGTATATGAGGGACCATCTTTTAATACCGTGTTTCCTCTGCGCCTAGGAAATCGCTTCAAGCACAGAGTATATAATCACTACGTTTACTTCAAGCCATGCCATGGTACAATAATATACTTCACCTCAAGCCTTTAGTCCCGGCTGTCATCTGTAGATCTTTGACAGTATTTGTAGGTCGTCAGTGACTCAAAATTCTTACCAAGGAGTATCGTATTATCCAGTTTTAACTTGGTTGTGGAGATCAGATAGAACATGTAAAATACTATCCATATGAATCACAAAAAATATCAAATAAACTGACAAAAACACAAAAACCGACTCATCGGCCTAGCCTTTTCCCAACTATGTTGGGGTAGGCTTCCAGTCTAAGTGGTTGCAGCTGAATACCAGTATTTTACATGCAGCGACTGTCTATCTGACCTCCACAACTCTTAAGGCAGGTCTTCAGACTTTCGGGCAAGAGACTAAGCTAAGCGACTGTCAAAGATCTACAAACGGCAGACGGATGGCGATTAACGTGCTGCCAGAGGCACGGAGGAAACTCGGTATGCCCTCTACAGACCAACCTATAGACAACAAGCACGGCTTGACCCAAAGACCGACCCGAGCCGACCCGGCTGTTTTTATTTAGCCAGCTCCTAAAAAACCAAAAAGCTGACTATCTGGCCATATTTGTAGTTGGCGGTTATTCGAAGACTAGTCGGAAAAATAGTGTCCGTTTAATGGCAATACGCTCATCCCCTATTGCTTGTGACGACTAACACAACTGATGAGGGGATGTAATTTTTGTCTAACTTATGAACTGTCATAAACATCGAAAAAGTTATGAGTATTTCCGATTCTGCATAATAGAATCAGTCAACAAACAAGAATGTATGTGGTATACTACCACTGAAAATCCGACAACAGAAAAATCATGGTTTACAAGGTAAAATCGAGTCCTCCTTTTGTTAAAGTCGGTGAAAACATTTAATCTAGGTTACCCGAATCATAATAACGAATCGATTGAAGCCTTATTCATCAAAATTGGATGAATAGTTTAGGCAGTACAGTGGAATATAAATAGAAAGACTGCTAACATCAAAACCCTTCCTTTTGGCTTAGATGTATTCGGGTAAAAAGGCGTAGTCCATGATGTCAAATTATCGAAGCATCGATTTATAAATAGAGAATAGCATTTTGAACTGATGTAGGGAATCCATTAAATTTTTTTTTGTTTTTTCTTATGATTTCGTATTTTTTTTTTTTCTCATTATGTTTACTTTAAACTAGTGTTATAATCACAATTTTACGTGTTGTCCTGTCGGGCTAATAAATGCTTTTTCTTTCTTTCTTTCTATACATAAGTTTTGCTAAGGGACCGTTAGTACTAGAAAGCTGTAATTTTGTAGGGTTAATCAATTTGGCTGACAAAATTGGTTACATAAAAATTTTGGAAAATATTTTTTTTGGGTCAATGTGGATAATTTTTTTCGTCGTCTTCCCTCTTATGTAGGGTATCGTTGAATAGGGATTTTAAAATGATGCAGGGGTTGCTATACGATCTTATATTATTCGATTTAATATTTAAAGAAACGGTAATAAAATACATTTTAAGATTTAATTTCAAAGTGATTTTTTTAAAAAAATCTGGAAAAAATCATGACGATAAGAAATATGAATAATAATGATAATAGTGCATTTAATGAGCTTATAAGGAAAAACATAGCAGTTAAGAGGCCTGCGGCGCATGCCAATTTCATACTAACGTAATACCAAAATAATTTGTAAATCAAACATATTCTTAAGGTAGTGAGTATTTATTTTGATTAGATTACAGAATATATAGGTTCCCAAACACATATTTTGAATGTACACCGATTTAAAACAAAAGTTATGAGAAAAATATTTTTTCTATAGAAATTTTAAATTCCTCATATCTCGTCTTTTTATCATTGTCCTTTCAAAATATTTACTTGGGAACATACTATCGAAATATATACACACTACCTTAAGAATATGTTTGATTTTCATATTATTTTGGTATTACGTTTGTATGAAAAACGCATGCTCCGCCGGCGTCTTAACTCGACCGTTTAGCAGTAATAGTCGTTGAAATTGGGTATTGGATCATTTAGTACCACATGCAAAATTAGAATAAATCCTTTACAATGACTAAGATGAAGTAGTTGCTTGTTTATGACGGGTGAAGACTTGCATTGACAAACAAATTCTAAAATATATCGGGTTACTACGGAACCCTACACCACGCACATGACCGGTTTTTCCGTAATTAAAATTCAATATAAATTCTAAGATAACACCATTAAATATTGACCTGTATTTTATTACCATTTTTATCTTTATACGATGTACGAGTACATAATCTATTTGAACTGTTTAAATAGATTATGTCCATCGTTTGTTCTCGGGACGTAACATTTAATAACGGGTTATAAAAACGATAAAAAGTCATCGTAAGGTGCAATTCACACGGGCCCGCAAGGGCCGAAGCCTGCCGGGGTTGCGGGCCTGTTCGAAAGAGATACCGCGGCCCCAGAACATAAAGGGCGAGGAAGGAACATGGATGGGTTTTAGTCAGTAAGAGTCTGACACTCCCTCCCGCTCCGCCCAGAGTGGGAGAAGTCATTTGATGATTTCTCATCCTAAAAAAAAAAGGTGCAATTCACACAAAGGTTCGATCAAACTAGACTGCGTGGTTGCTACTGAAAAATTCCTCAAAATCAAAATCAAAGCATTTATTTCAAGTATAACAGGCACATTTAAATGTAGCTACAGTCCCAGTCACAAGACATAAAAATTGTGAAAGTACTGTAGTTGATGTAATAACCTAATAACCCAATGACGCTTTGACCCGACCAGGGAACCAAACCCAGAACCTTACCTCACTAGACCAAGGAGGTATATAATCCGTAAAATCGTCAAACACGTTACATTGTAATCTCTCTAGCGATATTGTATACTCTCGAAATATTGTCAACTGAATATACGGAAGTATCTCTGCCCCCATAATCGGGACTTGGGGCACCCCCTCGCTAGAGAGATTACAATCTAACGTGTTTGACCATTTTAAGGTGACATATTTAATAGTAGAGATGGTTATGATCTTATCAGTCAAGTTGCTATATTTACTCGAACCAAGCACAATCTGTCACTCACAATAATTAGCATTAAAACATTCCTCATTTTTTTTGTATTTACGTTTAAAATTCAAAGTAATCTATTATTATAAAATCAATAAGTGTTTTACTTGTATTGTTTGACTATTGTACATGAAGTTTAAAAAAAAAAACATTTTAGTAGGATTAACCTTTTGAATGTCTTAATTAGAGACACAACAGTAAGACAATAGCTTACGAGTAAGTCGAACTGTGTAACTTAAGACATTCTAGAAGTAAGAGCTAAAGCTAAGCTAGCACATTGTATTAAAATTGTGCTCTTTGCAAATTCAAAAATAGAAAAGGCATGGCGACAGTTTCAAAAACTTGGAAATCTATTGAAGTGATACACCTTATTTCAGTTCAATAACACACTTTAATAAACTTTATCTAAGCACCACAATGATTATAAGTTGTAGACAAGAGCGATATGCCACTGTTTTTACATTAGTTCTCAACTCGACCTCTCGATAGCACCGTTAACAAAGTAGTGTCCAAGCGACTATTCTTCGTTCGCCGCGCCACTTCCCCGCCATTCAGTTCTTTTTACGTTTACCCTCTAATATTTTTTATTAAAATTCAATGGCGGTGAAGTGCCGTTCAGAATACCTACTTATTGATTTGATACATAATCAAATTACAGTTTTTTTAAAATCAAAATCACAACACTCGGTCATCCGACTGCGTGCTATCTCCGGAGCACGCGTAAATCACAACACAATACTTCAGTAAGTCCTTATTCCATAATTTGAAAAAAAAAAGCATACAGGAAAAGTGAGAAAAAAAAAAACAAAAAGGTGAAGGACAACAAACATACTAATAAATCCTAACAGACCCAATGTTACTCTCATTTAAACTGTATCAGTCGCTAGCATTAGCATATTATCTTAACTACATTTATAATAGATCACAGAATTATGTTACTCATTATATATTGTTAATATTACACATTATATAAACCATTCTGACTCATGTCATTAAAAATATCAATCCTTTACATATCGTTATACATAATTTCGTGAAACAAAAGTAATTTCAATATCTGGTAATTTTCACCTCCTTCCTCTACCTACCCTTTTACAAAGCCTATTAAGAACCTGAATCAGAGTCCGATGACTCGGACCCAGATGACCTGTTTACCTGCAGTGCTTGTATACCGATCCAGGGACGCATTCTATCAGATGCTATCACACTATCATATTTTCTCGTGTTAAACCCTGGTACATTAGCCACCCTATAACGATCGTTACCTAGACAACTAGTAACTCGATACGGGCCGATGAACTTAGGTAACAGCTTTTTACTCTTTCCAGTGTTGGAAAAGCTGGTCTTCGTAAGCTTCACCAGGTCACCGACCGAGTACGAAACTGCTGGAGCTCTCTTTGCGTCATACGCTTCCTTCTGCCTTGCTTGACTATGTTCAATGTTGGCCGATGCCTCTTTCCTAATTTCATCGACCCGTCTATCCGACTCTTCTACGACAGACGCAGATTCGTCTGCTCCGCCAGCAAGTGAAGGCGAGATGTTGCCATGACCTTCATCCAAAATCTCGTTAACTACAGGGGAACGCTGTGAAAGCACTTCTTCACCTTCCATGCCCTCCGTTACAGCCGAAACCGTGCCTTCACAACCCGCTACGTCATTATGACCCGTTGTTAACTTATTATCAATGGGACAGTTCGACTTAATCCCAAAAAGTAATTCGGAAGCACTCCTTTTTGTTGTGGTATTAATGGTATTGTTAATACCCCATTGTACTTGACCCAGTCGCTTGTCCCAGTCGCGTTCATCACTTTCGAAATTCTGTGTAGACAAGGCGGTGAGGATAGTTTGATTATATCTCTCAGCCTGCCCATTTGCTCTGGGGCAAGCGACAGCGTTAAGCACATGTTTGACACCTTTGTTCACACAGAAGTCTTTAAATTGGGCTGACGTAAATGCAGTCCCGCGGTCCGTAATAATTCTGTGCGGTATCATAAAGTCGTGAAATAAACTATCTAGAACTTTAACTACGTTCTTCGTTTTGGTATCCTTAACCGGCCTAGCAAAAACATATTTTGTAAAGCCGTCCACTATAGTCAAAATATAGCTGTTGCCAGTTTTACTTTTGACAAAAGGTCCCAAATGGTCCAAGTGCAAGGTATGAAACGGTTGAGCCACTTTTTCTATCGGGTGTAAGAAGCCACTACTCGTCCGAGCCGCATTGTCTTTATTGTACGCGCAATCTATACAAGCTGCTACGTATTTTTTTGACAAAACGTCTTATCTTGGGGAACCAGTAGCGGCTTTGAATGCGTTCCAAAGTCTTGGCAAACCCAAAATGCCCGATTTCGTCGTGGTTCGCCCTACAAATCTGCCACCTGGCATCTTTGGGAACTACCAACCGCAACCCGTCCTCCAATTTCCTATGTAGTGCATGGTTCTTAACAACAAAGTTGTTCTTAACGTCTGTAACCTCACGATCTAAACCCGGTTTCAAAATTTTAAAAATTCTTTCGAGTTTAGGGTCAGCCATTTGCAGGGCAAGAATCCAATCGTCAGTACTTATGTGTAAAACACTTGCCGGCAGCGACGGTTCCCTATTTCCCTGAGGATTGCGGCTAAGGGCGTCTACATGACTCATCCGACATCCCGGTCGGTATTCGATGTCAAAGGTAAATTCACTTATAGTCAGCCACCAGCGCGCAATCCTCGGGATCAGGTCACGCTTTGTAAGTGTGGTACGTAGTGCATTACAATCCGTGTAGACCGTGAAAGCCAGTCCCACAAGATAGGGACGAAACTTTTTTAACGAGCAGACCACCGCCAAAGTCTCTAATTCGTACGAGTGATACTGTCGTTCCTCGGGTGTGGTCTGCCGGCTAAAGTATGCCACGGGTTTCAATACCCTGGGACTTAGCTGCCACTGCATGAGGATTCCACCTAATCCCAGCGAACTGGCATCCGTGTGCACCTCAGTGTCTAATTCCGGATTATATAATGCAAGCAAAGGACGTCTAACCAGGCATTCTTTTAACGTTTCAAATGCTTTGACCTCCTCTACACTCCACTGCCACTGAGCATTCTTCTTAAGGAGCGAAGTTAGTGGTCTAGCAATTCCACCGAACCCTTTCACAAAGCGACGAAAATAGCTCGCCAGGCCCAAGAACTGTCGGACTTCGTGGATATTACGAGGCTCGGGAAAATCTCGCACCGCCGATATTTTCCTTCCACTTGGTTTGATACCCTCGGCGCATATCTCATACCCCAAATACTCGATGCTTGTGTCAAAGAAACTGCACTTTGACAATTTGAGAGTTAACCCAGCATCCTGAAGGAGCTTGAGGACGTCCTCTAATCTCTCAAACCCTTCCTTGATGGACGCCGCGGGAATGAGGAGATCGTCCATATATGCTAAAGCGCTCTTGAACCTCCGCGTACCCAATAGCCCATTCATCATCTTCTGGAACACGGCTGGAGCGTTTGCTAACCCAAAGGGCATGCGTTTGAATTCATAATGCCCATCTGGGGTGACAAACGCTGTCAGGCGTCGACTGCCTTCTCCCATCGGGATCTGGTAATAGCCAGAGGCTAGATCCAGAGTGATGAAATATTTATTCCCGCTCAAGTTCGTCAACTGGTCGTCAATTAAAGGTAGGGGATATTTATCTTTGATCGTTTTATTATTAAGGGCTCTGTAGTCTACACAGAGTCGAGACTCTCCATTTTTTTTTTTGACCAATAATATGGGACTAGCATAATTAGAGTTCGACTCCTGGACAATATCATTTGCTACCAACTCATCGACAATATCCCTCACCTTTTGACGTTCCTGGTGCGATAATCGGTAAGGTCTGTAGACCACCGGCGTTTCATCGTGCAAGCCTATGTCCATCGTCGCGCCTTTGGCACAACCTAACTCTCCAAGGTTTTCAGCAAAGCAAGATCTATACTTTTGGAGAAGCTGGTGTAGTCTTTCGCGGGTTTTCTCGTCGACTTTCTCGCCTACTTTTATTTCTGACTTGTCAACTGGCGGCATCTGCCTATCGCCTGCCTCAGTCTGCACCAGCAGAGCCTTAACTTCTCCTATAGGGTTGACTCTAGCTATTAACACCCCTGCCTTGAAGGTAAGTGGCATCCTAGTCAACGACGTAATGAACACTGCTGCCTTATTCTCGGTCACCTCGTAACAACCCTGATGGAGGTGATACTCCTGAAGAGGACTCATCCTGGTACCTCCATCCGAATAAACACTACCCGTGTAGGCCTCTTTGGTGCACACTTCCACTAATCCACCCCTAATTATAGTAACGTCTTTGGAAACATAAAGACCAACGGTCCGACTTGGGCTCAAGGAGGGATCGGTGGGAGTATGATAAAAGAACAACCTCTCGTTGTCCTTTAATACGGTAACTGACGTCATTTCGGTGAAATTTTGTCCTATCAACAATGGAACCTGCAAATACGTGTCGTCAACCGCCAAAACATCTAAGTTAGTATCGATTTCGTCGATTCTAACACGCACAGTAGCCCTATATTTCGGGGTGACTATAGAATTGCCGAAGCCTCTTATTGTGGGCATTGGCGTGCTTTCCCCTTCCACTAACCCCAAAGCGACTGCATCCGAATGCCGAATTAGGCTGCAGTCACTCCCGAAGTCAATGTAGGCGTTTAGCATTTTTCCATTAGCACTAATAATTTTATGGAACTTATCATTTGCCTCATTGACTGTGGCATCGCAAAGTGGAAAAGTATGGCTAGAGTGACCTTCTAGAACCACTGGTTTGTAAGTCTGGTTTGTCTTGGCTCCATCGGACAATAAATTGTCCGCATCTACTACAATTTTTAACACCTTCCTGTCAGCTGCCTGATTGTCGTTGCTGCTGGTTTCACGTGTTTGTTGTTGTACCGGTCTCCTATTGCAATTCTCAGTATTATGCCCTACTCTATGGCACTTCGCGCACTTGACAATGGGCTTGGTGCAATTTACATAAATGTGACCCGGCTCGTTGCAATTAAAACAAGTAGAACCTGTTCCCCTGCTACTTGTGGCTCCCCTACCGTTACCGCGAAAGTCGCGTCTCTTTACCAAGCTTGACGAGCCTCGAGTTGCGTCCCTAAATTGCGAGGGTTGTTGCGACGCTAGGTAATTCAACAGGTCTTCTGGTTCCTCACATGTGAGAGCTTGCGCACCGTTTCTAACTGAACTATCAGTAATCCCATAAATTATACAGTCAACTGCCTTCCGACCGACAATCTCGCACCTACTTAATAGCGATAATTTGTCGTAAAAATAGTCTCTAAGGGTTTCGTCCGTGCGAGATTTTCGGTTCAGCATTTCATCTAATAATTTACCATAATTTACGTCATTCGGAAAAGCTTTCATCAATTTACTTTGCCACACCTCCCATGAGTAACTAAGCGACGGAAGGGACTCGTACCAACTTTTGGCTAAACCGCGTAACTTTTGCAATGCGTAGTGAATTATCTGCTTCTCATCCCAAGAATAGATTTCTGCGCACTCATTCACCTTTCTCAGCCAGCGTTCGACATCCTGTGCTTTGTTGTTGGGGTCGAATTCCGGAACTACGTTATTGGATGAAGTACTCTTACTTGGTACGCCTTGCAGCGCCGCCACTATCTTCAGTAGCTCATCGGCAGTTAGTCCCGTTCGGCTCCGTCGTGCAGGAGTCTCGTCGCCTTCCTCTGATGTCGAGCGCTGCCTTCGTTTGCGCCTGGGGCGTTTCGGGGTGTAACTCGCCTCATCTGAAATTGTTAAGCGCATTTTATGCTCTTTCCTAAGAACCACGCGCTCAATTGACTTTGACTTTGACTTTGACTTTGACTTTGACTTTGACTTTGACTTTGACTTTGACTTTGACTTTGACTTTGACTTTGACTTTGACTTTGACTTTGACTTTGACTTTGACTTTGACTTTGACTTTGACTTTGACTTTGACTTTGACTTTGACTTTGACTTTGACTTTAGACAGCACACATTCGTGGCCGTTAGCTCAGTTTATAAGCAGCACACCTACGCGGCCGCACTCTGAACAGCACACCTTCGTGGCCGTTAGCTCGCTTTATAAGCAGCACGCCTACGCGGCCGCACTCTGAACAGCACACCTTCGTGGCCGTTAGCTCGCTTTATAAGCAGCACGCCTACGCGGCCGCACTCTGAACAGCACACCTTCGTGGCCGTTAGCTCGCTTTATAAGCAGCACGCCTACGCGGCCGCACTCTGAACAGCACACCTTCGTGGCCGTTAGCTCGCTTTATAAGCAGCACGCCTACGCGGCCGCACTCTGAACAGCACACCTTCGTGGCCGTTAGCTCGCTTTATAAGCAGCACGCCTACGCGGCCGCACTCTGAACAGCACACCTTCGTGGCCGTTAGCTCGCTTTATAAGCAGCACGCCTACGCGGCCGCACTCTGAACAGCACACCTTCGTGGCCGTTAGCTCGCTTTATAAGCAGCACGCCTACGCGGCCGCACTCACGGACAGCACACCTTCGTGGCCGTTAGCTCACTCTATAAGCAGCACGCCTACGCGGCCGCACTCTGAACAGCACACCTTCGTGGCCGTTAGCTCACTTAATGAGCAGCACACCTACGTGGCCGCACTCTAAACAGCACACCTACGTGGCCGTTAGGTCACTTTATAGGCAGCACACCTATGTGGCCGCCCTCGCTCTGAACAGCACACCTATGTGGCCGTTAGATAGTTCTATAAGCAGCACACCCACGTGGCCGCACTGACGCATAACAGCACACCTCCATAGCAGTTATCTTATTCCAAAGGCTACACATGTACATACGTGGCTGCACTATTCTGAACAGCACACTTACATGGCTATTAGCTCACTATATGTGCTGCCCACGGACATACAAGGTCGCACATTAATTTTATCTCATGAAGTAGGTACACGTATAATATAACTTCCACATTTCGTTAAGTTACAAGTAATCATACAATTGCTTTAATGCTCTAACCAAGCGCAACGTTACCGTTACCGCTAGCTTTTTCGTGTACCTACTTAGACGATCACTAAATTTAATATTTGCCAATTTGCCATGTAACTGTCTAATAACAAGTATATTCAAAATTACTTACTGTTTTCATCTGACATGGCGCGCGGGCTATCCCACTTCTGAATTGAAGTGATACACCTTATTTCAGTTCAATAACACACTTTAATAAACTTTATCTAAGCACCACAATGATTATAAGTTGTAGACAAGAGCGATATGCCACTGTTTTTACATTAGTTCTCAACTCGACCTCTCGATAGCACCGTTAACAAAGTAGTGTCCAAGCGACTATTCTTCGTTCGCCGCGCCACTTCCCCGCCATTCAGTTCTTTTTACGTTTACCCTCTAATATTTTTTATTAAAATTCAATGGCGGTGAAGTGCCGTTCAGAATACCTACTTATTGATTTGATACATAATCAAATTACAGTTTTTTTTAAATCAAAATCACAACACTATTTAGTCCGTCACATACCTAGTCGTGACGTATTGAGAATTTTAAAAGCGTCGTACTTCGTCAAGTTTAGTTTACGTAATAGAAGAAAAAGTACGGGTCAAATATTTGTTGATAATGTAAGTGACGGACTAATTCGTTTTTTTGTCGTTTACCCTATTTAGATTTCAAGTAAATGCATAACACTTTGCCCGACTCAAGAATCGATCCCAGGTCCTCATACACAGCAGTCGCTCTAGCGACTACTAAAATCAACGAGGCACAAGTGACCGGATCTGGGCCCGGTTGTAGGCTTACCTTCTATCACATGAGACTCAAATATAACTGTCGAAATGTGGGCTTCAAAACACACCCAAAGGAGCAATATATTTTTTTCATTTCACATTTATCGTGTTAAAAGTTTTGGTTCATGTTTTTCGTTCCATCATAATGTTACAAACTATAACACATGTGCGGTGAATTTAATAAGGATATCCTAACAGCCAAAATTGGTATTAGCTTTCCAAAAAGCAACAAATCTGGCACCAGTATAAAACTACCTTAACTTTTAGTATATACCTGGTATAAATGAGTGATTTTGTTTCTGATACACGATATAACGTTACTTGCGTCCATTCGATTGTATCTGGTCAAAATGCAGGCGGAAATATGTACCGAAAACTATCACCTCGAAAACAAATACATTTGTCCAAAGGAAATATCAAATAAACTAGATCAGTCTATTGACAAAATTATTAACAAAAATGGATTTACAAAATGCAACGTTGAAAAGAAATCTGTATGCTTAAGTGGTGGTAACTATGCTGGTTTATTGTACGAAATTGACATAAAAGGAACAACAAAGAAAGGCGATAAAGAACTAAATATTTTTGTCAAAAGTATTATCCCAGGTGAGAGTAATTTGCAAATACTATCCATAAGAGACATTTTCGAAACTGAGCTGTTCACTTACAAAGAACTTTCCAAGATATTCGAAGAACTTCAAGAAGAAGCAAAAGTACCCATCGATGAAAGATTCAAAATGGTCAAAAGCTATGAGGAAAGTGTTGAAGAAGTGATTATCATGGAAAACATGTCGAAAAAAGGTTTCACTGCAGGCCAAAGAATGGAGGTGGTGTCGTTAAAGTTTGCTGAAATAGCCATTCAAAAGCTTGCCAAATTCCATGCGTTTACGTTTGTGTTGAAAGAGAAACGTCCTGATTTTTTTGAGAAACAAGTTACAACTAAAAAGCCTGCTTTCAATTTTGGTGAGCAATGGCGTGAATTTGTTCAGACCTTAACTAAAATAGCACTGAACAATATTGATGAAGATGTCAAAGAAATCGTTGAAAAGTTTTGTGAAGGTATTTCAGAAAGATTTAGGAGTCATTATGATGATGAGACAGCTAAGCGATGCTTGTGTCATGGTGATTACAAGCCTGGCAATATAATGACGAAGACGATTGTAAGTGCTATTTTATTATTTACGTGTTGACATTTCTCCTTTGCATAATATGCCTATTAGTCCCATTGCTGAGACAAAAGCCCCCCTGTTTGTGAGAGGGGATTGACCGAAATTCACCACGTGAGTCCAATTAGGTTTGGTGGATGTCGCCAATTTTCTATTGTAATTTTGATTTATCATCTACTAACTTTTTTGCTTGCGTTCATTTAGAATTTGACAATGAAACTCACAGAACACTACTAAAGATACGTGGCGCCATATATTATCTTAAGATCGTTATTGTTGCTCTAGAGAACAGTAGGTACATTTTTTCGGGATGGAAGGTACCCTGTGTCCTTGTTTAATGTGTACACCTGACAACGCAACCTGCCCCCGACACCGGCGCACCACTATTTTGTATGTTTATTTAGTTATTTGTTCTTTTATGTTCCTTATCAAAGAATCTTCTCTTTGTGTTTTAGGATGGAGAAGTATCAGAAGTATTACCAGTGGACTATCAACAGGTGTACTACGGATGTCCGATCGTAGACTTCTTTAATTTCATCTTCACCTCTACTGATCGGGAATTCCGTAGGGCGCATCTGGCGCATCTCAAAGAAATGTACTACAAGACTATGATGGAATTCTTGAAATATTTCGACATTGACGTAAACTCCTTCTATCCCAGAAATCTGTTTGAAAAGGAGTACAATAGCAAGTTGGATTATGGTCTGATTTTCTCTCTAACATTTCTTGCCTTAATGTTTGTTACTGAAGACGATGTTCCTGATTTGTCGAAGTATGTCAGCAACTTAAGTTTTAAAGTCGATGACAAATATAAGGATAGAATCCAAGGGATTGTCGACGATTATATTGAGTGGGGTGTTATTTAAATTATTGTGTATACAACGTGTTACAGAAAGGGTATAGTCATATGAAAGAGTGTGACCATCAAACTGAAAATGTTGAAATTCCAATACCTACCTACCTTGTATGAGACAACTGATTATTTTTTCACGATAACGATGGTGACCCATGGAGAAACTTGTTCAGTTTGATGGTCTGTAGCACACCCTTTCATATAACTGTACCCTTTCTGTTACACACGTTGTATAGCTTTCTTTGTTTAACTTTTTATTGGTTACGATTGGTTAAATAAACAACATGTTTGCCATTTAACTAATGTCTTTTAATCATTTTAATATAAAAATCTTAATTGTACATCCCCCTGAATTATAGATTATTTTTTACAATAGTACAAGGTCAACGACAACACGGTCGAAACGAAGGTGACTTGAACAACGTCATCAGTATTGATTAGTGTTATTTTTGGTGATATAGTCAGTCAGCACAGGTCTTGTAGGTTAAAGTAACTCAAAAAATACCCATACAAGAATAATATAAGAATTTAAAATTGTTAAACACTGTTTTAAAACAGTGTTTAACAATTTAGGCTTTCACGGTATAAAACTAAACTTATTTTGTCACTTACGGGATATCTTCCGTGGTTATTTATTATTTACTAGCTGACCCACCTAACTTCGTCTGCGTCACATAAGAGAAAAACGAAAGGAAAAAAAAACCCGTTTTTGCAACATTTTTCATTCCTGCTCCGCTCTTAATGGTCATAGCGTGATGTTATATAGCCTATAGCCTTTCTCGATAAATGGACTATCCAACGCAAAAAGAATTTTTCAATTCGACCCGGTAGTTCCTGAGATTAGCGCGTTCAACCAAACAAACAAACAAACAAACTTTTCTGCTTTATAATATTAGTATAGATTCATGGCGCTTACAACAGCGTCGAAATAATAAATAATCACGGACGATATCCCGTACAATATAAGTTTAAAATTGGTATCACGTACAAATTACAAATATAAAGTCACCGTTTAAATTGTGTCAAGTTTAAATCTATAATGTTATTTGGCAGAGGATTCTTTTGTGCATAAGGTAATTGAGGTTTTTTAACCTAGAGAGTATCCTGACTGCTTTATAAATATAATTAGAGAAATAACGTAAATTCGTTACTCAAAATGTTTCATAGTACACCTAAATGCGTTGACCTTTGGCGCTGAATTCACACCATGCTGACACAGACGGTGCTTCGATTATTTCCAAAGCCGAGTGTTGCCGGAGATAACCGAATGATTCCGATATTCAATGCTTGCGGCGCAGGCGTCAGTTTGGCTCATTCCGGTTTCGTTGATACGTGAATCACGTTGTATTCAGTCATCTTAAACTGTTCTCATATGATGTTCTGTGTTTATATTGTGATGCGAGTATTTTTCAAGTGAATTTATTGGTATGCATTGTTATATTAATCGATAGGTTTATCTTGTGTCTTTATCTGATAAAGATTTGATAAAATACAATAGATTGTAAATAACGTTAAACATAATTTAGGTTATCTTTTTTTACAATAACGGAGGACAAGGAAAATCGAAGTGAAGAGAATAATATGTCTGGTGAGATTTTACCTCTAAAGTTGAGAGAATGGATAGAGAGTATAGCAAAGAGTGATGGATTTATTACATATGAAATTATAAGTAAAAAATTGACTCCGTCTGGTGGCAGTTTTATGGGTATTTTATATGAAATAGATATTAAAGGAAAAACTGTTGATGATGCTAATAAAGAAATAAATATATTTGTGAAAAATATACCCGAAAACGAACAAATGAAAATTTACTCAGTGTCAGGCGTCTTCAAAAGAGAAGCTTTTATTTACACAGAAGTTTTTAAAATCTTTGCTGAGTTGCAAGATGAAGCTAACATTCCAATTAATGAAAGATTTCAAATCGTGAAGACTTATGAAGAATGCAATCCAAAATCTATAATTCTTGAACACTTAGGGAAGAGAGGTTTTACAGTGTATAATAGAATGGAGACGGTTACTTTAGACTATGCCAAACTGTGTGTACAACAACTAGGCAAGTTTCATGCTCTCTCGATGATCCTACAAGAGAAAAGACCTCAGTATTTTAAGGAGAAAATTGCAAAGATGAAACAGCCCTTTAAATTTGAAGACGACTGGTACGGATTTGTGAAAAACATGTCTGATTATTCAATTAATTGTTTGGAACCTGATGTTAAAGAGAAAGTAGGACAGAAGATTTTGGAGAAAGTAGATGATTACCCTAAGTATATGAATGATACATCGGGTGTCTGCACTCTTTGTCATGGCGATTATAAACTTAATAATGTCATGGCTAAAGAAGTTGTAAGTTTTTAATTTATTATTCATATTTAGTACTGCATGTTTTATTGGACTAATTTCCTTCGTTGTGTCCTTATCCTATGCTGCGGAGCTGGCATAGCACTTTTTCCTCTTTCATCATCCACTGTTAAACGTCATGCTACATTTACGTTTTTTTCCTTCGTATCATTCTCTCGTTCCATCCCATATCATTTGTATTCGTCACTCTTTAAGACACATGCGTTTCATTGCTCCTTATCGTGCCCAAACCAAGCTGAATGATGGATTAACAATTAACCTCTCTCTTATTACTATGGGTTATAGTATGTTTTTGAATAATTTAGGTGCGTACCTACTTACTCATCCAGTTATGTAATTGCTAAGTACTAAGCACAAATCCAAGTTATTTGTTTCATATTGGTTAACATTGTTTGCAGGATGGAGAATTAACAGAAGTAATTACAATAGACTTCCAAATAAGTCACTACGGATGTCCAATTCTTGATTTCCTATACTTCATTTTTAACGGAACTGATCAAGAATTTAGAAAGAATCATTTGTCAAACCTTAAAGACATATACTATGAAGCTATGCAAGCGTTTCTGGAATATTTTGGAATGAATATTGAGAAGATTTTCCCTCGAGAAGAATTTGAGAGAGTTTATAAGGAGAAGTTAGATTTTGGTTTGATGATAAACGTTTTCTATGTTCCCTTTTTATTTGTCGCTGAAGATGGTGCGCCTGATGTAGCGACTGAAGAGCTGTCAACAGTATCTTTTAACGTTGATAACAGATTCACTGATAGATTTCGTGGTATTGTCGACGATTTTGTACAGTGGGGTTACCTTTGATGGATAGGTAATCTTGTTGATAAACATCTTGCATTTGATAAAGTTTGTTTTATTCATCTCGACTGTAACATAGAGACTTTTCAATTTACAATTTGAGACAAATTTCTTTACCTAATGATTTTTTTGCCCTGGACTAAAACAATTGGAAGTCAAGGGGAGAGGCCTTTGCACAGCAGGGGATGATGTAAGCTAACAATATCAGTATTGATTTTGTGGTTGTGGATTACATTCATCATCATAATAAACCTACAATAATAGTCCACTGTTGGCCATAGGCTTCTCCGTATAGGTAAATTTTCGGCAACTTTGACCCAGCCACCTTGTGGCGGAGATTGCCACTTCACGTAGCCTGATGCGACATTAAATAGAATAAAAGTATCGAATATTTCTAAGTACTTCGTAAATTCGTATTTAGAAACATGAGATAGCAACCCTTGCAAGATTATTTGCCCATCTCTAGCCCGCGTAGTGTGACCACCGTAGACACGAAAAAGAGTCAACAAATCTTGTATCGCACGGGTAAAGGTCGTAGCACACTTATCAACTCGGAAAAGGTTCGTCACCGCCTCGCCTTTCTCCTTGGCGTCAAACAGGCGTCTACGTGACGTAAGCAGATCAGAACCTCCGGTACGTCGACTCGGCTACAAGTAGGCGACGCGCGACGCTGGGCTTACGGCTCGCCGGCCGCTGGGGACGGCTAGGTGGCACTAGTTCAATCATTTTGAATCCGAAAGTTAACGTAAGCTAGGGTACGGAGAGCCAAGAGCTAGGGTACGGAGAACCGTAAGCGCGGGACTGCAAGTCGACCACGCACCACACCGCGGTTCGTGAGGCGAGGCGTATACGTTACGATTCCGATTAGTGTGCGTTGCAGTAGGGAGTTTCATACAAATGATACTGAACGGCTCGAGTTGATACGGTGACAACCCCTTTCCGATTAGATACGTGTGCTACGACTGACGTTAGATACGTGTTGCGGATAAAGTGTCGGTTAGCCTATTAGGAACTTATCTGCCAGATAAACTTACACTTTTGGTTTCACAGGTGTCGGATAGCGATATCTGATAGATAAAGTATTAGTTATAACCAGCCTTTAAGTGGTAGATAGTATTAACTATCAGATAACTAACCGACACTTTATCCGGAACCGGTGAAACTGGCCCTAACAGGTGTCGTATTAGTAACGAACAGTATACTTTTGAGAATAGGACACCCGTAATTATAAACATTTTATGAAAAAGTTCACGTCTTTTTATTATTTAATAGGTTATTTTCCTTTCGTCTTTAACCAGATTCGCTTCCAAAAACGTTATTTTGTAGACAATAGGGTAATGTTAACTGAATTATTTTAATGAACTGATGTTTTCTATTACGTTTCGTCCCCTTAGGGGCTAAGTAGGGTTCAAAGACTTCGTTCTTCGTTTTCCCCTTACGAGGCAATGAGAGCAAATACGCGCACAATGTGATTGCTATTTGTTTTATAATATAGGTCGATATTATTGCTTTCCTGCTTCAAAAGACTTCTTACATAACATAACAGCGTGCCTGTAATCGTCCGAGAGACAGAGGCGTATCCAAAAGGACACCCATAATTTGCCAGTTATATTTATGTGCCGTGTAATTATGGGCCAGGGTATCGCCATCAACCGTATGTTATCCTAGACTTCGTGGTTACTACTGAGAAATTTCTGATGGAACAACCCAATGACACTTAACTCGACCTGGGAATCGAAGCCAGTACCTTACCTCGCGAAAGGTCGCATCCCCAAATTGTGAAAGTTGCAATAAAATTGAAAATGTGCAACATTTGCTGATGGAGTGCGTTAAGAACAAGAATGAAAGGGGATCATTGATTAGAGAGTTTAAATTAAACATTCTGGACGTTGAGCTAATTCAAATCATTTTAGGAAACCCCACATCAACGATTGCAAAGAAGTTGTGTGGCTTGGTGAAGATATTTAATCAATGATTCCCTTGCTATTAAGTACAAACAATAGTACAACAATATTCCTAATATTTATATAACTAGGTAATAAGGTACGATGGGGTTGGCGTATCCGTATGTACGAAAAACCCTTACTTACATTAAAAAAAAAGGACCTTACCTCACTAAGCCAACGAGGTAGATTGTAGAGATAGTTGCCTGAAGCCGATCTCATTAATTATGTACAACATACCACCTATACCTGTACCTGTACCTACATTCAAAGCAAATAAATATCTGATTCTGATTCTGATAGTTCTGATCTTATCAGCCATCATCACCATCTGCCAACCAGTAGCGAGGGGTGCACACAACTCGAAACCTACCGGCTTCCCTTCGGAACAACCACTGTACTGGAGTCTACTATTGACAAAAGTAAAACAATGTAGGTAATTCAGTTAGGACGTGATTGACCAAACATGACTAAAATTACAAATGGTTCGGTGTGTGGTTTTTTCAAACATTATTGAAATTTGCACCGGACCGGCTTACTTGTTACAAAAATTTAGCCTTTGCTACTACTGCCTACCTTTTTTAACCGACTTCCAAAAAGGAGGAGGTTCTCTATTCGACTGTATGTATTTTTTTTTTTTTTTATGTATGTTCACCGATTACTCAAAGACGCCTGAACCGATTTGAAAAATTCTTTTTTTGTTTGAAAGGGTATACTTCCAAGTTGGTCCCATAGCCACCAAATTGGGATCTGATGATGGAATCTTGGCGAAATCGAGGGAACTCTTCAAATTTTATCTGAAAACGTGTTGCGATTTTGGTATTTTCTACAACAAGTGAAGCATTTGCGTTTGACAAGAACCATTCTACCATCAGATCTGATGATGAAGCCAAGAGTCACGGAACTCCATAATGAGACAATGTACCATAGTCGTGTTTGGGCTTGTTGTAATTGTAACGGTATGCACTTTCCATGTATCAAGCACCTGTGAACCACTAAAAAGTGAAAAATAAAAACTTTTTTGCAAAAAATAAAACCAACTTAAAAAAAAACAAAAAAGTGAAAAATAACTTTAGCTTCTGAAGTCGGTGACAAAATAACACCAACGGTCGGTGACCAAATAGTCACCGACTTCAGAAGCTAAAGTTATTTTTCACTTTTTTGTTTTTTTTGAATTCGGTTTTATTTTTTTGGCAAATATGTTGGGGTCGGGTTCCAGTCTAACCGCATGCAGCTGAACATCAATACTTTACATGGAGCGACTGCCTATCTGACCACCACAAACCAGTTAGTACCTACTGGGTAATGCGATACCCCTTGGTAAGAGTGGTTGGCAGACTTTCGGGCCACTGACTACCTGTAACGACTGTCAAAGATTTTCAAATGACAGCCGGGACCTCCAGCTTAATGTGCTTTCCGAGGCACACAGGAAACTCAGTATGTTATGAGTGGTCACCCATCCACAGACCAACCTAGGCAAGCATGGCTTGACCTAAAGATCGAATCGAGTGGCTGTTATTATTTAGCCATGAGCTCCTTATTTGATTAAAATTCAAAATACTCAAATAAAAAATCAAAATTTTAATTGTATATATTCATACGTGTAACCATTTTAGTTTTTCCATTAAAATTGTGCTCCCTTTCGAGGTAAATAAATATTATTTAGATTTCCAGCAACTGCATAAAATGGCTGTAATGGTGCACACATTCACTAAAGTATATACATACATAAGAACACGGAATTGCGGGGTAACTGCGTTCAAACGAATAGTACAATTTTATTAAATTTACATGTCCAAAACTTTTACATTACAGACATCGTACAATATAAAATTCTTATTACAATATTACCATTCATAGGTTGACACAATTTATACCTTGTCCACTCATTCGCGTTAATTCTCTGTGCTTAGATAAATGTGTCTGAGAAATATTTATGTCGAGACAGCACGCTAACGACAGCCAATGAAGAACTTTTTCGGTCATTGTCAAAATTTGAACTGCGGAATCTTAATAGATAGATACGTGTAACGATGTTGGTGTTATTAAATAACACCCTTGCTATCACACATCATAGAAACACTATTATGGTGCTATTCTATAAAGGGTGTAAAACACCTCTTAACGAAGCTGAAAGTCACTAATTGTTCTCCCCGTCATCATTGCAATATTTTAGAAGGTTCCCCACCTTCTAGTTACGGAGATATTGGGGGTCAAAGTTTTTTAATTGGTAGATTTTTACTTCAAACACCTCCACGACCCCCGTTCTATTCAATTCATCCATCAGCACAGTGTTTTAAGTGCGTAACACTGAGTTTTAGCACAAAACATGATTTTTAACCCAAAAAAAATAAAGTCGTTTCCCAGCAATAATGTTTGCGTAAAGTCATTTAGTTTAATGTACAGAATGCTTGGTTGACGGCTTCGTGATGAGGTGGTTTACACCCTGTATAGGATAGGAATATTTTGTGGTAACAATAAATACTCCTGATCTTCCTATTCCTGTTTTTTTTTTGAGAATAAATATCTCTAGATCTTTATTTTTTTTCTTTTATCTCTATTCAAATTCTTTAAAACTTTATATATCTTCAAAAAGCAAGTTAAGGAGCATTACTCTCTCTATGCTGTAATATTCTGTATATATATTATAGGTATATATTTACAATAACAGTATTTAGTTTAATATGTGTTTATATAGTTGTATGTATGTTTATTATAAATAGCTATATTTTAATTTTAGGGTTTTAATTAAATTTTCCTGGTTTGTCTTTACTTACACACTGTGTCTACATTTCTAATTCAACTGTCCTCTCGCAGGTCTGCTGGAAGAAATTTCTTATGAAATAAGCAGTACCTTTGTGCTCTTCTTTCTTAATGTAATGTCCTACTAAGTATTTTGTGTGTACATAAATAAATAAATAAAAACAGGTGAACATTCTCTTGTCCTTGTTCTAGTTCATTTGGGGTCAGCGCTGCATGATGTCTTCTTCTTCTAAACTTCTCTAGTCGTCATCTCAGCAGACACCTTCTTTCGTGCCAGATCATCCTTCACACAGTCCATCCAGTTTCTTTGGTCTTACTCTACTACCCATCTCATACCCATACACAGGCATACTCAAAACCTTGCCTCACAGCAAATTAACTTCTTACAAATATCCCCACTCAATAAAATCCTGCACAATCCCTACCATTCTCTCTTGACACTGATCATCAACTCCAAAACTGAGACCAGCCAACGGCTCTTTGGTTACATCAACATTGCTGTCACAAGTCATCAGTAAAGGTATCAATAGAAGGGAAATCATCAGGCCGTAGTCCAACATGGATTGATAATCCCTCTCAAAGTCTTTCCTCGGATATACGTTGCTGATATCCAGGGCAAACTTGCTTAAGAATCCTCCAAGATTGTCGTAGTACAAATCCTTAAGGTATAGGAGATGGGAGCGTCTAAATTTCTGGTCAGTTGATGAAAAGATGAAGTAGATGAAGTCTAGGGTAGGGCATCCGTAGCAGATGAGTTGGTAGTCGATCGGGATCATTTTGGAGACGACGCCGCCGTTCTGGAAGAAAACGAGGAATTATAACAAAGATAAAAAAGAGCTCGTGGGTAGATAATAACAGTCACTAGGATTGATCTTTAGGTTAAGCCACGCTTGCCTGGGTTGGTCTGTGGATGGGTGACCAGGGGCCTAATTCTGCTATTTAAATAATTTCACTGCAACACGATTCTATTCCCATACCATTGTCGTTTTGCTTAAAGTTCGTAATCCGCTAGATTCACAAAGGTCGATCTTTGGTCTCGTAATAAAATAGTAGGTTAACAAACTTGTCAAAACTTGACAGAACTTGACCATTATGAAATCAATGATCGACTATTTTGACACTAATGTGTATGTAATAGCAGAATCGAGGCCCTGGTGACTCATTACGTATCGCGTTTTCTCCGTACCTCGGAAAGCACGTTAAGCCGTTGGTTCCGGCTGTCATTTTATTTGACAGTCGTTACAGTTAGTCAGTGCCCTGAAAGTCTGACAACCAGCTTTACCAAGCCGTTTCGCATTACCCAGTACTACGATACGTGGGCTGTGGAGGTCAGATAGGCAGTCGCTCTATGTAAAATACTGTTATTCCCCTTTCATTTGGTTAGACTGGAAGCCGACCCAAACAAAGTTGGGAAAAGGCTATGTTGATGATGAAAAGCATAAAGAAAAAATATCTAACGGTGTATGTAAGTGTTTACATACACCGTTAGATATATTTTCTGTTCATTAGTGACCTAGTGTTATGAGATCACTAATGAACAGAAAAACATACAACCGAAAAACGCGCATCAATACATAGGTTCATGATAAGTAAATTAATCAATTAGGTATTATAGTTGACACTGGCCTTTGGGTAGATAATGTATCAACAATAGTTGACCAATGGCCATTGGATATAGCGTTTTGATAAGAACAGCGAAGTTTATTTTGGGAACTTCATTGTTTTACATCGTAAAAAGAAATTGAAGCTACTAACATAACATAACAGCTGGCTAACCTTACAGCTACTTATTTAAGGGTTTAGCAAAGCTGCACATATGGAAACGCCAATATTTCGCCAGTTCTATTATTTAAAAGTATTATCAATTCGTATTTCTATACAGGAAAACTTTTTTACCGCGCTGTAATTACTGAAACCCAGAACCAATAACCACCAGAAAAGCTCCGAGACAATGATAAATCGATGAAGTCCAAAGAAACAATTTAACTGTCTTGGATCCCGCAACGAAGTTAATCATAAAACTATAGAGGAGGAGTAGGGAAACCATTATTTCACTTCCCTTCATATTAGCAGGAGACAGAACAAAACAAGGCCAATAGGCACAAAAGGACGTTTACAACTCGTTTTTTTTTAAGGTTGTCAAAACTTATCTGATAAATCATTAAATATTACGACTATATACTCACAGTTTTTTTCACCAAAATATTGTTAGGCCGGTAATCGCCATGACGCAGGCAATGTCTCGCATTCCTACCTTCCAAATATTTGCGATATTTCTCATTGAAACTAGGAATAAAGCTTTCCAACTTTCTCCGACTATCATTGTCCAAATAATTTAATGTAATTTGGCACATATTTTGTACAAAACCGTCCCAGTCGTCGTCGAAAGTAAATGTAGCTTTGATCGTTTTAATTTTCCTTTCGTAATACTCCGGTCGCTTTGACTCCAGTACGAAGGACAACGCGTGGAATTTAGCCAATTCTGCTACAGCCATTTCGGCGTATTGTAATGTGATTATGTCCATACGAAAATTAGTTTTGAAGTCTTTTTTGCTCATATTTTCTAGGATAATTACATTTGTGTTGCTTTCGTCGTAGCTTTTGACAAATTGGTATCTTTCTGCTGAAGGCATGTACAGTTCGTTTTGCAGTTCCGTGTATATTTCTGACAGTTCTTTATATACGAATAGTTCACTTTTATAAGCTTCAGGTAGCGATATTATAGTCATTTGTACGTCTGGAGTGATGATCTTCATGAAAATGTTGGTTTCTTTCCTTTCTTCAGCTGTTGAACCTTTGATGTCTACCTCACATAGGATCCCAAGAAAACTCCCACCGTCTGGAGTGAACACTATTTTCTTCACATTATAAGACACATATCCTTCTTTCTTTATAATATCTTTAACACATTGCTGAAGTTCTAAATAGTTGTTATCAGCGATTGCCTCAAAAGTTTCGAATCGAGAGTCTGTTTGGACTTCCATGACGCGCGTTTGTTCTCAAGTATGATGTCTGAATGAACATTTAATGGATGCGGCGGGCTTATATTTTGCGTAGAAGAAATAAAGATTGTGTTGTGTAAGTCACAGAAATCTTGTTTTAACTACGAATCTGTTATGAGTACTGACAACAGAACAAATTGTAAAAAATATATAATAATGTTATCACGGTAAAATTACAAAACATATATTGTATTGTAATGTACAACGGGCTGGTGTCCGCAACTCCACGTCAAAGCGCGTATTTTGCGTGTTGGCTATAATCCACCACGCGGGCCCAGTGCGGTTTGGTAGATGTCAGTTGTCTTCGAATTTTTGGTTCTAGGACATGCCGGTCTCCTCACGATGTTTTCCTTCACCGTTTTTGAGAGCAGTGGTGATGAAATAAATTACACAAAAGTAATGCGCCTGCCTGGGTCGCCTCTACTTACTGTTCGTAAGTCGGGGCCGCCACCGCTGGGCCACCGCTGCTCTCACAAAACAGATAATACTACACTTGTAAAAAGTAGTGCTTGGCGCTATGGTGACCTAACACTCCTTTCTAGTATTAATAGGGTATGCTTTATGGTAAAAGTTAAAGTCTTGGATTATAAGAGAGATAGCTATATATTAAATCACCACATCACTTAATTACAAGACAATGGTAATGGTAATGGTAATGGTTTTTGAGTACGCGGTGTCTCTAATGAGATTTGAATACGAACTGACCCACATTTTTGTGGACGAGCGAACGTGCATCCTTGCGTTCGATGCAATTATGCATTTTCGCTTAGTGTTCGATTTAAACTCGAACAATACTTTAGTACTTTAAAATAATATCTCTCTTCACTTATGTTGTGTGCTAACTGTACTTACTTTGCGTTGCACGTAAACAATAATTAATTATAATTTTGATAACTGGTGCAAAATGTATCATCAAAAATGCTAATACTTATGATAATTATGTTATGTCAATAACCCCGATTTCAAAGTAACTTAAATTGAGATTATCATACCGTAGCAAAAACAAACTATTTTCTTAATAAAAATCTCATAATCAGGCACTATGGAATGAATATGAGCAACTCAGCCGATTTATTCTTTCATTTTCTTTTTGTCATTTTTTAGAATGAATTCAAAATGTTTAAAAAACCCTTCCCTTCCCGTAGTTGGATCCCGGATTCGCTCCCGTTTCATACAACACGGTAACGTTTTACATGTAGTCTATGACACTTGGGGTTTTAGTGAAAGAAGATCGGAATCGGGTCATTATTTGCCCAATTTTAGCATAAATCTCGTAAACTTGCTACAAGTTTACGAGAAATATGCTAAATTTTTGTCTCATACAAAACTTATTGAAATGGAAACTTCTTTTCGAGTAAAGAAAAATCATGGGACTCGCGTGACCCTCACCTAACGCTTCGTACTACGATCGGCTACGAGTTTTCACTTCTATCGGCAGTCCGCAACGACTGCACCCGCATTTTTTTATTGATACCAGCTATCTATTAATCTAGATTGTATGAGTGGCCGAACTGTGAAAACAAATTGGTTTTAAAATAAAAAATCTAAATCAAAATCATTTTTATTTGTGTAACATATGTAGTGAATATAGTTCTTAAATTAAGGATAAGTCGCTATGTTATGCCAAGAAGCGTACAAATATATGGTTGCATAATAAAAATATTAATCATGCGAGAGGTATAGTTGAAGTTTCAATTCTATGGCCGGCGCCATTAAATTCAAATACCTTTGTCCGGAGATTCTTCGCAGAACCGATGTCCGATGAGGTCGAAAAGATCTGGGGTAGTGACGGAAGACGACGCATTGGAAGACCTCCTACTAGGTGGACCGATGACCTGGTGAAGGCTGCGGGAATCTGTTGGATGCGAGTCGCACGGGACCGGTCAATGTGGCGACACTTTGGGAAGGCTTATGACCAGCAGTGGATGTCTTTCGGCTGAAATGATGATGATGACCTTTGTTTGTAAGTTTTTACTTACAAACCAATCTTACCTCTTTATATACCTACTAGTAACATAGATAGGACAAGATCTAGGTAAGTATCAAAGAACTACGTGACCAAAGGCAGCTAGAACGACGGGCTCTGCTCATAATTATCTCAAGTCTATTATTACCCCTCGTTATCTTGAGACTCAACAGTTAGAGACTGTCCGGGATCGTAATTGTTCGGTAAAAACTTCAATGTACGGCGTTGGCAGGTTACTCGCTAAGTACTGATATTATTGGCTATTGGTACTATAGAAGGCATTCAGTAACTTGTGTTTTGATTACATGCATTTTTGATTATGATTACATACGAGTAGAAGCTGTAAGCAGATTTTTCATGCAGCTATCAACGTAAGATTTTGAACTTCAATCTAAATAACCCCATGCACAAATTATTGCCAGGGAATGTTTTTATTTTTTGGGGTGGAAAATCACAGTTTATGGTAGAACCACAGATTACTATATGTCTTGCACTTGACCGGTTATTTTTAAATTACCGATGATAAATGTCTATGTGAGGGGCTCAGAGAATGACGTACTGAACACGTTGTATAGATTTACTTATGCCTGAATTCTTATCGCGCTGACGGTGGCCCCGGAACATAAAGGGCGAGGAAGGAACATGGATGGGTTTTAGTCAGTAAAAGTCTGACACTCCCTCCCGCTCCGCCCAGAGTGTTAGGAGTCATTTGATGATTTCCCATCCGGCCTTAGGGCCGATACACTCCAACGTTAACTAAGGAAGTGAGACTACTTTAGCATTCGAAGCATTTCAATTCAAACCCGCTGGCGCAATAACATGTCCAGGCATATACTGGATGAACTGATTCTGGAGTATTTTATTCAATGCATTTACTACGTGACGACAGTCAGCCACGTAGTACGAGTGCACAATTGGATAATTGTCCCGTATTCTGTGCCATTAGGTCAATTTATTGTATGGCAAGGTTGATTTGTCTAACTATACTAGATGTAAATTTATACTGTCATTGCGGGTTGATTCAACCCGTGACTAAGGCGCTTGCGACAGCGTAGAAATATCGAGAGCTCAAAAATAAACAACAATTACGGGAGACATCCCGTAATTTTCAATTTAAGTTACTAATCCTAGATGTACTATCCCTTCATAAGCGAATCCGATTCACACTGTCGGTTTTCTTGAATTTTTAGTTTACCACAAGTCTTCTTGAAACTTCTTATTATTCCCGGATTTTTCCCCAAAAAATGTACGGTCGAACAAGCTATTTGGTTTACACTTTACAATGTAATTTGTGGGTTAAACTGTAAACCAATTAGCTTGCTCGATAGTACATGACCTTCACCACAGCGATCCCTAAGTTCGCACTAAAACATAGATAACAAAGCCTTATAACAGAGCCGAATGTTTTGGATCCATTACGTACCTACTCTATGTCCATCAAGGCCGCTGTCTAATTACTTAAGTGTGCAACTTTACACTTAGTTTTATTGGTGTGTGGTTTTGTTAAGGGTGACCAGAGGGCGTTGTTGTGCGAGTTCTAAGTTTAATGACCCCTGGGAAGCTTGTGGATGGTGGCTGAGTGGCATGTTAGTGGTCACGTCCTTCCAAACAATGCATTGCTGTTGAGTTGAGGCAACTACAGGAGCTAAACGCGAGTTTTATAATGCCAGAAAGTATATGATTCACTTTAATAAACAAAACCTGATAAATATATGACATTCTTCAGGATATATGCTAGTATGGTAGTGTTTTGACAACATAATACAATTAACTATACTAGATATTAAAATCACGAACTTATCTAAAAAAAACCTTTTATCGAGTAAAAACCATACTAAAATACAAGCGATCATTCTGTTTTTTTTTGCAAATAACAACAAGCAACATAATTTTAGCATCATATGGCTGAGCCTTGATATGTCATAACAACGATTGTATACCCATATTTGGAAAATAAAAATTCTATTCTATTCATAGTGTTTTTATTTTTTTAGTCCAATCAATGGTTTTTTTGCAAAACGATCGAAACCACCCATTTCGCACTATTCGGCCCACAGTGACTGATGTAACAACCACTTTGTAGTGCAAGCTGATTAGAACTTTTTTTTTTTTTTTATTATTCAAAAAACATTATTTACATTTATTATACATCACTTACATACCACACAAACCAATTCTAACAGTGTTTCAAACGAAGTGTGAACCATCACAAATAGAGTTGCTAATTTAGCTTCTGTAGTCCCCTTAAAATGATGTTTCTCCTGAGACGTGTCAAGGCAGACGAACAGTAACACCATGCTTTAACATCACACCTGAATTCCATGAAAGGTACGGTAGGGTTCCACTCCACGTACCAAATAAAACACCCACTTGACCCCAGATTTGTTGAATTCCCATGGAATATGGACATATTTCCCAAATGGCGAGTGTAAAACTCGCGCGCGAGTTGGCACCTTCCTATTTTACTTATTTTGTTTGTCGACCCTGAAAATCTGACTTTAAATATGTCAGATATACAGTATAGCTAGTATAGCGGGTATATCATTGGATATACCCGCTTTAAATGTTCGAATTAAACATTTTTTTTTTGGCTCAAAAAAAAATGTAACAAAATATTTATATTTGACTTTCAGTACTTATCATATAGTACGTAAATTCGTTCGTACATAACGGACCAGTTAACGAAAAAACAAAAAACAAAATACGGCAGGTGTCAACTCGCGCGCACGCTCTAGATTCTCACTCGCCAGTTGATGAATAAGTCCTTAATAGGGGGTGAGGGGAGAGAGCACTAAATGAAGTATAAATAAATAAATATCGCTGGACATTACACACAGCGGCATCTAGTGCCACAGTTGATATACTACATATATACTTTTTGTTTGTAAATACATACTTATTATACATATATAAGCACGTATATATTTCTTGATCACCCTAACACTTTAGCATTGTTAAGATATAAGCGTCCTCTCCTTAATAGAAAGTGGTCCATTAGCCACCTCCCGGGTCCCGTGAGATTTGGTGGACGTTTGTGATATCACATATCCATTATCATGTATTTGTATTATTGGTTCTAGGACTTGCCGGTTTCCTCTCGATGATTTAATTCAACGTTTTGAGATACTGGCCGCAAATGATGAAATCACACAAATAACACAAATAATTGTGCCTGCTTGGGTTTGAACCTGCGACCTAACAAATCGGGGCCACAACCTCTGAGCCACCTGCAACGCTCATTAATGTATGAAGCAATAAACTTAAAGTTAATTCTTAATAGGTATCATAAAAAAAACCGGCCAAATGCGAGTCGAACTCTCACACGAATGGTTCTTTAAAACATTAAAAAAAACGGCAATAAATCACGTTTGATATACGTGAACCCCCTTAAGTACTTATATGATTGTATAATTTTATATTTGTTGTTATAGCGGAAACAGAAATACATCATCTGTGAAAATATCAACTGTCTAGGTATCATGGTTCATGAGATACATCCCGGTGACAGACGGACAGTGGAGTGTCAGTAATAAGGTCCCATTTTTATCTTTTGGGTACACAACTCTAAACATTACCTCCTTGATAACATTTCAAGCAACACAAAGAGTAACATTGAAATATAATTCCCTAATCAAAGGCAACAAAAAGATTTCCCTATTATCCCCTCAATAGATTTCATTGTCCCGTGGCCTTTATTATACCTGATAAATAGGTTTCTAGGGCGAATCCGGCTTGGCACAAAGCATGCCAAGAGTAATCTATTAGTCTCTTTATTTTCGCAAAATATTTTTTCGTAGTCTACCCTCCAAAACATGTTTGTGGAAATAATATTGATTGAGGCTATTGTTATTCGAAAATATGAAGATTAAAGTAAAAGCCGAGTTGAATTATTAATGAATAACGTTAGATCGAAGTATAAGTACTTTGTTGTTAGGAGAGCAAGATATCAGGGGTACCTAATCAATTTGCCTGTCGGTGATTTGTGAGTGGCGCCTGTCAAAAATTCGTTTTATTTTATTTTAAATGTTTCACTCGCATTACGGTTTGAGATTATGCCACGAAAACGTTTCTAATATACGTTTTTGGCACTCGAGTATAATGTAGCTTCCTACTTATGATATTATATTTTTTAAATACTTAATTTTAATAATTTAAAAAATCCAAATAAAGTAGAAAAAAGGTAATTCTGAAGTTTATATAATCCAAACTTACACACTTACTAAAGTATGTGACAACAAAAGAATGTGTGTTAGTATATAAAATTAGTGTGGAATACAGATAAGGGATTTATTTTTGTTAGGCTTTTGTGAGCACAAATAATTATGTCCTGTAAAATACTCATCTAATAAAAATATTTTCTTTCGCAGGTAATCCACAAAAGAAATCATGATCGAGACAGATCCAACCAAAGAACTACAGAAAACAAGGCACAGAATCTATTCCACATAAAAATGTCATCAAGAAACATTCACATGTACAGATACCGAAAACCAATGCAATGTCAGACGGTGAAGAGCAACATGACAAAGCCGACCAAATTCAAAATGAACAGGATCTCAATAAATTTCCTAATGACGATGATCATCTTAGCTTCGCTGCCTTATAGCTCGTCATTGAGTCTGCCTAACGGTGATCCAGCCCCGGGCAGGTCACCTGGGCCACCTCAACTTGATGATAAAGAAGCATCAACAGATGACAAAGTTCTAGAAGTACCAGAGGTTTACGACGAGACAACGACTAGTGAGGAAGTGGTAGAGGTGACGACTGTGAGTGAGGTAGTGAGTGAAAGAACGGTGGATATCAGTGATGCTTGTGCCTTCGCGAGGATCCCGAGTGACAGCGACGATATTGTCACGCTCAGTGACGAAGATAGTGACGTGAACTTGACGCTAAGCCATCCGGTGTTTGAAGCTGATGAGCTGGTTCGAGGAGTCGTGTATGATGGTAAGTGGACTTGATATTTTGAACTAGAGTGCTAGATGGGTTTTTTGACCTTGATTGAGATCGAGGAAGTTGCTGGTAACCATTTGTGTTTAAAAGTTTTATGAAATCACTATGAATCTAGGTGGTGAAGTTGGTTCCGATTTTGGCCAAGCTCTTAAAGATCCTACTTACTACTGTATATTGTTCCTCTGCTAGGACAGATGCTGTCAATATTTCTGGAGATTCTGGTTTTTGGCAGCATGTTATCGTCTAACAGTTAACGTATTTTCGTGCTGACATAGTCCGTCAATTTCCCTTTGAGACTGATTTCAAGCTGAATATGCAGACGAATATTCGATAGAAATAACCTGTTGCGGCGTTTTGAATGCTATTCAATTCCCTGTATGCATAAAATTGGAGTTGACTTTGAATTTCTATCTCTAAATTCAACAATATTCTGTCTACCAAGGGAGTACATCCCAATACACTCTGAGAAACGTGACGCTTATAAAATGAATACCTATATAATCTATGTAAAGAAGAAAGAAAGCAAGAATATTTATTTGCCGTAGGGACATGACGCGTGCATACAAACTTAGGGCCTTATCACACTTGCGAGTTGCAAGCGAGTGGAAAGCGCGGGGATTACGCAGCGAGCTCGCCACGAGTTCGAAACGTGTGCACGGCGAACACGCCGCGGGTGCGTAGCGATTTCACCGCGAAGACGCCGCGAGTCGCGGTGTGCGATCCGCGTTTTGTACATTCATTTTGATTTTCTTCACGACGTGTTCACGCGCACACGTTGCGAACTCGCGTTGCTGCGCGCGCATACGCCCCGTTTTCCTCTCGTTTGTAACTCGCGAATGCAATAAGACTCTTAGAGAAAATAAACGCAATAAAATTTACACAGACATTAAAAATATAACAGAACGGAACAGAAACAACAACGTCGTGAGTATGACAAAAAGGTTACCATTCAGCATGAAGCTGTGCTATGGAGAGCACAGCAGAGCGCTGGTTTTCAGTGTGGACAGGGTATAAACCAACGTATGAAAGCAAATTGAGAAATAAAGCATTCAAGTATTAAAACTTAGTGCTTGCTTCTACCATTTTTACATATCCACCGTCATTATAAAAATCCCTTGCACGCCATAACTTTATAAATAAGTACACATTTTTGTAGTAATGTCTGGCGCCGACGAAATTCGAAAGCAAAAGAAAAACCATATTCTAGTAAGTACCGATACTGACGTCATTTTCATGAATCTAGGCTGGCTCCCAGGTATAGCGATTAATGATGCCGGCATGAAATAATCAGAGAATAAATGGGTGCCTCTGCCTACGCAACATAAATTAATTAGGCTCACTTTTGTGCCACCCACGGATAGAAAAAGGGAACCACTGTAGAAGTCGTGAATAGGGGCAATCAGGGTGCTTTAATTGAGATCTTTACAATTATTTCTCATTAAACTTATACCGCGTCCCTGACGGCAAATTTTTCCAACTATAAAAACTCGTACGCGTACGAAACTATGTAGTTCAGTTACCACTGCTAACTGAATGCACTATTAACCAATTTTCTTTTTTTCTTAGACGCAGTTTCATTCTTATGGGTTCTTCTATCGTAATAGATCATTGGTGTAATGGTTTATTTTTTATTCCATTATCCAAACTAATTTATTTCACCACCACTGCTCTCAAAACGGTAAAGGAAAAGAAACCAAATGCATGCGATCAAAATAAATGAACGTATTTTTTTATATAATAGTTTTTTTTCGTATTTTTTCTGAATATCCATAGGTTTTACTATAAGATAAGCCATTTCATGGTTATCCATACATTACCGGACAGCCTGTATTTAATACTCATTTGATCTTGATACTTCAACAACAGCGTTAAGATAGAATAGCGCTCTAAGGAGTGACCGAACAGTCAACACTTCAGGAACTGATTGCTTTTTGGTGTAGACAAAAACGACTACTTGTGTCAGACACTGGAGTTGCCAAAGCAATTCGATAGAGCCGGGGAGATAGTGTCTCTGCGATATTGGTCCTTATAAACCTATAAGATGTACTAGGGTGTTCAACTTCGGGCCTGTGGACGGTGAGCAATGGGCTAGCTCGCTCTCCGTCCGTCTTATGACGACAGGCCGTGTCGATGGCGCGTCTGTGTTCCGCGCGCCTCATAGAGATGTCAGCAAAGGAAGGGATCCCGGGGTCAAGGGCCGATGCTTGCCGGGGCTGCGGGACTGTTCGATAAAGATACCGTGGCCCCGGAGCACAAAGGAGTTATATGATGATTTGACATAAAAAAAAGAAAAAAGGGTGTTAACAATTTTGAGAAAGGTTAAGTTTAGTATTTTTTTGCCAAAAGAAATGCAAAGGTGCAGAGAGAGAGGATGTGGTCTGCATTCGTGGGAAGATGAGGTGGGGGCAGCTAAATATGGCGCGGGCATAACGGTTCGAGCTATATTTATTGTTGTCTAATAAAGTTTTAAATAGCTCGTGGGCTGTAAGGCATCGTGGTTCGTGACACAATGTTCTATTATTGATATTTTATAGTAAGTACCATGATTCTGGGCTCACACGTGAAAAATCAGGTTGTCTTTTATTTAAATATGCGATAGCGGGGTCATCATACGGACAAGTAATTTGTGTCAGTCGTTTTCGGCAGAATCTTGTACTATTATAAAACAATAGAACGTCACGTCGCAACAGCAAAAGCAAAAGCATCAAGACGTTTTATTTTTATGTTTTTATAAAATTCGCACGACAATTTTGTACTTCATAATTCATAATTCACCGAAAACACAAAAACATTACATATAAAAAATATAAAAACACCGTAAAGAAACTAGCATGTCTGAGAGATATTACTTGACGTCATGTAAAGCTAGGTTAGATGCCCATGAGTGGCATTACACTTTTGTTTTTGTTTTAATTTTGATGTTTGTAAAAACAACCAGAATTGAAACAGCAGGATGGTTGAATATGCGTTTTATTTAGGAATGACAATAACGATGTTACAGTATAAACTTGCAGTATATTTATAATCTTCTAGCAATAATTACGGCGATTTTATTTAGAAGTGACTGCTCGCTATGAGCTCCAGAATAGAATGAATCTGGAAAGGAATCGTTTCTGCCTGAACGTAACTGTTCCCCACTACCAGTGCACAACCCCACTAAACCAACGGAAATTCCCACTCAGTGCTGCCAGTAAAATAATTTAAGTGTGTATCAAGTCTTTTACACCTGCAAAAGTTAACATTCGGCCATCCAAAAGAAACGAGTCCCTTCGTTGACAAAAATCATGAGAAAAAAAAGAAATAAGAATCTAAAGAACACCAGAACACTAAAGAACATGATATAATATTATAAAAATATAAAAAATAACGTTTCTAAGTGAACTACGTAAGATAAAAGTAATCACATCATGAACCGTGGTTGAATGAAATACAAGGAATACTGTAACGAAAAACATAACAGACAAGATAAGAATTACTTAGCATTATAATATAAAAATGTATAAAACAGTATGGAACAAAACAATGTCACATCACAGTCAACACAAATATAATAAACAATTTCTCATCACAATCACCACTAATCATAACAGAGTGCTGCTAATGCTAAGAACTATACATTTCAATATCCTGGCCTGAACTTTTGACTAACAATTTCAGACATTACTGATGTGCTCCTTCCTGTGATGGTCGAAAATTTCAGGCGGCACTCATGTGCTCCTACCTGTATTGGTCAACAATTTCAGGCGGCACTCATGTGCTCCTACCTGTATTGGTCAACAATTTCAGGCGGCACTTATGTGCTCCTACCTGGATTGGTCAACAATTTCAGGCGGCACTCATGTGCTCCTACCTGTATTGGTCAACAATTTCAGGCGGCACTCATGTGCTCCTACCTGTATTGGTCAACAATTTCAGGCGGCACTCATGTGCTCCTACCTGTATTGGTCAACAATTTCAGGCGGCACTCATGTGCTCCTACCTGTATTGGTCAACAATTTCAGGCGGCACTCATGTGCTCCTACCTGTATTGGTCAACAATTTCAGGCGGCACTCATGTGCTCCTACCTGTATTGGTCAACAATTTCAGGCGGCACTCATGTGCTCCTACCTGTATTGGTCAACAATTTCAGGCGGCACTCATGTGCTCCTACCTGTATTGGTCAACAATTTCAGGCGGCACTCATGTGCTGCTACCTGTATTGGTCAACAATTTCAGGCGGCACTTATGTGCTCCTACCTGTATTGGTCAACCATTTCAGGCGGCACTCATGTGCTCCTACCTGTATTGGTCAACAATTTCAGGCGGCACTCATGTGCTCCTACCTGTATTAAAACTAATCTTGATTAAATCATTATCATTATTTTTATGACACAACATCATTTACAACAGAAATAAACCTACTTTAGAACAAGTCTGGTGAAGCTATAAATCCTCGCTATCACTACTGGAACTACAACTATCAACTATCAACTACAACAATATTGTAACTGAGCCACGGAAATATTTTATCAATTGACACTACGCTCTCAAATCGTCTACCCTTTCGAGGAAGACACTCCGTCTTCGACAACAAATCGGTCATTCGGCAAAATCTTTTTAATTCTGTACGGACCCTGACATTTACTCTCGAATTTCTTCGATTGCCCTGTTCCCGACGCAGTGGCTCTAATTATTCTCACTAAGTCGTATTTTGTGCTTTGTTTCCTATTTTATCAAATTTATCCTTACTTGTTTTTTTGATGTTTAGATATAGATTCTCCCGGTAATAGGTAATACTCACTACCTATCTTCCCTCTAACTGAACCACCTACATAAATATTGCCTGTGAACGCAGAATCTGATTTTACGGGAATTAACTTAGTTTCTCCCTTTTCAATACAGAGCGCACTACTAGTTTTTAAAATAACTTTTGACTCGTCCCTCGGTATTACCCTTTGAAATTGCAGCTCTGATGGAGTTTTTATTATATGAATAGTGGGCCTTTCTGTAAAACTATGTCCTAGATGCATTGGATAATTTATTAAACAATCCTCTACATCATTCTCTACAACACCCTGTACATCTATTGTAATAAACGCCTTTCCTTTTGGCAAATAAGGCGCATTACCTAATACTCGTAATAAAGGCCCGGTACCGGTTTGCCAGTTTAATCCTATTTGTCTAGCTTCTTTTTCACGGATAATGTAGCCTCACTACCTAAATCTACTTGACATAATATTGGATTCTGATTTGTTTTAATTAAAATTGTATTTATTAATAGGTTCATTTTGGGATAATCCTAAAGATGCTGGTAAGACATTGGTATTGTTGGTAGCAACTTTAAGAACGGACTTTTGTGAATCGGGTTTGGGTTTCCGGTTCATTGGGCATTCCGTAATAGTATGACCAATCAATCTGCAATAGTTACATTTAATAATAGGTTTCGGGCACTTAAAACTAACATGACCCTTCTCCTTACAATTATAGCAAATTACTTTATCAGAGTTTTGACGAGCTTTATTCGAATCATCTGGAGGTCCATTACCTTTATTTGTCGTCTGAAAATTATTTGATCTAGATAAAATTCTGCCTCTTCTAAACTCGCTATTCTCTGTGGTTTGAGTTTTAACAGTTTTGAAAAATTCTAATGCTTCTTCCGGTTTTCTAAATTTTGCGGCCTGAGCACCCAGCATTATACTCCTATCATGTATGCCGTGGATAATACAATCGAAAGCTTCCTTTCCAAATAGTTTGCAACGATTTAGTAAATTTGTTTTAGAAAAATAATACATTTCTAGTGACTCTCCTTGGGCCACCCTCCTACTTAACAGAAATGCTTATTTCTGTTAACAATTCAGCATAATTTTCTGAAGCCGGAAAAGATTCTTTTAATAATTGCTTCCATTCAGACCAAGTTCGCATAAGAGAAGGGAGACCTTGATATCATAATTTTGCCTGACCTACTAGTTTGGGCAGAGCGTAATGTATAGTCTGTTTGCTGCTCCATCCGTATATTTCCGAGCACTCATCCACTTTGCTCAACCAAACAGCAACGGTTTGTTCTTTCGAAAGAGGATCAAATTCGGGGATAACGTTATTGTTCATGGAGGGAAAACTATCACCAGACCTATTCCTTAGCAATTTTACCATTTCCTCAAAAAACATTGATGTTGTGTCATACCTTGATCTATCCCTGGATCTATCTTGAGATCCATCTTCTGGACTGTTCCTCAGTCTCGATCTTCTTCGTAGATTAGAGTTTCGTAGTGTTTGCCGTTCTCGTTGAAGTCGGTTTTCCAGCAGCTCCAATCTTTGCCTCTCCAGACTGATGTTTTCCTCTAATTCCCTAACTTCACTACGGCTGCGTGATCGCTCTTGACGTCGTGATCGATAGTGCGAGGTCTGAAGACTATTGCTTCTACTGTGACGTCTATCCGGCGTCTCTCTCGACTCCTCTGCAGTCATGACTGGCCGGGACACTATGGGACTCATCGGAGCTTCCGGTGTACAATATTGATCAGCATGGTCCATGGTTTCTGAAACTTAATATTGTAGGCGTATTTATTGGTCAATCCCAATTCTGAGATGTAAAAACAACCAGAATTGAAACAGCAGGATGGTTGAATATGCGTTTTATTTAGGAATGACAATAACGATGTTACAGTATAAACTTGCAGTATATTTATAATCTTCTAGCAATAATTACGGCGATTTTATTTAGAAGTGACTGCTCGCTATGAGCTCCAGAATAGAATGAATCTGGAAAGGAATCGTTTCTGCCTGAACGTAACTGTTCCCCACTACCAGTGCACAACCCCACTAAACCAACGGAAATTCCCACTCAGTGCTGCCAGTAAAATAATTTAAGTGTGTATCAAGTCTTTTACACCTGCAAAAGTTAACATGTTATTTTACTAATTGGTTTTAATTTAATTTTATGTAATTTATGTTTTTATTTTTATGTAATTTATGTTTTTATTTTTTTGTACTTTTACTAATTCAACTTTCATATTATTTTATGTGATTTATGTTTTAATTTTTACTTAATGATTTTAATTGATATTATTATGTAATGTGCTTGTATTTTATGGATTTTAATGATCTGAAATAAAGGCATTATTATTATTATTAAAACTCTGACACTAGGATAAGCATTAACCACACGGTAAAGAAGAAAAATTCATACTGAAATCAAACCTCAAGAAAAACAAAACATAAAAACAAATGAAAAATAAGTAACTTGTGAATTATTTGTGTTATCGCTACTTCATTCCGAAAAACTTGTATCATCATCATCCTCATTTCATCCGAAAGACGTCCACTGCTGGACATAGGTGTCCCCCAAGTGCCGCCACATTGACCGGTCATTCAAATGATTTTTTTCCTTGTATCACCATCAGTCGATAGAATCAATATTCGACTTGACCACATCACTACATTAGTAGTGAAGTACTTTCCAGAATGTTATAATGAATAGAATCAGTCCATAATAAACTTTACCTTAATTGTATAAGGTTGATTTTGACTAACCGTTCAATGAAAGCGTTCGGTGACGGTGACGCGAGTTCTATGATTTTTGTTCACCCAAATAGTGCTCAACGCGTCTAAAGAAATTTCACTTCAAAAATGGGTACTACTTCCTGGTACAGTACGTTTTGTAACTGCACCCCAATCGCGGGTTAAAAATTTCCATGCAAGCATTTTATTAAAAAAATATTAGCAAGTTATTTACAATAACTGTCTGAAAACATACATAAAAGCTACCAACCAGTACTTACGTAAGTACTTTTCCAATATTCTGGTCACACGAGACATTTTCGCATAGCAAAATATTCCGTTCAAAGTACTAATACATGCAATTTAAAAATATAAAATATTTTAAATGGCCCTAGATAGCTTTGGCATAAATTTGGATAACTTTTGAGTGCAAAGTTTAAATATTTTCAGCACAATTCGTGCGTTATTTAGAAAATAATCTGTCCCTGAAGTCTTGAACGTGGTGGGCCGATACTCGCGATAAAAATTTTCATAAAGTAGAATAACGTATAATTTATTATATTTGAATGAAATTCGTATATTTTGGTAAAATGAGCACCGTTTTAAAAACTTAATTTTCGTTTTACGTTTGGCAATATTTTATGGACCCAAATTACAAATATAAGAACCTGAGATGTTATCAAAAGTAAATGAGAACTTCTAACTACCCAAGGTCACCGGCACATACAACCATCCTCCTTGTTTGTAACCGAAGACCCAGGATAAAGGTTGGTTTCGGACGGCGACTCATTATATAACATTATGAAAACGGGTATTTATCGCGAATTTACCTTAAATTTAAGCCCGAAGTTTCGACCGGATTGCACCAGCCGTGGTCGCGGGGAGACTGAAGTATTGGAGGTACCGCGACAGCAAAGCGAAGGCGTTTAGTCAACTACCCCCACTTGATCTTCATAAATGTTAATTAGGCCCGGTTCACACTAGGACAGCTCACTACAGTGTCCGTATATTGAGGTGATTTCACTTGACGAGTATACTTCACTAGATTCCAAGCGGAAGACCGTTTGAATTTATGCTCCAAGCCTGTTATTATCCTTCAGACGTCCAACAGCCACTTGTTTGACAACCCGATATAAACGGTTTTTAATTAAATATTCAAAGTATTACACAAAATTTGGGAGTTTCATCAAGGTGAACATGTTTTATTTTTGATATCGCTGGATAAATAAATATCGCTGGACATTAACACACAGCGCCACACTAAGCAAAGCTTGTGTCGTGGACACTAGATAGTTGGTATACTACATGTATACTTTTTTGTTTGTAAATACATACTTATTATACATATAAACATCCATGACTCGGAAACAAATGTCCATATTCATCACACAAACATTTGCTCCAACCGGGATTCGAACCCAGGACCCTAAGAACGTAAGGCAGCGTCACTACCACTACGCCATTGTGCTTTTAGAGATAATATGGTATGGTAGCTTACCTACCATGAAACTGATGAAGATAGTGGTATTCTATTCATAAAATATAATGAACTCAAGGCAGTTCATTGTATTTTATGAGGTTCATTAGATCCATGAGGTCTATCGGTTTTGTTCCTTGGTCAGGAAAATTAGTATGAACCCACCAAAAATTCCTCAGTTGCATACCGGAACCTGGAACACGATTGATGCCAATCGGTTGGCGCCTTGATACATAGGACTTAACAAGTTAAATTAAATTAAAAATTTAAAAAACCCCCAACCCAATGTACTAAAGATTAAATAGAAAATAATTCGTTAATTCGCCATTTTGAGGTGGCGGCCATCTTGGATTTTTAATTTATAGTATTTTACTAGTCAAGGCCTTTCATTTGATACCCATATTGAGGGAGTTGTTGAATAAATATGTAATCCGCCATATTGTTGCGGCGGCCATCTTGGACTGATTTTTATCAAACATATATAAGAACACTTCCGACTTTTATCTTTCAAACAAAATCAAAATCGTTTCATACGTTCGTGCACTACGATGCCACAGACAGACACACACACACATAGACACGTCAAAATTATAACACCCCGTCGTTTTTGCGTCGAGGTTTCAAATTACTAGTAAAATGCGTTTGCACTTTAAGGTACTACACTTCTCCCTAACCTTAGACAGATTACAGGCTTGATGTTATGTTGTAACGAAGACCTATTATTGTCATTAGTTTACTCATTTTCCTCTGAAAGTGAGTTAAAGTTTTTCCCAATATTTAGGAATAGTTCGTCACAGTATGCTGACTGTACCTCTTAATTTATCACATTAATATTCATCTTACAAAGAAACCAACAATTATAAACAGCATGCAATAAATATAACTACACAAAGCAAGCTGAATTGAACTTTGTAAATGTATGCATAAGGTGTAATAGGGTGTATCAGAGCTTGAATAATTAATTGTTACGTCTGTCAGAGTAAATTCTTGCAAACGACTGGAGGATCAGAAGGTTGAAACAGTAATCACACCATATTTCTGGTTTTCAGTTAATACTGAGTTAATTTTAGAACCTCGAGAATGGAGGAACAAGAAATTGCAAATCTATTTAGTCCGTCAGTTAGAGTATTGGAAAATATTATTTTGTTTTTCTAAATCGATGAATATTGACAAAGATAAAACGCATCAAAACTCGGGAGTGGGGACTCGTGACGTCAGAACTCGCTAAAAATTATACCAAGACGCGTCGTATCTTCGTCAATTTTGGTTTATGTAAGAAAAGAAAAAATACGGGTCAAATATTAGTTTTTTTCGCCTACCCTATTAGGTCCGGTGAAAAGTTGTGTGGTAATATAAAAAAAATCGGATTGGAAATCAGCAAATGAGGAGAATGTAGGGGTCATTTGATGATTTGACCCACTTTGGGCGGAGCGGGAGGGAGTGTCAGACTTTACTGATTAAAAACCATTCATGTTCCTTCCTCGCCCTTTACTTTCCGGGGCCGCGGTATCTCTTTCGAATAGTCCCGTAACCCCGGCAGGCTTCGGCCTTTGCGGGCCCTTCGCTTTATGCTGAAATCGAACGCGCCGTAGTGTGTATTTATTTCGATTGGATTTTGGTTTCCAAATATACATTTTGCGTGGACACTGATCAAAACAAGAGTTATGAGAAAAATAAGTTTTCTATAGAAATTTTAAATTCCTCCTATTCGTCTTTATATCGTTGTCCTTTCAAAATATGTATTTGGGAACATAGATAGTCTTAAATGCAGGCTGAACTATGACTACGAACTATGAAAAACACAACAAAACCTGCAAAGTAAAATTAATTTGATTTTCAAAGAATGGCCAAAACCGTCATTAACTTTTGAAAGAAAGAAAGAAAAAGCATTTATAGCTCGCCAAGACAAAACACACAAAAAACAAAATGGTCAAATATGACATTAGAGCATTATATAAAAGTAAACTTAAAGAGAAGAATAACTTAAAAAAAGAAATGAAATCGGTTCTGTAGGAGGCCAAAAGGCTCCTATCTCAGCATGGTGCTGTAACATTGTACCATGAATGAATTTTACACCCTCGAAACATCATAAATTTTCCCGCTCGTTTGCAACCGACGAATGCTAATTGCAAACAACTAGGAACATGTTTAACAAAGCATAGCAAGAGTGTTTAACATGTCGCGACATGCCTGTCCATCAAAGGACATCCTTCTATGAATAAACATGGACTATTTATCTTACTCATATATCTGAACTGCCTCGTATTATGGTGGCCATCATCTGCATGCCTTTTCCCAACTATGTTGGGGTCGGCTTCCAGTCTAACCGGATGGAGCTGAATACCAGTATTTTACATGGAGCGACTGCTTATCTAACCTCCACAACACAGTTAGGTCATACGATACGCCTTGGTAAGACTGGTTGCTAGACTTTTGGGCCACTGACTAGCTGTAACGACTGTCAAATATCAACAATTGACAGCCGGGACCAATAGCTTGACGTGCTTTCCGAGGCACGGAGGATACACGGTATGTAAGGGTGGTCACCCATCCACCGACCAAAGTAGGTAAGCACGGCTTAACCTAAAGATTGACAAGAGTGGCTTAAATCTAATATGTAAGTATTACATGATGCCAGTAATTGTTTCTCTCTTTAAATCACTCACTCTTGTTTTTTGTTTGCACTTTTCCTGTTGGCAGCGATGTGGACGAATTTTTCGTTGCTTACGGAGCAACGAAAAACCCTTTTTGATACTTATAAGTACATTTTTTTTCTCTATTATAATGTTAGTGTGTATATATCACCGTAAAATACGTTATATTGTAATATCTCTAGCGATATTGTAAAATCTCGAAATATTGTCAAATGAACATACTGCTTACAACAAAACGCATTATTTTTCGTGAAATGCATGCGATGGTAGTCAACTCACGCGGTGTGGATGGAAGGAGGGGTCCCCCTTGTCCAGTGGTACAACTCTCATGAAAAGATATAGTACCATTCTTGAGAAATACCGATTAATATTATAACCTAACCTTAAAACACTTTACATTCCCCTAAAAAGCGTAGTCGACGGAGCCCCGCTTCGTGGGGCCCCTATTTCCGAGTGTAGGGTTTAAAGGAACCTAACTAACCTAACGGGGGGGTGCCCCAAGTCCCGATTATGGGGGCAGAGATACTTCCGTATGTTCAGTTGACAATAATTCGAGACATTACAATATCGCGAGAAAAAACACATTATATTGTAATATAACGTGTTTGACAATTTTACGGTGACATATATATTGTTTGGAACCGTGGAAGCTTAAAACAGTGTTTGGTGCAAATAGTCTCTTGTTTTTACCGTGAATCAAAGGGTGATATAATTTTTATTGTATGGTGGTCACGTACAAAATGGGACGTGATTATTTGCATCAATCACAGTTGGACAGTCAATGGCTCGCTAGTGAGTACTCATCTTTACATTACGTAATGGAGGGTAACTTCCGCGTACAAATGGGTATATTTTACGAGTACCCTTGACATAAAACATCGTAGTGTAACAAAATGGGTAAGGAATTTGAGGAAAAGGGTGCTGGTATTTATTTTGAACACGTGATTCCAATCGTTAGTTCCGGTCTAACATACTACTTTGATACATTAATTGGATGAGCAGTCATGTAACAGTATGATATTATATCTGCCAAATGAGTTTTTTTTTTTAAGTTTTGTGGTGAAAAATGTTTGCAGTTTGAATTGTGTCACCTTGAACTGTTGAGATCTTGTAACATAGTACAAGATCCTAGGGTCGCTAGATACTACTTTTTAAAAATTTTGACTAAATGTGTCAGATTAAGGTCCATGTTCACCAAAAAGATGACGGAAGGTTATCTAAAAACAGCTGTTTAAAACACATTTTTGTACGGGAACATGTCACATTGACAGCTGTTTTTAGATAATCAGACTGTTATCTTGAACATGGACCTAAGTAGTGTTGCTGTGATATACTTTGATCGTATTGCATACCTACTTGTTGGGGCTGCCACGCGATAGCCAATTTTTTGGTACCAGGTGCTAAAGTTTCGTAAATATATTACTCATTTCTCTGACTGCTAATTTTGTTCTATGGAATACGTTTAAAAATTATAATAAACACTGCCAGACACTTTTTGTTTGCGGTAATCGCTTCCAGACGCTTCAAGGTCCATGTTCACCGAAAAGATAACAGTCTGCATATCTAAAAACGGCTGTCTATGTAACATGTTCCCATACAAAAAATGTGTTTTAAACAGCTGTTTATAGATAATCAGAACGTCATCTTTTTAGTGAACATTGACCTAAATCTCACAAAAAAATGAAGTGATTATACCTTGCCCTGCATGGGATCTTGCTCTAAAGGCAAGGTGTGAAAGTTAGGTTAGACAGGAATATAACTAACGATATTACTACAGTTAGATAGATAGATAAATCATTTATTTGGTGCACACAAAAGACAAAGCACAACACACAATTAAATGAAACAGTTCACTTAAAACAAATTTACAAAATAAGTATAGTAACACCATGACTTACTACTAGTTGGCTGTCTCGACTTGGCCGTTAGAATCGCCTGAGTGAAGACGATTCTACTTGTTTATATAGGGCCCCATTAAAATAGTTGGACAAATTTTAACACGGCGTTCAGTACGTCTATCCATAGATATCCATGCAACAAAACACAGATTAAAGTGACTATATCTTTTTAATCAGATTTTTTAAACACTGATTGATTAATGATTATAACCGAAAACTAATTCGTTAAATTGTAAGCAGTATGTTCAGTTGAAAATCTTTCGAGAGTTTACAATCTCTGTAGTTATAATACATATTCACTTTTGCCTAAACTCTGGGGGAATACAGACGCCATCTTTTGTTATATCAGAACCTTGACATTAATAAAACTCCGGAATTCCCTTTTCCCGGAATTACCCCAGGTATACGAATCATTACCCTTATCAATCAGGCCTGATTCATCATATTGTAGTGTACAATATGATCCGCCAGGGTGCGTGGGGAGCGTTGTAACAACAATGGCGTCGATTGATTCCTTTGTGCGATTCCCAATCGATTTCAGACGCTTTTAATATTAATCGTGTTTCCAGTCTTTGTTGTCATCGAGAATGTCTGATTTTTTTAAGTTTCCGTCGAAAAAATGGCTTCTGAAGGATTTCTTTTACTATTGTCATTTCTAGATGGTTGGGTTTGAATGAGACTGAATAGAACTGAGTTGAGTTATGACAGATAATTGTGTAGTATTAAGTGACGTGGCTAATGTATTTAAATGGAGGTGTTTGACGTATAGAACTAAAGAAAGAAAGAAAAAGCATTTAGTAGCCCGACAGGACAACACATAATAAAAAATAATAAAAAAATGGTAAAATTGTGATTATAACACTAGTTTAACTACACGATTACTACCACGACACACGATCCACGACTTTTGCTAACTAAAAATCAGCGATGAATTAATCGTCACCTCATAGTTGGAACATGGCTTATGTCGTGTAGACGATTTATTAACCTTTTTCTATCTTGTTTACCTTTTATGTTAAGTGCTTCTTCTTAGGACTAAACCGTCCTCTCATACATAACTTTAACACAGAAATATGGGAACATTAACCATTATGTAACCACGGAGTTTATTCTCTTTTTAACCAAACCAGCATGTCTGAGAGATACTTCTCAATGACGGAGTGGGCATAAAAAAAAAAGTGAATTAAAGCGATTACATGACCTAAACGCGAGTTTTATAATGCCTAAAAGTATATGATTCATTGCAACCACAAAAACCTGAAAAAACTATGATATTATTCAGAATATATGGTAGTATGATAGTGTTTTGAAAATATAATACAATAAATTTTACTCGATAGAAAGAAATCACGAACTTTTCTCTAAAACTTTAAAAGGCGAGCAAAAACCATACTAAAATACATGTATTCTGATTTTTTGGCAAATAATTCTATAAGTTACATATTAACATGATAGTGTTTTATTTTTTTAGTCCATTCAATAGATTTTTTGTAAATCGATCGAAACCACTCATTTTGCACAATTCGGCCCGCAGTGACTGACATATCAACCACTTTGTAGTGCAAGCTGACTAGACCTTTATTCTAACAGGATTTCAAACGAAATTTGAACCACCACAAATAGAGTTGCTAATTTAGCTCGTGTAGTCGCCTTAAAATATGTTGAATTTTAAATTCGCTATCCGTCTAGTGGTGCCTATCGTGCTATCTCTTTCAGTGCAAACAGAACACTGACAAGTGCACAAAGCATCGAGTGAGATAATCTACTAATCCCGTATCGCAACACCCGGTTAAGTACATAATCTTTACCTAACCGTGTTTACTTGTGTCGTGGGTGGATCGAAATGAAACATGTACTTCTTAAGAAAGTGTCGTGAGTTATTGACCCCAGAAGAAGGTACTACGTTTGGAAACCTCTCATTTTGACCCAAACGTTGATGTCATTCCATTCATCGTTTCCAGTCTAACCGGATGCAGCTGGATGCCAGTATTTTACATGGAACGACTGCCTATGTGACATTCACAATCCAAAAGTACTTGGTAATACGATGCCCCTTGGTAAGGCTAGTTAATTAATCTCATACTATAGTCTATTAATTGATGCCCACTGGGTAAACAGCATAGGCAAATTATTTAAAAATTGCTTATGCTGCTAACAGCAGGCATGCCACATAAATGAAGAACTTTACGTCTATAATCTTCAAAGGGGCAGGCAGAGGGCCTACAGTGGCCCGCATTTTGCTAGCTATATTAAAGTTCGATGTGACTGGGGTTAAGTCATGGACACCAGCCGATATAAAACTTTTTTACAAAAAACAAAACCGACTTCAGAGAAAACAAAAAAGTGAAAAATAACTTCAGGAAAAACGCTTCAGAAGTCGTTGACCTTTGTTTGATTGATTTAGTTTTTTTGTCACCGACTTCTGAAGCGTTTTTCCTGAAGTTATTTTTCACTTTTTTGTTTTCTCTGAAGTCGGTTTTGTTTTTTGTAAAAAAGTTTTTATTTTTAACTTTTTGTAGTTCACATATGCTTAGCAATAGACAGATATGAGATTTCAGCAATCCCAGTACATTTGCTATCATTTATTGAGGAGTTCCGATGCATATCTCCGAAGTTCTTCATCAGATCTTCATCAAATTAAAATGAGATCACTTCGAGAAAGTACACTTCCTAAAACTACCCAAATCACTTCTTGTGTGCCTATAAAATGTGAAGAGTTCTCTCTATTTCTCCAGAATCCCATCATCAGATCCTGATTTGATGATTATGAGACCACACGAGAAGCACCAGCTTTCAAATAAAAAAGAACCATCATAATCGGTTCACCCAGTTGAAAGTTCTAAGGTAACAAACACTTTCGAAATTTGGGTGTATTTTACACATCTGCGTACCCCCTCAGAGCATACAGGCGTGATGTTACGTCATGATATAGTATAAACAATGAACCTACAAGCGATAACAGCAATTACTGCAGATTTGCCGTACATTTTTGAAGAGTTCCATTGTGTATTTCCAAAGATCAGCATCAGATCTTCAGAAAATTAAAATGGGACCACACGGGAAGCACTTCAAACAAAAAAACAATCATCCAAATCGGTTCACCCAGTCGAAAGTTCTGAGGTAACAAACACAAAAAAAAACAGACGAATTGACAACCTCCTCTTTTTGGAAGTCGGTTGAAAAGTACATACCGATCACTATATATTATAAATATGTATAGCCACTGCGTCTGAGTGTCTGTTCGCGAGAAAGTTAGAAACTACAGCACCGATTTTCAAGGTGTTTTCAACAATGAACCACTCGGTTCTCGAGGAAGGTTTTAGTAGTATATAATTTGTACACGGACAAAACCGCGGGCATCATCATGATATCATGGATTCTGACAGACGATCTATTTGCGGATGGATGGACGAAGATTTTACTGGCACGTCAGAAGTACTGTGACAGGAATTTATAAAAGTGTTAACCTTTTTCTTTGTTATCTATATATTATGTTTTAACTCTAGTTTTAGTTACTGAAATTAGTTTTAAAACCGTTGTAATGAAATGATTTATTTTTTAATTATTAACAGCTAGTGGTAAATAAACCATGAATCCAGTTCTTAGGTACCAGTAGCTACATTGCTAACTACTTGTGAAACTTGTTCAGAAATAACTTATTAACCTAGTTCTGCGAATAGCCCACATTGTTCTCACAATAACAATCATTTATTGTTCTTTAAATAGCACTTTACATCCATTGTTGTTGTAAAGGTCTACTTGCCGAAGGGTGACGTATCTGGATTTAGTTCAACTACTACCGTTACTGCGTGCATTGGTTTGTATACTCCTTTGAACTGAAAAGTTCAAAGATGGACAAAAAAAAAAACCCATACACACACAAATGTCCATGCTCATCACACAAACATTTGATCCCGGTAGGAGCAAATGTTTGTGTGATGAGCATGGACATTTGTTTCCGAGTCATGGGTGTTTATATGTACAATAAGTATGCATTTACAAACAAAAAACTATATATGTAGTATATCAACTATCTAGTGACCACGACACAAGCTTTGCTTAGTGTGGCGCTAGGTGGCGCTGTGTGTTAATGTCCAGCGATATTTATTTTATTTATTTATTTTATTTTGATGTACTTGCTAATTCGTGTGGTTTGTTTGTAAACTGGTGCTAGAGTTTAAATGCTGCCATGGGCCCCTGGACTGGCCTATGACCAGTACGTGTTGCCAGTGATAACATGCGGCACCGAAACACACACTGGACCGCTCACAATGGGCTGCATCAGAAGGCGTAAAGTCACCGAAAAGGCAATGGAGAGGGCTATGCTCGAGGCTTCCTTGCGTGATTACGCAAGGAAGCCTCGAGATTGGTTCTCTTGCGAATGTCTTCATTTCTGAATCGATTGATTCAGAAATGAAGACATTCGCAAGAGAACCAATCTTACCGATGTAACCCGAAGAATTGCCAAACTTAAGTGGTAATGGGTAGGACACATTGCTCGCAGAACGGATGGCCGATGAGAATTAAACGTTCTGGAGTGGCGACCGCGAATAGGAATACATTGGAAGGCTTCCCACTAGGTGGACTGATGACCTGATGAAGGTTGCCGGGATCCGCTGGATGCGAATCGCACGGGACCAGTCAATCTGGCGACACTTGGGGTAGGCCTATGTCCAGCAGTGGACGTCTTGTGGCTGAAATGATGATGATGGGCCCCTGTAATTTGGCTTGTATTATAGAGTAAATTTAAATATGTTTACGCATTAGTATGCGGGCAAAGTTTAATCTCAATTTTATTGAATTTCATCTAAAAAAATACAAAAGCAAGGATTGAATTGAAAGAAATGAAAGCCAAATATAACTAACAATATCATGAGCACAAAAGCTTCTTTCTAAAACTATAAATTCAAGGCAGTCAATGCAAAGATTTGCCTAGCTTTCAGTACTATTCCGATCCACTTTATATTTGGGGACCGTGTCGTCGTCAAGACTCGTTGTGTATGCCCCATAGAGCCTGGAAACGAAAGTTTCTAGAAATAGCAGTACTTTTCAATAAACGTGTTGAGGGAGTGAGTTTAGCAATCAATTTCTGTCACGGACTGCAGTTATATAGTCGTCAGTATCTATCCGTCATTTGTTTTGTAATACGAGGAAACGATAACACTTTTGGTTCTTACAGAAAAGTAGGCAAGTTCCCGCGGCTTTCGTCCCGTGAAATGGTTATAAAAAAATTACTATATTTGTATATGTAATGAGGTTTTACTTTTTTGCACGGACCCCTATGGTTTATTATAAAATATAAGTAGCATTACTTACTCCTTATAACATTAGCTATCTGACAGTGAAAATTGGTCCGGCCGTTTCGGATGTTCGCTAGAAAAACAGTTAGACAGACAAAAATTTAAAATAGGTTTTTTGTTATTTTTTGCTGTATATTCTTATAGATCTTCATATGCGTTGAGTATAAAGCTGTTTAAAAAACTGAATGCGCATATGAAGATGTATAATTTTGAAGTTACAAACTAGCACTTCAATTTTATTTATGTATATAGTTGTAGAAAATTCCGCATCTAGCAGTAGCGTCTCCTAGTTCTGTGGCAGACAGTAAATTTACTGAGCACACAAAGAAAAGGAGACGTGTCACTACAAGAGATCTATTGAAGGGACTGTCAAACCATAGAGTGATGGATTGGAACGATGAAATTGAATTGAACAAAAATAACAATATTTCAGGAATATGAAGTACCTACTTTTATTGTGTTTTGCAATTTTCGTCTTAGATGACAAGTGTGCTGCGATCCGTTTGTACTTACACTTTTATTTTCAGGGTGGTAACTTATATGTCGTAGAATTAAATATTCGAAGACATGTGACATCTACCAACCAGTCCCAGACCCAGTCCAGTCCTACTTATTGTCTAATAAATATTTTTCTTTCTTTAACTGACGTCAAATAAATATTTTTCTTTCTTTTCTTTCTTTCAACCCGCGCTGGGCCCGCGGGCCTTATATTTTCTCATAGAGAGGAGGCTTTTATCCCAGCAGTGGGAATATTATGGGCTAGTTATGCTAACTAAAATGTTTCTATCACATGCAGACGGACAGTGGTACTGTGCTATGACACATACGGTGAAAGCGACAGGGTTGCCCGCGAAGTCGAGGAATGACTTTTTTAGGGTCTAAATCGTTTCTAGACCTCTATGAACTTGTATTGATGATTTTGATGATTATAATTCTGTAACTACATGCGTTTTACAGTCACATACAACCTAGCACTGGAATGCAAATTGCGAAGAACGTTAGAAAATTTGATTTTTGCGGGCTACCCTGCAGCAGATAGATATAGAACGAGGAGAGACCAAGCTGAATGCAAAAGGATAATATCAGTTTTACAAGGGGTGCTGGTCCAAGTGTATTACAAATATGAATTGTACCTTGTCTTTATTTCATGTTTACCCTTTTTTCTTTTATTAAAATCTCTCTACAAATGCAAAAATGTCACTTCCTCTGGGATATTTTTTTCTGCCATGTTTTACTCGGAGATATCTGTCATCTAAGGTACAAAGTATATGTTACCGGCCAAACCCGATTTCAGGAAAAACTAGTTTTACCTAGGTCGACATAGGGCACCCCAACACGGATAGATTAGGTAAGAAGTATGGTGGTATGGTTATGTTTTTATAAACCATTCAGAAGTAGGAGCCCCGCCAGGTCTCCCTCGACTAGGATGCAAGAACGAACTCAAGTTTCAGTTTAGCTTTTCAAAACTAGTTTATCCTGAAATCGTGTTTGGCCGGTAACATATAGGTATACATCTGCAACACACTCGGACCGAAGTGGACAATCTCCTTTAGACCTCTAATGAGTTCTCGGTCTTACTTTACCCTCCCAATCACGTGACATATAATGAACATGTCTTAATACAACAGTGAAAGAAAAATACCCCCAAGTTACCCGTAAGCCAGCAAGCCATCCCTAATTACACCCCTACAACACACACAAGAGGGTAGAAACACTGTTTTCGTTTAATTTCAAGATCTTCAAGGAAAGATTCTGGGAAGGTAAAACCCTTGCCATTAATATTATAATAATACCCTTAGGTTACTTTTGAATTAAATGTAGTACCTATAGCTTTCTTATTAGCGTTTGTTTTCAAAGAACGGGGTGGCTTCGGTTTTTCAGTGGGCGTCTTAGGGGTAAGTGCTGTAAATATCGATTTGGAGAATAATAGGCACGATGCCAGTACTTTCAAAAAAATGCAAATCTATTTAGTCCGTCAGTTAGAGGATTGGAAAATAATGGACACGTATTTTTTGTTTTAGCAAATCAATGAATTTTTACAAAGATAAAACGCATCAAAACTCGGGAGTGGGGGCTCGTGATGTCAGAACTAGTTAAAAAATATACCTAGGCATGACGTACTGAGAACTTTAAAAGCGTCGTATCTTCATCAATTTTGATTTATGTAACAAAAGATCTTTAGGTTAAGCCGTGCTTGCCTAGGTTGGTCTGTGGTCACCCACCCTTACATATTGAGTTTCCTTCGTGCTTCGGAAAGCACGTTAAGCTGTTGGTCTCGGCTGTCATTTGTATATCTTTGACAGTCGTTACAGGTAGTCAGTGGCCCAAAAAGTGTGACAACCACTCCCAACCAAGTCCCAATTGGTATCGTATTACCCAGTACTAACTGGGTTGTGGAGGTCAGATAGGCAGTCGCTCCATGTAAAATACTGGTATGCAGCTGGATCCGGTTAGACTGGAAGCCGACCCCAACATAGTTGGGAAAAGCCCAGGCAGATGATGATCACACTTGTAATCCCCAAAAGGTTAGACAGATGTGTTGGTATCTAAATATAGTACACCCATTGAAGTCCCATGTAATAAAGGACGAGCCCATTTTCATTAATAGGCCTTTTTTTTTTTACTTCTCCCACTCTGGGCGGAGCGGGAGGGAGTGTCAGACTCTGACTGACTAAAACCCATATTTTTTCCTCGCCCTTTATGTTCCGGGGCCGCGGTATCTCTTTCGAACAGTTAAAAAGAAAATTAGTTATTATTCCGTGCCAACTACTGAGAAATTCCTAGCGGTATAACATAATAACAGGTTGTACGACCTTTGAATCTCAATCAGTAGTGTAGTTAATTTGAAAAAAAATATATATCAAGTTATCATATTGTTTCCTAACAATAGTGTTTTACTAAATACGAGTACTTACAAACAAATAGTATATAGCAAAACTTAAGAAGACGGGTATTTATCGCGAATTTACCTTAAATTAAAGGTAAGGTCTTCTTAAGTTTTAAATAGTATATAATGTAGTAGGTATATCAACAACCTCATGGTGTCCATGATACAAGCCTCGTTGCTTAGTGTGGCACTAGATAGCACTGTGTGTAATAATGTCCAGATAGATCGTCGATATTTATTTATTTATAAGTGAATATTATTGTTTTGACAAGCTTTTATAACGACGAACTCAAATCAGTTTTATAATTGGCAAAATTAATTTATAAATTAATTTGAAACCATGACACTTGCGAACACCAAAAACCACTCAAATCTAGCCGAGTTCAGAATTGTTCATTTCCATAAGTAAACCAGAACTCCAAACTCTTCAGCAACTCGAAAACCACTTTGTTTTGCAGAACATTAATTTACTTACTCTACAGTCACCTCTCATATAAATCATGTGACGTCACTAATAATTTAAGGGTACCTAGAAGTTTGGAGGACGCTAGAAAGAGGACACAGAGTAGTAAATAAGCACAGAAGGTACATTTCATGCGACTTTCTTTGAAATCCGAACCCGAAGGGTAACTAACGAGACCCTTTTACTAAGCCTACGCTGTCCGTCTGTCTGTCTATCAGCGGTTTGTATCTCATGATCCGTAAGGCAGTTGAAAATTTCACAGAATGTTTAATTCTGTAGCCGTTGTAACAACAAATAATTAGAATAAGGGCCTGTTTCAACACTTACTGATAAGTGCCCGATATAATTATCTGACAGATATCTCTATTGACATCTCCCTCTTGTTAGTACGAACCGAAAGAGACGGCATCACACATATCTGGCGGATAAGATATCCGGAACTTATCAGTAAGTGGTGAAACACGCCCTAAGTATTATAAAACAAAGTACTCCGCTGTGTCTGCCTATCTGTTTGCGATAAACTCAAAAACTACTGCACCGATTTTCATGCTGTTTTCACCAATGGATAGAGTGTTTCTCAAAAAATGTTTCGGTATATTATTTGCACGCAGGCCAAGCCGCAGGCATCAGCTAGTTAGCAATAATATTTAAAAATTAAAGTGGGCCCTGCTGCGATGGTACGGAACCCTTTAATTGCGAGTCCAACTCCCACTTGCGTCTGGTTTTTTAACATTTGCCCAATTCTGAAAAATCTGCTGTTTTCTACAAAAATGCAATACCTACACGGTCAAAATTGTATGGACCGGCCGCACAGAAACCGCGTTTCGTGATGCGGAAATGCACAGACACCGAAACGCGACTTTCACAGTGACGCAGACGGCCGAGTCACATCGTCTGAGACCGTTGCCGGGGCTTAAAGATAACCGTTCACACTCCACATGTCCACATCGTACGCATCAGACGATTCGCATCTAACGCATCGCAGTATTCTTTATATAACACAACTTGCGCGTCCACTGATCCGCACCGTACGGATTGCTCGAATCTGAGGCCCTACTCCCTAACGCTTCGTCCGTTTATTCGGATCTATCCGTCTCTATCGCGCACGTCTGCAGAGGAGTGCGAGTGAGAGAGACGGATGGATCCGAATATTTAGCTCCTTTCAAAATGGTTGAGCTGAATGGTGCTGATCCATGCGTCATGTTCGTGAACGGGCGCTGTCAGTTGTGATTTGAATTAATTATTTTGTTTTTGAGTTGTATTTTATTTTTGTTTTGCTATGGACACTTTTAACGTGCACATTTTGCTACATTGTTCTCACATAATATACCATCTCAACACGAATGATGTAACCATATTTTGATTTTTTTTGTAACAATATTTTGATTTAAAAGAGTGCAGTCCATGGAGTTTCTTGCCCGTTCTTCTCCATAGAGATCTACGCTAGGGAATGGGCAACTACAGTACTTTCACAGTTTTTATGTCTTGTGACTGGGACTGTAGCTACTTTAAATGTTCATTTTTGTTTCGACAACTCAAAAGTGCCTGTAACTGGCCTACTTGAAATAAATGCTTTGATTTTGATTTTATACGGACGAAGCGTTAGAGAGTAGGGCCTCTGTTCAATAATACTACGTCCATTTGATGCGATGCGTCCGATGCTTACGATGCGAACATGTGAACGCTTACCTTAAGTGTGCGTGGCCTGTTACCGTTCGTTCTTTGGACCAAAACTTCTATAATATTCCACACCAAAGGTTATAAGTTGTTTTCTTGTGGATATAGCTAATGGATTAGTTAAACAACTGTTGTTGATTGGGTAAACTTAGATTGGATTCTGTTGTCTGTTGTAAACTTAAGTCTGATAGAAAGTTACGAGAAACCGGTTTGTTTTTCGATAATGGTTTAAGTAACTTGTTTTTTGTTAATTGTGAAAATACGGCTTTGTTATCGAATCCCAGCCCAGCACGAGCGCGTAGTGTGAATAAAATGTAAACACGTCGAATATTAAAATGTATATTTTTATTTTATTACTAGCTTCTGCCAGCGGCTTCGCCCGCGTGAAGTTTCAAACTTGTCCCATGGGATCTTACTACCGGGATAAAAAGTATCCTATGTGTTAATCCAGGTTGTAAACCATCTGTGTGCAAAATTTCATCCAAATCCGTTCAGTAGTTTTCGCGTGAAAGAGTAACAAACATCCACACATACATCCATACTTACAAACTTTCACATTTATAATATTAGTAGGATAGGATTTAATAGCTGATGCCCACGGCTTTGTCTACATACATATTATGTTATTATTAAAACCTTCCTTGAGAACCACTCTATCCATTGGTGAAAATCGGACGAAAATCGGTTCAGTAGTTTTTGAGTTTATCGCGAACAGACAGACACGGCGGAGGACTTTCTCTTATAAGGTGTTGTGGTGCTAGTGATTTTATATTATTTCTTAAGAATTATAGTATGAATGATATTGTGATTGTTACAAACATCATCATCTGCTTAGCCTTTTCCCAACTATGTTGGGGTCGGCTTCCAGTCTAACCGGCTGCAGCTGAATACTAGTATTTTACATGGAGCGACTGCCTATCTGACCTCCACAACCCAGTTCATACTGGGTAATACGACTTGGTAAGACTGGTTGTCAGACTACTTGGGCCATTGACTACTTGTAAAGACTGCCAAAAATGGACAAATGACAGCCGGGACCAACAGCTTAACGTGCTTTCTGAGGCACGGAGGAAACTCGGTATGTAAGGGTGGTCACCCATCCACAGCCCATCCTAGACAAGGACGGCTTAACCTAAAGATCGGCCCGAGCGGCTGTTATTATTTAGCCACGAGCGCCTTGATTGTTCCAAACAATTTAATAACAATACTATGTAATACTTGTATTTTAGATAAAAATCGATGAAGTGATTTTAACACCGCTCCACGCTATCGTCTTAGAGTCTGTCTTCCAAATTAAGCTGAGCCTAATGAACGAATCTACCGTCTAATAAAATAACGTTAGAATCTAAGACGGTTTAATAGCTTGGGAAATTCTAATAAAACGACAAAAGAGGCTGATGTGAGAGTACAGGTACGCGTATCGCTTTGCGTTAGGTCGAGCGCCTACATCGACACGACCGTTGATTTTTTTAAACTAACATGATGATGATGAAATACAATGTGGTTAAATAAGGTTTGAAAGGTTTTTACCGATGGAAAGTCCCTTTTATAGACACATACTTCACTGTCGTTCCGCGAAGAGTTTAATCGGCATAGAAGGATGTTTGCTAGATCCACACAAGTTAGCTTTTAACTGCACTTTATATAAACTTTAAACACGACTGCTTATCGTCTTGGAAAACAGTAACTTGGATGAAACTTCAGTTTTGAACTTTATCGTTTAGCACCTAACTTATGTATCATCCTGGTCTTTTCATGGAAATGGTTTCTCTGACGCGTGGAGGGATCAGGGAAGCAGGTATTCTTCAGAGCGCAACTATACATAATAAAAAATAGAGAGGGGTATGATGGATCCATTCATGACATTGATAGAAGATTTTAAATCAAGATGAGTTCGTGGCTCCAGGACTTTTCGGCCCCATCGGCCATCCGTTCTGCTGAGCAATGTGCCCTGCCCACTGCCACATAAGTTTGGCAATTCTTCGGACTATGTCGGTGACCTCGGTTCTCTTGCGGATGTCTTCATTTCTGATTCGATCACGCAAGGAAACTCCGAGCATAGCCCTCTCCATTGCCCTTTGGGTGACTTGAAGCCTTTTGATAAGGCCCATTGTGAGCGACCACGTCTCGGTCCCGTATGTAATCACTGGCAACACACACTGGTCATAGACTTTCGTCTTGAGACACTGCGGTAAGTTAGACGAGAAGATACCGCGCAGCCTCCCGAAGGCTGCCCAGCCGAGTCGTATTCGACGATTGACCTCTGTCTCGAAGTTAAACTTACCTAACTGGACCGTTTGTCCAAGGTATACATAATCGTCTACAATTTCGAGTGTAGAGTCTCCGATCTTGATAGGAATATGTCAATGAATTTTACTAAAACGACAACATGAAATTGATTGTGAAATTGGGCTGCAGATCAGTTATTTTTCAATTTACGAAGCGAGACTAGGTAAGTATTTAATTTCTATGTAGTTAAAAACCAAACATTCTCAAGTGAAACCAAATCAATTATATTCTGAGAAATTCTAAATTAAACTGTTTGGTGAAAACCTTATATTCGTGGAAGCTATTTAATATTCACATCTGGGTTTTAATTAGAGTTCGAGTTTAAGCGGAATTCCTAGGAGGTACACAACTACTTTTTACTGAATGCTTATAAAAGTGTATGAGGTAGTTACTTACTACACGTAAAAATCATTGTTTGTTTTTGTTTGTACTGCTTAACTCCGTAACGGCAGAGCAGATTTTGACGGAACCGATTTTTACTAGCAGATAGCTGATGCTAAAAGGAGCAACTTAGGCAAGCTTTTATTTTAGTAAAAACGTAATTATTGTTTCAAAATCCTTCACCTTCAACGTGAAATAATTTGAAACAACAATTTCTCAATAACTGTTATTATAACCCATCTGTCCATTAGTTACACAACCATGCCAATAGGAGCGTCCTATTTGTTGAAAGCCGAACCGTTCTGTATCGTGTCGAGTTTCAAAACAATTAAACCTTGACCGCTATTGTTATAGTTTCACTATAGAATGTTATTGTAGCTTCTTGAATGATTATTCGACAGTATTTTATGACACAATAATCTGGAAATTGTGTTTAGTTTAACAATGTAGCAATCTTTTCGTGTTTGTCCTTGGCATTGTCGTTATTGATGGAGCTTTTTTAAATTTCAATTTAGATTTTATTTAGATTTTAATTTTGAGTATAATATGACTTTGAATTTAACTTTGATTTTGTTATTAATTGATTTTATTATAAGTAATTTTTATTTAGTGACAATTAATTTAGTAAGTATTTAATTTTTTTGTAATTTTCATTTTGAAAATGAATTTAATTTGGATTTAATAATGTATTTATTGTATTGTACAACGGGCTGGTATCCGCAACTCCACGTCAAAGCGCGTATTTTGCATATGGGCTATATAATCCCCCACGCGGGCCCAGTGCGGCTTCATAGATGTCACATGTGTTGGAACTTTTGGCACAGATTACTTTTGGTTCTAGGACATGCCGGTTCCCTCACGATGTTTTCCTTCACCGTTTTTGAGAGCAGTGGTGATGAAATAAATTACACAAAGTAATGCACCTGCCTTTTTTTATTTATTTTTTTAGGATGGGAAATAAAACCCATCCATGTTCCTTCCTTGCCCTTTATGTTCCGGGGCCGCTATGACTCTATGAATGTATCGTGTATTTTTGAAGCAGTGTATATTCAAATGTTGGTGAGCCAAATAAAAAAAACATGGGACGTAATAAATAAAACTGGTGAAATCTGAGTTTTGATTGCAAACGTGATGTTATGTTACGTTAAAGTCACAACTTTCCATTAAAATACAAACAACATCCTCGTGGCGAGTACAGTGAGTCACAGAATACTTCTAGAAATTTCTGTGTCGTAACGACCTTGAGCAGTTCAATTTTGACGAATCATTCCCCGTGAGTAAAGTTTTGTAGCAAACAACTTTGCAATTTGGTTGATGTCGTGATCCCATCGCGTGACAGAAGAAGCTAGTATAATATACTAAAAAAACCTTCCCCGAAAAATACCATATCCATTGGTGAAAACATCATGAAAATTGGTGCAGTCGTTTTTGAGTTTATCGCTCAGACGCAGCAGAAGACTTTGTTTTATTTTATGTAGTGATATGTTGTTATAATATTATGTGCATCATACGTTTTAATAATGCTCATGAGTGGAATATTAAATGTATGTCACGTACAGGTAATCAACTACCTGGTCCAGGACGTCGCGTGTCCTAGTCTGGCCTGTTACTCCGACTAGATCATCGGTCCACCTGACTAGTGGCCTGCCCACGCTCCTTTGCCCTGTTTATTCATACTCATATCTTTATTTGCATTCCATAGTATGTGAAGATCTTACTTTGGAGAATGTTAGGATGGCTTCAAGCTAGTTTTGAGTCTCCACTCTAAAACCCCCTTACTTTAACTGGTATACACACACTGAACACACACACTGAGCACTGGGCACTGTACAGTTGAGCAAACCGCTTGCCAAGCTTGGATTTTTATGTGATTGGACATTTGCGCGCATGGACACTTGCGCGACTTAATGGCCACTGATGTTTACTCGTGAAGTAAACATAACATTACGCCTGTTATTACTTGAAGGTGGTTTTTTTTTCGTTTTTCCTTCATGGGTGTTGTTTTTTGTTTCGTGGTTTTCTAGGTCGTTGATTACAAAAATGAGTTCTAAATGAAAATTCAAGATGGTGCCGAGAAAAACTAAAGGTTTACTCTACAGATTAAACCTCAGTGGCTATAAAGTCGCGCAAAAGTCCATGCACGCATATTATGTCTTTTCGAAGTGGGTTCGAGCAAGTGTCCTTTGCGTAAATGTCTTCCGTGCCAGATCTCCAATTATAAAGAGGTCACAAATACGGACTTCTATGATAATATGCTTTCCGCGTAGACTCGACCTTTTGTATCCAATTTATGTTTCGTACATTTCCGTGTGGCAGTTTTCATGCTTTGATTTAGGCACGCCATACTTAGTAACAAATGTTCGCTCCAATGTCACCAAGTTGACGGTAATCACTTTAATGAGTTCATAATAATGATGGGAAGTTTTGTTTTGATTTCTTTTCCCTGATGACTTGGAAAGGTCGTAAACAATGAGTCACTATGCTTGGTGATTGTTTTGTTTTTTTACTTTGGTAACTAAGTAAAACTATACTTAATGGAACTTTGATTGAATTTAAGCAAGAAGTTAGTACGACGTTCGTGCTTATTCGGCACCACGAAGATGTCGATATAAATTATCATCTTGTATGATACAATGTGATAATTATTATTGTTTTTGATTTCCTTGCTAACGAAGAAAGCATTACTTCATAAATATAAACGACACTGCATTACTTGCCGGCACAGTTGGTGCAGCGATTGAGCAATGCCCTGTGTGTGGCGGATTCGATTCCTGCGCAAGACCAATTTCGTATGGCTTGTACACCTACTATACGGGAGAAATTCATATTGTGTGAGGCAACGCTATATTTAAAAAAAATGTATAAGGTTCATTTTGACAAAGCGTTTGCAGTTTTGTTCACCCAAGTGCTCAAAGTGCCTAAAGAAGTTTTCACTTAAAAAAACTCACGTCTTTTTCCCAAAGAGGTGTTAGAAACATACACAGAACGCCATCTGTAACCATGTTCATATACCAACATATACCTACGGTTTTTAATAATAAAACCAGTTACGTTTTCTTTCATTTCGAGCATCAAAGCCCAAATACCTTTGTGACCTACCTCCATATTGAAAATAGACAAACCTCAAAGCTATCAAAGTATAATTACAGCGGTTACAAGTCCCTTATTATTCAAACATCAGAGTACAATGGAAAATTGCGTACGACGCAACAACCAGTAAACAAGACTTCTAATATTTAAGCACAGGTAACATGTTAGAGGTCTTAGTGAATTGGTCGTTGTTGTACAGGATTACAGCGTCTTGGCAAGGAGATTATATTGATATCACATTGTTTTGAGCTTTTCCCTTGTTTTGGAAATACCTTGTGACGTACGTATTTGCTGTTAAGCCTCGTTGACACGATCACAGTATGTTCGGATCGAGTGGACTCGGATATCTACTCGGACGCAACTAGTATTTTGGCAGCTCATATCATACCAACCCATCCGAGTACGCTTGGAGTATCATCCTCATCATTATCATCAGCCTATTAATGTTGCCACTGCTGGGATATAGGTCCTATCTCTATGAGAGAGCATGGGCTATAATCCACTACTCGAACCTAGCGCGCATTGGTAGATGTCACATGTCTTCGAATTATTTGGTTCTAGGACATGCTGGTTTCCTCACGAAGTTTTCCTTAACCGTTATATGATGATTATGAAATAAATTACACAAAGTAATGCACCACAATACAAGTTACGTCCGAGTAGGTATCCGAGTCCACTCATACCGTGTGTCCGAATATACTATGATCTTGTCAAACAATTAGTAACCGATGAAGTTGGTATTTAAACGACTTCGAAAAGGAAGAGGTTCTATATTTTATGCATTTATGTGATTTTACATAGATTTTTGGATCTTAACTGAATTTCAAAAGGAGGAGGATACTAGTGTTCTTCTCTTTTTTGGTATTTGTCCACGGCTTCTCAGTGATCTCTAGAAGGTAAAAAGAGAAAAATGCCGTGAAAAAACTTTGAATATGAATGTGTAATGGTCTGAGTAAAAGATGAAAGAAAGAGAAGAAAATAAGAGAAGAGAAGAGAAAAAAATATGCTTCTATTTAGTCCGTCAGTTAGATTATCGGAAAGTATTTGATAAGTGTTTTTTGTTTTATTAAATTAATAAAAAAAAAGAACAAAAATCTCGTCATAGATGAGTGGGGGTTTATGACGTCACTTTCCGTGTACTTAAATGTGATGTCACACGAGTTTCCGACGCACTGTTTCGTGTATATTTTTTGTTTAGGTGTGTCGTGATTTAGCATTGTAACATAATTTTACTGAGAAATATGGCAACACCAGCTGTCACTTTTGTAGCCTAACACGAACCCGAGTATCATTATGGTAGGGGAAGAGTGGGGACAGACCGGCATCGGCAGTCGGTGGTCAGTTCTTGTTTGTCTATCGTAGTATTAAGACGTGTCGACTGCACACTGGATATTAAGACTGTTAATTGTATATTGGTTTGGAATAAACAAGTTGAGTTTATGAACAGAGTTATCATTTTCATAGAAGGTGAAAAAAGTAAAAGTATGTAACAATATTTTTTGAAAACTATCTGACGAACTGATTAAAATTTTCGTCATCTACCTTATTAAGAAGAATGGAAGAAAAACGGAGTTATGCTGATTGAACCCCAAAGATAACGGCGATCGAATAAAAATTCTCCGCGACCTCTAGTACTACTTCCTCTACGTCATTTTTATAACACCTAACAGTGTCCACAAAATTCTTCCTAAAAGTTGTTTTATTGGCTTCAAAGGAACGAAAAGGCGTGAAAACAAGACCAACTTCTCACGAAAACAGATCGTTATAATTAGATTTACTTATCAAAAAAACTTTGAGAAAGTTACGGGAAGTTTCAAGATCGATGGCGGAGGCAATCTGATTTAGGAGCCAACTAACAAGTTACAACGCAATTTAAAGTATTGTTTGTTCCCGATTCTCGATCATTGCGAAGTTATCTTAATTGGTAGATGAATTAATACTACTTTAAATTGTTGTTTTTTTGGTTGTTGATCGCTCCGAGTTTCGCCGACCCCAAAATAGTTGGGGAAAGAATGATCTCTCTGACTACAAGTAGGTAGAATTGGGATTTTTAGTCATTCTTAGACTTTATTACAAGTTGTTAGTACATTCATAACACATTTTTTGGATACGGCCCGTACTTATAAACACGATAAGACGTCCCATCGTACTACGACGCGGCATGATGCGACGTAGTAGAATAGAGTAGAATAGAATAGAAAGTACGAAAAAAAAAATGCACAATCAATCAATCTACGTTTAAAGTTAACCTACCTACTGCTTATCTTTTTACTGTGCTTTAGAACAGGGAACTATGACCTATTTCCTGGGAACACTGCAGATTTATTGCTACTTGTTTTGGTATAGATTCCCACGATGCGACGTCGTATCGTGTTTATGTGTACGACCACACGTTTATGAAACTCCATACCACCCCTAGCTATGATCCTTACATACTACATTCATCACGCCTAAGTTAATACAACTGGGGGTCTAAATAGGATAATAATATGTATGAATTGCGTTACAATTTCTAAAATGGTCACAGACAAAGTTAATTTTATGAATTGTCTTTCATCCATTGTCCATCTCCATACTTGTGAAATGTGACAAAGATTCTGACCCAAATACAATCTCACAAAATACTCTCCAGACGGTAACACTTTGGCTACAAGATCACAATTTGGAAATTAACTGTAAAAAAACCAAAATGATACAATTTAGATCGTACAAAGCCCCGCCCTTAAGTAATAATGTAATTTTTAATGATACCCCTATAGAATTAGTAACTACATTTAACCTACTCGGTATAAACATAGACACACATCTCAATTGGAAAAAGCACATAGAAACAGTTAAATCTAAATTATCTAAATTTACGTACGCCTTGTTTCAACTTAAGCACAGCACAAATACAGAAACGGCACTATCGGCATACTACGCCTATGCAAACTCGTGGCTAAGGTATGGAGTGATGTTATGGGGTAACAGCGTAAACGCAAGCGAAGTATTTATAATTCAAAAAAAATGTGTTAGAATACTGGCCCATATTGACAATACAGAAAGCTGTAAGCCATATTTTGTTAAATTAAAACTCCTAACGTTACCTTCCATATACATACATGACCTTTGCATATTCGTATTTAAAAATAGCAACATTTTCCCAAAAACAAAAGACTTGCATAACGTAAACACACGCCATAAAAACAGATTATATCTTCCACAATCTCGGATCAAAATGCTTTACCATAGCCCATACTACATGGCAGTAAAAATTTTTAACAAATTACCGGAACAAATTAAAGAAGAACCCAAATTCCATACATTTAACACAAAATTAAAAGAATATCTGACACAAAAATGCTTTTACTCGGTCGCAGAATACTTAGAAAAAAAATAGATAATGAATATGATAATAGATAATTACAAAAACACACACACACACTCACACAGAACATAACAAAACAAATTAATAAAAAGAAAATAAAATAGAGAACACAATAATAATGAATATAATAATCCATACAAATGAATAAAATATGAATATTATACAGAATATAAATTAATGAAATATAATAACTCATACAAATTAATATAATATAAATTAATTCATACATTCATACAAATTAATGATATTATTGATTTATTTTTTAAGAACTGATACAAATGAATACAGTATAAAAATGAATACACGTAAATAAAATGATTTAACGACGTCAAGATATTAATTATAATAACTATATAAACCTAATATAACTGGGAATATTCCCGATGGTAATTATGTAAGTTATATTATATTTGGATAGGTACTCTCTGGATGCTTGTTTTGTCCAATGTATTATGTTGCCGTGCCCTAACCGGGTTTCATGTTGGAACTTCCTTACGTAGTATGTATGTAACAACTGAATGTACACGTGAATGCAATAAAGAATTTGAGTTTGAGTTTGAGTTTGAGTTCATGACCACTTCAAAATTTTCAACGTAATTCATATTATTATCCTATTATGATCTGCTAAGGTTGCCATTTTAGACCCTCTGGTCACATACGCACGTCGGTTCTAGTGAGTACTAGGCACCCTGATCTAAGTTGTGATGGGATTTTTATTAAGTTATAGTGATGTTAACAGACTTTCGTCATGAATATACAAATATTTCCCTCCAATTAATTCTTGTTATATTCTTGTTTAGTGTTAATAGATGTTTTTTTTTTCTTTCTAATGTCTCTGCGTGCAAAATATAAACTTAATCCTCCCCTCTGAAGATTTTTGATAGCTCAATTAATTATTTCTACCTCTATGACCAGTTATTTTATGTCAATAAATTGTAACTTAAAAGTTGCTCAACTCTATCCACAGTGAAACTGGAAGGTGTGCACAAATCCCGAATTAATTACAATTTTAGAACAGTTCTCGGGGACTCGAAGCTTGCCACGTATCTTCGTCCAATAAAAAATATAGAACAATAGGAATCATGTAGACAATCACAAAAAAACAGACAACTTTCTATATACTTATTTCTGCAAACTGGTAACTTGGAAAGCAATTAGGTTAAGAGCTCATCGGCGTCAGTTGAAACCGAACTCAATAGTAAAGAAAATTTTTACTTATATCAGGCTCCTTGATTTATGGACCCTTTTAGTTTCTTTGTTATTAGTAGTTTAAGTGTGTAGTGAAAGTTATTATTTATTGGGCTTTTATCGCATGCCCTTGAGTTTCGGTTTACTTTTACTTGTACGTACAGTCAGCAAAACAGTTAGGTTTACAGGCTAGTAATCTTCTTTCAACTATTATAAATGGAAAAGGGTTATAATCAATCTGTTTGAAATTTCATCCAAATCCTTTCAGTAGTTTCTTCGTGAAAGTATATCAAAAATCGATCTTTACAGACTTTTACACTTATAATAGTTGTAAGAAGATTGCTGGCCTGCATACCTAACTGTTTTGCTGACTGTACCTACAAATGTGTATTATTTGGCCAATGTTTACTCAGTGTTAAGTGTTGTCCTAGCTTTAATATTTTTTGTTAGAATTTATATACCTACGTCGTCGTAGATACGCATAGTATGTTTGTGTTTGTTTTTCAACGGATTTTTTTTTAGTGAAGATTTCGTATCGTAATCAACCCAATGGGGAATACCTAGACGCTAGATGATATGTACATAATATCTATAATTTATGCAACAACAGGTTCTTTAGTAAACTGATCCCACACAGGCAGATTCCGCAGGATCAGTCGACCTAATGAATTTTTGAATTGGTCAATTGATACCGTAGACTAATTATATAATATGTATAGTCAAATAGAAAAGTTTCTTGATAAATTAAGCGATTGCAACAAACATGACAATAGCCTATTTGATCGAAAGGACATATTCTATCAAGTTCAAGCTTCTAACGGGACAATAATATATTAAAAAACTTAATCTGGAATGGACTGCAGAATACTTTTATCTCAGATTGTTTAGCTGGCTTTTTATCTTGAACAGCTAAGTTGTCTATCGGTAATGCGTTCTCTTATTTCATTTATATTTATTACCGTTCCCTAGCGGCTAAAGAGGAGCTAGCTTTTGTCTTGGTTTCATGTGTAATGGCGTTAGAATGGTGGGACTTAGTCGCACTGATATTGTCTAAAGGTCAATAAATATTGGAATAGGAGGACTATTACAATTTTGAGTGTTAGACTCTTAAAACACTCAAATACAAGAAGAAATGTAATAGCTAAGGCGCTTGGATTGAAAAATGGTTATATTCATTGTTCTGCATAACACACTCATGTGGTGTGGAGGTTGGAGGATAATGTCGTCAGGAAAGTTTTGATTATCAACGGCCCGCGCCGAGTTCGGTAAATTTCCCACGGAATCGTCTAGTACTACCGGAATAAAATGTATCCTATATGTTAATCCAGGTAACAAAATATCTGTGTACCAGTTTTCATCCAAATCCGTTCAACAGTTGTTGAGTGGAAGGTGAACAAACATCCTTACACATCCACTACGATGATATAAGTGTAGCACAATGCCAAAAAAATGATGGATTCAATGTGTGAAAGATGACACGTCTAAAGTCCGCGTCACGAGAAGCTATAATTTTTGTAAACAAAGAATGGCTACCAAAATACGTAGCGACAATTCAATAGACAAGAAATACTCCCAAATTCAATCAACTCAAATTACCATATGTGTAATACGAAACTAACGAGCAATTTCACTTGGTTGGGTTATATTTTGGCGATATAAAGATCTGTCATGTTATCTTTGTGGCACTGGAACGCATCTAACATCTTGAAACGTAGACATTTGGGCCGCCATTTTGAAGTGTTTACAAAATTTAAAGCTCTCGTGGTGTACTTTAGGAAGGGTGATGAGATGACGACTAAAATACAAAACTTACACTGTCACTTAGGGGATGTCTTTCGTGATTTTCAATTATTGTAAGCTCCCGATATTACCCATTTTTTTTGTTTAGATATGTCACCGTAGAATTGTCAAATACATTATATTGTAATATCTCTAGCGATATTGTAAAGTCTCGAATTATTGTCAAATGAACATACTGCTTACAACAAAACGCATTATTTTTCGTGAAATGCATGCGATGGTAGTCAACTTACGCGGTGTGGAGGGAAGGAGGGGTCCCCCTTGCCCAGTGGCACAACTCTCATGAAAAGATAATGCACCATTCCTGAAAAATACCGATTAATATAACATAACCTTAAAACACTTTATATTCCCCCTAAAAAGCGTAGTCGACAGAGCCCCGCTTCGCGGGGCCCCTAATTCAGAGTGCAGGGTTTAAAGGAACCTAACGGGGGAGTGCCCCATGTCCCGATTATGGGGGCAGAGATACTTCCGTATGTTCAGTTGACAATAATTCGCGACATTACAATATCGCGAGAAAAAACACGTTATATTGTAAAATAACGTGTTTGACAATTTGACGGTGACAGATATAAACCATGAAAGCTTAAAACAGTGACGACTAATACAGAAATATGAAAGTTCTTCTTTCATACTGATTACATGCTGCGCCGACCCAAAAAAAAAATGGCATGCGAGCCGGGAAAAACTTGGAATTTTTGGAATTGCTTGAAAACATTCGTTTTTAAAAGCTTTTATCTGTTGTGTGCACTAATGGTATGAGCCGAATAAATATGTTTTCTTTCATACACTTAACTTCAACGAAAGCCCCTGCAACTATTTCGAAAATACGTACTATTTATTGTGTCACAGATAAAAGATATTCCCAAAACGCCTATAAAGTTGATCCACAAATTCCATAAAAAAAATTCAGCCAATAATCCTGCTCATTTTGTGAAAACTTTATCTCACTATCAAAACCGATTTAAATAATTGATGTAATTTCGTTTGATAGCAGCTTTATACCTATCACAGATATTAAGAGTAAATCTGGAATGGTTCGCGATAAATTCAGCGGATTTGTGAGTACGAATAAGAGTAACATTTAGGTTTAAACGCACTGATAAAAGTTATTGACGTGTAATAAAATGTGGGTTAAACAATATGTGTTGTGTGTTTTCGGCTTTATTTTATTTGAAAATGTTGTTTTTATTGTTGAGTAAAAGACTTTACTTAGTTTCAAATGACTTGGAAAATCTACATCTACATTATGTATTTTAAAGAGGAAAGATTTTATTTTTTGTTACGATTGAAAAAGGTATAGGTCGAAATCGCAGGCGAAGTGCTATTATTAATTATATAGAAAACATACTTCGTTGTTCTCAGCTATCATAATGATCTTTGACTTGACAGTCATCGTATATTGTTTCTCGATATCTATCGATCAAGTCTGCATACGACCTAACAACATCACTAACTGAGTAGCGTGGAAGTTTTGAAAACGGAATAAATGTAGATTAACCACAACAAACTTTAAAGTAATGGGAAAAGGTTGATTTTACGCGGCATAGAGGAAGTGTCATGCCATGATAGCGTCCTGGCATCATGGTCACGGCATACGAGTCGGTTTTTCTGAGGCGTGCAAAACTCATACGTATTTAATCTTATATAGTTTAGTTATGATAATTCCTAAACTTTATTTCTGTTATGCGTCTGTATTATCTCAGCTTCAGGCAATGCTAAAGACTGGTAGAAAATGCCCAAGGCATTAAGTCCGCTTTTGTACAGTAGTTAATTGTGCATTAAGTTTTAATAGATAAATAAATATATCATATCACCTTCTGACCAAATTTTCTGTTCCTTTCTTTCAGTATTTTTATACATAAACTGTAAAAATAAATAGCTATTTCACATCAATGTAGACGTTGATTAATTTAATACCCCGTTTATATCAACATCACTTAGGTTTAACTGTGTTACAAACGAAAACAAATGAAATATAGCATTGCTAATAAAATGAAGTTGAATCTCTTTTAACGCAGTAAAGCATAAAATATCTGTCTCCGAAGGCTAAGAGATGTGGGCCAGACGTTTTCTTTAAGAAAATAAAAATGAATTAAGTTAAATCTTGTCCTGAGTGACTGACAGAAAAGGACGACCCGAAAATATATAATTTCTTACGTTCGCTTACAAATTCTCGGAGTAAATTATCTTTTGTTATTTTTATCTTTAGTTTATGTGGTTTAAATTAATTAGATTTGATGTGGTTTGAATGTTGCTGATTCTAGTTTAAAAGCTAAATATTATATGTGTAAATAATGTATTAATAAATACTAAATATTAAATTGAATAGTGGTTTATTTCAATCATAAACTCATACAAGAAATAATGTATGTTGTTTTCTATTCCTTCGAAGTTTTCAACGGAGATTTTCGGTTGTTTATATCAATTTACACTTCAACCAACTTATCTTATGTTTGACATATCGATGCCAATATTCATGACAAGCAGTGCCACCTTGAACAGTACACTTATAGTGGTCATACTTTACAATATGTTAAAAAAACCCTGTCCGATCCGCAGGTATATTACTAGGTATCGAAATTATATTAGATTCATGTAATCCTTTTTCGGATCATCATCATCTGCTTGGCCTTTTTCTAGCTATATTGGGGTCGGCTTCCAGTCTAACTGGATGCAGTTGAATACCTGTATTTTACATGGACGAACTGCATCTGACCTCCTCAACCCAGTTTAATACTGGATAATAACATACACCTTGGTAATACTGGTTGTCAGAGTTTTTGGACCACTGACTACCTAAAACGACTGTCGAAGTTATACAAATGATAGCCGGGACCAACTGCTTAACGTGCTTTCCAAGACACGGAGGAAACTCGATATGTCATGGGTGGTCACTCATCCACAGACCAACCTAGGCAAGCACGGCTTAATCTAAAGATCGACCCAACAAGTATAAAATATCCCGATGAACATAAAATAAAATATGTTAAAAATAAGGAATATTACATAGTAACTCAAGGGCACGGGTGGCAACATTCTGGTTGAGTCTAGGGTAGTGACGTCCCAAACAAACAATTGACAATCGAACATACCGAAGATGGTATGGTCACATTTGAAAAGCTTATTAGATTTTAAAGAAACCGTGGTAATTTGGGACATAAATGATGGATTTTGAAATTCATTAATATTTTTACCGTCAATGAATATTTTTTGTTTCGTATTTTATTTGGTAATGTCATTGGGGGAGGATTTATAGAGGACTTTTTTCAGGAGTCAGGGTTTTTGAAGTGATAACTTCCTTAATAAAAATTCAGGAACTCGCGCGACCGTATGTTTTTCGTAGCACTCGTAGCCGATCGCTGCGAGTTTTCACTTCTATCAGCAATCACCAGTGATAGCCCTGCCTGTTTTTTAACATATTGCTTAACACATGTTGGCTTTCTGTTACCGCTGATAGAATAAAATGTCACTTAATCTATGTCCTCCAAACCTACTACCACAATAAAGCTGAAATAAAACGTAACACTAAAAGCTGTAATCTCAAAACAGATACTACGTACAGTCGAGAAGCTAAGGCCGATTTACATAGTCTACAATTTTCCAAACTCGATGTAATCACGTAACCACTAAGCTCTTCAAAATCCGATCACAAATCAGTAAAAGCTCTTCATAAATCACGTGCAACCTGTTCTTGAGTTAATGAGTCATTAACCTGAGAGCCTCTTGGTAAAGGCTCTTGGTAAAAGCTCTAGATAATTATACTTGAATTAACTGAATGATCATAAACGTTTAATGAACTGTATGGCTCTTTGGGTGCGAAGAGGAATGTTCAAGATTTTTTTTTTGTGGATGTGTTTTTGGTGAATGATTTTCTGTTTTCAGATTATACCGAGTATTAAAGATCTTTGAAAGATAAATCTATACTTCTATAATGATATTATAAAGAGGTAAAGTTTGTGAGGTTGTAGGAGTAATCTCTCCTACCGAGGCTGAGGGACTGTTCGAAAGAGATACCGTGGCCCTGGATCATAAAAGGAGAGGAAGGAACATGGATGGGTTTTAGTCAGTAAAAGTCTGACACTCCATCCCGCACCGCCCAGAGCGGGAGGAGCCATTTGATTGCCATCCGAAAAAAAAGGGGTAATCTCTGGATCTGCTGAACTGATTTGTTTTTTTTACCAATGGAATGCCACGTTATTTATAGGTGTTATAGGCTATATGTAAAACGTTCTTGTGGGATAATTTCCGAACAAAACGCAAGCCTAGCTGCGAGGAAAAGCTAGTGATAATTATACTGATTTACCCGTCCGATAGTTCCTGTTCGCAGCCAGTCCGAATTTTAACGGATTGCCAGACATGTGTAACGTTATTAATAGCAAGCAAACTTATTGCATCACAACTCCAAGCTACTGCAGCTGTTGTGAATATCATAATCGAAAACCCAAATCCTAAATAGCCCCGTTTTACGGTACTTCTTTATATGTCTATTTTTCCACAATTTGCACCTCGCTACTTCATCCACTACTTGCAAACATAATCAGTGCGCGTGAACTCAACGAAGCCTATATGTTGCTAAATCGTGTTTCAAACTAATTTCCTTGAGCTGCAACTTTGTCTGGATACCACTAAGCTTATTGACGTCTAGAACAGCTTAAATAAAGACTTGCTGGTGAAACCGGGTCTTCGGTAATATAGTTTAACTTAGGTCCATGTTCACCAAAAAGATGACAGTCTGATTATCTAAAGCAGCTGTTTAAAACACATTTTTGTATGGTAATATGTCGCAGTGACAGCTGTTTTTAGCTAATCAGGCTGTTATCTTTTCGGTGAACATGGACCTTAGAGTATATAATTGAAGCTATAGAATGGCATGATTTGTAATAGCGTCCATAGAAGACCTCAAATGATGAAAATAAGAGATTTGTGTTCCACGCTTAGCTCGTAGCAGTTCAGGGTTTCTCACGAGGGCGAGGTGTGCGGCGTCGTGCCGTAGAAATCGCATAGGTCGACAAGAACATGCAAAATCGGACCAAGAAAATCTTTGCTACTACTAAAACTATAATATTTATCATCAAAATAGCCTAAAGCATCTCGCGGACTACGCGGCCAAGACTACGATTTGTCGTATGACCGGCTGCTATCTTGAACAACATTGGTCAGACTCCCAGTCTTGCGAGCAAGCGTTTCGGCCAAAAGTCGATTTTGCGGCGGTGCGCGAGGCCGCTAAATGTTCCTTAAGCTTAGTCTTTGCAGCCTTTTCAAAATTTTAACTGTCTATTTAAACATCCATGACTCGGAAACAAATGTCCATGCTCATTACACAAACATTTGCTCGTGCTGGGATTCGAACCCAGGACCCTAAGAACGTAAGGCAGCCTCACTACCGTTATTCGGGTCGTCATATCAGCGGCTCGGGTCGATCTTTAGCTTAAACCATGCTTGCCTAGGTTGGCCTGTGGATGGGTGACCTTACATACCGAGTTTCCTCCGTGCCTTGGAAAGCACGTTAAGCTGTTTGTCCCGGCTGTCATTTGTCCATCTTTGACAGTCGTAACAGGTAGTCAGTGGCCCAAAAAGTCTGACACCAGTCTTACGAAATGGTATCGGATTTCCCAGTATTAACTGGGTTGTAGAGGTCAGATAGGCAGTCGCTCCATGTAAAATACTGATATTCAGCTGCATCCGGTTAGACTGGAAGCCGACCCCAACATAGTTGGGAAAAGGCTAGGCAGATGATGGTGACATGAAGATGCAGTGTTCATCAGACAGCGTTATATTCCCCAAGTCCTCAACTTACCTTCCCTATCCCGCTTCACCCCATCTTACGTACACATTAGACAATAAAAGACTGCGCCAAAGTTGGCCGCACTTTTTATTGCGGCCGGCCGTAAACCGCACTCCACTGTCTTGTTTGTACCCCGTGCGGTTCGCTTTACGTTTCATTTTTAATTTTGTGCGAAAATGCGGTGTTTTTTTCTATAATTAGATTTAGGAGATGTTTTATGTAGTTAAGATTTGTATTGGTGTATTTTTAGATGGTAATTCGAACATTTTGATTTTTTAACGAAATTTGGCGTTGACCTTTATCATTTTACCCAGCACTAACTGGGTTGTGGAGATCAGACAGGCAGTCGCTCCATGTAAAATAGTGGTGTTTAGCGGCATCCGATAGGACTGAAAGCTGATCGCAACAGTTGGGATTATACAGATGAAGATCATGTCGTGTTTCTTTTGTTTAGCCAAATGTTTTTGACGTGATAACGTCTTATAAATTGATAATACCAGCAACACTCATGAAAAATAGTAACGTTCCATGTTCCATAGTAACGTTCCACCGTTCCACGTGTTTTATTACATAAAATAATGATTATGACGTTTTTTGCGGAGTTTTAAAACAGGCCGACTCAAAAGTGTCCTTGTTACGTAACATCTCAAACGGTAAATGATAAATGATAAATGATAAATGATAAATGATAAATGATAAATGATAAATGATAAATGATAAATGATAAATGATAAATGATAAATGATAAATGATAAATGATAAATGATAAATGATAAATGATAAATGATAAATGATAAATGATAAATGATAAATGATAAATGATAAATGATAAATGATAAATGATAAATGATAAATGATAAATGATAAATGATAAATGATAAATGATAAATGATAAATGATAAATGATAAATGATAAATGATAATTGATAAATTATAATTGATAAATTTTAATTGATAAATGATAAATGATAAATGATGTATGATAAATGATATTTATTCAGCAAGTAGGTTTTCTCAAACACTTTTACACGTCATTTTGACGTGATAACGTCTTATAAATTGATAATACCAGCAACACTCATGAAAAATAGTAACGTTCCATAGTAACGTTCCATAGTAACGTTCCACCGTTCCACGTGTTTTATTACATAAAATAATGATTATGACGTTATCACGTAAATCTATCGTCCGTAAACCGACTTTACAGACAACCAATTTTTTTTATTGTAGTATATTAGCTCTTCACCGAGTCACATGCTGAAAAGACTTTTATCTACCCAAATATCATAAACCCTCTCTAATGCGTTCAAAAACCATAGGCAATGACCAGCATTGCCAACCTGCAGAAATAAACGGTACTGTAATGAACTCATAACGCAACTGTAAACAGTTGCGTTATGAGTTTTAAATTTGGAACAGGTGTCAAATTCAAGTGAGTGTGCTATTCTAGTACCACCTACATTAAATCAGATATCGATAAAAAAAAAAAAAAACCCAATTCAGTATGATTTTAATTATAAATCGCACGACATTTTGATCTCGAGTGACACAAGAATAGTGACTTTGTTCGTTTGCCTATGATTTAAAAAAAATGACAGATATCCGAAACACGAGGAAAACATCGTGAGGAAACCGGCATGTCCTAGAACCAAAAATTCGAAGACATGTGACATCTACCAAACCGCACTGGCCCGCGTAGTAGATCATAGCCCATACGCAAAATACGCGGTTTACCGTGGAGTTGCGGCCACCAGCCATACAATACAATACAATACAACTGGCTATAAGTTTGCGCTTTCTGTAGTATCCATCAGTTCCTGTAGTGAACAAACAAAAGGACACGCAGGATACATCATTTATTCTAGCATAGTGATACACACGTACACTGGAACCAGATAGTACTATTCAAATAAATAAGTCACACAAACAAACAAAGTCGAAACGAACATTATAAATTATTAAAACGTAATCAACAAATACCACTGCGAAGTCAAAGAAATCGATCAAATAAGCCCAAACATTGACCCCAGCACCATCAAGAGAATACCACTTGAATTCATCATGGTTGCCCCAAATGACAGACGCACAGCCATTCTTTAGTCACTTCATGAATAAGAGATGGGCATTTCACGAACCATTGGCTGAGACAAGCACTCGAGGTAGTTGATGCGCAAAAAAACTTCGATCGTAAGAAGCTAAATAACTTTTTTCTTAAGGAATAAATCAGGAGGATTAAGGATTTTTGTTTGAGATTTTTTTTTTTTTGTAATTTTTGTTTGTAAGTAAAAGTTTTACTGATTTTGGATTAAGTATTGTTTGGATTAGTGTTTTGCGCGGTTTTTCAAACTGCTTGTAAGGGTTCCGTATACAAACGATAACCAATGGGACTCTATTACTAAGGCCCGAATTCTTGTTGCGCTAACGGTCAGTCGTGACGTTAGCGAGAATCAAATACGGCTGTTAGTCGCCGCTGACGTCAGCGTCATAGTATGATGCTATAATTATAGAACACGATGTATACTCGTACGCGACCGACCGTAAGCGACGGACCATCAGCGCGACAAGAATTCAGGCCTAATCCTGCGCTGTTCGTTCATCCATGTGTTTGTCAGCGGGTTGTATCTCTCGATCCGTTATAGGTAGACAGTTGAAATTTTCACAGAATGTGTGTTTCTAATAAAAATTAAAGAAGTTGTCCTACGATGGTACGGGACCTTTTAATGCGCGAGTCCGTTTTATCTTTTTTTTAACTGATCATCAAATAACTTTTCCCACTCGGGCGGAGCGGGAGAGAGAGTTAGACTTTTACTGACTTAAACCCATCCATGTTCTTTCCTCGCCCTTTCTGTTTGGTGTGGCCACGGTATGCCCGGGACCACAGTATGTCCGTTTTATCCTAGCCTCTATTTTTTACGAAAGTTATCCATTTTGTCAGGTCTATTAAAATGTTTCTTTATTAATATGTATTACATTCAGTACGGTAAACAAATGTAATGTAGCGTAGATATAAAGGGTGTAAAACACCTCTTAACGAATACGAAAGGCACTTGTTTTCCTCGTCATTCTGATATTTTTTTTGTTCTACACTATACCTGGGAACTTTCTAGTTATGGAGATATTGGGGGTTAAAATAGCAAGATTTTGACAAGTTTTTTTTTTATTACCACTTTTAGTCGCATTATTTTAACTTTAAATATCTCTACGACCCCCGTACTATTCAATCCATCCATCCGCACAATGTTTTGAGTGCGTTACATTGATTTATACCACAAAACCTCAAAAAAAAAGAAATTGTTTCCCAGCAATATTTTTTGCGTAAAGTTACTTAGTTTGATATACAGAATACTTGGTTAACGGCTTTGTGATGAGGTGAAATACACCCTGTATATTCTCGACAGCCTGTTTTAGTTAAACTTATTTATTAAGTTCAACCACAAGTCTTTAAATCAGATTAAAGTTAAAATGTAATATATGAAAACTTCTGCACAATCTTCAAACCGCAATCTCATCAACTTTGTTCAAAATGTTTAAAAGTCATTAATATGAAATTAGTTTATTCTAAGTTTACTGTAATAAATATCTTTACACATGTGATATGATTCTGATCTAAGATAAGCCGTAACCTTGCAAATGTCCATAAAATAAATAAATATCGCTGGACATTAACACACAGCGCCACCTAGTGCCACACTAAGCAAAGCTTGTGTCGTGGACACTAGATAGTTGATATACTACATATATACTTTTTGTTTGTAAATACATACTTATTATATATATAAACATCCATGACTCGAAAACAAATGTCCGTGCTCATCACACAAACATTAGCTCCTACCGGGATACGAACCCAGGACCCTAAGAACGTAAGGCAGCGTCATTACCACTACGCCAATCGGGTCGTCGATCTTTCGGCGATTTAATGTTCGGGATTGTGTAATAGATAGGGATCTTGTGGCTAAATAGTAACAGCAACACTTAAGTCAATCTTTAGGTTAAGCCGTGCTTGCCTAGGTTGGTCTGTGGATGGGTGACAACCCTTACATACCGAGTTTCCTCCGGGCCTCGGAAAGCACGTTAAGCTGTTGGTCCCGGCTCTCATTTGTAGATATTTGACAGTCGTTACAGGTAGTCAGTGGCACTTAGGACTGAAAACTTTGTACTTTGCAAACCGTATACTTTTTGACCGAACATTTACTCAAATGAAAACGCTTGCGAACGAGTGAACGTTCGTCGCGCAACAAATGTCAACTGATGCGAATGCTCGCGGTGAATGACCTCAAGAAACAACTAAAAAGATCAAAATAAAACGTTTCAGAAACTTATGAATGCTACTCGTTACTCCAACAGAAACCTAATGAAATATCTCACTGAAATACTGTGTCAATTTACTTTAAAATATACTATCCCGAAACTTAAATATTTTCTTACAATTCTTGGCAGGGACTTCGGGTTTCATTGCCGAATACTTCCGAAGTGGATCGTTCGTAGCCCGATCACGTAGACTTTGGATTTTAAATATAAATTGTCCTAAATTCAGCTGAGAAATAACGAGGAAAGTTTCAGTTGTTCAGAGGACTGTTCAGATGGGCTCTGACCAGTATTTTACTATGTGAAGATGATTTGAGAAATATTTCTTGTTCAAACTCCTGTGTCTGTGGGTAGCTTTACGAAAGATGGTAGTCGAAAAACTTCGATTATAAAAAGTTAAATAACTTATTTTAACTTGAACAAGTAAATAAGGAGAATTGGAGTTGTTTATTTATTTATTTAAACGGTTTATATGTAATACACAAAATACAGAAAGAGACAGAAATAATGATACAAAAGTGTCGCTAATTTTTGAAATCTCTTACAGCATACCTACGAAAGGAGAGTAGATATAAAGAGATGGTAGACATAGTGTGTACAAGATGAGAAAGTAGAATACATAAAAACTTAACGAAAATTAAGTTTAGTTATTGGTTTTGAAATCTTTTATGTTTCCCAGGAACTTACAAATGTTTGAACAACACTTAACTGAAAACCAGAACTAGTAATTAGGCGTGTCCATCAAACAAACATAAATTTAATGCAGTGTTGTCAAAAAACCGAGTACCAAAACGAAAATTTCCTCCATATTTAGATACTAGCATAAGCCTGTGGCATCACAAAAATGCATGGTGTTCGGTAATTACGTGAGGACTTGTAATTGGCTTTCTGGTGACTATGGTTTCCTTTTTTTTTCCTGTATTTATTAGCTGTAAGTCTTCCATGTACTAAATAAATAAATACATAAATAAATTGTCCCACCGGACAAAAAATTAGCCTATAATTATGTAAATGTATGTTATAAATATAGTTTAGATCTCAATACATATTAAAATTAACACACAATTGCCTGACTACTGTTCTTCTACTGACGAATTGGATAAAAGTGACGAATCGACAAAACTGACAAACTATGGAAACTGTTGAGTTGAAGTAACTGTCGAATTCACACAAGTGTCCAATCAGCGAAAGTGACGAATCAACGAAACTGACGAAGTAAATAAACTGACGGGTGAGGGAAACTGACCAGTGTTACGCGGACTCGTGTGGATACACAGGGCTGAATAAATTTTGCGTGAAAGTGTAAAAAACCTCCATACATTCACACAAACTTACATCCACACGAACTTTCACATTTAAAACCGTAGTAAAATTTACTTACAAGTGAAATTAAATTAAAACAGCCAATATTACCCAACTTTTTGACTTCCTCATACATATAACATTCCCCGTTCTAGTTCTTGCACTTCTAGTTACATCATATTACTTGGAATAGCAGTAACATGTTTTAGATTTGCAACATTTTCGAGTTGAAAGCCTTTTAGAGCCGCTCGGATTACCCTATGCAGATATGCGTGACCCGGATAGCCGGGTGGCCGGGTATAGGCGGGTGTAGCCGGTAACCGGGTATTCAGCGAGTGCGACTGCGGAATCACTTCACGATTTATTCAAACGAATGACATTTCATATGTTCACGCTTTTATTCAGAGAAGGGATAGGCAATAACTACAGACAGAAGTAATCTTTGCTGAAACTTCTTATGAATAGAGAGATCAGTTGTTTCAGACGAGTTTAATGATATTTTCGTCACCTGCTGCATCTGGTTAGATTTTAAGCCGAGCCCAACTTATTAATTAAAGCGATAAGTGTAAGTAAGTGATAAGCGTATGAAAATTTGCAGGCCAGTGTTTGGTTATATGAAGTTAAAAATATCTTTGGCGACTGTAAAAGTATGTAGTTACAGAAATATAATAATCAAAATCATCAACACAGCCCTCTAAGAGTACAAATAAGTCGAGGAACGACTTTTATGGTCAAAGTGGTTTCTTGATATTTGAACATCATACAACCTACCACTGGCTTGCAAATTGCAAAAAACGTAAGAAAATTTGAATTTCGCGAGCTACCCTGACGCTTTCACCTTAAGGCGCTTAGACGAGCTAAATTAGCAACTCTATTTGTGGCGGTTCAAACTTCGTTTGAAATGCTGTTAGAATAAAGTTCTAATCAGCTTGCACTACAAAGTGGTTGTTACGTCAGCCACTGCGGGCCAAATAGCGCAAAATGAGTGGTTTCGATCGATTTACAAAAAAACTATTGGTTGTATTAAAAAACTAAAACAGTATCATGCTAATATATTGCTTGAAAAATTATTTGTCAAAAAATCAGAATGATCGCATGCATATTAGTATGTTTTTTATTTTTTGAAAGATATTTTTAGAGATAAGTTCGTGATTTATTTTTATCGAGCCAAATTAATTGTATTATGTTTTCAAAACAGTATAATGCTAGCATATATCCTGAAGAATATCATATATTTTTCTGGTCTTGTTTATAGCAGTGAATCATATACTTTTAGTAATTATAAAACTCGCGTTTAGCTCATGTAATCGCCTTATCGGAAAGCCTCGGGAGATGATGATGTCTTTAATTTTATGTGTCCGTAGTTTGTTTTAATCAAATTGTTTGAAACAACCTGTAAAACAAATTAGAAAGTTTTGAAGAGAGTTTATCGCCCCAAAAGTTAAAAGTTTACATTAATTGAATTTTCATTAAGCTATTCTTAAATATTTTTATTTTTTGTTTTTTATTTTTAATAAAATGGAACAACAAACAGCTGAGGTATGAGTTTTTTAAACTTATAGTGAGAACATGCAAAAATGTCAATATGCTCGAAAGTTCTATTGCAGGAATCGACCATTCTGCGGACAGGCGAACGCAGGCCAGAGTTGGACTTGCAAGTGCCAACTGAAAATAATCTGCCAGCGTGCACTTTTCGCATGTGGACCATCCTAGGAACCGCATAACATAACATATTGGACGGTTCAATACAGTCAAATTTATTTCGAGCAATATTATATAAATTCATGGCTTCTAAGTACCTACCTACGTCTATTTTCAAGTGTTGCGAGATTATATTTAGCGAGTAGGTAAATCATGGAAGGGCAAATAATATCCATAACATCTGTAATGCATAGCACGTAAGAACTTGTATTGAACACACTCAATCATTTCAATATACTTTTTGTAGTAAGGACTCCAAACGGACACGGCATACTCCAGCTGGGAGCGTACAAGAGCCTTATATAAGCATAAATAGGAAGTAAAGTTTAAAATCGACTGTTGATCGCATGACAAATCCATATAGTTGATACGCTTTATTAACAATTTTTCCGATGGTCTAAGCAAAGCTTAGAATCGAGGATAACACCGAGGTCTCGAATAGAATCAACTTTAAGTAGGGGGGCATTGCATTACGTGTATGTATAGTTTATTTTGGTTTTATTTTTTGTGAAGTTTAAGAAGTTGCATTTGGGTACACTTAGTTGCAACTTATTTTCCTGACAATAACAGGATAGTCTGTCCAAATCTTGCTGTAGCAGTAGGCAATCATTTTGTTGTCGTATGGCTCTATATACCTTGAGGTCGTCGGCATATAATAAAAACTTAGTTTTTATGAAAAAATAATAATACGTAAGTCAAACTCAGTCAGTATCTCCTTACATACAATGTGTCACTGCAATTTTACTGACTTCACTATATATTTAAAAACAAAGTAAAAACACCCCATCTGTCTGCTCGCTATAAAGTCAAAAACAACTGCACAGATTTTCAACGATCCAATCACTATCTTGCAAGAGAGTAGGAAAGATACCAGTACAGTTCGTAGAATGTACAAATACAGACCGAAGACATTCCGACCTCGCCACAGAGGTCCGGCGCGTAATTCCCGTTCAATCCCTCCCCGACCCTTGCTCGAGCCAGCCCGCGATGCTGAGCCTGTAGTAATAAAACAGTCCCTAAATAATGACAACCAGATCCAGCCTGTCCCTTTACTGCCGCCAGCGACGCCCTAAGCCGAAGTCCGTACCCCACAGGGGGTGCCCTTAGAGCGCTGTCGCTTAGTTTATAGTCATTTTTGCCCTGGCTGGAGGCCTTAAATTCAAGGCATCCATGACTTGCCCGGTTAAACAGAAGCCAGTCTTCTCAGACTGAACTGCGAGATGCCATACAAAAACAGATTTTTATGCTGTTTTCACCAATGAATAGTGTGGTTCTAGAGGAAGGTATCATGGGCATCAACTAGTTTAAAATAAACTTCTCATCATCACGCTCCCTCAAAGCCGTTTAATATATCTTACAAGCTAATTACAACCACAAGATTAATTTACAACCTTTCCCCATAATTTCAGACTTAAATCAATTAAAGTTCTAGTTTTTTTACAATATTTTAGCTCCACTGATGTCAGTGATGACCAAGATAAACTTCAACCAGTACGATATAATAAAAATCTTAAATTTCCCCAAACAAAAAGATCTAAAGAAGCAACACTACGAGATATGGCTGTTAAGAATCAGTGTGGCCCTCTTTGTCTGCTACGCTGGCAATACTGGCATACTTCCAAACTTTATTGATTGCTCACATAACATACCATCTTATGTAACGTTTTATTTAGACCATCGTGTCTGTGGGCGGACGTGAAGGGTTTCTAAAACCCGATTCTTCGTTCTGCTTCGGATCATTTTGCTTCATACACGATCTCATGCACTGGTTGTGAACATTACGACATAAGGAAGACGCACGCTAGACCGTGCCGAGTGTCGGACGTATCACAATTCATTGTCCCTTGCTCGGTAGCATGAGTGTGTCCATACAATATTGCAGGTTCGACACTCGGTTCGGACACGGTACGGTCTAGCGTGCTACATCCTTTAACCTATTGGAAGAACATCCTTAGCCTTTTAAGTAGGTTTGATTCAGAGGGAGAATTAAATTACTGTCAATCCATACTAATATTATAATTCCGAAAGTAACTCTGTTTGAATATTACATTAAAAGCACACGGATAGAAACACCTTGTTTCACGGTTACTTTTCATCCCGATGGAACGGTCTTCTAGGATCAGTTTTGAATTCACATTATGAATAGTTAATAGTAATAAAACCCATTCATTTTCAACTCTCCCGACGCAGGCCTAAGAGGCAATGGTGTGGTCGATTTGGAGTTGTTTATGATATGGAGATCAAAGTTACAAGTTTTTCTTTATAAACAAGTTTTTTTGTAAGGTTTTGATTTTTAATACCTCCTCGGCCCCCGCACTATTCAATCCGTCCATCAGTACAATGTTCGAAGTGCGTTACATTGAGTTCTACCACAAAACATGATTTATAACCTCAAAAAAAAGTTCTTTCGCAGCAATATTTTTTGCGAAAAGTTACTTAGTTTGATGTACAGAATGCTTGGTTAACGGCTTCTTGATGAGGTGGTTTACACCCTGTATGTACATAACGGGACAACGCAATATTATGATACAATGAAGCTGGTCTAATTTTATTTAAGCTAAGCTTATAGAAATACTGTAATGTTAAGTTAATAAGAAGTCTACAATTAGTGGTCACGAAGAGCCCTGACATTATCCAATTATCATGAATATTTGAGCGGCAGTGGATTTGCTGTAATAGTAATGAGTTTGTTTCCAACGATACAAGTCTAGACAATTTCAAAATAGGGGTGAACGGCCAGTAACAAGTCAGTGACCTAGTTGACCATGTTCGCTTTCACATCACGCTCACAATTTTGCGGGGGACCGAGCAGTAGGGTCAGGTAGTTTAGACACACTTGTGGTTCTAAACGTGTGTGTGGTTTTAGTTTAGGGTTTCTTTTAAAAGCTATTAGATTCATATTGCTTAGAAATAAAGAAGAAAGAAAAAGCATTTATTAGCCCCACAGGACAACACATAAATAATAAAAAAAAAAAAAATGGTAAAATTGTGATTATAACACTAGTTTAAAGTAAACATAATGAGAGAATAAAAAAATTAAATAACGAAATCATAAGAAAGAACAAACAAAATACAAAACAGAAATTGTCCTGTACAAGACCAAAAGGCTCCTATCTCAGCATGGTGCTGTAACATTTAAAAAAAACGTCACAGCGCTGATATTCTGATAGGGCCCAAAACTTACATACTGGATTATTTAACTGTAAACCGTGAGATGTAGCTTCATTGTCTTCACATCATGTCTCCATAAGACTGCGTTAATATTTTATCATATGCCTAACCTTTTCTTATGCAGCTGAATATCAGTATTTTACATGGAGCGACTGCCTATCTGACCTCCACAACCCAGTTAGTACTAGGTAATACAATACCAGTTGATAAAACTGGTAGTCAGACTTTTTGGGCCACTGAATACCTGTAATGACTGTCAAAGATCTACAAATGACAGCCGGGACCAACAGCTTACCGTGCTTTCTGAGGCACGGAGGAATCTCGGTATGTAATGGTGGTCACCCATCTGCAGAACAACCTAGGCAAGCACGGCTTAACCCACATTAAATGCTTTTATGTTATAAATTCCTATAAGCAACTCAATCGCATGGTATAAAAGTCTTGTCATTTATCCACTTTGATAAAACATAATATCTTTAAAATAATTACGATTTCTACAGGCGAGTCGCAAGAAAAAGAAAGTTTTGGAGACGAAGATTTAATAAGATTAACATGAATATTAAAAATTAAAATTAAATTAAACAAGTGACCATGATCGAGGTTTGATTCATAATAGGAATCACACAGGTGTTCCTAAATTCTGAGAGGTAACCGTGAGAAGATGTCGCCGCGAAGAACTGACGTTGCGTTGCCGGGTGGTCCATTCCATATGCACAGTCGCACTGGGTACAGTGCAAGCGATGCGATGCGACAGTTAGCTTAGCGTAACAACATAGACATAACATAACATAACATCACGCCTGTAAGATTTAAAGGGGTAAGCAGTGGTGTACCCATTAGTACTACCAAATTTCGCCAGTAATGTTTAAGTCCCAGATTATGGGGGGTCAAATGATTGTGTGACTGCTGACAGGGGAGAATGGAAGGAGAGGACGTGTTGTGCTGACCCTATAGTCCCCACCTCGAGAAGCTATACCTAAATTTTGTAATAACACGTTCGGGTTCGCAACCTTTGGATCAAATTAAAAAATGACAGAGACAGCGTGATCTTATTTCAAAATGGCGGCCGTAGATGTCTGATGCGTTTTAGTACCTCAAAACAATAGACGGCAGTGTTTGTTTTATATCGCCAAACTATAACCCTACCAAGTGAAATTGCTCGTTTGTTTCGTATTACACGTATGATAATTTGAGTTCATTGAATTTGGAAGTGTTTTTTGTTGATTGAATTGTCTCCACGTATCTTGGTAGAAATTCTTTGTTTACAATAATCATAGTTTCACGTGGCGCGGAATGATGATGATGATGTAATAGGATGTTGCTATCAAACTGGGGTAAATTCAGACTAGGAGGTTCCAACTGAGATGTTTCCGACGGAATAACCCAATAACACTTTGCCTCACCAGGGTATCGAACCCAGGACCTCTTGCTCAGTAGACGCGCTTGCTATCAATATTAGATCCATCTTAGATCTGGCCAATGGATCTTCTGAGAATTAACGATTCTCAGTAGATCTAAATGAAATGAAATCAGGATCTAATGAGAAAATTATTTATTTATTTATTCAATAACACATACATTTTGTACACACATAATGTATTATATTATTATATTGAACCTATGACATGTTTACCTAACTGACATATGTATCTTAAATTGAATTATTATTGTTATCGAATCTATTCTATTGACATTCTTGCCGTAATTGTAATTGTTTGTTTATGTTAATTTTGTACGCCAAATATTGGCAAAACATAGTGCACTTATTTTAGACGATATATTACCTGTAACCATACCTATGTTTCACAAAATAAATATTTGATTGATTGATTGATTGATTGTTTTAACAGGTAAAACCCAAGCTAACAAAAGTAGTCATTATAGCAAATTGTCCAGCCACAATTAACGGGTCTGTGTAGAAGCAACATTTACACAGAAGATAACTGTAATTAATCCTCACTAGATCCATAATAGATCTGGCCAATGGATTTTCTGAGAATGATCGTCTAAACTGAACAAGGCAGTAATAAACGTCAAGAGAGTCAATCTTTCACATTAACCTGTATTAATTTTATGTTATTTTACCCATAAAACACTTTTTCCCTACCCAGAGAAGCTAAGATGTTGACCCAATTCCAATTGCATTTCCGTTTATCCAATTCCGAATTTTCGAAGCAAGAAATCACCATACTTTACACACAGGACAACTTTTTTACTCCCCGCCAATAACAAACAAAGAAAACAGGAAAAAATAGACACAGAATTTTCTGCAAACCAATCAGAATAGAGTAAAAAACTGCTTTAGACAAACACAGACAAAATAACAACGTGCTTAAATGGATACTGAGAAGTTTGTTGAAAGCGTAGTTTGCGGAAAACAGAACTATCTAGGTTTTACGTCACAGGTGAGGTTAATGGCCTGAGCGGTCATCGATACGGGGCTAGTGACCTGACTAGCGTTAGTAAGTAGGTAAGTGGGACTGTCGCAGTACAGGACTAGTTCTATGCTGCGTTTAGGAGTAAGCTACTTCAGCTAGTTTAGTTTGCAAGTCGTATAGTTATGTTTCAAAGTTGAGGAAAAAATGTGAAGTAATGGTTCTCTGTCAGTTAAACGATAACGTTTGCATTTAACTAAAGGAGCGACTAAAGGAGCTGAACACAAGTTATATAATACCTGGATGTATGTGATATAGGTACTTACTGCAATAAACAAAACCAGAAAAATGTACGATATTCTTCAGGATTTATATGCTAGTATGATAGTGTTTTGAAAACATAATACAATTAATTTTTCTCGATAAAAAAAAATCACGAACTTATCTCTGAAAACTTTTTTTAACGAGTAAAAACCGTATTAAAATACATGCGATCATTCTAATTATTTTGACAAATAAAATTCTACAAGCAACATATTAGCATCACAGTGTTTTGGTTTTATAGTTCAATCAATAGATTTTTTGTAAATCGATCGAAACCACTCATTTCGCAGTATTCGGCCCGCAGTGACTGACGTAACAACCACTTTATAGTGCAAGTTGATTAGAACTTTATTCTAACAGAATTTCAAACGATGTTTGAACCACCACAAATAGAGTTTCTAATTTAGCTCCTAAAGTCCTCTAAACCTATTACGGATTTCTTGCCATATTCAAACACTTGAATTTAATATTGGAAAGAGTAATCGTGAAATTCTGAGCTGTGAGATGTATTTAGTACTGGCTTAAATTATGTCCGCAGCTTCGACCTCGTAAAGTTCGGTAACTGTCTCACATGATACTATCGGAATTAATGTAGGTATTTCATTAGTTAATCCAGGTTGAAACCTATCTATGTGCAAAACTTCATCCAAATCTGGTCCGTAGATTTTGCGTGAAAGAGCAAGAAACATCCATCCATCATCACACACTTTCGCAATTGTAATATTAGTAAGGTTTTTTTATTATTTGTTTGTTTTTTTTTTTTTTTTTTTAATTTAATTAAAGGGCTTTGTCGCACATCGCCGCATCTTTTGTTTGTTAATTTGATTAATAATAAGTGCCTTCCCTTGCCCTCTTTTCAACCGACTTCCAAAAAGAGGAGGTTCTCAATTCGTCTGTATTTTTCTCTTCTTCTTTCAGCAATGTATCAACAGCAAATAGCAACATTATCAACGAGCAACATAGGCTGTATTTTATTCCTGTACTCCCACGGAAATAGCAACTATGCAGGTGAAACTGCGTGACGTCCGCAAGTTTTAAATAAATTCACAGCTCAATACTCAATACGTTTATTGCATTCCACAATGTGAACTTAGGTGGTAGGTACATAAAGATACATACAATAGTTTTGGAGCATTGTGGGCCCTGTCGGGCATAACAACATAAAAATTAAAAATAAGAAGGAGGGCTATTATAAATATTTGTTCACAACTTCAATATTAATATTTTCTTTATATCTATGATTAATATACTCTTTCGTTTTGTGTAGACCAGGTAGGTGGGCTTATAATTAATTGTATCACATAATTTTTGCGACTTATATTATTATATTGAATTTATGCATCAATATTTATTTAATTTATACATGTATTATTATTATTTGTATTATAGATTATTATTGCGTTTTTCGGTATTATTATTTATTTATTAAAATTATCATTTAAATATTCATGTACTAGCTGAATAAGATTTCAATACAACAAGTCGTTCGAAATTTGTCTGGCTAGGTACCACCGTGTGAATATCGCCGGTATCCGACACCCGTCGGCGTGAATGCGAACTATCTTCGAATATTTGAAACGTACAATGTCAAGTATTTACCACAGCTACCGACAGTCTACTACCCCTTTTCTCGCCGCGATATGAAGAATGTTTTTACTTTATTAGACGTTTTACTTTTATAGCGTCAGAAATATGTTTTTGTCAAGTAAAACGCTACGCTAAAATAAAACGTCTTAATAAAATAGTAATATTATTTAGTGAACTTCTTTCGGCTGATATAATAATGATGCGAAAGTATGGGACTGGTTTTTGTTTTGATTGCAGTTCTGTAAGGACTGTTTTGGAATGTATAAGAATGTAATGGAGCAGAAATTATCCAATCAATAATTCAGAAATAGCATCCAAACTGATACTAGTATTGTTTAGCACAAGCATTATGTACATCAAACTAAATAACTTCATGCAAAAATTAACTGTTTTGTAGTTGAACTCGTTATAATGTACTCAAAATATTGTGTTGATGGATGGAATAAACAGTGTGGGGGTCGTGGAGGTGTATAAAGTAAAAAGCTTACCATAAAAACTTCCATGTAAAAAAAAAGTTGGAACTTTGACCCACAATATCTCCGTGACCACAAGGATCATAAGGCATGGTGTAAAGCAAAAAAAATTGCAATAACAAGGAGAAACAACTGCCTTTTAGCTTCTTTAAGATATTCTTTACACCCTTTAGATATGTATAAGAGTTCAAAGTGACATTCTGATAGGAAGGCAGGTAAGAAATTCTGATATTAGGATACTTTATCACTTTTCTTTAATTTAATAACTAATATTAAATGTGCTCTTCCAGATCTTTGTATTTTGCTTCATTCAGCGAATCTACAAATAATAATTCCAGAACCCCTATCTGAGTCACGTCATAAATAAACCTTCAAATGAGGTAAAATTACGAACTCCTGCTTTGCGCTGCTAAAATTAGACATTAACCGTTCCACCGGTTCAGTTAAATTGACGTCCATTACCCGGCGGAGGCTATTTTCATTTGGGGTCGTTGCACTGGTGGTCGGTCACGGGAAATGCAGTAAACGCGAACTGTCTCACGCGATGACTGGCATTACATCGTTGATATGCAGGTAGCTAAAGGTTTTTATTGTTTTTTAGCGTAGTGAATAGTTGTTTATTTATTTATTAATTAAAAAGAGAACCAACAGCTAAAATAAGTGAATAACAATTTGTATAAGCGACATCTGTGTCGCCTATTACAAATTCTCACGAGTAGACACAGAGATGATAGTAGAAAACTTAAGATCACCAAATAGCAAGCACGATAATAAAAGGAATATGAATAAGCAATAAACACCGAATACACTCACGCACTAGGTTAAGTATTGTTGACATGGGGAAAAATAAGATAAATACGATATGTTGCAGTTAATATAAATTTAGAGTAGTTTTTGACTGCCGGGGTTGCGGGCCCTGCCGGGGTTGCGGGCCCTGCCGGGGTTGCGGGCCTGTTCGAAAGAGATACCGCGGCCCCGGAACGTAAAAGGCGAGGAAGGAACATGGATGGTTTTTAGTCAGTAAGAGTCTGACACTCCCTCCCGCTCCGCCCAGAGTGGGGGGGGTCATTTGATGATTTCCCATCCTTAAAAAAAAAAAAAAAAAATAAGAGTAGTTTTTGAATGTGCGTCTTTAAGCTTATATTTTATTTAGGGAAAGGACGTTTAGCTTAACACGTCTAATCTGTGTGGTCACATAAACACAGGATATATCTCTTGGAGATATCTTCAAGTATTCATTGTTAAAAATGTTATAGGAACCAAAGAAAATTAGGTAGATCTTTGGCCACTTTAGCCTGGATTTTAGGTGGCTGCGGGGCTGTTCGAAAGAGATACCGCGGCCCCGGAACGTAAAGGGCGAGGAAGGAACATGGATGGTTTTTAGTCAGTAAAAGTCTGACACTCCCTCCCGCTCCGCCCAGAGTGGGATCGTTAGTTCTGATTTCAGCCACCACGTGCCAAAATATCCTTGTACAAATTAAAAGGCTTGATTTATTAATATAGGTAGTTTTATAAATAGCTCGTAATACTTTTACAAGCTTTAATGTATATTTGTTTTGTGAAACATGTTGGAAAGTCATTTGATGATTTCCCATCCAAAAAAAAAGAGGCTGGATTTTAGGTCTGATAACGATAGAAAATTACGGTATCCACTTAAATGGACCTTGTAGGATTTGTGATCGGTTGATGGCAATAAGCTTGCCACTATTACATCAAACTCAAACATAACTGGCGAAATATGGTTGTATTATTTGGTACAACTCTACCTAACCCTTCCGGGATTATAGGCGTGATGTTATGTTATATTGCCTTTGAGGTACGACGTCATGGTTGATTTTCAAAACGCCTCTCGCAAATAAATGCTACGTTCTGGAGTGGCGACCGCGAACCGAAAGACGATGCGTTGGAAGACCTCCCACTAGATCAGTGGCTCCCAACCGTAGTCGAGGTTCCTGCGGACCACAGGTTGGGAACCAGCGCACTAGATGTACCGATGACCTGGTGCGGGTATCAGTTGGATGCGAGTCGCAAGGGACCGGTCAATGTGACACTTGTGGGAGGCCTATGTCCAGCAGTGGACGTCATTCGGCTGAAATGATGATGATGATGAAATAATCGCTAAAATAGGTAATACCAACGAAGAGATGTTAGTAAAACAAAGCAAATGAATGAAAAATCACTGTAAATACGATGATGGGGAAAACGTACGTCACGTCGCCGCAAATTTGCCATTAGTTCATCATAATGTCTCATTTATTTTATAGCACGCCGTTGGTGCCGGCTGTCATTTTTAGATCTTTCAAGGTCCGGAAGCCTGACAATCAGTCTTACCAACTGGACTGGTATTGTATTGCCCAGTACTAACTGGGTTGTGGAGGTCAGATAGGCAGTCGCTCCATTTAAAATACTGGTATTCAGCTAAAAAGATTAGGCAGATAATGAAATTTTTAATATAACTCAGTCTATGGAGACATGATGTGAATACATTGAAGCCACATAAGATAAATCTCAAAGTTAACAGTCAAATAACAAAAGTATGTAAGAAATATTAATCTAATTGCTTTTAAACTTAACCCTAAACTTTATCCCTTTGGTATGGCTGGTGAGTAATAAAATAATAATAAAAATCGCTGAACACACAGCGCTATCTAGGGCCGCACTAAGCAAGGCTTGTGTTGTGGACACCAGATAATTAATAAACTACATATTACAGATCTTTTTTTTTGTAAACACATACTTAATATACGTGTAATATAATAAAGCAGAAGAGTTTGTTTGTTTGGTTGAACGCGCTAATCTTAGGAACTAGCGGCTCGAATTGAAAAATTATTTTTGTGTTAGATAGTCCATTTATCGAGGAAGGCTTTATGCTATATAACATTACGCTGCAATTATTAGGAGCGGAGCAGGAATGAAAAATGTTGCAAAAACGGGGATTTTTTTCCCTTTAGTTTTTCTCTCTTATGTGACGTAGACGAAGTTGCGTGGGTCAGCTAGTACTTAATATACGTATAAACATCCATGACTCGGAGTCTTATCAAGCGTATCGTATTACCCAGTACTAACAAGCTGGTGGAGGTCAGATAGGTAGTCGCTCCATGTGAAATCAGCTGATTGTCTGGTGACTCAATTGCATCCGAAAACAACAGTCACTCGGATTTTTTTTCAGGTTAAGCCAGGCTTGCCTAGCTTAGTCCTCGGATGGGTATCCAGCCATTTCATACCGAGTTTCCTCCACGCCTCTGTAGGTACGTTAAGCTGTTGGTCTCAGCTGTTAATTATAGATCTTTGACAGTAGTTACCCCCAAAGTCTGGCACCAGTCTTACCAAAAAAAGTATATCGTTTTACCCAGTAATTATGTATTACGGGTTACAGTCGTCAGATAGGAAGTAGCTCCATTTAAAATACTGCTAACTATTTACCTGCATCCGGTTAGACTGAAAAGCAACTCCAACGTAGTTCGGAGAAGGCTAGACAAATAGTGGGGGTCTCAATGTGTTCGACCTGATGATGTCCAGCCAGGGTCTTCTCAGGGCTTCGGATGGAACTAAGTTCACTTTAATAAAACACGGTAACTCACGACTTGTTCCATTGGTATATTTGCAGAAAGAGAAAGAATTTAGGTTATCGGTTATTGATGAATTTTTAAATGATAATTTTTTGGTATGAATTATTCTGACTTGTGATTTTACGATTTTTAATAACATTTTATCAAGGTTTTCTTTTTATGATTTTTAATTGTACTGGATTTTTTTATTATTTATATTATTGACTTTTAGTGTTTGTGATTTTTATTTTATTTTAATTGACGTTTTATAATTGTAATCTTTTATTTCAGTTGACATTTTATTTGTAATTTTAATTGAAATTTTAATTTTTCTATTCAAATTTGTATGTCAGAACGACAAAACATAGCAAGAGCATAGATCATTTATAAGATCTTTAATGTATATATTCTGATTCTGATTCGGGTCCTTATATACTAATCGGCGGAGAATCTTAATAGCGCGATCTAGAAAAATGTTCAACGCCATTTATCGAAGCATTGATTACTAATTTGTAAAACAGTGTGGACACACGCGGTTAAACACAATGATTTTCAACCTTTATTTTGTGTAAAATTCACATATGTATAATACAAGGTACACGAATCTCTTTAGGGATAACACATCGCCCCTGCTTCCTGCCTAGGATCGCATAACTCCTGAAATAAGAGGCTTACAAATATTCCCTCTCTGTATATTTTGCATTTACGTACGTACTTAAGGAGTGTTGCAGTTTCGAAGAAGATTAGTTTTACGTTCTAGTTTTAAGTTGAAGCATCCCGTGTGATTCTGGCTAAAAATTTCGCAATTGGTTTTTGAAACTGTTTTGTTTATTTATTCTTGGTAACTGTTTATAGTGTACGGAAGTAAAGACGAGAGGAAGTGCATCGGCTATCTTCGCCAATGTTCGGGTGACTTCGGCAAGCGCGGAGCGTGCCCTGCGACCTCTGTCTCATTACTCACGCTCGGACGTCATCGGAGACACATGCGTTTTCTAATTCAATCAAAATATATATTGTCCTGTATTGTTTCCAAGTGAATTAATAATATAGATTTATACCAAAAAGTTAATCCGATTTATTTTCTCTCCATTATAAACTTCCTTTTCAATAGGAACAGCGATAATGAAGATGTAGCGTTGGAAGGTCTCCCACTATATGGACCAATAGGCGGTAGTGAATGCGAGACGCACACACACTCGCCATATTAACTGGGGACCAGTCAATGTGGCCTATGTCCAGCAGATACTTGGGGAGGCCTATGCCCAGCAATGGACATATTTCGGCTGAAATTGATTATTGATAGGAAGAGGTTTGCAGATACTTCTCCTTATTCTCTTTTCTTATTATATTACTAGCTGACCCACGCAACTTCGTCTGCGTCACATAAGAGAGAAAAACGAAAGGAAAAAATATCCCCGTTTTTGCAACATTATTCATTCCTGCTCCGCTCCTAATGGTCGCAGCGTGATGTTTAATAGCTTATAGCCTTTCTCGATAAATGGACTATCCAACACAAAATCAATTTGAACCAGTAGTTCCTGAGATTATCGCGTTCAACCAAACAAACCAACGAACAAACAAACAAACACACTCTTGTGCTTTATAATATTAGTATAGATATGTTTTTTTAAAGAAATCATATGCGTTTATCTCACAACTTTCACAGATAAACATTAGTTAAATATAATTCTAGATATGAAAATGCACCAAAAATAATATATGTATACGTCGGAATATACTATAGGGTTGTCGTCCGTTTCATGAAGTTTTCTATTTTATCGTTAAATTAAAATCTTGACATTTTGCAAAAGTTTTAGGAGACGAGGTCGTCGTCTGCTGAATGTCTGTTTTCAAGCGTTTCTTGAATAAATGACGGACTGGTGTTTTGTTTGTTTTGTCTTTCCACTTTAGTCTGAAAATAATATGATTATTTTGTTTATGTAGGTATACACATAAAGCATGTAAGCAAATAAAATTGCTTTATTCATTCAATTAAAAATGAGATTATTTTGACCTGTATAACACTGATTCGTTTAGTCACCAAAAGAAAGGCAAAAGCTTTTAGCGCAAGCGCAGCTATTCGCTACGCCGTAGCCATTCACTACGCCGTAGCCACCAGAGTCGAGCTACGGCGTAGCAAACATCCTTAGTCGTAAGTTCTCTTTCACGGCTGTCGTATATACTGTTGTTAACTCAGATCGTTCTGAGAATCAGAGATCGGAAAAGCGGCCCCATATTAGATGTTGTTCATATATATGATACGAATAGCTGACCCGCACAACTTCGTCTGCGACACACTGCAGCGGTTAAGGTAGTTCCCTTTACTGCCCCGCTGAAAGTTATTGTTTTGCAATTTCTTTTTGAGTACTTATAACCTGGGTTGGTCTGGAAGGACTTTTTGATCAGTGTCGGAAAGAAGATCGATTGATCGATAAAAATCAACTTTCAAAAAAATTGAGAAATGTCCAGCAGTTTTCACGTGATGCGCGGTCAAACAAACAAACATTTTAAAAATGGTTTTAATATGTTCAGTTACTTATTTTAAGTCACCCTGGTCGGTTTTTTTTTATCTTCAATGTACAGATTTTTTGGTCTGTTTGATTGTATTATATGTAGAGATGATTTTCGTTGAACAAAATTATTACTCAGTATTGTTAATTCAATTCATTTGCCACAAGATATATCACTTTCCCTAGTGCATAATTGCTCTATATGTGTCCTCCTGCAGTGTCCATTGAGTATTAATCATTTATTCTTCTTAAACTCAGAGAAATGGGTCCCTTGACTATTGCATGAGTTCATACTTTCCACATTTCCATGCTTCACTATGAATCGTGCTGTTGCTGTGTTAATAAATTATCCTAATTATTATGATAAACTCATCGAGATGTTTTTACGAAAATCGGATGAATTTAGATTACATTGTAAAGGGTTTTAATTCATAATTCTGTTTTTATTGCTCACACGTTTTGATGATTAAATTTAATACGTAAGCACTAAAATGGAATTATGTTATACTTAGATAGTTATTAAGTTATTTACATAAACATTTTCAAACTTTTAAAATGCTTAATGTATAAGCTATGCTATGTTTAAGCTTTAAAGTTTGGAGGAGAACTAGTAATCAAACAAAATACTTAAAACTTACCTATTTAAAGGTTTTTTGGTAAAAAAATAACGTAGGTATTTCACAAGTAATTTTAATTATTGTTATAACAAGCTTCATCACCTGCCTAGCCTTTTTCCAACTACATACTTTATTTTGGGGTCGGTTTTCAGTGTAACCGAATGAACACTGAGTTCCACAACCCAGTCAGTACTGGGTAAAACACTCTAAATGAGACTGGCTGTCAGACTTTCGGACCTTTTGTTTGCGGCCAGCTGGGTTACCACAATCTCTAAATGCGATTCAATTCAGGTCCTAAACTGAGTCGCAAGCTGTCAGTTCCATAGAAAAACTGTCAGAAAATGACAGCTCAAACCTAAATTGAATCGCATTTGGACGTTGTGGTAACCCCGCAGGAGGCAGACTTTCGGATCTACGATTATATTACGATTGTCAAATATCTACAAATGACAGCCAGGACCAACGTCTTAACGTGCTTTCCGAGGCGCAGCGTACCTTCACCAGATTGACAGAGTGACTGTTATTATTTTAAATACGGTTTAAGACATTTATATCTCAAAAAGAATACAATTCACTTAATAAGAGAAATACAAGGTAATCTTAAAACTAAATAAAAGAATTACTTATGAAGAAGAACGTAGGTAGGTACTCGTAAATAAATAAGTTGAGTAATAGACAAGTTACTATTACATATCGATTCTTGAAGGCAAGTCAATAGCAATTACATATTAAACTATTTATATTGGCTGTAATGTTTCGGAAATACATATTACATATCCTAGTTAATTTTATATTTAGCAAATTAGTAAATAATGACAATTGATGTAGATACATATTAAATTGGTATAGTAGATTAAATTTAAATTTAAAACCTAGAGAAATCTTGTAAGATGTGGTGCTTTATGGTTTTTTCATATCATTAATATAAATCATCTTTTAAAGCTTATAGCTAAATTTATAAGCTTAGATTAGACTTCACGACTTGATAAAGCCTTACCTGGTTTCCTACCCAATCACATCAGTTAATCTAGCTGAAAGGCGTGTAACAATTCACTTTGCGGTTTTACGAGTACAAGGGCCCCGGCCTAATATAGTAGACCAAATGTCAACACGTTGTATATTACGTTCTAAGATCCAATCTCACACACACACTACACTACACTAGCCTTAAAGTGTTTATTGGCGACCCAAACCTGCTTCAGAACATCAATCTGCCTAGTTTTTCGCCAACTACGTTGAGGTCGGCTTCCGTTCTAACCGGATGCAGTCGAATACCAGTATTCTACATCGAGGTATTGCCTATCTGACTTCCACAACCTAGTCAGTACTGGGTAATACGATACCCCTTGGTGAGACTGTTTGTCAGACTTTCGGACCACTGGTACCTGTAAGGATTGTCAAAGACCTATAAATGAGAGCCAAGACCAACGGGTCTCAACGTTCTTTCGGAGGCACAGAGTCCATGGTCCGGAGCGAGACGGAATGGGAAGCCGTCACCTCCTTCTGCGAAGCAGTCATGCTAGCGAAGGAGGTGGCGGAACGAGAGAGGGAGAGATCCTCTCTTCCCGGCCGCCGCGGGAGAAGCACCGTGCGTCGGGGGCCACGTGGTGGCTACCGGCCACCGTAGATGCGGGCCTGTGGACGGTTGGCTATGGGCTAGCTAGCTGTCCGTCCGTCTAACGACGACGACAGGCCGTGTCGACGGCGCGTTCGTGTTCCACGCGCGCCTCAAAGAGATGTCAGCATAAGGGGAGGGGTCCGCAAGGGCCGAAGCCTGCCGGGGCTGCGGGCCTGTTCGAAAGAGATACCGCGGCCCCGGAACATAAAGGGCGAGGAAGGAACATGGATGGGTTTTAGTCAGTAAGAGTCTGACACTCCCTCCCGCTCCGCCCAGAGTGGGGGAAGTCATTTGATGATTTCCCAACCTAAAAAACAAAAAAAAAAGGTATGTAATGGGTGGTCACCAATCCACGAACCAACCTAGGCAAGCGTGCTTAACCTGAAGATCGACAGAGCGGCTGTTTTTATTTAACCACGAACTCCTCAAACATCAGTTCACTGCTGGACGTAAATCTCAAAAGAACTGGTCATCCGGTCCAGACTCGGTCACTCTTTTATGTTCAAATGGACCCGGGGGTCTCGCCTGTTTATTATTTATTTATTTTACATATAGTCTCAATACATGTATTGGTACTCACATTCGCTAAAACAGCACTGCTTAATCACTACTAAACCATAACTAACATAGATTATAAGTAAAAAATTTTACATGAAAAAATATTTTAAATAAATAAATATATAAAGTTCATCAATTAAAAAAAAAACAAAATATCGTTGGACATTAACAAACAACGCCACCTAGTACCACACTAAGCAAAGCTTGTGTCGTGGACACTAGATAGTTGATATATACTTTTTTGTTTGTAAATACATACTTCATATACATATAAACATCCATGACTCGGAAACAAATGTCCGTGCTCATCACACAAACATTTGCTCCTACCGGGATTCGAACCCAGGACCCTAAGAACGTCAGGCAGCGTCACTACCACTACGCCGTTAACATCCACCAGTAAGTATCACGTACTGTTTTAAATAGTACTGTTTTAGTACTGAGTTACTTGCTGTTTTGCTATTGGGGCGCTAATTAGAACCGGTTTTAGTCAACGTACCCTATACAGGTTGCTTCTATTTTTTTAGTGTTTTGTGGGATTTTTTTCCATGGTCTTAGTTGTTTAAGCAGTTGTTATAGTATTTTTCATATATTTTTTTCTGTTTGGGATCAGTTTACTAAAGATCCGTATCTGATATATTGCTGGTTATTGTAACTCTGTGTCATCCCACCGCTGGCCAAAAGCCTCTCTTCATGACAAACAATTCTTTCATCCATCTATTTGTAGACAAAGGCGACCAGTTTGTACCAAATTCAAACGAACGTGTATTTACCTTTACCTTATATTACGTACCAAAAGTTGGGATTATTTGACGCACCGCCCGCGGCGAACTGGCGATCCTACATGTATTCCAAAAACTTGTTACATATACACGTATATTAATTGCGTGTAATGTATTATTTTTATTTGTAGTAACGTTCCTCCGATCACTTTTGAGCGACGGTTTTTGATTTTCACTGAATAAATATTATGTCTTCCGACACATTTTTATGTAGTGAGATTATTTAACAAAGAAAGGCGAAATATTAAATACTAGCTGACCCACGCAACTTCGTCTGCGTCACATAAGGGAGAAAAACGAAATGTTAAAAAAAAATCTCGGTTTTGCAACATTTTTCATTACTGCTCCGCTCTTAATATTTGTAGCGTGATGTTATTAAGCCTAAAGCCTTTCTCAATAAATGGACTATTCAACAAAAACATTTTTTTTTCAATTTGAACACGTAGTTCCTGAGATTAGCGCGTACAACCAAACAAATAAACTCTTCTCTTATTATATTACTAGCTGACCCACGCAACTTCGTCTGCGTCACATTAGAGAGAAAAACGAAAGGAAAAAAAATCCTCGTTTTTGCAACATTTTTCATTCCTGGTCCGCTCCTAATAGTCGTAGCGTGATGTTATATAGCCTATAGCCTTCCTCGATAAATGGACTATCCAACACAAAAATATTTTTTCAATTCGAATCAGAAGTTCCTGAGATTAGCGCGTTCAACCAAACAAACAAACAAACACTTCTGCTTCATAATATGAAGTATAGATAAGTATAGATAACGATTCTTTTAACAAGTCTTTTGGGACTACCAATAGAAGTGAAAACTAAGTAACCTATATCTGCTACGGGTTGTGCCCCGCGCACGCCTAAGTGGTGCTACGCCGTAGCGGCTACGAGTGCTACGCAGCGTTAGGTGCCAGCTACGCAAGTTCTATAATAAATGTTCACCCAAAAAGTGCTCGAAGCACCTCTAGAAGTTTTCATTTAAAAAAAAACGATAAAAATGTCAAACAAGTCCTTCCACGTGTAAAATTACAAGCTTGTGACCCAATAAACAGAAAAATAATGTCAACAGTACATTTCCACGAATACTGTCAACACTAATCTCCTCCTCTCCTCCCCGTTGCCCTCGAGGCGTACCACCGATGACTTATATGCTATAAGTTTCCGTCAAAACTTTCCTTTGTTTGTCTTCCTTTTCTTGTTGGCAGTTTTATCGGTTTCGATAATTGGCTTTTAGTGTTATTTGTCAGTTTCTGTTATTCTTTTCTAGTAATCGGACAGAAATATAGGCTGACAGATAGAGAAAGATTTTTGTGACTTTCTTCATCATTAAATTATAATAAAGAGGACAGATTTATATGTTTGCAACGAATAAACTCAAAAACTACTGGACCGATTTCAAAAATTCTTTCACCAATAGAATACATTATCTCTAAGTAATATAGGCTATAGAGAGTGTAAAAACCTAGCAACGAAGCCACAAACTATTAAAATATACCCACCTTGTCCATATTTTTCAAAAACAAATTCTCTGATAAACATCGTAAAGAAATAGTTTCAATACTTTAAGTTAACATTCACTATAAAAATATTCTACTTGATCAACATTTTCGCTTCGTGCCCCGAAACTTTTTCAATGAATTGCGAACGATTACAAATTCCTTTAGAGAAGCATTTTGTTAATAAACTCGTATTGTAAAGCAATTTAAAAAAACAGCTAACTGTTTTTTTATTATGCTTTCGATCATTGCTTTACTACACTAGGTAGGGCTCGTTTTAATTTGTGGGATTTTCAAATTCCGGTGCATCTTTTAAAAAACTTGGCAAATCTTCTGGAATTGGGGTCAAATTAACTTAGCTTTTGAAACTTTTAGCCCAAATAATTATTTAGAAAAAAAATATTATTTATGTATTATGACTTTGACATTCTTAGCAACATGGACGTCGGATGTGTTTTTAATAATTTACGGGTTAAGATACTATTCAAAGTAAGTTAGGAAATCAAATTCTCAATCCAAGGGGTTTAATTTTTTTTTCTATAAAATCTATCATTTTGATAATAACAGTAATGGGCTTAGTGTGCCACTTCAGTTCTCATCAGCGCCCTTTAAGACTACTTAAACCACCCGTGTATTCAAATTACAACTTTCATTTCTATTAACATAGGGTGTCAATTTGGTTTTCTGGCGCTACATAGAAGAAACACTTTTCTTCCTTAAAACTCCAAACGACTCTCTAAGTAGAAACAAAACTTTGCTCCCGAGAGATCTAGTTGCTACTTGAAGAAGTTAGCACCTCCCTGTAAATAAGGACACACGGGCTATAAGCCAAGGTATCTTGAGAATTACTTTTACACCCAACTTACCCACATATCTGCTTACAATTTTCAAGGATCCCGTGTAAAGCATCTGTCTAACCGTTGACGAGAAAGCGAGTAGCTACCGAATATTTTAAAGCAATAAGTTTAAAAAAAAAAACGAAAAAGGTTAACGTACAAATATAATTCAAATATGGGCTTTAAGTATTTCTCTTTAGATATACTTTACATTCGCATTGACAGCGGTAAGCCCGCTGATAGCGAGCTGTCTGCTAATTTATGTTGCCAATGTAAAGTATATCTAAATAGCAACACATAAAGCTTATGTTCGAATAATATTCTATTTGTTGGGTGGGAGCAGAGTCGTTTATGTGGGCTACACCTTTTAGGTCCATGTTCACCAAAAAGATAACAGTCTGATTATCTAAAAACAGCTGTCACTGTGACATGTTCCCATACAAAAGTGTGTTTTAAACAGCTGTTTTTAGATAATCAGAATGTCATATTTTTGGTGAACATGAACCTTAGTTACTTGGGTCTACTAGCTTATCGCTAACCGTCAACATAGGGGCAGGTGCCTTATATCTCCAAGCTACCTATGTAAGAGGAGCAAACATGTGTGTGTAACCGTTCTCTCTTTAACATTTAAAACCCAGCAGCCTCTCGAACTTTTCAGCGGCGTTCGGTACGGAATCGATAAAGCGCTTTAAAAATGCAAGTCCCGTATTTTTATATCCCGCTCCTGTTAAATATTAAACTGGCCAGCACTATTGGAGTGGTATGACCGTATGAACCAATTTTGTGAATACAATACAGTACTGTATCTATGAGTGCTATCACACTTTTTATTGTGTTTGAGTATTTTTAGACACTGTAAAACGAGAAGAATTGTGATATTTATTTTGAGCACACCCTAAAGAAATAATTAAACTTGTTTAGGCAGACTTTTTTGTATGGCCACAAAATTAAAAAAATATACATGCTCGAGAAAGCTTGATTATTAACTTTAGGGAGTGCTCAACATAACAAATATCACAATATGTCTTGTATTTAAGTGTTTATTTATTTATTTATTTAAACTTCATGTACAAGAGTGGTACATAGGCGGACTTAATGCCACAAGGCATTCTCTACCAGTTAATCTTGGGGTCAAATGAGACAGTATTGTGCGTGATAGAGTGCAATAAAAATAAAAATATCATTTCAAGTGTTCGACTCTTAAAACACTCAAATACAAGAACAAATGTGATGGACCTCTTAACATCACATTTTTGAACATGATTGTTTGAAATTCGATCGTTTTGACTCGTGTTAGTATTTCATTGTCACTAGCCCCATTAACAGTACCATGATGGAACTGATATTGGTTAAGCATTCACTAACGTTGGGTTATGTTGGGGACACGTTCGTGGGTGAAAAACCCTTTGGATGAAAAGTTAATGGTTTAAAGATAAAAATAAAATAACTATCGCTAGACATTAACACACAGCGCCACCTAGTGCCACACTAAGCAAGGCTTGTGTCGTGGACACTAAATAGTTGATATATTACATGTATACTTTTTTTGTTTGTAAATACATACTTATTATATATTTAAACATCCATGACTCGGAGACAAATGTCCATGCTCATCACACAAACATTACCGAGTTAAGGATTTTTAATGTTCATATCTATATTAAGTATGTATTTACAAACAAAAACTGGGCAAAAAAGTATAGAATATGTAGTATGTCAACTTTTTTGAAAAACCAGTTTTTGTTGTAAGATTTTAACTTTAAACACCTTCACGACCCTCTTACTATTCAATCCGTCCATCAACACAATGTTTTGAATGTGTGTTACATTGAGTTTGAAGGCGCGAATGGCGGGCCTCTGGGCGCATGGAAGGTGCTGAGCAATCGGGGTGATAGTTGATTAGAGAGCAGGAATAAAAACTCGGAGTTAGTTGTAAACTATATACATAATTTATAAAGAAAGAAAGAAAGAAAAAGCATTTATTAGCCCACACAGGACAAACACATCAAAATTAACAGTATAAACATTACACAGAAAAAAAAAGCAAATATAAATTAAAAAATTAAAAGAAATGGAACTCGTCCTGTACGAGGCCAAAAGGCTCCCATCTCAGCATGGTGCTGTAACATTAAAAAAAACGTCACAGCGCTGGTATTTATGTACAATTTATATTCTTTACAATGACGTTGGAAACTATTTTCATCACACAAAATTATGAAAAACATATTATAACACGCCATGATCAAATTATAGTAAAAAAATGACACACACAATGACAGGTCAATAAAATAGAGTGCCGCAGCACGGCCAGCGACATACAAACGCCGCCTCTTTGGTCGCGGCCTCTGCGTTCATAGTAGTGAGTTAGGCAGTGCAAGTTGTACCAAAAAACAAAATATTTCACCCCAAAAAAAAGTCGTTTCACAGCAATAATCTTTGCGTAAAGTTACTTAGTTTGATTTACAGAAAGCTTGGTTGACAGCTTTGTGATGAGGTTGCTTACACCCTGCATAAATACTACTAGAGTACTTATGTGTAAAGAAAGAAAAGAAAGAAAGAAAAAATGTTTATTAAATAAACATTTTTTCTTTCTTTCTTTTTTAAATTTGACGTCAGTACATTAAGCACACACACAATCATTTCAGCAGCGCAGCATCTACAGCGGGTCCATAGGCTATTGGAACTGATTTGACTGGACCTTTGGTACCTCCTTAAACAAATGAAACGTATAACACACTTACTGTTATTGACTTGTAATTTTTTTATTTTTTATAAATACCTACCTTTTGTTATTCTAATTGACATAATATTACTGTTATTCTAATTGGCATGCTGATCATTTTGAAATTATTTTAATTTTTTGACAATGTTGACATTTTTTTTATTTTTTTTTATTGTATGCTATTCCAATGACATGCCACTTATTTTAAATTATAATTTTATTGTAAACCAATTATTTGCATGCCTATGAGACGGCAAAATGTGGAGAACTCTATTCTAAAAGAACACCTATGTACCTATAACCCATGTTAGCAAAGATTAAATGATTTGATGATTTTGATTTGATTTGAACATACACGAAAACTTCCAAAATGTCCGTAATCTGAACATGACGTCACCACCACAGGTGTACTCGCCGAACTCAAGATTGCTTTTATTTTGCATGCAAATTGCCCGGTACCCCTCATTAAATATCTACGTCATTCCAACTTGATAGTGTTAATAAAACAAGCAGACTGCCCGAGCTGTGTTGCTCAATGTTTGGACGATGTGTTGTGGGTTGTGGTGGAGAAGAATAGAAGTTATTGTTTTTAATTTTCGCATGTCGTGGTGGTTATTTTAGTTAATTAAACTTGAAAAAAGAACTTACATCGGTCCAGCATAGGGAATATGGAAAAAACACCAAACTCTTTGTATTGGCACATAAAAACATTGTGATACAATTGTTTCTAAAACCGCACTTTTTTTTTTTGAGTAGCATCCTTCTGGTGAATCGGAACGCATAATCAAAACGCGTTATTCTCGATAACGCCGGTAGTGACGTCAAAGTCTACGTGTGAAAAAAACACTACCATTTGAAAATTACTTAAAGTTTCACAAATGATTTTATAACAATATCGATATTGCAAGTTAGAAAGCAATACAATTAGTAAAATTACTATAAAAGTTAGATGTAAGCATGGCAGATTGAGGTTAATGATGTCACATCATGGACGCGATAGTCACAGACGTTTAAACTGTCGTAGAAAAGTAGTTAAATATTGGGAAAAGGAGTTTAATATTGTTTAATATTGTTATTGAGACAAAGCAGCAGTAGTTGACTTAACTTTTTATACTTTTCTAGGGTTAATAATACTCTATTTTATGGTTATAGTGAAGCAAAACTAACAAGCGTATTCCTTTAATTGACGGAAATATCGATGAACATACATAATATATATATATATATATAATTATATAAATACAGCCGAACAAAGTCCACCTTCTTTTTTGAAGTCGGTTTAGTAAAGTCTATGCCTAGGTTCGGAGCCAAGAGCAGTCGAGGCATTTACCTCTTATCTAGGAAACTGCGCTACACTACTGTTAAGAGCCCTCTTACTGTCCACTAGCGCCGCCAATCGAAAAAATGTCATAACTCGTAAATAGAATCAAAAATACAAAATGTGGTCTATTATTACTGTAGAAAAGGCAATAACGTAATTTTATAACACATTGTCACCACTTGAAATATAGCTGTTTAGCTAAATCGTGCATTTGTAACAAAAACGGCCGTTTATGTTTTGAATGCACGATTTAGCTAAACAGCTATATTTCAAGTGTTGATAAGGTGTTATAAAATTACGTTATTGCCTTTTCTACAGTAATAATAGACCACATTTTGTATTTTTGATTCTATTTACGAGTTATGACATTTTTTCGATTGGCGGCGCTAGTGGACTGTAAGAGGGCTCTTAATCCTTTGTTAAAAACGTTTAACAATTCCAGATAATTAAATAATTAAATAAAAAGCCTTAATTCATTGACCAAAACACAGAACCTTTTAAAATTATGTAAATATAATTTAAAAAAAAACTAATAAAAAGAAGTAAAAATTAAAATTAAAAACTAGTGGCTAAAGAAATAGAAATAAAGAATAAAAAAAACTACTTAATTCTAGACGGGCTAAATAATGTGACACAACGTGAAAAGTCTACTTCAAATAAAATATATGGTGATAAATACTTTCAAATTTAATTTGCCACGAGAACTTTATAAAGTGATAAAAGGTACAACACATTTGAAACAAAAATAAGTAACATCTGAAACAGCTGCTAATTTAAATCCTTGACATTTTAATGTATCTTCAATCTCTAAACTGATTGGAAACTAATTTTATTTTATTTTGTTAGCTGCGTAAATGAAAACTTATTTCAGTTGAACTAAAACTTTCCAATGGTAAGTAAGCCTTTAATAGGATTTCTTAAAAGTACTTTAAAATGTATTTTATCAATTAAATTTCATATTCTTGTTTAAATATCCAATTAGTTAAAAGCATTAAAGTATTCGAATGGTTTTAATAAATTAAATTTACGAGTACCATTATTCTTGTTTTTACTTATTAATAAAGTCAATTATGTGGCGGTTTTGTCCGATTGGAAAGTCTGCGCGGCTATTTTTTTTATTTTAAGAAACTGGAACTTAAAGAAACTTACTACTTACTTACTTCTATAAGATCTTGTAAAACACATGTGATATGCAATAAATAATTGAATTGAATTAAACTCGAGGCGACTCTGATTCAAGCCTCCAAGATAAGTTTAAATCTCTTTTCTGTCCTACTCTTAAATATTTATTACTATAAATATAGTACATACATGAAAAACTTAAACGATCACAAACTAGAACAACATCCTTCCTATTTAAACTTAGTGTAATACCTAAACACGGAAACATAAAACAGGCTCGCAACACAAACAGGGCGGAAACTGAACATCGACTAATTAAAAGTAAACAGAGCACCGTTAAAGCTAAACTGATACAGACAGACTTGGACCACTTTACATTTGTGTGTTAAGATAACTCTTTCTATTAAAAAAAATAAACTTGCGGTGTGCGGAGAAGTGAAAACTAAGTAATCTATATCTGCTACGGGTTGTGCCCCGCGCACGCCTATGTGGTGCTACGCCGTAGCGGATCGGCTACGAGTGCTACGAAGCGTTACATGACGTGAGTTCCATAAAAAGTGCTGAACGCGCTCAAAGAAGTTTTCATTGTAAAAATAACGTTTGAAACTAGCTGCAGGCCGTTTTCACTCTTCACGCAGTGTCCTGCTTGGGCGACGAATACGACGCGATATGACACGATGCAATGCGACGCGATGCTACACGCGACAAATGTCTTACGTGATTTTGGTCATTACTTCTCGAATCATGGAGAAGTGCAGTGCGATTTTGCTTGAAAGTTCATATTTTAAGCACAGACTTTTATAAAAAATATCGTAAAATACGAAAAGAATGAACTCAATCAAATGAAAAAAAAAAAAACATTCTTCTGAATCAACCAGTTCGTGGTGTCGCGTCTAGTCGCCCTCAAAATAAGTACGCGTTATGTCGCGTTTCTCCGCAGACTGCCATATAGGCCGCAAGCAGGGAATGCCGTTGAGTTGATCGCGTTCGTCGCGTTCACAGCGTCGCGTCGCGTCGTATTCGTCGCTCACGCAGGACACCCCGCCATTGGAAAGCCCGATTCTCAGTTCGGAAAAAAGTGTTATTGAGTTTTTCAATTAAGAGCTTCATAGACTGCCTCGTTGGTGTAGTGGTCGCAAGCGCGACTGCTGAGTACGAGGTCCTGGGTTCGATTCCCGGGTATAACAAAGTGTTTTTGGGATGTCTTATCAGGATTTTGTTAGTAACTGCCACGTAATTTGAGTTTATGCCGATAGCTAAGGCTTGCCCCTTATTATATTTATCTAAAATATTAGTTGGGCTTAGTGAGTTTACTGGTTCTCTATCGTATTACCTAACTTTTTAATCCATAATCTAAAATTACATAATTGTTTTTGTCATAATCATCATTCGTCCGAATGATAATTTACCCGAACTTTAAATCACATAATATCATATGCCATAAAGTTGAAACGCCTAAATATAATAAGCCCTACATCCGTTTGTCATAAGTATTACAATCAATAATATACAAAAGACATAAAATCGTTTTCAATAAAAGTCATAAGTCCTAATCTAAGTAAATATTTAATCGTATGTAGGCGTTGACCTGCAATGCAAGCAAGCATGCGGCATGCATGTAGCAAGCATGCGGCAAGCATACAGCAAGCAAGCAAGCATGTAGCAAGCAAGCATGCAATGCAAGCAAGCATGCAGCAAGCATGCAACACGCATGTAATTCAAGCAAGGATGCAACACGCATGTAATTCAAGCAACCATGCAGCAAACATGCAGCACGCATGTAGCAAGCATGCGGCAAGCATACAGCAAGCAAGCAAGCATGCAGCAAGCAAGCATGCAACAGGCAAACATGCAGCAAGCAAGCATGCAAGCAAGCGTGCAGTATGCAGGCATACTGTATGCAAGCAAGCATGTAGCATGCAAACGAGCAAGCATCATGCAGCAGGCATAGTTTCTGTCACGGCTCCGGTGCTGCGGGGCTCCGGCGGCCTCACGCGAGCTTATCGTCGCAGATGGGTTTAACGCTCACCACCGCAGCTTCGGCTTGCCGGCTTCGCCGGCCAGCTTCAGCCGCGGCGGGGAGTTACAACCACCTGCTCCCTAACTCGCGGCCCGCCTGGCCCCTCCGCGCCTACGCGATTTTAAATAACACTCTTGGGGTAGGGCAGACAAGACTGCGTGGAATCGGATTTACAGCACTTCGTTTCTGTCACTAAAACCTAACTCTTAGGGATTTTTTTAGCGACTAACAATTTATAAATGACCATTCACATAATGTGTATGATTACACATTATGTGAAACAATACTTAGGACATACGACTTTATGTCATGTAAAATTAGGAGATTCAATTATTATAGTATTAGATATTATGACTAAATAGTATTAGAAGTAAAGTAAGTTATGTAAAACATAATTTCGGTGTTTTGAACATTATGGTTACTGAAGTTTATAGCAAACGTGTTATGGATAATGATTTTCGGACAAAAAATTTTAGGAGAATCAAGGGAGTACCGAGTTTACTACATATTAGGTGTGCTTCTGCCTAACCTTCCGGGCATTTCAAGCGTAATCTCATGTTTTGGAAACACAAAACAAGTCCGCAACACAAACAGAGCTGGAAGTGAACATCGGGTAATTAAAAGTAAACAGGTATAACTAAACTGATTCAGACTTGGTCCTCTTTGCACTTGATAAGTAGACAAACTGTTCCTCCCCCCCCCCCAGCCAGCTCCCCCATTAAATATTCGCAACGGTTCGTTCCCACAAGAACTAATGGAAATATATCATTGTCAGCATGACTCTGACCTCCTGGTAGTTTGTGAGACTTAAATTGTTTCTCATCTCCTACTAGTCCTTGCCAATTTCATACAACGCTAACTTCGAGTGTAAACTCGCACAGTGACCTGAGGCTATTCGCCAATAAAGGGTGATAAGAACCTCTGCTTGTGCGATGTTGGAATTTGACGTATTTAGCTATTGAGTTCATCATCTTTGTCATAGATAACGCTGTAGTATTTTTTGTTTCATGTTGCTATATAACTCTTTGTATAGTGCCGCTACACCACTATGGTCTATGATCTTGTACCATCTTAAATCGTAGGACTAGATACTACCATTAGCTCTATAATATAACTAGCTGACCCACGCAACTTCGTCTGCGTCACATAAGAGAGAAAACGAAAGAATAAAAAATCCCCGTTTTTGCAACATTTTTCGTTCCTGCTCGGCTCTTAATAATCGTAGCGTGATGTTATATAGCCTAAAGCCTTCCTCGATAAATGAACTATCCAACACAAAAATAATTTTTCAATTCGAGCCGGTAGTTCTTGAGATTAGCGCGTTCAACCAAACAAACAAACGTTTCTGCTTTATCTTATCTTATCTTAATATATATATAAATCTCGTGTCACAATGTTTGTCCTCAATGGACTCCTAAACCACTTAACCGATTATAATAAAATTCGCACACCATGTGCAGTTCGATCCAACTTGAGAGATAGGATAGTTTAAATTTAAAATTATGAGACGCAGACGAAGTTGCGCGAGTCAGCTAGTCATATTATATATAAAGGGTGTAAAACACCTCTTCACGAAGCCGACAGCCGAAACCGAAGACACTGGTTCTCCCCATCATTGCGGTAATTTTTTTGTTCTACTCTATACCTGGGAACCTTCTAGTTACGGAGATATGGGGGTCAAAATGATCGCAATGACGGGGGAACAAGTGCCTTTCGGCTTCGTGAAGAGGTGTTTTACACCCTTTATATATATATATATATAGAGCATAGATAGAGCTGTTTAGTAGAACTAGTGGGAACGAAACCTCACAATGCTGTGAACTGTGAACCAACACTAATTGGAGCACGGCAAATACATAACTGGAAATGACTCCCGTATTTCCCAACCGCGTTTGATGACGACCCAATCAACTAGGCGTTCTAGTTAGCATTAGTTCCGTGGGAATATTTGGTAATCAGCGCAGAGCAAATCCTTTAACGAGCTTCCTAGGGTTGGACTCATTAGTTACCTCCCTTTTCAATGCGAAGCCGACGTAAGCGCAAAGGGTGGGTTTAGGTATTTTGATACAGGGAGGCTTATGGCTTTGTAACAGTAGGTAGGTATGTAATTTACATTTTAGAATTATGTTCGGAAAATACAAGAAAGCGGGGTTGGGTTTAAAATCTTTCAGGGTGTTTCCTGAAAGATTTTCTTCATGGCGTCTACCCTACCCCTACCTAGATAAAAAACGTGTTTATTCGTTCTTTTTATGATTGTCAATGGCCATCTAAATTGTTTTGATCCAGAACTGAGCCACGAGTTAGGATGGGAAATCATCAAATGACTTCTCCCACTCTGGGCGGGGCGGGAGGGAGTGTCAGACTTTAACTGACTAAAACTCATCCATGTTCCTTCCTCGCCCTTTATGTTCCGGGGCCACGGTATCTCTTTCGAATAGGCCCGCAACCCCGGCAACTAGTTTAGCGCCTTCAGTAGCCTCAATCAGTATATGACATTATCGATAAATAATGTTCTGATGTGTTATTTAGCTGTGGAAAAATCATCGGTTTTAAGGAATAAACGTCGACTTTTTCATTTATTTATTTTATTTATTCATGAACACACAACACAGTGGTGGCGGCCCCGACTTACGAACAGTAAGTCGTGGGTTCTAACCCAGACAGGCGCATTACTTTGTGTAATTTATTTAATCACCGCTGCTCTCACAACGGTGAAGGAAAACATCGTGAGGAAACCGGCATGTCCAAGAACCAAAAATTCGAAGACATGTGACATCTACCAATCCGAACTGGGCCCGCGTGGTAGATTATAGCCCATTCCCTCTCATTGAGAGGAGGCCGTGACCCAGCAGTGGGAACATTATAGGCTGATGATGATGATGATGATGATGATGAACACACAAAATACTTCACAGGACATTACATTCAGATAGAAGAACACAAAGGTACTGCTTATTCCATAAGAAATCTCTTCCAACCGACCTGCGAGACGAAACTTGGATTAGACATGCAGACAATAATATTATAATTCTAAAATTATCACAACATGTTTACCATCGTATATTGGCAACACCTCTTTGAAAGGTATCTATCTATTAAAATATCAGATACGTTACCCAATTAATTCAAGGCGTTTGCCTATGTCTGGCAAATATTTACTAATCACCGCGTAACCAGCCAGCCCTTTGACTATAGTTTCCTGAAGACTCATTAGTGTGTTTCTAAGTTTGTATCAAGTCTTCCTCGGCAGTACTGCGGTTCACTTAGTAACGAGACTTCTGAGTTAGTTTTAGATCTAGCTTTCTTGTTCGTTTGTAGATGTCTCTGGATCACTATCCAGAACAACAAAAAACAAACACTTTTGGTTCTTATTCGTATAACGTGACAACGACTTGAATATATTCAGACTAGCTGACCCACACAACTTCGTCTGCGTCACATAAAAATAACTTCAGAAAAAACGCTTCAGAAGTCGGTGACCTTTTTTTGATTGATTTAGTTTTTTTGTCACCGACTTCTGAAGCGTTTTTTCTGAAGTTATTTTTCACTTTTTTGTTTTCTCTGAAGTCGGTTTTATTTTTTGTAAAAAACTTTTTATTTTTCACTTTTTAGTGGTTCACACGTGCTTACCCCTTCACAGCGTACCGGCGTGATTTTAGGTTATGAACTGGTGTAAACAATAGACAGATATGAGATTTCGGCAATCCCAGTACATTTGCTATCATTTATTGAGGAGTTCCGTTGCATATCTCCGAAGTTCTTCATCAGATCTTCATCAAATTGAATTGGGATCACTTCGAGAAAGTACAATTCCTAAAACTACCCAAACCGCTTCTAGTGTGCCTATAAAATGTGAAGAATTCTCTCAATTTCTCCAGAATCTCATCATCAGCTACTGATTTGATGATTATAAGACCACACAGGAAGCACCAGCTTTCAAATAAAATAAGAACGATCAAAATCGGTTCACCCAGTAGAAAGTACTGAGGTAACAAATATTTTCGAAATCGGGTGTATTTTACGCATGTGCGTACCCCCTCAGAGCATACAGGCGTGATGTTACGTCATAATATAGTATAAACAATGAACCTACAAGCGATGGCAGCAATCACTGCAGATTTGCTGTGTATTTTTGAAGAGTTCCGTTGTATATCTCCGAAGATCAGCATCAGGTCTTCAGCAAACTAAAATGGGACCAAACGGGAAGCACCAGCTTTCAAACAAAAAAAGAACCATCAAAATCGGTTCACCCAGTCGAGAGTACTGAGGTAACAAACACAAAAAAAAACAAAAAAAAAAAAAAAAAAAATACAGACGAATTGATAACCTCCTCTTTTTGGAAGTCGGTTGAAAAGAGAAAAAGCCCACAAAGGAATAAATATTCCCTGTTTTTGCAACAATTTATGCTGCGCTCCTATTGGTTGTACCGTAAAGTTATACAGACAAAAAAAAATTAAAAAAAACTTGTGTTGGATAGTCCATTTATGGAGGAAACTTATAAGCTATTTAAGAGCGGAGCATAAATGAGAATGTTGCAAAAACGAGGAATATTAATTCCTTTGTGGGCTTTTTCTCTGTTATATGACGCACATGAAGTGTAGCGTGTGAAGCGTGGGTCAGTCAGTCTATAATATCTAGTTGGGGCGTCGGCCACAGGTGCCTCGACCACTGGGGGCCTAAGCCACGGACCAAATAACTCTCTAGGATCCAGGATTTGTACCCAGGATTCGTGCCAACGCCTTCGCCCGCGTGAAGTTTGATTATCGTCCCATGGGCTCTTACTACCGGGATAAAAATTATCCTATGTTTTAATCCAGGTTATAAACTATCTGTGTGGAAAATTTCATCTAAATCCGTTCAGTAGTTTTTGCGTGAAAGCGTAAAAAACAAACTAACATTCACATTTATAATATTAGTAGGGATATTCAAAACTTAACGCTAAAACACTACTACACTTATTGCAGGCATGGTGACGGTATCAAAAAAATGTAAATCTATTACATTAGATATTGATTGATTGATTGAAAATAATGGACATTTATTTTTTATTTTTGTAAATCAATGAATATTGACAAAGATAAAACGCATCAAAACTCGGGAGTCAGGGCTAGCCAAAAATTATACATAGGCGTGACGCATTGCGAGTTTTAAAATCGTCGTATCTTCGTCAATTATGATTTACGTAAGAAAAGCAAAAAAACGGGTCAGTGTTTTTTTTAATAATAATCTACCTGACGGACAAATTAGTTTTTTTTTGCCGTCTACCCTATTATAATAGGAGTTATTTACCTCTCCGGCCTCTTATGTAGCTATCAAGTTACATGAGCAGATGCTTTCCAGAATGAGATATCATTACGTTAGGAGAGGATAATTAAGGCGTCATAGTAATATAACTTTGAGGATCCGTTTCTAAGTACCGTGCTAATTACCAAGTTCAAAGCCGGAGTGTGGTTTTTGAAATCCCACAGAACGAAATACTATATGTGTTTATGTCATTCATTATTTCAGCCGAAAGACGTCCACTGCTCGACATAGGCCTTCCCCAAGTCAAAAATCAATAAAAAAAATATCAAATCATTTATTTCAAGTAGGCCAATAAATAACAGGAATTTTCGAAACAAAGATGAAAATTAAACGTAGCTACAGTCCCAGTCACAAGACATAAAAACTGTGAAAGTACTGTAGTTGCCCATTTCCTAACGTAGATCTCTGTGGAGAAGCCATTGTTCTCACATAATTTACCATCTCAACATGAATGATGTAACCAAGATTTTGTAACAATAATTTGATTTAAAAGAGTGTCCAAGTGTCGCCACATTGAGCGTGCGACTCGCATCCAGCAGATTCCTGCGACTTTCACCAGGTCATCGGTGCACCTAGTGGGAGGTCTTCCAACGCAAAATCATACGGTTTGCGGTCGCCTCTCCAGAACTTTTCGGCCCCATCGGCCATCCGTTTCGCGAGCAATGTTTGGCATTTATTGGGGCCACGTCGTCCTTGGTTTGCTTGCGGATGTCTTCATTTCTGTGCTTCTTCAAGAGTTTATGTACATTACTCGATTTTGGCAAAAGATATTGGCATTGCCTTCCAACGTGGTAATACTAACAGCAGACTGGCTACTTTCTTTGTTTTTTTTTTACCACTGTTTTTATTTTTCGATTTTGATTTATGTTATCACAAAACAATTCATCAAACAGTAATAAAAGAGTTTAAATTAATGAAGCACCATCTGCAATTGTCACCCTTCGCCACTGTTAGGTAGATGTGTATCTAATCCTACACCCACATTTCGCATATTTAGCATATTTTCATCAACCGGGCACTAATAATACAATAACACTTTGCCCGTCCCGGAAATCGAACCCAGGACCTCATGGCGCTTGCGACAACTTGACCAACGATGCAGTCTCACACATGACCCATCAACATTTTCACGCGAACGAAGTCGCGGGCAACAGCTAGTTGTTTATAAACGCCCCCACGCAACAGGAGAAATTCCTACTTGTTTTGCTATCCTTGAACCAAAAGATTCGAAGGCATGTGACATCTACCAATCAGCACTGAGCCCGCGTGGTAGATTATAGCCCATTCCCTCTCATATAGAGGAGGCCTGTGTCCTAGCAATGAACGAAACGGAACATTAATATGCCGATGATGATGATGATGAATGTTTTGTAAATGACCTCGCAAGAGATGGCAGGACGAGCTGGATAAAACCAACGACCGATGGTCCACATTGGCCCTGAATCGAAGAGTTTGGAAGTCATGGGGAGACCTAAACTTCGCTATCAGTAACAGTACCGAAAGTTTTGTTAAATAACTCTTCCTTTTCGCGTAGTCGGGTAAAAAAGAAAGAAAGAAAGGAGTTTGTGTTTTGTGCTATACAGGGTGTATTTCACCTCATCACAAAGCCGTTAACTAACCATTCTGTATATCAAACTAAGAAACTATGCGCAAAAAATATTACTGGGAAACAACTTTTTTTTTTGAGGTTATAAATCATGTTTTGTGGTATAACTCAATGTAACGCACTCAAAACATTGTGCGAATGGATGGATTGATAGTACGGGGGTCGCGGAGATATTGTAAGTGAAAATCATGCGGTAAAAAGTGGTATTTAAAAAAAAACTTATCAAAATCTTGCAACTTTGACCCCTAATATCTCCGTAACTAAAAGGTTCCCAGGTATGGTGTAGAACAAAAAAAATTATCAGAATGACGAGGAGAACAAGTGGCTTTCGTATTCGTTAAGAGGTGTTTTACACCCTATATATGAATTGTCGCCCAAATGAGAAGTAGGCAATGTTTGTTTACTGAGAGGATTCTCTTAATAATTCATATCCGTCATCCCAAGGCTCGCAGATGATGAACGATTTGAGGAGGACGCAATTTATGATGGATGGCAACAACGGTATAAATAGAAGCCTACCCAAATAATAATAAATTATTACGAAGCCTCGTCCGAACATGTTCATGTTATTTTTTTGTTAACACAACATTTTGACGGTTTTGTGCCGAACCCGTGGTAATTTCAACTATCAAACGCAAGGGGGAGGCTCCTGATTCTATTTAGTGATTCTATTTAGTCCGTCAGTGAGATTATACAGGGTGTAAACAACACGCAGCCAATGAATGAGACCAATTCTTCAATATCTTTCGAATTGTTTTTAAAATTATATTTTATTAAATAAATAAATATCGCTGGACATAACACACAGCGCCGTCTAGTGCCACACTAAGCAAGGCTTGTGTCGTGGTCACCAGACAGTTGATATACTACATATATACTTTTTGTTTGTAAATACATACTTATTATACATCCATGACTCGGAAACAAATGTCCATGCACATCACATAAACATTTGCTCCTACCGGGATTCGAACCCGGGACCCTAAGAACGTAAGGCAGCCTCACTATCGCTGCGCCATTCGGGTCGTAAGATATTAAAATTATTCTCCATTCTTAATGACGTCTAGAGTGATCTTATTTTTTTATTTTCTAAGTCATAATCAAGTTGAAATTACACACCCTCTTAACAAAACTAAGAACGAATAATATTACAATTTATTATTACAGTAACCAGAAACTCAAAAACGATAAGACTACAACACCTTTAATAATAATAAAACAATTTGATTTTACAAGAAGACATATTTAAATAAATAGACAGCTGTCATTTCAATTGCCGGTTACTCCACATCTCATTGCATATCTTCACGAGAGACAAGTTTCTAAAAAAATAAGTGAACCGAGTAAGTAACTTAAAAATAAAAATAAAAACAGGTAAGTGCGAGTTGGACTTGCGCAACGAGGGTTCCGGATAAACTTGTAGATATTCTGTTATTAAACTACGTATTTACGGTTTTCCTTTACATGAGTTGTTAGATATTGCTCCTTGCAAAATTTCATGATTCTAGGTCAACGGGAAGAACTCTATAAATTTTGATTCCCTTGAGATGGTCGAGATATACGTGTTTTGCGGCGTAACAGCCGTATCTTTAATACGTAACTTATAAGTTTGTTTTTTTCACAGCTTCAAAGGGCTTTAGATTTGATTTTATGTTTATTATTTTAATTTGAACTTGACACCTCGTCGCGTTCTGAAGATAAAATGACGTTTTCACGTATTCCGTAAGCAATAATAGCTCTTATCTCAAAGTGGAAGCTACTATTTCACGAGAAAATGACTTTTGAATTTTGCTGGGTGTCTTAATTCCATGGCTCGTGATTGTATAGCCGTAAGTGTTCTTTATTTATTGATAACCACTAATTAAAGATAATTGAAGATTCGTCTTCAAAAATGGGGTCAATGTATAATTTTGCCGGCGTGAAATCCTACGAGTATCGGGACATGTGGCTTGAAACATAATGAAACGCAAGTAGATATTTCGGTTTGATACGAGTGCAGAGTATGGGCTTGAGCATTATTTAATTTAACCTATTCGGTTTTGAGATTGGAACGAATGCATGTGCAAAGACCGTGAAATGAAAGCATTATCGCCATTTTTTGTGCAATTTGCCACACAAACTCGCATTCAACAACATTTTTTTAAACCCACAAAATGTACAGTTTGTACGTCATTACTGTTACTCTTATTATCAAAAACTGTAACACGGCAGTCATTCAATCGGACGAAGTGAAGTTAAATGTGAACGGTGGCGCCAGTGTGACACAAATAAATTATAATTTCAGTGAAACTTCCCCTGCAATGGTCGAAGTACATGTTTCACAGGATAAAGAAAATAATACTGAATTTAAAGGAAAGGAGTCTAGTAAAAACATTGCTGCTGCTACTAATAGTCCAATCGTTATTGAAGAACCAAAAACTGTCCTAGGTGCAACGGAACCAGCTGACGTAGATGCCAAACAAATACATCACAATTCAGTAAAACCAAACAAAGATAATGTCGTAACCCCTCCACAATTGAATAAAAAAGATCTTTCAGCTAAGAATAAAGATATTGTAAAACACGCAATAAAATCGAGAAGATATATAAATAAAAACGCTCCTAATATACACATTTGTGGTATGAATACTAAAAAATTAAAAAAATAAAATGATAATAAATCGAGTATCACAGATTCATTATAGAAATAATAAACATTTCAAACAGTCACATTACATACACAACATTATGAACTCATAATAATATAATTTACTAAATCCATTACAATTAAGTACACAATAGAAAAACACAAATAAAAATAATCTTGATAATCATCATTGTTGTTACTTAATGTTATACATAATTTATGATGTCCATAATATTCTACTGTTTTCAGCGTACTTATTAATTATTTCAGCGTAATTATTTCAAAGTATTAAAATTAATAATAAACCAGACAATGTCGAGATTAAAGTAAAACTTTAACTACTATCAAATACAACGTTAAGTTTTATTAATTATATTGTCAAGAATCTATACTGATATTATAAAGCAGAAGAGTTTGTTTGTTTGTTTGGTTGAACGCTCAAATCTCAGGAACTACTGGGTCGAATTGAAAAAATATTTTTGCTATATAACATCACGCTATGACCATTAGGAGCGCAGTAGGAATGAAAAATGTTGCAAAAACGGGTTTTTTTCTCCTTTCGTTTTTCTCTCTTATGTGACGCAGACGAAGTTGCGTGGGTCAACTAGTGATTAAATACAATGAAAAAAAAGAAAAAAAAACAATGTCATTCAATTATTAAGGGTGAAAATAACCTCTTGATGAAGCCTAAAGGTACTTGTTTTCATCGTCATTGCGATCATTTTTTGTTCTAGACCATACCTGGGAACATTTTAGTTACGGAGATTTCGGGGTTAATTTTTTTTTTAATACAAGTTTTTACTGTACGATTTTTATTTTAAAGACTTTCATGACCCCCCACAGTATCCAAATACATCCATCAGCAAAATGTTTTGAGTGGGTTGCCTGAGTTCTGCCACAAAACATGATTTTTCACCCAACAAAAAAAGTCCTACCACAGCAATAATTTTTGCGTAAAGGAACTTGGTTGGATATACAAGATGCTTAGTTGACGGCTTCGTGATGAGGTTGCTTACACCTTGTATAGTGCGCACTGTCCAGTCATTATTCTCCTGATCTTATCCTTTAAGGCGATTACACCTTGTATAGTGCCCACTGTCCAGTCATTATTCTCCTGACCTTATCCTTTAAGGCGATTACACCTTGTATAGTGCCCACTGTCCAGTCATTATTCTCCTGACCTTATCCTTTAAGGTGATTACATGAGCTAAATGCGAGTTTTATAATTACTAAAAGTATATGATTCACTGCTATAAACAAAACCAGAAAAATATATGATATTCTTCAGGATATATGGCTAGCATGATACTGTTTTGAAAACATAATACAATTAATTTGGCTCGATAAAAAGAAATCACGAACTTATCTCTAAAAATATCTTTCAAACAATAGAAAACATGAACAGTATCATGCGATCATTCTGATTTTTTGTTCAAATAATTCTACAGGCAATATATTAGCATGATGCTGTCTCAGTTTTTTAATCCAATCAATAGTTTTTTTGTAAATCGTTCGAAACCACTCATTTCGCACTATTTGGCCCGCAGTGGCTGACGTAACAACCACTTTGTAGTGCAAGCTGATTAGAACTTTATTCTAACAGCATTTCAAACGAAGTTTGAACCACCACAAGCAGAGTTGCTAATTTAGCTCGTCTGAGCGCCTTAATTAATTAGTGGTCTTCTTCTCCTTGCTTTTCTATTACCCGTCATCTCAGCAATTACCTTCTTTCTAACCATATCATCTTTTACATGAGTCACTAGAATCATTGAATTAAAAATATACATTTTGTTTAAACTACTTTAATTGTTACATTTTTCTACACAAAATTCTCGTCATTTTCAAATACACAGGCATTTTTTAATAGTCACGAAAATGGTTAATAAACATCACGACATCGACAAAACATTTCGACATCGTCGTCATTAGGCTTTGTATGAAAAATCAGTCGAAAACGCAAAACTCCTCGGATCACCATCATCTGCCTAGCCTTTTCCCAACTATGTTGGGGTCGGCTTCCAAGTCTAACCGGACGCAGCTGAATACCAGTATTTTACATGGAGCGACTGCCTATCTGATCTACACAACCTAGTGAATACTAAGAAATACGAGTACGATACCACTTGGTAAGACTGGTGTCAGACTTTTGGGGCCACTGACTACCTATAACGACTGTCAAAGATGGACAAATGACAGCCGGGACTAACGGCTTAACGTGCTTTCCGCGGCACGGAGGAAACTCGGTATGTAAGGGTGGTCACCCATCCACAGACCAACCTAGGCAAGCATGGCTTAACCAAAATTTCTCGGATATAGATGGCAAAATTGATAACCTCCATTTTTTTATTCTAACCACTTCTTCCCCACTTCAAAACGTAGCTACAAAGCCCATTATGCAACTTGCCTCAAAATAAATCGCCAAACAATACTGTAGCTTCAGCATATCGAATGCTAGCATCGACCACAATTCTCCAGCCGAAACTGTAGTAACAAAACGAGGCTTTTGGACATATTCCAATATCGGAATGTATCTCACCGGCTTTGTTTTGTTTAACTCGAGCCAATTTGGAATACTCATAGAGCATCGAATCGTAGCGAGTTGATCGCGGCAGCAGTACCACGGGCCGCCAGTTTTTATTCGCATGTTGTGAAGTTACAATACGCAACGTTCTCATCATTTTCAACGACCCGAATGGCGCAGCGGTAGTGAGGCTGCCTTACGTTCTTAGGGTCCCGGGTTCAAATCCCGGTAGGAGCAAATGTTTGTATGATGAGCATGGACATTTGTTTCCGAGTCATGGATTTTTATAGGTATAATAAGTATGTATTCACAAACAAAAAGTATATATTTAGTATATCAACTGTCTGGTGACTACGACACAAGCCTTGCTTAGTGTGGCACTAGATGGCGCTGTGTGTAATGTCCAGCGATATTTATTTAGTTATTTTCATGCCCTCATTCCAATTCATTTGGGGTACACAACATGTCTTCTTTTTAAATTCTTTTCTTTTACTCGGTATCTCATCAGACATTCGTGCCTAGCATATGCTCGCATAATTGACTTGTAAATGTAAAAATGTGGAAGAAAATGTCTAGCATCGGCCGCCGAGGCGTGTATGGTAACATTGCTCAAGTGAACCACTGCACGAAATTCAGCTGTCTTGTCAGTGACTTGAAATAAATGTTTGAAGATTTTACACTGAGTTGCCAGTGTGAAAAATACGGTAAATGTGTCTTTGGTTTAGATTCTGCTGGTGTACTGTTTTGGATGAGGTCCAAAATCATCTAAAATAGTACACCAGCAGAATTCGCACGCTCACAATCTGAAAGTATTTTCATTTCATCATCTGAATTTTTTTGGTTTACAATCAAATAGTGAGCGAGTTTTATTTTTAAATTGGATATTGAAAGGGAATCGCCGGTGATTCATGTGGCTAAAAGGAACATGAATAAAAATATTTATGGATGGAGGAGGAAGACCAGGAATCGATATATGGATTATGTGAGGAATTATTTGAAAGTAAACTGAGTAAAAATATCCTACATTCATGAACTACTTAAAGCAAGGCTTCATCAGCCGACGCTAGTTGTTCCACTTCCAGTCTTTCTCCGTTCGTATTAATTATGCCTTGAACAAACTAAAGTTACTCCTAAAAATGATTGCACTTTTGGAATTTTAATTCGAAGCGTTGAAAATTCAACAATGTGCTCTAATTTACACACAAATCTAGTTGTCTTTTTTAAACGTTCACGATCAGAACACATTATAAAACTTAAGAAGACGGGTATTTATCGTGAATTTACCTTTAATTTACACGGACACTGTTAGTGTAGTGTGCTGTCCTAGTGTGAACTGGCCCTAATTAGCATTTATGAAGATGAGTGAGGGTAGTTGAATAAACGCCTTTACTTTGCTGTCGCGGTACCTCCAATACTTCAGTCTCCCCGCGACCACGGCTGGTGCAATCCGGTCGAAACGTCGGGATTAAATTAAAGGTAAATTCGCGATAAATACCCGTCTTCTTAAGTTTTACAAATCTAGTTGTCGACTTGTGTCGGTTAAAACAGGCATTAGAGTGTGTTATTTTCATTTAATTTAAGAGCTGCATTGGGTCATGTCTGTAGAATGCATCAGGACCGATGGGCCAGAATCGTCACGCAGTGGGTGCCAAAAGACGGGCGTCGACTGGCGTGACGACTTAGATTCGTTTGTGAATCTGAAAACCGCACTGAGAGAAAAATAGTAGGCAAAGGAGGCCAAAAAGTACTGCATTTTCTGTTAGTTCACACTTAAGTTTTGTGATATGCCTTAAGCGTTTTTAGTGCAATATTTAAGCATTTTAATAACCGTAAACGTAAGAAGCTAATAACTGTCCGTTAAGTGAATTAGTTTCATTCCAATGGAAAAAGAAAGAAAGAAAGAAAAAGCATTTATTAGCCCGACAGGACAACACATAAATAAAAAAATGCTGAATACCTGAGTTCCAATTTGAATCGACGACTATACGCCGAATTAATGCTTTGGAGATAAACGATTGGGATTTCTTTCTGTTTGTGCCAATTCACCTTTGCCAAAAAACATTAGAATCGCTTTGGTGGTTAAGTAGATGAAATTTAGCAAACTACACAACTAGCCAACATTTTTTAATATATTTCACCTGTCGCCGGATTCCGCTCTTAGTTTGTGTATCTCGGTTTACTCGTGCTAAGCGATGATGGTATAGATCGGAGCGGAGTGTTAAAATGGAACACCACCGGATGGAAGAAATGGCGGTAGATCATAGGAACAAACTGTGACTCCCGCATACCCCTTAAGGGGAAGATTAATAACACAATGGTTGGACCTGGTGTCTTATAATTATGGATCAGAATGTTTAGTTGAACCACAAAAGGAATGAAAGAAAGGCATGTGACTAAGATGAGAATGCTAAGGGGTATGTGTGGTGTAACACAATCTCATAGATTGCAGAGTAGCTACATAAAATGTTAATATAGGGCGAGCCTATTGCATTCAACCAGGCACAAAGCCAGAATACGTAACTGTTACTGAGAAATTCATGATTGAAGATTGAGATTCGTACCCGAAGAAAACTTATACTCAGCAGATATGCTTGTGACTTATTAGATCAGAGAGCAAACTTTTATTGATTTATTTATTTAATCGTCACGTACAGAAATGGTACATGGCAAATAGTGGATTTATTGACATTGGTATTGGGACAAAAAATAACAATAAAAAATCATACACAACGGACGTAGAAACACCCTTAGCGAAGCCGAGAGTCACTAGCTTGTTCTTCTCTTGTAAGTTTGACGGTTTTGTGTTGGGTCCTTTAACATCCTTAAAGCATTTGTGAGGCTTTTCCCAACCATTTTCAAAAAATCTTCCAGTCTGTCTAGATGCAGCTCAATACTAGTATTTTACATGGAGCGATTGCCTATCTGACCTTCACAACCTAGTTACTAAGACTAAGACAGGTTGTCAGATTTTCTCGACACCTACATCACAACATCTACCAATGACTGCCGGGACTAATTCTGAGGCACACAAGGTATATAGTGGTTGGTCATTCACCCACGGATCAACCTAGGCAAGCTACTGTTTTATTACTTAACCACGAGCTTCTCTTACACTACACTATCTAACCTTTAACTAAGATATTACTACCCTAATATCATAATGACAAGACACAAGCTGTCCCATTAAGGGCGTTTAGGGAATTAGATCTTTTAGCTTCAAGTCCAAGTTTCAATGAAAACTAAAAGTGTCGTACCTAAATTATTGTGAAGTATTTTTTTTAATTCTTTTGCGATGCAACTTAAATTTAGTTTAACCGATTCGGTTTTACGATTAGAACGAATGCATGTGAAAGACCGTGAAATGAAAGCAATTACCGCCATTTTGTATGCGATTAGCCACAGAATCAACCATTCGACAACAATTTGTTCAACTCACAAAATGTACAGTTTGTACGTCATTACTTTGGCTCTTATTATCAAAAACTGTAACACGGCAGTCATTCATACGGACGACGTGAAGTTAAATGTGAACGGTGGCGCTAGTGTGACACAAAGAAATTATAATTTCAGTGAAACTTCCCCTGGAATGGTTAAAGTATATATTTTACAGGATAAAGAAAATAATACTGAAACTAAAGGAACGAAATCTACCAAAAACATTGCTGCTGCTACTAATAGTCCAATCGTTATCGAAATACCAAATACTGTCCCAGGTGCAGAGGAAACAGCTGATGTAGAAGCCAGAAATATACATCTAAATTCAGCAAAACTGGTCAAAGATAATGTCGTAACACATCCACATCCACAATTGAATAAGGATCTTGCATCAGACGTAATACAAACGAGAAGATTATCCAAGTTAAATGTGTATGTGCCTTTTAGTGAAGATATGCAAATGCTTCCTCGATTTGATGAAGATTATATGGGTAAGATAAATAGACGGGGATTGCCATTTCTAGACTTAGAATGACGTATTTTACGTATTCCTTTGTAATAACACAGTGTATGGAGGTGGTATATTTATTGTTGAATTAAAGAATCTCATTCGCCGAATCGAATTTATTAACTATTTGCACCAGAATAAAATGGGTGACATACTTTCATCACGATCCGTAGGATTTTCGAAGAAATTCCTAATGGATTTAAAAATTCATCTTCCTGACAAAAAAGATGATTATAATTGTCAAAAGACTGGCTTTAAGATGTATGTGTTTCACAATGACTCCGCAGTTAATTTGTAAACTGGGTAAATGAATTTGATGTAATACAAGCTATTTGATTTTTTGTGAAATGCGTTATTTTCCTTGAACCAAATTTCCTCTCCAGTAGAATTATATCCTTCTATATTCTTGGTTAGTGAGTCACTTTGAATTAGCTCAAGCGCAAAATGAAACATGGCTAATGCAATAGTTATACCATCATATCAAACGATCGTAATTGGCTGGAACTGTGTCGAATATGGTAATATCACACCGTGATTGGTCATTATTGTGGTTGTTCGATTACGTATTTAATATAGTGCAGTCATAGTCACAGCATATGCTGAGTTGGTTACCCTTTGGATAATTTGGTATCAATCTAAAGTTAACATTTTTACCTTTAAAATGGTCCCATTTTTATTATTATTCAATACCTAGTTATTATGTACTCAAGATTGCGCAACTTTTGCTCGCGAGTGTATTTCACAACTTGGTATTATTACATTAATCGCCGAATTCACGTGAAAAGAGACTGAAAATTGTGAACGCGATAACGTCCCAAAATTAAAAAAAAACATAATTAATAATAAAAAAAATTGGTTGCCTGTAAAGTCGGTATACGGGCGAAAGTTTTACGTGACAACGACTTTGAGCGGTAAAATAATTTTAATGTGAGTATTCATTCGTATAGTAGGAAGAAGGATGAAATAATAGTAACGATTTAAAACATTTATTTATACAAATAATTATATTTAAAACATTAATTTATACAAAGAATCTCGCACTGAATTTCATATTAACAAAATTTTATTTTTACCTTTACACATACATACCTATCTCTCTCACTCTCTCTCTCTCGCTCTGTCTCTCTCGCTCTTAGGCGGGCTAACTGTGCTCGAGTGGAAGGGACGCGTGCCTTTCACTTTTTATGTCTGTCTCTCTCGCTCTTAGGCGGGCTAACCATGCCCGAGTGGAAGGGACGCGTGCCTCTCACTCGCTCTCATTGTGAGCGCATAACGTGAGCGGAGCGTAACGCAGTTTCTTGAAGTGTCACCCGGCAAACCAATTTATAAGACGTTGTCACGTCAAAAAACGCCTCAGGACAGTACCCGAATACCAGTACAACTCCATGGCCTCAGAAATCTTAGCGTCAGATAAAATATCTAAGGCAATCTAGTTTCGCATTGGTTGTTGGTCAACATATTATTTTATCACTAAAAGGTATGAAATAACAAATAATAATTTAAAAATTTAAAAAACACGCCTGACATGTCAAAAAATTAACTAAAAAGTAAAAAATAAGTAAATAAAAATAATAAATAAAGAAAAATATTGTAATTGCAGTCGGGGGACCTGTAAATAAATTTTCCACAGAACTGTCCCCCGACTGCAATTACAATGTTGTTTTTCTCTATTTTTTATTTTTATTTACTTATTTTTTACTTTTTAGTTAATTTTTTGACATGTCAGGCGTGTTTTTTAATTTCTTAAATTATTATTTGTTGTTAAGCTGTTTGTTGTTATAATGTACATCTATATATATGTGCTGCTCTATTGTGTTGCTGCTGTCCATTAACGAATGATTGATTATTATTTTCTATTGTATTATATTATTCCATTCACAGATTAAAGATTATCATGATCCAATATAACCATTAAATTTAGAGGAACATTTTATATGAGCTACTTTTAATAATTGTTGTTCTACGCCCAATTCTCGTCTATTTCGAATACACTCGTTGCAGGCACTTTTGATTGGAGTCGGTAAGTAAACTTCAACTCTAGCAGTTTTTGTGTGGAAAACCTGTGGGAAGAATATAAGAAATATCTTGTATAACTCGAGCCAAACAATCGTAGAGAGTTGATCGCGGCAGTATTAGTAAGCGTTTATAAAACATATGAAGACGGGTATTTATCGCGAATTTACCTTTAATTTAAGCCCGACGTTTCGACCGGATTGCACCAGCCGTGGTCGCCCGGAGACTGAAGTATTGGAGGTACCGCGACAGCAAAGTGAAGGCGTTTATTCAACTACCCTCACTTGATCTTTATAAATGTTAATTAGGGCCGGTTCACACTAGGACAGCACACTACACTAACAGTATCCGTATATTGAGGCGATTTCACTTGACGAGCACACTTAGTGATCACAGGATTCCAAGCGGTAGAGAGTTTGAAGCCGTCTTCGCGACTGATATTAGGGTACTTTTTGATGATTGATGGATGGACTAAATTGTACGGGGGTCGTGGAGGTATTTAAATTATAAATCTTACCATAAAATCTTGTATTTAAAAAAAAAACTTATCAAAACGTTTGAACTTTGACTCCCTATATCTCCGTAACTAGAAGGTTCCCAGGTATGGTGTAAGACAAAAAAGCGGCCAAGTACGAGTCGGACTCGTCCAAGAAGAGTTCCGTAGCAGTAAGTAACATAATATAAAAGTTCTTGTAGTTCGTAGTTTATTTGTATATTTGAGTTGATTGAATGAAAGGTAAATTGAAGTTTACGATTTATGACGTATTAAAACAAAACTACTTACTCGATCTCGTTCCAACCAATTTTTGCTGGAAGTTTACATGGTAATGTGCGTCATATATTTTTTTAAGTTTTATCATTCTCTCACTTTGGAAGTTACAGGGGCACATTTTACCACTTTGGAAGTGTCTCTAGCGCAAACTATTCAGTTTAGAAAAATATATTTTAGAAACCTCGGCATAATTTTTCAAGACCTACCCATAAATACCCCACATGTATGGTTTGGACAAAAAAAAATTAGTCTCAGTAACCCCCAAAATTGATTGTTTTTTTTTTATTTGTGTTGTGAAAATCCTAATGCGGTTCACAGAATACATTTACTTACCAAGTTTCAACAGCATAGTTCTTATAGATTCGGAAAAAAGTGGCTGTGACATACGGACGGACAGACAGACAGACAGACGGACAGACATGACGAATCCATAAGGGTATATTATATTTGACGACCTGCATGGCGCAGCGGTAGTAAGGCTGCCTTACGTTCTTCGGGTCCCGGGTTCGAACCCCGGTAGGAGCAAATGTTTGTATGATGAGCATGGACATTTGTTTCCGAGTTATGGATATTTTTATGTATAAAAATTATGTATTTACAAACAAAAAGTATATATGTATGTAGTATATCAACTGTCTGGTGACCACGACACAAGCCCAGCTTAGTGTGGCACTAGATAGCGCTGTGTGTAATGTCCAACGATATTTATTTATTTATTTTATATTTTGCCATTTGGCTACGGAACCCTAAAAATTATCCGAATGAAGGGGAGAACAAGTGCCTTTCGGCTTCGTTAAGAGGTTTTTTATACTCTATTAACATATGTATGTTTACATAGACCTAGCCTCCCCCAAAAAAAAAAACTACTAGTCTAACCACGCCACTAACCAAGAACCGAGGTCACCGACGTAGCCCGAAGAATTGCTAAACTTATGTGGCAGTAGGCAGGGTACATTGCTCGCAGAACGGATGGCCGATGGGGCCGAAAAGTTCTGGAGTGGCGGCCGCGAACCGGAAGACGATGCGTTGGAAGACCTCCCACTAGGTGGACCGATGACCTGGTGAAGGTTGCGGGAATCCGGTGGATGCGAGTAGCAAGGCCTATGTCCAGCAGTGGACGTCTTTCGTCTGAGATGATGATGATGATGATGATAACCACGCCACTTAACCTCATGATTGATCCAAACGGCTGTTATTATTTAACTACGAGGTCCTCTTACACTACACTATCAAATTTCAACGCTACAGATATTACTGTACCCTAAGGTCCATGTTCACCGAAAAGATAACGGTCTGTTTATTTAAAAACAGCTGTCACTGTGAAATGTTCCCATACAAAAATGTATTTTAAACAGCTGTTTTTAGATTGTCAGACCGTCATCGTGTTGGTCAACATGGACCTAAATATTATAATGACAAGACAAGAGCCGTCGCATTTAGGGCGTTTTGGGTATTAGAGCTTTCAGCTCCAAGTCCCTTGGGGACCCCAAGTTTCAAAGAAAAGTAAAAGTGTCGTAAATTGTGAAGAAATTATTTTATCCTTTTGCTACGCGACACGGTGGGGAAGTAAATGGCTTTTGTATTGTTAACTTGTAATGTGATAAATATTGGAAATGTTTCAGTGCTGTTGGGTAGTTTCCACCATCAATAAATTGCCAAATATTTAGTCCGTCAGTTTTTTTTATTTATTTTTATTTAGTTAGTTTCCTACCGCAGACGTGGGGGTCCGCGCTCTTATTTACATTTTATTTATTGTTTAATTGATTTAGAAGTAATTAAAACTACGATTGTGCTCCATCATTGGACACGTTACATTAAATAAACTAAGCGTATTATTAGTAACTTAAGATCTACGTGAGTCCATCAAATATTTTTTGTTTTTTTTTTGTTTTATATTAGGCTTTACAGCTGTTGATGTTTCTTTAACCACTAATTAAAAATCTACACCAAGCTGTTTCATAACTGCATGGCAATGTGAGTCGACCGGCAGCAACCGTCGGCACCCGTCAGTTAGAGTATTGGAAAATAATGAACAAGTATTTTTGTTTTTGTAAACCAATGAATTTTGAGATAGACAAATTGCACTAAAACTCGGGAGTGGGGGCTCGTGACGTCACGCACTAGTACTACGGCGGCGGCGGCGGCGTGACGTGTTGAGAATTCCTTAATGAGAGAAGCGCATAAACTGGTTTCATATAGCTATATTGGCGTACACATCTGCCTAACTTGTTGGGGAAACAATCGTGATGCTACACTACACATTACACCCCCATGGTTTTAAAACCACCCATCATCATTTTAGCCTAAAGATTTACATTAACTATACCATTATTTGTTTCCGAGTCATGGATGTTTATATGTATAATAAGTATGTATTTACAAACAAAAAAGTATATATGTAGTATATCAACTATCTAGTGTCCACGACACAAGCTTTGCTTAGTGTGGCACTAGGTGGCGCTGTGTGTTAATGTCCAGCGATATTTATTTATTTATTTATTTATTAACTGGTCCCCTACGTCTCGCAAGCAACGTATCCTTGCAACCTTCACCAGGTCATCAGTCTACCACGTGGGGAGCCTTTCAACGTAACGTTTTTCAGTTCACGGTCGCCACTGCAGAAATTTCGGCCCCAATCGGCCGTCCGGTCTGCGAGCAATGGTACCCTGGCCACTGCCACTTAAATTTTGCAATTAAAACCATTGAAATGTTAAATTCCATAAATTGGAATTTAAAGACTTGCTAACGCCCAGGAAAAGTTGCATCAACCATTAGGTACTGCAGTTAATAAAGGTAGTTCGAATATATGTGGCAAGAACTACTCACTCACACACGAAACTAGCGAAGTTCAAAGAGTTTGCCATTGAACTTATTGGAATATGCTAATACGGCTCTGATGAGGTGAGTTGGCCAACTTTCTCTATGTCACACTGCGTTGGTCGAGATTGGCGATATTGGCGTCCCATCCCACATCCCATCCCATCCCATCTTTCCCATCTTTACATTGATGAGTTTGATTATTGAGTTTAAGAAGATAGTTAAGTGTAGCTGAGACGAAATCGATATCGCAGTAAGTAACGTTGGCTATTTTGATCCGGTGACGTTCGATGTTGAAATACTGGAGGTATTCCTTATTTAAAACAACCGTTTGTAGTTTTTCTCTTGTGAAATGAATTGATAATATATGTATATTCTAGAATTAAAAATACATAGTTTTACTTGATATTTGTTTTAAACTCTCGGTTAGGTCACAGTTTCGTTAGGTCCATGTTCACCAAAAAGATAACCGTCTGTTTATCCAAAAACAGCTGTCACTGTGACATGTTCCCATACAAAAATGTGTTTTAAACAACTGTTTTAGGTTAACAGACTGTCATCTTCTCGGTGAACATGGACCTTAGTGACTGTGTGTGTGTGATTGGTCATTGGCAACGTCGGTAGGGAACACTCTAGCTAGAACGACATACCTTATCGGTGAGGTTCTTCAGAAAAACCCCGTTGTATAACCAGATGACTATTTAATGGACCAGCATCAAAAGACATGGTTAAGCAAATGATGACGACTTTCAATACATCACTTCTCCTAGCAAAATTAATTAACAAAAAGTCTTGAGTTAAAATTCTTACCCTAAAATATGAAATAATAATTTCTACATCTACTATTCATATTAAATTAAGAAACGTATCTCATGCCAGTACAAACTGACTCCTAGTAATTTAATTAACAGAGTTCGGAGCCACGGAATAGATAGCATACAGAAGATCAGGGTGAACAAATAAAAGAAATCGCACCTACACGTACGAGCAGCGTCACCGTAGCACTTGCTGTTCTTTAATTTCTGTGTTTGCCTGCTTTCACTCGTTACATCTACAATATAGGAGCTGCGACGCAAACCCTATGATTTGATAAGAAAGATTTCGTCGGGTGCAAATGACAGCCGGGGCCAATGGCTTAACGTGCTTTCTGAGGCACGGAGGAAGGTCGGTATGTAATCCATTCACAAACCAACCTGACGACCCGATTGGCGCAGTGGTAGTGACGCTGCCTTATGTTCTTAGGGCCCTGGGTTCCGAATCCCGGTTAGGAGCAAATGTTTTTGTGATGGGCACGGACATTTGTTTCCGAGTCATGGATGTTTATATGTATAATAAGTATGTATTTACAAACAAAACAGTATATATGTAGTATTTCAACTATTTAGTGGCCACGACACAAGCTTTGCTTAGTGTGGCACTAGGTGGCGCTGTGTGTTAATGTCCAGCGATATTTATTTATTTATTATTTATTTATTTAACCTAGGCAAGCGCGGCTTAACCTATAGCTCAACCCAACTGGCTGTTATTATTCAGACACGAACTCCAGTCTAGTGAGAAACAGCATTTTTGAAGTAAAACTATCTGTAGGCGCGTTGAGCACTTTTTGGGTGAGCAAAATCATGGAACTCGCGTAACCGTCACCTAACGCTTCGTAGCACTCGTAGCCGAGCTTCTACGGCGTAGCAATACATAGGCGTGCGCGGGGTACAACCCGTAGCTGATATAGATTACTTAGTTTTTACTTCTCCCAAGACTGCTCCGCATGTTATATTTTTTTATTTGCTGTGGTCTTCAATTATGTTCTGGATTCATGGTAACAGTGTTCCTTATACCCTGCAGGGGTGACCTTCTGTACCTCTATTTATTCTGTGAAATACTTTACAGGGCTTAAGGCGGCCTGAACTAACTGCTTCGGTTGAACTTGGGACAGTTCTAAGTGTCCTAAGGATCCTAGTTGAGAAAGTCTTCGGTTTAGCTCCATCTATAGTAAAGTAGTATCTTATTATTACCATCAAAGCTTGCTAGAGTTCACTATTGAGTATGGGTTTCGAATATAATGAACTTACTAGAAATAGGCATACCACATACCACGTTTTTATTTAAAGATTTATAGGAGACAAGAGGATACTTCTGATCTCCATGACATAAAACTACGATAAACTGAGTTGAATTTTTCATGAAAACTGGATATGCACAATTTCATGATTGATGTCCATTATTAGAACTACAGCCGAAAAATTATGGAGTGTCAACCGCGAACTGGGAGACTTTGCGTTGGAAGACTTCCCACTAGGTGGACAGATGACCTGGTGAAGTCTGCGGGAATCCGCACGGAAACGGTTTAATGTAGCGACACTTGGGCGAGGTCTATGTCCAGCAGTGGACGTCTTTCGGCTGAAGTGATGTTGATGATGATGATATGAAGTGGTTACACTTCATATCATCATCTCGCAAAAAATAATAACTTACACTTGATACTACACACTACTAGACACTTGCTACTTGTACTTAATATTTTGAAGGAGCAATTTCTTCCAACCACAAAGAGAGTGTCCCAAAGCCAATTTCACAGCCATAGCCTCTTAAACCAAAGGCAAAGTGCCAGTAATATCATCGTTTTACATAACTTTACATTCATAAAAGACTGCCCTAGTGGGGTAGTTGAAAATAGGCGACCCGAACGAATTTCGATTATTGCGATGCAATTTGGCTTGTCTGGCAGGTCCACATACCAGCTATTTGGCACACGATTTTTGTTTTAAAATGTGTTGTGTTTCCCTCTAACAATCATTTCAAAATTCTACTTTTGAAAGTAAGATAGTTCGTATTTTTTAATTAGAGAAGTAGGACTGGCCTATGCAGTCTGACAACCAGTCTTACCAAGGAGTATTACCCAGTACTAACTGGGTTGTGGAGGTCTGATAGGCAATCGAATAACTTCTCCCACTATGAGCGGAGCGCAAGGGAGTGTCAGACTTTTACTGACATAAACCCATCCATATTCCTTCCTCGCCCTTTATGTTCCGAGGCCACGGTATCTCTTTCAAACAGTCCCGAAGCCCCTGCAATCTTTGGCCCTTGGGTGCCCCTCCATCAAAGCTGACATCTCTTTGAGGCGCGCGTTCGTGCAACACGAACGCGCCATCGACATGGCAGAGGTGCGTGTCTTGAGCTCTAACTAAAGACCTATGACTTGGCAATGCGACGGAGACAACGATTATGAATGAAGAGAATAACTGTCGATATTTGGCGAATCAATCCTGGGTTCTTATTCATATACAAAGGAAAGACTTTGCCCCACTTTCTATTGCGAATTTATTAACAGTCTATTATTATTATATAATTTATTCATAGGACATGACGCCACCCATAATTTTGCATCATCTCTATCTTTTTTTTAAGTACCGATAAAACGGTCCATTAAATCATCAAAAGTGGTTCAGTAGGTCTAATTACCGGAACTAGGAGACTGATAACGTACTTAACGTCTGCGGGACGTAGCTTGGGCATCATTACGCCAGGCATTTGGGAGTTTGCCAGACGTACTCGCGACTGTTGCCAAATGGGACGATACGTATGGCTATGGGATGTTGTTTTGCTTTGAGCCTTTATCTTTGTAATTGATGTGGTTGGTTTGTGCCTTTTCGCTTATGTGCCATTGCTAGTTTTTCTTTTTTTTTGGATTTTAGTGTTGTGCGGTTTCTGCTGGCCATTCTGAAGTATGGGTTTTAGAAACTGAGTATATAATGCAACTGTCGCGAGCTTCTGAGTAAATTTAGTCGATGACGGAGACTATTTCTTTATACGCGGGTCTTCTTTTTTGTCGGGTTAGAAAACATAGATTAACTTTCAATGACCAAGACATACTTATTCGTCTTCTTAAGACCACTGTTTCCTGAAACTGCATCGTCATAAAATAATCATAAAACGTACTAACTTTCTACGGCCAGCTACATAATTATCTGTGAGCTGTAAATAAGGTTAAGTGAGGTCATCAAAATATAAATGATAAATGACAAAAAAAATAGTCCTTTAGTTAGATTATAAACAAATATTTGACCCGTATTTTTTGTTTTGGTATGTTAACCAAAATTGACTAAGATACGACGCATTTAAAATTCTAAATACGTCACGCCTTGGTATAATTTTAAGCGAGTTCTGACGTCACGATCCCCCTACTCCAGAGTTTTGATGCGTTTTTCTTTGTCAATATTCATTGATTCACAATAACAAAAAATGTGTCCATTAAATTCCAATACTCTAACTGACGGACTAAATAGATCGGATTTTTTTTATACTGTCGTCATGGCTATTTCTACAGATCTACAGAGGTCTTATTACATCGTCCACAAAAGAACATTATCACAAACCAACAACACATTCATGTATCAACATCTTCAATATTTCACGCTGTAACATATTCATGAGGTTATTCCCAAAGGAACTAAGTTCGATGGTCGACCACGAGGAGTGTAACATAAATTATTAACTTCCCATGAGGTGTTAACAAAACATCACGTCTTCAATCCCCGAAGGTAAGGCAGAGATGTAATACAGAACCAGCCTATTGCTATCAACTGGGCTCAAAGCCAGGGTCTGCTCTGCTACTGAGTTCCTTAAGGCGATTACATGAGCTAAACGCGAGTTTTATAATTACTAAAAGTATATGATTCACTGCTATAAACAAGACCAGAAAAATATACGATATTCTTCAGGATATATGCTAGCATGATACTGTTTTGAAAACATAATACAATGAATTTGGGTCGATAAAAAGAAATCACAAACTTATCTCTAAAAATATCTTTCAAACAATAAAAAACATACTAATATGCATACGATCATTGTGATTTTTTGGCAAATAATTCTACAAGCAATGTATGATACTGTTTTAGTTTTTTAATCAAATCAATAGTTTTTTTGTAAATCGATCGACACCACTCATTTTGCGCTATTTGGCCCGCAGTGGCTGACGTAACAACCACTTTGTAGTGCACGCTGATTAGAACTTTATTCTAACAGCATTTCAAACGAAGTTTGAACCATCACAAATAGAGTTGCTAATTTAGCTCGTCTAAGCGCCTTAATCTGTCATCATCATATGCCTAGCCTGTTCCTAACTATGTTGGGGTCGGCTTCCAGTCTAACCAGATGCTGTTGAATACCAGTACTATACATGGAGCGACTGCCTATCAGACCTCCACATCCCAGTTAGTACTGGGTAATACGATAACACTTAGTAAAACTGGTTGTCAGACTTTTTGGACCACTTTGGGCTACTGAATACCTGTAACTACTGTCGAAGATCTACATAAGACAGCCGGCACTAAAAGCTTAACGGGCTTTCCAAGGTATGGAGGAAACTCGGTATGTGGTATGGGTGGTCACCCATCCACAGACCAACCTAGGCAAGCACGGCTTAACCTAAAGATAGACCCGAGCGACTGTTATTATTTAGCCACGAGTTTCATTATCTGTCAATATCAGAAAAAATAAAAGAAAATATTTTTTTTTTTTTATTCGTTTCCTATTACATGTCGATTCCGGATCGAAAGGAAATTAGGTTGTGTTGTAATAGATTTTTGTTGTTTTTTATGATTACAAATATAGACATACAGACTTGGCTTTTCTGTTTGGAAACAGACGGCACTTGTAATTTGGGGCGAAGCAATACTTCTATAATTATCAGTCAGATGCGGAATTAACTAAGTTTTTTGTTGGAGTGTGGGACAAAACTTCAGGATGAACGAAAAATAAACCCAATTGAAATATAAGAATGGAGGAAAGGATAGGAGGGAAATGACAAGTTCTATAAATCTGCCGTTTTATTGAAGTAAAAAAAATTTGGCGCGTTGTGCACTTTTTGTGTGAACAAAAATCATGGAACACGCGTGACTGTCACCTAACGCTCCGTAGCACTCGTAGCCGATCCGTTACGTACGCCGTACCACTTACGGAGCACAACCCGTAGCAGATATAGATTACTTAGTTTTTACATGTATCCGCAGTCCCCAAAACCTGCGCCGCTTTGATTTTAGGTGCCTTTTCGGGCCGAGCGGTCTGCCGCTGCCGCAGTTTGAGGTCTGCCTCAAACTGCAAGCGACACCACTTGTTTCTATGAATTTCTATGAATCTCTATGGAATTGATTCCGAGGGCGGCGACCATGCGACCGCGGCGCTCAGAGCAGCTACTACAGACTGCAGTGCCCAGTGGTGGTTTGAACGGCAGAGAGTACGCATGTAAAAAATGTCGCACGAAGGTGCTGGAGTGACTGAGGCATGGTTCTTTGCATTGTGCAGCCGTGATGTGCCGCCGCGCTTGGAATAGAATCAGCCGCGACCGCAGGCCGCAGTGTCGCCTGCTAATGCAGTCTGCAGTCCGCCTCGGAATGGCACCTTTATGAGGCAAATTCATAAAATACCTAATTATGATTTTTTCTAGGTGCTCTATACTGTTGCTTTTATTACAATAATAAGTTGCATGTTCAACGTATACTATGTGTTTTACCCGACTGCCTAAGAAACAGGGTAAAGTTTTTGAAATTGATCAATCGAGTATTTACAACTCGACCGCTCAAGTTTCGAAGTGATATGAAGAACTTAATTAAAACTTTATGTTTTAATGCAGCAGTCGACATCAAAATAAACTTTATTAATTACTAAATTAAAGCATGTTATCTTATTATAATAAAGTTTCAAAACCAATATGATTTTGCAATCTTTTTAATAATCTTGTCAGAATGCTGAAGTTTCGATATCCATCCTAACTCAAGATAATTTAAGGAAAAGTAACTATGTCGGTCTGGCTTGAAACTTTCAAAGATTTATCGGACTGGTGCAGGTAGACCCTGAACAGGGCTGGGACAAAAATCATTTTGATGATAAAGAATATTGTCATTGTCTCCCCTCCTCCCTCAAATCCATCCACATGTGGTCTTGAAAATGTTGCTCTTACAGCGATAAGACCACCCATTTTGTCATCTGTCACCTGTGTAGTTCTAAATAGTAAATTGATACCTGACGTTTGTATGTATGGTGTACATAATTAAGAGTAGGTCTTCTATCTATGTATGTACTATATTTCGATAATAATTTATATAACATAGATATTTTTTTTAAGTTTTTTTTTTTAGTGTGCATTTAATTATTTTGTAAACTGAAAATAAAAGGCTTTTTTTTATTTATTCTATCTATGTATCTGTCACCGTAAAATGGTCAAACACGTTGGATTGTAATCTCTCTAGCTAGATTTTAAACTCTCGAAATATTGTCAACTGAACATGCTGCTAACAATATAACGCTTTATTTTTCGGTAGATTGTAATATATCGAAGTAAAACCATATAATATTGTGAAATTCATGCGACGGAAGTTTCACTGCCGCCATAATCGGGACTTAGGGTACCCTCAAGTTAGGTTAGTTAGGTTCCTTTAAGCCCTGCAGACAGAAATAGGGGCCCAAAAATAATGCGTAATATTGTAAGCAGTATGTTCGTTTGACAATCTTTCAAGAGTTTACAATCTCTCTAGTTATATTACAATCTAACGTGTTTGACTATTTTATGGTGACATAATATCAACTTTTTATCCCAGTATTTGGACCCGAAGGATAATTTCAACTACTATTTGCTATTGACCTTGTTAAGTATTTTATGTTATTACTAGCTGACTCGCGCAACTTCGTCTGCGTCTCATAATTTGAGATTTAAACTATCCTATCTCTCAAGTTGGATCGAACTGCACATGGTGTGCGAATTTTATTATAATCGGTTAAGTGGTTTAGGAGTCCATTGAGGACAAACATTGTGACACGAGATTTATATATATTAAGAAGATTGCTATTGACCTTGTTAAGTATTTTATGTTATTATTGTGAATGTGAGGACCATGTGGGTCATTTTTGTTTGATTTTTCTCATTGATTTTAACAATTAGACAATCGTTCTACAGTTTGCGTACTATAAGCGAACAAACCAAATATCCTTTTTTTGGTATTAGTCGTCGTGTCGGTGAGTTCTTTGACCTATTAGTCAAGCTACACTATAACTGGCAAATGTTTTCACTGACTAGACGAATCTACTCAAATCTGTGAAGTTGTTTTAAGGGTTCTAGGGTTTCTTCAAAAGAGCATCTCAGACACTAAAGGTCGTGGCACACTTGACAAGCACCTCACCAGCACCGCACCAGCACAGCTGTTGCCCGGCGTTGTCTTGAATTAAAGGTCGTGGCTCACTTGACAAGCACCGCACCAGCACGGCACCAGCACAGCTCCTGACCGGCGTCGCCTCGAATATAGGCTACGGCGCGCGGCCCGCGCGGCGCAAGCGAGGTGTAAGCACGCGGTCCCCTCGCTTGCGGCGCGCGGTCGCCTCGCTTGTGCCGGGCGGGCCGCGCGCGGTCCCCTCGCTTGCGGCGCGCGGTCGCCTCGCTTGCGCCGCGCGGGCCGCGCGCGGCCCCCTCGCCGTCCGCAAGGCGCAAGCTCACAGTCCGCACGCTGGTAATAATAGTCCAGGAGGTAGCATTGTATTTTAGGGAATTATCTCTAGTAATTATATTTTGTTGACGTGGATTCGTGGTTTAATTTTTCTTTCCATTACAGTTCTGAGATTTTTTTTAAGTTCAGTATATGTAAATTATTTTTAAAAATAGTTTCAGCCGGTGTACTGTAACGATTGGTTACAGACCGACCGACCGACCGACTGATACTGTTGTAATCGAAGGTTGATCTTATAAGATCGTGGTATCTAAGATCTTATAAGATCATCTCATAAGATCAACCTTCGATTACAACAATATCAGTCGGTTTATTAGGGCATTTTTATTTGCACCGCTACCTCCCGGAATAAGAGCTTGCTGTCACCCCGAACACAATTGTAAGGCATTTGTGATTGAACACGCGTAGGACTTGCACGCCTTTGGGAATAATCGGATTGGCTCCAGAGCTCTTAAGCAACTAGTTTGTGCTACTTCGGTGTCAACAAGCTTTCGATTTGTACTAAATTTCACATAACTTGGGAGTCTTATCATAATAGTAATGGTTCTTTTAATAGCGCCGCCAGGTTTATGCATTGCAGCATCGTGACCATCGTGATATATATAGATATTATCTGGGAGTCTAACCGAACTAGGTTTAGTGTCGTGGGCTCTCTAACTAAATTTGTAACTGGCCATACATTAAACAAAGAGTACCCACGACGTAGAGAAGCACGACGGCGCAATGACGTTGTTTCGCGGGCCACTAGAGTCCGCGCGCGGTCCCCTCGCTTGCGGCGCGCGGGCCGCGCGCGGTCACCTCGCTTACGGCGCGGCGTCCTCGCGCGGACCCCTAGCTTGCGGCGCGCGGTCCCCTCGCTTGCGGCGCGCGGACCGCGCGCGGACGCCGCGCCGTCCGCGGGGCTAGGCGTATGGTAGCGGCAAGCGCGTTGACCACCCGCCGTAAGCTTTTTCATATGGACATTAAAAAATATGTTATGCGACACACGATTTAATGCTCTAATTTGAATGGCAAGTAAATTGCTGGGTTGGAGCGGTGCTGGTGCGGTGCTTGTCAAGTGAGCCACGACCTTTAGGCTACGGCGCGCTTACCACCCGTCGTCAGTGAGTCGAGTCTTATAGTAGTGGCAAGCGCGTTGACCGCCTGCCGTAAGCTTTTTCATATGGACATGCGACAGTATAGGCTATACGACACACGATTTAATGCTCTAATTTGAATGGCAAGTTAATTGCTGGGTTGGCCGATGCGGTGCTTGTCAAGTGAGCCACGACCTTTAAATTTGCATGTGAGTCGACAAAGATTATGTCTGGACCTTAAAAGAGACTACAACCTCTGAGTTTGTTTCGGCTGTTTCTTCTCAGAAGTCGTCAGGTACGAAACACCGGCCCCATCTAGTTTAAAAAAGGTCGTGTCAAAATGTTTGTAAAAACCTATTTATAAAATAAACATCATTTATCATTTATTCGACCACCACGCGTACGAACCCGCGAACAACAACTAGTTTTATCCTAAAGCTAAAGTTTCGAAAAAGATAATAGATAAGATGTGTATTCATTCGAGAATATTCTCTTTCGGATATGAAATATTCATAATGGCGCCGAATAACGGATTAGTCCTAAAAAAACTGATCCCGATCTGAATGAATAACTTTGTTTTTTCTGATATCTTGAAAGGTTAACTTAGACAAGTTTAAGTAAGATATAGTGTAAGAATACATCTTTGTTAATTGCGAAGTGTTTTTTGATCTTGAAATGATTTTGCGAATGGAAAAGAAGTGTGGCGATTGTTTATTTCTGCGGCTTTATATTCATGAACAAATGGTGCCGAAAAGCATGTCCTACGGTTTAGTCCGTTTATTTTTTTCTGATGTGATTCAGCATCTGCCAAGACCAGATGCAGATAAAATCTAATAATTGAAGTGGCATCATACCTTGACAGAGCCATGTCAAATTCTAAATGACAGATTTAATATATTATGACTAGTTTATGCCCGCGGCTTCGTCTATCCTATGTGTTAGTACAGGTTATACGATAGGTGTGCAAAATGTCATCCAAATCTATAGATTTTGCGTGAAAGAATAAGACTCATCCATCCATCCATATATCGTCAAAAATTCCAGATTTATAATATTATTAAGATTATGACGAAACAGTTTTGGTTTAATAAAAGTTACCCATCAGAGCCTAACTCGAAACTCATGAAAAGTTATGACAGGCTTATTACAAAATGTATGTTTAAACTGACGTTTCCTGTCGTAACTTTATTCGGAGTTTACTAATAACGAGCCCACGTGTATATAATAGATAGACTAGCGGTCGTCACGTGGTTTCACCTGTTCCTGTTTGGGTACGGGGATAAAATATAGTCTACGTTACTCGATGATAATGTAGTTATCCATTACTGAAAGAATTTTTCAAATCGGTCCAGTAGTTTTTATGTTTATTCGTTACATACAATAGTATATTTTTTAACGAGAGAGAATAAACGAAGTCATAATATAGACGAGGTGGTTTGACTCCCGAGCTTGCGAGGGAGTCAATGAAAGCGAGGGTATATAAAAGGGGCGTTTAGTCTCGAGGTGCAAACTGTACTTTTCACTTCGAGTGCTAGAAAAATAGTCATTTAAAACCGAAAAAATTTACACTCTACATAAGTTCTGAACTGAGCGATCAGTTTTTTCTTCAATCAGGTCAGTCACAGATTAACAATTTAAAACACAACTCAAACTCTCAACATTTTCGCAATGAAGATGATCCACATTCCACAGGTACCTGCATTACTGCAGCGGCAAGCAACAGACGCATTGCACATATTTTTCAAAATCACATTTAAACAACAATAATTTGTCTCGAGTTGAAGCATTCATTTGTTTTTTTTTTCAATAAACCGCTTTCTATTTGCAAGTCAATTCGAAATTTAAATAAAACCTTTGATAAGTTACTCTTTTGTTACCATGTTTCAGAGTAAAAGATCGTTCCATTTTTAAACTAGGTACTTTTTACTCCCTAGGGAATAAATGGTCACTTTAATCCCGCTTCATAGGGCTATATTGGCGTACTTTTATAGCACGAGAAGTGAAAAAATATAAAAATACAAATATTTCCTCTTCATAATATTAGATAGACAAGGTATAGGTGAATGCGTAATACGTTGACTGCTTAAATGTTCGATCAAACTGCTCCAAAAAAATTGTGGAGGTGCGGAAATCGGTGCACTGACTGAAAAGGCTTGGAATATTTGTGTCATAACCCCAACACGTAAACATTGTAAAATGTCATAGTGATTACACACTCTCACACACACACAAATTCACATACACACACACATCAACAAGCTAAACTTACAAGCTAAGCTTTGCTTAGTGTGGCACTAGGTGGCGCTGTGTGTTAATGTCCAGCGATATTTATTTATTTATTTTTATCTATCTCACGCATTGTATCAATGCAGTTTCATCACCCCATTTCCTTATATTCATCCTCTTGATCAAATTTTTTTCTTTTTGTCGAATCCATATTTTGTATTATACCTACCAAAATCACGTCTGTCGTCTACGCAGGCCCTTAAACGACAGATCTACAAACTTAAATACTCGTCAGTAAGCCGTCAAAACGAACTTGATCTTTTTTCGTCTGCGAACCAAGAGGGTGAGATGGAAGAGTCAGTGTTTACCAATGTTTACACCGAAATTAGGCCACAAGAAAATTATTCCACACCAAAAATATTCAATAGCTTAAAGTAGACAGATCGTAAACAGACACAAACTGGCACAAACACACAGTGACATTATGGAAAACACGTTGAGCCACGTCAAGTGATCCCTTAGGAATAGACCCGAATAATTCACCCCCTAATGGACAAATTGAATTAAAAGGGGCTCCGACCCACACTCATTAATACAGGCATTGTGGAAGTTGTCTTGCCATTTTCCTTTTATTTATAAACATTACATAACAATGAGCGATTCGCCCGCTGTCCGTTTGTGGTTCGACTAAAAAAGAGAAAGGACCTCTATAATCTCACTTTTTTGTTCGTCTGCCACAGAGGCTTTTCTCTATGCAGTTAGATATATGACAATGACAAACACGAAATAATACTGTCAATTAATTTCAACTAGCCAGTACTAAAAGCTAACTTAAGTAGTTTTTAACGATATTGTTGTGGGTCTTCGAAGACAGTAAAGTCTCAGAGGACCCACTCCTAGGTCTTGGGAGTCACATCAGTATTCAGAGACCCACTGGTGGGTCTGCTTGGTGGGACCTTGAAGACGAAGCGATCTATCCAACCTAAGAATTTTCACTGACTGAATGATCACTGACGAGCCTCGTGGTCTAAATAATAACAGTCGCTCGGGTAGATCTTAAGGTTAAGCTGCACATGCCTAGGTTGGTTCTAGGATAGGTGACCGCCTATTACATTCCGAGTTTTCGGAAAGCACGTTAAACCGGCTGTCATTTGTAGATCTTTGGCATTCGTTACAGGAGTCAGTGCAACAGTAGCCCGAAACTCTGACAGTCAGTGTTTCCGTCTGTGAAGCCCGGCCGAATCGGTCTGACTGCATTAATAACAATAATAATATCGCTGGACATTACACACAGCGCTACCTAGTGCCACACTAAGCAAGGCTTGTGTCATGGACACGAGATAGTTGATATCCTACATACATACTTTTTGTTTGTAAATACATACTTATTATACATACAAACATCCATGACTAACCATACCATGCCATACCATATGCCATTGTTTAACTATTGTAACTACTCGCTAAAAGATGAAGGTTTATTTATCTTAACTATCTTTTTTATCTTTCATCGTTATTAATCAAGGATATTTTAGTTAGGATTACTTATTCTCCCCATCTTGACCAACGGTGCACAAACTCAGCCTTTGACTAACATCCAAAAGCCTAAACTCAAGGTTTCCCGCGGGCTATGGCTCGCAGTATCTTAGGTTTCAAATCGTTAATGTGGCTTAAAAGGCTGCCTAACTTAAATGAGACTGGCCAGGACATATCTATCGCATGCCGAAGGAACTGTGGGCCCGTGGGGCCCTGAAACAGTGATACGGCGTCGTTGTAGGCCACGAAGGAGATGGCGGGACGAACTGGCTGTCTTTCTTGAGAATTAGAAAGAATTTGTACAGAATCGTGACCGTTGGAAGGACTGAAGGAGGCCTTTTCCCAGCAGTGGGACAGTACAGTTATAATAATAATAATAAACAATTCTTCCGTGTTCCCAGGAAATATCGGTTGTACAAAACACACCTATTTCCTATTTCCGCTATTACTGATGTTTTTTGAGGAATCTCTTCATTCTTGATAATCCCTAACGCTTTTAGTGATGCCTGAGAGATGTCTCACTCTTGCCTGTTTTGTTGTGTTGTTCTTTGTTTGTGATGATGTATCCACAGCACCTATTTTTCCGTCAAGCATAAAAAAATATATATTTATATCAATTCGTTTGGTCTGGGCCCTCTGAGTTACTGGGTGGCGCGGTACACGCTTTCGTGGTAGGTATAATCGTATAATACTATAAGACTATAGCTTATGTCCGCGGCTTCACTTGCGTCGAGTTCAATAATGCCATGAAACGTTAAACACTTTTGTATCTCCAATTGAAAATGACCACAAAATATTATTGGACTAAAAAAATATATCAGTGATCTGAATTGACAATTAGCTTGAAAGCTTTAATAATAAACGCGATGTTATCGATATGTCATATATTAATAATAAACTCAAATATACGATCAGCTTCAATCAAAGCGTTTTGGATACCGCTTAACTGACTACCAGCTGACTACCTGAGCAGCGGTGGCCCCGACTTACAAACAGTAAGTCAGTACTTGGGTTCGAACCCAGACAGGCGCATTATACTTTATGTAATTTATTTCATCACCGATGCTCTCGAAACGGTGAAGCGGAAACATCGTGAGAAAACCGGCATGTTCTAGAACCAAAAAATCGAAAAAACTTGTGACATCTAACAATCCGCGGTCCACGCGTGTCCATTCCATTGATAGGAGGTCGTGATCCAGCAGAGGGCACATAAGAGCTGATGATAACTATACCAGGATAGTTCATCATCATACCAGACGTCTCTTTTTTTTTTTGTTTGTTTTATGTGTGTATTTGACATATCGTATTTTTATTGACAGTCGTTTTTGTAAATTATTATTTATTTTACTTAATAATTGTGAATGTGAGGACCATGTGGGTCACATTTTGTTTTTTTTTCCCACGACTGTCTGGCAGTTTGAGTACTATAAGCGACCTACCCAAATGTCCTTTCTTTGGTATTGTTCGTCGTTTCGTTCAGCTCCTTGAGTTATAAGTCGAGCTACACAATAACTGACAAATGCTTGCACTGGCTGGACAGGTCCACTCAAATCTGTGTGATTCTTTCTTCAAAAGACCATCTCAGATACTAATCTGCATAGTCCTCATGTGAATTAAGCAAGATTGTCTGGACTTCAAAAGAGACTATGACCTCTGAGTTTGTTTCGGCTGTTTCTTCTTAGAGTAGTCAGGTACGAAACACCGGCCCCATCTAGTTAAAAAAAAAATGACGTGTAAAAGTGTTTGAGAAAACCTACTTGCTGAATAAATATCATTTATCATTTGTCACGGAACATCTTACACCGCAGATGTAGTTTTTCGCAAACGAGTTGCTGATAACGATTAAATACTGCAAAGGAATTTTATCTGTAATATCAAAGGTAGTAGGCACCTGCTTTTAGGGATCCGTAGTCCTGACAAGGAACCCTTATAGTTTCGTAATATCTGTCTGTGTCTCCGAGGTTTTGCTAGAGTACCGGAAAGCTGTAATTTTTTAAGGGTGTGTATATCAATTACGCCGGCATAGTGGTGAAATGAAATTTTGGACATATGAATATTATTTTCGTCGCCTCCTTCATTTAATGGGGTATCGTTGAATAGGTCTTTTAAAATGACGTAAGAGTTGCTAAATCGTCGAATCCGACTCGGCTGGGCAGCGTTCGGAAAGTTGCGCAGTATCTTCTCGTCCAATTTACCGCACTGTCTCAAGACGAAAGTCCAGTGTGTGTTGCCAGTGATTACATACGGAACCGAAATATGGTCGCTCATAATGAGCCTCATCAGAAGGCGAAAAGTCACCCGAAGGACAATGGAGAAGGCTATGCTCGGAGTTTCCTTGCGTAGTCGAATCAGAAATGGAGACATCCGCAAGAGAACCAAGGTTACTGACGTAGCCCGAAGAATTGCCAAACATAAGTGGCAATGGGCAGGGGACATTGCTCGCAGAACGGACGGCCGATGGGGCCTAAAAGTTCTGGAGTGGTGACCACGAACCGGAAGACGTTGCGTCGGAAGGCCTCCCACTAGGTGGACAGATGACCTGGTGAAGGCTGCCGGAATCCTCTGGAAGCGAATCTCACGGAACCTGTCAATGTGGCGACTCTATGTCCAGCAGTGGACGTCTTTTAGCTGAAGTAATGATGATGATGAAGAGTTTGAGGGGATCGTTGCTGGTGTAATGTAGACTTGCGGGTTATCAATGTTTATTGCTTGCAATAAATTAAACTTGTTTCTTGAATAAGCGTACATTACATGGTACACAGTGGATAATTAGTTTCATTACAGTGCAAAAAGCTTTTATACAAGATATAACCCCAAAGCTAGTCTTTTCCCTCTCTGTGTGTGTGTCATGTGTGTCACAGAGTATATATCATCACTACGCTTTTATTTCCGGCCTGGAAACTGGGGCTATTCGCCACAAGTTGCTTATTATACTATTTTTGGCTTTAATGCTCCATTTACGAAATGCTAAACTTTAAAATGCATACTTTTGTTCCAGTAGGGCGTTCCCCCCCCCCCCTCTAAAAGCTAAACTGCAGGCTTAAAAACACTTGAAAACATAGGATTTGAATTACATAGACATGATATAATTATGTCTGTACGTTTGTTGAGTAACTCCAGAGAGCTACATACTTACACCATCAGCGAAATTCAAAACTACAACATTACACTGTCCACAACAAAAAACAGTTCACAACCACAAAAATGACCTTCACGACGAGACTATCCAAAAATCAACACGAGAACCTTCCGCTGTACAAACAGTAACCGTAGCTTGACAAACAGCGCCTTTTTAGCGGGCCCCTAAAACGCGCCGCTCGTGCAAAGGGCATCTAACTGGCTGAAATGCCAAGGTGAGTCGTGGGCGGGCTTACTTACGCTCTGTCGGAATTGTATAGCTGCTCTGTTGTTATAGGCGTAGGCAGGTGACGGTTTCTGTGGACTTTGAAAACTGGGCATTGGTTGTTTTGAATGAAAAGAAAAAAGAAGTTGTTCAGGTAGTGAGACTTTAAAAAAACATGTGGGCAGTCTTTAAAGATGGCCGATAGAAGTGAAAATCGGCTACGAGTGCGACGAAAATCGTGCGTGATGGTCTCGCGAGTTTCGGCGACCCGAATGGCGTAGTGGTAGTGACGCTGCCTTACTTTCTTAGGGTCCTGGGTTCGAATCCCGGTAAGAGCAAATGTTTGTGTGATGAGCATGGACATTTCTTTTCGAGTCATGGATGTTTAGATGAATGTATTTACAAACAAAAAAAAAGTATATATGTAGTATATCAACTATCTAGTGTTCACGACACAAGCTTTGCTTAGTGTGGCACTAAGTGACGCTGTGTGTTAGTGTTCAGCGATATATTTATATTTCATGATTTTTATTTACCTACCCAAAAAACTGCTTAACGCACCTATAGAAGCTCAAAAAACAAATTCTGCATACTGCATACCTATACAATTGTAATAATTAAAAGCGGAGCGTACGAACGTTTGTGGCAAAAACCACTTCCCTGATGGCTGTTGAGCAAAAATATGTACGTAGCACGCTCAAACAAACTAAAAATACATATAGAAATTAAAATATGGAGTGCTTGCATATAAAACTAAAAGCTACTTGAACAGGTGTCCGTGAAATGGGTTCAATTGAAACGTTTCCAAATAAATTCGGTGAGCGGCCGTGGACTGTGGCAGCGCTCTTCTGTTTACCACTTAACAGGGTAGAAAATACTGTTGTTAGTAACTATATTTTGATTTTAAAAGAGTGTCATTGAAATATCTTTTTTTCTTTTTTTATTTACGAATTAGACTGGGCTATTAACTGCATCTCTTTATTTTTCAATGAGTAACTCCTTGATAACTCAATCCGTCTTATTACAAAACGTGGTCTTAAAAATAGTACCGGGTTTAGTACTAGGTTTAAACCATGAACTTGAAAAAACGTTATTACAAAACAAAGTTTATCGCTAGTCCTAGAACTATCTATGGTACCGAAGTTAAACCATCGTGACCCCTAGTTTAACTATGGTACTAAATTGTCAAACGTCAACGTATGAAATATTATTTATTTTAATTTACTTTACAACATTTTGTAAAAAGGAACGGCGCATAGAACTCTGAACGAATGAATGAATAGTTTAAATATTTTGTTGCTTATTATCTGTGGAAAATGTTAAGACCAGAGACTTTCTTTGGTAATAGTTAGTCCTTTGTTGGTCTTCGATTTATAATACGAATGAACGAACTAACGTTAGTACCGTACTAAACCTAGACCTTTTAGTTCTGGTTTAAACCTGGTACTTATGGAAGTTTTTATAATAAGGCGGAAAAGGTTTTATTTTTACATATTTATAAAGTCGACCCTGCTGTCTGTGCGCAGTTTTCTCTATCTTGTAAAGTACGCAACGTATTTTAATGCAGTTTTCAGCAGTAGATGGACTATATCATGGACTATTTTTTTTCAGAGTCATGGATGTTTATACAGGGTGTAAACCACCTCATCACGAAGTCGTCAACCAAGTATTCTGTACATCAAACTAATGAAACTTTGTGCGAAAATTATTGCTAGGAAACAACTTTTTATGGGGTGTAAAATCAAGTTTTGTGGTAGAATTCAATGTAACGCACTGAAAACAATGTGCTGATGGATGGATTAAATAATACGGGGTTGTAAAAATGTTGTGAGTAGAAATCTTACAATAAAAACATGTATTTTAAAAACTCACATATCTCCGTAATTAGAAGGTATAGAACAAAAAAATAATCGCAATGACAGGAAGAACAAGTGCTTTTCGGCTTCGCTAAGAGATGTTTAACACACTAAAAAAAAGTCTATCACAAAAGCATTATCAATTTGACTTAGCTACCTCAAATAGCTATGTCAAATTGATTGACAAGTAAATTGGAATAAATAACCAAAACATTAAATCTTCATCAAATTGAAGCGAAGGCTGAAGAAACATTGACGTAACGTTAAGTACAAAATAATCATGGTGATCAGTGTGTGGAGAGGCGGATAAATGGCGCTTCCACCCCTCGGTATACAATTAAAACACGATACGTTAACACAATATGTATGTTTGTGTTTTAAGAGTAGTAATAATAAAAGCCACGCGGTTCAGCTGGTTTTCGCAATTTTTGTTTTGCTATGGACACTTTTAACGTGCACATCTTGCTACATTGTTCTCACATAATATACCATCTCAACATGAATGATGTAACCAAGATTTTGTAACAATATTTTGATTTAAAAGAGTGTCCATGGAGTTTCTTGCCCGTTCTTTTCCTTAAAGATCTACGTTAGGGAATGGGCAACTAAAGTACTTTCACAGTTTTTTTGTCTTGTGACTGGGACTGTAGCTACTTTAAATGTTCATTTTTGTTTCGACAATTCAAAAGTGCCTGTAACTGGCCTACTTGAAATAAATGCTTTGATTTTGATATTGCTGCTCATGCCTTTCTAGATATAAAAGTCCCAATTTGTTCAACGAGTCAGAAAACCGTTTTAACGATTTATCTGTGGGAACGGAACAAAGCTATTAGAACTATTATTTGACATTTGAGTTATTACAATGAATTATGGATGCCTCTGGCGTAGGATTATTTGTTTTTACTATACAACATCTTTTTTTTTATAAAGGAATGGAGAAAATTACAAAAAAATACTGTTTAATTAGTGATCTTTGCTGATGGTTTAGACATTTATGAACTTTTAATTATTAACTTGAAGGTCTGCTGCGTCATCGGCAATGATAATAAATAAATTTCAGCACATTTACGCCGTAAATCGTTTATAAATTGACTTTAAATTACTTAATCTGTCATTTTCCATAAATATCTGAAAATCTACTAACTGAAAAACTACCGAATTTCGGTAGAACATAAATGGTGGCTCAATTTCCTGCATTACATTTGGCGTCCTGCAAGGAATACCTCAAATTACCAGTAACCCGTATATCTGCTTATGCCTTTCGTAACTATGTTGGGGTCGGGTTCCAGTCTAACCGGATGCACTTGAATATCAGTATTTTACATGGAGCGACTGCCTATCTGACCACAACTCAGTTAGTACTGGGTAATACGATACCCCTTGGTAAGACTGCTTGTCACATTTTCGGGCCTGTGACTACCTGTCACTGACAAAGATCTACAAATGACAGCCTGGACAATATTGTTTAACTTGCTTTCCGAGGAAACTCGGTATGTAATGGGTGGTCAGATCACCCATCCACAAACCAACCTAAGAAAGCACGGCTTTACCTAAAGGTCAACCCGAGTGGCTATTATTTTTTTGCCACCAGCTCCTACGCATATAAGTAAGCCTTAAATGGCTGCTATAGGAGAATCATAACAGGATAATAACATGAATGACGTTAAAACTCTAGAAAAATGGCCACAGACGCAGTTAATAATAAGTTAATAATAAATTGTAACTTTGTGACCATTATACGAATTGTAACGTAATTCATTTTAGCATCGTATTATGATTCTGCTAAAGCGGCCATTTTGGAATCCCAGAACCTTTGGATTACATTATATACTTTTCTCTGTACAAAATCGAATCTTAGATTGTTACGAGTACATTACAGGTGTATGCTCGTGAGAGCTGGCGTGAGAGCACCGTAATAGAATCTCGTTTTTTTACTCGTACTCGTATTTTCTAAAAATATAGCAGTGATATCCTAGTGGTGTGGCGAATAACTCGGTCTCGAGTTTGATCTCACCTCTGATTTGTATAATTATCACTTGCTTCGCTGAAGTAAAACATCGTGACGAAACCAGTATGCCTGAGAGATATTTCTCGACGGCATTTTAAGCCAAGTCAGAAGTCCATAGGCAGTATAACTCTCACACCGGGTGAGGTAATAACCACACGATAAAGAAAGACAGTTTCCTAAAAGAATACAAGCTTAATGTCAGTAATTACCATCAAACTTTAGCAAAAAAAACATGCGGGCGTTCTTTGCGCACAGAAGATAGAAAGAAAAACTAAGGATAGGGAACTATCATAGGCTGATAGAAGTGAAAACTAAGTTATTTATAACTGCTACGGGTTGTGCCCTGCGCACGCCTAAGTGGTGCTAGCATTAGGTGCTTCACTCAAAAACTGTTCAACGCGCCTAAAGAAGTTTACACTTCTAAAAATCGCGGCTACGAGTGCTACGAAGCGGTAGGTGACGATCACGCCAGTTACATGATATTTATTCACCCAAAAAACTGCTCAAGGCGCCTAAAGAAGTTTTCATTTAAAAAACCGTTCATTAGTGCTTTCCAAATTCTGGTTTTGGAATAATACCTACTACATTATCAAACATCGTTAGTAGCACAGACTACGTGATTATACATCTGTACCGGTGGGCATTGGGTCGGTATGCCCGCGGCGATGCGGGGCTTGGAAAGGCTGTCAACAAAATGGAGGCACAGTATTATTGCGTAGATATTCCACGTATTTGGAATGTTATTTTTAAAACATTGAGCAGGTTTATTTAGGAAGCGGCAGGTCTTTTTTTTGCAAAATTTGGTAATATGTAATTGATTAGATGACAAAAGAATAATTACTAGTCCGTCAGTTAGATTTATCAAAAAATAATATATGACCCGTATATTCTTTTTGTTACATTAACCAAAATTGACGAAGATACGACGCTTTTAAAATACTCAATACGTCACGCCTTGGTATAATTTTTTATGAGTTCTGACGTCACGAGCCCCCGCTCCCGACTATTGATTCGTTATAATAATAATATCTTTGTCAATATTCATATGATTGATATTCATTTACAAAATCAAAAAATACGTGTTCATTACTTTTCAATACTCTTATTGAAAATATAAAAAGATTTGCATTTTTTATACTCAAACTCAAACTCAAACTCATATCATTTATTTCAACAAGACCATTACGGCACTTTTGAATGTCAAAAAATTGAAAGAAAAATCAAAGCTACAGTCACAGACACAAGGCATAATAACTTGAGAAAGTACTGTAGTTGCCCATTCCCTAGCGTAGATCTCTATGGAGAAGAACGGGCAAGAAACTCCATGGACACTCTTTTCAATCAAAAATGTTGTTACAAAATCTTGGTTACATCTTTCATGTTGAGATTATACATACTCGTATATGTGAGAACGATGTAGAAAGACGTGCACAATAAGAGCGTCCAGAGTAAAAAAATAAATCAACAATTTAAAATAAAGCAATTCAAATGATCCATGGCAGCTAAGAGATGACCAGTCCCGACTGACAGCGCCCGTTCACGAACATGACGCATGGATCAGCGCCATTCAATTCAACCATATTGAAGGGAACTAAATGACCCGACTCACCCGCCACCATCAGCAAGACATTTAAGCGAGCATGACATTCTCTCAGCCACCAAGGCATATTCAAGTCAATGAAAGATAAGTAAATGCAAATGGAAGCTTTACAGTACATGGTACTCACACATGTGCTATGCAATTATACAATACTAAGAGATGGACTCTATACAATGCAAGAATACTTTTACAATCTTCTGCAGCTACCACAATAGTTGTCCAATAAGGTTGCACCTATGGTTGCGGAGCAGGACCAGCATTTAGCCAAGCATTTTTATCCTCAATGTAATCCCCCAGCTTATAATATGCTTGCCTACATAGTGTGCGTTTTACACAAGATTTAAATTTCGTCTCATTCAGTTGTAGAATGTGGGGAGGTATTTTATTATAACATTTTAAACAGTACCCCATGAAAGATGAATCCACTTTAGCAAGCCTGAAACCTGGCTGAACTAGTTGGTGCCTATTTCTAGTATTATAGTGGTGTCTGTCACCTCTTTTACTGAATAAATGCAGATTTTTCCTAACGTACATAATGTTTTCATAGATGTATTGACAAGGTACTGTCATGATTTTAATTTCCTTAAACAGTTCTTTTAGAGAATCGCGTCTACGTAATTCATATATGGCTCTGATGGCTCTTTTCTGCAGAATAAAAATAGACTCGATGTCTGCAGCCCGTCCCCATAGTAAAATACCGTATGACATAATACTATGAAAATAACTAAAATAGACTATCCTCGCCGTATCAACATCAGTATATTGACGGATTTTTCTAACAGCATACGCTGCTGAGCTCAGTCGGCCTGCAAGAGAAGTTAAATGAGGACATTGTAGCCAGTGGTCGAGCGTAATTTCCAAGAAAACCGTTTTATTGACAAATTCAAGTTTCTCTTGATTCAATACTATGTCACAATCACTACTTTTGACATTTGGTAAAGCAAATCTTATGCACTTAGTTTTTTTTCCATTTAGTACTAAATTATTAGCGGTAAACTAGTTATGAACCTGCAGTAGGGCGCTATTTACGTCGTCAAGATTTGTGGCACGTCTGTTTATCCTAAATATTAAAGAAGTATCATCAGCAAACAAAACCATTTGCGGATGGTTGTTAAATAAATGGGGTAGGTCATCAATGTATACTAAAAAGAGGAAGGGACCCAATATCGAATCAAATTTACACCCTTTACTTGTACATGCTGCTGTCTATCATTAAGATATGAATTTACTAAACTAAGCGCAAGTTTACCTAAACCGTAATGCTCAAGTTTCAAAATCAGGGTTTCGTGATTTACGCAATCAAATGCCTTCGAGAGGTCACAGAAGATTCCTATGGCATCTTGTGCCTCTTCCCACGCAGTAAAAATGTGTTTTAATAAAGTGACACCGGCGTCAGTCGTACAATGTCCTTTGGTGAAACCATACTGATGTTCGTGTAAGATTTTATAAGTGTTAAAATGGTTAAGCATCTGATTGAGCATTATCTTTTCAAACACCTTGCTAAAAACCGGCAACACGGATACGGGCCTATAATTGTTGGTGTCTTTAGTGTCCCCGGATTTAAAAAGCGGTATTACCTTACTGAATTTCATTAGATCCGGGAAGACCCCTTGATCCACGCACAAATTAAATATTGAGGCTAAATACGGCGCTACAGTCTCAACAATTGAGGTACAAGCTTTGATAGACATATCCCATAGATCTTCGGTTAATTTGATCTTGATTTGCTTAAAAGCTTTTATTATTGTTATGGGGTTTACATGATGGAATTTAAATTCATTTGAACAGGCTGAAACGTTCGCCTTCAATAAATCCATAGAGAGCAAGGGAGAGGAATTTAAGGTTTCAGTAGTTTTAAGTGGGATACTGGTAAAGAAATTTACAAATTCTTGAGCGATTTCATTATTAGAGCTCACGAGACCATGTGAGGTCTCTAGTGTTATGTCATTACTTGGTTTTTTAGATCTATTAGTCTCACTGTTGATAATTTTCCAAACCGTCTTTATTTTGTTATCGGCTGATTTTATTTTTTTGCTAATGAAAAGAGACTTGGCTATCTTGCAAAAGTTTTTAAAAATTTTCGAGTAAGTAGCCACATATTTACTAAAAGTTTCTGTGTTGATATAAGGCTTAAGGCCGTACAGCTCAAACAATCGTTCCCTACTTTTCCTAATACCCTGTGTTGCCCAGTCACTGAAAATAAACTTTGGGCCAATAGTCTTAGTTTTCTGTTTTAAAGTATTATTGAACACGGTGTGCACTACCGAAAAGAATTCTTCATACAATTCATTTACATTGTTTCCAATATGGCCTGGTATATTTAACTTGCTAATTAAATTATTATTAAACTTTTCTAAATTGCTGGGTGTTATTTGTCTAGTTTGAATCTGAATTCTTTGTACATGTTTATTATACGCGAAAGCAACAGTCTGTCCGCTGTGATCTGAAGGAAGGTAATTTACGATGGATTTATCCAAGTAGTCGCAGCAACAAAAAACATTATCAATACATGTAGCTACTATCGTCAATCCTATTAAAGTTGCAGAACCGGTTCCGGCACTGTCCTAGTGAAGATCTTGTTAGTTGTAAAAGATCATTTTGATTATTTGAGTTTCAATTATTCTTTTGTAATTATACTAGTCGATGCCCGCAGCTTCGCCCGCGTAAAATTATAATAAAAACCTTCCTCTTGAATCATTCTATCCATTAAAAAAACCCGCATCAAAATCTGTGGCGTAGTTTTAAAGATCTAAGCATACATAGGGACAGACAGACGCGGTGGAAGACTTTGTTTTATAATATGTGGTGATAGTGATAGTAAAGTCTCGTTGGTCTAGTGGTTGCAAGCGCGCCTGCTGAGTATGAGGTCCTAGGTTTGACTCCCAGGTTGGGCAAAGTGTTATTGGGTTTTTCAAATAGGAATTTTCTCAGAGGCAGCAACGGAGTCTGGATTTCTGTCCGTCCGATGGCAATTGGTTCGCCCCCTATTATGAGAGTTATGACGTTATGTAAACGTTGACGTTATATTGGTGAATCTTTAGTAATATTTAGAAACATATTAGCAATCACAAAAAATGAATATTTCTCCTCATAAAATAAGCATTTGCTTTGCGATTGAGCTAAAGTCAATGAGATTATTGTTAGTTTAGTTTAGTTAAAATAAAAATAAACTGTATGGTTATACTTTTTCTCAAAACGGTTTTTCATAGACAAATTCTACTTAAAGTTATTTATGTAACCATTGCTCGGTTTGTTAATTTACACATAAACTCGTGACTGTTGAAATGTTCAAATTTCGAGTTAATCGGTTTCATCTAGGCAAGAGTGCTCCACTCTATGCCGCATCAATCATCACATCAGATATTTTTGTTCAATAATGTGCATTCCTCGGAAGCACGTAACATATCTAACAGCTCCATATGAGGTATCGTCTTCTAAATGGAAGGGTGTAAAACACCTCTTCACGAAGCCGTAAGGTACTGTTACATCAGACCTACTAGAACATTCGAGTAAGCCAGTGATGACAGTGTGTGTACGTTAGAAGTTCTAGAGCATTCTATTATTATTAGTTTTAAAGTTAGGTAGGTACAAACTCGCGACCTATTTATACAAAGACATTAGAATTTCGACCGTACGCCTAGGGCATAAGGTTCATATTTGTTTGTTTTGTACAAGTAGGTAATGCCAACCTTGTAAGTAGGTACCTGCTATTTTTTGTTAGTGTTTTTTTATGACCCTCTCGAATGTTCGTGGTTATTCTGGTGTATCTGTTGGCGAGTATAAATAGAGCGCTCAGGGCCGCGACCGGCAGTCTTGTTTTGGCTACAGTACGAAGCGAATCGACGTGAACTTGAAGTGCGATATCTAAGTGAATAGTAAACATTAGTGTATTTGTGATTAAGTTTTGATTGTTTTGTGATCAATAAAGTTATTGTGTTGTTTAATCGGTAGTAATTAATTTATCTCATACCCAGCTCGTAACAAATTGGTGTCAGAAGTGAGAGATAAATTATGCCAATCCTACCTAAGGACGACACGGAGGGTATCCGTACCAGAAGTCAGCGACAGCAGGACATGGACCAAAGGCGGTTTGGAGATTCTCCGACACAGACACCGGGTGCTGTCCAGCCTACGTCGCAGCCAGTCGCTGGCCCATCCGGAATTTCTCCAGCATCAGTGGCGCCAGACTTGTCAGCTTTAATGGCGTTGCTGCAGGATCAAGCTCGCCGTCAAGAGGAGCAGGCTCGCCAGTTACAGGAGCAATTGCAACGAGACAAAGAGGAGCAGGCTCGCCGTCAAGAGGAGCAGGCTCGCCGTCAAGAGGAGCAGGCTCGCCGTCAAGAGGAGCAGGCTCGCCGTCAAGAGGAGCAGGCTCGCCGGTTGGAAGAGCAGTTGCAGCAAGACAAAGAGGAGCAAGCCCGCCGCCAGGAGGAGCAGGTCCGCCGCCAAGACGAACAGATGATCCTCATAAAGGATCTTCATGCAACTTTCGGCAAGGACCTGAAAGTGATGAAAGATCAGGTTCACCAGCATGAGAACCGCATCTCAGAGGCCGAAGTTAAGATTGCTGGGGTACAGAAGGCTTTGAGCGAACTGAAGACTGAAAGTGGAACTGTAGCTTCAGTGGTTGCTGCACCTTCTTCGCGTGGTTTCAAGGTTCCTCCATTCGACGGAACATCGTCGTGGTCGGCCTACAGAATCCAGTTTGAGGCCGTCATGAAGGCGAATGGATGGACCAAACCACAAGCCATGACCGCGCTCACCTTAGGCCTCCGAGACCAGGCCCTAACCATTCTCGAGGCACTCGGCAGGGATGTAACCTACGAGCAGCTGCTAGAGGCGTTGGAGTCCAGATACGGCGACGCGCACCTGGAGCACGTATTCCGTGCCAAGTTGAAGGACCGTTTTCAACGAAGTGCCGAGAACCTACAGCAGTGGGCTCTAGAAGTTGAAAAGCTCGTTCGGAAAGCCTACCAGTCTGCCCCTGCACTGATTGACGGAAATCTGGTACAGGCGTTCGTTGATGGAATACGTGACTTAGAAGTTAGAGCCGCCGTGAGACTTGGGCATCACGAGACATTGAAGGACGCCTTGGCCCATGCCTTAGAAGTAGAGGCAGTGAGGCAAGACCACCGAACGCACCGCGTCAGGGAGGTTGTAGCATCACCTGTACGCGACCGCCCGCAAGGGTATAGTCCTAGGTGCTACACTTGTGGAGAAAGGGGTCATCTTCGGTCCAGCTGTCCTAAGCGCAGCACCCCGAGAGAAGATCAGCAGGGAAGAGTGGCTGAAGTGACTGCCCAGCCACAGCAGGGAAACGAGTAGATGCCAGGACTGGGGGGCGGGTGCTGGCTGGTATTGAAAGAGCCCCGAGAATCTTGATCTCGCAAGCACATGACGGGAACAGCCTGACCATCAAAGGCGAAGTCAATGGAACACCATGCAAACTGACGTTGGATACTGGAGCATCTCACACGGTCGTCAATTCCAAACTAGCAAGTCGGTTTCTTGGGGACTACTTCAATAAGCACGACCGTATACAGTTACTAACAGCTACCGGTCAGCACATAAACGTCCGAGGCAAGAAGGAGGTGGAGTTAAAATTGGGTGACAGATTTTACAAGCAGAATGTCATCGTGGCCGACATAGTGGACGATTGCATCTTGGGCTTGGACTTCATGCGGAAATATCGTTGTGAGATCGACGTTGATCAAGGAGTACTGAAATGTGGTTCGGAGGAAGTGTTCATGGAAGGTGCACCGTCAGGAAAAGTGTACTGCCTGAAGAAGATTGTTCTTCCCCGCAGATCAGAAACGATGGTGCCAATTAGTCTACCACAGAATTCTGGAAACAAAGGTCGGAGTGTTCTGATAGAAAGGGTGAACAATGACTTCCCATGGAAGATGGCACGAACTCTGGTCAAGGCCACCAACGTCTCAGCAGTACGTATACTGAATCCAAGTGACCAGGAGCAAGTGATTAAGAAGGGCACCTTGATTGGCACTTGCGAGGAAGTAGCTTGGATGCGTCAATTGCAAGATGTCCCTACCGGAAATGAAATTCGCAGTTCAAAATTTGACGTGTCAACGCTTTTGGAAAACTGCGATTTAACTAAAGGAGAAATGGACAAGGCTAAGAAGATGTTACTTCAGTACGCCAACATTTTCTCTTCGAATGATGCTGACATAGGGAGAACTGGACTTGTTCAGCACCAGATTAATACAGGTAACGAGTTACCTATCCGTCAGCGACCAAGAAGACTGCCAGTTGCACGAGAAAAAGAGGTAGAAACCATGATTGAGGGAATGGTGAAGGACGGTGTTATAGAGCCTTCATCGAGTCCATGGTGTTCTCCTGTGGTCCTGGTAAAGAAAAAGGACGGCAGTATGCGCTTCTGTGTGGACTATCGACGACTGAACGACGTCACGAAAAAGGACAGCTACCCGCTGCCTAGGATCGATGACACACTGGATACGCTGACTGGTATGAAGTGGTTTACCACACTTGATCTGAAGAGTGGCTACTGGCAAGTAGAAATAGACCCCAAGGACAAGGAGAAAACTGCATTCTCAACAGGAAAAGGGCTATGGCAGTTTAAAGTTATGCCATTCGGTTTGTGCAACGCTCCTGCGACGTTTGAAAGGCTGATGGAGCAAGTACTCGCCGGATTGATTGGAGACGCATGTCTTGTCTATTTAGACGACATAATCATCGTGGGCCGTACATTTGAAGATCACCTTAAAAACCTCAACCGAGTGCTGTCGAAAATCCAAACAGCAAATCTCAAATTAAGTCCGAAAAAGTGCTCGTTTTTCAGACAGCAAGTGAACTTCTTAGGACACATAGTTTCGGGGGAAGGTGTTCAAACAGACCCAGAAAAAGTAGTCGCCGTCAAGGATTGGCCAGTTCCGAAAGACAAGACACAGGTCAGAGCATTCCTGGGTTTGTGCTCCTACTATCGAAGATTTGTCAAGAATTTTGCCGACATTGCCAAACCTCTGCACAAACTCACTGAGGAAAAGAGGCAATTCTGTTGGGACGAAGACTGCGACGTCGCATTTCAGGAATTAAAGAAACGTCTGTGCAACACACCTATTTTGGGATATCCTGACACTGAAAATGACTTCATAGTTGACACAGATGCCAGTAATACTGGAATTGGGGGCGTGCTGTCTCAACGGAAAGGAGACCGGGAGGTTGTAATAGCTTACTTCAGCAAGTCTTTATCCAAACCAGAAAGAAATTACTGCGTTACAAGACGGGAGCTACTCGCTGTAGTAAAGACAGTGCAGCACTTCAGTAAATATTTGCTGGGACGCAAATTCCAATTACGAACTGACCACGCTGCACTGAAGTGGCTATTACAGTTCAAGAATCCAGAGGGGCAAGTGGCGAGATGGATAGAACTACTACAAGAGTTTGATTTCGTAACTGAACATCGCAGTGGGAGAACTCACGGTAACGCAGACGCCTTGTCAAGAAGACCTTGTCCTGAAGACTGTAAGCACTGTGCCAGGCAAGAGACTAAGGAAGTAGTGCCCGTGAGGATGCTTAGAACCGATCTCAGCGATGAATGGAAGGAGACCCTACAGCAGACTCAGCAAAACGACTCGGATATCAAACCGATCTTCGAGTGGATCAAAGCTGGTGTTCCTAAACCCAAGTGGAGTGATGTGGCTGCGATGAGTTCCATCACGAAGAGTTATTGGGCGCAATGGAACAGCTTGGTGATCCAGGATGGAGTCTTGTGCCGTAAATGGGAAAACGCTAGAGGGGACAGTTGTCATCTACAAATGGTTGTCCCTAAAGCTAAGGTACCGGATGTTCTACGGCTCTACCATGATGGATGTTCTGGAGGACATATGGGGGTAAAAAGGACTCTACTAAAAATTCGAGGACGCTTTTACTGGATCCACTGTCGTGATGATGTGGAGGACTGGTGTCGCAAATGTTCCAGTTGTGCAGCCGTGAAAGGACCCCAGACACGCAGCAGAGGTGCATTAAAAGTGTACAACGTTGGAGCCCCTTGGGAACGGATAGCACTAGACGTTGCGGGACCATTTCCAGTAAGTGAGAGCGGAAACAAGTACTTCCTGGTGGTCATGGATTACTTTACAAAGTGGCCGGAAGTCTTCGCCATTCCTAACCAAGAAGCAACAACTGTCGCAGATAAATTGGTTCAAGAAGTATTCTGTCGTTTTGGAGTACCCTTAGAAATACACAGCGATCAAGGAAGAAATTTTGAATCGCAAGTATTTCAAGAGACTTGTCGATTGATGGGTACCCATAAAACCAGAACCACCTCTTACCACCCACAATCCGATGGAATGGTGGAACGATTCAACCAAACGTTGGAGAGATATCTGGCGAAAGTTGTGGAAAGTCGGCAAAGGGATTGGGACAAGCACATACAGCCGTTTCTTCTGTCTTACCGAAGTGCAGTCCACGAAAGTACGACTGTGACACCAGCCTTCGCGAACTTTGGAAGGGAATTACGGTTACCTGCTGATTTAATCACTGGAACTCCCCCTGATGCTCCATGTAGTGTAACAGATTACGCGAATGACTTGCGTAATAAGTTGAACGATGTTTATGAGCATATCCGACAATCCAGCCAACAGATGTCTGAGAAGATGAAGACCCGTTATGATCGGAAGGCAAACGGTAGGGGTTTCGACGAGGGTTCACTGGTGTGGTTGCATAACCCAGTGCGGAGCAAGGGAAAGTCTCCGAAGTTACAAGCAAAATGGGATGGACCATACCGAGTCGTGACTAGGATCAACGATGTCACCTACCGAATACAGAAGGGTCCACGAGGTGCGCCTAAGATTGTGCATGTAGACCGGTTGGCACGATACTACGGGACTAATGATGCTCGGGACGAGCATGTCTAAGGAGGGGGCAGTGTTACATCAGACCTACTAGAACATTCGAGTAAGCCAGTGATGACAGTGTGTGTACGTTAGAAGTTCTAGAGCATTCTATTATTATTAGTTTTAAAGTTAGGTAGGTACAAACTCGCGACCTATTTATACAAAGACATTAGAATTTCGACCGTACGCCTAGGGCATAAGGTTCATATTTGTTTGTTTTGTACAAGTAGGTAATGCCAACCTTGTAAGTAGGTACCTGCTATTTTTTGTTAGTGTTTTTTTATGACCCTCTCGAATGTTCGTGGTTATTCTGGTGTATCTGTTGGCGAGTATAAATAGAGCGCTCAGGGCCGCGACCGGCAGTCTTGTTTTGGCTACAGTACGAAGCGAATCGACGTGAACTTGAAGTGCGATATCTAAGTGAATAGTAAACATTAGTGTATTTGTGATTAAGTTTTGATTGTTTTGTGATCAATAAAGTTATTGTGTTGTTTAATCGGTAGTAATTAATTTATCTCATACCCAGCTCGTAACAGTACTTATTTTCCCCATCATTGCGATCATTTTTGTATTCTACACCATACCTGGGAACCTTCTAGTTACGGAGATATGGGGGGTCAAAGTTACAACTAATTTTTTAATACATGTTTTTTTTGTAAGATTTTGACTTTATACACCTCCACGACCCCTGTTATATTCAATCTATCCATCAGCACAATGTTTTAAGTGCGTTACATTGAGTTCTACCACAAAACATGATTTATAACCTTAAAAAAAACACTAAAACGAAACATTCTTTTATTTTTTTAAAGAAACAAATCCGCATTCACGGTTTTCATCAATTTGCTTGCCACACTCGGGAATCAAACCTACTAAAGTTCGTAAAATAACATACTGTACTTTTTTGACATCAATCGATAGGGCCATATGAATCAAATCTCTCTAAAAAACATGAATAATTAAATGAAAGAAAAACTAAGACAACTCAAGAACAATTATAATTTCAATGGGATAAATTCAACAAGATAAAGCACTTTTATTCATGGTTTTCTTTCAAATTAATTTATCATGTTTGTTAAAGAGGTTTGATCCATATGATTGACATATGATGTCATAAAAGTATACAAAACAATATGTAAAACATAGTCGGTATGTGCTGTGTGCTTCACGGCTGTGCCAAAAAGGTCCATATCAGCATTCATGACAGACAGGTGATGTTGTCTGACGCTGGTCTTCCCATGAACAAAAAACAGTCCCAAAAAGCAGTTTTAAACGTAATATAACAACAAATGTTTTAAAAATAAATATATAACGAGTAAATTTAATAAATGTGTTTTAACGAGTGAGGATGAAGAAAATTGTAAAAAATAAGTATTTTGTGTTGGAAAGTAATACTGATAAAAATAAATACCTAAATACAGATATGATAGACTAGCTGACCCATACAACTTCGTCTGCGTCACATAAGAGAGAAAAAGGAAAGAAAAAAATATCCCCGTTTCTGCAACATTTTTCATTTCTGCTCCGCTCCTAATAGTCGTAGTGTAATGTTTTATAGCATATACCCTTCCTCGATAGATGGGCTACCCAATACAAAAATAATGTTTCAATTTGAACTAGAAGTTCCTAAGATTAGCGCGTTCAACCAAACAAACAAACTCTTCTGCTTTATAATATTGGTATAGATGAACTTTTCCTCATAAGCAAAAACCATAGAACGCTGCTTCGATCTTGACATAGTGTTGGCGTACGTTCATACATTTCTTGACAGCACGTAACATATCGAAGTCCTACATTCACGTCACTCGATGTTCGTTGAGGTATCGTCCAGTGTGCGGTCGTGCCACGTAATAGTCTTCACTAACCACTAAACGGATGATAAAGCTCTGTTTCTGTAATGGTAGGTCATTTGGCGACCCGAATGGCGTAGTGGTAGTGACGCTGCCTTACGTTCTTAGGGTCTTGGGTTCGAATCCCGGTAGGAGCAAATGTTTGTGTGATGAGCACGGTCATTTGTTTCCGAGTCATGGATGTTTATATGTATAATAAGTATGTATTTACAAACTATTATAGTATAGTATATCATTGTATATCATTGCGGCCGTTCGCAGTACACAGACGTGCTCGTTAGCAGTATTTATTTAATGCAATAATAGTGACCTGGTTTTAGTATTTTGCTAAGTGTGTAGTTTTATTAAATAATGGAAACATAATAATAGTGAACTTGTTGTAAAATGGATAACAGCCCCTGTAATTCAGGTAGTCGAGTGCAAACCAATGCCTCGCCAGCGAAAATCCAGTCTAACTTCACCATCGATTGCTTATCCACGCCCGACATCCAAGCATGGATGTCATCCGTTCAGCTGAAGTTAAGTGAGGTTTGCTTGATTGCCACAGATGGCAAACTCAACTCGGAACAGAAATTGAAAGTTACCAACCTTTGTCGTAAAGTAGAATCTGAGACCACTCAAATGGCAGTGCTGTATCAGGCTCTGAAGCAGAAATCCCGTCAAGCCCTACACATAATCGATGACCTAAAAGAAAAACGAAGCCTCGCAGCACAAATTTCGGAGCTCAAACAAACAATAAAGGACTCTGGTGCTGTGGGAACCGCTACATTTTCCGACATGGTGAAGAAGGGATCCAGTAATTATGTTCGTCCAATCAATTTAAGTGCCGTGGCAGTTTATCCCAGCGATAAATTGAAGTCGAGTGACGAAACGAAAAACCTCGTGCAAAACATCATTCGCCCTGACGAAATGAAGCTCCAAGTTCGTGGTGTGCGGAAAACCAAAAATGGAGGTGTCATTATTAGCACCGAGACCAAACAGGACGCTGATAAACTTAAGCGCGCAGTCCAGACGTCTACATCAGGACTCACCGCCGACGAGCCCATAAAGCGCAAACCACGGATCACGATTGTGGGAGTGCCGACTTCTTTGGCTGATGCTGACGTTTTCAGGTTCATGTACGAACAGAACATCGCCGATAAGTTTCCAGCGATGTCACTGGATACCTTTTTGACCGAAGTGAAATTGAGTCACAAATCTGGAAAGAAAGATGCATCGACTTGTAACTTTGTTATTGAAGTTCCAGCCAAAATTCGTAGAGCCCTAATATCTCAAGCAAGACTCTTTATAAATTGGACCTCCTGCCCTGTTAGAGACTTCACTTTGGTTACCAGATGCTACAAATGTCAACAATTTGGTCATGCAGCAAAATCATGCAGAGAGGTAAACTCCACGTGCGGTCACTGCGGAGAAGTAGGACACTTATTATCAGAGTGCGCGAAGAAAGCAGACACCCCTAAATGTGCAACGTGCTCGCGTTTTAAAAAGCCCAACAGCCATAGAACGGGAGATGTTGAGTGCCCGGCTAAGAAATTAGCAGAATATAGGTACATCAACTCCATCGACTACGAGGGCGCGTAGAGCGTCATACTATAGTTTAGACTTACGCATATTTTTGAATCACCAATGCAATAAGAGACCACTGCGCTGACATACCTATTAATATCGAGTTTATTTGTAAGCACATTAATTGATAGGTGCAATTATTGAATAAAAACAAGAGCGCCGATATGTTTTGCAACCTTTAATAAATTCTGCTGACGCAAATATTTTCGTGTAACATTTATGTGTTTAGTTCTAAGTTATTAGAGTTTAAGTAAATGGAAATATTTTTACCCTATGTTATTTTAGTATTTAACAAAAAAACTTTAGTCCTATTACATAGCATATTGTTAGAGCTCCTGCAGCCTGTGATACAGGATTATCCTAGTACAGGCATCATACATTATTATACCTACATTATTAGTTTTAGATTCCTATTGTATTTTACCTTCTAAGATTCTGAATAAAGATATATTATTATTATTATTTATCAACTGTCTGGTGACCACGACACAAGCCCTGCTTAGTGTGGCACTAGATGGCGCTGTGTGTTAATGTCCAGCGATATTATTTATTTTATTTATTTATTTATCAGGGAGAGAACTGCTGGATAAGTTGCCAGTATGTGTAGTAATTTGCTGACAATTTTTATTTTTAACTTATATACTCGTTTATTCTTTACCATTATACTTTTCATATATAGCATGTATCAGATAATTGTGGTCTTAATGGTGCAGTAAACAACATCAAACTGAAAAACTTTCTCGATGAGACCAACATCGTAATCGTGAAAAGATATAAAAAATGTCTAAAAGTGTTTATAAAAATCTATTTGCATAAAATACATCATTAAACTACAAAACCTAAACCACTTGAAGTATCGTATTATTGTATTCTCATTATATTTTACGTCGTGACAACGAAACTCATTTTAAAACCAATGAATTTTGTCCTTTTGCAAACAATGTATTGATGTATCGAAACTATTATTTCATGACACAATGCCAATATTTTACTAAGACTAAATAACACAGGATACTCCGAATAAATTGTACACTAAAAACTGGAGCACAATTTCTATTCCAGGATTGTCCGTTCCACGAGTACACGTAACGTATTGTACGATTCGATTTCACGTCGCGCCGCGTTCACGGTGAGATATTGCGCAGACCTGCCATCAAATAGCCCGGAGTTACCATTAAATAGCCTGGACTGTTGGCACACTCGCTCAAATAGCCGGGACAAATGTAGTAAACAGTCAGCTTTTCTGGTTAAATTTGTTTTTAGTAAGTATTTTAATCTTGGCCTGAGAGAGACGCACGTAGAGAGGAGTGAAAGACTATGGGGGAGGGCTTTGCCCAGCAGTGGGACAATACAGGCTAATAAAAAAAAGTATTTTTTATCTTATACGGTATGTGGTCAAAATTGCATGAAAACCTTGTCAACTAGCTACGTCTTTACTTAAGTAAAGAAGTAAGTTATCACTTTTATTCTTAAGAATAAAAGTGATAACTTCCTACTTGTAGATTATGTGTAACAAACTTATTGATATTTAGTACAAAGATCAAAGTAATAGGGTTTGCGGGCCTATTCGAAAGAGATACCGCGGCCCCGGAACATAAAGGGCGAGGAAGGAACATGGATGGGTTTTAGTCAGTAAAAGTCTGACACTCCCTCCCGCTCGGCCAGAGTGGGAGAAGTCATTTGATGATTTCCCACCGAAAAAAGAAAAAAAAAAGGCGCTTCGTAGCCGCTTGCTACGGCGCGTAGCAATCGTAGCAGGGTCTACGCCGTATAAATTGGATAAGCTACTCTGGATTGAGACAGAATAATTGAATTTGCAGTTTTTAATCTTTCGTATTATGCATATAGTCTTTCATAAAGGACATTTTGTGGAATTAAAAATTATTCATAATACTATAATTCTAATACAGGTTTTTTAAACTATATTTTTACGGTTTTCTGATTGTTTCTTTTACTTGTGCTGTAAGACATAGCTTCTTGCCTTTCATGATTCTAGGTCAACGGGAACTACCCCATAGGTTTTGATTCCCTTGTGAAATCGCAATTATGCGACATAAAAGTTTATATCTTCAAATAAATAGATCGCGTTGACATATAAGTTTGATTTCACTACTCTAGGAGTAACAGGTTTGAATATTTGAAATTAATTACAGCTTCATATCTTAAGGCGTTCCTGAGAAAAACAGTCTTGACAGACAGACCGACGGGCAGATGGGCAACAAAGTTATCCTAAAAGGGTTCCATTTTTGATGGCTGATGTACGGAATCCTAAAAAAAAACACAAGCATGGTTAAAGCTTCCTCTGTCCGTCGCTTGAGTGGACTCTTTTATTGAACCGCTTCAATTGTTGTTTCACGCTGACCACTTTCTAGTGCCTTCGTTTCTTTTATATCACATTGTACTAAGATAAGTTCTTTCTAACGTTTTATATTTTTAACCGTGCGGATAGAGTATTTGAAACGTAGGGTGCTGTTTTACTTGGTAAGATCTTTGTGGAACTATCTTTTCTTTTCTTTAAAGTCTACTATTGTATTACTAGTATGTTTGTATTGTGGACTGTGAACAGAATTCCATTCAGATGTTTTAATTCTTATTTTCTTTTTATTCTTTTCTTATTGTAAACAGCTAAACGAATACAGCGATCTTATTGACGTGCATTTCGACTCGTTTGGCAAGTTCCACAGAATAACATGTAATAGTATATAATAATGCATTTCTTTTGACATTGGCTGTAGTTTGAATTTGATTTTTATATTATCTTCGTTTCGTGTAATTTTTATTACTTCGCTTTTATGAAATTTAAATTGAGGATTTGTTTGTGTATGGTATTATTTTGATTGTGCTTTTAATTCTATTTTTGTATTTAAATTTGATTCCGTTTTTGATTTTGATTTTGTAGTTAAATTTTATTCGTTATTTAATTTTGATTTTGCGTTTAAATTTGATTTTGTATTTTATTATTTGTTTTGTTTTGATGATTTTAAGTCTAATTAATCTGGATTCAACTTTAATTAATCTGGTTACATTTATTATTTTATGGGGCATGCGGTGCTAACCTGTAAGAAATTGTTATACTAACCTTTGATTTAAGAATCTTATTTTAAAATGTAACAGTATAAATAATTGTTGGTTGGCCTGAAAAAAATAAATAAATAAAAAATAATAAATAAATATTTTAATTTATCCCGTACACAAAATACGCGTTTTGACATGGAGTTGCGGACCGAGCACGTTACACAATACAATACAATGTGTTAACACATTCATTCCAGGAAAAAGATCCAAACTAGGATACAGATTTTGGCATCGCTTCCACCTCTCCCGCCCGCAAAACATTGCACAAGCATGAAACGCAGTAAATAGCACGGCATGTACCGACCCACCACATGGCACCCTCAGGAAGTGTTGACTATTAATGTATTAAAAAAAAACTTTTACTAAACTGATTTTTGGTGAGCTTATTCAATAATAGTCTCCATCCATCCATGCTTAAAATCATGAAGAGGTAAAATTTATTTGTAACTTTGTTAGTTTGTACGTATGAGGTTAGTTTCTATGTAAGTTTGTAGTATGTATGTAGGGGGTGGGTGAGCAACGTTGGCCCAGTGGTGGCTGCCCGGACTTACGAACAGTAAGTCGTGGTTTCGAACCCGAATAGGCGCATTACTTTGAGTTTTTCATTATTATTTCATCACCACTGCTTTCAAAACGGTGAAGGAAAACATCGTGAAGAAATAGCATTTCCCAGAACCAAAAAATCGAAGACATGTGATATCTGTCAATCCACACTGGGCTCGCGTGGTGGATTATAGCCCATTCCTTCTCATAAAGAAGAGGTCTGTGTCCCAGTATTGTAGCATTAATAGGCTGCCGATGATGACGTAGGGGGTAATATCCGGCACTAATGATCCAATTCTGAAATTCTGTCTCTGACAGAAAGCTACATTACTCGTGGTTGCTATAAGCTATAAACAATCTTCATATCATGCATGCCAGCTGAGCTATCACACTTTTGGCGGACGAAGTCGTGAGCGAAATGCTAGTCTATCATCATCATCATCATCATCTCAGCCGAAAGACGTCCACTGCTGGACATAGGCCTCCCCCAAGTGTCGCCACATTGACCGGTCCCTTGCGACTCGCATCCACCGGATTCCCGCAACCTTCACCAGGTCATCGGTCCACCTAGTGGAAGACGATGCTAGTCTATAATTATAACAATATAATCTAAAACACATCTTAAGCCGTGGGTTTTAAGCCCAAAAGCATCTGCTTTAGTTTATGTAATTTATTTAATCATCCTTACTCAAAAAGGTGAAGGATTTGAAAACATCGTGAAGACGATGTTATGTTCTAAACTGAAAAATCTAAAACATCCAACAGTTGGCCTGCGTGGTAGAATATAGTCTTCTCCCGCATAGAGAAGACTTCTGTCCCAGTCGTGGGAAGTTTGTAGGGTCGTATGCATTTGTGGTATATAAAACAATATCATCAAACACTGTTTTAAGCTTCCACGGTTTCAAACTAAACTTGTACTGTCAATTACGGGACATTTATTGTATTGTTTTGCGTCGAAATATCGGAAACACAAAACAATGAACAATCACAAAAGATATCCAGTAAGTAATAGTACAAGTTTATTCTCATCAAAGTTTTTTAAAGACATATTTAATTCAAAAAGTAAAGTTTTAAAGTAGAAAAACTTAAGTCATTAAGTTAACACGGAGAACAATTTTATTAATTTCTTTTCTAAGTTTAGTATTATTAATCAAAAACGCTGTCATTGCGGTTTTTAATTGGAATCATGAGATAAGGTCTCTACTTACGTACACGGATTATCTCATCAACTTTGGTCTGTCCACATCGATCAGCAAAATTTAGCAAAAGTACGTTAATTACATATTTTTGCTTAATTTCTTTAAATTTAAAGTGATAAGTTTACTAAAATCCACAAATTGTATAATTACTTATTGTTTAGTGAATAGGAGCTTATGGCTAAATAAAAACAGTCGCTCGGGCCGATTTCCAGGTTAAGCCGTGCTTGCCTAGGTTGGTCTGTGGATGGGTGCCCACCCTTACATACCGAGTTACCTCCGTGCCTCGCAAAGCACGTTAAGCTGTTGGTCCCGGCTGTCATTGGTCCATCTTTGGCAGTCGTTACAGGTAGTCAGTGGCCCAAAAAGTCTGACAACCAGTCTTATCAACCCCGTTAAAAAAAACATGGTTATTAGAAAGTAACATCAAATATCAATTTATGATTTACCCATCCCTAGTATTTCGGGAAATCGCCAAACGGTTGGTCGACTCTTCACGTGACCAGAGGGCGGGACTATTTTTTGGCCAAAGAATCAGCATTGCAATCCAACGCGGTAATGCTGCCAGCCTTCTGGGCACTTTTCCTGTTGGCAGCGATGTGGACGAATTTTTCGATGCCCTGTAACCCCTTTTTGATATTTGTACATATTTTTTCTTTCTATTATAATGTAAGTGTGTATATATTGTAAATAATGATTACTCTACTTAAATAATATTTGTAGAATAAAGTACATAACACCGTGTAAAACAAAAACAGTCATGGTCGGCCCGCAAAAAATACAGGCAGGTATTTATAAAACGAAATAAAATCTTTCCACTCACAGCAAAACAATATTATCTCCAAAACATAGAAACAAGTGAAAGTTTCAAACGCCCCCCTCCCCCACGCCCCCATCCCCTTCCCCCCCTTTCGCATCCGCTTCTACCTATCAATAAATATTGTTTTCATTTGAAGTTGTTCCGTATCGGTGTATCGACGTTGCCTACTCCACTCAATTTCCTCTAAGCCTTTAAATTGAAAGGGGAGGTTCGGCGAGTAAGCTCGGGGTTATTGGAACACTTATCGCTAGTAATGACTGGTGTTGCAATTTTAAAGCTTTGCAGCCGTTCTCGCTGTACGCGATATGGCTATTTTTCCGAGGTATGTGATTTCGCATTTTTTTGTTGAGTTAATAAAGCAGTTTATTTACACATTTTGGTTCCGTTAAAAGCCGACGTCATTTGTTTTTTACATTTCAATATTTTTGTTTTATGATTCAAAATATTTTGGCGATACTTAGGAGGACCACCATTATCTACAATTATTGGCCCCTTTGGCGCCCATCCTACTGCTGCCGTATCAAGATTCTGTCAAACAAGTCTCACAAACTAGACGTTAATTATAAAAATGTTAAACTATAGCTTTAGAAAGTAATATTTCATCATCATCATCTGCCTGCCTTTTCCCAACTATGTTGGGGTCAGCTTCCAGTCTAACCAGATGCAGCTAAATACCTATATTATACACGGATTGACTGCCTATCTAAATACGTGATAAAAAAAAATATTCGAATGACATTCGAAGGAAATCTAAGTTCTAAACGAAAAAATATTATAAATCTTTATAGTTCATAAAATAGAAAACAAAATGGATTTAATAGCCAACATTTATATTCTACCCAAGTCTTAACTTCGAGCCACAAAACTCCCGACATAAAACGTTTAAAAACAGAATGCCAATTTATATCACAGACAGCATTATGTTAACTTTTTAAAGTCAACTGCATAAATTGGCAAACGGTCTCTCCCAGGTATATTTCTGAGACAAGTCTCAGAAGAGCGGGGTGGAAGAAAAATGGGTAAATGCAAAACAGGTGCTGCTTATTTTAAACTTTGTTTGTTTTCCTTTAGAAAGTTCTGCAATATTTGGTCTCGGATTTTCTTTTGGAAAATTGTGTAATAACGAAAATGATAATAGGTTTTCTTGGCGAAGGTGCTACAAAGTTTTCGGCTGATTTTGGCAACTGGATTAGGTTAGGTTAGTATGTTTCTAGCTCAATGCCTCGTTTGGTTTTGTGGCTTTTCTAAAGTTCTTTTTTTCTGTCTTCCTGCTCGTGTTGGGTTCCTTATTAAGAAAGAAAGAAAGAAAAAGCATTTATTAGCCCGACAGATCAACACAAGAAAAAAAAATGTAAAATTGTGATTAGTATAAAGTAAACATAGTGAGAGAATAAAAATAAATAATAATAACGAAATCATTAGAAAAAAAAAAACCAAATACAAAACAGAATTTGTCCTGTACAAGACCAAAAGGCTCCTTCCTCAGCATGGAGCTGTAACATTTAAAAAAAAAAGTCACAGCGCTGATATTCTGATAGGGCCCAAAGTGTATCACGGTCAGATACGGTTAAGAATAAAAAATAGAGAAAATATAAAAATAGGATTAAAAAAAAAATACTGAGGGTCGTGATTCAACCGACATACACAACATCTTCTCTTCGCCGTCTATACCAATCCTTGGCAACGTGTAAAGCATTATGGTCTTCTGTTCCACGTTGAGCATATTTGATCCATGCGTCGACCTTGCCAGTAACTATCAGCTGCTCTAAGTTACGTCCCCCTTTAATCGCGATAACCAAAACGAGGTATGTTTTGATCCCCCGCCACTCCCCAAAATTAGCTCAACATGACTCCAAACGTCCCAAAAACATCTGGACTTGTTCCAACATGAATAAATCATGTCACAACAAGCCTGCAATAAAGCGGAATACGCTTCCGTTAAAGACTGAGCTACATTGGCTTATTGGCCCCAATGTTTGTCTTAGTGGGAACATGCTCGTTGTTCCATTAGGTTATGGTCGTAATATAAACCAATATTGGTGGCATTGGGTGTGGGCGACATAACCGTCTCCCGATATTGTTGAACTGATGTTTGTCGAACTTGTATTGATATATGTCGTCTTTTGTGAAGCGTGCATTAGAAGATTGAATGTCTCTTACATGCAGCCTTTTATCGTGTTGCTTGTATTTCTTCTTTTGGTGTATCATCGTTAAGAAGAATAATACAAATATCCTGGAGTACCTTCCTGAAAGGAATGTCGGAAACGGTGAATGAAAAAGAAGGCTTCCTTTTTTTTCTAATTGCCTATGACAATGACCAGCTGGACAGCTCCAACACACCTAATAGAATTTTAATAAACATAGTACAAAATATTATATAGTATTGACACCATTACGACGACCCGAATGGCGTAGTGGTAGTGAGGCTGCCTTTTTTTTTTTTTTTTAAGGATGGGAAATCATCAAATGACCCCCCCCACTCTGGGCGGAGCGGGAGGGAGTGTCAGACTCTTACTGACTAAAAACCATCCATGATCCTTCCTCGCCTTTTACGTTACGGGGCCGCGGTATCTCTTTCGAACAGGCCCGCAACCCCGGCAGGCTTCGGCCCTTGCTGGGCCCCTCTCCTTTTGCTGACATCTCTTTGAGGCGCGCGTGGAACACGAACGCGCCGTCGACACGGCCTGTCGTCGTCGTTAGACGGCCGGACGGCTAGCTAGCCCATAGCCAACCGTCCACAGGCCCGCATCTACGGTGGCCGGTAGCCACCACGTGGCCCCCGACGCCCGTTGCGTCTCCCGCGGCGGCCGGGAAGAGAGGATCTCTCCCTCTCTCGTTCCGCCACCTCCTTCGCTAGCATGACTGCTTCGCAGAAGGAGGCGACGGCTTCCCATTCCGTCTCGCTCCGGACCATGGATTGAACCAGGGCCGGACGCGAGAAGTCGCCGCCGCCGATCGCCGCCACGAGGACACGGCGGAGCTCCGCCCACGCAGGGCAGACTTCCACCGTGTGCTCCACCGTGTCCTCCGGTCGATCCTCGCAGTGGAGACACCCGGGCGATTCCTCCCGCCCGATTCGGTGCAGGTACCTCCCGAAACATCCGTGTCCGGTGAGGACCTGCGTCAGGCGGAAGGTGAGGACGCCGTGGCGCCTCTCTAGCCACTCCTCAAAGAGGGGACTTACCGCCACTATCGTGGCGTGCCCTGCACGGGGTTGCGACAGTCGCTCTCTCCATGTCGCCATGAGATCGCGCCGGAGGTCAGTCCGCTGAGCGGCAATTTGCCGCGGCAGCGGAGTTTCCCCCCGGCGTAGTACCTCCGCGCGCCACTCATGCAGGCGCGCGAGAACTATCGCCTCCAGATCCCACGGCGGCAATCCGGCAAGCAGGCCCGCCGCCTCGCGAGAGATCGTGCGGTACCCACGGACCATCTTTACGGCCACCACTTTTTGGGGCGCGTTCAAATGGTGAGCGGCACGCCGCTTCAGGGAACGCGCCCACACTAGTGAGGCTGCCTTACGTTCATAGGGTCCTGGGTTCGAACCCCGGTAAGAGCAAATGTTTGTGTTATGAGCAGGGACATTTGTTTCCGAGTCATGGATATGTATAATAATTATGTATTTACAAACAAAAAAATATATGTGTAGTTTATCAACTATCTGGTGTCCACGACACAAGCCTTGCCTAGTGTGGCACTAGATGGCGCTGTGTGTTAATGTCCAGCCGTATTTATTTACTTATTTATATTCATTTAGAAAGCGCTAAACTACGAGTAGTAGCCCAATTATGGGCAGACACAAATTACATTCCCATCAACAGTCTAAGAAGACACCATTGTGTTGAATCTCGACAAACTCATTACGAGCATGTTTAGCAGCCTGTGAAACTATATCAGGCCATCGATAAATACCTAGGAAAACCTATACTACAACCAACCTAAGTGCTACCACAGTATTGAAAAACACATTTGCAAAATCGTGGAATTCGAACGATAGTTCGTGGCGGAACAAATTCCTTCTGTTTTCACAAATCCTCCCCGCTAAAACACCATTGACCCGCACTTTTATCCCGTTAATATAATCATGTAGGACAATTTATTATCGCACTCAATACGGGTGAAGCATAAGCATAAGCAGTATCATAATAAACGCTATGCTCCACTGTATTATGTATATCGCTTCACATCAAGCGACTGTCTTCAGTAAATAGGTAAAGCTTCATAAAAGTATTTAAACTAGAGCACAGCCAACAATTACTTCACGTTTATTTGCAAACAAAACATAACATCAAAATTAAACCAATTAACAAAATAATGACTGGACTTGCACGCAATTCCACACCTTAGCAGTGGATAATAAAGCGTACATTTGTAATACCGCCAGTTCCGGATCAAACGATAGTGGGGTTCTACAATGGCGTTACTTATCATGCGATTATACTTTTTTATTGATACTAAGCTTTTAACACGCTTATGTCATGAGAGGGAGCGTTATGTTAAATATGAACTAAATCGAGACTGGATTGAGCATTTTGTAGGTTATGGTCGCGGCTTCGTAACTAAAAAAAAACGGGCCAAGTGCGAGTTGGACACGTGCATGAAATGAGCCCCATTTTTTTTTATATAGCCGTAACAAACTCACACATTCTGTTAAAATTTCAACTGTCTACCTATTACGGATTATGAGATACAGCTTGCTGGCAGACGGACGGACGAACAGATAGTGTGGACTTAGTGATAGGGTCCATCGTCATCCGCCTGGGGACCCTCGTGAAGTGGGTACCTAGACGGACCAGTAACGTGGTGTTGGTTAGGACTTGTGTAACAAACTGTGCTCAGCCACAGCCCACTGGGCCCCTAAACATGCAGTCGGAGCAATGTGCCAAACCTATTATTGGACACGACTTTGGACCCAATAACGTTAACATTTATCCGTGGTGTTAGGCAACTGGGCCTATTCCAATTGTAAACGTCCCTTTGAGCCTATTGGTCTTGTTTCGTTCTGTCTCCTGCTGATATGGTGGGAAGTGGTCCCCTATACTTTTCTGATTAATTTCGTTGCGGGATCCAAGACAATTCAGTTCATTCTCTGGGACTTCGTCGAACTTCATTGTTTCAGTGCTTTTATGATGGTCGCCACTGTTGATTCTGGCTTTCAGGAGTTACAGTGGTTTGGGGATAGGCTTGTCCCAAAAAGTCGGAGCACACTCACTATTCTTACACTCACTCACTTTTCTCTACTCACTATCCATAAGATGGAAAAAGGAACGTGGGTCGTCCGGCGGCGAGATGGGCAGACGACCTAGTTGCAGTCGGGGTATAACCTGGATGAGGCTGGCGCAGGACCGTGGAAATTGGCACAAGAAGAGAGAGACCTATACCCAGCAGTGGGTGAGTTCGAGCTGTGGATGATGATGATGATGATACATAAGAGGTATAGCGACACAAACTTAAAGAAGACCATCTCCGCTCTTTTAACTTACACCAACCAGTCCTGTACTAGTGCCCTATTTTTCCCGGGAGCAACTCTAAAATGCGTGCAGGAAAGTATTAAGGAGCGCACAACTTCGTGAATTCGTGACAACCCTAGCTATACACGATTACTTGAAGACTCTCGTATTTGGTTTACCACGCGATGTTTAGCTTGATACCATCACTATTTTAACTAAACCGTATTTCGTTCCAATATTGCAGTTAACGAGTGCGATTTGATTTGGGTTTGTTATTTTGTGATCGTGATCTTGTGTGACTGATAGTTTTAATTTTGCAAAAAATACCAAGTAATTAAAACTTTTTTGACAAAAAATTAAACCGACTTCAGAAATCACAAAAAAAGTGAAAAATAAGTTTACCTTTAGAAGTCGGTGACCTTTGTTTTATGATACGGGATACTGAACGCGGATTAGAATAGTATTCACCCGTCCACGTTCAGTGTTCCGATGTCCAGGTTGGGGGTTGAAAATTCAATTACGTTTTTTTTTTTAGCGCTTCACGCGACCTGGTTTGTTGCTACTTTCCATTTTGACAGAGTTGCAGAGGTGACCGCCATTGCCCAGCGAGCGCTATTCCCCCTGTTTACACAATCATTGAACAGAATAACATTACCACATAAAATATCGGAAGACTTGCCTACTGAGATATTGGGCCAAATGCCAGAAAAACTAATAAGATGTCCGCAATAGTATTATTGGTGTGTAGTGGTAATATCTCCCGGACGATCAATTGAGTTGCTAACATCGCCAGGACGTTCGATTGAGTGGCTTATATCGCGTCCCAATTTATTGCAATTGATGACTCGAATGGCGCAGCGGTCTTAGAATTTGTGTGATTAGCATGGACATATTTTGTTTCCGAGTCATGGATGTTTGTATGTTTAGTAAGTATGTATTTACAAATAGAAAAAATCTATGTAGTACATCCATTTTATCTGGTGTCCACGACACAGGCGTCGTTGCTTAGTGTGGCTCTAGATGGCATTGTGTCTAATGTCCAAAAACTTTTTTTTTTTGTTTAATTTAATGTTCGTTTTAAACAGACAGATCTGCAACCAGCAACTTGGTATATTAAAGTGTTAGGCAGTTAAAGTTATAGATTTCTTTGAATGAATTGTACATGTTCTGTGAGTGGAGTGGCGCCCTGTAATTATGTTGCGCAGTTACAAATTGCAGGTTTTTTGCATAGAATCCTATAAAATCGAATTTAATATCTCTTTGTTGGGAAAAGGCTAGGCAGATGATGTGAGGGTATGATGTGATATGGTGATGTATTCAATGCTCAAAACTCAACCTCTCAACACTAAGTTCTCATACATCTTTAATTACACCAGTAATGTTCCCGTCAAATCATCATCTACCTAGCCTTTTCCCAAGTATTTTAGGGTCAGCTTCCATTCTAACCGGGTGCAGCTGGATACCAGTATCTCACATGTAGCCACTACCTATCTGACGAATGTCGCCATCAAATAATTGATCAAATTGCCAAAGAAGGTCATAAAAGATAGTCAAGTTTAAAATTTGAATATCACAAGTGTTGGTGTTGCCAGTCTGTTTGGCGGGTTGCCAGCAAGCCACCTCTTGTAATAAATGAACGTGAATGAAAACATATTTTGTTGCTCTTAAGCCACTACCAGGTTTTTTCAAGTTGCATGAAGGCGGTTTCTTATTTTTCAGCCTGATTATAAATATACTAATTATTATTAGTTCGGATTCTTATCATGTAATAACATGACAAGAACCCTTTGAGTCCATCGACACGGAAAGAACAGGAATATTGTTTTTGAGGTGGTGGTATTGTGAGAACGATAATAAATAAATATATTTTATTTATAAAAGTAGTATAAAATAATTACAAAAATTGATATCAAGACCCAAATCGATCAAACAACACAAAAGTTATAATAACCAATAAAACTCTTGTGTCTGTCTCTTTAAATAAACAGAATTTAGTATGGATTTGGTCGTCGATATGTCGAATGACGTCTTGAAAGGTTTCGGATATTTCTGTCTAATCAGCAGTTTCATATGTATTGAATGCTTCATCATCATCATCATCAGCCTATAATGTTCCCACTGTTGGGACACGGCCTCCTCTCTATGATAGGGAATGGGCTATAATCTACCACGCGGGCCCAGTGCGGATTGGTAGATGTCACATGTCTTCGAATTATTGGTTCTAGGACATGCCGGTTTCCTCACGATGTTTTCCTTCACCGTTTGAGAGCAGCGGTGATGAAATAAATTACATAAAGTAATGCGCCTGCCTGGGTTCGAACCCACGACTAACTGTTCGTAAGTCGGGGCCGCCACCACTGGGCCACCGCTGCTCTCCACCACTGGGTCTTGAATTGAATGCTTATAACTTTGTTTTTTTTTTTCTTGTTTAGCTTAAGAGTCTTTTCATCATTCATAATCATTCCAGCCGAAAGACGTCCACTGATGGACGTAGGCCTCCCCAAAGTGTCACCATATTGACCGGTCCCGTGCGACTCGCATCCAACGGACTCCCGCAACCTTCACCAGGTCATCGGTCCAACTAGAGGGAGGTCTTCCAACGCATCGTCTCCCGGTTCACGGTTGACACTCCAGAACTTTTCGGCCCTTTGAGGCACGCTTGGAACACGAAGGCGCCATCGACACGGCCTGTCGTCATAAGACAGACGGACGGCGAGCTAGCCCATAGCTCACTGTCCACAAGCCTGTAACCTCCGAATCGCGAAAAAAATCTGCTGTTCCCTACAATTTGTGGACCCTCCATTTCATATTGTGATTTTTGTCACGCCAACGTAGACCCGACGCGTCTCCCGTGGACCCTTGGGGTCCACCTGTACCACTTAGGGGAATCACTGGTTTAGAGTGATAAAAAAATCATGAGTAGGTATACCCTAACCTCCTTTGAAACATTTTGTTACTTTCTATAGGAAAAACCTCACTGATAGATTTAGATTTTTAAGAAAACAATTTTTTCAAATGAAATTTCGATACGATAAAATATTTTTAATGTTAATTCTGTCGTCATTTTTAATTTTTTGCCGTTGTGCCCGATTTCTCATTCGTGTAGGGAGCTGTTATAATTTTCCATGCTGTAGTCATAGTAATTGGGATTGATTGCGATATTAGTCCTAAACTCCCACTTCTTTATTAATAGGATCACATCTTTTATATCAACGTCTAGTCTTTGTAACTTCTCTACCATTTTTAAGCCGTACTGTACTGTACCAACAACACTGTTACCCGTATGACCATTCGTGTCGAGCGCCCAATATACCCATTTTTGCATATTCTTGAGATGCCTCAGTAAACCATACAAGAATCCAATTTTGTACACAGTATTATCATAATACTTTTGTCTTAATACTTGTGCAAATGCCAGCTTGTAACGCGTTATGTAAATGAAGTGTGACATTAGCTCCCTTAGACGCCTTTTATTCTCTCTTTTTGTTAACTTTTGGGCTTTTGTATCACTACTGTAGTAATACTCTCTTCGGGTCTTGGTAGGAATTTTAATTTGATTTTTTTCTACAAGTTCGTCAAATTTTCGAGTCAACGTATCTCTATCTGAGTCCGCTATGTAATCTGCTACCGTTCTGGTGGAGTTAAGCAAGGTTTGGAGTTGAAGTCTAACACGTCGTAATTTTATTTCTCTTTCCGTTAGGTTCCATTGCGATAATTCTGGTGGGATTGAAGCTATAGGTATTCTTTCAGTTGTTGTTAGGTCTGGTGCTTTGGTTTTATTTGAAGGCATATTTTTGGCATCTTCCTTGTTTAACGGTGCATTATTCATTATATAATTCGTGTCACTAACGCTGTCAGTAACACTTCGTAACCTTTTTCGCGCTGCGTACAAATCTTCTCCAACTTCTGAAGCAAAAGTTTCGTCGGCATCTAAACTAAAGATGTCTTCAAAACGTGTTTCATATATCGAACTTGCACATAGCGCTGTAAAATGTAAATGATTAAAAAAAAACTATTTAGTAGAATGCCTATAAAGCATATATCGATATAATAGTTTATGTTCTAAGTGCTTTGCGTAAGACCAAAAAATTGCAAAAACAAAATCGGCCAAGTGCGAGTCGCACTCGCACACACAGGTTTCCGTAGCACGAAATTACATTGATATGTATGTATGATCATTCAACAGCAAAACTAAATAACATTAAATACAGCCAGAAGCTACATATTTTTACGGCTTTACAAGCATTTTTATTGTAAAGCCGTAAAAATATCTCCCCTCTGGCTATTTTTTCATTATTTTGCATCATTTTGTGTTGCGGCTCGTAAAATACACCACCCTCAAAATTTTAACTGTGTGTACTCAATCTCGGAGTGAAATGGTCGTGACATACGGACGAACAGACAGACAGACCGACGGACAGAGTAAACCTTCCGTTTTAGCTATTTGGCTATGGGCTAAAAACAGCATCAGATTCAGCCGCTCCATATATTTGATTCAAATTGTGTTGGGCAAATTCTTATTTTTCCCAATCACGTTGTTACTTCCGTGGAGAAAGTTGGATAGTTTTATGGTCACATCGTCAAATATTTAAGAAAACACTGTTTATGATTGTGTTTTTTCAGGGTTCCGCACCCGAACGGTAACCCATGGGACCTTATTAATAAGCCGCCGTTGTCCGTCCGTCTGTCCGTATGTCTGTCTGTGGGGTGTATTGCATAAGTCATAAGTCATAAGTCATTTATTTCTTAACAAAAAAGATTGTGTAGAAAAACTTAAAATTATATTACAATACTAAGGTTTCGTCAGTAGTAACAAAACAAACATAAAAAAAAGAAATAACAATAGCTCCTTTTTACAAAAAAAAAAAAATTAACAGTCGAATACATTAAAAACATAAAAATAATAAGAATGTCAAAAGATAAAAATAACAATTTAAAAGCTACTTTTACAATAACAAAATTAATGGTCATAAAAAAAATGTAAGTAAATAATAAAAAAAAAAAGAAAATGTCAAAACTAAAATAATAATGTCAAAAGGTGAGAATTATAATAGCTCCTTTTTACAAAAAAGTCACATAATTACATAAAGAATATAATGGGATAGATTAAGGCAATACAAATAATAATAATAAAATTCAATAATAGCTAATATCGCATAAATACATGATTGTCATTTGTCAATTGGTGAATTCCTCAATACTGTAAAAGCCTTTCCTCAATAAATACGTCCTTAATTTGTGTTTGAATAAATTTGCACTAGTTATGCTTTTAAATTCCAACGGCAACTTGTTGTATATCAAGACTGATTGATATCTGGGGCTATGTTGAAAGTGGTATTATGTCTAGCTTGTCTTTGCTCTTCAGTCTCAAATCTGTGCAAATTCTTAACAAAGTTAGTTAGCAACAGAAGAATATAGAGACATGGCACTGTTAGAATTTTAAGTTTTATGAAGTGTTCCTTGCATGATTCTGTCTGTTTCATGCGCAGCAATGTCCGTAAAGCTCTTTTTTGAATAACAAATGCTGACTGGATATTGTATTTGTAGCTGTTGCCCCAAAACTCAATACTATATCTGAGCCTAGACTCAACCAAAGCGAAATACACACTCCTAAGTTGAGGTAAAGTTAGTTCTTCTCTCAGGGTTCTGATTGCATAGCATGCCGAGCTAACAGACTTTGTTATAGACAATATCTCAACTTTCCAATTTAATAATGCGTCAATGTTAACACCTAGGAATTTAACATTATCAACTACTTCGACTTTGTTCCCGCAAGATACAACCTCAATCCTAGCATTATTTCGCACCGTCGGCTTAAATAACACACACTTTGTTTTATTTGCATTAACTTTTAAATTATTAGTGCCAAACCAGTTTTCAAAAGCTTTAAGCACATTATTGATTTTGGATTCTAATTCGTATAAAAGGTGTAAAACACCTCTTAACGAATACGAAAGGCACTTGTTCTCCTCGTCATTCTGATCATTTTTTTGTTCTACACTATACCTGGGAACCTCCTAGTTACGGAGATATAGGGGGTCAAAGTTGCAAGATTATTACAAGTTTTTTTTTTAATACCACTTTTTATCGCATGATTTTTACTTTAAATATCTCTACGGACTCCGCACTATTCAATCCATCCATCCGCATAATGTTTTGAGTGCGTTACATTGAGTTATACCACAAAACATGATTTATAACCTCAAAAAAAAAAGTTGTTTCCCAGCAATATTTTTTGCGGAAAGTTACTTAGTTTGATATACAGAATGCTTGGTTAACGGCTTTGTGATGAGGTGAAATACACCCTGTATGTCGTGTGCAGACACTATTGCATTTGTGTCATCAGCAAAAATTATTAATTTAATGTCATTAAAATGTCTTTGAATATACTCAATCAAGTCGTTTAGGAATATTATAAAGAAAATTGGACCTAGAACGGAGCCTTGCGGGACCCCACGGCATACAAAAACCAGATTAGATTTATAAATTTTTTCTTCATCATCTACCACTGATTTTATCTCTATAAACTGACGCCTGTTATGCAAATAAGAGCTGAAAAGATTTAATACATTCTCCCGTATACCATAGTGTTCCAATTTGGCCAAGAGAATGTCATGGTCTACTGTATCGAAGGCAGAACTGAGGTCAAGAAATATACCGGCTACTTTATGCTTGCAATTTAAATTACATATCACCTCGTCAACTAATTCTTCAACAGCATCACTAGTTCCTAATGACGTTTGGTATCCAAATTGTTGCTTATTTAAGACATTGTGCAACTTTAAGTGTCTCAGAAGCCTATTTTTAATAATTTTTTCAAAGATTTTTGATAAAATAGGTAACACAGAAATCGGTCTGTAGTTCTCAGGATCCATCTTAGAACCCTTCTTAAAGATTGGTAGCACTCGAGCGATTTTAAGTTGATCCGGGAATAGACCTTCATTTATGCATTCGTTATAAAAATATGCTAATGGAGTCGCTAATAAGTCAATATTATCTTTAATTATAGTCAGAGGAATTTCGTCATAGCCAGCTGAGGGCTTGTTGACCATTTTTTTTACCATATTGAAAATTTCTAAAGGTGTTACTGCATCAAAGCTCATGTTGGATTCTACTCGGCTGACACTTTCAGTTAGATATGTCATTGCTAATCTTTGGTTACAAGCTTCTAGGTGAACTATATTGTCGAAACATTTGGAAAATATATTAGCCACGTCTAGAGCATTACTAGTCACAGTATTGTTACTCTTAAGTATAATAGGGTGCTCATTCAGGTCTTTAGTAGCATTGCGTTGTTGATTCACTATTTTCCATATCGTTTTACTGGAATCAGAAGCCATTTCGATTTGTTTCCTAACAGCATTCCTTTTTGCACAGCTAACCACTTTTCTATACATTCTGATATACCTATTCCGATATTCCAGAACCGAATGGTCACATTGCATCTTATTTATTGTGTTAAGGAAACGTTTTACTTTACTCGCAATCCTTATTCCGTTTGATATCCATTTGGAACATTTATTTCTTTTGATATTAATTTTTACTTTACACTTTTTAAAGATTGAAGAATGTATATAATTGAATTGACTAATGAAAGTGTTAATACCCGTGCTCCAGTCGGTTTCCAACAGTTTTTTTCTAAAGTCACTTTTGTTCTCGACACTATATTTCCTTTTAGAAAGACGAACATAATTTGTCCGCTTCTTATTGATAACTTTTTCTAAGCGTAGTTTACAGAAAAGACCCGCGTGTCCGTCTGATAACCCATTGTGATCAACAGTTGTATGGTCTACGTAACTGTCAGGCAAGTTAGTCAAGAAGTTGTCAATGCATGATTCAGATTTATTTCTCCGAAAGGTAGGAGAGTCTATCAGGTATTTGAAATTGTAACAAGTTAGTAACGATAAGAAGGAAACATGTCTCGAGTCATCTTTAAAAACATCGATGTTGAAGTCACCACAAATTATGCATAGTTTATTGAGAAAAAGCTGTAGCAGTTTTTCAAGCCTGTCCATGAAATCGTCAAAATTACTATTTAAAGGAGTCCTATAGCAACAAACAACACATAAATTTGTCTCAGTGTCCCTAACTCCACACACTTCGAAACTATTAATTTTATATAATTGCTTACACACTTGCAATTCTTCAACATTTCTGTCATTTAGTACTAAGATCATCGAGCCTCCTCTGTTCTTTTTGTGTCTAGTATTGTAAGACCTTATTTTGTAATTATTAAAATTAAATTGTTTTGCTAAAGTATCGTTCAAGAAATGTTCAGTTATGCATAAGAAGTTAAGTTCGTCTGAAAGTTCGCTGACATATACTTCAAGGTCATCTTTTTTATTACTAATACCACACAGATTTTGATGGAAAATATTAATACTTACATTATCATTATCACTGTTACATAAATTATTATCTAAATCATTCTGAACGAAAAAACTGAGAGGTTTGTCCAGGTGAACTGTCGTTTAGTGGGTGGTCTAGAGGGAATAATTTCATGTCAATGTTAATTCTATCCATAATATTTTTAAATATTCGTAGTGTTCCAGCTTTATTTAATTTACCTGATGTGCTAGAAAACATGTCAAATGTTAGACCATAGTTGGAGTCGAAAAAATATGCGTATTTATTATGTTGTATGTCCAAGCACAGGAGGCTATTAAATAGTTCCACCTTGTAATTATAAATGGGTGCCCCCCGTATATACGTGGGCGTGTCGAATTAGTGGCCATTTTTTGGTTTGTAGAATCTGATTCAGTGCTTGAAATCGGTATACATTCTTTTTGAGGCGTAGTCATCTCGTCTTCATATGGAGCTATCTTTGGTCTCGGTGTTCTGTCAGTCTTTTGTTTCAGTTTACTTTTTTGTCCAGATCGAGGTGTAACCTTACTTTTGTCTACTAGATTTATCGTTTTGTATGCATAGATAATTTTAAAGTATTTTTGCAGATCTGATTTTAATCGAAAGTTTTCTGAATTGAGGTTCTCAATTTCTTGGTGAGCTATTAATAAGTCGTCCGATAGTTGCTTAACTTTTTCGTTTAAGTCTATAACAGTTTGACTAGTATTCAATGACGTGCTTGGCAAACTGGTCATGGTCGCATCAAATAGTGTTGAACTGTCTCTGCTGATGTCATTCAAAGAACTGGTTCTTTGTATTTTACGGTAAGTGATATTGCTGCATGCCTCCATTGTATACCACGATAATACTATGAATATTCAAACTTTAATAAATTATTCGTATAACGGAACGTCGTCTCAAAAAGCTGGTGTTCAGTACAGTCAAGTCAGGTTTCCGAACGAAGATTCTTATGGCAAAGTCACAGTCAACTTGTGTGATTGGTCAATGGTTTTTAAATACACCGTTAATGAGTCATCTGTTCTTTGTTTACGTTACTAAAAATGTCTAAAACTGTTTCTTGTCAATACTTAATTGTTGTTATTATGACACAATCTTCCGTAGGTGGACTTATTGGTATGAATAGTTTGCAGCTGTACCTGTTTTATGGTGGTGTTATATTGTTATGCGAAAATATACCTTTTCACTGTTATCACCTTCTTCAACGTGTATATTTTGCAGCTTCAAGCCCTGATAACACTGTCACTGAAGTTACAACTTATTCAGAGTGTATTACTGTACTTTTAGGCCACTTATATTGATTAATTATATTATTTAAGAATTAAAATCGATTAGATCTCAAAGATCGATGTTTGACGTTTGACGTTTTTTTGACAAGTAATCATAGGTAAAGCATCATAGGTATTAAATAGACAGTTAAAATGGGCATGACAACAGTTTCAAAAAATCACAAATATATTTATTCCGTCAGTTAGATTATTATAAAATAATGAACACGTATTTTTTGGTTTTGTAAATAAATGAATATTGACAAAGATAAAATGCATCAAAACTCGGGTGTGGGGGCTCATGACGTCAGAACTAACTAAAAAATGTACCTTTTATTGGGCCAATTTAATAGATCTTTCATTTGACAGCTCTCAGTTCATAGTAAAGGTTACCTTCTTTGCACAGTGTGTGTTTCCAGTGATTACATACGGGACCGAGACGTGGTCGCTCACAATAGGCCTAACCGGAAGACGATGCGTTGGAAGACCTCCCACTAGGTTTACCGATGACCTGGTGAAAGTTGCGGGAATCCGTTGGATGCGACTCGCAAGGAACCGGTCAATGTGGCGACATTTGGGGGAGGCCTATGTCCAGCAGTGGACGTATTTCGGCTGTAATGATGATGATGATGATGTTACCTTTTTTTGCCATTATTACAATAAACAAAAAAATAATAATTGAAAAAAGTTATACAATTTTGCAGTTTTAACTTAAAAAAAAAAACCTATTTTATGCCAGCCGTAACAAGGTTCCGTTGCTGTATTTTGATGAAGTGTCAAATGTGATCTATTTAATTGTCCCTACGACACGCGTGACGTATTGGAAATTTTTCGTATCTTCGTCAATTTTAATTTGCGTAACTAAAATAAAAATAATGGTCAAACTATTTTTTATTTAATAATCTACCTGCCGGACTGATTAGATTTTTTTGTGGTCTATTCTCACAGACTGTGTATTATTGTTACTGTTATACCAACAAATAATCTAAATAAATATTAATAATTCTTCACATGACTCGCACTTGGCCGTTTTTTATAACTTTAAAACAAATTTCAAACGGCTACTTACTTGACATTAACAATAATAATATGCAACGTTTAATCATATTTGTTCCGTTCCGTCATTTAGAAAAAACAAGTTTGTAGGTACACAATACTCATTACACGCAAATGATTAATTTGCATGGGTAATGGTTATTTTATGATAATCACCTTTTTATTATTATTATTTTAATAGTGCGTTTAACTGTTGTGAGTAGTTAACGATTCTAAGTAGGTTTTATTTTTAGTTCTAAAATAACACCCGATTTTGTAAGACTTACAATGTGTCCCGGAGTAAGATACATTCAGCAGAACAGTCCTTTTGCAGTTAAAGATACCTCGCATCTTCTAGAACGCTGCCCAGCCGAGTCGCATTCAACGATTGACCTCTTCCTCGAAGTTAAACCCACCTAACAAAACCGTGACGGGGTATGGTAATCCAGAAATAAAATGCGGCGTTTTTGCATATATTATCAGCACAGAGTCTAGATTAGGGCTCAATTAATGTCAACAAGTTATCCTATTGCTTAGGCCTTAACTACATACGTGCACCCGAATTATGCCATTTATGTGTTTGGACGCCATTATCACACATGGACTAAAAATAAGGCGGACGTAACTTCATTAAGAAAAAAATGAAGCATCACAATGGCGACTGCGTAACTATTTGTGCGTGTGTAAAGGGATACCAGATGATGAAAAATTACCCATTTTTAAACAATATTTCAATAAGATTTCCCTTGCACTTGGTTTTATTACAAGTTTTTGTGACAGATATTGTTTATTACGATTTATTACGCAAAATAACAAGCGGGCACATGTAGCATCGTTCAAAACGTAATGGCCGACGACAGACTTACTATGGTGTGAATGTGTGCGTGCGCACCTGTCAGCATTAGTGCATTGACTTACTATGGGTGCTTCAGTTATTGTTAAAGAAGACGGCGTCCGCCTTTTTTTAGGTCCATGTTATCACATATACGTGACAAGCAAACGCGTGCCCTGTACGCCAAACGACACATATGAGTGACAAAATAGTAGATGATATTGTGGCTTGGCGTGGAGAGCACGCGCGTGCGTTTATGCTGTGGCGGTCAAAAGGTTAAGGTGAATGCGTCAGGGTTACCCGCGATATTTTTTTTTTTTTACCTTTTGCGCGACTGACTAGCACTCGCCTGCAAATTACAAGGAATGTAAAAAAAATACATTTCGCCGGCTATTCAGAAACATCCACATTAAGGCGGAGGTTTCTTGAAAACGGTCCAAAAGACGGTTTTTAAAAGCAGTGTATCTCTAAAACTGTAAATAATTTCGACAAATAAAAAAAACTTTACATTTGAAGTCCTTTTTGCATGCACTGATAGAACTCAAAACATAATTTGACAAACTTTAATGCACCAAAAAAATCTTCAAACATACCTCTTAATTTTCTTTCAAAGCAGTTTAGCCATTTATTGACAATGATAATTATAATTTAAAATATAACATAAAATTTCAAATGCTAAACTACATCGACTGATGGATTAATTATTATTAAATAGTTAAGTTCTAGTTTTAAATCGATCGAAAATACTCATTTCGCACTATTCGGCCCGCAGTGACTGAAGTAACAACCACTTTGTAGTGCAAGCTAATTAGAACTTTATTCTAAAAGTATTTCAAACGAAGTTTGAACCACCACAAATAGAGTTGCTTATTTAGCTGATGTCGTCGCCTTAAGTCGTTTAAAATAGGTTGCGATATAGATAATACACTATATTATACAAGATAGATGCGCAACTCTGGTTTTTGTTTTTAAAACCTCAACTGTTAGATGGCACTGTTAGTTTCTGTTCAACCAAGTAAATACAAAACGTAATTCTTGACAACGGATTCGAACTTGGGAACTGTTATTCACAAGGCAACCGGTGTCACCGCTAGGCTATCTACTTCACTTACAAGTTGTCTAAAATAACTGTTCTCTTTATGACAGTTGTAAAACAGTCAAAGAGTTAAAAAGTTTGTGTTCTTAAACACACAGATGGCAGCACTATCTATGAAAATTTAGTTTGACGCCAATGTATGAAAGTTTCACCACCCTGGGTTGTGAGCCTATTGCTAGAATCCGGACAAGAATCCAGCCTCCTTGGGTGCTTCTGAGAAATTCCTGACTGAATGCCCCCATAACACTTGGACCGACCCGGGATACGAACCCATCATGGTCAGCATTAACACTTTAATAAATGTAAACAAACATGAAAAGACGTGATTATTTATGTACTAGCTGACCCACGCAACTTCGTCTGCGTCACTTATGAGAGAGAAAGCTCACAAAGGGAATAAAATTTCCTCCGTTTTTGCTACATTTTTCATTCCTGATCCGCTCCTGTTAGTCATAGCGTGATGTTATATTGCCTATAGCCTTCCTCGAGAAATGGACTATACAGCGCAAAAAGATTTTTCAATTCGAGCCGGTAGTTCCTGAGATTAGCGCGTTCAACCAAACAAACAAATAAACTCTTCAGCTTTTTAATAATTATTAAAGTATAGATATTAGTATAGATTTCATTCTCACATAATATAAAACGGTGACAACTTATTTAGAAAATTACGACTGTCAACAATTTCGACGCACTGGATGACAGAGATAAAATAATAAGACCCGCCTGACTGTGTATCTTTCAGCTAAGATACACAAAACAGAAAAAAATAGTTAATTCTCAATATTCTTTATTGTGTACCATAATGTATAAAGATGGAAGGAAAAGTATAATCACAATTATGGACCCTGCCAGGCACAGCATAGATTTAGTAATACAATTATCATTTAAGTTGAGAATTGTAGAAGGAGAGAGGAAGAAGAATACTAGCTGTATATAGCACTAGCACTTAACAGTGTTATAATGTTACTGGCTATGAAATTAGACACTGTGTCATGTCATGTCAACTTGCAGTTCAACTTGTGAGGCTGATTTCAGCTTAATTGGTCTAATGAATAAGACTGAAAATCTTCTAAAACAGATTGTTTTTACTTTTTAAAACTGATCGCTGACAAACGATTAATATACTTGGTGAAGTAGTACTTACTGCTTATTACGAATAAGGCCTTAATTCTTGTCGCGCTGATAGTCGGTCGCGTACGGAACTGACCGCTAAGAGAGTTACGCCAGGGGGGAGGGGATGAATAGTTAGGAAGCTATCTAGACGCTTGAGATGTTAGGGCGTCAGTGTCACCAAAAGTTTTCGCTTTATTTTGTGTGAGTAAATTGCTCATAGCGCGCCTTCTCATGGGTTAAAATGGACTTTATGGCAATGGTAACCAAGACCATTTTAAGTTTTTTTTTTTTTTAACGTGATTCATTTATGCTAAAGCGGCGATTTTAGACCCCCAGGCCTTTTTTTTTTTTGTTTTTTTATGGATGGCAAATCATCAAATGACCCCCCCTCCCACTCTGGGCGGAGCGGGAGGGAGTGTCAGACTCTTACTGACTAAAAACCATCCATGTTCCTTCCTCGCCTTTTACGTTCCGGGGCCGCGGTATCTCTTTCGAACAGGCCCGCAACCCCGGCAGGCTTCGGCCCTTGCGGGCCCCTCTCCTTTTGCTGACATCTCTTTGAGGCGCGCGTGAAACACGAACGCGCCGTCGACACGGCCTGTCGTCGTCGTTAGACGGCCGGACGGCTAGCTAGCCCATAGCCAGCCGTCCACAGGCCCGCATCTACGGTGGCCGGTAACCACCACGTGGCCCCCGACGCCCGTTGCGTCTCCCACGGCGGCCGGGAAGAGAGGATCTCTCCCTCTCTCGTTCCGCCACCTCCTTCGCTAGCATGACTGCTTCGCAGAAGGAGGCGACGGCTTCCCATTCCGTCTCGCTCCGGACCATGGATTGAACCAGGGCCGGACGCGAGAGGTCGCCGCCGCCGATCGCCGCCACGAGGACACGGCGGGGCAGACCCCCAGGCCTTAGACTGCTTACATTTTATAATCATAATCATCATTTATTGCATTCATGTAGCTACAAGTTGTTACAAACAAACAAACACAGCATTGTAAATTGTTTTAACTTAAAGTGCTACAGTGTGACAACAATAAAACATTTATACCTACCGGTTTTCCTAAAAAACAAACGTATTTTTGCTTTTCTTTCTGTAAATATATTATAAGCTAAAAAAATGGAGGCGGTTATAAAATAGTAATTCAACAGAAACCTCATCGAATATTCACAAAAGATGAAACAAACGTACTAAAATAATTCTTAGTACATATTAATATATTACGAGTACGTTCACAGTCGCAGTCACTACTATTCATAACAAAAAATATTCAACGTCGAAAAAAAATGTTACCAACACAAAAATGCAAAAGCCCCGAGTTTTCATCAGAGTTGATGCACCATTCCATTCGAGAAATGTTTTCGCAGAAAGCGTTGGTCCCAAGAGTGTATGTCGGGAAATATCATAAAATTATAAACACACAAATGTTTGCGCCATTGTTGGGACCAAGGGTGGATGTTGGAAATTTTTCAGTAGTTTGGGAGTGCATTAAACAGAATCGGTTAGAAGTAGATAATTTTGTGTTGCCAATACCAACTTATTTATTTTAGTGGTTGTTTTCCCGAAGCGAAATTAGTTTGTATCGGTAATACAATCGACTAATATATCAAAAAGTTGACTCAATAAATGGCAGATTAACAAATTGTGACAAACAAAACTCGAAAGCGACTTGAACCAACAGTAACATCTACGCGGAACGCGGGCCGGGCGCGGGGGTGTGCAGAACAGCCGCGCGGTCGTTGCACTTCGCGTATAATTCATTATCATCACTACTCCTGACTTAATATAAAAGACAAAACCCAATAAGTTATAACAATAATTAAAAAAAAAAAAACTTTATTTTGCGTTTCGATAGTGCTATTGATGGGTAAACGTCCTGCCGCGGGAAAACAACCAATTATAATTTCACGCTGTATAAGACTTTTCGTCCGCTTGTACATCGTATATGTCAAGATATTTTACATTTAACATGTCCTAATATTTGGATGCAATTCTATGACGAACCATGTAAGTTCACAATCTTGAGACCTTTTTTTCGGATGTGTATTTCAAAAAAGGAAGCGTGAAAAGAAGCTTGTTAACTTAATTTAATACTAAGCTTATTAAAACCTACTTAGTTATCGAGAATGAATACATCGGTGAATGTGAATAGAAATCTAGTAACTAGTAATCAATATGTGTCATTGCGGCATCGAGTTCCTTATAATTGTTTTTTAGAACTAATTAGTCCCACTCTTTTACTTAATTACAAGTCTTGTAATTTTTTGTGGTGAAAAAATTAAATATTACAAATATTACTGACAAAAGACCGACAGGAAATAATTATGTCAGAACGCACCACATACTTGGGATGAATATTTACGTAATTACTCAAAGTTTTCATCCAATCACTGCCAATAATGTTTGTATTTCGTACTATGAAAAAAAAACATTAAATACAAGTTAAACTCGTATCAGTGGTTGCCACAAAAAATATCCCACATCTCACATTTGTTTACGTAACCTTAAAAATCGACTCTTCTCAGTTTTATTATATTCCTTAAAATTCGATTTATGGATCACGTCTTAAAGCAGGATTGTTTTAATCTTATTCCAGAGTGAGAAATAGATACTATAGCTTCGTCTCTTTCTCACACTGGTAACCTCAGGGTGCAGAACAGAACGAACCCGAGCAAACTTTTTCTAAACACAGCTACACAAACAACAAAACTATTTAATTTTGTTTAAATCACAACTCCCCAACTTCTGGGTAAAACCTCCTTACAATAAATCACTTCCCCGAATATGCTGGGTTGCCATCAATTCGTTAGTGTTGCCAACTTATTCACATTTTTTACTCGCGAGTTCCGATATCTGGCACATTACTCTGCGTTCTACTTTCAAATGTGTTCCCATTAGTGTATGACGATACCCTATTTATTTTGCGCGCTCACGAGAGGCAAAGGTAACATACAAAGTGCCAGGTGTGCCTTTCTCAGGGTTGTTTTTTGTGACCAAAAGAAAAAAAATTGGGGTAAAGCTGCTTACATTTTGCATGCGATGACTCCGTGTGTGGTGAAAAATGTATGCTTGTGATCCTGGCAGCAAATGGATTGCATAGCCGTGGCCTTTTTTTTTGTTGGTGCTACTCGTATTATTTTCTTTTGTGCCAGTTTTTGTTCAGTTATATTTGGAAACAAATGCTCTGGAAGGAAACTAGTTATTTTTCTACTGATTCTGGCGCTAAGTGGTGCTCGCGCTCAGTTTACTGGTTTAGTGTTTAATGGCAAACAAGTTCTATTTAGACAACATAAATCATAATATTACTAGCTTCTGCCTGCGGCTTCGCCCGCGTGATGTTTGAAATTGTCCCACGGGATCTTACTACCGGGATAAAAAGTATCCTATGTGTTAATCCAGGTTATAAACCATCTGTGTGCAAAATTTCATCCAAATCCGTTCTGTAGTTTTTGCGTGAAAGAGTAACAAACATCCATACATACATCCATACTCACAAACTTTCGCATTTATAATATTATATTATTATTATATTATATAGTAGGAAGTAGGATAGGATATATAAATATATAATTATATATAATATATATTATAGTAGGAAGTAGGATTACGTGAAGAGAAATCTTTGTACCCTTTTTAAGAAAATTACGCGGACGTAGGAGTTTGAAATTTCGCACACTTATCTACACTAATATTGCAAAGAGGAAAACTTTGTTTGTTAGGTTGTAATGAATAAACTCAAAAACTACTGTACCGATTTCAAAAATTCTTTCACCATTGGAAAGCTACATTCACCCTGAGCAACATAGGCTATATTTTATCCCCGTAGTCCCACGGGAACGGGAACTACGCGGGTGAATCCGCATGACGTCCGTTTGTAGTTTATATATAAAACACATTGGCATGTATTTTACACGCTTTCAAAACTGAGGATTCATTGCCACCATACGTCTACTCTTTCGCTCACACATTTGTTTCCATAACAGGCTTTCTACAAGCGAGCAACATATACAAAAGTGCACCGGTCAACACAAAAGTACTCATCGATCAGGTGACCTACATACCGAAAAGTAGAAGCTGAACTAACGGACTGCCCGCCATAAAACATTGATTTATGGTCAGGAACCATGACTGTGCAAGTACCTAATGGGGTTCAGATCAGCTGTTTGACATCCTGAATGTCAAACAGCTTATTGTGAACTTGTGACTGTTAAGTTTTTGTCGTGTGTAGGTCGGTTATTGTAAGGTGTGTTAGACCGGTAACAAAGGGTACTCTATTTGCCTGAATATTGCTGAAAAAGACCTCAATTTGCACTATTGTTTCATTCGGGAGTTCAGGGATTTATAGCAGTAAAAGTCATGGAGAAAACATGAAAACTAAATCTATACTAATATTATAAAGCAGAAGAGTTTGTTTGTTTGTTTGGTTGAACGCGCTTATCTCAGGAACTACTGGTTCAAATTCAAAAAATATTTTTGTGTTGGATAGTCCATTTATCGAGGAAGGTTATATGAAACATCACGCTACGACCATTAGGAGCGGAGCAGGAATGAAAAATGTTGCAAAAACGGGGATATTTTTTGCTTTCGTTTTCTCTCTTATGTGACGCAGACGAAGTGACGTGGGTCAGCTAGTAATCTATAATATCTGCTACGGGTTGTGCCCCGCGCACGCTTAAGTGGTGCTACGCCGTAGCGGATCGGCTACGAGTGCTACGAAGCGATACGTGACGGTCACGCGAGTTCGATGATTTTTGTTCACCCACAAAGTGCACAACGCTACAAAACTTCTTTATTAGTTCTAATTGTCGAGAATTGCGAGGACGAGACTCATATACTATATTATAATTATTTTATATTATTCTATTATAATTATTATAATGCTAAAAACATTTAAAAATAGCCTTTTGAGTGACAGATGTATTAGATCTATATCTAAATTAGAAGACCCGAGGGCCGATCAGTTTAAAAGTTATTTGCTGATTATCACATAACTTTTACACAACGTTTACGTTTTGACAGCTTTTCTGTTCGAAAATACTGAATCATTGAAATACTTATGGCGCGAAAATAGCGGTTGAACTGTTAACTCGAGTATCTAATCTAATGTTATAAAGAGGAATGTTATTTAATTACGATTTAACTCAAGAACTGCTCAACCGATTTTAAAAATTCTTTCACCATTGGAAAACTAAATTTTTACCAAGAACCCTAAGCTATAAATTATATTGATATCATACAAATTAGCCGAGCCATCACAATTTCTGCGGACGAAGTCGCAGGTTAAGTGATAGTTCGATATAAATGTTAACTTGACACCTCTACGCCGCGCCGTCCTGAGAAAAAGGCTCTTGACAGACAGACAACAAAGTAATGCTATAAAGGTTCTTTTTGAGATACAGATCCATAATAAAAGAGTTTAAATTGTTAAAGCAGCTGAGCATTGTGGCCTACTTTGGCGGTCCCGACTCACTAGTAGTAAAAAAATATCACATTTGTTGCATGACAGTCCCCGTTAAATATTTATTTAATTCTGTATTTTTTGTTATAGCGGCAACAGAAATACACATTCTGTTAAAAAATTCAACTGTCTAGCCATCACGGTTCGTGAGATACAGCCTGGTGACACACAGACGGACGGACAGACGGACAGTGGAGTCTTTGTAATAGAATGGTCCCATTTTTACCTTTTGGGTACGATACCCTAAAAAACATAAAAAGGAACATCCTTTTTATTTATTTCATTACCACTGATCTGAAGGAATGTCCTTGAACAAAAGACCATCTACCGTACTGGACCCACGTGGTGGATAATACTCCACTGGGAACCCACAGATGGGAGGCCTGTGTCCCGGCAGGGGGAATATTATGGGCTGGTTCCTTTTTTTTTCTATTTTAATATGAATAAACCGCTTTTTAACTGCCTCGTTGGTCTAGTGGACTCAAGTGCGACTACTTAGCACGAGGTCCTGTGTTCGATTCCCGGGTCGGGCAGAGTTTTAATGGGTTTTTCCATCAAACAATTTTCTAATAAGCATCCACGGAGACAACAGGCCCACCCCCTTTTAATGCGACTTAAACATAACTGGCGAAATGTGGGTGTACGGTCGAACAAGCTTGGTTTACATTTTACAATGTAACTTGTGGGTTAAACTGTAAACCAAATAGCTTGTTCCACCGTACTATTAAGTACCGAATTAGTGCCTAACTCTTTGGGGATTTCTACATGTACGTGGTGGAGCAGTGGAGTGGAGGTGGCCCAGTGGTGGTGGCCCCGACTTACGAGCAGTAAGTCGTCAGTTTGAACCAAGACAGGCGCATTACTTTGTGTAATTTATTTCATCACCACTGCTCTCAAAACGGTAAAGGAAAACATCGTAAGGAAACCATGTCCTAGAACCAAAAAAATCGAAGACATGTGACATCTTCCAAACTGTACTGAGCCCGCGTGGTGTATTATAGCCCATTCCCCATCAAAGAGAGGAGGCTGTGTCCCAGTAGTGAGGATATTAAAAGGCCGATGATGAATTGGCTTTATTACCAAACAAATCCAGTACAATATGCTAGTACAGACATTTTCAACCAAAACGAGTAAAGTTTCACAAGAAGAGGTCCGATATTAATTAATTAAAGGCCTCTTTGGTGACCCTTTATTAGTTCAATTTAACGCAGCGTTTTTGTGTAGAACCTCTGTGTACTTTTCATCAATTACGCCGTAGTTTCATTATCCTTGAACTGGTTAATGATTTTATGTTTTGTAGATAAACTGGAAACTGTTCATGAGGTTTGTAAACTTGATAAGTTATTGGGGTAAAACTAGATAGGGGTATGTGGTCTTTTCTGATTAATTTCGTTTCGATTTTTTGGATCTAAGACAGTTAAAAGCTTGTGGCTAAATAATAACTAACGCTCGAGTTCATCTTTATATTAAGCCGTGCTTTATATAAAGATGAACCCGATACCTTTACAATGATAAGCCCTAAGAGGTTTTCAATGTGTGGCTGTATCCCCCATTTTAAAGTTTGCGCACCCAATTACCAATCACCCTGTATTCAGCCCCGATTACTCTATGTTCGAGTAAACATTTACCGGTTCTAAATCGTTACAGGCGTGATGTTATGTTATGTTGCATTTTTTAAACATTTTAGCAATAAATTTTCTCGTTTTCTGGTAATTCAGACAACAAATAATACCAGCTCTTAGTATTTACAACCTTATGACATCTCCCCTATCTTTTACAAGTATCGTGTTATACCAAACTGCAAAACAATTTAAAACTTCTCAGTTCTTACGAACATTACATAGAGAGTATTACTCTATTTGAGAATAACTTTTTACTGCAAATAAGATGTTAGAAATTCTTTCAAACAAAATTACAATGCATGCCATTTATTTATTCATAAGCACTTGTAATAAAACTTTCAGGTTAACATTCGCGAATAAGAATAAGAACTTTGAATGTATAAAAGATATAAATTCAAAGTTTAATAAGAAAGTTTTTTTTATAACAATGTCAATAACAACTTCAGTTCACGAATTTAAAATAATCGAATGTGTTCATGAAGTTACTGAAATAGTGTATTTTTTTTCAAGAAAATAACTTTTTATTTTATTTGACTTTGCAAGACACTAGAGTGACAAGGTTGAACAGTCAAAACATGATCTTATATTCAACCTTTTCAATACCTATTCTTCTTAATCGTGTGGTTATATTCAACCTTTTCCGTACCTTTTCTTCTTAATTGTGTGGTTAGTGCCTGACCTGATGTCACAGTTTTTATGCCGCCTATGGACCTCAGACTTGACTTTACATGCCGTCGAGAAATATCTCTCAGGCATGCTGGTTTCCTCACGATGTTTTCCGTCACCGAAGCAAGTGATAATTATACAAGACGCACATGAATTCGAACAATCAGAGGTGCGTGTCTTGGTTTCGAACTCGAGACATAAGTCTCAAGTTCTGAGACTTCGCACTTTACAGGTCACACCACCGGCTATCACTGCTAAAAAACAAACATAAACTTATAAACTTGGGAATTAATAAAATGCACTTGCGTGCACAAAAACCGGTTCCCCCCCTTTTTTTTGGGAGACGATGCTTAAAAAATAACTGTTCCGGGGCTGTGGGAAAGTTTGAAAGAGATACTATGGCCCCGGAACGCAAAGAGCTAAGAAGGAACATGGATGGGTTTTAGTTAGTAAAATTCTAACACTCTGTTCTGCTCCGCCCAGAGCGGGAGGAGTCATTTAATGATTTCCCATCCAAAAAAAAAAAAAAATGATGCCTTATTGCACAGCTTAAAATCTTTGCTTGTTTCTAAATCTTGTCGCTATTCCCTGTCATCAGCCTTTGGACATTTTTGCTAGACAAAGATATCCCCTCTTTACTATCTTCTAAGGATATTATAACAAACTACCAAAATCATATAGGAAACTGCCAATCAATCGATTTAAAACTGCGCTATTCAGATGGCTCATAGAAAATACATTTTATTCTGTGAATGAGTACCTTAGCATTAAAGATTGACATTTTATTAAATGATTGACGTTCATAACTGACATTCTTATTATTGCCAATGGTTTTGTTGACATCCTTATTATTATTGCATACCAATTGCGTTAAATTCATGTACCTATTCATAAATGTATTATTAAATTTTGCATGCTAGGTTTAGCGAATTGTGAGAGAAACTGTAATAAAACTCGACCATCTATTTATATATTGCAATTCTAGCAAATAAAATTCATTTCATTTTTCCTTCTTTCTATTATCATATCTACTCGAGGTCGGCGTGTTTTCTTCCTCCATTATCTCTTATCAAACGTCACGACATCATTTACTCCTTCCTTTTTCATGTTATTCAGCATACAATCAATCCATATTTTCTTTATACAGCGTGAAATTTTAATGGGTGTTTTCCCGCGGCAGGACGATTACCCTTCAGTAGCTCTATCGAAACGCAAAGCTAAACTTAAAAAAAAAGAATTGGAACTTATTGGGTTTTGTGTTTTATTAAGTCAGGAGTAGTGATCAGCTGATTTATACGCGAAGTGCAACGACCGCGCGGCTGTTCTGGACACCCCCGCGCCCGGCCCGCGTTCCGCGTAGATATTACTGTTGGTTCAAGTCGCTTTCGAGTTTTGTTTATCACAATGTTAATCTGCCATTTATTGAGTCTATTTTTTTTAATATATTAATCGATACAAACTCATTCCGCTTCGGGAAAACAACCACTATTTCAGCGTGTATAATATATGTTTCATCCTTGCTCATCACATGTCTATAACAAGACAAACGATTCTCTTGTAACTTGTTTGTAACTGGCGCCACTGACAAAAGTTCCAATATTATACTTATTTCTATTTTATCCATTCTTGTCACTCCACTGATTATTTCAACAATCTCATTCTCGCGACAAGCAATTGTTTTTGGTCCGTCTTCGTCACAGTCCAGCATTCTGATCTATACAATACAAACAGGTCTAATACAGGACTTGTATATTTACGCCTTTAAATCATCAATACCCTCTAAGCTAACAAAACTCTAGGAACGACTTTAACGTTGAAAAACTCGTTCCTCGATTTTAAATATGAACTTAGAGTGTTGTACTGGTGATTTTGATTATTGTAGTTCTTTAACTACATACGTTTTACAGTCGCAAACAGTATTTTCAACTTCATACAACCTACCACTGGCCTGCAAATTTTGCGGGCTGCCATGACGATTTCACTTTAATTCGAGGGGCATCCGAGTGTCGCAAGGGGACAAAAATCTCACGGACATATTTTTCTTGAATTCCCAGTATCCCGTTCAGCGAACGAGAAGCAACTTCCTCATAATAACTGCTTCCACTCCCAGTTCAAAAGGCCTAACATCGTACAAAATTAATATAAACGACAGTACAAACGTAACATATTGCTCAGTGTTGCTACATGTAAATATTTCGCCGGCGCCAATAATGTTACCATAAATCAAAATTGTATTACGAGGAGATCTTGAGAATGCGAAAGGTCACAAGTGAAATGTTCGGATGCGGTTTTAGTCAGAGGCGGGAGCGGTTTTTTACCGCTCCACTGATTTTCTTGTCTCTTGCCGTGCTATACAGATTAGCTTGATGTGGATAATTCTCGATAGTATTTTTGAAATAAAAACAACGTTATACAGTAAGTTGTTGATCAACGAAACCTCTCTTGTATCTTTAGTACTGACGTTTTCTTAATAAAATATTTGTTTTAATCTTCATCGACATCATATATTAACTAAAAAACAAATTTAAAATCTGAAAACCTTACCAGGTATTTGAGCATAAAGACAAATCTCCGGAACAACAGTCGACCGAACCCACATGAAACGTAGACAAATATGACCTTCAATCACAATGTTATCCTCACAAATATCAGACGAGTAACAAATTCCCACGGATCTCTAAAAGATAACACGTCAGCTATCCGTCTCGCCCAGCCGCCCGGAAATTGGGCCCTTCGTTGGCCGGGTTTCGGCCCGACCCGTTCCGGCGTCAATGGACGGCCCCGAATGGTCACGAGCCATCCCGAGCCTAGAGGAAAGGTGACACACTTTTTTGATTGGTTGGCTACGCTGAGTCATTTGAAAGATTGGTTCCTTTTTGGATTATGACATTTAGGGTGTGTATTAGACTATTTATTGTATGAGAGTATGTCATGCTCTCTCAAATGTCTCGCTGATGGTGGCACGTGTGTCGGACCATTTGGTTCCCTTCAAAATGGTTGAGCTGAATGGTGCTAATCTATGCGTCATGTTCGTGAACAGGCGCTGTCAGTTGTGACTGGTTATCTCTTAGTCGCCATGGTTTATTTGAATAAAATTATTTTGTTTTTGAGATGTATTTTTTTTTGCGCCGGACGCTTTTAACATGCACATCTTGCACATTGTTCTCACATAATATACCATCTCAACATGAATGATGTAACCAAGATTTTTGTCCATGGACCGCCTAAATCATTTTAAGTTATACGCCCTGTAGCGGCCAACTGCAAACAGCTAGAAAATAAACGTCAAGTGACATTGATAATGATTTTTTATTTTTATCAAAATTGTTATCAATTTGAATCCCGATTATAATTTACTACCGTAAGATCAAACTAGACTTTTGACCAACTTTAATATTTACTAACAGTTTAAAGCACAATCTTATAAACGCAACGATTGACGAAAAAACTAAAAAATGTTTGTATTTAAAATTTTAAATCCAGAAACTGCATTCCAGGAAATTACATTTTATTTGAAGGTTCGAAATCACTACTCATAAAGGTTTATAACACCTTGATACCAGAGCACCACAAGACCATTTCTATTTATTTCAAAGCATCAAAACTAACAACTACTATCTTCTCTCTTTCCAGTTCATCTTCAGTTCGAAGACCTCACCCTCCGCGACTACGTCCTCCACTCGATCGTCGACAATATCATCAGAGGGAACTTCACACCGACCTCCTTCACAGAGAGGCCCTGCAGAGACGAGTCCCTCCCGTACTTCCTCCCAAAACACATGCGTTCCGAGCGCTCAAAACACATGAAAAAAACAAAAAAATACGGTGATACCTACAGGACATTTGAAGACTATAGTTTAAAAAGTGTAGATAGTCTTAGTGATGGGTATTACTTCAGACCAAAGTACCGTAGTTTTAGAGACGAGAGGTCGGTGTACAGGAGGATCGCGAAGAGTCTGCGGATGAGGAGGAGGTACTTGCCGGCGAGGGTGGTGAGTGGACCTCTGAGAGGAAGGTCGGCTGTCCTGCTGCAGTGGTCGCTGACTGATGCCGTGCATCTAGATAGCGAGGGGACTAGTGTTGTTTTTAGGTAAGTGGCTTTTTTATGATTTATTACGTGAATGGAATGCTATGGAGAAAGTATGCTATGTTCTCAGTATGCTATGTTCTCAGACTTTTTGTTCAATTGTTTCTTACAGCACAAATTATCGTACACATAAATGGGCCATCTATACAAAAACCTCGCGCTGAGTATAAAATAATATCCGTTCTGCCATTTGTTAATTAATACTCCGTATTTTTAATTATGGTGAATCAATAATAAAGTCATATTACTGTGAAAAAAGTTATAATTTGCATGTAAACACCATCTACTAATGAATTGGACTCGTATGATGTCACACACACGACGACTAGTATAGAATTAACATTTCTTCGAAGTGACACGACTACGACTTGTCATGTGGTTTGATGACGTCACACATACTAGTGTTAGCTTGACATTTGACGTGCTTGTCACAGCCCACGCACTAAGCCCCTTCGTACAAAGGCTTAGGTTCAATTCACACCTAGACGAGACGCGACGGGACGCTGCGAGCACATTTTAATAGAGCGACTCAAATATAACATTACCTACTACGTGAACTCATAATCTGCCTAGCCTTTGGGTTGGACCTCATCTGGCAGCACGGAATCGCATTTGTTCTGCCTGTGCTGCGGTATGCTGCCGCATGCGAACGCGCGCTGTCGCATTCCGCAGACAAAAAAGGCGATCAGCGTTTCACGGTGAAAGGGCGCGTCAGCGTTTCACGGTGAAAGGATGCGTTAGCATGCTATCGCGCGCTTCAGCGTTCCGGAGTGTCCCTGCCGACCATTGCATTTTGTCCGTGATGCCGATCGCCTCGAGGATTCCGCCGCGTGCTATCGCATTATGCTTTCTGTTTCGGTCTAGCAAATGGCAGTTCTAAGCGACAGAAAGAGAATGGGCGACGGAAAAAGGCGATTCCGTGCTGCCAGATGAGGTCCAACCCTTACCGACTATGTTGGGTCGGTTTCCAGTCTAACAGGATGCAGCTGAATACCTGTATTTTACATGGAGCGGCTGTCTATCTGACTTCCACAACCCACTTTATACTGGGGAATACGATACCACTTAGTAAGACTGGTTGTCAAAATTTTTGGGCCACTGGCTACCTGTAACAACTGTCAAAGATGGACCAATAACAGCTGGGACCTACAGCTTAACCTGCTTTCTGAGGCATGGAGAAAACTCGGAATGTAGGGATGGTTGCCCATCCACGCACCAACCTAGGCAAGCACGGCTTAACCTAAAGATCGACCCGAGTGGCTGATATTATTTAGCCACGAGCTCCACAAAATCCTCCTCCTTTGGTAAAATGCTGTTTGGTTGGTTGTTATTATTAAGCAGCGAGCTCCTCACTTACTCCAAAACCACCGGCCGCGGTGTGAATTGACGCTTAGAGCAAGAAATGATCTCACGTGCTTAGACTTTGTCCTGGTCCCGTCCCTAAGTCTTGCAATTATACTTTGACAGATGTGTGACATTGACAACTTGTACAACCTACTGTTTAAGTAGATGCTAAGTAATAGATCAATCCTCAGTACTCGCAGAAATTGTTGCTCAAACAGTTAATCTGATGTAAACAGGGCTTTGTATTTGTCACTGACGAATATTTGGGAGCAATCCTTAAGCCTTTACTCATGTAGTATTCCACTTAATACTCAAGCTCGAGCCCCTGGTGTTCTGGTCGCGAGAAAACAGGTAAACCTGTGGTTCTAGACTCGATTCTCATTTCAGCCAAGGGTTTACAGGATTTTTCGTATGACGACCCGAATAGCGCAGCGGTCGTGAGGCTGCCTTACGTTGTTAGGGTCCCGGGTTCGAATCCCGGTAGGAGCAAATGTTTGTGTGATGAGCATGGACATTCGTTTCTGAGTCATGAATGTTTGTATGTATATTAAGTATTTATTTATTTATTTAGACTTCATGTACAAGAGTGGTACATAGGCGGACTTAATAACACGCACAGTTATTTTCTGTCAGTTCTCTAGGCTTCGTGTCAAAGGCGGAAAGCATACGTAGCTGGTAAAATGTAGATGTGCTGCACTCTGCCCACAATTTCAAAAATTGCGTCATTATCTATGATCCAGTTTTGCATCCTAGTCAGGAGCTTGTCTTGTAAATTGTTTAACTTTGACCGCCTTATTATAAAAACTTCCATAAGTACCAGGATTAAACCAGAACTAAAAGGTCTAGGTTTAGTACGGTACTAACGTTAGTTCGTTCATTCGTATTACAAATCGAAGACCAACAAAGGACTAACTAGTACCAAAGAAAGTCTCTGGTCTTAGAGTTCTATGCGCCGTTCCTTTTTACAAAATGTTGTAAAGTAAATTAAAGAAAAAATATTTCATACGACGTTTGACAATTTAGTACCATAGTTAAACTAGGGGTCACGATGGTCTAACTTTGGTACCATAGATAGTTCTAGGACTAACGATAAACTTTGTTTTGTAATAACGTTTTTTCAAGTTCATGGTTTAAACCTAGTACTAAACCCGGTACTATTTTTAAGACCACGTTTTGTAATAAGATGGTGACAGACTTTAAGAATAAACATAGAATAATCCATCACCCGTAGCCCAAAGAATTGCCAAACTTAAGCGGCAGTGGGCAGGGCACATAGGGTGAAGGTTGCGGGAATCCGTAGGATGCGAGTCGCAAGGGACTGGTCAATGTGGTGACACTTGGGGGGGGGGGGGGGGGCTGGAGGTCCAGCAGTGGACGTCTTCGGCTGAAATGATGATGATGATGATGAATCCATCACGCGACATGTCGCTGTGTGTGTTTATTTGTGTGTATGAAGGCGCGGTTATAGGGCTAATAACAGACAGGCTGCGTTTTAATAGGGGTGGTTTAGACTGACCGATTTCCGTAAATAAGAAAACCCTACCCATTTTACTATTGATTCGGGTCAAGTATCATTAGCATACATTAGCATAGATGCCTCCTTGAACTTGACCAGGTTACAAGCAAAACGACACCTTGCATTAGTACCAAGTAGAGAGCAGCGGTGGCCCAGTGGTGGCAGCCCTGACTTACGAACAGTAAGTCGTGGGTTTGAACCCAGGCAGGCACATTACTTTATGTAATTTATTTCATCACCACTGCTCTCAAAAACGGAGAAAAAAAACATCATGAGGAAACCGGCATGTCCTAGAACCAAAATTCGAAGACATGTGACATCTACCAAACCGCACTGGGCCCGTGTGGTGGAATATGGCCCATACGCAAAATACGCGCTTTGACGTGGAGTTGCGGACACCAGCCCGTTGCAATACAATAGTACCAAGTATTTTTATTTATTTATTTATTTAAACTTCATGTACAAGAGTGATTCATAGGCGGACTTAATGCCACAAGGCATTCTCTAACAGTCAACCTTTGGGTCAAATAAGACAGTATTGTGTGTGATAGAGCACAATAAAAATAAAATATCATTTATAAGCATAGAAATTAAAACACATACATAGGTATACATACTAATACATATATAGGCATATAAAATAAACTAATATATATTTAAAAAAAAAAAACATATAAATAGACCGAAAAACGACAAACCTTATAATAATTAGTATGACTATAATGGAGACTGAGAAGAAAACAATTTAGTCGGACTTTAAATAGAACTTCCAAGTATGTGTTTATGACATTCCTGATTTTTCTCCTTACTGCATTAATATCATATTCCATTTCCTGTCGGTTCGCCTTTGTATCCCGACGAACATATTTTCAGCAACCAGTTTATGCAAAAGATTGTTTGCGTGTTTTTTTTTTTACAATTTAGGGCCTCTCGACTTGTCTTTCACTCGTATGTTATATTTTATTTGTTTTACGTTAAGTATTGGTTAAAAAGTGTTATATTTTATCTCTGACAATTTCGGTGGAGTGATATTTTTACCTGTGGAACAAGGAGTTGGACATACTGGTTCCCGCCAATAAAACGGCGGGGACTATACAATAAAACTTAAAACTAGACAGAAAAACCGGCTGCGCCAAATAGGCCCAGTTCGGCAGACTGCCCAGTAGCTAGTGCCCGATGCTGGTTTTTAACTGAACCTGAGGTGGTGATGTCACGGACATAAAACAGTTTTGTGTGGTGTGTATTTTATTGTATGTGTACAGATAATGACAGATTTCTTTTGTTTATCTGTCATTTTGTCGATTCTTTCTTCGAAGATGCCTGTTTCTTCGGAGGTCATGCTATGCGGGCTGGTGAGGGAATAGAATAGAATATAATAAATGTTTATTTCTTTAGTTCATGTATTACACTTATGAATTTTTACAGGTGCATTTGGCGCAGTACGTCCGGGGGGGGATCTTTTGCGACCTATTAAGTAATTCTTTTCACACACGGTTGAATTATATTTAAAAACAAGTGTGAGAAGTTTTGGATTTAGGATCCCATCAGGTCTAGACCTGTAATTACTTCTACTATTTGAGAAAACAGACACTTATTCTATTTGAGAAAAGGAATGGGTTGAACTGTTCATATCTCGTATATGCGGAGCCGGGATCTTCTAGGCCGCTGATCGACAGAGAAGTTAGTTTTTCGATCATATCGCGATGGAGATCGTGTGCTCTGAGATGCCACGGGTCTTGGTGAGGGAGCACCGTTACACAGACCCCACATTACAAATCCCTTATTTTCCCAAACTCTTTTATTCCAATTTTCTCCTAAATGTGATCCCAAGAGTAAACAGGGCAGACGCCACATTTTCTTACTAACCCAATTTTCTTAATACTTTGTACCCTTACGCGTGATAAGACTGACCGCACCCCTATCGGGCCGTAATCCGAAGCCCCGGAGCCCTATCATCATAATTTACAAGGATTCATCGCCCTTTACGACCCTCCTTCTGCTGAATCTTATTTCTACAAATCTTCATCCTATGAACATTTTTGTCGCTACAGGCTACGTTTTTTGTTCATGACAGTTATTTGGTTAAGTTACTTGCCTTACTTTGGACCTGATTTTTTACGTCAGCATACTAGTATACGTTGATGTCGACTTACTATCAGCATCACCCATGGTGGAAAGATCCAAAAAGATATTCAACGAATATAAAGGGTGTAAAACACCTCTTAACGAATGCGAAATTCACTTGTTTTACTCGTCATTCTGATCATTTTTTTGTTCTACACTATACCTGGGAACCTTCTAGTTACGGAAATATTGGGGGTCAAAGTTGCAAGATTTTGACAGACATTTTTTTAAATACCCACTTTTTATCGCATGATTTTTACTTTAAATATCTCTACGGATGGATGGATGGATTGAATAGTACGGGGGTCCCCGTACTATTCAATCCATCCATCCGCATAATGTTTTGAGTGTGTTACATTGAGTTATACCACAAAAGATGATTTACAACCTCAAAATAAAAGTTTCCCAGCAATTTTTTTTGCCTAAAGTTACTTAGTTTGATATACAGAATGCTTGGTAAACGGCTTTGTGATGAGGTGAAATACACCCTGTATAACCTTCTACGTACTTCAAGTCAGTTAAAATATATGGATTGGACTGACAAATATCTCTCGGAAAACTTCAAAACTGTGGTTTATTGTAGACTTGAGAAACGGTTTGATTAGTGATTCCCACTTCTCTTTAGCAGTGTCTGAATTATCATAACCTCTGTCTTCGTCTTTTTAAAATTTTATTTTCTATTTTTAGACGTTTCATTAATGAGTTTTGCCGCCTTAGAAATCTCTTAATCAATATCTAATTTTGCAATTTGGTAACAAAATGTGGTTCCATTAAAACAGTCGATTAACGACTATGTCCCCAAAGAAACGAGTTACATGAAACTTTGTTTTTCGAACAAATTGTTCACTGATCACCGTCACAAGTACTCATGAACAACTTTCTACAAAAAGCTGCAAAGAACAAAACAGATCGCAAAACGATACCACATTTTACAAAATTATCTTAGCAAATAGCGTCCCAACCGAGAACAACAATCTCAGAACCGACTTTAGAATAGAAACGTTTAAAATATCAGCAAACAAAATAAAAATGTACACTAACGCTCAAAACTAAACTCTATTTCTTACTGTTAAGATTTGTTTTAGTAAAGCAAAATTGCATTAGTACTTTTTAAATGCTGCATCCGTACATTATGTGAGCTTGAAAACATTTTATTTGAATTGTGGCCGCGAACGGTTTCAGCCCTTTGTGGCATTACATTCATTGTTCCTTGGCCTGTTTACGATGTCGAATTAAAAAATAATGGCCGACGAAGTTGCCCGCTCTCTGTCCGCCATATTTGATGACATCATTCGACAAAATAAAATTAAACATTATGTTCTGTTGGTATATTTAAAATGGAACTTATTGTAGTAGAAAGTTTTAGTTTGGTTGGTAGGTAATTGGTGTGAGTCATGACCTAAAAGTTTTATTAAAAGTAATTTGTTTCAACTAAAAATACGTCTATTAATATTGTGGCAACAACGGTAATTTAAATAAAACTTCGTCTCATGAAAATTTCTTCTTTCATTTAAGAAACAATATATTCTTTCATTAATAAACATTAAGTTTACTATTCAGTTACATCTTTGTCATTAAATTATGCTTCCATTTTTCTTCGTGTTATTAATATGGAAAAGTATAATTAATAGGCTTTTTCCATTAGCAAAAATACAATATTACATTGTAACCTTTTAAACAAAAGCTGAATCTTCTAAAAGCCTTCTTTATTTTGAAGTATCTAAAATTACTTAACGTTTCATTTCATTTATTTTTCTTTTGGAAATGGCTCTGACTTACGAAGACTAAGTCGTGGGTTCAAACCCAGACAGGCATATTACTTTGTGGAATTTATTTTATCACCACTGCTCTCAACACGGTGAGGAAACCGGCATGTTCTAGAACCAAAAAACTCGAAGACATGTGACATCTGTCAATCCGCACTGGGTCCGCGTGCTGGATTAGTCCACTCCCTCTCAAAAAGAGGAGGCATGTGTCCCTGCAGTGGGAACATTAATAGGTTGATTATTATTTGAAATCTTGAGTTTGATTGGTCTGAACTGTTCGAAAGAGATACCGTGGCCCCGAAACGTAAAGGACGAGGAAGGAACATGGATGGGTTTTAGTCAGTAAAAGTCTGACACTTCCTCCCGCTCCGCCTAGAGTGGGAGGAGTCATTTGATGATTTCCAATCTGAAAAAAAAGGAGCAACCTGGTTTTGTGACCGGTGGATGGCAATAGGCTCGATCCTATTACATAGAACTTAAACATAACTGGCGCACTGTGAGTGTGTTTGGTATGTGCAGTAAACTTCTGTCTAACACTTCAGAGACTACAAGGTGTGAAAAGATGTTACGTTGTTTTTGGTTTGACTGGCGATTCACGACATTAAACAAAACTGGAAAAATATATGATATTCTTCAGGATATATGCCTTAATGTGACTCGAAAAAAATCACAAACTTGTCTCTAAAAATTTCTTTCAACCCAAAAAAAAACATACTAATATAAATGACATCATTCTGATTCTTTGAAAAATAATTCTACAAGCAATATATTACTATTATAGTGTTTTCGTTTTTTAGTCCAATCAAAAGATTTTTTGTAAATCGATCGAAACCACTCATTTCGCACTATTTGACCCGCAGTGACTGACGTAACAACCACTTTGTAGTGCAAGCTGATTAGAACTTTATTCTAACAGCATTTCAAACGAAGTTTGAACCACCACAAATAGAGTTGCTAATTAAGCTCATCTAGTCGCCTTAATTCAACTTTAAATACAGAGTTTAGAGTTCAAGATAAAAAGATTTCATTCATTTCAAATAACAACCAACCAGCGGACGTCATGCGATTTCACCTGCATAGTTCCCGTGCCCGTGGGAGTACGGGGATTAAATATAGCCTATGTTACTCACTGATAATGTAGCTCCATCTTTATGTGTGTCCATTACTGAAAGAATTTTCCGAATTGGTCCAGTAGTTTTTAGGCTTTTTTCGATACATACAAAAATATAAATTTTTCCTCTGTATAATACTAGTATAGATCTAATATATAAAATTCTCGTGTCACAGTTTTCGTTGCCATACTCCTCCGAAACGGCTTGACCGATTTTGATAATATTTTTTGTGCTTATCCGGTATCTATGAGAATCAGCCAACATCTATTTTTCATACCCTTAAATGTTAGGGGTAGTCCACCCCTAAATTTTTTTTTATTTTTTAGACAAAATTTTTAATTTCTATTTTTTATGATACAACATACAATCCTCAATTTTCACCCTTCTACGATCAACCCTTACTTTTTTAATAGCCATTTTTTTTCCGTTCGTTTTTCTCTCTTGGGTCAGCTAGTTATAGTATAAACTAGCTTCTGCCAGCGGCTTCGCCCGCATGAAGTTTGAAATTATCCCACGGGATCTTATTACCGGGATAAAAAGTATCCTATGTGTTAATCCAGGTAATAAACTATCTGTGTGCTAAATTTGATCCAAATCCGTTCAGTAGTTTTTGCGTGAAAGAGTAACAAACATCCATACATACATCCATACAAACAAACTTTCGCATTTATAATATTAGTAGGATATATAGTATAGAAAACCCATTGCCCAGAGGACGTACCAACAACAGCCCATCTGACTGCCTCTAACAACAACCATTACGAACATCGATACTACATCACGTCTTCATCATTAAGGCAGTTGGTCCATGAATACAAGAGTCATCCATTGACCCGTTCTGCCATAGGAGTGTCAATTAACTGCTCTTGGATCAGGGTGGCTCACAGCCGGTAAGTGGGGGCCAGCTAGAGTTTCTAATCTGAAGGATCGTGTAGCTATGTTAATTGTAGTGTTGATTACACTAATTTGGCTTGATTCTATTGAGCTCACAAGCTCATGTTGTAACGGAGGTTGAACTTCCTCGAATGCCTTTAACTTATACAGGGTGAAATTATTCAATGCCACCTGGAGAGAAAGCACTATAAATACTGAGATAGCCAATTTTACAAAAAAAACATACCATTATTTTTTTAAAGAAATTCTACATTCACAAATTATCGAAAAATCGTTTTGCCACACGGGGAATCGAACCGACTAAATTTCGAAAAAATAACAGCCTGTACGTTGGGCGCCACCTTTCGTAACTGTGTTCTTATAGGATTGAAGTGGATTCGGAAATCAAACACTTGTGTAACTTAGTGTTGTATAATCACGGTAAATAGGAGTAAAGGTTACACTAAAACTATTTGAAAAGCTTGTCAGGGGAACTGATATTAAAACAGACCGATAAAAGAAAAGAAGCGTAGAACGCGGGCGCGTCTCGGCGCGCGGCGTTTCGTCAAGTTCCGTGTGCACCTCCGACCTCGTACTTTTTTGACATCAATCGATAGAGGTAATTATATGATCCAAATCTCTCTAACAAATATGAGAAATTAAATGAAAAGAAAACCAGTACCTACCGATGTTATTTTCATTGCAACAATAATATCAAGGCAACCAGACGTGTAACATGACTAAATGAATCAGAATGAACTTGAGAGAAGCAAGATCAGTATGTAATGATCGTATGAGGTGGCTTTCTGTCGTGTCTGCTTACCCTTTTTTTTTGCGCGGGGAGGAGTGTCAGACTTTTACTGACTAGAACCCATCCATGTTCCTTCCTCGTCCTTTACGTTCCAGGGCCACGGTATCTCTTTCAAACAGTCCCGCAACCCCGGTGTCTGCCTTACCTTGTGGGCAATAGACGTGTCTGTATGTACGTAGACAAAAAAAAATGATGTGCGATCTTCGGGGACTACCGATAGAAGTGAAAACTAAGTAACTTGTAAATAGTATCGTCGAGCTGTGTATATTTTTTTATTACTTATGTATTCATTTTCTATGTCCCCCCTTTCCCTCCTCCTTCTTGCCACTTCCCTCTCCTCCATCAGGTCCCGCCCCAGTCGTAGCAATGCTACGGGTCGTGCCGCGCACGCCTTAGTGCTGCTACGCCGTAGCGGATCGGCTACGAGTGCTACGAAGCGTGAGGAGACTGTCACGCGAGTTCCATGATTTTTGTTCACCCAAAGAGCTCAAAGTGCCTAAAAACGTTTTCACTTCTCAAAAAATTAATTTTGTTCCCAGCTTCTACGTCTTATTGTTTTCATTTGTGTAACGCATCCTAATCAAAAGCATTATCTACGTCCATAACAGGCCTGTTTGCTCACAGCCACGGTATTATTTCCCCAGACACAAACACACACAGTTTATGGTCCCGTCACACGATCGTAAACCCTCCACCTATATAATAGAGCTTGTATTATATTCTGCAAGTTTGCATGTTTTAACAGCTGTTTTTAATTGTAATTTGTTCTGTATTTCTAGTGTTTTATCAGCGTTTATGTTTAGCTAAAGTATTGTACAAATGTCTTTATGAGAACATGGTAGTTGTAAAGTCTGAGCTTTTTTACTTAACTACGGTGAAGCAAAATGGAAGGGTTATGATTTTAGCAGTCTACGTATGTTTGTTCGAGTTTCCTATTCATACGATTTTATAATAGGGTGTAAATCGATTGGTATTATGGCTCAAGCTACTTTCTCAAATATTTTTCATAGATTTTCAACTCTATCGCTAAAGAATTAGGGTCAGGTTCATTGGTTATCAGTTTCGGCTAGCTGCTGGTTTGATGTACTAGCATCTGTTTCACAAAACTGTACCAGCATTACAACTGAACTACAGCCCATTTCACACCTCTCCCTAATTGAATAATTTACCAAAAAGAAGGGCCTTTAACGAAAAAATATCACATAATTATTAAAGTATAGGTTATCTGTAAAATTAAAAAAATGTTAAGTGTCTATATATTCAATAAGATCTACAAATTAGAGGTACCATATCATGAAATCAGATTTACGGGGTTTTTTGCTTAAAAATACATCGGGAGAATGAAAATAACTATTGTTATCTAAAATTCGTTTTATTATTATTGAATTACAGAAAACAAACTATTTGTAACAAGTAATTGTTATTTCAAGGAACCAACGGAAAACATATAAATTTCATCGAGTAAAATACGCATTTTCGCGTTTTGACGTGATAACGTCTTATAAATTGATAATACCAGCAACACTCATGAAAAATAGTAACGTTCCATAGTAACGTTCCACCTGTTTGTATTACATAAAATAATGATTATGACGTTATCACGTAAATCTATCGTCCGTAAACCGACTTTACAGACAACCAATTTTTTTTTTTAACAGGCCTCTTAACCCAAACAGTATTATAATATCTGTGCTTAAACTCTCGAAAAATAACAGATGTAGAATAACAGCCATGTTTATGACCCGTGTCACAATCATTAGTAAGGTCGTAAATATGGGACCAATCTGTTGAGCGGTTCCCTGAAACAATTTATGGTAACCTGGTGTTACTCTGTGGTTTCTTTACCTTTGATTGCAGTTCCTATGTTTTATTGTAATCGTCTTTTACATTTCTTTGTATTGTTTGCCCGGCAGTTACAGCTTGTGACACAATTTCTACACTACATATTTTGTACCAGACTCAATGTACAGTAATGATTATTGTGATAACATCCGAATAATCGTTGATGAGATCATCTAGGTATCTACACTAATATTTTATAGAGGAAATATTTGAGTTTCGGTGGTTTGTTTGTTACAATTTAACTCAAAAACTACTCAACCGATCTAAAACCCTAACCTTACCGTTTTAGACTAGAAATAATATTGATATCATGATTGAAATTGAATGAAATTAGCTGAGTTATCACAATTTTAGCGTAGTGCTAGTCACTTTATACATACTTACAAGTAGCCAGCGCAACTGCTGAGCATGAGGTTCTGCATTGGATTCCCAGGTCGGGCAAAGTGTTATTGGGTTTTTCGAACAGAAATTTCTTAGTAGCAGCTGCGGAGTCTGGATTTGCGCCTGGTTGATGGCAACAGGCCCACCCCTTTTACATGGTACTTAAACATATCTGGCGAAATGTGGTTGTACTATTAGATACACCTGCCTTACCCCTCCGGGATTACAGGCATGATGTTATCATGAATAATTCACTGATCTGTTCTGTTTAAAAAAAAAGAGCCCAAATAAGTCGAAAATACAAGGTGTACACCACCTCATCACGAAGCCGTCAACCAAGCATTCTGTGCATTAAATTAAGTAGGTAACTTTACGCAAAAATTATTGTTGAGATAAAACTTTTTTTGGTGGGTGTAAAATTACGTTTTGTGGTATAACTCAATGTAACGCACTCAAAACATTATGCTGGTGGATGTATTGGATAGTACGGGGTTCGTGGAGGTATTTAAAATAAACACCTTACATAAAAACTTGTATTAAATAAAACCGGCCCAGAGCGTGTCGGGCCACGCTCAGTGTAGGGTTGCGTAGTTTCCCGTCCGTCAAAATAAGTGTTCAATCCGATCCGATTTTAATAATTCTTTTTGTTTGAAAAAATATACGTTCAGGATAATAAAATATGTAAACGAAGTTAAAAAAAAATGCTTACATATACGATTATACTACAAACTTAGTCCAGAAATTATTTTGTACAACTTTTTGTCTTTTTTGCACAAAAACTGTTGTTTCCATCCAAGTTCAAAATGATTTTCCTAGAAAGTCTTTATAAATTTCTTCTTTTCAGATTTTTTTCACATTTTCTAAACTTATGGTTCAAAAGTTAGAGGGGACACACACATTGTTTTTTACTTTTGGAGCGATTATTTCCGAAATTATTGACATTATCACTTCCCACTTTACATATAGGGGGACTACCCTAATAAAACATTTTTTTCCAAATTTTTACTTTACCACTTTGTCGGCATGATTGATACACATATTGGTACCAAATTTCAGCTTTGTAGTGCTAACGGTCACAGAGATTAAGCGAGGACGGACAGACATGGCGAAACTATAAGGGCTCCTAGTTGGCTACGGAACCCTAAAAAGAACTTTGAGTCACAATTTCTCTGTAACTAGAAGGTTCCCAGGTACCTATGGTGTGTAGATGAAAATATGATCACAATGACGGGGAGAACAAGTAGCTTTCAGCTTCATTCATAGGCGTTTCACAACCTTTAGATACTTGCGTATTTCTAAATGTCCATAAATGTACTACTTTACCAATGTACCAAATTTGGTACCTACTTAACGAACAGAAAAATGAGACCAAAGGTTAATATGATCACTTTGATCACCAGCTCAAACATCTGTCATCGAAAGTCCCTGAACTTTCCTTATAACAAAATCAGCCGGAATCAAATAACTAAATTCTATCTAAGTATACCGGCAGTCTCTCGTATAACCCACTAGGGCCACGTGTAAGAGTAAAGGTCGAAAATGTGCATAATTGATGACAAATTCCGAATTTAAAGGCGCTCTGGTAACCCAGTTCATGTTGTTGGTTCTCGGAACTAGTGCCGACTTGCCCGGGAGGGTCAATGGTTCGTTTTACAGACTAGGATGTACTACCACTATAGTTCACGGTCGACGGTCGACCAATTTTAAATCTTATTACTTAGGGCATGACAGTGGAAAGTGGAAGATCGTTCGTGAATTCGGTAGAACCTACTCAAATATTGGTACTTTTCGCTTTGTTTTTTCGCTGTAGATCCAGGTATCTTTTACTTCGTCTAGGAATATTTTTTTTTGAATAAGAGACCTTATTGTATGGGTATCTATGTCTAGCATAGGGAACCAAGAAAGCAATACTTCTTCCAAAAGGCTAGTTTCCACTATCAATAAATTGCTAATCTACGAGTATTTAGTCCGTGAGTTAGAGTATTGGAAAATAAGGGACACGTATTTTTTGTTTTTGTAAATGAACGAATATTGACCAAGATAAAACGCATCAAAACTCAGGAGTGGGGGCTTGTGTCGTCAGTACTCATTAAAAATGAAACCAAACAGTGACGTATTGAGAATTTTTAAAGCGTCGTATCTCCGTCAATTTTGGTTTATGTAACAAAAAAAAAATACGGGTGAAATATTTTTTGATAATCTAAGTGACGGACTAATTCGATTTTTTCAGCTAACAAACCTATTCAAACAATTTAATTCCAAATTCACACAAAAGAACAGATGCACGAACAGATTAAAATGTCTATGAATAAGCATGGAATAATCTCTGCAGATAGGGTTCATGGATAGTTCATGCCTGGGGCTGCGGGACTGTTGGGGCTGCAGAACTGTTAGAGGGGCTGCAAATCAAATACTTTATTTCGAACAAGAGTCCATATTGGTTAGTAGCGAGCACCTAGGAGCTATGTTAGTATATCAATAAGAATAAAAATCAATTCAACACAACATCACAATATCACACAATAGCCCAATTAGACAGTGCAAATTAGTTAATTAATACACTCTAACCTTATTTAATATAATCTAATTAATTTAATATGTGTAATTAATGTCAATTCATTTAATCTAATTTAAATGAATCTTAATTTAATTTAAGTACTAACTTCTAGAGGAAACAAAAACAAACTAATTTAAATATCTTTCCTCAGCACCAGGCCCGCAGCTATGCCTACAGGACCAGTGCATCAGAAAAGGGCAGTCTGGCCTCTCCACAATAACCTTCAGGATGCTGTTGGAGCTTCCACGTACCCTACGCAGGGATGCCGTTCTTTTGCGCATGACAGCCTCAAAACTGTCTATGCGAGCCTCGGCAAACATGCCCGACGCACTACAGAACCGCGGAAGCCCCACCAGCACCCGGAAAGCATTGTTGTACTGGACACGGAGGGCGCTGTAGGCTCTCTGCGTATATCCGACCCACAGGCTGCAAGTGTACAACGTCTGGCAGTATGCCTTATACAGCGTAGTTTTGACGTCCTTGGTACACCTCGCAAACCTGCGGACGAGCATATTACATCCAACCGACAACGCCTTCCGCTCCCTTTCTATCCTCGTCATCAGACAGGCTCTCAGTCAAAATGTGCCCAAGATATCTAAAACGTGACACTCTTTTAAGCGCCACCCCATATAAGTACACAGGAGGGACTATCGCTGGTTTTCTGGATCCCACAAAAGAGATACTGTGGCTCCGGAACATTAAAGGCTAAGAAGAAACATGGATGGGTTTTAGTCAGTCTCTTTTGCTCCGTTCACAGCGTTTCATAATTCATTTCTGAAAATGAAATGGCCACAAGATTGTACGTTTTTCTCCCTACAAACAATGGCCCACCTGCTGTCTTACCCTACATGCCTATTACCTGCGTACTTGATGATCAATCTAATGCATCAGTGAGCGAGGTTCGCGTGGCTGAGTTTTGTGCGCATTTAGACTTTTTTCCATCGGTACGCTAAGATGGATTGTAATTATTCTAACAAATTACAAAATGTAATGTGTAAAGTGTCAATATTCTATTGCCTAGCGAAAACAATTTTGTAACGAGACCAGCAAATCAAGTCAGAAAAAATCATGAAGGGTGTAAAACACCTCTTCACGAAGCCGAAAGGCACTTGTCCTCCCCATCATTGCAATCATTTTTTTGTTCTACACCATACCTGGGAACCTTCTAGTTACGGAGATGTGGGAGTCAAAGTTACAACTTTTTGACAACTTTTTTTTTTTTAATACAAATTTGTTTGTAAGATTTTGACTTTTAACACCTCTACGACCACCATAATATTCAATCCATCCATCAGCACAATGTTTTAAGTGCGTTACATTGAGTTCTACCACAAAACATGATTCATAACCTCAAAAACAAAAGTTGTTTCCCAGCAATAATTTTTACTAAAGTTACTTAGTTTGATGTACAGAATGCTTGGTTAACGGCTTTCTGATAAGGTGGTTTACACCCTGTATGTCTTAGGGGATTGCCGATAGAAGTGAAACCTAAGAAATCGTGACGGTCATGCGAGTTCCATGATCACCCAAAAACTGCTCAACCCTCCTAAAGATGTTATCACTTCAAAAAATCCCAACAAAAATAACATTATCAAAACAACCGAAAAGCTCTCCCCTCAACAAAGTAGCTGACTGTTACCAGTACATCAATAACAGGCCTCAATGCGTCATTTACCATTCAAAGTACACCAGACATAGTTTAAAACGGGCTGACGAAGATAAATGATCGTTTTTCCGGAGCCAACGTGACACACAACCGCTGCGGTCGACAGACTGGGTTGTAATGACGGTTTATTTGTCATAGCTGGCTGAATGGTCAGTGCTGGTGCCTCTATTGTATAAGAAAGGTTGAAAGGTATGACCACAATTATCACGTGTTGTGGGTTTTAAGGTCTTTTGTGGCTCTGATGTTCGAAATGTGTTGGTTTTCAGCCTAATTTGGTTGAGAGGAAGGTTAAGGTCACTTTAAATCTTTTCATATGTAAGGTCTCTTAATTTTTGTTAAACTCTGTCTGCAAAATACAATGGGCGCTTTTTCTGAATATCAGGGTAGGTTTTGTTCTGCCGGGATTGCGGGCCTATTCGAAAGAGATACCGCGGCCCCGGAACATAAAGGGCGAGGAAGGAACATGGATGGGTTTTAGTCAGTAAAAGTCTGACACTCCCTCCCGCTCCGCCCAGAGTGAGAGAAGTTATTTGATGATTTCCAATCCTAAAAAAAAAGGTAGGTTTTGTTATAAACGTTTGTATAAAGTTAAGAGATTTTTATCGTCAAAATCGTCAAACGACCACTTTAAACATCAACCTCACGGTGTATTGTAAGGAGGAGTTCTACCCAACAGCAACACAATAACTTTCAACCAGTAGCCCACTAGACAAACACCTATCTGATTGGAGGATCCTGTTCCTCAACAGAGTTTAAGAAACTTTAATCCTACCAGCTGACCGACGCAACTTCGTCTGCGCCTACAAAAGGAATAAATATTCCCCGTTTTTGCAACAATTTTCATTTATGCTCCGCTCCTATTGGTTGCAGCGTGATGTTAAATAGCCCAGAACCTTCCTCAATAAACGGACTATCCAACACAAAAATTTCAATTTCTATCAGTAGAACTTCCTGAGATTACCGCGTTTAAACTAACAAACAAACTCTTCAGCTTTATAATATTAGTATAGATTTCACATACTTCATAATTATCTCACTCTAGAGAACACGATACAGTGGCTTTAGAAAACAATTAATCTGAGCTTTTACCTAACAAAAATCTAAAAGTGTATGTAATGAATTTTGTTACTCTAAGATTTAAAAACAACATTTTCGCACAATCTACTAACAAATGAGATTACGGCAGACTATTTAACATAACGTTTTTATTACGAGCTCACAGAATTCTCTCAGCTAATCCGATTTAGTTTCGTCGCCGCACCGCTCGCTGTGGCTGCGGTACTACGGGGCGCTTTTTACTAGAAATCTGCAACAAAAATCCACTTATCTAACGGTTCTAGTTGGGGTACGTAAAAGAGAATTGGATGTATTGGAATATATATGGATATACGAGTATTCTTTATTGTGTTGCCACTTTTGACAGTAATTCTCAATACTTAAGTACTGTACTTAAGTACTGTACTTAAGTACTTAAGTATTGTAACTTTAGTACGGAGTTTAGTTTTCAGTGTCTCAATTGCAACTTCAGCACGGTTGAAAACAACAATTTTCTGTGCTTGAATTGCAACTTCGATGCTGTTGAAAGCAACAATTCTCAATGCTTCAATTGCAATTTTAGTACAGTTGGAAGCAACCATTCTCAGTGCTTCTATTACAACTTAGTACGGTTAGAAAAAACAATCCTTGGACCCTAGACAAATGTCAATTGCCTACAAAGCGTTTCCTATTTCTACAACGACTTCCAAAAGACATATTATTTGCTTTTTCCATTATCGTTGCCATTTTGTCTAATCATCACATCTCATCTGCATAGCCTTTTCCCAACTATGTTGAAGTCGGCTTCCAGTCTAACCGGGTGCAGCTGAATACCAGTATTTTACATGGAGTGACTGCCTACCTGACCTCCACAACCCAACTTATACTGGGTAATACGGTATCCCTTCATAAGACTAGTTGTCAGTCAAAAATGACAACTGAGACCAACGGCTTGCTTTGTATGGCATAGAGGAAACTCTTTATGTAACCCACTCACGGAACGACTTTGCCATGCGCTGCTTAACATCCCTCCCAACATTTCTCTATTAGACGTCTTTCCGTTTTCCTTTATCGTTTTGACCACTTTTTTGTTTTTATTATTTTATCTTCCTTTAAACGCCACAGCAGTGTGTCACATCACCATAGATTAATGTCGACGTAATTACTGACGACCAACCACAAGCGAACAATATTGAATTGCGAACAGATCGCCAATCACCGGGGATCGGTGATCGCTCACTCAAACCCACGCGTAATGATAGAAAAACTTCCACGTGCCTTAAAAAAAAAAGAATTATTTACACCTTGTTTAACATGTTAAAAATGTCTGCAAAACAAACGTGGTTTATTATTTTTAAAGCGGTATTACTTTGACTGAGCTACTTTTAAAGGGGTACTTTATTGAATTGTGAACGGAACACCAAACACCGCAGACGGGCGCTCACGCATTAATCGCGTTATGAATATTTAGACAAAAAGTTGGGAAATAAACTAATTTTTTTTTTTTATTTCGTTTATTTATTTAACATACAATTTATGTTTTGGTTATGTCAATATTAAAGAAAAAACGTAAAGAATATAGTAGTTTAAAAATATAAAAATAGTAACCCACAAGAATCGGGAACCGAGTCCCAGCTACCGGTGGTCAGGGCTTTTAACAGAAGAACCTCCAAACAATATGCGCCGTGTCCAGAAGTACTGCGCACTGAATCAAGCCCATGATCCAGCTGCCAAGCAAGAGCCTCCTCAGACGTTGGTCGAGCTCATTAAGACATTGGCCGACACCCTATCCCCACAATGATTGTTGCACTCACGTCTTACATATTGACAACCTCGTGAGCCATTTCCAGATACTTAAATACTATTATTATGTTAGACAATAATACGTTTCGTTATGGGTTAACAAATGGTGAATGAAGTTACTGAAAGTAGGAACTGCAGATCTTTACTTCTTGATACAACAGGTACAGCATTTCACCATTGGTACAAAGTACATAAAATATTGTATGTAGGTATTCCATTCAGGTGCATTCGAACATAAATATTTACAAATCGCGGTCTCACGCATGAGGTACTGTCAAAGGTTAAATCACCACATGAATTTACATAATTCGACATGATTATCACACTTGGCTGCGTTAAGGGACCCACCCTTTTCTAGCAAAATTTTTGTGAAATCATTGCCAAGACTAATTCATTTTAATGTTTTTTGAAGGGAAAACTTCTTTAACCATAAAGTTCGGTACGGGCCCCATTCGGGGCCGGGCACTGAAACCTACGCTGTCTCGGTACTGGCCCCGAATGGGGCCGGCGGTTAAGTCATACGACATCCTTATTTTTGATGTAAATATTTAATGTTCTGATTATGAAAAACTATGAGTGTGCGTTAATTAAGAGAGTTGGAGAAAAATATCATATGTTAGAGCCATTCAAACTTCTGTATTTAGCGCGCAACATTCTTAATTTACCCTAATAAAATCCAAATGCGTAAATACGTTCATCGCCATTTTGCCGGCAGTGCTAGCCGACGCTAAAAATCATAAAAATTGGGGTTTTTGGGCATCCAAGCTCCATTAGGTTGAGGAATAATAACTCGTCATTTAATTATGTGACGAATTCATCCATAGTTCAATTTTAATAAGCAGTGGTAATGATATATTTTTATATACAAAGTCAAAGTTTCGCGCCAATCTTGTTTGTTTACATTTTATTTTTCACATTTTAACACACAGACACATTTAGATTCGACAACAAATATGACAAATATCAATTCAAATATTATAAACAACATGAAAATACCCAGATCTCAGCGTAATTTACTAATATAGGACCAATAACACGTAATATTCATTACCACTACGTAATTTTGTATTCGAAAATGGACATCCATTTTTTTTTCTTTTTTTTTTCTATTTGTGATGTGTGAAAGCGATTATTCAAATCGATTCTTTTTTGTAAAGTTCGATTAACTCGAGTAATTTATTTACGGAATTAAGCAAATCGATGGATGGAAAGTAAAACAATTTTGTTTATATATATTAATAACATTGTTAAAAAGCTTTAGTTAGGAAATCTTAATAGTTTTTCGTACATTGTACCAACCCCACAATAAACAGCACAGATTGACCAAAGGCTAAATTCGCGCCTATTTTTTTTCCTTACCAAAATTTAAATTAAGAATGCACTCGCTGTTCAAAATTACTTACTACAGATTTTCTTTTCGTTGGTTGTCAGTGCGCCCGGGATGAAAGGTTATAATATACTCTATGCCAGGGATCTTGGTACTGATTTTTTTAGGTGTGGTGAAAATTGGTTTGGGTCCTACCATGATAATTGTATTTAGTAAACAAAATGGGAAATAGTATGAATATTTTACTGTGTTCGGTTGGATTAGTTATTGGGATACACCATTTTATTTTCAAATACTTTTTTTTAACACCCTTTTCTATCGCATTGGTGGGCAAAGGCCTTCCCAAGACAATTTAATTTTATTTATTTCTCGCCTTTTACGAACAATAATTTTAATCGTCAATTTTCATTTAATTTTGAAAGAGAGGCCGAGGGGAGGAGCTCGTTGTTAAATAACAGCGGCCGCTGGGGTCGACGTTTAGGTTAAGCCTTGCTTGCCTAGGTTGGTCTGTGGATGGGTAACCCATTACATACCGAGTTTCCTCCGTGCCTCTGAAAGCACGTTAAGCAGTTGGTCCCGGCTGTCATTTGTAGTTCTTTGAAAGTCGTAACAGGTAGTCAGCGATATGTTAGACAACCAGTCTCGTACTAAGGGGTATCGTATCGTCACCCAGTACCAACTGGGTTGTGGAGGTCAGATAGGCAGTCGCTCCATGTAAAATACTGGTTTTCAGTTAGACTGGAAGTCGACCCCATAAAAGATGGGAAAAGGCAAGGTAGATTATGAATTTCCATTTGATTTTGGATATTTAGATAAGCATGGTTTTAGAATCCGTAATATTTGTATATCATTCAATTTTTCCGATCCTTGGCGCATCATATCCAACCTTCAGACATAATAACAAAACCAAATTCACCATAAATGATTACAATTACATTCCTAATTTAAATTTTGAATTTAAAAATTCGACGCGAATTTAGCAAGAGGTTGTCCGTTCGTACGGTTGAAAATATTAATAATTTAGTTTCAGATTTTGTCTTTGCTTAAACTGTGAGACCTTATATTTTGCCACACGGTGCTAGTTCGGCAACGGCGTTTCTCCAAATTCTCCAATCCATAAGTTTTTAAAGGAAAGATTATCATTAAAATGTTGACTTGAAGCAAAAATTTCGTTATTTGTTTAGAGTTTAGAGAGTTCTGTGTTTATTAACTATTAATAAGTCAACCAAAAGCAACGAATAATTATTATTCTACATGATATTATTAAAAAAGTAGTATAAAAGGATTCATTTCAGAATTTAAATATAATTATTTGAAATTATACCAAGGAGTTTTCATTGTGTCTCAAAACTTTTTTCCAAACTTAATTTTATTGCGAGTATCGATTAGGCTGAATGCAACATTTTAATCGTTATGATGAAACCCGGGTTTACGGTCAGCACTTCAAAGTGACATGTCATGTGATAAGTTGGTTGCAACATTGTTTTTTTTTAGTAATATTTGTCAAGACTTTGATCGTATTTTTTTATGAAATGATGTATGAATAAGGGCAAAAATAAGAACGCATATGGAAAGTTACTGTTTCTATTTAGCTTTTTCCAGTTTGTTAAGCGAACGAGAAGCTTGCATATGTACATTATTTCCAGCGCATCTACGTTACCTAGTTTTTGGAAGGGTGCAGTAATATGTGTTTTATAAATATTTGGCAATACAATGACGCCGTTTTACCGACCTAAACACGTTTCTGGAGATATTTACCACAAAAGTATGGTATGAAACAGCTTCCTAGACATATTTTTCATAAAAAAATCGAATGCTGAAAGTTCACGAAAATTCTGTAAATTTTTGACAAATTCGCATCACCCCGCCGATTCAGCTGATGTGTCATGTGTCAAAATCTTGTCGTGCATAGTGGTTAAGGGCGTTGAGCACTTTTTGGGTTAACAAAAACCATGGAACTCGTGTGACCGTCACCTAACATTTCGTAGCACTGCGTAGCACCACTTAGGCGTGCGCGCGGTACAACCCGTAGCAGATGTAGATAGTTACTTAGTTTTGACATCTATCGGCAGTCCCCAAAGACTTTAGTAGACTTTAGTAGTAGTTTTTTTGTTTTTCGTTATTATAATCCGGGGATTAACCTGGCAACTAAACGTGACCACGTTTCTAGAATAAAACCAGACAGATGGTTAAAGATAGTCATTCAATGGCCACCTAAAGACAGCCGTTGTAACCGACGCAGGCCCAAAAAACGTTGGCGCTGGTTGGCTTACCCTATCAAGAAATAGTAACTTAGATTAATGATTCCATAACGTAATAGGTCTTTACTTGGGCTCTCTCGGCCTTTGTTTTTGCATGTTTTCGTTCGGAAAGTTATATATTTTATGTGATAATGATGATAAACAGATTCCAAATGTTTTTGTTTCGTCCTTGATCAACTTTTTTCTATATGGTCCAGCTTTTAGTCTCGACTTTTAGACTGTTACATTTGTTTTCTATACAACGTTGATCGTAAGCGCGACTGCTGAGCTTGAGGCCCTGGGTTCGATTTCCAGGTCGGGCAAAGTGGTATTGGATTCCAACAGGAATTTCGCAGTAGCATCCACAAAGTCTAGATTTGTTCCTGGTTGATGATGATTTTTCCCCTATTACATAGGACTTAAACATAACTAGCGGCATGTAAATAAATAAATAAATATCGCTGGACATTAAAACATAGCGCCACCCAGTGCCACACTAAGCAAAGCTTGTGTCGTGGATACTAGATAGTTGATATACTACATTTATACTTTTTTGTTTGTAAATACATACTTATTATACATATAAACATCCATGACTCGGAAACAAATGTCCATGCTCATCACACAAACATTTGCTCCTACCGGGATTCGAACCCAGGACCCTAAGAACGTAAGGCAGCGTCACTACCACTGCGCCATTTGAGTCGTCCAAATATAGTTTTCATCTTTGTTTCGACAATTCAAAAATTCCTGTAAAGCTTTGCTTAGTGTGGCACGCTGTGTGTAAATGTCCAGCGATATCATTCTTATTATTATTTCCTACCTACGCCTGTGCACCAAAAACGAAATAGCGCATAATATCAACTCCAAAGTAAACATTTTTCGTTATTGATAACTTTATTTTTTTTGGACTCACACTTACTCAAAATAAAATATATATGTTTGATAAAACTCATTAAAGTTAAGTTTGTCAAAATTTGCGCACTGAATAAACATTATTTTTGTATATATGTGGATATATACAAAAATATATAGTGTAAAATATATAGATATATAGTGTTTTTTTTATCTCATGCCCAGCTGTGGAGCTGGGCATGAGATAAAAAAAACACACATAAATTCACGACTGCTTCAAAGGAATGAAGACGAAAACGACAGATTTTCACGTGCAAAGAAATCCTTAAGTCATCATCTGCCTAGCCTTTTGCCCACTATGTGGGGGTCGGCTTCCAGTCTAACCGGATGCAGTTGAATACCAGTATTTTACATGGAGCGACTTTCTATCTGACCTCCACAATCCAGTTAGTACTGGGTAATACGATACCCAACTAACACATCAAAGCAGTATAATTATATCGGCCCGCTTACAGCATTTCTGTGTTGTTTTAGCATTTTGAGTTAGCACTATGATAGCATTACAGACGTTTTTACGGCTACTGTAATGCTTATTTGGGCACAAATTGTATGGTTTTAGGTCATAAATAAGTTCACACTTAGTTGTTTAATTGCGCTACAAATATTAAATGCAATGTAGTTTACTGTAAATGTATACTAACGTTTCATTCAAAATTTTCAAGCGCCTTCAAAATTTTGTGGTTTTGATATAAATTGTAAAATAAAGATATGTGTCAAATAACCAAAACAATTGTTTATTCTGAGTATAGAACAAATTTTCCATAATTAACGTTATAGTATTGGTTGGGTAGTATACATTTAAGCTATATCATTATAATATGGGCCTATTGCTTTTATAAATAGGTCGTAATGGTAATATTTTTTGGTTATTAAATATTTACAAAATGGTGTCGGTCCATAATAGCTCGGTGATACCCTAATGAATGCCGCCAACAGTATAAACTTTCACACGTGAACAATTATTTAGCCAGAGGCCAGAGAGAAGACTTTTGATGAACCGCTGTAGTGCCATTGGTTATAGAGTAGTTTTTTATGGGTTCACCGGTATACTAGATGATTTAAATTGTCCTCATTTAAAAAATAAAACAGAATGACGCGGATGACAAAGGCATGGTAGCACCACGGACAACCGTAGTTCAAAATCAAAAAGTCATGAAAATAAAAAATCTACCGTAAATATTGTTGTTTTGTTGATCGTACACTATATACTTCTCCCCAATATGGCCGACAAATGGTTTTACAAAAACATTAAAGTGAACGTATATAAAGCTTCACGCATTACAATAACTCACAGGTGATCTTTACAAATGCAAGCATTACATTGGTTCACGTTTATGCTGTTCAGCAGCATTAGGCTTTTATTTGGCACTTAAAAGTGCTAAAAAAGTGCAAAGGGCACTAAACACAGCCCAAAGCAGTATACCTGATTTACGTGGCATTAAAATGGTACAAGTTTATGCTATTAAGCGGCCATAAGCATTATCTTACTGCTTAAATGCTATTATAAACCCTAAGGCACTAAGAACAGCTGAAAGCTTGGATGCTGGATTTACGTGGCATTATAATGGGTCACGTTTATGCTCCTAAACAGTCTGTAGCATTTATTTGACTACTTAAAATGCTATTGTAGTTCCAAATGCAGTAAAAACAGCTGAAAGTAGGACAGCTGCATTGTGGTTTGATACACTAAAACTAAAGGCTTAACAAATGCATTTTTATGCCTTTATCCAACCAGTATATATCGTAAAGCATCATAATGGTTTTGAAATGCCAATATAAAGCGTCAGATGCTCGGTGAACGTTTAAAAGAGTTTATACGGGCCTTAAGTTCTACATAAGGATACTAGTAGTTGTTTAAAATGCTTTCTGTGTTACTTGTATACCCCTTTGTAAGACTGGTTGTCAGACTTTTGTGTCACTGATTATCTGTAACAACTGTCATCCAGCTGCTTAGAGGCATGGAGGAAACTCGGTATGTAATGCGTGGTCACTCATCCTCAGACTAACCTAGGCAAGCACGGCTTAACCTAAAGATCCACCCGAGCGGCTGTTATTATTTATCCACAAGCTTCTCCTCAAAAAATCCTTAAGTATTACAATAAATTGATCCATCGCAGCGAAGTTTCGAATTCCGATTGCCTTGAATTAATTTCAAGGAAACTTTTCAGCCAACTTACTTCAAAATATCGAACAAAATAATAAAGTATGAAACAATTCACGAAATCCATCAATTCGGAACAACATAAACATTTTACAGCGAACTGCTTATGATGCGGCCATCAATAACTTGGACTAAAACACATTAATCATCAAGTTTTCAAGAACATTCGACAGTTTGTTAAACAAGGTGTTAATCTGAATCCTAGCCATGTATACGTACAGTGAACTTAGCATTTCCTTTACCACCTTAGGTAAACCCTAGGTAATTCCTTTACCTTGGTTTAGTGGTACCAACTACATATCACTACAAAGTTTATTAGTTTAACCTTTTATAATACCTTAACCTAAATATACTTACAAATAAAATGTTTCTTAGGTCCATATTGTTCACCGAGAAGATAACAGTCTGATTATCTAAAAACAGCTGCGACTGTGACATGTTCCCATACAAAAATGTGTTTTAAACAGCTGTTTTAAGATAATCGTTCGTCATCTTTTTGGTGAACATAGACCGTAGCATAGTAACTTAAAACTATGTTGGTACACGATGCACTTAACTTGCATGATCTTTTGTGCTTTCTTGTGGAATTTGTCCGTGGAAGCGACGAAACACCACATCCTGCGGCCAAAAACTTTCTTCCATCACCAAATGGAGCATACACGTTGGGATACGCACCACATACGCTTTGAAACTGACGTTTTCAGCTTTGTTTTTAAATGTTTGACATTCAAAAGTGCCGTAATGGTCTAATTGAAATAAATGCTTTGAGTTTGAGTTTTAGTCAGGGCCGCCCCCACTGCTCGAGACTGAGACGTCTGATACGGAACCTCTAAATATTCATCAACTAAATAATCGAACCTCAAACTTGTAGCCTTTTTCACGGCCGCTAAAGCAATAAAAAAGCGGCTCAACAGAACCGCACATTAATCACTAAGTTTACAAGAAACTGGCAACTAATATCGAGTACCATTGGAAAGTTAAAATGTATTTCTTTGCGTTCCTTTTAATATTGTAAAAGATTTTAAAAGTAGGTCGAACCGATACTGGTTAAAGTACGATGAACTGCTTAGTAATCGTTTTCTTTTTCTTCATCGTGTGCCTACCTGGCCCAGTGGTGGCGGCCCCGACTTACAAACAGTAAGTCGTGGGTTCGAATCCAGACAGGCGCATTACTTTGTGTAATTTATTTCATCACCGCTGCTCTCAAAACGGTGAAGGAAAACATCGTGAGGAAACCGGCAAGTGGTAATTATACAATACACACATGATTTACCAGTCCGATAGTAACGCCTCTGGACTATCAACGCTATAGTAATATTTTTAAGCTCACACAAACATAACACTTTTAAACAAATCAGTCAACGTAGCACACGGCGAGCTAGCTTGGTAGTTTTACCCAAAACTAGAACTAACTACGGCAATAAAATGCTTACTTTTGAAGGAGCACAACGTTTAAATAGATTACCCAATAGTATAAGAAATCTGCACTCATTCAGTGCATTCAAAACTCAACTTAGTGAGTACATAATGGCGGATCGATTAAGTAATTTATATGTTTATTTTGGTATTGTTCTCAAGTGAGCGACTATTGTCTTTATTGAAAATAAAGTTTCTTTAAACCTAAGCTTAGAGATGTGGAAGGCAACACTGTGATCATGTTAATATTCCTGTAGAACAATAGACGTACCTCTGCCCTCTGAACTTCGTAACAACATTCGTGTGATATTGGATCAGCTACCAAGTCTTAACGGACACAGCTAAATGCCAGTATTTTACATGAAATGACTGCCTATCTGACCTCCACGACCTAGTTAGTACTGGGTAAAACAATACCCCTTAGTAGGATGGTTGCCAGACTATCGGGTCACTGATTTTCTGTAACAACTGACAATGACCTACAAATAACAGCCGGAACCAACAGCTTAACGTGCTTTCGAGGCACGAAGAAAATTCGGTGTTTTAAAATGTGTAAGGGACGGTCACCCATCCATGAACCAACCTAGGTCAGCGCAGCTTAACTTAATGATGGATCCAAACGGCTTTTATTATACAGGGTGTATTTCACCTCATCACAAAGCAGTTAACCAAGCATTCTGTACATCAAACTAAGTAACTTTACGCAAAAAATATTGCTGGGAAACAACTTTTTTTTTGAGGTTATAAATCATGTTTTGTGGTATGACTCAATGTAACGCACTCAAAACAATGTGCGGATGGATGGATTGAATAGTACGGGAGTCGTAGAGATATTTAAAGTAAAAATAATGCGATAAAAAGTGGTATTTAAAAAAAAACTTGTTAAAAACTTGCAACTTTGACCCCCAATATCTCCGTAACTAGAAGGTTCCCAGGTATAGCGTAGTGCAAAAAAATGATCAGAATGACGAGTAGAATAAGTGCCCTTCGTATTCGTTAAGAGGTGTTTTACACCCTTTATAACTACGAGCTCCTCAACTTAACTTCTGACTCTCAACAGCTGAGGCAATTAACCCTCGCTGCAAAGTTGTCCACTTTTTCTGAGTACCAGAAATATCATGCTAATGTCGGAAAACGACCGCAAGTTAAACATTTATGGAATCAACGCTAAAAATGTGTATAAACTCTGGTTTTAATTCAATTAAGCTAATTGAATCTCTGACACGTCTGCCTTCCTGGGTAATGCTGTTTGGAGCGAATGTCATTTCTTTTTATTAGGGTTTTTAAAGTTAAAACCCTAAAGTTCAAACTTCAAATGTGCACATTAATGTCGCATCGTGATGTCGTCGTGACTTCCGATGCGTTATCTAAGGAAATCGTATAAAACAATATTTTTAACCGACTTCTAAAAAAGGAGGAGGTTCTCAATTCGGATGTTTCTATTTTTTTTTTTATGTTTGTTCGGGCATAACTCCGTCGCTTGCCCACCGATTTGTGGAAAATTCTTTTTTTGTTGCAAAGAGTATTCTTTCCAAATGGTCCCATAGTCACCAAGTCGGGATCTGATGATGGAATCTTGGCGAAATCGAGGGAACTCTTCAAATTTTATATGGAAACGTGTTGCGATTTTGGTATTTTCTACAACAAGTGAAGCATTTGCGTTTGATGAGAACCATTCTACCATCAGATCTGATGATGAAGCCAAGAGTCACGGAACTCCATAATGAGACAATGTACCCTAGTCGTGTTTGGGCTTGTTGTAATTGTAACGGTATGCACTTTCCATATATATCAAGACATGTGAACCACTAAAAAGTGAAAAATAAAAACTTTTTTTCAAAAAATAAAACCGACTTCAAAAAAATTACAATTCTGCACAGGGTTTTTTTCACACTGGCAACACAGACTTGAAACTTCTAACTTTGACTTAAAAAATAATCTTTAGCCTAGTTAGTCCACTCTATTTACACCGGCCAATCTCATATCTCATAAATGGATGTAAGTAGTCACATTCGTCACGCCAGCAGTTTCGTATATTAATATTTTAGTATAGCTATTAATGACTATTCATACAAGTCCTATACAAACACCATACTAATGTCGCATTCCATAGTTACATAACTCGTAACATTTCCCATCCTCAATCGCCCTCCCCACTAATTGCACCCCCCAACGGAATCGGTATCATTTGACATTTCTCCCTCGCCCTGCCCAGCGGTGGCGATGGACGAAGGCGCATCGAGGCAAGTGATAAATAGCCCAGTTAATTCCCGGGGTGTTATCGTTACTCCCTTCTCATTTAGGTATGGATTTCTTAGTTTAATCAACGGGAAAATATTTATGCGGCTTTACCAGGAATATTTTAATCCTTATCTTTGGACTTCTACTAGAATAGGTATCGTTAGGGATAATAAGAAAAGCACAATTTCTCTTGGGCCATGAAACTGAACAACTTTTGTTCTTCGAGTTCTTGATAAGCAAAACAATTATGGAGTTTCTACAGGAATTGACGTGATCAGCTGAATCAACAACATGTGGGTATGGTAAAACATTTTTTTAAATGAAAATTCATTTAAAATAATAGTTGAAAAATAAACATGAAAGTAAAAAAACTTTTTACAAACAAGAAAAAAATATTTTATTCTTTTTAGCGTAATTTTTATACTATTAATTTTTATTTTTAAATACCTCTTCACGAAGCCGATAGGCACTTGTTTTCCCTATCATTGCAATATTTTTTGGTTCTACACCATACCTGGGAACCTTCTAGTTGCGGAGATATGGGGGGTCAAAGTTACAACTTTTTGACAAGTATTTTTTTAAATACTTTTTTTTTTGTAAGATTTTTACTTTTAACACCTCCACGACCCCCGTACTATATAATCCAGCCATCAGCACATTTATTTATTTATATAAACTTCATGTACAAGAGTGGTATATAGGCGGACTTATGCCACAAGCATGCATTTATTTGATTATCTACACATATAAATTTGTGTTCGAAGTTCCTATGGCCTCTTCCAGCTCCATCATGAGCTCCATGTTATCATAATATTGCATTGTACCGCGATATTTTTAACAATATGTATATTATTAAAAATATCAGCTCAATCGGTAACCGGGAAGTGGATCAAAGTTAACTTACAAGATTCCATTACAGACAAACATCCGGACAGGTGAAACTGAATAAAAGCTTGTCAAGTTAATTAAATCCAAAACTCATAAACCGAAAGTTCAGTATTAATCATACCTACTTGACGAAATGTGAGTGGTTCTGTGGTTTAAAGGTCTCTGCTAAGCATGCGGTCCTGGGTTCGATAGGTCGGCCAAAGTGTTATGGAGTGTCTTAACTAGGAAGCTTTCAGTTGCAGCCACAGAGTCTGGATTTGTGCCCGGTGGATAGGATTAGGGTGGCCCCTAATTATATGGGCCTAGATCACAACTCAAGAAATGTGGGTGGGTGTAAAATAGGTGCCTAGCTCTGTTAGGCAAAGGTTTTTTTATTATAAACCCCAACCAACCTATTCTTGTGATTATTATGAAAACATAACGCAAATAGTTGGTAGTAATTTTAAATGGGCTTTTGGGACCAGGACCCATGGTCCCCCTAAATATTTTTGAGTGTCATTTTGGGACCACAAGAAAAAAGAATTAAAAGTACAGTTAGGTTTCAAACAAGATGAAATAATATTGTGATCAAGTAATACATGAATTAATTATTAGTATCGTAGTTAAAAAGAAAGGGTAATAAAATGACGCGGAACGAAGCTTTGATAAAAAAAACCCTAAAAATATTGATATTATAGAAGTCAATTTCAACCTCAACAAAATGTACAAAAAAATAAATTTGAAAAAAAAACAGATGTTAGTGACCTCCCGGAAACCCATTGAAAAACCAACAAGAAAATTTTTACCTTAGAATTTATTAAACATCTTTACTTACTAATATTTAAAAAAAAGAAGGAATAATATTGTGATCAGCCTATAAATAAACCTAAAAATATCGATATTATAAAAGTCAATTTCAACCTCAACAAGATACTTACTTGCACAAAAATAAATTTGAAAAAAAAAAACAAATTTGTTCGACCTCCCGGAAACCCATTGAAAATCAAACCAACAAGAAAATATTTACCTTAGAATTTATTAAACATCTTTACTTACTTACATTTCCTTTTTTACTTATAACATCGGTCTTTGAAACCCCACAAAAATATCTAATGGCAAAAATGGATCATTTCATTCACTAACATATATTAAATTGTAAGTAATATATCTTGGGTTTCTGTGTAATATTCCGGGATGCCTGATTTATTATATTATGGGTGAATTAATATTGGCTTCTTGTCAGTTTGCCGGTATTTTTTCTTTGTTAAGAAAGGAAGATGGATGAAGGAGCATGATCCATTATTATACTACTCTACTAACAATAGTAGCATTTCTAATGAAAGTATTTACGGTCCAAAAGGCTCATGTATCTTAGGAAGCCTTTCTTAAAAAAACTTTGAAACGTTTCCTACAAAACTGCAACACCCAGCTATCTACACAGACAAAATGAATGGAAATAGCTGATTTTACTCCTGGGGCCTAATTCTGCAATTTTAATAAATTCGTCACTCCAACACGATTCCATTCTCATCCCATTGTCATTTTGCTTAAAGTTCTGCTAAATTCACAATGGTCGGTCAATGGTCTCGTAATAAAATTGTGTTTTAATGGCATTGTCGTATTGTCATTAGTATAAACCCTTAGTACAACAATTAGTACAAATGGTTTTGGAAATCTACTACTAAATGCGAACATTGATTCATGCCAGATTTCATGTACGAGATTATCATTCTATGACATTTCTTTCAATGAAGTGTCAGTGGTTGACCATTGAAATCTCTTAATGGCGCCATTGTGATAGTAGAATTAACAAACTTGTCAAAATTTGACAAAACTTGACCATTATGAAATCAATGATCGACTACTCTGACACTATTGTAATAGCAGAATCGAGGCCCTGAAAGCCAGAATCAACAGTGGCAACCTACAGAAAAGCGCCGAGACAACGAAGCTCGTCACTTGGCAATATGAAAAAGAAAATTATGATTAAACGTGGCAAAAATTCGTCGTCAATATAGAAAACCCAGAAAAAATGTAAAAGTAATGTAATAAACAGACATTACGTTTTGATTTACATTATATTGAACCTTTCCCGTAATAATTCTAATGGTCGAGCCCCATTTCCCCTAAAAAGTCCCAATTTCTAAATGTATTTTGCTCCACCTGCCCCATCGCATTATGTCATTGGATGTTCAAACTTATTACCTCGGTATAAGAGATATTTTAATGCATTCAGATCCAAGACCGCGTTGAAAAAGGTTACTCGTTAAAGGTGTGATGTCTATGGGAAAATGGCTTCCAATTTTTTCCATATTTGAAATTATTGTTATGGAGGAAGGGGGCTGATCAGATATGATCAAAAATTGTACTCAATGATTGGAAGATGTATAAAATTACTCGGTTTAGTAATACAAATTATTACTTGCCAGTAGGTTAGTATATTTGACCCACTTGCTTCTCTAGTGTCGTGAAAAAATATGTTTTTAAGACAGATGAAATAGAAACAAAGTCAGGTAAAAAATCTCAAAGAAGATATAGACAGGACCAATCCTATCCTACTTCCTACTTATATATATATATATATATATATTATATATATATTATATATATATATTATATATCCTACTTCCTACTAATATTATAAATGCGAAAGTTTGTGAGGATGGATGTATGTTTGTTACTCTTTCACGAAAAAACTACTGAACGGATTTGGATGAAATTTTGCACACAGTTAGTTTATAACCTGGATTAACACATAGGATACTTTTTTTATCCCGGTTGTAAGATCCCATGGGGAATCAAGCTTCACGCGGGTGGAGCCGCGGGCAGAAGCTAGTGATATTATAAAACTATAAATACGTTGCCCGCGCTCTGTAGTGGCAACATGAATGCAAGGCAACTGCCGGACTTTCATTTAGTCGCGTACCAACCAGTGCCGCGGCAGTACGTGACATTAAAATAACTTTTGTGTATAACTTCCACAAACAACGAAACAAAAATGGCCGTCTTGTGTTTTTAGGACATGTCAAAACTATACTTTAACTGTGAAAGATAGAAAAGTATCATTTCATGCGTAAGTATCAAGAAAAAAATATTTTATTTTATTTTTTTCGATGCCTTCTAATGGCGGCTGGCGCCTGAGGTGAGTCACGTGCCGTTAAGGGAAGATGACAACGGAATTAAAGAAATATATTTATATCTCTCTAACAACAAAAATTACGTAGATGACGTTTAATTTTCTTTCCCTTTCTTCGTGCGTCTAAGTAGCTATCTAACTACCGACAGTATTTACGCTGTTTTCGACAGCCGTGATGTTCATGCATGACGCGTCTATTTATAATACGTCATTGGACAGGACATCTTGCTTTCTAATTCATTAATCACGATAAGATCGATCCACGCAGAATTTCAGTTATATGTTGGAAATGTTGAAAAATAAAACATTTATGGAATACGTTGCGTTGGAAAGCCTCCCACTAGGCTGGATGCCAGTCACACGGGACCGGCACATGTGGCGACACTTTGAGGAGGCCTATGTCCAGCAGTGGACGTCTTTCGGATGAAATGATGATGATGATGATGAAACACGTAGCTACAGATTATAGTAGTAAAATAAAAAAAAGAAAGAAATTAATTTAATCAATCATGTCAATAACATCTACTAGTCTATGCCTGAAGTTCAATAATTGTCCTACTGGGATAAAAAGTATCTTTGGTGTTGGCCCAGATTATAAACTATCTGTGTGCAAAATTGCATCCAAATCTCTTCAGTATTTTTTTGCGGGAAAGAGTAAAAAACATACACACATACAAAATTTGGCAACACTATATCTCGTCTGCCTGCCTGTCTGTTCGAGATAAACTCAAAAACTACTGCACTGATTTTCAAGCTGTTTTCACTACGGGATAGAGTGGTTCTCGATGAAGGGTTTAGTATATTTTTAGTATACGGGCAAGTCGCGGGCATCAGGTAGTTTTTAATATTAGTGTGATAAGTAAGTAGGATAAGTCTAATTACCTATTGGTAGCGGTTCCTTAAAAATTACCACCACACTGAGCTCCCTCAACTTTTTCATCATCATCATCATCATCATCTCAGCCGAAAGACGTCCACTGCTGGACATAGGCCTCCCCCAAGTGTCGCCACATTGACCGGTCCCTTGCTACTCGCATCCAACGGATTCCCGCAACCTTCACCAGGTCATCGGTCCACCTAGTGGGAGGTCTTCCAACGCATCGTCTTCCGGTTCGCGGTCGCCACTCCAGAACTTTTCGGCCCCATCGGCCATCCGTTCTGCGAGCAATGTGCCCAGCCCACTGCCACTTAAGTTTAGCAATTCTTCGGGCTACGTCGGTGACCTTGGTTCTCTTGCGGATGTCTTCATTTCTGATTCGATCACGCAAGGAAACTCCCATTGTGAGCGACCACGTTTCGGTCCCGTCAACTTTTTCATATCACGTTAACTACACTGAACAGAAAAACAAAAAACGATCAGTAATTCAGTATCCATGTACTTCAAGACCAGGTACTCCTACAGCTTTTGTAAAAGAAGAGGCGTCACCTCTTTGAGCAGGCTGTCTAATTGCGATGGTAGCGCCACCTCGCTGCTCTCAGCAACAAACGAAGCCCTTTGTGCCAAAGACAAAAGGCTCCCAGAATTGTAATGATTATAATGCTGTGTGAAAGAATGCTTACAGCGGCTTTAAAGTATGAAGTACGTAGGTTTATGAAGGTCGATTTTCTGGAAAAATTTGGAACCAAAATAATCGGTTGCGGTTATAAAAAAATTAAAATCTCGCCAGTCATTTTAGCCGAGTGCAATTATACAAAAAGTACTCAAAAGGTGGAACGAAGTTTATAGTGGTCGGATTTTCATGGGACTGTTTTATTGAGTACCTAGAGGAGAGAAAAAGTAAAAAAAAACTTTGTTTTTTAATTTCCTATGGAATTTGTTTTTGCGTTCATGAATAACTTCAAGTTCGACAAATTCATATTGTAGCGTAATGGTGTGACCTGCGTGCATCCATTAAATGCCAATTTAGTCTGTTTCTTGGTTCATAGTTGTCGATGTAACGCATATTTCAAGTATTTTTTGAAAAATTTCTATTTTCTGCTATTACTGGCTACCATTCGCGGGGTGTGTGGTTAGGAATATTTATCCATATAAGTATAAATAGTAGTAAAGTATAGCATCGGTAACCGGTAGCCAAACACCCTGTATATACATACTTTTATATAATTAATAGAAACATACTCCAATCATATCAAATGCCACTCACATTTGCCCACAAAACATTCCAAGTATCAGGAGCAATTTCCCTTGAAATTGAAAGCGTCCAATGACACGGCAGACTAATGTCAAGCGGCGTATAATTTGAAAGCCACTTTAGTAGAAAAACAAACCAGGAGCAAATCGAACGATCGATTGGATTCCGTATCACCAAAACTACGTATATTGGTGGTAAGTGGTAATATATAAGCGCGTATTTTGCGTATGGGCTATAATCCACCATGCAGGCCCAATGCGGGTTGGTAGATGTCACATGTCTTCGAATTTTTGGTTCTAGGACATGCCGGTTTCCTCATGATGTTTTCTTTTACCGTTTGAGAGCAGTGGTGATAAAATAAATTGCACAAAGTAATGCGCCTGTCTGGGTTCGAACCCACGAATTACTTTTCGTAAGTCGGGGCCGCCACCACTGGGCCACCGCTGCACTATAGGTAATCAATGTTTTGAACAGAAATTCTATCCAAAATAATGTTATATTAGTTTTCATCAGGAATTTCTCAGTAGCAGATTCGGAGTCTGGTTTTGTGCCCGTATGATGGCAATAGGCTCGCCCCTTATTATATTATAGGACTAGCTGACCCACGCAACTTCGTCTGCGTCACATAAGAGAGAAAAACGAAAGGAAAAAAAAACCCTAATGGTCATAGCGTGATGTTATAGTCTATAGCTTTCCTCGATAAATGGACTATCTAACGCAAAAAGAATTTTTCAATTCGACCCGGTAGTTCCTGAGATTAGTGCGTTCAACCAAGCAAACAAACAAACCGTTCTGCTTTATGATATTAGAGTAGATATAGATTTAAAACATACCTACGTCTTCTCCTAACCCTTCAGAGATTACAAGAGCGATGTTATGATAATAATTTATATTTTATCTGTGCTAAATAATAATAATTACATAAATAAAATATTTACTGTTCTGATTCTCCCGAATGCATTGTGTGCACTATGGTCACTTCTTGAACGCGCTGTGGGCCGCTCACCGCCCCACCTAGGACGTACACTTAGGTGTGGACTTATCGGGCCTGTGGACGGTTAGCTATGGGCTAGCTAACCGTCCGTCTGTCTAATGACGACAGGCCGTGTCGCGGCGTGTTCGTGTTCGACGTGCGCCTCAAAGAGATGTCAGCATAAAGGAAGGGCCCGTATGGGCCGAAGCCTGCCGGGGCTGCAGGGCTATTCGAAAGAGATACCGTGGCCCCGAAACATTAAGGGCGAGGATGGAACATGGATGGGTTTAAGTCAGTAAAAGTCTCACTCCCTCCCACTCCGCCCAGAGTGGGAGAAGTCATTTGATGATTTCCCATCCGTAAAAAAACAAATTAAGATAAAGTTGTACAGGACAGGCGGCGTCGACCCGTAAGCATATCAAACAATATCTCTATTCACATTTCGGCTGCGGAACCCTAACAAGGAGATTGCTATAATGACATATTATTTGAAATACATCAGCTCCGACGTAAGCCTTTGATGTGAGAATCGATTTTGTGTTGTTTTTTAGATTGTAGATTTACAGAAGGTATCCATTATCTGCCTACTGGGATTATAGCCATTACGTACAGTGCCGACCAAAAGTCGATAAGCAATCTCACAAAGCAATAGCTTGACGTTTAGTTTGACTTACGACCTTCTACTTTCAACAAAATAGATATTGTCAGCAACTAGTTGTAGTTCATAATTTCAATGCCAATATCTAAGACATGATGGCCTAGCGGTTGGGCCCGTCCAGAATTAAGAGCGAATCAGTAAGCCGTGAGTTCAAATCCCGCACAGTTACTTTTAGTCTTTTTGTAAGTTTTTACTCTACCGAAATATTATATTATTTAACTTGTTTGCTTTGTTCACACATTTCGTAAAGTAAGGGAGGTAGATAGAAAAATAAGTCAAGAATTTTGTTAGATTTCTGTGAGGTAGACATGAGTTTTATGAATATTTTAACTTGATCGGAATGAACTTTGTCGTTTGGTTGTAGTCATACAGAATACACTGGGTACGTATCATAATCCCGAAAGTTCATAATACCTATGATTGAAATACCGACGTCCAAAACATCGAAATTCAAAATACCGAAAGTTTTAAATGCCGATAGTCGTTATATCGAAACACAAAATACCGATGTTCAAATGCCCGAAAGGACGAAATCTCTAATGGACGAAATACCGAATGGTCGAAATCCCGAAAGAACGAAATACCGATGGTTGTAATACCGATGGATGAAATCCCGAAGAGACGAAATCCCGAATTAACGAAATACCGATGGTTGAAATACCGATGGATGAAATCCCGAATGGACGAAATTCTGAATGAACGTAACCTTTTATTTAACAATGTATTATATGACAAACAATTCATTATTTTTCGTTTTATGTCATAAAACAAAGTTTGAAACAAAGACATTACACAAATTGACTGTGCCATTCCAGAAAATAAAAAGAAATTATTTTGGTTTCCTATAAGCACAAATTTTGTGACAGAAATGAATCGCTGCAGAACCGACTCCACGTAGTCTTTTCTGCCCTACCCCTAGAGTGTAACTTAAGCCCGCGTAGGCGCGTAGGGGCGAGGCGGGCCGCGAGCTGAGGAGCAGGTGGCTTTAATACCCGCCGCCGCGGCTGAGGCTGGCCGGCTTCAGCCGGCCAGCGAGCCGAAGCTGCGGTGGTGAGTGTTAAAACCTTCTGCGACGATGAGCTCGCGTGTGACCGCTGGAGCCCCGCAGCGCCGGAGCCGTGACAGAAATCATGCCTGCTGCATGCTTGCTGTATGCTTGCTGCATGCTTGCTGCATGCTGGCTGCATGCTTGCTGCATGCTTGCTGCATGCTTGCTGCATGCTTGCTCAATGCTTGCTGCATGCTTGCTCTATGCTTGCTTCTTGCTTGCTGCATGCTTGCTGTATGCTTGCTGCATGCTTTAAGGATTTTAAACTTCGGGATTTTGAACTTCGAGATTTTAAACTTTCGGGCAAATGAACTTTCGGGATTTTGAACTTCGGGTATTTAAACTTCGGCATTTTAAACTGTCGGGGACATAATCTTTCGGGATTTTGAACTACGGGATTTTAAACTTCGGGTTTTTAAACTTAGGGTTTATAAACTTCGGGATTTTAAACTTTCGGGCAAATGAACTTTCGGGATTTTAAACTTTCGATCAAACAACCATTCGGCCTTTCAATTTTCGGGATTTCGTCCATCGGTATTTTGAAATTCGGTCTTTTAAAATTCGGGATTATGATACGTACCCAATACACTATATAATGTGGTATTTGATGGTCAGTGACGTGTGGTTTAATAGATAGCGGTATTGTTGTTGGTGTGATTCTTAAAATGCGGGCAAATATTAATATTAAGGCGAGGGCGACTATTATCGCGAATTATCCGCGCTTCATAAAAGTGGCCTTAATAGGACTAAATGTGAGTATTATAATTATTTATGAATTGTAACTTAAACATTAAAAATTTAAAAACGAATGGGTATTTATAAATTGTTCATTTATTTGGTGACCTGTGGTTTACTTAATTCGTTATTTTTTTTTTCAATCTATCATGCAAGATAAATAATTAGTGTTTATTATTGGATTTATAAATGCAGAGTGAATGAAGTCACTTTAGTATTTATTACAGCTGCCTAACATCATTTTTTTTGTTTAGAGAAATGCAGTAAGTCTCTGGATCAAAAGGTATGAGGAAGAAGGGAGCCTTGCAAGTAGACAGCGAAGTGGAAGGTCGTCGCTTATTAGCGAAGCGCAGCGACAACATATCGTGGGCGAGTATGAAACCAATGGTTTCACACCTACGACACACTCGGAGTCACCGCAAACTGTTCGCCGTGCCCTCCACGCTGAAGGCTTGCATCACAGAAGATCAGCTAAAATGCCCTTCTTGACAGAAAGACATAAAGAAGAACGATTACATTTCGCACGGGCATATTTAGACTTTCACTGGATTACTTCCATTTTGTTCCGGTTCGTGGTCGCCACTCCAGAACTTTTCGACCCCATCGGCCATCCGTTCTGCGAGCAATGTGCCCTGCCCACTGCCACTTAAGTTTAGCAATTCTTCGGGCTATGTCGGTGACCTTGGTTCTCTTGCGGATGTCTTCATTTCTGATGCGATCACGCAAGTAAACTCCGAGCATAGCCCTCTCCATTGCCCTTTGGGTGACTTTAAGCCGCATACGTCTACTTGACTGCATTGAAAATAATGGGGGTTATACAAAATATTAATCCCTAATGTTCTAGTTTTAATTAGACGTGTTACAAAATATTTAGCGATATTAATAATTCCTAAATTGAGGTTTAGTTTCAATCTTCTTTTCTTCAGGAAAATGAACACTTAAACTATAACCTCAATATGAGTTACATTTATTGTGACGTCACATAAAAAACATATTCACGAAGTATAAATTATGTGTTAGTTTTCAGTAAGCTCTGTTGAATACCGATAGATAGAAGTGGGTATCAACAATTATATTTGTGTTATTAGAATATCCTTGTTATGTTAATAAAAAATAACTTCAAAGTGGGTATATAGACACACAAAAAAATCTTATGAACGGTAACAAGAGAACTTTTTATATCTAGGTAGGAATGTGACGTTACAAATCTTATTAAAGTTATTAATTATATGAATAAATGAAACGAATAAAACAATTTTTGTTATCTGTCAGCACGACTTTTTTTCCACCTTCCAACACCGAAAAAATATTACACAATCTCATAAATAGTTATGATGGGTTATTAACTTATATTTAAATCTTTATAAAAAATAAATAATGAGCATGAACCCATTTCAAAATAAATACCTAAGTAAATAGTTTTTGTATAAAATACAAATATAAATTAAAGTGGTTACAAAAAAAAACCCGTATGTAAACGGGATTTGAACTCAAGACACGTTGATCGTGAATCCACTGCTTAACCTAAACAGCTATCAACACCTGGTAGATATGGTCGAAGTTTACCTATCCAATGCAAATACGATCATGCGTTTGCTGCGTGTATAACAAAAGAGACGGTAATATTTATATCTTTTTGTTTCGTGGAGAGCGACGCGACAACTTGCGACAGTAGGCGACTCTGTGGCTGTGGTGTGCGTAGGTACTGTATTGAGACAGCTTACACATACAGCCGCACGGACGCTCGGCCGTGCGTTCACAGCAATATGATCCTTCGCGTGCCTGTGCGCTTATGAACGCTTACTGTACACACAGGGTTTAAGGTCACAGAAATTATTTCTCATGCTTTTATAACCGAATTATAATCAAGTAGATATTATACTCATATGTGTATGTAAGTGAGTAAATCCAGTAAGTGAATTATAAACTTAACAGATACCTATTAATGTTTATGACAATCTCGATTCTTACAAACCCTTATTGCGGCGTAGTATGACCGCCGTAGAAACAGGTTCAGTCGAAGAAGAGTCGACAAAATCAGACATAAATGAGAGATGAACAAAATAAATCTGTCATTTTGTCGATTCTTTCTTCGAAGAAAGTCGTTTCGCGCTACGCGAGATGATTAGCCAAGGTTATTTCTGTCACGGTTGCCATGTTTGTCATGTTTGACAATGCGGAGAACATGTCTCAGCGACATAATTATCATCATCAGCCTATAATGTTCCCACTGCTGGGACACGGCCTCCGCTCAATGAGAGGGAATGGGCTATAATCTACCACGCGGGCCCAGTGCGGATTGGTAGATGTCACATGTCTTCGAATTTTTGGTTCTAGGACATGCCGGTTTCCTCACGATGTTTTCCTTCACCGTTTTGAGAGCAGCGGTGGTGAAATAAATTACACAAAGTAATGCGCCTGCCTGGGTTTGAACCCACGACTTACTGTTTGTAAGTCGGGGCCGCCACCACTGGGCCACCGCTGCTCTCTCAATAAACAATAATTATCATATTTCAGAACACTTGTCCCTAAGACTGCATTACTCTAAATAATAATGTCTTAATTAAATACAAGACGTATTTAAACGTTCGTCTCATAATAATATCAAAGATTTACATCCGTCAAAAAAACAAAACACAAATCGAGCAAAAATTTAATTTCAAAACATCATAACCCGCTTCTGACATTACCCTTAAAAATAAAATATAAAGCCAAAGCACCTTAGTTTAAAACCTGTTTTATTGCATACCTCTCACCTTTTCAGCGAGAGCTTACAGCTGTAATAAAAATATCCATTATAAACCTCGGAATGGCACGTCCCGACGAGTTTCAACTCTTTATTAAAGAATATTAAGTTCATTCTCTTTTACAATGTTAATTTCTTAAGTTATAGAATTAAAAGAGCAAAGATAAGTGAAGTCTGGAAGCTGTTTCTTATACTTAGCTGGTTGTTAGTCTGTATTGCATCTTGGGGCAGCTTTTAGGTCTATGTTCACCAAAAAGATGACAGTCTGATTATCTAAAAACAGCTGTTTAAGACAAATTTTTGTATGGCACAGTGACAGCTGTTTTTGGATAATCAGACTGTTATCTTTTCAGGTGAACATGGACCTTAGTCAACTAAATGGTCTCTAAACTGTCATGGTCCGCTATCATTAATGGGCCCGCCAGTGTGTAGCCTCTCTGCAGGATATGCTCCACCTCCTGTCCTGCCCATTCTGCACAACCAGTTGCACTTTTCAAGATTCACACTGCTGGTCTAACATAATTTGAGTTTATAGACACGTAAAGAAGAAGAAGAGAAATACCTACTCGCAATAAATTCAGTTTGCTCATGATAATGGTGCTTGCAAAAGCGCCGAAATTTCGAAAACTTGCAACAAATAATAAGCACGGTAAATAGTACGAAGGCAGTGGCGGCTAAAGCAATTTAGTCGGACTTTAAATAGAACTTCCGAACTGCTCTTTTAAAAGCCAATTCTCTTTCAGCTTTTTTAATGGCAAGGAGACAGCATATGAAGAGGACATAAAACCAGTACGGTGAGAGGGAATTTGAAGTATTCGGTTTTTGGAAGCTCGAAGGCTGCGACTGTGAGAACTGCCGAACAACTTGAAATAAGATTTTAATTACTCGGAAGCACATGGATCATTCATAATCGTGAAAAGCATGCAGAGAGATCTGAGGGACCTCCTGAGCCTGATAGGCAGCCATTTAAGCTGAGAGCGGTGCGAAGAGATGTGATCGTATTTACGTAGTCCAAAAATAAACCGAATGCAATTGTTCAGAAGACGATCCAATTTGTTAAGAAGCTCTTTGGTTAGATCAGAGTAACAAACATCAGCATAGTCGATAATCGGAAGCACAAGCGACTGGACCAAAGTGATTTTAATGCTAGATGGGAGAAAATGTTTAAATCTATAGAGAGATCGCAGCGAGTAAGTGACCTTCTGGCTAACCTGAGCAACCTGCTTATTCCAACTGAACGTCTCGTCAATGTACAGGCCCAAGTCTTTTACGTGGGGTGAGAGAGGTATTACGGAGTTGTCGAACACAAGTGGCACCAGCCGGCCAGTGTCCAAATTTCTCAGGTAGTACGAGCTACCAATGAGGATGGCCTGGCACTTACCGACGTTGACAGCAACCCCAAATTTGCCAGACCATTCTCCGATGGTTCGGAGATCAGCATTAAGTGACGAGATGCAATTGTCAAGGTTGGCAATATCCGATTGAGCGTAAAGTTACAGGTCATCAGCATACAGATGGTAAGAGCACTTGAGGATAGTAGTAATAGAATTTATGAATAACGAAAATAAGAGAGGAGAGAGAATACCGCCTTGTGGAACACCAGTTACCAGGTTGCACCAGTCAGAGTAATCCTGATCGGCACGCACCGCCTGCTGGCAACCACGAAGATATGAAGAAAACCAGTCACGTGACAACGAAGAGATTCCAATTTGTAACAGTATGGCGAGGAGGATATCGTGGTCAACGGTGTTAAAAGCGTTGGAAAAATCTATTAAAACCAACACCGTAACCCTCGAATTCTCCAAGCCATTCCTAACATCTTCAGTAACCTTAAGCAAGGCTGTGGCTGTGCAGTGACCAGGCCGAAAACCAGATTGGAATTCGGACAACAGGCTGTTCTTAAGAACATGGGAAGTTATTTGTCTAAGAGCCGCTGCTTCAAGCAACTTGGAAAGGAAAGGAAGAATGGAGATAGGTCTGAAGTGATTTGGCAAACTAGGACTGGGAATCTTTGGAAGAGGGACAATATAAGCTTTACGCCACAAATCAGGAAACACACCAGTGAAAAAGGAAAAAATTATGATGTGAGTAACAATGGGAATTAAATTATCAATCATAAAAGATAACATAGCTCTGCTGATCCCATCACAGCCCACAGCCTTAGACTTAATTGACATAAAAAAAAATTAAGACCTCAGCGTTAGTCACGGGAGAGAAAAAGAAAGAGTCAGGAGGTAACAATGGCTTGGAAGTAATGTCATGAATAGTTTGGTTTCTAATATCAACTGAAAGCGAAGCTGATGAAGAGAAATGTTTATTGAGAACGTTTAAGGACAGACTAGAAGGTAAGGTAGAGGAGGATTTTGTTATGCCAAGTGATTTTAGAAACTTCCAAATATCAGCCGGTGAAGAATTAAGAACATTATCACAAATATAACGGCGTTTAGATGCTCTTACCATTTGATTGCACCGGTTTCGAGCTAACTTGTACAAGCTCCAGTTCTCCTCACTGCGATCCCGTCTATATCTTCTAAAAGCCCTGTCACGCCGTCTCATAGCCATCCTAACTCCTGGGGTTATCCATGGAGCCGGAGGGCGCTTAACACGGACGGCCCTCAATGGTGCATGCGCGTCAACGAGCTGGAGAACAGACCTATTAAATATCTTAACTTTCTCCTCCACTGTCGATGACTGAAAAAGGTCGTCCCAATCAAGGGCTTGTGCATCAGCATTGAGTTTATCCTATCCAATCTCGCGAAATTCCGAATAAAAACAATAGTAGGCCGCTGCTTCGGGGGTAGATCGTGTCTAGATAGACCAGGAGCAGCGACCTGACCATGGTTGGCAACGAGATCAGCAGACGACGTAAGCATGAGATCGAGCCAGGAGTCGCTTGAGTCAGAGTTGTGATGTGTCGGACTAAGCGTGAGGAGGGACAGACTCGACGACTCCAGGATCGCTCTCAACCTACGTGAACGAGGGTTGTCTTTCAAAAGATCGGTGTTAAAGTCACCCATAACTATGTGATGCTTGTACTCGGAGGAAACAGAATCGACCCTAGTACTGCGTTGTCCTAGTTATAAGGGCTATGGGTGGTCCTCTCATTAACTCGTCTTTAATAAAGTTACCAACAATTAAAGTGACCGTACGCAAAATACGCGCCTTGACGTGGAGTTGCGGACACCAGCCCGTTATACAATACCAACAATAATAATTGTGTTTAAGTTCGAAACTATTACAAACAATTTATGGATCTCTTAGTTGTTCGTAATAAAATAATTTGATCGATTGAAATATCCCGATTTCAGCGGTAATGGTCTTCTATGAAAAACATATAAGGTCCTTTTAAAATAGATGGAAAAAAAATACACAGCGTTTAGTATGCCTAACCGAAGATAATTATCCAAGCAAAGAAAACACTGAGATAGCAAAGACATGGATGTGTTTAACCTTCAAGCGGTCGCGCGGCGTCGAATCGACCGCACTCGATACCTTTTCGTTCATGATATTGTTATTTCTTATCGCACGTACTTCCCATTCCTAATAGCCTGTCATTGTTTCACTGTGCACGAAATAAATATTTTACCTCCCTTCCCCGCGCCCTCTGGAGAACACAAATCGCATTTGTTTTAATTGCGGCGCAGGCGTTGAAAGGACGTCACGCGCCTGTCGTCGAAAAGGTTACGCGCGACGCTCAACGCGAGATATTATTTTTTGAAATATCATCGAATTAACTTTGTAATAGTGTTTTTTTTATATAAAATACCTCGTAGGCCACTAAACAGTTGTGCAATACTTGCGCAAATACAACGAGAAGATAACGAGAGTGAATTGGAGCTCAGTGACCAAGGTTCAGGATCTTCCGACCACCTTCTAGTTCCAGAGGAAACTCAATCTGTTGAAGAATCGAGCAGCTTGGATTCAGATGAAGAGGATATGCCTCTTTCAGATATAAGCACATATTTTACAGGGTGTGATAAGGTAACAATGCAAAGTGGCAAAAATCTAAAAATAACAGAGTGAAAAAAAAAAGAAGCGTGAAGATGTATTCGACGTCAAGGAAGAATAATAGATGGCCATTGAAAATCTTTTTTTGTCTTCTGTATATTGCTGGAATAAATGCCATGGTAATTTTGAGGGTAAATCAAGTGATTATACAGAAAAGGCGAACATATTTACGTGAATTAGGCATTCAACTGACAAAAGAGTACGCTCAAGGAAGGGCTACGATGGTGAACCTTCCAATAAAACTCAAAAGAAACATCAGAGAGCATTTGAATATGAGTGTTGAAGACGCTGGTTATGAACCAAGCAGTAGGTAGTTCCAGCACATGCCGAGGAAGTTGCAAAATAGGCCCAGCAAACAAAAGGAGGCATTTTGTGTTGCCAAATTGCTTTTTTCATCCAAAGAAAATTTTAGTATTTTATTTGCTTTTATAAGTTTATTTCTTTTGGTATAATTTAGTTCTAATAATGTTAACATGTCGAAATAATAAATAATTATTAATTAATTTTTGTTTTATAACTCTGTAATATCCAATAGGTCTTTTAGGTTACGCGCGACCGCTGCCGTTACAAAAGACCGCGCGCCCGCTTGAAGGTTAAGCATTGGGTAAACAACTTTTTAACCGACTTCCAAAAAGGAGGAGGTTCTCTATTCGACTGTATGTATTTTTTTTTTTTTTTATGTATGTTCACCGATTACTCGAAGACGCCTGAACCGATTTGAAAAATTATTTTTTTGTTTGAAAGGGTATACTTCCAAGTTGGTCCCATAGCCACCAAATTGGGATTTGATGATGGAATCTTGGCGAAATCGAGGGAACTCTTAAAATTTTATCTGAAAACGTGTTGCGATTTTGGTATTTTCTACAACAAGTGAAGCATTTGCGTTTGATAAGAACCATTCTACCATCAGATCTGATGATGAAGCCAAGAGTCACGGAACTCCATAATGAGACAATGTACCATAGTCGTGTTTGGGCTTGTTGTAATTGTAACGGTATGCACTTTCCATGTATCAAGCACCTGTGAACCACTAAAAAGTGAAAAATAAAAACTTTTTTGCAAAAAATAAAACCGACTTCAAAAAAAACAAAAAAGTGAAAAATAACTTTAGCTTCTGAAGTCGGTGACAAAATAACTAAAGCAATCAAACAAAGGTCACCGACTTCAGAAGCTAAAGTTATTTTTCACTTTTTTGTTTTTTTTGAAGTCGGTTTTATTTTTTGCAAAAAAGTTTTTGTGTATTTTCTTGTAAGTATCATATGCGTTTTTCTTATTAATTTTAACCATTGCCTGTCTGAATTATTCCTAAATGTTTGTCCATCTATTTTATGGGACCTTATTTATATGTATTAGTGAAATGGTCTTGAAGACGAAATTTGATATATTTTAGGTCCATCGTCGACGCTGCTACTCAAAATGAACGACTATTAGAGTTTGTAAGTCGTATCATGACCAATTATTTAGCATATCAAAGTATGTACTAGTTATTTAATGACTGTTTATACACGACAGGCCTAGTTTTAGATTGTTTGGATCCTATACGGACCGTCGTGAAAAGGGAAGATCGTGTTGAATAAATGTCCTATGTGGCTTACATTGTTACTTTTCATGGTCCACAGATATAGAGAAATCATAATTAAAGTGAACTTTCTCAGTCAAACTTCATGTCGATTAGGGCTCACTAACGAACTGGCGAGGGCTCTCTAGCGAATCGCGGCGGTTTAACATAATTATGTCTATTCGAAAATATCGCCGCGATTATCTCGCTCGTGAGGACGGCCCATAAAAGAGTGTACAGGAAAACGTGGCAAGGCCGAAAATATCGCCGCGATTCTGTCGCTCGTGAAGACGTCCCAAAAAACAGTATACAGAAAAACGTAGCAAGGCCGAAAATATCGCCGCGATTCTCTCGCTTGTGGAGACGGCCCAAAACAGAGTGTATTAAAAAACGTGGCAGGGACGATAATATCGCCACGATTCTCTCGCTCATGGAGAGGGCCCTTTAGCCATACTAATAACCAACCCCATCATTACAAGAACATAGAAAACTTTGAAGGCTTAATACGATAAGTACCACATTGATGACAATAATATACTGGGACATTATTTATTATATCTGTGGGCACATTAGTAATGAAAAAGTTTCCAAATTATACCATTAAGCCAATGGCATTATCCACATACTCGACTAACCTTCGCCTCAATGACAAAAGGGAAAATATACGCTTTTATTAAGGAATTCTCCGACCTCAGCTAATGCAATTATATAGAGATGCGACTTGATCAATTTTGAAAATGTTAATTTTTTTTTTTAAATAAATGTTAGGCTACACATTCGACGACCTGAATACCGCAGCGGTAGTGCGTGCTGCCTTACGTTTCTAGGGTCCCGGGGTTCGAATCACGGTTGGAACAAATGTTTGTGTGATTTGCATGAACAATTTGTTTCATGGATGTTTATAAAGGGTGTAAAACACCTCTTAACGAATACGAAAGGCACTTGTTCTACTCGTCATTCTGATCATTGTTTTGTTCTACACTATACCTGGGAACCTTCTAGTTACGGAAATATTGGGGGTCACAGTTGCAAGATTTTGACAAGCTTTTTTTTAAATACCACTTTTTATCGCATGATTTTTACTTCAAATATCTCTACGACCCCCGTACTTTTCAATCCACCCATCCGCACAATGTTTTGAGTGTGTTACATTGAGTTGTACCACAAAACATGATTTATAACCTCAAAAAAAAGTTGTTTCCCAGCAATATTTTTTGCATAAAGTTACTTAGTTTGATATACAGAATGCTTGGTTAACGGCTTTGTGATGAGGTGAAATACACCCTGTATGTATAGTAATTATGTATTTACAAACAAAAACAGTATATAGTATATCAACTATCTGGTATCCATTGCACAAGCCTCGTTGCTCAGAGTGGTACTAGTTTTCGCTGTGCGTAATGTCCAGCGATAGTTTGTTTATTTGCATAATTATGTATATTTATTCATGTATAACAATATTTTTCATTCGGTAAATAAATGAGTTAAAGTATTACTGAAGAAATTATGCTATTCCTTCTCCTCCGCTATTCTTTGCTGATTAATTTCGTTGCGGGATCCAAGACACTGAAATTGTATCTCTAGGACTTTGTTGAGCTTAATTGTCTCGGCGCTTTTCTGTTGGTCGCCTCTGTTGGTACTGCCTTTGCGGAGTTGCAGTGTTTTGGCAATAGTGTGGCAGGCTTGTCCCAATAAAGAAAAAACATGTGGGGTGGTCTGATAGAAGTGATAACTCGTAACGTAGTGACGATCACGCGAGTTCCATCACTTTTGTTCACTCAAAAAGTGCTCAACGAGTCTTAAGAAGTCATCATAATTTGAGCCGAAAGACGTCCACTGCTGGACATAGGCCTCCCCCAAGTGTCGCCACATTGACCGGTCCATTGCGCCTCGCATCCAACGCATTCCCGCAACCTTCACCAGGTCATCGGTCCACCTAGTGGGAGGTCTTCCAACGCATCGTCTTCCGGTTCACGGTCACTATTCCAGAATTAAAAAACGAAAAAAAAAATATTGCAGAGAAGAAGTCTTCCTAAGAAGTCTTCACTTCAAAAACAGATTAGTGAAGGTCTGATTCAGGTGAGATCTTAGACTGGGCGTAATCTGTGGTAATGCCTCGTACTATATTCTAATCAATTCATTTGTTTTTTCAGGCTTCACCGCAATACACCTGACGCTTGAGTATGTAAGTCGTGGCTCAACAGTTTTTCTTGAAAAAACGTTCGTCCTTAACGTATGAATAATGTATTATTTGTGCTGTTACGAGTAGCGATGACCACGCAATCTTTACCACAGAAATCAATATGCAATGGCAGCTACTGGGCTATTTGTGCCGCGTTTACTTTGGACGAGTTACTAGACTGTTGAACTTGTATGTTCAATTAGGCACTAAAAATATCTTATGGGCATGCAAAGTTGCTATACTTACCCGATTACCGACTAGATTAATTTATGCTATTTAGGATCTGGTTGAGCAAAAAGTTTAAAAAAATCTTATTAAAAGCATAGAATCTGAGACTGTTTTTAATCGATAAAACAGCACTACCAACCTAATTCAATTCCTGTCTTCTAGACCTTAATCTAATAGCTTCACTGTCCACGTTTATATTGTTAAACTTTCCAAGAAAAATCAGCTTGACATCTAATTATTTTCCTTAGAACGTCAACATTCCTAACAATTTAATAAATCCTCAAGCAAATCCCGGATCAACTCGAACATGATTAAGTCAACAAATATTCCTCTTAAAATTCAACAGGAAAATCTTTTGTATATACAATTTAAGGAAATGATAAACAACTGGCACCTGAGACATAAGATCAAAGAATTAGGAAAATATTTCTTCTTTTTCTAAAAGACTTAAAACCTCCTTTGCATATTTAAATATTTATTTTTCGGTTCAACGATGTTTAAGATCAAGCAAGATTTTAATAACATTCGAAATCCTCTTTTAATGTAAGTATAAGATGCGAGGGGAAATTGCGAATAACGTTATATTTTTTGTCGTTTGGAAAGATGGTAAAAGAAAATTCAAGATGGTTTTAATTTTAATATCATTCTCTGTTTAATTTGGTTTTTCCTCAAAAATATATTTCATGAATTTCGTAAAATATAATGAAAGTAATTTAATTTTATGTTTTATATTTGTTATTTTGTAAAAGACGACCAAGATCTCAGTGCGCACTATTAACATCGAATAATGTTTTATTGTAAATCGACGAGTCATGTATTCTGCGAAATTCTATTTACACACACCCACACAGTAGTACACTTACACGTACACACGACACACACACACACACACACTTTAGTACACTTTGTTTTGGTAGTTCAATATTCAAGTTCATCATCATTATTAATGCCCTGAAGAATGGGCACTTAACATACTTTAGTTTGTTTAATGATAGCAGAACCAAGCCAAACATACTGTATAGTCTTTTCACAGTTAATTGACCTCTGACAGTGGAGCAAAACAATAACAACCTTCTTCTAATAAATGTAAAGATTACTTTGGTTGTGTCACTTTTCAGTGGCAGGAATCTAGCAGCAGCCTTATTGTTACGGAAATGAACCTCACGGTCTTTTTCAAAATTATTCAAAAATTGACTTTGCCCGCGAAAATTGATACCTCGGCTTATTTGCAATATTTTATAGCGTATGTTACTTGGTAAAAGTGTATGCTTTCTAATGGTGAAAGAATTTAATAATCGGTGGCTTATTCGTCAATAGGCGACTGTGAATCTCGCGAGTTGGTACTTTTCAATTTTATTTTATGTTGTTGTCGTCAACTCGCGCGACCTTGTAAATCTAATGTAAAATACTTCAGATGTACAGTCAGCTACTTAAACTTCTTATAAAATGTATAATCTAATAATATCTTTAAACGAGCAAAGCTTGCTTTTTTTAGATATAGGTTTCAATCCGTTTTCATTTGAATGTATTACGTGCATGCAAGTCGACAACAACATAAAAATTAAAATTGGAAGTTGTCAACTCGCGAGCACTCGTGAGTTTCACAGTCGCCAGTTGAAAAATAAGCCAAATCGGTTGAGTAATTCTTGAGTCAAACCGTTACAAACAAATTAACAAAAAATCGAATCTTTCCTCTTTTGTAATTTAGCTTAGATTTAGATTAGTCTCTATCAGAGGTACAATAAAATTTGTGAAAGGACAGTACGTGAAGTTAGTAGTTGTAAACGCAGCACCATGGTCAAGGTCTGTGGTTAGCTGTGTATCGGTGCGTAATTCTGAGGCACTGTGTGATTTGATTTGATTTGATTTGATTTGATTTGACTGTCAGACAGTCAATATACTTATACTTAGATATAGATAGATATAATATACTTACTTTATTTTACGCCAACATTGTGACAAAGTTGTTTAAAATGTAACTTATTTAATAACACATTTCGTGAGAAATGAAATTATACTCGTATTATTTTTTGGTTTTGAACAGCATGACTTGTTAGCTCTTACAAAAATAAACTTTTCCGAGTAGGACTTACAGTATAAGATTCTTCTACTTTTGTAGCTTACTTCTCACTAATCTTATGTTTGTAAGTATGTATGGATGGATGAATGTTTCCCGCAAAACAAGACAAAACAAGTTTGGATGAAATTTAGGACACAGATAGTTTATAACCTGGATTAACATATAGGATACTTGTTATATTGGTAATAATGATCCTTTGGAACAATTACCGAACTCAACTCAGGCAAAATCTTCAATGGTTTAAAAGCCCAAAGTGAAATGTGTAAAAATGAAGTATTGATATAAATATGTATTTCTAATCGGCTAATAGTTTTACCAAACGTACCTGAAAGATGGAAGAAGAAAGAAAAACAGACCATTTATTCAATATTATTATGTATTATTTCAATTTAAATAGAGAAAAATAATATAGAAATTTAAAAAAAAAAAAAATTAACAAAATGTTTCCTGTACGACACTAAAAGGCTCCTATCTCAGCATGGTGCTGTAACATAAAAAAAAAACGTCACAGCGCTGATATTCTGATAGGGCCGCAGATGGCGTACTCATACACCATTCTCGAAACAACGAAAGCAAATATTACTCCATCATTCGTGTAAATCACTTGGTACTGGGTGGTGCGAGCCAGCCTGGCTAGCTAATCAAGGTAGAAGCTGATGGATCGTCGCGACCTTCAGTGACGTCACGGCATAAAGGGCAACGGTTGTTTATAGGACGTTGTTCTTTGTACTTACCTACTGTTACGGAGTTCATAAAACGGCTAGAATTATGGGTGGATCTATAAAATAGATTGTAAGGATAGTTACCTCGATTGTTCAAACTCAAACTCAAAGCATTTATTTCAATTAGACCATTACGGCACTTTTGAATGTCAAAAAAAACAAAACATGATCAAAGCTACAGTCACAGTCGCAAGACATAATAACTTGAGAGTACTGTAGTTGCCCATTCCCTATATCTCTATGGAGAAGAACGGGCAAGAAACTCCAAGTACACTCTTTTAAATCAAAATATTGTTACAAAGTGTTGTAGTTATTACTAACATTTACGAGTAATTGCTAATTTAAACTATAATAAATAATAGACTAGTGAACAATAGATTTTGGGAAAAAGTTACAATGTATGATCTGTGAATGCAATAAATAATACTGTTGGTCTGGGACATTATACTCTGCTGTGCAGAAGCCTCTCCTCATCTTCTACGAGGACTAACCTGATGACTTCGAGCTATGTCAGGGCTCCGAAAAGTGGCTATTTTGGCCCACAGTTTATTGGGCATGACGCAGACGAGGCCAGTCTAGTCCCACTTAAGCTTAGCGATTTTTTGATCAACGTCAGTAATTAGTGTTTTGGAGCGCAGTGTGGTGTTGTGTACAGGGTCGGTTAGTTTAACGCCTTATAAAATTACGAGCTCTATTGGAGTCATTACCCGTGGGTCGACTCATTACCGGGTCCATGGGTAATTTTAAATACCCGTGGTTCCATGGCATTAGGGATTGTTTCCTGGACTTCTGAATATTATATCGATAGAAAATACAAATCCATTATAACAGCATATCATATCCCGCAGGACAGCATAATTTTACTACGGGTTTGTTTATTTTTATTTTTTTCAATACACTTCCTCGAAAACTGGTTCTTTTCGCTCTACGATTAAGTTCAAAATGCAGTGTATTTCACACGGGTGAGTTTTTCATGTTTTTTTCACACATGTGCAGAAAGCAAAATTGCCACAGATAACTATACATGTATTTAGTCCAAATTGGTATCGTGCATAATTATTTACAAACACAAAACAAAACACACAAACAAACATTGAACGAATGTTTTTTTTTTTTTTTTTTGGTAAAGTGATCTACTTCTTTATTTGTAAACATTTATTGAATATTCAAATTGTGTTTATAAAGTCAAGATCGTAGATTATTATGATTATTTATAAGTGACATTTACTTTTATAAACAAATTAACATTTATTTGTGTTCTAAATTCATAATTAAAAAAATATATATATATATTATATTATATTAGGCTGTATAACGGCTTCGTACCTTTGCCTCTCCTTCAACCTGGCGAGAGCAAAAAGCGGAAAATAATAATAATTTACATTATTTTATTTTATTTCTTCAAAAGTGTATTGAAAAACGTCATTTGATACACGTGGACATTTGTTATTGTAGTTCTCGGCTCAAAAACACCCTCGCTTTACGGATCGTGTGTTAATACCGCCTTGAACTACAATAACAAACTTTCTCCACTTGTATCAAAATGTACTATTATGTATCTACCAAGTACCAGGAGGCTAGAATCATAAAGGAGGTATTTTATATATTCTTTCATCACGTACATCTAAAAGAAAGCAAAGACGCGTTGGCATACCTTGAGTTTGGATTTTTAAATGTTTTTCAAAGGCCAAGTCTAGGTTCCGTAGGTCAAAATGGGAATAATGCAGATTTCCATGATTTTTCGTGTTAGTGACAAAGGAAAGTTTCCTGTCATAACCTCCTTCATGAAAACTTTTTTACAAAAAATAAAACCGTCTTCAGAGAAAACAAAAAAGTGAAAAATAACTTTAGCTTCAGAAGTCGGTGACCTTTGTTTGATTGATTTAGTTTTTTTGTCACCGACTTCTGAAGCTAAAGTTATTTTTCACTTTTTTGTTTTCTCTGAAGTCGGTTTTATTTTTTGTAAAAAAGTTTTTATTTTTCATTTTTTAGTGGTTCACATGTACTTACCCCTTCACAGCGTACCGGTGTGATTTCTTTATGAACTGGTGTAAACAATAGACAGATATGAGATTTCAGCGATCCCAGTGCATTTGCTATCATTTATTGAGGAGTTCCCGTCGCCTATCTTCCGAAGTTCTTCATCAGATCTTTACCAAATTGAAATGGGATCACTCCAAGAACGTACTCTTCCAAAAACTACCCAATTCGCTTCTGGTGTGTCTTTAAAATTTAAGGAATTCCCTCTATTTCTCCAGGATCCCATAAGATGGAACTTAACACATCTAACTGTCGAAATCTGGGTGTATTGTACACTTCTGCGTACTCCCTCAGAGCATACAGGCGTGATGTTACGTCACTATGTTACATAAACAATATACAACCAAGCGATTGCAGCAATTACTGCAGCTTTGCCGTGTCTTTTTGAAGAGTTCCATTTATATCTCCGAAGATCAGCGTCAGATCTTAACCAAATTGAAATGGAACCACACGGAAAGGACCAGCTTTCAAATAAAAAATCATCAAAATCGGTTTAACCAGTCGAAAGTTCAGAGGCAACAAACATTGTCGAAATTTGGGAGTATTGTACACATCTAGGTACCCCCTCAGAACATACAGGCGTGATTTTACGTCATGATGTAGTATGAACAATGAACCCACAAGCGATTGCAGCAATTACTGCAGATTTGCCGTCTATTTTTGAAGAGTTCCATTGTATATCTCGGAAGATCAGCATCAGATCTTCAACAAATTAAAATGGGACCAATCGAGAAGCACCACCTTTCGAATAAAAAAATAATCATCAAAATCGGTTCTCCCAGTCGAAAGTTATTAGGTAACAAACACAAAAAAAAAAAAATACAGACAAATTGATAACCTCCTCTTTTTGGAAGTCGGTTGAAAAGTTATGATAAATATTTTTTTAAAAACATCTCCGTTACATTTCATTCCATTATTTTCTGTAAATATAGCATGTATTTATCACGTGGTAATGATTTCTAGTACTCACCTATCTGCTTAGCTCAGCTGCTGGCTGCCTTACGTTCTTAGGGTCCCGTGTTCAAATCCCGGTAGGAGCCAAAGGAATGTGTCATGGGCATGGACATTTGTTGCCGGATCATGGATGTTTATAATATGTATAATAAGTACAAATAAAATGTATCTACATAATTATATAGTATATCAACTATCTGGTGTCCACAACACAAGCCTCGTTGCTTAGTGCGGCACTAGATGGTGCTGTGTATTATATATATTTTTTTTTTTTTTTTAGTTAGTTTTCTACCGCAGACGTGGGGGTCCGCGCTCTTATTTACATTTTATTTATTGTTTAATTGATTTAGAAATAATTAAAATTACGATCGTGCTCCATCATTGGACACGTTACATTAAACTAAGCTCATTATTAGTAACTTAAGATCTACGTGAGTCCATCAAATATATATATATATTTTTTTTTTTATTTTTTTTTTTAATTACTAATTAAAATTAACAAAAATCTACACCAAGCTGTTTCATAACTGCATGGCAATGTGAGTCGACCGGCAGCAACCGTCGGCACCCGTTCACGGACATGACCTGCACATCCGCGCCGCTTAGCTCAACCATTTTGTAGGGAACTTAGCGACCGAATGTGCAGCGCCACCATCGGCACTGTTTTTACGTGAGTATGACAGACTCACCTTGCCATGCAGTTTTACATTCTCTTTTTGGTAACAGAGTTGTTTGGGAGTGGGATGTATTAGCTTTGGGTTTTGGGGTTAGGATGGGGGTTTTTTTGTTAATTACGTCGTCTGATCAGGGACTTCGCTAGCCTGAGCAAAGCTTGTGTATTATATTTGTTCATCTTACTTTCGTGACTATTTCAACGTTGTGTCCTCCAAAAACTCGGGTCCATGTTTCGATGTAAGAAAGAAACACATCAGGGCTTATCATGTGGGGTAGTCGTAAAAAGTTTCTTGATGGGCCATGTAATGGCTTTGTCAAGGTACTCCATGCGTACTCATCCTTACTGTTCACATGGAACACGTGAAAAATATAACATAACATCACGCTTGGAATCCAGGCTCAATGAGGCAGAGGATTTTACCAAAGGAGGAGGATTTTGAGGAGCTCGTGGCCAAATAATAACAGCCGCTCGGGTCGATCTTTAGGTTAGCCATGCTTGCCTAGGTTGGTCTGTGGATGGGTGACCACCCTTACATACCGAGTTTCCTCCGTGCCTCGGAAAGCACGTTAAGCCGTTGGTACCGGCTGTCATTTGTCCATCTTTGACAGTCGTTACAGGTAGTCAGTGACCCCAAAAGTCTGACACCAGTCTTACCAAGTGGTATCGTATTTCCCAGTATTAACTGGGTTGTGGAGGTCAGATAGGCAGTCGCTCCATGTAAAATACTGGTATTCAGCTGCATCCGGCTAGACTGGAAGCCGACCCCAACATAGTTGGGAAAAGGCTAGGCAGATGATGAGAGGATTTTACCAAAATGAAAGTCAAAGTATTAATTAGTGTGATTTTTGGTGATACAGTTGGTCTTATAGTTAGGTTATAGTAACTCGAAAAACTAACCTTCAGTTCACGTTCCCACATTTTACCAGTCATGTTTCATCATCACAGCTTATTAATGTTTCCTCTGCTAGGCCACGGGCCTCTTTTCTACGTGAGGGAATAGGCTATAATCCACCACGAGGGCCTAGTGCGGATTGGTAGATGTCCATACCCAATCCGTCGTTATGGCAGATGAAACTAATTAGTTTCGTTTGCACCAATAATGGTGCAGGTCAATGGTGCATACGGTACGACGGGATAATGTCTTCGAATTTATGTCTTACTCCTTAAACAAAGTCAAGTCTGTCTTGCGTATGGCATTGTCGTAAAAGAGTGTATTGATTGTTTTGTTTTGATTTGTACTTTATTGCATGTGCTTTACGATTGAGAATGTGTTGTATTTTTAATTTTATTTTTTTTCTTCTTTCTGTTTAGCACAACGTCAAACAAAAATGAATTGTGTAGGTTGGTTAATATAGACACAAACAAAGAAAGACTCTTACTGTATTTTCTTTTTCATATGTTCAATGCATGCCGTGGCAGCCTTTAATTAAGGCTACACTATAAACTGTTAGATTCAACATGTGTTCTTAAATATGTATTTTTAGTGTACGCTTTGTTGGTTGTCCTTAAATAAATATTTTTTTTGGTTATAAGGACATGCCAGTTTCCTCACGCTGTTTTCCTTCACCGTTTTGAGAACAGTGGTGATGAAATAAATTACACAAAGTAATGCGTCTGTCTGGGTTCTTACTCATGACTTACTGTTAGTAAGTCGGGGCCGCCACCACTGGACCACCGCTGCTCTTGTTATATTTAAATCCTATTTACTAGACGAGTCTATACTGTCTATTGAATTTGATGGATGAAATTGATGGATGTCTATTGGATTTGATTACACGGTTGGCGCAGAGACGTATGGCACATTGGGCACCCGGTTTATCGGCACCTGAGGTATTCCATATACCCGGGGTTGCGGGCCTGTTCGAAAGAGATACCGCGGCCCCGGAACGTAAAGGGCGAGGAGGGAACATGGATGGGTTTTAGTCAGTAAAAGTCTGACACTCCCTCCCGCTCCGCCCAGAGTGGGAGAAGTCATTTGATTTCCCATCCAAAAAAAAAAGAAAAGGTATTCCACATACGGCTTCTATCAATATGTTTCACAGGTACCATTGGTAGAATAGTTTTTTTTCTTTTTTAATTTTATTCCAGAAATGGCACCTACGGATCAGTTACCTGTTAGGGACAGGGGCAGTGGCGGTTTGATTCCCGCAACGGAACAAAACACTTGTATGGCCTACAGTTAGTTGTGCCGGGTTTGGTTGTTTGTGTATGTGAGTCAAAATGTTTGTAAATGCAACCACGATACAGGATAAATTTCTAGTAAGGAGCAACGTTTTTGTTTTTTAAACTGGTCAAATGCGAGTCGTATTCGCACATGAAGGGTTCTGCACCATCGTAGTAGGAAAGCTCCCTTTTGTTTTTAAATTATTTTTATTATTTGTAATTAAACTGGCAATAAAAATCCACATTTTGTGAAAATTTCAATGGTCTACCTATTACGGAGCATGAGATACAGGTCGCTGACAGATAGACGGACGGACTGACAGCGGACGCTTAGTAATGAACCCATCGTTTACGATTCGGGTACAGAACCCCAAAAACAGCTCAAGGCTTCAATCTCGCAAGCAGCTTTCGACCACGAGACGAGATTAACCAGGCTGTGCAAAATATTCCAAACTATGTTCTGCTAGCGACTTCCCTCGCGTGAAGTTTGATAATAGTCCCACGGGATCTTACTAGCGGGATAAAAAGTATCTTATGTGTTAATCCAGGTTATAAACTAACTCGCGGGCCAGTGGACGGTTAGCTATGGGCTAGCTAGCCGTCCGTCCGTCTAATGACGACAGGCTGTGTCGACGGCGCGTTCGTGTTCCACGCGCGCCTCAAAGAGATGTCAGCATAAACGGAAGGGCTTGCAAGGGCCGAAGTCTGGCCGGGTTGCGGGACTGGGAAGGAACATGGATGGGTTTTAGTCAATAAAAGTCTGACACCCGCGCCGCCCAGAGTGGGAGAAGTCATTTGATGATTTCCCATCCGAAAAAAAAGGTCATAAACTAGCTGTGTGCAAAATTGCATATAAATCCGTCCAATAGTTTATGCGTCAAAGAGTAACAAACATCCATATATCATTTATAATATTATGATTAAAAGAATTTAGAAAAAAAAACAAAAAAGACGACATCCACTGTTGAATTTGTTTCGCAAATAAAAGTTTATTTGATGTACACATTCCACTGTGGACGTTTTGTAAAAAAACGGGTGACGAGAGTGCACGTGAATAGAAAGTAATATTCCATCTGTACTATTTGTTTTATAGATGCAACGGCAGAGCAAAGGCTAATTGAATAGAATGGAATATTTTTATTTGCATTGAAAAATGCCGTAATTTGCTAATTACGGCATTTTTATGTTACAACTAGCTGACCCACGCAACTTCGTCTGCGTCACATAAGAGAGAAAAACGAAACGTCCCCGTTTTTGCAACATTTTTCATTCCTGCTCCGCTCCTAATGATCGTAGCGTAATGTTATATAGCCTAAAGCCTTCCTCGATAAATGAACTATCCAACACAAAAATAATTTTTCAATTCGAGCCCGTAGTTCCCGAGATTAGCGCGTTCAACCAAACAAACAAACTCTTCTGCTTTATAATATTAGTATAGATATAGATTAGATTCTGCCATGGTTAACATTTGCGGCAGTAGACAGGTCACATTGCTTGCAAAATGGATGGCCGATGGGGCCGAAATCTCAGGAATGGCGACCGTGAACCCGAAGACGATGCGTCGGAAGGCCTCACAGTATGGCGGACCGATGATCTGCCCCCGTAATCACAACGCTTCCATTCGATTCCGATTCGGGAAGTCGTATGTCTATCTCGGTCGTTTTCGTAATGCCAGAAGAAGACAGATATACGAGTTGTCGAATCGGAAACGAGTCGAACGTTTGTGAATACGGGATCAGGTGAAGGTTGCGGTCATCCGTTGGATGCGAGTCGCACGGGACTGTCGGGACCAATCAATGTAGCGACAGTCCACTGTCCACTGCTGGACATAGACCGGGAGGCCTATGTCCAGCAGTGGGCGTTTTTCGGCTTAAATGATGATGATCACGGTTAATTTTAAGACTCTGCTGTACGAGAAGACTTTTTGTTTCTTATTATTAATGTTCTGCTATAGGCTCGGAAAGAGTCAAGTTCGTCCCGCCATATTTTATGACAAGATGGCTGAGATTAATTGCAGATCATTAACGTATTTTTTCTTTGTTTCAGGTTACGTTATAGGAAGACGATGAGTGCCACCATATACCAAGTGTTCTTTACTAAAAAATTAAGATTAGGTGAGTACAATACACGTTTTATATAAAATCTATTAGTAACTAGTTGTTCGTTCAGGATATGTTTGAAGCAAGATCTGTGTTCTCATCAATTTACCGGTAAAGTTTAACCGCTCTTTTACAAAAGTATTCCCTATTTTCCTAATCCAAATCTGTTGTTCACTTTGCCCGCGACTTCGTCTGCAAAAATTGAGATAACTCGGCTAAGAAGGTTGGACCAAAGCGGTCCAAGTAGCATCGCTGAACGAGACCTATATCTTTTAAAGCGACTATTTGTTATAGCGTCAAAAAACTTCCTCCACGGAAAAAGATGTTATGGACCTTTTAAAGTGAGCTACGTAATTAACGATTGCATTAATTACAAACAGCGTCGGTGATTCAAACAGACATCAGTTTAATAAAAAGCTTGTAAGAAGAAGGTTGTTCTTTGTTATAGTCACAAGCAAAACGGCGCCGGGAGAAAATAAAAATAGGAGCTTCGTTGTCGTCGCTTTTCGACTCATAGTAACTAATGCGACCAATTGTGAAATCCGGCGTACGATGACCATGTCTGCTTACCCTTCTAAGGATTATAGTTAGATTATAGTAAGATTTCGTCTACAGGACTTAGCAAACATATCGTTTTCAATGAGTTGAAATGATGCGATAATAGGTTAGTTTCCACCATCAATAAATTGCAAATCTATTTAGTCCGTCAGTTAGAGTATTGGAAAAGAATGGGCACGTATTTTTTGTTTTTGTAAATCAATGAATACTGACGAAGTTAGAACGCATCAAAACTCGGGAGTGGGGGCTCGTGACGTCACAACGCGTGAGAATTTTAAAAGCGTCGTACTCGTGTCTTCGTCAATTTTGGTTTATGTGACAAAAGAAAAAATACGGGTCAAAAATTTTTTGATTATCTAATTGACGGACTAATTACTAATTAGATTTTTCAGTAAACAAGCCTATTGATGCTATCAATTGTGAACTTCGGCATAAGATGAACATGTCTGCTTATACCCCTGAGGATTATAGTCGTGAAGATTTCGTCTCAAGGACTTAGCACACAGATTGTTTTTAACTCATAATAACTAATGTGACCATTTGTGAAGTTCGGCGTACGATTAACATGTCTGCTTACCCCACTAAGGATTATATTATAGTCGTGAAGGTTACGGTTATGTTTATCAGTGATGAAGTGATGAGGGCTTCATATTTCTCATACTGATAATAACGCTTGTATATTATAATCTACCTTATTTTGCTTTTTTTAATAAAATGAAGTATTTGATTTACAATAAAAACCGGCCAAGAGCGTGTCGGGCCACGCTCGGTGTAGGGTTCCGTAGTTTCCCGTCCGTCACAATAAGGGTTCAATCCAATCCGATTTTAATAATTCTTTTTTTGTTTGAAAAAAGATACGTTCAGGATAACAAAATATGTAAACGAAGTTAAAAAAAAATGCTTGCATATATTATTTATTATTTATTTATTACTTATTTCATTATTTTGTACAAATTTTTGTCTTTTTTGTACAAAAACTGTTGTTTCCATCCAAGTTTAAAATGATTTTCCTAGGAAGTCCTTATAAAGTTCTACTTTTCAGATTTTTTTCATATTTTCTAAACGTATGGTTCAAAAGTTAGAGGGCGAAAGGTCATTGTCCGATTAAGCTATTTGTTTTCTAGTGAGTTCATTAAAATATGACGTTTTCTTTAGAACTTGACCTCTCATAGCCTTACAAATAATTAACGGTCTGAATATTACCGTATTGACTGTAAATTGGACACATTGTTTTTTACTTTTGGAGCGATGATTTCCAAAATTATTGACATTATCAAAAAAAATATTTTAGTTAACCCTATTCATTTTTAATTATACCTTTTCAACAATATATCACACGTTAGGGTTGAAATAATAAAAAAAAATCACTTCCCACTTTACATATAGGGGGACTACTCTAATAAATCATTTTTTCCAAGTTTTATTTTACCACTTTGTCGGCGTGATTGATGCACATATTGGTACCAAATTTCAGCTTTCTAGTGCTAACGGTCACAGAGATTAAGCGAGGACGGACAGACAGACATGGCGAAACTATAAGGGTTCCTAGTTGACTACGGAACCCTAAAAAGTACTATTTTATACATTTTTCTAAAGCGATTTTCATGAGCTTTGGTAATTTAAAAGCATCAAACACAACAAGTGATTTGAGTATCCTAGAATCAACAAAGCTTCTTGGACCAGAGTCTATAGAAGACTACTCGTTCCTCAAGCATATCAATATAATTTAAAGCTTTTGTTATTGGGTAAAAATGTAGCTTTCTGAGTGTGGAATTATGTTTCAAATCGGTTGAGTAAGTTCTTGATTTAAATCATAAGAAACTAACAAAAAATTGAATCTTTCCTCTTAATGATATTAGTTAAGATTCAGCAACAAACATTTTCAGTAACAAACATTTTTCTAAAGATCTCTTCTCTAATTATTTCAATCCGCTAATAGCCCCAAGGCGTATTGTTGTGGGAATTAAAAACAAAAACAACCCTTTTAAAGAAAGGCGATAAGACGAAAACAAGGGTTAAGTTAAATGAGTTAAATCATTCACGAGGAATCCGAGAGAAGTCTGAAGTAATTTCTTGAAAGCTAAGACGTTATTTACAGCTTTAAGTATTTTATTTTAAAACCAAAGTGTTCTACAATGTTTTTTCTTTCGTCTGAAACTTGTAGGCTAGCCTTTAAAAATTATATTTGTTTTTGGTAAAACTAACTAGGTATCTGACAGCAATACATAACGTTACGCTTAATACAATGAGGGTAAAGCAGAAGTGTATTTTTTTTTATTGGGACAAGCCAGAATCAACACAAACACAGATTTATTTATTTCTGAGTATAATTATGATTAAGATCTTAATATTAGACAGTTTCAGTGTGTTTATATTTCAGTGTTTCAGATGTAGCTATGTATTATGTATTTTATTAAATTTTGAGTTAAGTTGTAAGTTTTACATTTTATTTTAAGTTTATAATAATTTATAAGTTGTGTATGATAAACGAGCGCTTCTCGCCATCAAACTGTAAAGTTTGGCGAGTAAAAAACTGTAAAAAATAACTTGTAATTTTATGAGATTAATAATAATAATAAAAAAACAGTGGCGACCACGGTTTTCCTCACGATGTTTTCCTTAACCGTTTTGAGAGCAGTGGTGAAGAAATCAATCAAAATCAAAATAAAAAAATCAAAGCATTTATTTCAAGTAGGCCAATAACAGGCACTTTTGAATTGTCGAAACAAAGATGAACATTTAAAGTAGCTACAGTCCCAGTCACAAGACATAAAAACTGTGAAAGTACTGTAGTTGCCCATTCCCTAGCGTAGATCTCTATGGAGAAGAACGGGCAAGAAACTCCATGGACACTCTTTTAAATCAAAATATTGTTACAAAATCTTGGTTACATCATTCATGTTGAGATGGTAGATTATGTGAGAACAATGTAGCAAGATGTGCACGTTAAAAGTGTCCATAGTAAAAACAAAATAATTCATTCAAATAAGCCATGGCAACTAAGAGATGACCAGTCACAACTGACAGCACCCGTTCACGAACATGACGCATGGATCAGCACCATTCAGCTCAACCACTTTGAAGGGAGCTAAATGATCCGACACACGCGCCACCATCTGCGAGACATTTGAGTGAGCATGACATACTCTCAACCGCCAGGGCACATTCAAGTCAAAAACTGTAGGTTTCCAGTGAATGATAGCTTTCTAGTACACGACAGTACTCACACAAAATGGGCTATGCGATTATATAATACTAACATTGAATCTATACAATGCAAAGATAGTTGTACAATCTTCAGCAGCTCCAACAATACCATTTAATGCTATCAAGTTTTGCGCCCCTGTCCTTGTGGAGCAGGACCAGCATTGAGCCAAGCATTTTTATCAGCGATATAATCGCTCAACTTGTAATATGCTTGCTTACATAATGTGCGTTTAATACATGTTTTAAATTTCGTCTCATTCAGTTCAAGAATACTTTGTGGAATTTTATTATAGCATCTCAAACAGTACCCTATGAAAGATAAGTCTACTTTAGCGAGTCTAAATATATTACATAAAGTAATACGCCTGCCTGGGGTCGAACCCACGACTTACTGTTCGTAACTCGGGACCTACACCACTGGGCCACAGCTGCTCACTCAGTAAAAAGAAGTATTAAAGGTTTCTAAATAATGATCTAATTTAGTGAAGATCTTTCCACCGAAATGCTAAAAAAAGAAACGCCAAAATATGTTTTTTTCCCAACAAATTCTTCATTTTATTTGTTTGCCTTTGCATTTTCGTAACTGGGTCAATGTCTAGATCCTGAGCGATCAAAATGTCTCATAAAGATAAACTCATACACATCGCCGATATCCCAAGAAACCGACGGATCTATCGTCTGGCACTCCCCCATTTATCACCTAAATCTACGAAACCAGCTAAGAAAAATAGACCTTAAAACCTAGCAATAAAATGCATTTCGTTTTGTGTAGATGAGAAGAGTTATGCTGTTTTGGAGTTTGTTAGGGTGGCCATGTTTTAAGATAGTATTCGGGATTTATGGATGAAATGATGATGTTAGGGATAAAAATGCTTAACAATTTATTTCAGTTAAAACAGTACGATACGGTTTTGTACAAATAATGACGTATAAAGAGTAGTTGAGCCATCTGCACATTGGTAACACTTTGACTTTGAGCTGGCCTAGCGTAGTTGGGAGTTTCTATAGTTTAAAAGGCCAGCGTATCCTGGTTTTGTATCCACTGACGAGCGACCTTAGTTTCCTGTAAAAAAAATTGTATGAATCAACAACAATACAACCAAATAAAAATACAATAAAAAATACTAATGAAAACATTCTTCGATCCTCGTTAATATATGGATTGACACTGCGATCAGAGTTTTAGCTCTAAATCCAATTTAATCACCGTCTAATAAAAATACTTTACTTGATACTCGTAAATCCAATCAAACGTAAGAACGTCGTAACTACAGAAAAATCCCTGAATGGCCCTCACATCTGGAGCCCCTACTTAAGGGTAGAAAATAACACACATTACGAGGGCTATAAACATTTATAAATTCCCGAAGGAATCACCGTTATCTGTATTTGTGACGGTTTTATATCAAACGCTTGGAAATAGCCCGACTTTTCCCGACTGCAGAGAAGACAAAAAGAAGGGTTATGATTTTAGCAATCTATGTATGTTCCTCCGTAGCTCCTAAACCATTCATCCGATTTTGATGAATAAGGTGTCAATTCATTGGTTATTATGGCTCATGGTAACTTTTTAAACGGACTTCAGCAGTAGGAGCCGATTTTACCTTATAAACCGGCCTAGAATTTAATTTCTCAGTTGTCTGCTTTTTAGTTGTAATATTACTGTATTCCACATAATAGGCATGACGAGTACCAATCAATTACAGATCTGTTTAGTCCGTCAGTTAGAGTATTGGAAAAATAATAAATAAATATTGACAAAGATAAAACGCATCAAACTTCGGGAGTGGGGGCTCGTGACGTCAGTACACTTTAAATATATTATACCACGGCGTGACTTATTGAGAATTAAAAGCGTCGTATCTTCGAGAATGTTGATTTACGTTACAAAAGAATGGGGGTCAAATATTTTTTGATAATCTTACACTAATACTTTTTACAAGGAACCTCATGACGAATGAGTTAAGGGGCGTTTTACAGTCCACTAGCGCCGCCAATCGAAAAAATGTCATAACTCGTAAATAGAATCAAAAATACAAAATGTGGTCTATTATTACTGTAGAAAAGGCAATATCGTAATTTTATAACACTTTGTCACCACTTGAAATATAGCTGTTTAGCTAAATCGTGCATTTGTAACAAAAACGGCCGTTTATGTTTTGAATGCACGATTTAGCTAAACAGCACACACAATAATAGAACATATTTTGTATTTTTGATTCTATTCACGAGTTATGACATTTTTTCGATTGGCGGCGCTAGTGGACTGTAAGAGGGCTCTTAAATCTTTTTTTCGCCCTTAAGTGGTTTCTGTTTCATTGATAATGGAATTTAAATGACGTCGTACTCTAAATCGTTTTTTCATCCATGCAAGTCGTGATAACTCTCTTTTCTTAGTGCGCTGTTTTTTCTGTTTTCAACACTACATTTAAATATAGTGTCACAAGTTAGAATTCTAATAGAAAAGCTCCCTTCCTCCTCACTTCAAGTGCAAAAACTTTGTTATTCAATACGTGATACTTTCAGAAATATCGAATAGATACAAAAAGGAAATGTTATTGTTTTAAATGATTTTATTTGTCAATATTTCACGCTATTACGAGTATACTTGTCTAGGCAACAAAAAAACTGGTTGACAATCAAATATCGTGACAAAACTTAACGAGAGTGCTTCAAAGAAACAATAATCATTGAAGCTAAAATAAAATTTCAGAAAATCGGATTCAATCGGATTCGTCCGTATGGTGCCGGACGTAAAGAATAGCATCATCCCATATCTTCCCGTGGGTGTCGTAAGAGGCGACTAAGGGACTTACCAGAGAATGGGCAGCAGCGTTCTCTGTGCTTTTGTGACAACCATACTGCGATCGCCAACCCGCCTGCCAAGCGTGGCGATTATGGCAAAACCCCCCAATGGACACCGCATTCAATAAATGGCCCCTAGTGCCCGGCAGCCCGTCTACCCTCGACTACGGCAGCGGTCGAGGTTATGGCGTGGCAAGGGGTGCGAAGAATCCCCGGATGGGATCCAACACCAACGACTGGACCTGGCAACGTATAACACGCGCACACTCCGGACCGACGAGAAGATAGCGGAGCTCGAAGAGGAATTGAGCAGGCTGCGATGGAGTATTGTGGGATTATCTGAAGTCCGAAGAGAGGGGGAGGACACGATAATCCTAAAATCCGGCAACCTGCTTTATTTCCGAGAGGGCGACCGCCAGTCCCAGGGTGGTGTTGGGTTTATCGTCCACAAGTCCCTTGTGAACAACGTGGTGAAGATCGAGAGTGTGTCGACCAGGGTGGCGTACCTTATACTCAGAATATCCTCAAGATATTCGCTGAAGGTTATACAGGTCTACGCCCCGACCTCGGCACACCCCGACGACGAAGTGGAGACCATGTATGAGGATATCTCTAAAGCCATGCATGGTTTCAAAACTCACTTCACCGTTGTCATGGGGGACTTCAACGCGAAACTGGGCAAACGAGACGGGGATGAGCTGCAGGTGGGGCAATTTGGAGTTGGACGTCGGAACCACCGGGGCCACCAACTGGCTAGTTTTATGGAGAAGGAGGGCCTCTATATGATGAACTCCTTCTTCAAAAAGCGTGAGCACAGGAAGTGGACCTGGCAGAGCCCAGATGGTGCAACAAAAAACGAGATCGACTTCATCATGTCAAGCAAGAAGCAAATGTTCAATGATGTCTCTGTGATCAATTCGGTGAAAACCGGGAGCGATCACCGCATGGTAAGAGGCACATTGAACATCAATATCAAGCTAGAAAGGTCTCGACTGATGAAGTCTACGCTCCGTCCAGCACAGATCCAAATCCAAAACCCCGAGAGCTTTCAGCTCGAACTCCAGAATCGTTTCGAGTGCCTAGGCGGCTCAGTGGACGAATATAACGATGGGTTCGTGGAAACTGTCCATACGACCGGGTCTAAGTTCTTCAAGACACGTCGTACAGATCAGAAAAAGAGGTTCTCCGATCAAACTCTCGAGCTCATGAAGGAGCGGCGTGAGATGATCCTGCAATCTTCAGATGAGGCGTCGAAATACCGGCAGCTCAATAGACGGATCTCTAAATCCTTAAAGAGCGACCTCCGCCGCTTTAATACCGAGCGTATTAAAGACGCGATCGAGCGGAACAAAGGCTCCAAAGTATTTTCAAGAGATCTGGCTATTGGGCAGAGCCAGCTCACGAAACTGAAGACCGACGATGGCAGGATCTTATCCGCCAAACCGGAGCTACTGAGGGAGATCGAGAGCTTCTATGGACAGTTGTACACGTCAACCAGCAAACCCATTGTCGACCTAGCAAACGACCCAAGAGCTAGACTAACCCGACACTATACCGAAGACATCCCGGACGTCAGCCTGTACGAGATTAGGATGGCTCTGAAACAACTCAAAAACAACAAGGCACCGGGGGATGACGGAATTACTGCCGAACTCCTGAAGGCGGGTGGAAAACCGGTACTTAAGGCCCTTCAGAAGCTGTTCAATTCCGTCATACTCGAGGGGAAAACGCCACAGGCATGGTGCAGGGGTGTGGTGGTGCTCTTCTTCAAGAAGGGTGACAATGCCCGGTTGAAGAATTACAGGCCCATCTCACTTCTAAGCCATGTTTACAAGTTGTTTTCAAGAGTCATCACGAATCGTCTCGCGTGCAGGTTTGACGATTTCCAGCCACCCGAACAAGCCGGTTTCCGAAAAGGTTTTAGCACCGTGGACCACATACATACGCTTCGGCAGGTTATACAGAAGACCGAAGAGTATAACTTGCCTCTCTGCTTAGCGTTTGTGGACTACGAAAAAGCCTTTGATTCGATCGAAACCTGGGCTGTACTGCAGTCTCTCCAACGGTGCCAAATTGACTATCGGTACATCGAGGTGTTGAAGTGTTTGTACAAAAACGCCACCATGTCAGTCCGACTTCAGGACCAAGCCTCGGAACCTATCCTTCTGCAGCGAGGTGTAAGACAGGGAGACGTCATATCTCCAAAACTGTTCACCGCTGCACTGGAGGATGTCTTCAAGGTTCTGGACTGGAGAGGGCTAGGCATCAACGTCAATGGCGAGTACATCACTCACCTTCGGTTTGCCGACGATATTGTGGTCATGGCTGAGACCATGGAGGACCTCAGTACAATGCTCGATGACCTCAGTAGAGCCTCCAAAAGAGTGGGTCTAAAAATGAACATGGACAAGACGAAGGTCATGTTGAATGCCCATGTCACACCCATTCCTATCAAGATAGGAGACTCTACACTCGAAATTGTAGACGATTATGTATACCTAGGACAAACGGTCCAGTTAGGTAGGTCTAACTTCGAGAAAGAGGTCAATCGTCGAATCCGACTCGGCTGGGCAGCGTTCGGGAAGCTGCGCGGTATCTTCTCGTCCAACTTACCGCAGTATCTCAAGACGAAAGTCTATGACCAGTGTGTGTTGCCAGTGATTACATACGAGACCGAAACGTGGTCGCTCACAATGGGCCTTATCAAAAGGCTTAAAGTCACCCAAAGGGCAATGGAGAGGGCTATGCTCGGAGTTTCCTTGCGTGATCGAATCAGAAATGAAGACATCCGCAAGAGAACCAAGGTCACCGACGTAGCCCGAAGAATTGCTAAACTTAAGTGGCAGTGGGCAGGGCACATTGCTCGCAGAACGGATGGCCGATGGAGCCGAAAAGTTCTGGAGTGGCGACCGCGAACCGGAAGACGATGCGTTGGAAGACCTCCCACTAGGTGGACCGATGACCTGGTGAAGGTTGCGGGAATCCGGTGGATGCGAGTAGCAAGGGACCGGTCAATGTGGCGACACTTGGGGGAGGCCTATGTCCAGCAGTGGACGTCTTTCGGCTGAGATGATGATGATGATGGATTCAGAATACTTGAACAAAACATTTTGTCAGAGAGGTTAGGTTCGATAAAATATATAAATGAAAGAAATAGTATGTGGAGCTTGAATTATATTGGAAAAGGGTGTGTACCTAAACATTCTTGTGATTTTATAAAGCTGAAGAGTTTGTTTGGTTGAACGCGCTCATCTCAGGAATGACAGACTATTTATCGAGGAACAGTACACAAAATCAGGCTACGATCAATGACCAATTAAGCAAAACCGGGATTTATTCCATTTGAAAGCTTTCACTCTTACTCTCTCACCAAAAGAAGTTGCACGGGTCAGCTAGTTAAAATATAAAATGGTAGCTTTAGTTCTGACTTGGTCAACTTTATTCAAACATTAATGGAATCTATAGGTATTTCCGTATGATAAAACCCTTTTAAGAACATTTCTATCAAATCGAACAAAAGTATTTAGCCCAAAAGATCACAATGTCCACCCACGCTCCTAACAAAACTACGTACCTAACAATGGTAGCACCACAAAGGTAGGATTATTATACAAAGGTCTAAGTTTTCTGTCATGAATCCTTCACGCGTAACTCAGGGAATCAATGAAAGGCTCACAAAACAAGAGGAAATGACCAGAAAGTTTAGCTGAAGCCGAGGATTGGACGATAGTTTCGTCATAAAGTTAGAGTTGGTTTATCGCTAGAACTTACTTTTAAGGGCTGATACGTTCCCAATTCGTGAAAAATTGTAATATACAAAAAAAACAGCTATAAATTTTGTAAATATGCGGGTTCCGAGTCTTTTATTAGGTAGATTTCCTATTTTTTTTTTAAAAATTACCTATTGGTCTCTCACCTACGGGGATATATATGTTTACGTATGTATATAGGTGACAAGCAAAATTTAGCCACACTCTACAGCTCGCAATTATGAACCAATTGCTTTCAAACTTGGCCAAAAAATGGGGGCTTTTCTAAAATCAGTTCTTTGGCCATAACATTTTTCTTATGGAAAATTTTTGAACCGTTTTTCATTTTTATCATTCTGAGTAAAAATACGAACAACTTTAAATGAAAACTTTTTTGATGCAACCCCTAAATTGGGGAGGAGGTAGAAATTTCCAAAATTTTTGCGAAAAAATATCATATCTCCGAAACAGTAAACATTTTGAGCGTCGCAAATATATATTTTTAAAGCAAATTGTTTATTCAACAATAATTTTACCTTTAAAGTTTAGAGATAAAACTTATAGTTTTCGAAATAAAAAGTTATAACTAGAAAATTGAGGGCATTTCCATGCTAAACTCTTATGAGAGGATACTTTCCATTACAGGACAACGATTTTGAAATCATATTTTTTTTGTAGATTGTACACTTATGTACAACTCTTTATACAAATTTTCAATAGTCAGACGCTCCAGCACCTTCTCCGAAATCTACCTCCTCCTGCGGCTTACCAGAGGGATTTCTTTTTATTTCAAGTAACAATTCCAAAATTTAATTAGAACTAATATTTCCTTACAAATAAAGGGTGCACGTAAAAATATGTCGACTATAAAAACACGGTGAAGCGCAAGGCTACTACTTTGACAACTCTAACTTACTTCATAGCTATAGCCGTCCTTTTCTCGCACTGCCTTTAAGTAAAAGATAGCAATAGCCTAAATTAAGTTTAGTTTGTGCATAACATAATGGACACCATTGTTTTAGAAATGCACACAATTGTAGCTGTCCTCGTATAAGAAAGTTTGTTCTTGTTTACGTGATTTCTGAGTTTTCTACTCATCAGCCCTACCCTATTACATTTCATCGGATACAGCTTAATTGATACCTAGGGGAGCTTTATTATGTATCGTATGTTCTTCTTTAGAAAGTAAACACCGGATACAAGAGCGAAGGAAAGATATATCGATGGAAATAAGGTCTCCGACATCTTGGATTCAGGATGTTAGAAGAATGTTACTTACGATCAATCCATCAACTTGACCTGAAATGGTTTAGACAACAGTTCTTTCCGATCAATTCGGCCCAAAAAGGTTTCTGTGAAGCAGTTCTTTAACCTCCTTTAAGTAACTACTGAAGCTTTTATTCCACTTTATTTTGTTGATAATAAATAATGGCAACTAAGAATTCCAAAGAGGCACAAATAATACACGTTTCGCAACATTCAATCATAAAAAAGTTGGGCAAACTAAATATAACTCTTGTAAACGTAGCACGATCATTTTATTTAAATTTAAAAAATGCTAATCCAATGGAACACGAAAACGTTATTAAAAACACAACTCAACCACAGACTCATAATTTATTACAATAACATAATTTAATTTATAGCCCCAAAAGCCAATAAAAACTAAACAATAGCTATTCCAAAGAGAAAACAAACCAAACCATAAATCACAAAGTCATTGCACAAAACGAAATGTCAAAGTATTTTGCATACTAGTGTTGCCAATGACAAAGACAATATGTCGAGATGAAATGCGGGATATATGAATTTTTGCTCGGGACAGTTTTATTTTCAAACGTTTTATTTGTCTTTCATGCTGATTTGATTGCTAAAAATATGCTGTTTGGTATGCAATGAAGAATTATAGCCTTGTGAGAAATTGGAGCCATTTTAAATCATTGAGTAGTAGTTTTTTATTCATTTACTAGTTCAACGTGCTCGGGAACACAAAAAATAAATATTAAGTCTCTAATTCAACACAAACAAAACCGTATGCAGGCAATGACTGTTGTGTATACGATGAAAACTTCCAAAATATTAAAACAGCGGGGTTATTATTAGCACAGGCCTAAAAATTGGGACATCCCGTGTCCCGGTTTCACGGGACGTTGACAACCAGAGTGTAACCGCCCTCAAATATTAACACTGGCAGTAATCGAGTCGTGCACACCAAACAATATGGAGACGGGTTTTTTTTTTCTAATGAATATGTCGTTCTCTTTTCAAAAAGCCTTGTTTCTTAACGATTGCATGACTAGCTTTCGTGCCATAGCTATAAATTATTTTGGTATGATAAAAAGGTATAATTAGACCGCTTTGAGAAAGTAAATATTAAAGAAATGTAGTGCGTGCAGACTAAGTTTTTTTAGAATTACTGAACGTTTACTGAAATCTATGGCTTATTGGACGATTCGCACGAATTTAACTCGCACAAAACGTGCGAATCGACTCCTTTAAAACATATTATTTTTTCTGTAGTCGATTCGCACGAATTTCATTTATTGGCGTGCGAATCGACACCCTCACAAATATGTAGTAGGCTATTCGCACACATATTGTTTTTTTATAAAATGCAGTTAAGATAAAGTACACTTGAGCACAGAAGTAGTAAGGTCAAATATGTTTTACTCGTAATAGATAGAAAATAAAAACACAATCTATAATCAACAATATCTGTATTAAAAATTTAAAATTAAAACTAAGTACTAAACATCTTCTAAGCTCGTGGTTTGAGGATTAAAAATGAGCAAATATCGATCACAGAATAATAAATAAGTGTCACTAACAAACTACTACTCCACTAACCGCGTAATAAAAAATAAAAGTACCTTAAAAGTACCTTTTACATTACACAAACATTTACTTTTTTAATAAGGTAGGTATATATAATTAACAACTTTACTTATATTTATTATTGACGAACATTTGGTACAACAAAAACATGTTTTAATGTTTTTCAGAAGTGTACCTAAAATACACAGTTCTCATAATTATAACAATAAAACTTTTAATCATAAAACTAGGGCTATAATCACAATTTGAATCACAGATTTTTCTTTAAAATAACGTATAAAAGTGACTAAACTTTTATACAGGGTTATTTTTTGTTTACACTAAACCCGAAAAGGGGTCATTGTACTCATCATTTTGAACAACTTTTTCTATGGGACTAACCGTGAAATCGCGAAAAAAAAATCTGCTGTTCCCTACATTTATGTTCGCATAACTCGTCAAAATGTAGGGAAGAGCTGATTTTTTTTTCGCGATTCCAAGGTTCGTCCCTTAGAGTTAGATTTTGTCTGTTTTTTTTGTTTTTAATTTCGGTTTTGGGTTTTTTTAATTGTGTAGAATTATTCCTATGAACTAGTATTATTAGTTTTAATGTTTTTGTGTTTGTTACAATAATGTCACTGTTTTACTAACATAGTTTTAAGTTATACTAACAAAATTGAATGAGTCTAAGCTACTTGAATAAATAAATTATTATTATTATTATTATTATTACGCGTGTTTTCATTTATTGTCGTATTGTCTTCTCCACTCTGTATATAGCTTTCTCTTTCATTGTTTCCTGTAATAGGCGAATTTTGCGGTCATGTTTATATTGTTTTGTATTAGTAAAAATGTAGATAATTATGCCACGTTTTAAGTAATTATTATTATCACTTATTCCATACAGATCTTTCTTACTTTCAAGTAAATATCTGCTGTTTAAACTTCGATTATTTTTTATTTTTATGTCAGTGATGGCTGAATACGACTGTACTTTAATTTTTTTAAACCTTAAAATGAAATGTGTGCGAATAGTCTACTACATATTTGTGAGGGTGTCGATTCGCACGCCAATAAATGAAATTCGTGCGAATCGACTACAGAAAAAATAATATGTTTTAAAAGAGTCGATTCGCACGTTTTGTGCGAGTTAAATTCGTGCGAATCGTCCAATAAGCCAAATCTATTAGATCAGCAAGTTAATGAAATAATCATCAAGTTAGGTTAAGATATTTGTTCTAAATTAGTATAAGGTATTTCATTTTCTCCCTTTATTTATTTGTAAAATGTACATAGTTTGTCCCTAGATAATTTTAAAGCAGACTTTAAACTCAAATATTTGTTAAAAAATATCATTAAATATAATAAGACTTGCCTTCTAAAAATTAAATAAAATGCAAAAAAATAATGTCTTTCAATTATGAAACAAACTCGTTCCTTCGTCTTTACATTTCAAATCATTCGAAGTTTTTCACAGGTCATTAAAGTTATATAAAAAGATTTTTCCAATTTGGGCATCAAGTAGGACCTTTTTTTCTTTTATTCCTTTACATTCAGCCCTTCAATGTCACAATATTAAAATCTCTTGGTTCACTGAAAAGTAATGTTTTCTTTTGATAAAACTTGCTTGAAATTTGTCTTTTGATAGGTGTGTTTTTCTGTATTAAATTGCTATTACAATATCTACATCTACACTAATATTAAAAAAGAGGATTTATTTTTATTTTTACTATACGCGGGTGAAACCGTATGACGTCTGCTAGTTTCTTCTTCTTCTCTTCTTATCTTCTTCTTAAATTCATTACTCTTCTTTGTAAGAAAGTAGCGATCTACCCCGCTTCGTTTTAGTAAAATCTAAAAGGCTGACAAAAAACGCATCAAATCCATTTTGTACTTTGAAATATTTTAGCGGCCACACAGACAGTCATGAAAAGGAGCTCGTGGTAATATCAGCCGCTCGGGTCGATCTTTAGGTTAAGCCATGCTTGCCTAGGTTGGTCTGTGGATGGGTGACCACCCTTACATACCGAGTTCCCTCCGTGCCTCGGAAAGCACGTTAAGCTGTTGGTCCCGGCTGTCATTTGTCCATCTTTGACAGTCGTTACAGGTATTCAGTGGCCCCAAAAGTCTGACACCAGTCTTACCAAGTGGTATCGTATTTCCCAGTATTAACTGAGTTGTGGAGGTCAGATAGGCAGTCGCTCCATGTAAAATACTGGTATTTAACAGCATCCAGTTAGACGGGAAGCCGACACCAACATAGTTGGGAAAAGGCTAGGCAGGTGATGATGACAGACAGCCATGAATAAGCGTAGGTATGGTATAATCAGCCTTATAATGTTCCAACTACTGGGACACAGGCGCCTTCTCTATGAGAGGGAAGCGAAAGTAAAATAATATCCCTACCTTTTTTTTTTTAGGATGGGAAATCATCAAATGACTTCTCCCACTCTGGGCGGAGCGAGAGGGAGTGACTAAAACCCATCCATGTTCCTTCCTCGCCCTTTATCCCTTTATGTTCCGGAGCCGCGGTATCTCTTTCGAATAGGCCCGCAACCCCGGCAGGCTTCGGCCCTTGCGGGCCCCTCCCCTTATGCTGACATACCTACCTAAATCACCATTGATGTCCAAGTTTGTTACGGTGTTTTCTTTTCCGTGACCGTCGGAAAAGAAACCCAATAAGTACTAAATCGAAACCTGTTAGCTTTAGCTACAGTTATATAGCCCTAGGTATTGCTGACCAAAGCATATATATTTGCTAAAGCATCATAGAATCAATATGAAATATATTTCAGAAGCTTTCAACGTGAATAATCGAAAGCAATATACAGTATCTAATACTTCAACATACGAGCAATATGCCAAAATACAAGTATTAATCATATCTCGTAACAATCGACTTCACGTTACGTAAAGCAATAAATCGTATTTACACTGACGCCGAAAACTTTCTGCTGAAAAAACATTGTTAGGAACGGATAAATAATGGCTCTATTTCTCGTTGAAATAAGTAATGATGTTATATTTATCTGTTGTGTAAGTAAATTTTAATGTTATCTGAATGATGTTCGTTACTGTTGTATTTTATTTTTTTGTCAAGAGAGTCGACCGATTTATGCAAATTCATTTTGATTGTGGGTAAAGTCGGTCTGACATTAGGTAAATACTTATTTTCCTCGCTTGTTTACGTGTCACTGACTCAAACCTTTTCACATCTTTGGCAGTCGTTACAGGTAGTCAGTGGCCCAAAAAGTCTGACAACCAGTCTTACCAAGTGGCATCGTATTACCCCGTGTTAATGGGTTGTGGAGGTCAGATAGGCAGTCGCTCCATGTAAAATACCGGTATTCAGCTGCACACGGTTAGGCTGGAAGCCGACCCCAACATAGTTGAGAAAAGGCTAGGCAGATGATGGACTCAAACCTTTACCACTTTTCCATGGCATCGGCGATGGCAGCACAGAAACTGGAACATAGCTTGTGATACAGCACCACATCCAAACTCTGCTGCCATGTCCCGCAAGGTGGCCCCACTTTTCAAGGTTAAAGTTACATGTTCCCACTTAGTTCCAATTAGACCCCAGTTAACCAAATAAAAAGTGGGTCCAGTCTTAAACAAATAAAATACAATTTACACGCACAGTGAATACTTAATCCGCCAAAACAATTCCTACATTTTTACAAACAGACCAATTTGTCGTGTAATTCCTGTCTATTTATTTAGCAAATTGTGTAAACATTTACCGAAGCATTATCTACTTGGCCGAATTACGGGTATGTCACGTATATGTTACAGTTATGTACATTTAATCTGGTATTGTGTATCAAATATTTACATCAAGTCTTCACACTCGGGAATAGTTGTGTCAATGTTTCCTTTGATGATTCAGTGTGACTTGGGATCAAAGGAACACAGACAATGTAGGGACTTGAAAATACGGCGAATTTATGAACGGCTAAACAGCAAAATTGACTCGTATGCCGTGACGGTAAATGGCATAACTGTCAATGCCTCCTCTGCCACGTTAAATCAACCTTTTCCCATTCGAATAAAGTTGGTTCTGGAACGATTTTTCATCCACATAATGTTCCGTTTTCGAAAGTTCCTTGCTACTCAATTGGTGACGTAGTTAGGTCGTATGCAGATTTGAACGATAGATATCGATAAAGGAATATTATATTTATTCTTTATTTTATTCCATATTTAGTTTTTGATAATATGATGAATTCTAATAAATTAACGTAGATGTTGCCAGGCATTCATTGACGGCTGATTTTTTTGAGTTCGTCTGTGTGTATACTGGTTCTAGGTTCTAGCAAAAAGAACATGACATTAAGCCCAGAGAGGTCAGTTTGAAGTATGCAGTGCGAAAGTGTAGTTCCTAATTACAACAGCACTTTTCGTTTGACGAACTCTTTGTATACTTTACCTTTAGTAAACTTTTGACGAAATGTTAACGTAGCATCAGGATAACCAATATTAGAATGAAATGTAACGATCGGTGATGTATGACGGGAGTGACATCCTAGTGGAATGACCGTCCGAATGCCGAGTCATAGGTCTGTCTCAAGTTCGAACCCAAGACTTGCACCTCTTATTTTTATTCATTTAAACTTCATGTACAAGAGCCGTGGACTGAGTATTGAGTATTGAGTATTTATGACTGGTTTCGGATGAGTAAAACATAGAGAAGAAATATGCTTAAGAGATATTTCTTGGCAGCATGATAGCCAAGCCTAGCCAAGAAAGTCCAAGATAGAGGCGCATGGGCGGCATACTCTGAAGCCAGGTTAGGCACTTCATCATCATCATCAGCCTATTAATGTTCCCACTGTTGGGACACAGGTCTCCTCCTATGAGAGGAAATGGGCTATAATCTACCCAGTGCGGGCCCAGTGCGGATTGGTAGATGTCATATGCCTTCGATTTTTTTGGTTCTAGGACATGCCGGTTTCCTCACGATCAATGCAAATCCTTCACCGTTTTGAGAGCAGTGATGATGATGAAATAAATCACACAAAGGAATGAGCCATGCCTGGGTTCGAACCCACGTCTTACTGTTCATAAGTCGGAGCCAGCGCTGCCCTAGGTTAGGCACTTATCACATGACAAAAAAATAAAAAGTCAGGGTTTAGTTTTTTTACCTTTCTGTTATAAGCGACAAGCCGCGATCTTGATCAGATATTTGTATAACTTATATACCCTCCTACATATATAGCACTTACGATCAGATATGAATGTGACGTGTTTGATCAAATATTTGTTTAACCTATAACAATATACCTGCGCACCTACTTATAGCTCGTTTGTTCAAGTTCTGAGTGTGTTTCTAAGCCAAATTCATGTTTAGAAAGGCACTAATATTATCAAAACTACTACTACTATAAATATCCAGTAAAAAATACAACATACTCGTAGGTACATACTCTTGTTTTCACCACCAAAACCAGACAATAACTTTTAGCGAACAGGCTTTCATCATCATCATCATCATTTCAGCCGAAAGACGTCCACTGCTGGACATAGGCCTACCCCAAGTGTCACCACATTGACTGGTCCCGTGCGACTCGCATCCAACGGATTCCCGCAACCTTCACTACTTAGGTCATCGGTCTACCCAGTGGGAGGTCTTCCAAAGCGTCGTTTTCCAGATTGCGGTCACCATTCCAGAACTTTTCGGCCACATCGGCCATCCGTGCCCTGCCCACTGCCACTTAAGTTTGGCAATAGATGATTAGTCTTAAGTTCGTTTTTAATACCATTAAGTGTCTCTTTTTCTTGTGGATCTTCCAACCCTTTTCCCATATTACTTGGGTATCGTGCAACACCTTTCTTCTTCCATTCTTCCCTGTCGCTATCAATTACACCTTTTTCTTTTTCTCTCAAAATCCATCCTTCCTTGATCTTCCTCTCCCTCTCCATCTATCAACATATATATATTCATCTCTCATTTAGTTACATGCGATTCGTCTCTCCTCATCACATGACCATTCTAAGACAGTCGATTCTCTTTGAGCTTTTTTATATTGAAATAATATTTAGGCATTAATTAACTGGCACAAAATGAATCCCTAATTATCCTGATATATTATATGAATGCATAATTGCCTAAAACCTACCCGATTACACCTCAGCTGAAACTTTAGAGAAAGTCACATCTTTCAAGTATCTGGGCCACTGGGTTTCCGAGGACCTAAAGGACAGCTTGAACATTGAGCGTGAGCGCAAAGCGTTGGCTGTCCGCTGTATATTGGCTCGCAGATTTGCGAAACGCTCGACTGAAGTAAAGGCTACACTGTTCACAGCTTACTGTCAGTCGTTTCATGCATGCAGTCTGTGGGTCAACTACATGCATAGGGCATACAGCACTCTGCGCGTACATGGGGTTGCCGCGCTACTGCAGTGCTTCCGTCATGTTCGCAGAAGCGGGCATTGATGGCTTTCACGCCATCATGCGCAAGCGATGTGCCTCCATCATGCGCAGGGTACTCGTCAGCCCCAACAGCATCTTGTCAACTATAGCTGACAGGTGGGACAGTCCCATCCTGGGTCATTGGATAGGCCTATATGCCACTGTAGCGCATAACTAATTACTGTTGTGCTTCGTTTCTGTTTCTATTTTGTTCTGCGGGTAGATTATAAGTACTAACACTAGTTTCTAAGTTGTGTGAACTTGTGTGTTGTTATAACCAAATTGATTTAAAAGTCTGAATAAAAAGCATTTATTTTATTATTATTTCATTGTTGAGATTTAAACTCTCAGTGTTAAACCGAAAGTTCAAAATTTAATAGAGGGCTTTTTTGTGTTAAACAGTGTTAGTGAAAACGACAGCAGTATATACTTAGTACCCATAGCTGTGTAAACGGGGCCTAATGGTCCCTTAAGGTCGTTATAGACGTAGTCACGGTAATATACAAACCACATTTTTGCTGAGTGGGTTGCTATGCCATCCATACACACTGTTCTGTTGATCTCTAAATCTCAACACACCTTTGTGTGTACTATATTATAGTGATACCCTGCTGGTGACATTTACGTAGTTTTTTTGCTGTTTTGAAATGTCCTATTGGCATTTACACTGAGATTTTAGATACTAAAAGGAAATGTGACAACCTAAAAGAGACAAGTAAAAGGTTAGAATTCTACGATATGAATAGGACCCTTTGACATCTGATTCTTCTGTCCAAAATATATTATTACAATGAACATAACTAATGAGGAAGATTTTTTGAAAGGTCATCAATTTTAGCGATAGAATAACCAAAATCAAATATTTTATTTCACATAGGGTTACATAGGCACTTATCAAAAAGGGACACAGTCTGGTTTAGTCGTTTCCTGTAGTGAAAAACCTGCAAGAAACTCCATGATTACATTGGACATGTTTTTATTGGACGCACTTCTTAAGAGCCCTCTTACAGTCCACTAGCGCCGCCAATCGAAAAAAATTCATAACTCGTAAATAGAGTCAAAAATACAAAATGTGGTCTATTATTACTGTAGAAAAGGCAAAACATAAACGGCCGTTTTTGTTACAAATGCACGATTTAGCTAAACAGCTATATTTCAAGTGTTGACAATGTGTTATAAAATTACGTTATTGCCTTTTCTACAGTAATAATAGACCACATTTTGTATTTTTGATTCTATTTACGAGTTATGACATTTTTTCGATTGGCGGCGCTAGTGGACTGTAAGAGGGCTCTTAACAAAAGAGAATTTGAAACACTTCTTGTATCAAATCACCCTACCTGATGCGATAACAGCGAACAATCACACAAGTACGTAACAGCCCGATACAAGACCACCGTCTGCGTATTGATGCCGCTGCAACTGATTCCCAGATTGGCGCCCTCATATCTGTCGTATGAATAATTCACCGCTCCACACAGACTGCGAATCTGTTCTGTTGTAACGAAGTAGGCAGACCGACAGTTATATCTATACAGCCTTTTAGGTGGAGATTAGAAAGATGTTTTTGAATTTATGGGTTTTTTTGATCACCTCAACCTTAGGCAGAAGCCGGAGCCTATAAACAACAATAAGAGTCAAAGATTACCTAAAAGTCAATGATATTTTTGTTATTTTTTTCTTTTTACAACAGTACCTTGCCAATGTGTGACCTTTGCCCCTAGCGCGTCTCCCCCGATGCGCCGTCATGCTTCCAGTTCGTTCAATTTCGGTTCTTGCTAGAAATCCGTGGTTTCGAAAGCGGTGGCCGAAACCGAAGCTGTCATTTATCATAAATATGTGCACAGTTGCACACATTGATAAACTCGAACCTTGTTCACACATAAATCTTGGAGGGAAATTTCTTGTCTATCATTTTATTAATATTACAACATGATAAACACGATACGACAATATGTTCCAACCATGCCACTGCAACTGATTACCAGATTGGCGCCCTCATATCTATCGTATGAATAATTCACAGCTTCACATAGACTGTGAATCTGTTCTGTTGTAACGAAAGCGGCTGGCTACTAACTGTGTTCTATGCATTAATCACGGAATTGCTCGCAATGAATCTGGCATTTATGAATAGAACCCTTTAACAAGTAAAATAATATCCAGTATTTAGCTGGTAACGTTTTTTTGAGTTATTCGAAAGTGAATTTCTCATATCACTGTGTCCCTCCAAATGACCACGAAATTTCATTGAAAATTCACTCTCGTGTAAAATTAAACATACATTCTTTTAGTATAATAGTCGATATTTATTATTTTTGCATGATGACAATTTTATGTATCGAATCTATGTTCAATTTTGCATGTATCAATACATTGCTATAATGAATGACTATCACTAGAAAAATAATATATCCATGGATGAAGTTGATTGTACTAATTATTAAACTAGGCTAGGTTATAACATTTTACATCGTATTATGATGATAATGACAGACTATAATATACTACCTACGACTTAATTTGAACTTTCGCTTACCATCCTAAAAAGCTAACAGTAATTATAAAAACAATAACAATACCAAACGACCCACGCCACACACAATAAAAGCCCTAAAGAAACCCAAAACACCGTTATCCGTGATTTATATCAAGTGACGTCACAAAACAAAGATGGCGGAGCTAAAAGCGCGGGAACGTACGCTTATTACATTCATTGTGTGCACAATGAATATTTTCTTATTTCACGTCTAAATTGCTTTATGTAATACTCGGAAATTATGTTTCAAGATTATGTGCGTGTGTTTTATTTCATTTTATTATATAATGTTGCCTTTAATATTAAAATTTATGAACGCTCATAAATGTTTCTAAGGATCTTGAGTTTAAGTTTGTGTCAACTTTATTTCTCAAAGTTATGTGTGTCATCTAAATCAGTACAACTGACAAACATTGTAATGTTCGCAAAATTTAACGGTTGGAACGGTTTAAATATATAGGTACTAGCTGACTACTACTACCTATCTACTACTACCTACCTACTACTACCTACCTACTACTACCTACCTACTACTACCTACCTACTACTACCTACCTACTACTACCTACCTACTACTACCTACCTACTACTCCCTACCTACTACTACCTACCTACTACTACCTACCTACTACTACCTACCTACTACTACCTACCTACTACTACCTACCTACTACTACCTACCTACTACTACCTACCTACTACTACCTACCTACTACTACCTACCTACTACTACCTACCTACTACTACCTACCTACTACTACCATTTTTCCTCACTCCATAAACCTCACGGAGCCCGAGACCTTTCCAACGAATGCAAAACCGTGGAAATCGGTTCGTGCGTTCTGGAGTTATAGCGTCAGGAAGGAAAACCCGACTTATTTTTATATAGTAGAAGATAGATGCATGCAAGGGGGTACCTAGGATTTTGTTAAGGGGGGGCAGGCGTAGACTTTATATGAACGATGGGACAAATTACGTTAAAAATTAAAAACAAATCTAGATTAAATCATTCATAGTACAACCTTATAAAATTCAGAATCAACTTTGATACTACTTTCCGGTTTGTGAGCATTTCTGCATCTTCTAGGGGGCTGCCCTCCCTGCCCGTATCTCACTATGCCCTTGGGTGTATGTAAAGTAAAACATCATGAATAACCGACGTCTCAATAAAAATGTCCTTGAATTCAATGCCTACTGTAGATCAGAGGGCTAGGGTTGCTACAATCTATACTTATATAATATAATATAATATATAATAATATTATAAAGCAGAAGAGTTTGTTTGTTTGTTTGTTTGGTTGAACGCGCTAATCTCAGGAACTACTGGTTCAAATTGAAAAAATATTTTTGTGTTGGATAGTCCATTTATCGAGGAAGGCTTTAGGCTATATAACATCACGCTACGACTATTAGGAGCGGAGCAGGAATGAAAAATGTTGCAAAGACGGGGATGTTTTTTCCTTTCGTTTTTCGTGGCTCAGCTAGTCGAATATACTTGTCTGGATTATCGTTAAGAAAAAGCAGCATCTTACGAGGAGGGGAAGGGGCACGTGACGTTACGAGGGGGACGTGTGTGATTACGTCAGCAAATCGGTCGTTTCTTTGAAGTAAATCTCATCATCATTCTCTTGCCCTTATCCCAATTTATTTGGGGTCGGCGCAGCATGTCTTCTTCTTCCATACTCCTCTATTTTTCGTCATCTCATCAGACACTTCTTTTCTTACCATATCCTTCTTAACACAGTCCATCCATCGTTTCTTTGGTCTTCCTCTACTCAAATACCCATCCACATTCATACTCAAAACTTTTTTCACGACATTTTCCTCATTCCTCCGCATCACATGCCCATACCACGACAACCGATTACCACACAACTTTTCAGTCACCGGCGCCACTTTCAGACTTCCTCTAATATACTCATTCCTTACTTTATCCATTCGCGTAACACCACACATCCCCCTTAGCATTCTCATCTCCGCGACATGCAGATGCCTTTCATTCATCCCTTTTGTGGCCCAACATTCTGATCCATACAACACAGCAGGTCTAACCATTGTTTTATAAATCTTCCCCTTAAGTTTTAGGGGAATGCGGGAGTCGCAGATCGTTCCCGTGACCTGCCGCCATTTCATCCATCCCGTGTTAATTCTGTGCTTTACACTACGATCTATTTCGCCATCGCTTTGCATGAGTGAACCAAGATACCGAAAGTCGGAGCAGACAGGAAGAGACGCGCCATCTAGCGCTATGGCTCCAGAGCTGGAGAGACCGCCAAAATCGCAGAACATGTACTCAGTTTTGCTTCTGCTGATTTTCAAGCCAACATTCTCCAGTTTCTGTTGCCATCTCTCCAGTCTGCTCTGGATCTCAGGTCCATTTTCACCGACAAGAACAATGTCATCGGCAAACAGCATGCACCAGGGTGCTTCTTCTTGGATGTCCGACGTCAAAGTCTTTGAAGTAAATCTGCTGCTTGTAATTTTACTTCGCCGAAGTCATGTTGCTTCTAGCAAACATTTGAAGACGAATTTTGCCAAATGAAGACAAATCACTTGGCCCGCGTGGTGGATTAGGTTCTACTGTTTCTCACAGAGAGCAGAACTGTACCCCATCTTTACAGGCTCGCAAAAAAAGAAAAAAAGAAGAAGCTACTTGAAGAAGCCGAAATGCACTTGTTCTCCCTGCGATAATTTTTTTGTTCGACACCTGGGAACCTTCAAGTTACGTAGATATTAATGGTTAAAGTTCCAACTTTTTCACAAGTATCACCATACCACTACCACCTACCAATGAGTCCTACAAAAAAACCCAGTATTTCAATTTGCGTAGAGTTACTTAGTTTGATGAGTTTCAGTAAGTCGTGAGTTCGAACTCAGACTTACTGAAACAAAAATTCGAAGACATGTGACATCTACCATCTATTTTCACTTAGCCTATATTGTCCCACTGCTGGGCAAAGGCGTCCCCCATTTCCTTCCACTCTTCTCTTTGTGTTGTTTTTTCCGGCCAATCTCGCACAAACGAATCTAAGTCGTCACGCCAGCGTTTTCTAGGCTTTATACTGTTAACATCGAGTAATTTATTGTGTTTGGGTCACCAAGATACCGGCTGTGACTAGTTTGAGACCCGATGTTAACCTATCTCAAATAAAAAAACACGAGCCGTAGGCGAGGGTGTTTTGGAGCCGAGAGAGCTGCAATTACAAATGTCCACGTGTATCAAACGACGTTTTTCAGTAGCCATCAACCGGACACAATAATTTAGAGGACGTAGCTGCTACTTTGAAATTTCAAATGAAAAACCCAAAAAAAGTGGTTATTATCGGATGGATATTAGGTTTTTGTATGCCATAAAAACATTTTTAACATTCTTCGTGCCTCGGAAAGCACGTTAAGCTCTTGGTCCCGTCTGTCATTTGTCCACCTTTGACAGTCGTTACAGGTAGTCAGTGGCCGAAAAAGTCTGACAACCAGTCTTACCAAGTGGTATCGTATTAAGTGTGTTTATGAATTGAGTTGTGGAGGTCAGATAGACAGCCGCGCTATGAAAAATACTGGTATTCAGCTGCATCCATTTAGACTGGAAACCGACCCCAAAATAGTTTAGAATAGACTAGGCAGATAATGATGATGATGATGATGATGATCTATAACAGAAACATAACAACATATATCATCATCATCCACAGACTGACTTCAACCATTCCTAGATATATTATAGCCCTCTCTTCGCTCGTGCCAAGCTCTTGCTCCACGATCAACATAATATACATATCTGTTTGTAACATCCGATTCCACGAAAATGATTTATTAAACAAACATAAAAAAAAAACATTGTAAGCGTATTAACAAATACGTCAGTTACCCATTAAACTAGATTTACCGTGGTCTCGATGTAAACAATAAAGTTCCTGGAAAATTATAACAGCGCTGAAAATGGTTTTAATGATAAAATTAACAACAACGTATAGACCGCGCCACAAAATGCTATAATTTACGTAAACAAAGAATTTCTACCAAGTTACGTAGCAACAAATCAATCAACAACAAATAATCCCAAATTCAATCAACTCAAATTGTCATATGTGTAATAAGAAACTAACGAGCAATTTCACTTGGTCGGGTTATATTTTCGCGATATAAAGCGCTGTCGATGTTGTAGATGTGCAAGTTTCACCCAAGTAATGTGATTGGTTGGTTTTCAACACGTCTCCTCTGGTGGAGTCCGGGTCTTAGCCGTCACCTCATCTCACTGGCCACCACTTTCTAACCCATTTTAACTATCGAAACTTTTCGGTAAAATGTTTTCTCATTCCACTGTACACAATGCTTACCGATCACCTAACTTAAAACATTTTTCTGAAGTCTGAAAGTTTCATCTTTTAGATTTCAATTTCATAATTATATCATCCAAAATACGTCCACTGTATAGGGAATCCCAAGAAGAGAATCTAGGTTAATTAATTATTTTTTCAAATCATTCTCGCAGTCTTAGATTTTCCCAAATGTAATAAACACACTTTTAAATCAAATTGTGTGCATACAAATTCAATGTTTACAACCGCACTGCAGTAAATACAAATAAAAGGCAGAGTGTCACTGTAGACAATAGTAACAAGCAGTGTATCAACTAGGAACAAATGGTCGGCATCAACTCACACACACACCGAGTCTTTTCCCAACTCTGTTGGAGTCGGCTTCCAGTCGTACAACCACCAACCAAGTTAGTTCTGGAGTAAGACTGGTTATCAGGGTTCCTGACTACCTGTAACAACCGTCAGATATCTACAAACGACAGCTGGTGGGACCAATGACTTAACGTACTCCCTGAGTTACTGATGAAATACGGTTTATTATGGATGGTGACCCATCCTCGAACCGACCTACGCTAGCGTGGCTTAACCTTAAAGCTTGACTCGTGGGGCTGTAATTGCTTAGCTACAAGCTCCTCCAAACACACGCAAACAGTTATCACAACATTAACCAAATAATTTCAAGGCCATTAACCAATTAATGCATAGGTGAATAATTGAGTTGATAAATTACGTTACTGCTCCACTCAATTTATGGCAGAATCGCGTTTTGACGGCTCCAAAAGTATGACTATTGGTTGATGGTGTCAACACACCTATTCTAAGGTCCATGTTCACCATAGGATGACGGTCTGATTATCTCAAAACAACTGTTTAAAACACATTTTTGTATGGAAACATGTCACAGTGACTGTCAGTGACAGCTGATTTAGATAATCAGACCGCTATCTTTTCGGTGAGAATGGACCTAAATATGCTGCAGGCGGTCGCATCAAGGACAAGCGGTTAAGTTTTATAAAACTGATGTGCAACATGACGGCGCAGCGGTTAGAAAGTGATTAGCTACTGCGCTGCGAGTTGCGGGTTCGATTCCCACATGGAACAAATGTTTGTTTGGCCTAGAGTGAGTTGTTCAAAGTCTGCCTGTTAGTGTAAGTGAGTAGAAATGTCTGTTTACACACCCACGATACCGGAGAAATACCGAAAACTACATTACAAAACTTGATACCACAAAAAATACCAAATTGGTTTACTGGTTACATTTATACAGTGATAATATTGTACAGGTTTCCAGAACAATGAAACTGTAATTAAATCCCGTGATTGAAGCTACACATAAACAAACAAGCAGAATTGACGGGATACTACACCGATATAATTAATGGAAACTGGATTGTCAGTTGGAAATAAACCACGATTTATGTTCGAAATAATGTTATTACGAAGGCCCAGTGAGCAGCGGTGACACTGGCCTAATAGTGGCATCCTCGACTTACGAACAGCAAGTCGGTTCGAACCCAAGCATTACTTTATGTAATTTACTAGCTGACCCACGCAACTTCGTCTGCGACACATAAGAGAGAAAGACGAAAGGAATAAAAATCCCCGTTTTTTGCAACATTTTTCATTCCTGCTCCGCTCCTAATGGTCGTAGCGTGATGTTTTATAGCTTATAGCCTTCCTCGATAAATGGACTATCCAACACAAAAAGATTTTTTCAATTTGAACCAGTAGTTCCTGAGATTAGCGCGTTCAACCAAACAAACAAACAAACTCTTCTGCTTTATAATATCTACTATTAATAAGTATAGATTTAAATCACCTCTCAAAACGGCGAAGGAAAACATCGTGAGGAAACAGGCATGAACGAACGAAATATAAGATTTTAAGTTTTCTTTTAATTAATACTCGACTACTAAATCCTAGTAAGCAGCACATTTTAAAGCCAAAAAATACCGCATACATTATTCCAGATTTCCGCACTGTAACAGAAATATAGTGGAAACAAAATTAAAAGGAAAGTTGCGCAGTACGGAATATATTACGTGGAAAGCTCAACTATATCCCGCACCGCCGAATACGTACAAGTGCTGTAAGTTGTGCGGAACCCATATGTTACACGCGACACTAAGAACAATGTAGCTAGTCGTAGTACGTAATAGCCAGGGGTAGCTGTGTTAATGAATTAGTGGCTTGGTGGACCTTACTATGTGTTGGTGTAAAAGCTTTTTTAGGGTTTCCTAGACAACATCTGCCTAGCCTTTTCCCAACTATGTTGGGGTCAGCTTCCAGCTTAATCAGATACAGATGAATTTTACATGGAGCGACTGCTTATCTGACCTCCACAACTCAGTTAGTACTGGATAATACGATACCCCTTGGTAAGACTGGTTGTTAGACTTTTTTTGGGCCTGGGACCTTTAACGACTGTCAAAGAGCTACAAATGACAGCCAGGACCAACAGCTTAACGTGCTTTCCGAGGCACTGAGAAAACCAGGTATGTAAGGTCACAAATCCACAGATCAACTTAGGCAAGCACGGCTTAACCTGAAGATCGATCCGAGTGGCTGATATTATTTAGCCACGACCTCCTCCAAGTGCTGTACGTTGTACAGAACCCATATGTTACACGTGACACTAAGGACAATGTAGCTAGTCTAAGTAGGTAACACCCGGGGGTAGCTCTGTTCATAAATTCGTGGATAGATAGGTAGGTGGACATTATTAGGTACGGTCGGACAAGCTACTTGTTTTACATTTTAGTATGTAATTTGTGGGTTAAACTGAAAAGCAAATAGCTTGTTCAATTCAACCAAACTATGGGTGTGTTAGTATAAGAGCTTTTTACGGTTTCCCAGACGTGGGATGGAATCCAGGAACCGGAAACTGTGGGCATAGTACATGAGATGAGTAAATGTGATACTCTAACACTTTTACTACTGATTGTACGTTTTAGTGACGTGGGACGAGTTGCAGAATGGAAATATTATTTATTCTGATTTTCATCAATTCGTCCCAAATAGGCCGTGGGAATTTGAGCGGCTCATTTACTCACATTAACGACGACCCAAAGGCGCAGCGGTAGTGAGACTGCCTCTCGTTAGGTTAGTTAGGTTCCTTTAAACCTTGCACTCGGAAAGTCTCCGTCGACTACGCTTTTTAGGGGGAATATAAAGTGTTTTAAGGTTAGGTCATAATAATTGGTATTTCTCAGGTCAGTATCTTTTCATGAGGGTTGTACCACTAGGCAATAATGCGTTTTGTTGTAAGCAGTATGCTCATTTGACAATATTTCGAGATTTTACAATATCGCTAGAGATATTACAATATAACGTATTTGACAATTTTACGGTGACACATATTTTTTTTATTGTATAATAACTATTTATTTTCAAACAAAAAGTACGTATGTATTACGTATGTAAACTGTGTGTAATGTTTAGCCATATTTATTATTTATTAATAAGAAGTCTGCAACTTGCCCACTCGCCCAAAGCGTGAGGAGTCATTTGATGATTTCCTATCCGAAAACAAGGGTATCCATCAGAAAAATGATATAACATCCTGTGTTAATGTGTGCAGGACAGGGGCCTTTCAAATCAATCCTGAGGAGAAATCGTCCCATCATAGCTAGATAAATCTGCCTTTTGGTCTAGTGGTCGCAAGCGAAACTGCTAAGCACGATGTGGTCGGTGGGTTGGACTCCCAGTTCAGATAAAAAGTTACCAACTTTTTCTTTCGTTATTTCTTAGTAGAAGCCACGGAGTCTGCATTTGTGCCCAGTTGATGACAATAGGTTCTTCCCCTATTACATGGACTTAAAATAACTGGGAAAATGTAAATGTACTATTAGGTTGTATACCTCTGCTTAACTCTTAGGGGAGAACAGGCGTGACAGGCGTATTATATGTTATGTCGATCTTTGTACACTGAAAGGACTATAATAAAGGACATGATTCTACACTACTGAATGTTGTAGCACAAGAAGTATTCCCGTTCGGACACCTTTTGGGAACTTTTGGCATCAAATATAGGGTGACTGGCAATTTGTGTACGATTTTTAAAACACGTGATTTTATGATGTTTGGTCCCATAGTAAAAGTTGTTTGTTATCATGAGTTCATATTACGTGTTTAAGTATCGTACACTAATTGCCAGTCACCCTATATATTCTAGTTTCAGCACCAATCAATATTTTGAGTGAGGTTCTCGGAACTAAACTGCAGTGTGAAACACAGATTCATACTAATACAATCAGTGGAGTGACACGTACAGACGGGTACAATATTGTGTACGGAACCCGTGTGTTGTGTGCGGTTTTCTCGCCTCCCGAGCAGCTTTGAAGAGAGGGGCGGACTATCAACACAATAGGTTGGGTAGAGGGCATGGGACTGGTCGGGAAGCAATTTATACATATAAATTATGAATAATTCTATGCATAAATTCGTGTACCCAGTATGTGATCAAATATTTGTTATGAACATGTTGTTTTTGAGAGAGATTGATTAATAGGCCATTTATTACGTTTCTAAAAATAGTTTATAGATGATCGAAAATCGAAATGAAAAAAAAAATGGAAATAAGGATGCCTTTTTTACTAAAATCCGGCTAAATCAATATAATAGGCTGCTTTTTTATTATAAATTCGATTTAATCAATATTTAGGATACACTTTTATACTACAATTTGATTAAATCGATATTTACACACCCACACACACACACTGTATTATACTTTGCTCTTTGTTCGGACACCACGTTTATTTTTCATTCCCCGCGCCTGCTCCTACCATGCCACCTACCTAAGGGTAATAGCACATAAACAAACATTGTTACAGGCGCTACACGTGCAAGCTGCAAGCCATTCGCTACACTGTCGGCTTTACTGCCAACCCTCCAAGATAACAATTTACCATTTAAACCGAATTGCTCGTAATTGCTCGAATTTGCATTATATTGCCTGTAGCGTCCATATCAGACCTTGAAAATAACAACATTGAATGAATTTTGTGATGAATATGTAGCTACTAAACAACAACATTTTAAGACAACGTCAGGCTGATTTATAGGAGGAGCTCATGCCTTAATAATAACATCCACTTGGGTCGATCTTTAGTTAACTAACACGTGCTTGCCTAGGTTGGTCTGTGGATGAGTACCCGTAACACAAAGAGTTTCCTCCGTACCTCGGAAAGCACGTCCTGGCTGTCATTTCCTAAGTCACAGGTTTTCCTAGTTTAGGAGTCAGGGTTTCATCTTTTGTACGCCTTAACTATTTGTGAACTTCGCTAGATATTAAGCATTTGTATGTAAGGATTTGTATCAATAAAGTATTATTATTATTATTTATAGCTCTTTGACAGTCGTTAAAGGTATTCAGTGGCCCAAAAAGTCTGACAACCAGTCTTAGCAAGAGGTATCGTATTACCCAGTAGAAGGTAAGATAAGTCGCTCCATGTTAAATAAATGGTACTCAGCTGCATTCGGTTAGACTGGAATCCAACCCAACATAGTTGGGAAATAGCTAGGCAGACGATGATGTGCCAAATAATGTCGTCGTCTGGACCATTGCCATACACAGAATAGAACTTTTGATTAGCATTTACAACAACACTGCATATTATCCAGAATTAGCATTGCATTATCTATACTAATATTATAAAGCTGAAGAGTTAGTTTCTTTGTTTGTTTGAACGCGCTAATCTCAGGAACTACTGGTTGGAATTGAAAAAAAAAATAATAATAAATAAATAAATATCGCTGGACATTAACACACTGCGCCATCTAGTGCCACACTAAGCAAGGCTTGTGTCGTGGACACCAGATAGTTGATATACTACATATGCTTTTTTGTTTGTATATACATGCTTATTATACATATAAACATCCATGACTCGGAAACAAATGTCCATGCTCATCACACAAACATTTGCTCCTACCGGGATTCGAACCCAGGACCCTAAGAACGTAAGGCAGCCTCACTACCACTACGCCATTCGGGTCGTCAAACAAATCACACGTCAAAAATCTTTTTGTGTTGGATAGTCCATTCATCCAGGAAGGTTATAGGCTTTATAACATCACGCTACGATTATGAGGAGCGGAGCAGAAATGAAAAATGTTGCAAAAACGGGGATTCTTTTTCCTTTAGTTTTTCTCTCTTATGTGACGTAGACGAAGTTGCGTGGGTCAGCTAGTCAGTAATAATATTAGTCGTGAAGCCGATAATTAATGCATGACATATAACACCTTAGTCTTGTGACCTGTGACGGTCGTCCAATACACAATGAACATTATAATTTCACGCATCACGGTCTCTTGACCCTATTAAATCCAATTAAATCGGAAACATATACGCTTGAATACACACGGTATTGTAAACCAGAACAAGAAGGTGTCAGTAGTTGAATAAGGATGTTATCTATACTTATTTAAAATAAAGGTAAAATTTGTTTGTATGTAAGGGCTAATCTTCGGAACTACTGATCCAATCCTGAATTTTTTTTCATTAACGGTAAGCCACGTAATTCGAGACACTACCTTCTATTCTACCCAGAGCCAGATGGGAGTGATATTTGTTTTTTTTTATTATATTATATGCTTTATTGTTATCATTGAGGTCAATGACAAGTTTAAGGGCGCTTGAAAGAAACTGAACGCATTCACTTGAACGAATGTGTCACATTTTTTTCAAGCCCACTGGATCATTTAACAATTAATGATCACACGAGGTTCTGAAACACATCTATTCGTGTCTAAGAAAAACACATACATTTAGGTAAATCCTGTATTATTTAATGAGCAATATTTGTATATAGCTGACCCGTACAACTTCGTCTGCGTCACATAATAGAGCTTATAACCTTCCTCGATAAATGGACTATCCAACACAAGAAGTTTTTTCAAATTCCAACCAATAATTGCTGAGATTAGCGCTTTCAACCAAACAAACAAATTCGTCAACTTAAAAATTTTAGAATATAAATATTTGGAAACAAGTTCTCGAAAACGGCTGGAACAGTTTCTATCAAAGATGCAAAATAGGCGTAAAAATCGAAGGAACTAGGTCTCGTATCTGGGAATATTCCTTTTACTGTAAGTCGCTAAGGTAAGTAGGTACTACACCTAATTCGATCAGTAACCAAAGGATTTACTAATCAATCTCAGAACGTACCCTTTACCTAAATTGTCCAGCACCATATACACTTGTGTCTCATAAGGCACCTTTGACTGATACCCTGCTATGTCGTGGGATGTGAAGGACATTGTTCTCAGGAACTATGTCAAAGGCGGTTGTTTGTAACAGGACACACGAAGCATTACATAACTATTATACAATATACAGGTGCAATGTTCAGATGAATGAAGATTCAAAACATTGAGATTTCTCTATTACTATTTGTAGGGGATCTAACTCCGATTAATAACTACAGATAGAAACATCAACATTTAGAAGTGTCAAAAAATATATAAAATTATCAATTTAGTAAAAAGTCTTGGGGCTTCAAGTTTTATGATTCTGAGGTCGGAAAATACATCACAAAATAGAGAAGACATGTGTTTTTCATTTTATCAACTTAATGAAAATATAAGATCAAGATCGTCCCAAATCTCTTGAATTCAAATCTCCACTCGGAATAATTTTCGACTTGGATCACGTTATTTCCAGCTGGAGTAGGGACAGTATTGATCGTTTCCTAAATAGAAGTCATTCTGTCGTTTACGTTTTATTTATAACCCAGATACTTCTCTTGACTGTGTCCGACTGAGATATTTGAACATTGTATCAACTTAGTAACAAAGGTTGAAACCCTATTGTCTGTTAAACAAAGAAACAGTCGCACTTCACAAAAATAATAATATCAGCAACCATTTGTACTCGTCTGTTGGACAAAGGGGCTTTCAACTCCATACTTGTTTTAATTTTAATTATCCTAGTAATAAAGTATTTCTTCATCTTTGTTTCAGATTGTGCAATACGCCTAAGAAGTTTGCGCGTGGGGCGCGTGCATTCCGGGCACGTGCCGCGCACGCACGGGTGCCGAGTACTGGTGCCGCCCCCCTCCCCGCGCCGCGCGCTCCTCGTCGAACTGCATAAGCTCAACGTGCCCTGCTCTACCGGCTTCATCCGCTTCGCCCCCAACACCCCCACCCTCTGCGGCAAACTGGACCAAATACCCCTCCCGAACAGAAAGTTCCTCTACACCACATCATACAAAAACCCCGCCATAGAACTCCACGGTCGACCCACGTTCGCCGCGATATACCGTGTTGTAGACCATTGCCATGATGTTCTGCTCACGGGAAGAAACGGCTCGTTCGAAGTCGGCCCGACCGTCAAGCTCTCATGTTCGTATGAGATCCACCTGCCGTACGGCAACCGCGTCGCCCTGCGGCTACAAATGGGCACCGGACCAATGGACGCGAAAGAAAACGACGTGTCCAATATTATACACGAAGACGTGCAAGCGTTGTGTAGAGGTATGGAGTTAAGTTTGGAAGATGGAGAGTCAAAGTGGAAGCATTGTTCTCAGCCGGGGGATCCCTTGAGAAGTGTTCAGATAGTGTCGGAAGGGAACTCTGTCAGGCTGAATATTAGTATAACGGCAAAGAAGAATACGTCGGCTATGTGGTTGAAAGTGTGGTGGATGGACAAGGCAGTGGACGAGATCGTGGGCCACTGTGACTACGGGTGGGTGCTGTCGGGGGACTTTTGCATATCAGCGGTGCGGGAGGCGAAGAAGGCGTGGAGACAAGCGGAGGCCGAGTGCGTGAGGCTGGGGGGACACCTCGCCAGTGTGCTGAACGAGAGGCAGCAGCAGATTATGGACCAACTACTTATTCATGCGTGAGTATAGACATTTTTTGTACACTTTACCTTTGATTAGTCAGTCTGCTGCTCCCCTCGCCAAATTCATAAAATACCTATATAAGCATTATTATGACAAACGTCTTTTGACCGAATAGTAACCTGCATAAACAGAATTCAAATTTTGATGTTGTTATGATACTCAGTCTCGATTCTATAACTGTAAAGAATAAGATGTATTGTTGCGTCAAAAATACTTATAGAAGACATCTCAAAGACTCCCCTGAGTATTATTTCCTTCTATACCGTCACAAAGGCAGGTAAAGGCAATATATTCAAGAATCTAGACATACGCGAGTTTAATGGCACCTTTCTACTCCAATTTGTCGACACATTAAAGCCGTCCCAACACGTATTCCTACTTATATTTACTTGAAAAACATTACCGTTGAGAATTCAAATGCGATTCAGGGAATGGTTATTTCTTTTTCATATAGACAAATGTACTACTTATCTCGGGAAAGATTTGGTTAGCTTAAAGTTAGGAGGTGGGCCTGAACATATATCAAAGTTCCTGCAGAACAATATTTGTATAAAATTCTTGGGAAAAAATGAAGTTTACAGTTCAGCTATATGATAACTGATGCATATGTGCGCTATCTGGTCATATTCACTCAAATCTGGGTGTTGCTTTCCTTAAAAGACCACTTAAGACATTCATGGTCCTTTGTTGATATTCCAGGAACATTGCAATGTACTGCCACACTCACTGACGGTTGACCACTTTTCAACGTTATACTTAAGAGCCCTCTTACAGTCCACTAGCGCCGCCAATCGAAAAAATGTCTAAACTTGTAAATAGAATCAAAAATACAAAATGTGGTCTATTATTACTGTAGAAAAGGCAATAACGTAATTTTATAACACCTTATCAACACTTGAAATATAGCTGTTTAGCTAAATCGTGCATTCAAAACATAAACGGCCGTTTTTGTTACAAATGCACGATTTAGCTAAACAGCTATATTTCAAGTGGTGACAATGTGTTATAAAATTACGTTATTGCCTTTTCTACAGTAATAATAGACCACATTTTGTATTTTTGATTCTATTTACGAGTTATGACATTTTTTCGATTGGCGGCGCTAGTGGACTGTAAGAGGGCTCTTAAAGCATTAAGGTGAAAAGTGAATAAGGGTGCTTTTTTAAATGTAGATATTTTATTTAAGACTTTGATCTCTGAATATGTTTCAGCGTTTCGTCTCGGTGTAGTTTGCCAGGAAACACCGATCTCTTTCAGTCTAAATAAGAATAATTATGACGACAAGATTAAACTAATTTACAAAATAGAATGTGATTTATCCTAGTAAAACAACGGATGGTACGCCCAGAGGGTTTTTCACCAAGCACCTTGAATTTTGTCTCATATCCTACGTGGCGATCTTCGAAAAGTTTTGCTTGAAATGTCGGTTTCGTTCAGGCCCCGAAAATCAACGTTGCTGAACAACCCGTTGTGACTCTTAGGCCCTTTATGAAAACTCGAATTGGGCTCTTGTCCAAAGGGGTCCTACCTGAAACTTTCCATAAACAGGTTTTGCGTTCTTTCATTACGCCCTACCTAAACAGAATCAAGGTTTCATATTTAATATGCTCACTGATAATCCCTCTGGTCTCTACCAAGAGTCATGATGCTAATAAAATCTGAATTTCAACAAAACAACTTTTCTAAGAAAACTGCTGAAAATATTTCGTAGCTGACACAAACACTACATAATAGACATAAATAAGTTTTCAAACTACCCACAACCACAATGGCTGCCATAAACTTCGTACTGTGACCTAAAACGCATCCATATTTACTGCGCCAAACTGCTTACGCCACGGCCTGGTTATTTTAGTATCCGTTCCAAATAAAATACATTTTGTTCAAATGCTGAGAGATGGTGGGATGAGTGTTGGCATAACAGATCAGCCAAGTGGATATCAGAGAGTTGGTTGAGAAACGCGAAAACCAGTTGGGCTCTGACCTCTCATCTGAGCCTTTTTCCACCGATCTTGAGGTCGGTTTCCAGTCTAATCGGAAGCAGCTGAACACCAGTATATTACATAGAGCGACTGCCTATCTGACCTCCACAACCCAGTTAGTACTGGGGAATACGATACCACTTTGAAAGACATGGTTGTCAGACTACCAAATAAACCAACTGTCAAAGATCTACAAATGACATTCGGGACCAACGGCTTAACGTGCTTTTCGAGGCACGAAGGAAACTCGACATATAATACCCATTTACCAGACCAACCCAAGCAAGCACGGCAAGCACCTAAAATAAATAATAAATATCGCTGGACATTAACACACAGCGCCACCTAGTGCCACACTAAGTAAAGCTTGTGTCGTGGACACTAGATAGTTGATATACTATATATATACTTTTTTGTTTGTAAATACATACTTATTATACATATAAACATCCATGATTCGGAAACAAATGTCCGTGCTCATCACACAAACATTTGCTCCTACCGGGATTCGAACCCAGGACCCTAAGAACGTAAGGCAGCGTCACTACCACTACGCCAATCGGGTCGTAAAGCTGGACCCGTGCGAGCCACGAGCTCCTCAATCACCATAAAAAGTAGTAAAGGTGTTTTTTGATGTTCACAGCCTAATTTGAATAATGATGATATCTTTATGTTCACAGTCCCGGTGCTGGTGTGGATGACGTGTACTGGATCGGAGCGACTGATGCCGTCCATGAAGGCGAGTTCAGATGGTCGGATGGACTGCCCTTCTCTTATGCTCGTGAGTACATTGTATGCTAAGTCTCGTACTAGTTACCACTCAATCTTACTGATTTATGATTGGACGTCCAGCAACAGGACGAAATGAATACTATTATAGTAAAGTGAATATTAAAACTTGTGTTTTGTGATACTCATTAGGTACTCGTATTTGGAAATTAAATATTCTTCTGAAAACTGGCAGGCAGATAAATAGATCGACAGAATATACTTTACTCGTATGGTTTATCAAAATCGTAACACAGTTCTTTTGTAATATTTTTAATTCCATGGTTACAAGATCGCTGATAATGTTATATCTCCCAGACAACCTTTGGATTGACAAACCATTCTTTAGAATGCTTTGTACTACACTATGTTTTAATCATTAACAGTTTTGATCTATAAAAAACACACACAAATACAAACACAACAAACACACTTTATATTCAAGCTAAGCGAAAGACAACTAAACTGCTACCCAAATCTTTGCTAGCTTTAATTATATTTTATCGAAGCATTTCAAGGATTTTTTTATATCGAATGATTATGTATACACAACCACTCATAAGTATGCAATTAGCAAAATTCAAAACTCAAAACTCAAACTCAAACTCAAATCATTTATTTCAACTAGACCATTACGGCACTTTTGAATGTCGATAAAACGAAAAAAAAAGGCTACAGTCACAGACACAAGGCATAATAACTTGAGAAGGTACTGTAGTTGCCCATTCCCTAGCGTAGATCTCTATGGAGAAGAACGGGCAAGAAACTCCATGGACACTCTTTTCAATCAAAAATGTTCTTACAAAATCTTGGTTACATCTTTCATGTTGAGATTATACATATATGTGAGAACGATGTAGAAAGACGTGCAGAATAAGAGCGTCCAGAGTAAAAAAAGAAATAAATCAACAATTTATAAAATAAAGCAATTCAAATGATCCATGGCAGCTAAGAGATGACCAGTCCCGACTGACAGCGCCCGTTCACGAACATGACGCATGGATCAGCGCCATTCAATTCAACCATATTGAAGGGAACTAAATGACCCGACCCACCCGCCACCATCAGCAAGACATTTAAGCGAGCATGACATTCTCTCAGCCACCAAGGCATATTCAAGTCAATGAAAGATAACTAAATTCAAATGGTAGCTTTACAGTACATGGTACTCACACATGTGCTATGCAATTATACAATACTAAGAGATGGAATCTATACAATGCAAGAATATTTTTACAATCTTCTGCTGCTACCACAATAATATTGTCCAATAAGTTTGCACCTATGCAGCTATGGTTGCGGAGCAGGACCAGCATTTAGCCAAGCATTTTTATCCTCAATGTAATCTCCCAGCTTATAATATGCTTGCCTACATAGTGTGCGTTTTACACAAGATTTAAATTTCGTCTCATTCAGTTGTAGAATGTGGGGAGGTATTTTATTGTAACATTTTAAAGAGTACCCCATGAAATATGAATCTACTTTAGCAAGCCTGAAACCTGGCTGAACTAGTTGGTCCCTATTTCTAGTATTATAGTGGTGTCTGTCACCTCTTTTACTGAATAAATGCAAATTTTTCCTAACATACATGATGTTTTCATATATGTATTGACAAGGTACTGTCATGATATTAATTTCCTTAAAAAGCGATGTTTTCGTGAAATAATGGTTTCTATTTTGAGAAAACACCTATTTTTAATCAATACAATAAGAGAAATCTCTTTAAAAAAATGCTCATGACTGTACATGAGTGGAAATACGAACCCCTCATAAAGTGTGGTCAACAGCGAGTTAGTTCGGTAGTATTGAGTAGTGCTAGGTAGTCCGCGAGGGCTCTCAGTACGAGGGCTGTCGTGACTCGAGTGGCGAACGTTTGCGTGGGGTACGGACGTGGATGTGTCATGGATGGTCATTGTGTGCAATTTTATTTTATTTGGATAAGACCAGCTTTGGTGTCTAATCACTGTTGCTTAGTGTTGGCGTTGATGAATACTGGAATAAAACAATAAAATTTGGTGAAAAACATCTGCCATCGACACGTTTAGTATGAGAAGCTACTTGCAATGTCGTCGTTCTGGCCTACCCCTACCCCTGAAGTTACTAGTTAAAGAACGTAGCTGTATGCCGTTTAAAGATTTTACAGATTACTACAAAGTGTTTCTTAATTTATTCTAAAGAACTAAAGTAATCACTATGCATGAATTTTCATACTTAAATACCTTTAACAAGTAACAGAACTGAAACAACAAAGTTTAACTAGTACTCAATGACAAGTGCTCCTTTGGATAGTAGTATTATCTCGTTTCGTATCAATAAAAATGTCTTCACGTCGTTCGTCATAAAATAAAAATCTCTAAAGAAAACAACTCTTAAAAGTGCAAGTTACATAACTTCAAGAAGCTGAATTTAATGGTTCTCAAGAAAAGAAAAAAAAACAAAGTCAGTGCACTTTATAGGTTAAAAGCATCAATGTCTGCCAAGAAGTGTCGAGTGTAAAGGATGCTGTACATTACGTTCGGATGCCTAATAATTCGGCACAAACAGGCGACGAGTCACACTTAGTATTTTAAATGCGAAAGTAACTTTGATTGTTTGTCACCTTTTCCGGACTAAACAGCTGATCGGATCGTAATGAAAGGCAAGGAGATAAATTATATCTTGAAAAAGGACATACAAAGGCTTTCTTACATACACTTCATAATTTCCACGCGAACTTAGTTGCGGGCAACAGCTAGTACTATGAAAATACAACCCTTCGAAAGGGAGTTGGATAAGATTCGATGTAGAAGGCGGAGGACTGGGTGTTATAGCTTAGTTTGGGAGTTTCCAGTAGTGGATTGCAATAGGTTAGAGGTAATGATGTAGAAATAAGTTCAGCCGAAAAGCCGCCCGGCTTCGCTGAAATTGTGCCGAGCCGATCCGAACATGATTCAGCTATGGCAGTAGCTGTCCAAAATTTACCGATCGGCACGAGCCAATGAATAGCCGAATATTGTGTAGTTACTGCTTCTAGCCAGTTTTTTGTTCAACATAATACTCGTATACTCGTGAATGAAGTTGAAAGTGCCAACTCGAAGAAGTGTACAGCACCCCTAAGGCTTCAGTCTAGACGGCGAGGCGGCAGAAACATGCGATTGTAGCTTTATTTAGTTCACTCATTGAATTATTCTCCTCTCTTATTCACCCCTTTTTATTCATGCAAGGGCACAATGTTATGTGAGCTAGTTTATGAATCACATGCTGCGTCATTAAATTAGGAACTTTGAAACTGGATACAGCGTATTTGGTCAACGGGTTGTCGGGCTTGATTTTTCGACAAATACAGTAAACCACCTCATCACAAAGCCGTCAACCAAGCATTCTGTACATCAAACCAAGTAACTTTACGCAAAAATTATTGCTGGGAATCAACTTTTTTTTAAGGTTATAAATCATGTTTTGTGGTAGAAGGGTAGAAGTCAATGTAACGCACTTAAAACATTGTGCTGATGGATGGATTGAATGGTACGGGGGTCGTCGAGGAGTCAAAAAAAAAACTTGTATTTAAAAAAAACTTGCCAAAAAGTTGTAACTTTGACCCCCCGTATCTCCGTAACTAGAAGGTTCCCAGGTATGGTGTGGAAAAAAAAATGATCACAATGGTGGGGAGAACCAATGCCTTTCGGCTTCGTGAAGAGGTGTTTTACACCCTTTATAGACTGTAGACTTTCGTCGGATGTAGTACTGTTTTGTAATTTTTCGTTTGAGCTGTGTTACAATATCATCATTATATTATCATCTTTCTTTCTTTCATCTTTTCCATATTTCTCTATTACTTGTCATCTCCGCAGTCTAGCCTCATATCTTCCTTCACACAATCCATCTATCAGTTCAGCTGTGTTATAATAATGGTTGTGAAAGGCCCTAACTAGTTCACCCCGTCATAGGGTTGCTGTTTGTGGTTTTTTCAAATACTACAAAAATTAGATGGAGAATATAAGATAAGCCTTTTTTTTCGGGCGGGAAATCATCTATTGTGTTCGTTCTTAGCCCTGTGTGTTCCAGGGCTGCGGTATCACTTACGAACAGTCCCGCAGCCCCAGCAGGCATACTTTATTAAATAATGTATCTATAATATAAAAATGAATCGCAAAATGTGCTGGTAAGCGCATAACTCAACAACGCCTAGACCGATTTCACAAATTCTTTTTTTTTGTTGTGTTTGTTATTGACAAGAGAAGGTTCTTATGTTAAAAAAATGTAGTAGTAGGTAGGTACTAGTAGGTAGGTACTAGTAGGCAGGTAGTAGTAGGTAGGTAGTCGTAGGTAGCTTTTCCCTCTTATGTGACGCAGACGAAGTTGCGTGGGTCAGCTAGTAAAATATAATGACGTTTGCCTGTCGATGGCACCGTGTACAAAAATACTAATCCAAACGAAAAATATGATGAACAAATAATTGAAACATACTTCATGTTTACATTTCCGAATGATGTATTCCCAAAACGAATGATGAATGAATGATTGAACGAAATGAACGAGGCGGAAATTGCAATGAAAAGCTGCGGGCTATCATCGCAACGTGATGTATTTTAAATAATAATAAATACAAATTAACATTTTTGGAGTTTCGGGAAACCAATGCTATTTTACTTTACTTTACTTAAATCTGCATGGACTTAATAAAAACGAAAAATCATTTGATTTCCTTTTAATCTAACTATTCATATAATAATAACTCAAGTTTAAGTTATAAAGGTGTAACTCGTAGTTACAGTTTACTATTTTGATTTAACTTATATTTATGTGCCTTACCTATATTTGGTTTACAGTTTAACCCACAAATTACATTGTAAAATGTATATCAAATAGCTTGTTTGACCGTACTATCTAAATACGCAAAAATTACGAGCTTATCCATATTTTACATCCCCTATAATGGGTTTAAAAAACCTCTCCATGAAGCCGAAAGGAACTTGTTCTCGCAGTCATTGCGATATTTCTTTGTTCTACACTTTTGCATAAAGTTACTTAGCTTGTTGTACAGAATGATTGGTTAATGGCTTCGTGATGAGATTGCTTACACCTTGTATAACCGTTGTAGAGGACTAATTTACATTTTTTTTATCATCATCATCATCGTCTTCCTACCCCTGTCACATTCATCCATACTCCCCTGTAAGACGCCACGGCATCATTTACTCCTTTCTCTATCATATCATAGCAATCTTTTTATAATAAGACGTTAAATAATGTCGTTTTTAGGGTTCCGTTGCCAAATGGCAAAAAACAGGACCCTTATAGATTCGTCATGTCTGTCTGTCTGTCCGTCCGTATGTCACAGCCATTTTTTTCCGAAATTATAAGAACTATGCTGTTGAAACTTGGTAAGTAGATGTATTCTGTGAACCGCATTAAGATTTTCACACAAAAATAGAATAAAAACAATAAATTTAGGAGGTTTCCCATACATCTGAAACTCAACATTTTTTTTTTTTCATCAAACCCATACGTGTCAAAAATGATATTGATGATTGAGCTGTCTAACATCATTTTTTTCTAAACTGAATAGTTTGCGCATGAGACACTTCCAAAGTGGTAAAATGTGTGTCCCCCCCTGTAACTTCTTAAATAAGAGAATGATAGAACTAAAAAAATAGGTGATGTACATTACCGTGTAAACTACCACCCAAAATTGGTTTGAACGAGATCTAGTGAGTAGTTTTTTTTTAATACGTCATAAATCGTAAACCGCAATTTACCTGTAACGGAACCCTTCATGGGCGAGTCCGACTCGCACTTGGCCACTTTTTTCTATTTTATGGAGCTATAAACAGCAGCAAAAGTTATCCAAACTTTTTTTTAACATTAATTTCCCTTTAAAAAAAGGTTTTACAAAAATACTGGCCAGTATGAACAGCTTTTTAAAGCATAAAATTCATATGCTCTTTCACTTTTACAATAAACGTAACGAAAGCGAGCCGTACGTTTTGTTTTTCCTTTGTGCCTGCATCTGCATAGAAATCGAATTTTAAACTTTCGTTATTTCATCCAATGTTCGCAGATACTGCGGTCCATATCATGGTGTAAAAGTTAAAATTCAGATAAACTTTTTACAGGAATATATAAAAGAGAAATTGATATTGTTTGAATGATAAAATTATTTGAATTTAGTTATCAATTGGAATGGGTGGCCTAAAATATAATTTCACATTGTTCGCAGGTTTTAGCGTAGCAGACTGAAACTTTTGTATTTATTACGTAACAATTTTTATTCGTGAATGTTATTAAACTAAATAACTTCTATTTCGATGTGTCCAATATTATGCAACACAAAACAACTTGTATTACGTTCTGCCAGACTATGTAATAAGTAAATAATTGTTATTCATATAAATTATCTATTTTATCGTTTTGATTTCGACGGCATTTTTAGTCCCTTTTCTACTCATCATCATCATTTCAGCCAAAAGACATCCGCTGCTAGACATAGGCCTCCCCTAAGTGTCGCCCCATTAACCGTTCCCTTCTGACTCACATCCAACGGATTCTCGCAACCTCCATCAAGTCATCGGTTCACCTAGTCGCGGTCGCCACTCCAGAACTTTTCGGCCCCATCGGCCATCCTTTCTGCGAGCCTTTCTAGTACCGTGTTTTAATTATTAAATAAATACTACCACTTTGATGCTTATAAAATACTAATCAATGCTAAAGATTCCTTTTATCCTCGGCAACTAATCTAAATACGTTTTAGCTCACAGCGGAATGACTTGACCACAGTCGTTTGAATTCAATCGCCTTTGCTCTGTGGAACTGACGCAAATGAAATGCTGCTTTACTGAACCTTGCGATCAGTTATTTGTCATTCGCTTTGGTTAGCCTGTTGAATATAATTACGAACTTTACGCCTTGCAGCACTAGTATAAATACTCTATGACTATTTGAACTATTTTTTTTTACTCTCTGCTCTGTGACATCGTAGTGACTGAATGTGTTATTTTATTTCTTCCTATAAAATGAAGTTAACTACTAAAATACTAGTTGTGATTTACCTAAACCCCATCATTGCCTTTGACTTCGTATTTTATATGCATAGATTAATTTCTAATAGAGTTCTCGGGCGAAATATCATTATAACAGTGTAATAGGGCTTAATCTCGGTGGTTTTAAGCATTCTGACCTCTTCAAAATTAACTAATACAGCGTGATCTACGCCGTAGCACTGCGTGAGCTACGCCTTGGCACCGTGTGAGCTACGCCGTAGCACTGCGTGAGCTACCCCGCAGCACAGAGTGAGTTACGCCGTAGCGCCGTGTGAGCTATACCGTAGCACTGTGTGAGCTACGCCGTAGCACTGTCACAGCTACGCCGCAACACAGAGTGAGCTACGCCGTAGCACTATAACTTCTACGCCATAGCACAAAGTAATTAGTAAATATCGTATAGATTGATAACTTCCGTAAAGGTTTTCGGTTAATCCGGTAAGTAGGATCTGTGAAAGTCTGGTGACCGAAGCCTCTCCGTACCCGTAAGCGATCCTTTATTGATGGATTGTTGTCGGATAGAATTTGATGTCATACAAGGTGTAAGGGTCCCTCCCTTCACGAAACCGTCAGTCAAGCTCTCGATACATCAAACTTTACATAGATTGATGCGCTACTTCCCAAAGGAAAGAAGAGCTATTAAGTTTTAGAAAAGTATTTTGTTAATGGTGAGAAAAATCACGGGTTACGGAAGCTGTTAAGATAGTGGACGCCTGCGTTTAAGACGATAACAATATGTGACGTAATGCGCATGTCTGTATCTTTGGTTCTAGAGGGTTCTGTATCGTGTGTTCGTCCATATTTTTGTGCACATTCATTTTCTTTATTAGTATTAAACAGTTATATCTTGCATGTTGCCCTGCTTCTTATTTCATCTGAAGTGTTAGGTGTTTTTTGAATGTGTTAAAAAGTTTGACCAGCAATATCTCCCTAAATATAGAAGGTTCCCAGATATGGTCTTAAATAAAATTATCACAATGACGGGGAGATCAAGTGCCTTTCGGCTTCATTAAGGCTAAAAAGTCTCATGACTAGGTAATGAGACTATTTTACTTTTTTACTTGTTTTTTTTTTTAATTTAATTTGTTGTAACTACTGTTAATAAATGGTAATAAATACTTTTTCTTTTTTTTCTTTCTTTCTTTTACATAAACAATTCTGTGTCTATCGAATAGTTTAAATGGTTGGGCAGGAACGTAAATTACAAAGATCATACATATTTCATGTGTTCGCCGCTCAAGTTTATAATATAAACAAAACTTTGTGCAGCATAGAAAAAAATGTTTGTTGGCAATATCAAGTTTAACACCAACTGAAATTTTTATTTGAAAATGTTAACTGAATTCGGGAATTCTCTCAAAATATATACCTAGGCGTGACGTATTTAGAATTTTAAAAGTGTCGTATTATTGGCAATTTTGAAAAAAATACGAGTTTTGCAAATCTCGCTTTCAAAATTAGGTTTGCTGTAAGAAAACCCAACTCTGGGTTAAGCTTGCCTTTGTACATAAGCTATATTATTGCAAGTTATATGTATATTTGTTGCTTTTTTTTTGTGTGCAATAAATAATAAGAATAAGTAATATTTTTTGACATGCCGGTTTCTTAGTTCATCTTTATTAGTCCGTCAGATGAACTAAGAAACCGGCATGTACCCAAAAAATCGAAGTCATGTGACATCTACCAATCCGCACTGACCCCGCATGGTGCATATAGCTCATATGCAAAAACGCGCTTTGATCTGGAGTTGCGAGACACCAGCCCTTTTTACAATACAATACCCTTTCTGTTACACGCTGTATAAAGAAGTCATAAAACAAACGACAATAACATTAGGTTTACCATAACAAAGTCGAATTGCCCAATCGTATGAGCTCGTCAAGAGGTTAGTCTGACCGTAATGAATAGAATTGAAGTAACTTGTAATAACAACCGACCGGAATGACGGTCGGGGTCTAAATGACGGTTGAATCTGACCAAATCGTATAATCTACCACATGGTAAGTATCTTTCGGTTCGTCGTTATTGAAAGGAGGAAAATATTGGGCCTAGTACAAACGCACGGAGTAAATGTTACGTGAATTCGACTGTTAGGTTAAAAATACTCTTTTCGCGTGTAATGTTTGATATCGCCATACGTTAGGTTAGATTAGGTTCAAATATTAGGTGTTTCAGGTAATATAAGAAGAAAGTTGGCATAGAAGTGAAAACTAGTAATTTATGTCTGCTACGGGTTGTGCCCCGCGCACGCCTAAGTGGTGCTACGCCGTAGCGAATCGGCTACGAGTGCTGCGAAGCTTTAGGTGTCGTGCGAGTTCCATGATTTTTGTTTACCCAAAAATTACTCAACGCGCCTAAAGAAGTTTTCACCTCAAAATTATCTTGCACAGTAGACGCTTCAAAGAAAACTGGTTACAAATGTGTTGGAGGATATCGCCGTAGGTAGGTTTAGTATAACCCAGTTGTGCAGGCCAGATAGGCTCCATATAAAATTCAGCTGCATTCGGTTAGACTGAAAACCAACCATAATATAGTTGGGAAAAGCTTTGCACACATTTCTCGTACGCATTCTATCTAGTTGACACTGCTGAATGACACTGCTGAAAGGATTAATCTATTTACCTGCTCTCTGAATGAATTCACAAAAACAATGTTGTATGTGTTATGTTATTTAAAATAGTTATATGTGTATAAGATAGTTTAATTAAGGACCACGCTAACGCATTAGGATTGCTCTGTAATGTTAGTAGTGTTTGTAATAAATAAATAAATAGTTCATCTCTGAAATGCAGCCTCACGTCGCGCGTTTGTTCAAAGGCTCTCAGCACTATTAAAATGACGGTTGGGTCCGACTATATCATTTAATCTAATGATGGTAGGTATCTTTAAGTTCATCGTAATTGGTCGGGAGAATATGGACGCATTATTAATGTGTTATGGCTACTTAAGTTTATGTGTCTAGCTAACTAGGGTTGATGCTACTTATCGTTTTAGATCATTTGATGTTGTTGCAAGATTTCAGGCACTGATGGTTAATATATATTATTTTTTTAATTGTCTATTTATTAAAACTTTATGCACATAGGTAATGTACAAAGTCAGACTCAATATTTCGGGCATTTTCTACCAATCTACCTTAGGGTAAAATAAATTAATAAATTATGACTTACTAGCTGACCCACGCAACTTCGTCTGCGTCACATAAGAGAGAAAAACGAAAGGAAAATAAATCCCCGTTTTTGCGACATTTTTGATTCCTGCTCCACTCCTAATGGCCATAGCGTGATGTTATATAGCCTAAAGCCTTCCTCGATAAATGGACTATCCAACACAAAAATATTTTTTCGATTTGAACCAGTAGTTCCTGAGATTAGCGCGTTCAACCAAACAAACAAACAAACTCTTCTGCTTTATAATATTAGTATAGTATAGATGCAATAAAGAATACCTCGCGTTTTTAAGAAGTGCGTTGAAATAGCCGAGTTCCTACTCCTTCGTTTTTTACAAGCTACAACTTGTAAAACGTACCGTTTTACAAACAAGGAGTTTTATTGACATTTTATGGACACGTTTACAAACAAAAATCAGTATTTTACATTCAATGAAAGTTAATTTTAATAAAACTTATTTTCAACAAAAACCCCAAGCAAAGGGTCTCAGGCAACCCTATCCAATAAAAGGGTTGCTTTGTTTACAATGCCGACGTCTGCATTCAACAAGTTCAGAACCGCAGCGATCCGCAGCGGTCCGCAGCGTACCGCAACCGCACCGCACCCCAGCCGCCCTGCGATCTCGTCCGGAATGTGACGTCACAAAATGTTCATAATGTTGGGGAGTCCCGCGTTAACGAAGTTATGATGTTGGTCAATATTGAAGGTTTAATGGAGGGGAATGAATTCGTTTGACGTGATAAATTGAGGTTTTTTAATTTTCTGCGTCGTAATTTTCTTTTTCCTATAATGTTGAATTTGTATTGCTACAGCTAGCCTAAACAGCCCCACTGCTGGGCAAAGGCCACCCTTCCTTGTTCCATAGGCCTCTGTACGTCGCTGCACCACTTCTTGAGAGCATAAAAATCGTCACCGCAATCTCTTCATGGTCTGCCTCGGTTTTTTAACTGACAGTTTAGGGAAATAATACTTTAAAACCAATAAGGTCTTCTACGTAAAAAATCTCTTGTCCTATAATTAGGTTAATATGTTATTAAACAAGCTAAATCTTCATTAAAAACATGCTGAATTCGCGCGTTTTTCTCCGTAGCACTGTCGTAGCCCTCGTAGCAAAAGCTTAGCACGAAAATGTAGCACCGTAGCACTTTCGTAGCATTGAGTATATTTAGAACTTTTAATAGCTTGTTTCATTTAGAGGTATATGGAAACTTTCGGTGGTACTTTAACTTTCCATATTCTTTCTTTATTTTAAAGTAAATTAGTAATTACTTGCATTCATTAGTAACCTGACAAAGTTTGGCACAAGGGATTGATTTATAAACTAAGAATTATGCTGCCAAAACAGTTCGCAGACATACTAGAATCATACATAACTGGTAGAGTCTTTAGAGTAAGGCAAGAAAATTCTTATTCTGAAATAAAGGAAATAAAAGCTGGTGTACCACAAGGAAGTGTTCTAGGCCCGGTCCTGTACCTATTGTACACATGTGATATACCAGAACTAGAAAATGCAACTATTGCTACTTTTGCTGATGATACCGCAATTATGTCCATAGGATCTAATCACAAGGAAGCTGTGGTAAAAGTACAAACAGCAATCAATCAATTCTATGATTGGACCAAAAAGTGGAAGATCAAGTTGAATGAAACAAAATCCATTCACATTGACTTCACTAACAAGAAATCGGAACACAACCCAGTGTATATAAACAACAAAACTGTACCGCACGAACACTGCCAAATATCTTGGTATGACCTTAGACGCAAAGCTTCGCTGGAAAGCCCATGTCAAAAAGAAACGAGAAGAATTGGAAATTCGTTACAGAAGCATGAACTGGTTATTAGGAAGGCATTCCGCACTGTCAGTTCCTAACAAGATCCTACTCTACAAATCCGTCCTTATGCCAGTATGGACTTATGGTATACAACTATGGGGTTGCGCCAAAGAAAGCAATGTAGAAATTATACAAAAATTCCAGAACAAAGTACTCAAGAACATCGTGAATACGCCTTGGTATATAAGAATTGACGACATCCATCGGGACCTAAATATAGAGTTCGTAAACAGTATTATCCAAAAATATGCAGAAGCTCACGAACATCGGCTTCATCATCACGTTAATGTCGAGGCCATCCAGCTCCTTGATAACACGGACATATTAAGAAGGCTCAAAAGGACTAAACCTTTTGAGTTAGTGTAGTGTAATGGAGTGATATTATTATATTTGTGAATTTACCGTGAGTGAAATATAGTACCTAGCTATTTATATGGACACAAGAACAAAGTGACATCGCCTTAATAGACGCTAAGTAAACGCAATGGACGTGTTCTTAGATATAATTTTACTTTTAGCAAATTAAGTTAGATTAAAATTGCTTATTAGCCTTATTAGGCTAGATTGTAATATAAATAAAAAACCTTTAAAAGAAAAAGAAAAAAAAAATTGTAACCAACACCATTATAAATTCTTGCTTCACAATACTTGCTAATAACGAAATGTGGAGGGATTTAATCGTCATTTTAGGCTCTATTATTGTAATATATCAAATATGAGCTCCAATGTAAAACGATATTTGACGACCATTTCAGCCATAGAAACGCCACTGTACAATCTATGACAGTACAATAGTTCCATAATTAAATACGACCAGTACAATACATTAAACAAACCTGCAAAATGTAAATACAGCAAGAAAACCTAGCTCTCTCATTATTAATCATGACTTGAGAACTCACTCTCATGACAATAGGCGGTAATAAATCAGTGGCGGCCATCTTGATAAAATGGCGTCCACAAAAGCGCGGGAATTCATCCGCGGTTCAGTTCGACGCAAGCCCCTGTTATTAATCGCGGACTTATAATTAAAATAAAGGAGCATGCAGACTGGCTCAAATAATTGTAGGGTAGGGTATCTTTTCCGAAGAAAAATCAGAGTTATTTGAACGGACTCATAATTATTAAAATATAGCTCTTAATGATCATACTTAATACAGAAATACAATGGATGACTTTTTCTTCTGTTTGGATAATCATGTGAAAACGATCCGTGTCCCATGGGTATTTCTCATTGGTAAACGTACAAACTTTTAGAATACAAATCCTTCTCTAGTTTCAACATCTCGCGTTGTTTTTAGAGATTTTGTTACTAAAATCGTTCATAATGTAAATTTTTGAAAGCGTTGCATTGAGTTCTACCACAATATTTTTTTAAACATACATTCGGGTTCGCAATCTTTGGATCAAATTAAAAAATGACAGCGTCAGAGTGAACTTACTTCAAGATGGCGGCCCACATGTTTACGTTCCAGAACTCGACAAGATAAATATGACAGTCATTCTCGATAAAATGAGATTTTGACTCCATAAAAACTCACTTTATTTTATTTTTATTTTATTTTATTAAAAAGGAACAGCAAACAGCTACAATATAAAATATAAAAAGGAGATACACATAACATTTTTAGCAATGCAATAAATAAGCATTTTTTTTAACAATGTTATAGTGATTCATGGCCATCAAGTACTTGCGTCTACTTTCAAGTGTTGTAAGTTTGTACTTTTTGAGTAAATCCTGACATGGCAAGTAATATCCAAAGCACCTAAAATGCATTGCACGTAGGAATTTCTGTTGAACACTCTCAATCGCTCAATTTTATCGAGAATAACTGTCAAATTTATCTTATCGAGTCCTATCCATTCCTACGTACTTGTACTGCAGATGTGTTCCAGTACCACAAAACATTAAACGACAGCGCTTTATGCAAAATATAACTTTAGTTAGTTTCGTATTACACGTATGACAATTTGAGTTGATTGAATTTGGGAGTATTTCTTGTCTAGAATTCCCGCTAAGTATATTGGTGGAAATTCTTTGTTTACAAAAATTATAGCTTCTTGGGACGCGGACTATAGTTTGATGTACAGAATATTTGGTTGACGGCTTCGTGAAGAGTTTGTTTTAAAACCTTCATATGTATGCACACGGCAATATATTGTGTATACGAGTCTTAATTATTATCTACTGTTTTCAGAGCGGCGAGCCAGTAGAGAACTAATTAAATCTTAATTCCGTATCATACAAACTATTGGAAAAATGGAATTAAACGAGAGAGATTGCAATTATTACTTCAAGAGAATCAAATCAAATCAAATCAGTTTATTTGCTATAATATTGGTACAATTTCGGTCTTAACATAAATAATCCAGATCCATAATACTTAGTCATAATAATGTGACATGCAAACATTTGGGCTTATAATTATTGGTAAAATCATATTTCAATGTCAATTAATAAAATATGATACATTTTCCCTAACATTAATCTTAAAGTTTAAATAATTATAGTCGTTCTTAATTTTGCAATCTCTTATTAAATATGTCACTTACGGAGTAGAAATTCTTTTCCCCTAACCATACTTTAAGACACTTTGTAAATTTATTGACTGGTAAGCTTTTAATACTGTCAGGTACAGCATTAAATATGCGAACACACATTGCATAGCTATTCTTGCTGTATAATGCTGTCCTAGGAATTACGGGCAAAACTATTCTATTTCTATGCCTATTACTTTTTGGAAAAATGTCACCAGCTTTTTTAAATAAGTCTGGGTGCATTTTCACAAATTTAGCGCATTCAAAGATATGGAGACATGGAAGGGTTAGTATCTTGAACTTTTGGAAAAAGGGTTTACAAGATTCACATGGGCGTATTCCCGCTATGGCGCGGATGCATTTTTTCTGGGCGATGAACACTCTCTGGATGGCTGTTGAGTATCCCCAGGCAATAAGACCGTACCTCAACACAGAATCAACGTACCCGTAGTATGAGGCTAACACGGTTTTTAACGCTGACGTTTTTGAGAGTTCGTATAGGACGTACACGAATTTATTTATTTTGTTGCATACCTTATTGACGTGGGACTTCCAGTTGCAGTTTTTATCAATCGTGATACCGAGAAATGTTGTTTCGTTTACCTCGTTTAATTTAAGTCCTCTGTAATTTATGTCTAAACTATTATTTGCTCTTCCATATGTATTAAATTGAATAAAATTAGTTTTTGTGAGGTTTACACGTAAATTATTTTCGTCAAGCCATGTTATTATAGATTCAATTGTATTATTTATGTCAGTTGTGTATTTATTAATGTCAGCATTATTCGATGTCATTATTAGCGATATATAATCAGCGAATAGAAAACAGGGGTGTTCGGTAACTTCAGGAAGGTCGTTTATATAAAGTAAAAACAATAGGGAACTAAGCACACCCCCTTGGGGCACACCAGACCTATTGTGTTTATAGTTTGATCTGTATGACTTTAGTTCTCGTTGACTATCGATTTTTTCGATTTCTACACTCTGTAATCTGTCATTTAAATAGCTTTCTATCCATAGGAGTGCAGGGCCCCGTATTCCATACTTTTCTACCTTGTCTAATAGCAATTTGTGTGATACAAAATCAAAGGCCTTCGACATGTCAAAAAAGATGCCTGTTGTCTGAATTCGCTTATCTAAATTAGTAATTATTGTATGCATTAGGTTAAAACATGCTAATGTTGTGGATTTTCCCTTTTGAAAACCGTATTGTTCTTTCTTTAAGATTGAATGCTTATCGATGAATTGAGTAAGGCGTTTATGCATGGCAGTTTCAAAGACTTTTGATATTATGGGTATAAGAGTGATTGGTCTATAGTTATCCAGATCTTCCTTGTCACCTTTTTTGTGGAGAGGTTTCACCACAGATTTTTTGAGTAGGCTAGGAAAACATCCAGATTCAAAGGAAAGATTTATTAAGTGCGTTATGACTGGTGTTAATTCAGCAGAACAGCTTTTTAGAATTTTTGTAGCTATCTCGTCATAACCTACAGAGTTTGTGTTGTTTAATGCTAAAATAATGTTAAGTGTCTCCTCATATCCATATGGTTTTAGGAAAATACTATCATTTACAGATTGTTTAAGGCCAGCATGAGTATTTTTCTGGGTGTTGTTTGTAAGATTAATCCAATAGTCATTGAATGTTTCAGCAATTTTGTTCGGGCTATTAACTAAATTCCCTTTCTTTCTTATCCCTTGTATGAGTTGTTTGCTCTTAGTACCGATGCACTCTTTCTTTATCAATTGCCATGCTGCCCTGCATTTGTTTTTTGCGTTACTGATAAATTGATGATTAGTTCTTTTAATAGACCCATGTATGCAACGCCGTAAGAGTTTGGAATAATTTTTGAACGTTGATTTATTTTCCACCGTTTTGTTAACGTAGTATTTGTTTCGTAATGATCTTTTGGTCTTGCAGCTTACTCTAATACCTTTGGATATCCATTGTAGAGGTCGCTCCTTGTTTGATATCTTTATTTTTCTGATAGGGAAACATAGTTTATAAAATAGAAATATTAACTCATAGAATTTATCATAAGCTACGTTAATATCAGATTCCAGAAATTACAGATGATTGGCTATGTTTGTGTTACTATATCTAAAAACCCAGATATATGTATATGTATCATTAAAACTGATCAACATACCTAATGAAGGCGTACGTTGGTTGAGAAATGTGAGGAATTATTAAAAATTAATTAATTGTTATTATTTTTATTTAGTACTTTTTTCTTTATTATCGACTAGCTGACCCACGCAACTTCGTCTGCGTCATGTAAGAGAAAAAACGAAAGGAAAAATAATCGCCGTTTCGCAACATTTTTCATTCATACTCCGCTCTTAATAATCTTAGCGTGATGTTATATAGCCTAAAGCCTTACTCGATAAATGGACTATCCAATACAAAAACATTTTTTCAATTCGAATTGGTAGTTCCTGAGATTAACGCGTTCAACCAAACAAACAAACTCTTATAATATTAGTATAGATACCTAATATTATATTACGTTAATTTTATTAAGTCTGTTGGTCGTGAGCACGACTACAGAGCATGAGTTCCTGGGTTTGATTCCCGGGTCAGGCAATGTTATTGGGTTCTTCACTTAGGATTTTCTCAGTAGCTGCTACGGAGTCTGGATGATTTGCACCCAGTTGATGGCAATAGGGTCCTCTATTATATGGTACTTAAACGACTGAAGGTGTACGGTCGACCAATCTAGTTGATTTACATTTTAAACTCAAAAATACATTATAAAATGAAAACCAAAAAGATTGGTCGACTGAACTTACTATTAAGTACACCTCTGCTAGCTCTTCGAGGATTATATGCGTGATGTTTTTTTACTAATGAATTTATTTTCGCCTATTCTTCAACTACACTATCTTATTATTTACTCATACAATCCTTTATCTAATCAAGTCTCCAGCGCCGTATATATTTAGCTAGCAGCGCACGTAACTGCATGAAACTTGGACCTAGTGTGTGCTAATTGGTGGTGAGAACTGCTAACTCCAGTCAGGATGCTCCAGTCCGTCTCAGCACTCGACTTTGACGTTGAGTGAGCCAAGTGAGCATACGAGCAATCTTCTCGTGAGTAGGAAGATCTGACGAGATTTAGTTTTTTAGTTAAGAGATGTGTTAATATTCAACTAAAGGCCTCGTTAGTCTAGTTCTGCGGAGATTGTTAATATAGGTTCGATACCCAGGACGGGAAAAACCGTTTTGTAGTAAAAATCTAGTTTTTATAAATTTTACTTGTCGTTTTCGTGAGAAATATCGGCTGTCATTTGTAGATCTTTGATAGTAGTTACAGGTAGTCATTACACCAAAAAGTTCGACAACCAGTCTTACCAAGAAGTATTGTATTACCCAGTACTAACTGGGTTGTGGAGGTTAGATAGGCAGTCCTCCATGTAAAATACTGTTATTCAGTTGCATTCGGTTAGAGTGGAAGCCGACCCCAACATAGTTGGGACAAAGCTAGACAGATGACGATGTATTCGTGAGAAAGAAGCAGTAAATAGTTCGTTTGTAGAAGAATAAAAAGCCTTAAATAATATATCATACAAATGTGGGCGTACCAATAAACAATCACCTATAATTTGTACCGTACCAACAACTATTCTAAACGTTCGTGTCCCCACATCAAAACATCGCATGTGAAACGATGATTTCTGTTTATCCACGTCAAAACACAGCGAACCGATTCGCGGAACACAATTACTTACTAAATTATTCCACAAAATTGCTCTGACCCGGCTTCCACTTACTAAATGCTTCGCTAAAATACGAACTTCAGAGTAAGCTTGTTTTATTTGTTGCAGCATGAGAATTATTGGAGAATGTTTTTTATAAATAAAAATAATAAATATCGCTGGACATTAACACACAGCGCCATCTAGTGCCACACTAAGCAAGGCTTGTGTCGTGGACACCAGATAGTTGATAAACTACATATATACTATTTGTTTGTAATATACATACTTATTATTCATATAAACATCCATTACTCGGAAACAAATGTCCATGCTCATCACACAAACATATTTTGCTCCTACCGGGATTCGAACCCAGGACCACCCTATGAACGCAAGGCAGCTTCACTACCACTCCGCCATTCGAGTCGTCAGTTTTATTTTAGTTTTTATTGCTTAGACTCTAACGGCCGAATACTGAAACGTCACTCAAAATCTAAGTAGCACTTATATAACAGATACTCAAAATTGATGTTTGGCCATACAAAATCTAAAGTTTAGGAGCTGCTGGGGCTGTGTGGGACTGTTCGAAAGAGATACCGTGCCCCCTGAATAGAAAAGGCGAGGAAGGAACATGGATGGGTTTTAGTCAGTAAAAGTCTGACACTCCCTCCCGCTCCGCCCAGAGTGTGAGAAGTCATTTGATGATTTCCCATCCGAAAAACAAAAGGAGCTGCTCAAATGTTAAGCAGCCTTTTTTTGAGTGATGTTTCAGTATTTGGTGGTAAGCTTTAGAGAGTTAGTACTAGATCACAGTTAAGAAATACTGAATTTCAATGCACTAGTGGAATTTCAATTTTCGGCTCTGAGCCGAGAGTTCAAAATCCAACAATACACCTTTATTTACGCATTTAGTGTCATCATTATCAACTGCCTGCCTTATTCCAACTACATAGGTTAGGTTCGATTTACAGTCTAACTGGATGAAGCTGAATACCAGTATTTTATCAACCGAATTCCAAAAAGAGGAGGTTCTCAATTCATCTGTTTTTTTTTTGTGTTTGTTATCTCAGAAATTTCGACTGGGTGAACCGATTTTGATGATTCTTTTTTTATTTGAAAGCTGGTGCTTCTCGTTTGGCCCCATTTCATTTTGGTTAAGATCTGACGCTGATCTTCGGATATATAAATGGAACTCTTCAAAAATACACGGCAAAGCTTCAGTAATTGCTGCAATCGCTTGGTTGTTTATTGTTTATGTGACATAGTGACGTAACATCACGCCTGTATGCTCTGAGGGAGTACGCAGAAGTGTACAATTCACCCAGATTTCGACAGTTAGATGTGTTAAGTTCAATTTGATGGGATCCTGGAGAAGTAGAGGGAATTCCTTAAATTTTATAGGCACACCAGAAGCGATTTGGGTAGTTTTAGGAAGAGTACGTTTGGAGAATTTGGTAAAGATCTGATGAAGAACTTCGGAAGATAGGCGACGGGAACTCCTCAATAAATGATAGCAAATGTACTGGGATCGCTGAAATCTCATGTCTCTCTATTGTTTACACGAGTTCATAACAAAAAATCACGCCGTTACGCTGTGAAAGGGTAAGCACATACGAACCACAAAAAAGTGAAAAATAAAAACTTTTTTTGCAAAAAATAACTTAAGCATCAGAATTCGGTTACCTTTGTTTGATTGATTCAGTTTTTTTGTCACCGACTTCTGAAGCTAAAGTTATTTTTCACTTTTTTGTGTGAAGTCGGTTATATTTTTACATAGAGCGACTGCCTTTCTGACCTCCACAACCCAATGAGTACTATATAATACGATACCCCTCGGTAAGACTGGTTGGCAGACTTTCAAGCTACTGACAGGCTGCAATGACTGTTAAAGACTCTCTTAAAAAAACGAGGCAACTTTCCGAGGCATGGAGGAATTCGATATGGAATGAATGGTCTCTCTCATTATGTTTACTTTAAACTAGTGTTATAATCACAATTTTACTATTCTTTTTTTTTATTTATGTGTTGTCCTGTCGGGCTAATAAATGCTTTTTCTTTCTTTCTTTTCTTTCATCGACAGACCAACCTTGGAAAGCACTGTTTTACCTTGTAGATTGCCATACGGCTATTTAAGTTTACTATCTCTATCTCTGGATACCTGTGAATTCAATCCAATTTCTCTGTAATTTAAATATTGCGTCACAACTAGTCAACAGCAGCTAATTTAAAATAAATGCATATGCGACACAGAGGAATTCATTATTTACCATAATTGAATGAATATTCATCGCAAAATGTATTTCATAATGATCGTGATTCTTCGTAAATATTTTCAATTTGTTAACAGGTTTTCATTTTAAATGAATAATGAACGATTCATTGAATTAGTGTTTACCACAACTCACTGATTATCGCACAAAGGGAGGTATGTGCGTACCTCTCGTGGCTTCAGTGCTGAATTATATGAACGAGGTTTGCATTGTTAACTTCGCTTCAAAAAGTATGAAATGTTTGTGTTTTTAGAGCAAGTTTTACAGTTAATGACTCATTGCAGGGAGTTTAAATTAAACATTCTGGACGTTTGGGCTAATCCATATCATTTTAGGAAACCCCACATCAACGATTGCAAAGAAGTTGTGTGGCTTGATTAAGATATTTAATCAATGATTCCCTCGCTATTAAGTACAAACATAGTAAGTAAATGTTCCTAGTTTTTATGTAATGTACGAGAATATATGTATGGCATATCCGTATGGACAAAAACCCCTTTTTAAATAGGAATATTAAAAAAAAAGCCTCTTTGCAAATTACTGCCTAAAGCACCGTCTCATTTCTCGTTATTTAAGTAAAAAAACATATAAAATATATTGGACACCAAAGAATATCTACCACCCAAAAACTACCATACACAAATGGATAAGCACAAATCCAGACTGACAAATTATTGATGTAAAAATCCAATAAAACTTTGCCCGACCTGGGACTGCACCCAGGACCACTTGGTCAGCAGTTGTATTTACATCTACTAGACCAACAAAACTTACTAACTATGTATCCTATGTAGAAGGCCTTAGTAATTACTACTATAGCTAGGTGTGGATAGTAATGGCTTGGCTAGTAATAACACGATGGGGGCATTGACATTGTGATCGTACAATGGGTAGTTTGTGGCTGCTATTATTCATACAAAGTATACAATTGTATACAATTGTAAGGCGCACTGTCTTTATACTTATTGTATGTAATTACAGGTATTAAACCAATTCTGGTGTAAAAATAAAATTGTCATCTCTATTGCCTCTATAACTAAAATGTTTGCAACTTAAATACTCGCCTTGGTTGTGGAGTAACTGGATACAGCCCGATATACAGTACAATACAACGTAAAAGTTTCAAATCCAATCAATCCAATACGAACGTAATGTTGTGACGATACACACCTCCTGTCTAACTGGTTGCAGGTTGAACTTCAGTTTATAGAGTTGTCAAAACGTGTCAAGAAGTTTCCGCGCAACCGTTACTGTTTTCTTGTTTTATTTGCTAGTAAAAGAAAGTATAAGTGAGATAGGGTGGCTTTAGGTCAAATGGAGCAACCATCCCTGCAGGAAGGCTGGTTGAGCGTGTGCCAACAGCTGTGAGCAGCGTCAGGCTGATGATAATGAAGAATGAGTGAACATTGTAGTCTTTGTAGATTCCCAGATTTTGTTAAACTTTTGTTACATATTTATCTTGTTTTACATGTTTAGTAAACGTTACATTTTTTGTACAGGAAGCAACAACCTATTGTCGGGGCTACGCTGTCCTTCCATACTTACTAATGCTGTAACATAATATTATTGTACCACCAAATGATTTTAAAAGAGTAACCATGGAGTTTTTTACCGGTTCTTCTCCATGGAATCGACCAACGCGGACCGTGTTCCTTTTCGACGTTTTATAAGTGCCCATATATGTGAAATAAAATATTTTTATTTTGATTTTGAATACAAATTTTGCTGCACTTCATACAATATTTCTGGGTATTTAATTCTTTTCAAGCACTTCTCCCTTAAAAAGCTAGGAACTGGCGAAGGGAAGCTGCCTTCGCCTAATTTGGCGGACAGTCCGATGTAAATTCTGAAGTCTATAAAGAGCTCATTTCAAACCTAATTTGAATAAATGACTTCTGATTTCAAATAAAATCCCGCCTGTAATCCTTTAAGAATTAAGTAGAGGTATATTTAATTGTACAACCATATTTCGCCAGTTCGTCTGTGAAGCACGACCGAGTCGGTCTGACGTGCATTGTTTTACCATTGTGTCTACTTCGCTAACAGTTGAAAGTTTATGTTTAAGGGTGAAGCGTCAGGGTAGCCCCCGCGAAATTCAAATATTCTTAAGTTTTTGGCAATATGCAGTGGTGGGTCGTACAGGTTGAAAATATCGTTCGCGACTGTAAGACGTATGTAGTTACAGAATTATGATCATCGAAATCATCATTACAACCCTCCAAGCTCACATAAGTATAGAAACGACTTTGACCTTGCAAAAATCGTTCATCGACTTATATGAACTTAGAGGGTTGTGCTGATGATTTTAAAGGTTATAATTCTGTAACTAAATACATTTTACAGTTGCAAACGGTACTTCCTCCAAGATACAACCCAGCACTGGCCCGCAAATTACAAAACACCCAAGAAAATTTGAATTTCGCGAGCTAAACTGACGCTTTCACTTTAAGTACCTATGTAGTACGGGCCTAGATGATTGATTGATTTCAATTTTGACTATAACTTATTACATTTTAAACGTATTCGTTGTCACCAGACTGGTTCCCCGGTTGGCGCAAGCACAGCGGCCAGCCGAACGACGACGGCACCTCAGGACAGGACTGCGTGGAGGCCCGGAAGGAGTTCCCTCCCCGTCCACCACCAGGGGTCGCTACCTTCATGTGGAACGACCGGGGCTGTAGAGAACACAACTACTTCGTCTGCGAGAAGCCCAGTGTTGAAGGTAGGTGGAAGAAAGTCATTAAGATGGATGCTTCAGAGTAGCCCGCGAAATTTAATTTTATCTACCCAAATATCATAAACCCTCTCTAATGCGTTCAAAAACCATAGGCAATGACCAGCATTACCAACCAGCAGAAATAAACGGAACTGTAATGAACTCATAACCTACTGAAAACAGTAGGTTATGAGTTTAAATTTGGAACAGGTGTCAAATTCAAGTGAGTGTGCTATTTTAGTATCTACATTAAATCAGATATCGATACGAAACCCCAATTCAGTACGATTTTAATTATAAATCGCACGACATTTTCTTCTCGAGTGACACAAGAATAGTGCCTTTGTTCGTTTGCCTATGATTTTAAAAAAAATACAGATATCCGAAACGCCGCCATTTCGAGCTGTCATTTGTTCGTTAGCTTTTTATTTCCAGTAATTCTATTAAGAAACGAGCCGAAGGCCAGTTTGTTACTAGCATCACACTTGTGTTGTAATGCCCTTCATTATGCACAGTCGGATAAACTACTATTTCTTAGGTTTTTTTTTGTAATTTGCAGGTCAGTGCTAGATTGAATGTTGATTAAAAACTATAAGCCCCTTCGTACACAAGGCTACGCAAGTTAGACACTCAACGATTTAAGTCTTCAAGGGACTGCCGCCATACAATTACATTAAAGTTCGTACACGAGTCGCGTCGCCGACATTCGTCCCGCGACTCGCGTCGTGCTAATCGCGCACTACTTGCTGGACGAGATCATCGCTACATAAGTCGCAGTGATTTCCAAGATGGCATTTAAATTTTTGACATTTTGGGAAAAGTGTGATCTGCTTAGCGACTGAATAGGTAATTCGCGTCTTGCGATTCAATGTCGTGTGTTCGGGTCGTGCGCTCCTCGATACTCGCGACTTGATACTAATGTGGTATACAACATTAGCATCGAAGATTTGCGTAGCCTTGAGTACGAAGGGGCTAAGACGTACGTTACAGAATAATAATCATCAACACAACCCTTAAGTTCATGAATGACGATTGAATGACTATTTCATAAACTCAATGAACTCTAATAAGAAACGTTTAATTTCCCGGCTACCCTGAAGCATCCATCTTAATATTGTGTAAACCAGGATAAAAATCAAAATCGGTTTTGACGTTTTCAAGGTATTGTGGTGTAAAGGAAACACATACATGAACCCTGATAGTAATCTTTTTTGGGTAACCATGTTAAAAAAAACGTATTTCAAATTAAAATAAGTAGAAAAAGAACAATTAGCAGGAAAATTTGCGTCAGTACATCATGCCAGTTATTACAAACGTCGTGGGAGTACGAAGTAGGTACAGTCACAGGCATAAAATATATGGACACTTATTAGTCGGGCAGTATCGATTTCTATAGTAGGTACTATCTGTTTCATAATAGTAAAGGTAACATGTTCGTAATAACATAAAATTATTATGTTTACAGCGGAATAAAATCACATTTCAATGTGACTTAGTTATCATTTATTTATTTATTTATTTATTAAAACTTTATGCACAAGTAAACACTGTACAAAGGCGGACTTAATGCCTTGGGCATTTTCTACCAGTCTACCTTAGGGTGATGCAGAGACAATACAAAGTAGGTGCAATAACAGAAACAAAATAGTTAAAACATAAAACTAAAATACAATAATAAATACATAATATATACATACATAAAGCAAAATATAAAAAAAAGGTTATGAGAGATTAACAAAAAAAACTACAAGTTAGTTCTGAGACGACTCTGCCAACTTCTTATCATCATCATCATAGGACCACAGGTTTTTCTCGTCTCTCATCTATATTAATATTATAAAGCAGAAGAGTTTGTTTGTTTGTTTGGCTGAACGCGCCTAATCTCAGGAGCTACCGGCTTGAATTGAAAAATTATTTTTCATTGGATAGTCCATTTATCGAGGAAGGCTATAGGCTATTTAACCACGCTGTAACCAATAGGAGCGGAGCAGCAATGAAAAATGTTACAAAATCGGGGGAAATTTTATTCCCTTTGTGAGCTTTTTCTCTCTTATGTGACGCAGACGAAGTTGCGTGGGCCAGCTAGTCTTTTAATGTGCTGTAAAAAAATTGACATGTAATTCATCGTTTCGTGTTTTTTTTTGTAAGGTATTTGTGTAACCGCATAATTTAATTTAAATGTAACTGTCTACTGTTTTCTGGTTTTATCGAATTCGAACTTGATCGCAGAGAACATCCACGTTTTTTTACTTACAAAGTTTAAAAAAAAATTAGAATAAATGACTTTGTAACTCATTGCAATTAAAAAAACCCTGGGACTCAGGATGACTTAATAGGGCTTAAGAGACAGCAAATGACCCCATCTTTCGGCCTGTTTAATTTGGCAAACGTTGCACCAAACAACCTGTATATTACTGCTCGTGACTGTACAGAGTCGTTCCGAAGCACGGAGTAGTAACAATTACAAATTGCAGCTCTACAGTTATGATCATTGCCACACTAATGCTGGCTGGGCGTGGAATGAGTTTCTGGAATGTTCTGGACGGTTCTGGTCGACTCTTTTTAATTACTTTAATTTTTAAGTTGGTTTTGCGAACTCTTGGTCTAAAAAGTAGGCAATAACTTTGTTGGCAATACTCTCACCCCTTAAAACTAACTAAAAATGAGTGTTACACATCAGTTTTTAGGTTTATGTTCACCAAAAACATGTCAGTCTGATTATCTAAAAACAAGCCGCCAATGTGACATGTTCCCATTCAAAACTGTGTTTTAAACAGCTGTTTTTATATGATCGTTCGTCACCTTCTTGGTGAACATGGACCTTAGTACATCTATACAGAAGAAATGATGAAGACAGATGATTGTGTTTTAAAATAATCGAGTGTAGTTGTACTTATACTCGTAAAAGAGTAACCATGGAGTTTCTTGTTTCTTATCTTGTGATGTTTTTATAAGTATCCATGTGGCCATATTGCCCAGGTCTGTGTTAAAAAGATATTTGGATTTTGAAAAAATAAGTATACCTCTTCATTTTCATGTTACTGTTATCAGGGTGTAAAATAATTTAATTTTCCATACCACCTCCTCCATTTGGTCGACTGTTTTAAGCGTGAATAATAGCGGAGTAAGACGTTGTCTAAAGAAGTAGTGTTTGTTGTGTTTGCTTCAGATGTGCTCGCGTCTCCAACCATGAATGTGTACAAGTTTAACTTTCCGGAATAAATAGAATACTTAAACTATTTACTTTTACTTAATACTATTTCCCACACTGGAAATTAAAGCTGCGTTTAAACAGTTTCAGTTGCATGGTAAAGATTTCATGCTGTTGAAGATATAACAACACGCCTGTAATCCTTGAAGGGATAGGCAGAGACGTACCTTTTTTTTTTTTTTTTTTAAGGATGGGAAATCATCAAATGACCCCCCCCACTCTGGGCGGAGCGGGAGGGAGTGTCAGACTCTTACTGACTAAAAACCATCCATGTTCCTTCCTCGCCTTTTACGTTCCGGGGCCGCGGTATCTCTTTCGAACAGGCCCGCAACCCCGGGACAGGCCCGCAACCCCGGAACAGGCCCGCAACCCCGGACAGAGACGTACCTGACTTATAGGTCACCCACACTTTGCCCATCTGTGACGCGCGACCGAAGCGGTCTGATGTGTTGTTTTACTGTTATGTCTACTTTGCAAACAGATCAAGGTTTATAGGGAACGAGCATATATTGCCATCAACTTAGTAAAAAAAACAGGTTGCTATTGACAAATTCATAATAGGAAAAACCTAAAACTACTTACTTGACTTGGAAACAGAACCCAAGTCAGATCATGCTCAGTAGTGGAACTTGCGACCGCTGAACCAACGAAACAAACCCAAAGGACTTGGAACATTTTTTGTATGAAACGTGGTCGTATTTTTTTCTGCCGGTTTGTTTTTTTTTTCAAACTACTTCAGCTACGCATAATACCTATATGTATAAATCGATAGCTGATCGATTGCTACACGTTGTATGCGTGTCTGATCAAATCAAAGTTGTGCTGAAGTTGATCAGTGATTGGATTTTAACTTTGATACCTCATATCTCGAAAATGTGACACTTTAGAACGTTTTATTGATACCAGCTATCGATTAATATAGGTTGTTTGCGTGGCAACTACTTTGAATAAAAAAACAAAATGGCGGAAAAAAATCCGGCCAAAAAATTCAAACCCCTTTTCAGATTAGCGTGGTTTTGTGTGTGGTAGATAAAGATTTTGCAAAAATAACAAATTACATTTTATTCGAACAGTTCAAAATTTAATTCTTTTTTCGCTTACTACGTTTGACAGGCAATTTTTCTTTTGGCTGAGACCAATTTCGTTCACCTACGTCATGTTAACTATTTCTTTATTGACAGTTTCGTAATATATGTAATTTGTTCTTATTTTTATTAAATCTTCTCCTTTATGATGTTTAAGCCTTGGCCTATGTCTATCTGCTGTGATTTATAAATAATGTCAAAATGTCAAAGAATTTAATATATGTTGGAGCGTCTTGTGTCTAACAGGTAAATTGAAATACGAATTTATGTTTGGAAAAAGATCTGAATGGATTTAGAAAGACATGTTAAATTACGGCTGCTGGTGAAGATACTAATACATTAATGCCTTAACTAGAAAATGAAAAATATTTTAAATTTCATTTCATTTCAATCAAATTATTGCAATATCCTTTACAAATATCTCCAAAGCACAACATCAGATCATCAGAAAAACGGCACCACCGCGAAACATACTATTTTTCCAAACAAAAAAAAATCATTCAAATCGGTCCACAATTCGCTGGGAAATCGGTGAACATACAAAAAAAATACATACTGGAATAGATCTCCGTTTTTGGAAGTCTGATAATAAAATAAATCATCTTAAAATTCTCTAAAGCCCTCGAAAACAGGGTAGCACCTCAACACTTCCCTCGCATAACGAAGTACATAACATTTAACACTTTCTAAGCACGTTGCAACAATCACTCGGTAATTGCATCGAGAATCGTGCGATAACCGTTCCGTACGATGCGAACTTGACACTGTAACTGTTGCTGGCGCGTGTTACAACGCTGCAACGTATAATTCTCTAATGCATTTGCACGTACTTGGTTTTTATTGTGAGCAGTAAACGATTGTAGAGCCTTTCTAGGTAATGGGTGTGAGAAAGTCACGTACTGTGTTCACAAATGTGTTCGGTACTTGGTCTGTGATAGTTTTGTCACTAGTGGTCAGATACCTGTTTTCATATTAAGAAAAGAGCATGCACAAAGCACACTTGCATCCCGCTGTTTTAAAAGTTCCTTTCCTTTGTTGTCCGTCTGTCAAAACCCTTTTTCTTTGGAACGCAGGGAGGTATAAACCGTTGCGGCCCTGTTCGAAAGAGATACCGCGGCCCCGGAACATAAAGGGCGTGGAAGGAACATGGATGGGTTTTAGTCAGTAAAAGTCTGACACTCCCTCCCGCTCCAGTATGGGAGAAGTTATTTGATGATTTCCCATCCTAGAAAAACAAAAACAGGAAATTCCTATCAACCGGGCACAGAAACAGACTCCGGGCGATTGTGCAATACAAGGAATTTTACTGTCCGGCAGTCCGATTTTTTACGGTCCGATATGGCACGCCATATAATAAATATACTAGTTTGTGCACTATACGTAATTTTACCGTCCGACATTTTACTTTTCCCCATTCCGGAACGGAACTGCCGACGTTCTAAGAAACTCATCGTTCAGAGTAATTTCACAGACAGAGCTACCCTAAACTGAGGCGTTTCATCCGAGTAAAGACGGACAAGTGCACAAGCCAATCATCCGTTTTTTTCATGCCACTTCGGACCGTAAAAAATTGGACTGCCGGACAGTAAAATTCCTTGTAGTGCACAATCGCCCTCCGGGTAACTGCTCAATGTTCATCCCTGATAGAACAACCCGATACGGCCGCTCTCTACCGCTAGTCTAAAGGGTGTATTCACGTAGAACGCTGGCTGCCGGCACCGACCTGCCAACACTTATCGGTACCGGTCCGTGCAGGTAGTCAGCGCAGGCAGTCTTTGTCCTCTGTTTTACCCTCCCAATATTACAGCACAGTTTAAAAAGTGTTTTAGGCTTTCACTGTTTAAAACTAAACTTATATTGTCACTTACGGAATATCTTCCATGATTATTTATTGAGTTGAGCTCCCGATATTTCGACGCTGTTGCAAGCGCCTTGATCGCGAGTTGACTGGAGTATGCGGGTGGATGGAAATTAAATTGTTACGAGCAGACAAATCTGTCTACCCTCTTTCTTTGTCTTTTGCTACGCGCACTATTGGAACTCGACACTAAGTCACGACAAAACGCACTCACAGTATCACCAAGTTTTTTGGAGTTTTTTGTATGATGCCGGCTGCTAATTTCCATCCACCCGCATACTCCAGTCAAGCCGCGATCATGGCGCTTGCAACAGCGTCGAAATATCGGGAGCTCAACTCAATAAATAATCACGGAAGATATCCCGTAAGTGACAATATAAGTTTAGTTTAAAAAGTGTCTATTAAGACGTTGTTCCCTTGAAATTGATAGCAGACACAAATGAAATACTGCTACCAATAACAATATGTATGTACCTTATTACAAGTTCCCAGACATCAATCAGAGTGAAAACACAAATACAATTTTCGTGGAACTGCTAACTGATCATTTTAGGGAATGTGCGGTAATTTGAGTAACGACTGCGATTTGCGACAGATCACCCGCTGCGATACGTTAGTCTGTTTATGAGCATGTGTTACTATATGTGACGAGTGGTTTGATTAACTACTCGTGCTTAATGTTGGGACTTTGTTTGTTGAGGGGCGGTTCAGACTGATGAGACTCGACCTTAATGTGCCGTATGTTTTGGGAAGTTTTTATGAGGGAGCTAAATAAAGAAACTAAAGAAACATGTACCTACAACGCGTAACAGAAAGGTTATAGTCATTTGAAAGAGTGTGCTAGAAACCATCAAACTGAACAACTTTTTCCATAGGATCAACATCGTTATCGCGAAAAACTAATCAGCTGTCTCATACACCACCAGTACCATCCAACCACCACCACCAACATCTAATGAATAATATTTTTATTTTTATGATTTACCTCTCAAAATATTTTTTTTTTATGAATGCTTAGTATTTAGTCATTGGATACATGAAGTGGGCTTACGTTTTCAGACGACTAAAAAGTCACGGTGTACCTACATTTAATATTGTTGAACTGTTTTGCTTTGATTTTAAATGTGTTTTAAATTAAATTATTAATTTATTATGAACAGAAATTAACCATGTACCATTTTAGTGTTTCAATTAAACAGACATCTGAACTAAAATTTATTGTGGTCCGTGTGACATTTTACAAGGTTTTGTAGAATGAAATTCTTAAAATAGCTTTGTGAATATCTTTCAAATGAACAAGGATTTACATACCGCCATAGAAATTTTATTATATATCCATATTTATTCTGGATCCCGAGCAATGTATTAATAATTACCTTCGCTTCATACAATGACGTGCCAAGGTCGCTGGTAATGAATATTAATGAGTATAGAAACATCGAGCCTGAAGATATTAGCTAATCTTAGTGGCCCTAGTATTCTAGGGGTATTATTTACCTACGTCATAGTCATCATTCCTAATACCTAGTAATGCCTCAACTCACATCTTATTTAAGCCAACCAACAATAACTTTAAGGTGTTAAATACTCGGGCCTGTGGACGGTTAGCTATATATGGGCTAGCTAGCCGTCCGTCCGTCTAATGACGACAGGCCGTGGCGACGGCGCGTTCGTGTTCCACACGCGCCTCAAAGAGATGTCAGCATAAGGGGAGGGGCCCGCAAGAGCCGAAGCCTGCCGGGGTTGCGGGCCTGTTCGAAAGAGATACCGCGGCCCCGGAACATAAAGGGCGAGGAAGGAACATGGATGGGTTTTAGTCAGTGAAAGTCTGACACTCCCTCCCGCTCCGCCCAGAGTGGGAGAAGTCATTTGATGATTTCCCATCCTAAAAAAAAGGTGTTAAATACTAGTGTTTGGTTTACGCCCCAGTTATTTCACAAAATCATTAAACAATTCACAAAATCGCTTATAATTCATAAAGCCCAGATAGATAAGATATTTAATGGCGTCATAAATTTTAATTACCCAAACTTAACGAATAGATTTTCAAAGGTCTACGTTTGAATTAGAACGTTTTGACCTTCAGAATTCAGATCCGATTACGTAAGTTGACTTAATAAAATATAAAAAAGTATTGAAAGAAATTCTGAAAGATCTAGGTGCCTGAGATCCGGACCTTTGAAAAAAACTGTCTACCTATCCAATTAATCTCCCTTTCGCCTACAAAAAATCTAGGATAAAAGGACACGAAATTACAGTTCGAGAAAGTACAAAAAACAAGGCTGCGACTAAAGATAAGGCGTTTCCTGACTATGAATAGATCACCCACTTATTTTAAGCCCACACGAGCCGTGGTGGTAATTTTTGTAAGGGATAAAAACACTGGTTTAGTATAAGACATTTATTACAGTTATCTTGGATGAAACAGTGGTGTGAAAGAGGATCATTTTTATAAGGTTTTATGTAACATTTAGACAATTATTGCGATTTGTTATACGTGGGTGTCTAGGATCCTGTACAGGTGGTGACATATATGACAAATATTTTGGACTAACTTCAGCCCGCAGCTTCGCCTGTGTGGAGTTCGGTTACTGTCCCACGAGAATAAAAAGCATTCTATGTGTTAATCCAAGTTATATACTATCTGTGTTCGAAATAGCATCACGCCATCGTTTCCGTGTAATAGGGGGCCAGCCTATTTCCATCAAATCATTTAATTGATAGTTCTTTTCGTTTTTAATTCTACCTCAACATTGTTAATTGTAACCCATGACAAGTTGCGAGGTATAACACAAGACAAGTATCCTTATAACTTCACGGGGCTGCCTCAATTTTGTGCTATAGAAGTATTGTATGAGAAACATCATTTTTTTTTTTTTTTTTTTTTTTTTTTATGTGAATGGCAAAAATAGAAACTAAAATAAAGTTTTTCTTTATTTTTATACATTAACTTACTTTCGGCCAATGGATACGAAACGGGGCACTATTTTTTTACTGCGACCAATTTCGAAGTAGTTGGTCACAATTCTAACCTTACCTAACCCATGTGGTCGGAGTGAATCCCTTCGACATCGTATTTACGACAAACGATTCGTTGGAGACAAAAAACACCAATACACTTTTAGCCTATTATTTAGGTCTGTTTGGATAGGAGAGAGTCGAGAAAATAAACGATTTGCGAAAATAACACTTTTGACTAAATTTTTCTCTTTTTCTCAGTTCCCCGTTACGTACCTCTTAACCCTATCTGCTAAGCAAGGCAATCGGACTCAATAACATGGCTCATAAAACATCACATATTATGAGAGAAAAAGCTCACAAAGGGAATAAAATTTACTCCGTTTTTGCAACATTTTTCATTTCTGCTCCGCTCCTATTGGTTGTAGCGTAATGTTATTTAGCCTATAACCTTCATCGATAAATGGACTATCCAATACAAGAAGATTTTTTCAATTCGAACCAGTAGTTCCTGAGATAACGCGTTCAAACAAACAAACAAACTCTTGAGCTTTCTAATATTAGTATAGATGAAATGTTGATTCACTATAGCCACCTCTGCCTAATCGTTTAGATATTACAGGCGTGATGTTCTGTTTAAGTTCGTTCCAATCCGTTATCTTTTATTGGCACACCACGAAGTACCTATATATCCACATCTACTCAAATGCACTTACTATTTATCTGCTATAAATTTACCGAAGCATGGGATAAGATCGTTTGTTTTACATAAACGTAGTATATATGACCGTATTTACTTTTATTTACGTATATTTTGTTCTTTGACAAGCACAAGCGAGTTTACGATGAAACGGTAAAGGAGCCAAACGGGTTTGTTCCGAATTGTTGAACAATGTTTTGTGTATTTTCTTGACTTTTCTTGCATTGACAACTTGTTTAGGGATTGAAATTGCAGTCCTGAATTTGTATTTCCTTTGATTTGTTTACCTTTTATTTTTATTTTATTTATTCGGAAAAACAAACAGTTTACATTAAAATCTAACACAAAATTTTAAATATACAAGGTTTTTATAGGTACCTACGACACTTTCCACAAATTGTATCAGAATTTTTTCAATAGTGAGAATGTGTTGTAGTGTTACACTGAAAGAAATCGAGCCAATCAAGCATGACATTTTGCTTGATTGAAAAAAAAATGAATGAAACAATCAAAAACGTATGAAAATAGATTATTCAATATTTGTTCTCACAATAAAGTTAAAATGATCAACTCTTAAACATGGCACATCACAGATTCAATCAAGTTGCATGATAAGTTCTATAATAATTTATTTATTGTTTTTATAATGAAGAAATTATTGTTTGTATAACCACATAATATTTAATACTAATACCCAAAATCTATAAAACAAGCAACCTTTTATTTAATTCTTTAATGGCACTTTTTAAATACGAATGTTACTCTTGTATGATTCACACACTCACAATAATGTTAAAATGATCAACTCTTCTGGATATTTTAAACATGGCACATCACAGATTCAATCAAGCTGCATGATAAGTTCTATAATAATTTATTTATTGTTTTTATAATGAAGAAATGATTGTTTGTATAACCACAGAATATTTAATACAAATACCCAAAATATTTAAAACAAGCAACCTTTTATTTAATTGAATAATGGCACATTTCAAATACGAATGTACTCTTGTATGATTGCTTAATGTCTGTTGCTCACACAGTGTTTCAAGTCGAGACTCGTTCGTTCATCTTCATTTGACGTTAGTTTCGTTTGGGAGTCCAAGAAAAGCACGCTTTTGGCGTTGCGGAGTGAATTAATTCAATTTTATATTAAGTTATTGCGCGGTTACATCCAATAAAACAAAATTCATCAACACCTGATTGTGATGGAAGAAGTGTGCGACCTTCTCCAGGCTTGGGGGCTGCCCGAATTACGTGCCACTTTTATCAGTAAGTACCTAGTTAGCCTTTTTGGCAAAGATATAATAATACGAGTATGTATGTTGTTTTCACATCAATTATTCATCAACGATTAATTTGCAGAAAATGAAATGAATATGGGTTAATAACTAAAATGTAACAATTTTAATTTTATTACTAAGTCTTAAATTTAAATTATTTTATCAATGTAGCATATTGATGATTTGTTTTTTACATTTTACGAGATGCTAAGGTTCACTACAACTTTGGAATTCTTCTGAAGGGAAGATCCTGGCAAAGAAACTAGAGAGGAATTGCATGCATTATAGTTATATTTAATATGTTTCAGGACATTGTAGTTCAAGATCTTAATGCTGAAGAAAAAATAAAACACATGTAATGTGTCGGTGGCAGAGCAATTAGAAACAAGCAGCCTTGATACAACTTCCACCACACAAGAACACAACAGTTCAACTAAACATTGTTTCTATGTCATTGAAAATAACGTAAGCATAAATAGTACATACCTACCTATTTACTATTTTTTGTTTTCCAATTATCCTTAATTTTTTTTAGTTCTTATAAGTTTTCTTTTAGTTTTTAGGGATCTGTACCACCTTTTGGGTATTGCTAACGCTCCACTGTCTTTCTGTCTGTCATAGGGCTGTATCTTTTGAACCATATAGATCAGTGGTTCCCAACCTTTCTTAGGCCAGGGACCACTTTGGTATGTTCATTGTTAACAGGGACCATAGCGTCCTAGATAAACGCATGGAAACCGACAGGATTATAACTAGGGGAGTGAACCTTGAACTCACACTATACAAAAATTGGACAAAAGCGATCGAATTGAAGTCGAAAAATTTAGCAATCATTAAGTATGAGATTCTCAAAAAGAATTAGAATTTTGTCTTTGATAGGTTCAATTAGGTTGGGTTGAGCTTGCATCTTCTGTTTTAAAAAGTACGAATAACATTTTAATCTTTCGCGGACCGTAGTCGAGGCTCCTGCGGACCACCAGTGGTCCGCGGACCACAGGTTGGGAACCAGTGATATAGATAGACACTTGGAATTTTCACAGATTGTGTATATGGCTGCTATACCATCAAATAATAATTAAAATAAAGAAATAAGTTTGTTCGGTTGAGTGAACATATGTCCTCTCCTTGATCTATAAAAAATTGAGGTGTCTGTTTGTAATTTCAAAATAACAGGTTTTTACTGAATGCAGATGAAAGTATATGCGGTACTTTATTTTTTTTTTAATATATGTCTGTCTGTCTGTTTGTTCCGGCTAATCTCCGAAACGGCTGAACCGATTTTGACGGGACTTATACTGGCCTGGAATTATGATAGCTTATTTTATAAGCAGTAACTTAAGCTACTTTTATTTTGACAAATAGGATTAGCATTCGGTGCAAAAATAATAAAACCCTTGAAATTGTTAACAACATCCGATCCAAAGTGAAGCAATATTTTTATAATAATCGCGGACGAAGGTAGCGGGTTAGTGTTACGTAGAAACCACGTGTCATGTTCACTGAATTGAGTAATTTGTAGTGGGTTTTTGTACGGACCCCTCAGTGTACAAGTCCAACTCGCATTTTTTTTTTGTTTTTCTTACGCCTATGTAATTATTGTAATTAATGAATGGTTCTGTTTTGTTTTTTTTACAGACTCTACTACAATAACTTAAATTTATTTATTTATTTATTTATTTATTTCAGGCCAACCAACAATTGTTTATACTGTTACATTTTAAAATAAGATTCTTAAATCAAAGGTTAGTATAACAATTTCTTACAGGTTAGCACCGCATGCCCCATAAAATAATAAATGTAACCAGATTAATTAAAGCTGAATCCAGATTAATTAGACTTAAAATCATCAAAACAAAACAAATAATAAAATACAAAATCAAATTTAAATGCAAAATCAAAATTAAATAACGAATAAAATTTAACTACAAAATCAAAATTAAAAACGGAATCAAATTTAAATATAAAAATAGAATTAAAATCACAATCAAAATAATCAAAATAATACCATACACAAACAAATTCTCAATTTAAATTTCATAAAAGCGAAGTCACAATAAAAATTACACGAAACGAAAATAAAGAAGATTTTGAGACATCTGGTCTCTTAATGTTGGTTGGGACATCGTTAGATAACGAAAATTCTAGAAATCTCCTAGCTGCCACTATTTGCAAACAAATATTAAAAGAACACAAAAATTCTAATAAAATAAAAAACGTTGATCATTAAACACAAATAAATAAATACTTTTTATAATCACTTCTGTCATTATTATTTTTTCAGAACTTCCTTAACCTACTTAACTGTGCACAACATAAGAGTCCAAATTAATAATATCTTTTCTGATAGTCTCAAACTCAATAAAATTACTATACGGGGTGGAAGGGACACCGACGCGAAAACGGTTACCACGTATTCAGTACATCATTTTGAGCCCCCCCATACACAGAAATTTTTCATAGGTTATTGAAAAAATAACCGATGAAAAACTTCTATGTGGGCCCGGCCCAGAATGATGTACTGAATACGTGGTAACCGTTTTCGCGTCGGTGTCACTTCTACCCCGTATAGCTTAAAACAAGATAACTTTATTGATTTTATCAAGAGGACTTTCACAATTTTATCAAGAGAACTTGATTGATTTTATCAAAGAACTTTCACAATTTTATCAAGCGAACTTGATTGATTTTATCAAGAGAACTATACGATTTTATCAATAGAAATTGATTGATTTTATCGAGAGAACTTACACGATGGTATCAAGAGAACTTGATTGATTTTATCAAGAGAACATTCACGATTTTATCAAGAGAACTTGATTGATTTTATCAAGAGAACTTTCACGATTTTATCAAGAGAACTTGATTGATTTTATCAAGAGAACTTGATTGATTTTATCAAGAGAACTTTCACGATTTTATCAAGGGAACTTGATTAATTTTGTCAAGAGAACTTTCACGATTTTATCAAGAGAACTTGCTTGTTGCCTAATCAACATAACTTTATTGCCCTAATCATATTACTTTATGTGCTCGTGAACAAACAAGTTCCTTGATAGCGCCAACCATTTTTTTGATCAATGTTATCAAGTTTTTTTTTCAGTGTAGCCATCTAGTGTGCAAAACCCATGATTTCGTATTTTAAATCGTCTGTTTGCAAATTAAATCTTTGTTTTGCCCAGCGACTTACTTACTTATGGATGAAAAAGCTCATGTACAGAACCATTAATTTTAACAATTGCTTAATTCCGGGACTTAACAAAATCTTAACCTTTATGTTTACAAAAGTCTTTATTAGAAGCCGCTATGGCCTAGCCGTAGTGAATTGGCTACGAGTGCTACGAGTAGCGTACGTCACGCGTGTTCCATGATTTTTGTTCGCTCAACGCGCCTAAAGAAGTTTTCACTTAAAAAAAAGATTTTTGCATGTTGCCTTTTCGGGCGCCTCCGACCACTCGGCAATCTAATCTGCTCAAATATCGAAACACGATTCTAAATTCAAACCTCAAAAATACATCCGTACCAACCAATACACCCAGATCTCTGCCGCACTATTGCAGACTCTTTACACCTCGGTCTTTTTACTGAAAGCAGGGAGGCAGGGTGGGTCAAATGACACTGGTTTGTAAGTCCGTTAGGTACACGGTATGACCCAGTTGAAAGTAAAACGGAACGCACTAGACGTTAACGTGACGTCATTGTGAACCAAATGGCGGTGATGCAAGGCTTTGTCACGGCCGTCCATTTTTTTAAACATTTCGAATAGGAATAGTGTCATGTTTGGCTGTTAAACGGTACACAGGCCATTCGTGTTAGCTTTATTCGATTTTAGAATTTCACTGTTGTAGGCTTTCTGAATTCAAACATCGGGAACAAACGACTGTGAAGTTGTGAACGAATGAATGGGAATATATCAAATAGTTCCCCCATTCTTTCTTATTTAGATTTCATCGAATGTTTTTATCGATGTTCGTTTTTATTGTAACTTTAAAAGCAAGTAAGATGGTTTTATTTATGATACCGATCTAGCATTTATTTCTAGTACGTCGTGGGTCGATTAAAATCAACCAGGCACTTTATTTATTTCATCATCTCTTGAATCATACTCTTAAAATGGTAAAGGAAAACATCGTGAGGAATCCGGTATGTCTGAGAAATCGCAGACCTTTTTATCTTTTTTATTTTAACAAAGTTTTCCAGCATTTTTTAAATGATGATTTTGTTTTTACAGCAACTCAAGTTTGTTAGACTAACCAATCTCAATCCGGAAAACGCGTTAGCCTTAAGGTTGTTGCGCACGCGACATTTTGTCGCTCCAAGGACGCGCTGTTGCGTGCCAGCGTTGATTTAACGCGATACTGCTGAGCAGTTATGTCTAATGCTTTTTGACACCACACTGCTAGTTGCAGAAGGCTTAGTCCTTCTTCTTTAGTTGTTGTTGGTACCTAACCTGGGGTCAGAGATTTTATGCCGCCCATAGGTCTCTGACTTGGCTTTAAATGCCTTCGAGAAATACCTCTCAAGGGTTCTGGTTTAGTTTCCTCACGATGTTTTGATTCACAGAGGTGAGTGATATATATGTCACCGTAAAATTGTCAAATACGTTATATTGTAATATCTCTAGCGATATTGTAAAGTCTCGAATTATTGTCAAATGAACATACTGCTTACAACAAAACGCATTATTTTTCGTGAAATGCATGCGATGGTAGTTAACTTACGCGGTGTGGAGGGAAGGAGAGGTCCCCCTTGCCCAGTGGCACAACTCTCATGAAAAGATAATGCACCAATCCTGAGAAATACCGATTAATATAACATAACCTTAAAACACTTTATATTCCCCCTAAAAAGCGTAGTCGACGGAGCCCCACTTCGTGGGGCCCCTATTTCCGAGTGCAGGGTTTAAAGGAACCTAACTAACCTAACGGGGGGGTGCCCCAAGTCCCGATTATGGGGGCAGAGATACTTTCGTATGTTCAGTTGACAATAATTCGAGACATTACAATATCGCGAGAAAAAACACGTTATATTGTAATATAACGTGTTTGACAATTTTACGGTGACACATATATATATATATATATATATGCAATGCGCACATGAGTCCAAAAATCTAATGTGCGTGTCTTAGGATCGAACTCGAGACGTATGGCTCCGAGGGTTACACCGCTAGGCTTAGTTCTATTGAGTTACCTTGGCCACAAGTCAGTCCAATTTTGTTTAAAATCTTTTTCTCAGTTTGATTGTTAGCCTCACCAAAATCAGTGCCTGAACAACGAATATTAAGGCATACAAAAATATTTATCAAACACGTCAAATATGTTTTTTGACGCGTATAAAGTCATTCTTAACGCCAAATCTAGATAGCTTTTGATTGAGGGATTTTCTTTTTCAACTCTTCCCTAGTCGCTGGATAGATGGCGCTGACCTCGGTATGTTACTGCAAGGAACAGAACGTCACATAATTTTAGTTGGATCTAATGGTTATATTTGGAAGCTTATGTAAACGAAGGTGTCAGTCAACGAGCGTATGTGACGTGTGTTTTTTCAAGCGTTTTGGCTTTGACACCTAGTGACGTAGTCGGTTCAACGCCATCTACCGAGCTCTTAGAAAAGTTTTTTTTTTTTAATTCTCAAAATTTGTTTTTTTAATCTCTCATTGTTTTGCTGTCGGTTACTTATTTTGCTATGCAAATATGTTGCTTGTTGTTTTATGAAACTAAAGTTTTATGAATCTAATATTGTAAAAAATGTTAACCAGCGCCTGTAATACATGATGTCGAGAAAAATTAAGATTTTATGATTGATTGATTAAAAAAAAAAGTTATCACTGTCATAATTTATGTAAGTATTTACTCAGTAAATCGTTGGACCTTCTGTTTCTCGATCTTCCTTGTAGCAAGCAAAAGCTATGCATAATCTATGCAAAGCTAACTCAATTGTTAACTTGTATCGTGATTTGGCTCAATTTACATAAAAAATGTGCTTAGATAACTTTGAAATGTATCTATATTGTGATTAGATGGCTAATAAAACGAACATTACGGATTCTAACTAGAGTTAGGTTTCATTTTAATGTTCTGGTGGCTTTGAAAATTATTTAAGAGGGCTATCAAACATTCAATCAACCTTTCTCGAGCATATTTTTTTTTAATTTGTGGCCATACGTAAGCAGATAAAACCGGAGGAGCTCGCGACTAAAAAGCCGGTCGGGTCGATCGTTAGGCTAAGCCGTGCTTGCCTAGGTTGGTCTGTGGATGGGTATCCGCCCTTACATATCGAGTTTCTTCCGTGCTTCGGAAAGCACGTTAGTCTCGGCTGTCATTTGTCCATCTTTGACAGTCGTTATAGATAGTCAGTGCCCCAAAAAGTCTGACAACCAGTCTTACCAAGTGGTATCGTATTTCCCAGTTTTACTGGGTTGTGGAGGTCAGATAGGTTGTCGCTCCATGTAAAGTACTGGTATTCAGCTGCATCTGGTTAGACTGGAAGCCGACCCCAACATAGTTGTGAAAAGGCTAGGTAGACGATGTGAGCCATAATCACACAAAATTCTCAGTTTTGATAAAAAGTATGCTCAAGGAAGTTTGATTATTTCTCTAGGGAGTGCTCAAAGTAAATATCACAATTTTCTTGTATTAGAGTGCTACTCTTAAAACACTCAAAGACACACACACAAGAAAAATTGTGATAGCCCTCCTAATAACTTTGGTCGAACTTCACCAACGTAGTTGGACGAAATTTATAACTTCGTATAAGGCCTTTCAGTGTGATATTTGTCATGGAATATTATCTCAACATTGACACGTGTTGTGCTGAGCTGAGATGCTAAGTAATAACAGCCGCACGGGTTAAACTTCAGGTTAAGCCGCCCTTGCCAAGGTCTATGGATGGGTGACCGGGATTACATACTGAGTTTCCTCCGTGCCTCGGAAAGCACTTTAAACCGTTGGTGATGGTTGTCATTTGTAGATCTTTGACAGTCGTTACAGGTAGTCAGTGGCTCAAAAGTGTGACAACTGTCTTACCAAGGGGTATCGTATTATTCAGTACTTACTGTGTTGTGGAGGTCAGATAGGCAGTCGCTCCATGTAAAATACTGGTATTCAGCTGCATCCGGTAAGACTGACCAAATAGTTTGGAAAAGGTTTAGCAGATGATGATTGACAGTTCTTGAGCTCGGTTTAGATTTGCTAATCGCGTTTAATGTTTATTAAGAAGTTCGCCCTTAGTAAGTAGGTACTTACAAAAAATGGGAAAGAACGCGTGAAAAAGTTGTAAGCCTTCGTTTTACTTCACAAAAATAATTAGTTTAAGAAACTAAGTGACGAAAATAGATCACCAAAAGTGTCACGAGTATAAAAGTTTCTGATCCATTTTTATGAATGACGTCATCAATCAGTTAAGCTAGGCCCCTTCAGCGCTTCTATAATTAAAAATAATTACAACTTGAGAAGTTTCCTCCTTAAGTTCTGTCTTTGATGCGTATTCAACTACGACAAAGAGTTTTATTGGTAACTAAAGAAGCCGGGTGAGAGATATTGTATTATTTAAGAGTGTAATAAAGTTATATGACTCTTTTATTTACCTTTGCTTGGAAAGAATGAACGTAGTTGTAGTTTAGTTCTTATTAAGGACGGTATGTTGGTTTGCAAGTAAATGGAGAAGAATAGGTATTCTAAATTCAAAAAAAGCTTGAAATTATTAAACCATAAAATGAAAATTCAAACGCCATTAACGACCCATTCAAAAAACGAAAAAGAAAATCAAAAATGAATTTCAAAACTGGTTCTAATCGCGTTCTGAATTTAAAACAGGAGAATTAGTTAGGCGACCCGCGCCGACCTATATAACGGTCGAACAGTGCACTCGCGTTTCCACCGGGTTGCCAGCCTTCCGCATCGCCTGACTTTCGGGAATTAACTTACGTTGTCAGAATAAAAAGGTATACGGTTCACATACCAAAGAAATGACAGGGATTATGAGGTGGTCATGAGTTAGATAGGTACGTGGTGACACTGGAGTCAAATGTTTCAGTATTTACTGCTTCAAATTAGTTAAATCAAAATAAAAGTTAAAGAAGTTTAATGGGTATATAACAGGGTTCGAAATTATGCATCATGAAAATTACGAGATAACATGTTGATTCATAACTTGATCTCTCTAGTTTTTACTCAAACTGCTTATTCAATCAAAACAGCGTCTTTATATTTGGCATTTTTCATAATGACCTATTCTGGTCCTATTTAGTTAAAGTAACAAACAAAACTAAACATCTGTACCAAAAATACTGTTTTCATTACTCATACTCGGAAAGTAGGTCTGAAGTTGCCTGAGGAGCGGGCTGAAAGTAATACTTTTCAGCCCTAGGGAAAATCGCTTTCAACTGACAGCTGCACATTATAAAAAACATCTAGTTCTATTTTCACATTTCTATTGAACCATGTTCCGACTTCTATATCGCCTGTAAATTACAGCGCGATGTAAAATTGAAATAACATAAAATTCAGTATTCATTAAGGAGTATAATATATTTTAAATAACTTAGTTACAAATATTTCTTTAAAACAACAAATACGAGTATTTGGGAAAAATATTTACTACTCGTATTTTTTCAGTGACGATAGTGCAAATAAAGGCTGAATAACCGGCCACAGAAAAAAAAAACAAAATAGGCGGGAAAGCGGCAATCCGATCTTCTTTTTTTTTCGAGTGGTTTCGTGATTATGTTTTTATTTTCCTTGTATTCGTAATGAAAAGCACAGTGTTTACCTCGGGTTAAAGACTTATTTAATCCCTCGAGCTATTAGCGCCCGCGCTACGCTTGGGCCCCAAACCCCGTCTCGGGACTAAATAAGTTACTTTCACCCCTAGGATAACAATGTACTATTGTTATATGAAAACAATGATTATGACCGATTTAAATACTATTCGCCATCCGCGCGAAGGCGAATAGCGATCAGATGCACGTGAACTGCAATTGATAATGATTTCATTATTATAATTGTCAAGGTATAATTATACATAGTAGCATAATTGGCATGATAATTATCACTTCAAACTAAAAGAACGCTGTCCGCAAATACCAGAGTATTTGCAACTTGAAACCCTACCTACCTTCCTACCTACCTTCCTTTTCATTCAATTCAGTATCTCTGTTAATTCTCATTTACAAGTACATAAAGCTCCATTTAAACAGTGTACTTCTATCCCGACGCGCTGGCAACACCGCTAGTGCTGTGCCAAATTACCTGCGACGCTATAGCTCCGTGATCACGAAAGAGGTTTATTACGTCACTTCGTGCCGATCGTGAGATCGTGCCTTGTACTAGTTGTGCGGAACTGAAAAGAAAATAAGAAAACATATGGATTGAAAGATCTTTCTTGGGATCCAATTTATTTTTACCTGCAATGATTTATTTCATTTAAGTAATGGGCAAGAAATATAGTTGCTGGAAGGCTGCCCTTACTTTCTCAGCAACTACTCACAATAAATTGTACACGAAATACTTAATCATCATCAGCCTATTAATGTTCCCACTGCTGGGACACAGGCCTCATCCTCTCTGTGAGAGGGAATGGGCCACCACGCGGGCCCAGTGCGGATTAGTAAATGTCACATGTCTTCGAATTTTTGGTTCTAGGACATGCCAGTTTCCTCACGATGTTTTCCTCCACCGTTTTGAGCAAGTGACCGGAAGAAACTGGACACAGCCATGACACAAAACCACCAAAAGTGGAAAGATTTCAAAAAGACCTATACTCAGCATTGGGTGGCCAAATACTGAAGAAGAAGAAAGATTCACACTCATCTCTCATTCTGTTGTAGGAGCTTTTGGGCCTCGTACAGGACGAGTTTCGTTTTTTTAATTTTTTTTATTTATGTTTTATTTTTATTAATCGTTCGTTGTTAAATAATAACTGCCGCTCGGGTCGATCTTTAGGTTAAGCCGTGCTTGCCTAGGTTGGTCTGTGGATGGGTGACCACCCTTACATAACGAGTTTCCTCCGTACTTCGGAAAGCACGTTAAGCTTTTGGTCCCGGCTGTCATATGTCCATCTTTGACAGTCGTTACAGGTAGTCAGTGGCCCAAAAAGTCTGACACCAGTATTACCAAGTGGTATCGTATTTACCAGTATTAACTGGGTTGTGGAGGTCAGATTAGGCAGTCGTTCCATGCAAAATACTGGTATTCAGCTGCATCCGGTTACACAGGAAGCTGACCCCAACATATTTGGGAAAAGGCTGGGCTGATGATGATTTTTATTAGTTTTCAATACTGTTTATTTTGATGTGTTTTGTCTCGGCGGGCTAATATAGTATATTTTATAACGAGGGACTAAACGAAGCCATTATATACACGAGGTGGTTTGACTCCCGAGCTTGCGAGGGAGGCAATGAAAGCGAGGGTATATTATATTGGCGTTTAGTCTCGAGGTGCAAACTGTACTTTTCACTTCGAGTGCGAGAAAAATAGTCATTTAAAACCGAACAACTTTACACTCGACAAAAATTCTGAACTGAGCGATCAGTTTTTTTTTCTATCAGGTCAGTCACAGATTAACCATGGAAAACACAACACAAACTCTCAACATTTTCGCAATGAAGATGATCCACACTCCACAGATAATTAGTACCTACATTACTGCAGCGGCTATATAGCAACAGAGGTATTGCTTTTCAAAATCAACGATGCACACAAACAACCATAAATTTTTCTCGCGTTGAAGAGTTCGTTTGTTTTTTTTTTCAATAAACCGCTTTCTATTTGCATGCCAATTCGAAATTTAAATAAAACCTTTGACAAGTTACTCTTATGTGACCATGTTTCAGAGTAAAAGATCGTTCCATTTTTAAATTACTTTTTACTCCCTAGGGAATAAACGGTTACTTTAATCCCGCTTCGTAGGGCTATAACGGCGTACTTTTAGAGCATGAGAAGTGAAAAATGCTTTTTCTTTCTTTCTAGATCTCTTGACGCGTGCCTAAAACTGGAACTTACGAAACATTCTTATAAATATTTTCTTCTCTCTTTCTAAAAATTCATCCGTGTTTCTACGGTACTTGAACCTCTAAAATACAAAAAAGTGCCCCTACAACTTCACACCACTTTCACGGCAGGGCAATAAACTCTAAAGCAGCTTACTAAGTTACTAATAAGACAGCAACTTGTAATATTTTCTCACTGTAGCAGTAGAAGGGTTGCTCTCCTTACATTAGCTGTTTTTACTCAATTCCGTTGAGTGCACTTCAGTTAACGTTACCGAGAAACGTAGTATTTATCGGTTAGATAACAGAACTGTACTTTAAGGAATTGAACTGTAATTGCATTTTACAGACATTACGAATGTGTGAGATCGGTCTCAGTTAGTCAGACCAACATATCAAAATAGTACTATAAAAGTCACTGCAAATAGTAATATGTTGTTTTTGTTTCATCGAAATTGGGTCAGGATTTCCAAAGTTACAGTGTTGTAAAAGTGTCACCGTTTTTTTTTAACTTAGCGTTCCTTCGCGAGCTACTGCGATGACGTCACGTCGTGAGTGTCATGTCCGATTGCGGGTGATGCGGAGTGTTTACGTTCATAAAATTTTATATGTAAAGTGATTTCCACTTATTATTTGAATTGTTTGTGTTTAAATGTTTTATTTAATAAAATTAACCGTCGCTGGGAGTACTCGGAAGCCCAGAAGAAGTATGACCCAATTACTTGGTTGTGGAGATCAGATAGGGAGTCGCTCCAAGTAAAGTACTGATATTACCCTAGCACAGTTGGGAAAAGCCTAGACCGGTAAATACTGCAGTCAAGTGTTGAGCCTGCCATATACGTCGATAAAACTTTTAAGAAAACCATAATATTACAAATAAATTAAACATCAATGGTGTGAACTGAAACAGGTAATAAAACTCCAATAAAACCCCTCAACAAAGCAGCCATACCCAATAAAAATATAAAACCAGAAGAATGTTCGAAATAACACAACGATTACAAAGAAAACCAGTTTCATTCTATTTGACGCAATCTTTCCCTCATGCCAGTTTGCCGCGTTCGTTTTATTTTGTGCCATGTTGCATGACTTGGTCACAAAGAGGTTCATTATGTCTTCGCTGTGGTTCCATCCTGGCTGAATGGACAGAGGAATAGTTTGCAGAGAGTTTTTGACACGGAGGTTTTGTTTCTAAAGGAGACAATTTTTTTTGTTCGAGGATTAGTTTCCCACATAAATTCTAGCATATAATAATGAAACTTACATTGATTTCTTCCTTATAACCTCTAGATTCCAGTGGTTTAATTAGCTTAGCATTGTCTAACCGGAATAAATGCGAAAAATCTGCAAAAACACTTACGAAAACCAAAATAAACAGAAAAAGTAAATGTCAAAATAATGAAGTTGTCTGTCAATCACAAAAAAAGTGGGTTTATAACGTTTCATGCCACGTTGATTGTTTAAACCACCTATGCGATTTTAGTGTAAACCTATAAAAATGGCATTAAAAATGCTCATAGTTTAATAATATTTATTTTTATATTCTTTCTGATTCTATAATAATTATATAGCACATATGATTTCCAACGGATAGGTACCGTACTTTTTTTTGTAAACAGAAAAACGCCCCTATTCACGTAAGTATTTGCTGTCAAATGACATTGACCACAACAGGAATGATTTGACTCGCAAAAAAATATCATAACATAGCTTATTTATTATGATTTTAAGATTCCGTTTTCATTTCTACGTAATATTTCCTTTAAAACCATAGTAAAATGGTTACTTTTTTTTGGTGTTATTATGAATAATAAATGCAACGACCAGGTGGGCCCAAAAAAAACTATCTCCTTTTAGGCATTATTTTATGGCTAGACAATCGTGTGCATTCCAATATCAAGGCTGAATAGAGAGGACCGTTAAAAGCTAATTGTAGATGACGCTACCATAGCTAGGTCTCAATCTGACCAATAAGATCTTTTGAAATATGAAATGTTTCTTGATTTTCAACCAATGACGGTGCTTGGAACCAACTATGCTAGAGCCATTAGTTCCACAGTTTCCATCCCCATTCTATCTGTATTAAATTAAATAGCGAGTTTATTACAAGTAGAAAGTTACTGTAAAATTGTCGGTAGTGTTTGAAAATTGGTACTGAAAAAAAATTTTTTTTAACTCACTGGGAACAAGCTGGTTCAAACGTAAAATTATTTCGGAACGTCTTAGCTTATTACTACTACCACTAACTATTAGCTAGCGCAAATGAGAAGGCCCTAAACTTTTCCATAAATTAGTGTTCGCTTTTTTTTTGACTTACGCGTGTATTACATTTTTACCACATCGAATCAGAAAGAAAGTTGCAGTCAACTCAACTCATGCCGTTTAAACAAAACTTAATGGTTTCAGTAAAAAAACACTGAAAACGCAGTGAAACTTTTAGTTGACAAGCTTGACTTAGTTTAGGAGTTAGAGAATTTTAATATTCTATGTGACAGCGTACAACCTCTTATGTAAGTTTTTTTAAAAATGTTATTATATTAAGTCATTTTTGTACCTACCTTAATGGAAATAAATTATTATTATTATTTTTGAGAGTGTTTTTTCTTCTCAGCCCTTAGACTGGGTTTTAACCACATTTACGGGCCAAAGCCAAAGCAAATGCGGCGTGTGGTGTCTAGTTTTATTATACTATGTGTTGTGATAAGGTCCTATCTCGTTCTCTTCTATCTGCATAAACTTCCTAACGATTCTACACGTATTCAAAATAGCAGCTTTTTGCAGTGTAATGTAGAGGGTTTCTTTAAGGTCTAATAATTTTAAGCTATGGATGAGGTGATTTGGGATTACCCCTGTTGTGGAAAGGACTATTGGAACTATATATACTTTTTCTTGTCGCCAAATCCTAGTAACTTCTTCTTTTAGTTCTGCGTATTTACTTATTTTCTCAGTGATTGTTTTCTGTATATTGTGCGTGTTGGGAACTGCGATATCTATCAGGTATGTAACTTTTTTTATTTTGTCCTGTAGGATTAAATCCGGTCTGTTGTAGTGGATCGTTCTATCAGTCAGAATAGCGCGATCGTAGTAGAGCTTATGTGTTGTATTTTCTAGAGTAGCTTCGGGTTTATAATTGTAGTAGGGAGTGTTGGTATTTTGAATGAGTGTGTGTTTTATTGCTAGTTTTTGGTGGATGACATTGGCCACTTGGTTGTGCCTGTGAGTGTAGTCTGTCTGCGTGAGAGTTGTGCATGCTCCGGTTATATGCTGGATGGTTTCTGGGTGGAGGTGACATTTGCGACATTTGTCATTAGTTACTGTAGGGTCTTTGATAATGTATTTTCTGTAATTTTTTGTGTTGATAATCTGGTCCTGAATTGCTATTATAAATCCTTCGGTTTCTGGAAATAAGTTTCCTATTTTTAACCACTTATTTGAAGCTAATTTGTTTATGTGGGATTGCTCTAGGTCATGAGGGTGCCGCCCGTGGAGTACTTTTCTCTTCCAGTCTTCAATTTTTTGCGTCTGCGGGTCTTCATTGGTTGTGTTTTGGGCTTCTATCTGATCGCTTAGGTTAAGTGGAGTGTAGTTAAGATCGTTTGTTACTATGGCTTTATGTATATTACTATTGTGAGATTTTGTGTGGAAGAATGATTTTAATCGACTAATTTGTTTCCGCCATAGGTGCTGGATATCTATAAGGCCTCTCCCTCCATGTTCTCGTTTGATCGTTAGTCTCTCTATGGCGGATTTAGGGTGAAGGTTGTTATGTTTCGTGAGTGTTGTGCGTGTAGTTCGTTGTAGTTGTTCTGTATCTGTTTTGGTCCATTTTATAACTCCGAATGAATACGTTAGTACTGGAATGGCGAAGGTGTTTAAGGCTTTAATGAGATGTTTACCTGAGAGTTGGGTTTTACAAACAGCGTTAACTCTCTTCTTGTACTCTGTAGTGAGTGTTTCTTTAATTTTTACGTGGTCAAGACCTTTAAGTTGCGTGTACCCTAAGTATTTATACAATTCAGTTGGTTCTAATGCGGTTATAGAATCTGACTCATTCACTGCATAGTCGCCGGGCCGCACCTTGCCTCTAACAATGTGAAGTGTTTTACATTTTTCTAATCCAAATTGCATGTTAATATCCTTGCTAAACTCTGCTGTTATATCTACTAATTTCTTCATATCTTTTTCCGATTTTGCATACAGTTTGATGTCATCCATGTATATTAGATGTGATATTGTTGTTTCATCTGTAGAATGTTTGAGGCAGTATCCAGCCCCGCAGCTCTGCAGCAAATGAGACAGGGGGTTAAGGGCAAGGCAGAACCATAAGGGGCTCAGGGAGTCACCTTGGTAGATGCCTTTTTTGATGGATATCTGTCGTGTTGTGACATTATTGTTGCTACTATTTATTTGTAATGTGGTTTTCCACTGTAGCATTACATGGCGCATGAAATCAATTATTTTCGGATTTATTCTATAGATCTCCAGAATTTGTATTAACCAGGAATGCGGTACACTATCAAAAGCTTTTCTATAATCAATGTAGGTGCAATGGAGATTTCTGTTTTTTGAGGTGGCGTGTTTATGTATAGTGGAATCAATAATTAGCTGTTCTTTGCATCCCATATGGCCCTGCCTACATCCCTTTTGCTCCTCTGCTATTATGTTGTGGTGTATAATGTGTGAGTTAATTTTCTTTGTGATTGCAGATGTAAGTATTTTGTAAATTGTGGGTAAACATGTGATTGGTCTGTATTGGGAAGGTTCTGATGTGTATTTAGTCTTAGGCAGCATGTAAGTAATTCCTGTTGTAATAAATTCTGGTATATTCTATTATTATTATTATTATTATTATTATTAGTTACGAATAATAAAATAAACTTTATATCTCAATTTACGAAGAAAACAGCTATTTGGTGCGACATAAACACACGAATTTTACACTTAACTCACCAATCTGAAGGATACATAAAAGCGTACGATCTTATAAAAATGCAATATTTTTTAAACTATCCAAAAGTTTAATGGCCTCGCAAAGAACCAATCCGGTGTGAAATTCCTTTTTTAAAATCACAACGGTAGGTATGGACCGAAGGTTCATTATTCGTTCAGTGCAATTTGAAGACGCCTCGGATTTATTGGGTACTTCATGATCTACACTAGTATTCTCCGCAGCTTAGCTTGTCTCCGCGTTGTGGTCCAAAATTATTCTGTGAGAACGTTATACTAGGTTTTTTTTATTAAACAAATAAGAAGGATATCCCAAACATCAACATTCCTTCTGCCGTTAAGGCGAAAAACGTGAACTCGTGAACGTGAAACTCGTAAACATCAATTCTGTAGAAATATGTAATTCCAGAGTATATTTGAGTAATCCTTCTCCAGTTTCTTATTAGACACCAGAAGCTTGGTTTCGGGGGGCATCAGCCGCAGCCGGGCTGAGGGGCGGGGGGTGCGTTAATAGCTGTGTAAAACTGCTGTAAAGATCAAAGTTCGGTGCTCCGGATGCAAATAACTGTGAATGTACGAGTTGGCAAAGCTGCAGTTCTCTTTTGCATATTTTAAATTGTGTTTAAGTTTATATTAAAAGTACTATCTACTATCATTGCTATATTTTGAGAAGAATGAGGTCATGGTCGACCACTACAGTATATTGCCACGTTCATCATTATCATTCTTAAAGGATTTATTATGCAAGGTGTAAACGGACTACAGACTCATACGACCAAGCATTCTGTTCATCAAACTAAGTGACTATACGCTAAAATTATAGCTGGATAGGTAACGACTTTTTGAAGCAAAAACTTCTTTAGACGCGTTGAGCACATTTTGGGTGAACGAAAATCATGGAACTCGCGCTACACCTAAAGCTTCGTAGCACTCGTAGCCGATCGGCTACGGCGTAGCACCACCTCGGCGTGCGCGGGGCACAACCCGTAGCAGATATAGATTACTTAGTTTTCACTTCTATCTGTAGTACTGAACGAATGCCCAGCTTGTTTTTTTTTGCTTAAATGTTTCTGTTTACGCTAAGACTCAAAATATTGTGCATTTGGATGCATTGTTGGATAGTGATAGAAGTACAATTTAAAGTAAAGTTATAATATTAAAGACTTGTGGGTTGGAACTTTGACCTCTAATATCTCTATACCTAGAAGATTCCCATGTCAAGAACAAAAAAATACACATTGACGGAGACACGGAACAGTCTCTGTTCCGTGGACGGAGAAAACAAGTGCCTCTCGGCTTCGTAGAAGGTATCTTTACACCTATTGTGAGATGGAAGATTTCGGAGAAAAAGTCCAGTTTCTTTTCTCTGAAAAATTTTCGCACGACACGCACAGTTTACACGTTTACAAGTTAACACAGATCTTTCGATTCTCCTCATCTCCAGGATAAAGATCACAGCCTCACGATCAACTCCCCCATTTCACACAATTACGTATTCTGAAGACGTCCTTCTCCCTATTGACTTGTAACAGGGCATTCAATATTTATCTTCTATCTCTTTCCGTTACAAACGTGTGAGTGAGAGGGGAGATGCAGGATTATGTAAAGGATGCTTGCAAGTTGAAGTACGGAAGGATTCGGAATTTTGGATGTAATTTATTTGACGTTCAATTGTTTTGTGTAGGTTGAAAGGGAAGGTTTGTATGCAGAGTTGTGTTTTATTGGAATTATGATTGTTTATGGTGTACGCACGTGCGGGATTTGCCGAGTGACTTCGGAGTAGTTCGGAATCAGGGGCCGCAACGATCGGATGATCACGTGACGAAATTGATGTTCGATTGTTTTGGGTCTAGCATAGCATCAATAAATTCCGTATTTTCTTTGTTGCTGTAATGAAGGAAAATTACTTGATGAAGAGTATAGTGGTCTAATGGGCGTAAGCAGAACTGCTAAACGAGGTCCTAGGTTGGATTCCCGGGTTGGGGAGTATTAATGAGGTTTTCCATCAAGAATATTAAAGGTTACTCTAGTCTGGATTTGTGCCAGGTTGATGGTAATAAGCACTGGGACACCTCTACCTAACCCATAGAAGATTACAAAGTATGATGTTATGTTACGTTTAAATAACATAACCCACAGTTCCACACTTAGCACACAAAGTTAGGTCCACAACACAGCTATAAATCTAAAACATTGCACAATAAAAACATCAAAGTAATACCACAGCTACAGTGTACAATGACAGATAATAGTACATTGTAGTGGCCGCCATTCTTGAGTACAGTCGAGACAAACGGCGGGAAGTGTACGTATGAAACAATGGCTGTGTTCGACTGTACACCGGACAATACGCTATCGGGGACAGCGATGTACAGGTTTAAAAAAATGTGGCAAGACAAGACTGAAAGAAAAAGAAGGATTTGAATTAAGAATTTCTCGCCAGTCTAAGAAAATTTTAATGCTAGGATTAAAGTCTCCTTTCTGAAGAGAGAGTAACTGATATTGCAAAGTTCAACCAAAGGTGTGATTTAATAATACAACAAAATACAATACATCTTTATTTTCTCTCTTCACAAAGGTTCACATCTATCTTCTATTATATAAAAACTAGCTTCTGCCAGCGGCTTCGCCCGCGTGATGTTTGAAATTGTCCCACGGGATCTTACTACCGGGATAAAAAGTATCCTATGTGTTAATCCAGGTTATAAACCATCTGTGTGCAAAATTTCATCCAAATCCGTTCAGTAGTTTTTGCGTGAAAGAGTAACAAACATCCATACATCCATACTTACAAACTTTCGCATTTATAATATTAGTAGGAAGTAGGATGAAACCCGTTTTCCGTTGTCACGACATAGCATGAAAACGGCTTGACCGATTTCGCTGATTCTTTTTTTGTTGCGTTTTTTATTGTCAAGAGAAGGTTCTTATGAAAAAAAAATGTAGTAGTAGGTAGGTAGGGAGTAGTAGGTAGCTTTTTCCCTCTTATGTGACGCAGACGAAGTTGCGTGGGTCAGCTAGTAGGTATAATAAACATGAATGTAAGAATAAACGTTTTAACAAAATGCATAATAAATGTTCCCTTGTGAGAGACTGACGTCCATACTAGGATACCCTGTGTGACGGATCTCCAGGCTCTCACCTCATATTAACTGTAGTTTAATACAGTACAACTGTTAATTTGATTGTTAAGACAAACAGTCGGGCTTTAATGTGTATTAAAAATCATCACCATTGCTCTTAAAACAGTGAAGTAAAACATCTAAAGGAAACTGGCATGCATAAGCCCACTGCTGGGACACAGTCTCTGGACATGGCTTCGAAATTTTGCATTTAGGCCATGCCGGTTTCCTCGATCCTTCACCGTTTTAGGAGCAGTGGTAAAGAAATAATTACCACAAACTGGCACGTATCAGAACCAAAAAATCAGGGACATGCAGCAAGTGACACCAACCAATCCACACTGTAACCACACTTGTTTCCATAAGAAGTGACCTTAGCTCACAATCAATGGAAACATTTGTAGGCTGATTATGCAAGGTTCAACCAAATTAATTTAAAGGCACAGAAATGGAGGGTACACTGCCTACATGATTCACTTTTATGTTAACACGATTCAATTTGGTTGCTTCACTCGAATTGAAAGGCAAAAGTGAGCCAGTTAATTTCAGCGTTATAAAGCATTTCAAAACGGCACTGGATTTGCAATCAAATATTCGTCATTTGAGTACCTATCTACAATTTAATGAACGCAATAACCGACGCATACAATTTTCAGTGCCTGTAAGTCTGTTAAAACTGGAATCTCGGCTAGTACCCAGTACCCTTTTTTTTTCGGATGGGAAATCATCAAAGGACTTCTCCCACTCTGGGTGGAGCGGGAGGGGTGTCAGACTTTTACTTACTAAAACCCATCCATGTTCCTTCCTCGCCCTTTATGTTCCGGGGCCACGGTATCTCTTTCGAACAGTCCCGCAACCCCAGCCAGTGCCCACCCTACAGAATAGATGGCTGATGAGGTTGGCCTCATTAAAATTTAAGGAACACTAGTCCTAAATCTTTTGGCTGTATCGGTGATCTAACTCTGAAGGCGCAGTGCTGGAAAGCCTCGCACAAAGTAGACTGTTGAACTTGTGAATGGTCATGGAAATCCAGAAACACAGAATCGGTCGATGTGATGTGTGCAGGACGCTTATTGTTCAGCATTAGTTGTGGTGAGCGCAATGATCAATGCTTACTCTTCAAAGAAGATTTTACTACCTACAGAGACTGTAACATCAGAGGTTTACGAATAAATAATAATAAACATTTCAGTAGATCGCTATAAATCACCATCTGTTAAAGGTACTTAAGATAATAATTATTGTAGTACTCGTAAACGTTTCCAGTTTGATTTATTTCGGCTCCGTCGATGTTAATGTTTATTGTAGTCCTGCTTACTGCCACTTAACGTGTTCTTTGGTAGGCTTAAGAACACAATTATCGGGAAACGTTGTCAATGTCTCATTGCGAGCATTTAGAGTAGGCAGTGGTGTACAATGAGGCCTATAATTTACAATGTACTAAGCTTCGTCAAAGCCTTATTTAATTGCTTCTATTTATCGAACCATGGAGGGAGTCGAAATTTTGTCATTAACGTTCACGACTCAACATATCATCACGCTTGTAATCTCCGAGGGGTAAGGCAGAGATATATCTAATTAAATAGTTCACCCACATTTTGCCGGTTATGTTTAAGTCCCATGTATTAGGGGGTGAGCCTATTGTCCTCACGTGGGCGCAATTCCAGACTCCGTGGCTACTACTAATAAATTCCTGATGAAAAGCCCCTAATAACACTTTGTCTGACCTGGGAATTGAAGCCAGGACCTCGTGCTCTTCTGTCACGGTTACGACCACTAGATCAACAAGACAGTTTTGTACGCTGTTGTGTGTCTTACCGTATTTTGTACATCTTTTATTTTTTACATTTAATGTTTATGAAATGCAGTGAAAACGCAGGATTTAGGTTTATGTTTCCATCGACTATTTTAGCACTCCAAACCACCTTTTCAATACTAAAGAAAAAATAAAACAAATAAATAAATATCGCTGGATATTAAAACACAGAAAAGAAGAAAAAAATCAAAGAAGAAAAAATAAATAATCATTTCATTAAAGAAGTCTGTAAAACAAGATTCTTCTCTTCTCCACTCTAAAAATGCTTATATAGGGACTTAAAGAAACAATAACAAACATTTATGTTCAAATACACCTCACCGTGCAAGCAAATACAATCACACATCTATTCTGAACTTTGTGTAGACAAAGTATAGTTCTCAACTTGATATCGCTACGAACATCGGTATCGGTATCCATGAACTGAAGACTGCAGAAAACTGTTGTGAACACACAACAGTTTTTTGCAGTCTTATGATATGCAACACATAAACCTATACTTTATAGAATACAGTACACAGACATATCATTCAGTCTGGAATAATTTTAATGTTAAAGACGACCCGATTGGCGTAGTGGTAGTGACGCTGCCTTACGTTCTTAGGGTCCTGGGTTCGAATCCCGGTAGGAGCAAATGTTTGTGTGATGAGCACGGACATTTGTTTCCGAGTCATGGATGTTTATATGTATAACTAGCTTCTGCCAGCGGCTTCGCCCGCGTGAAGTTTGATTATTGTCCCATGGAATCTTACTGCCGGGATAAAAAGTATCCTATGTTTTAATCCAGGTTATAAACTATCTGTGTGCAAAATTTCATCCAAATCCGTTCAGTAGTTGTCGCGTGAAAGCGCAACAAACAAACTTACATTCACATTTATTCTCCGAACTGCTAAGCTATCGGGAGTTACACGTGTTATTGTGAGTCAACTATAAAAGATAGACATATGCTGTCTTGGGATATTTTTTATATAATTTTATGTGGAATATTTCCGTTATACATGATTTCTATGTAGCTTTAACCATTAAGGCTGCACACGCGACGGAAGCTAAAAAAACCAAGTAACTTCTCCCGTTTTCCCAACATTTCCTTTCACTGCTCTGCTCCTATTAATGGTAGCGTGATGAAAAGTATACTATTACCTGCTCAGGAGTATGTAGAATAATTGTACCAAGTTTCGTTAAAATCCGTCGAGTAGTTTTTTTTTCTATAAATAACATACAGACAGACAGACAGACAGACAGACAGACAGACAGACAGACAGACAAAAATTTTACTGATTGCATTTTTGGCATCAGTATCGATCACTAATCACCCCCCGATAGTTATTTTGTAAATATATTTCATGTACAGAATTGACCTCTCTACAGATTTATTATAAGTATAGATAAGTATGTATTTACAAACAAAAAAGTATTTATGTAGTATATCAACAATCTAGGTGTCCAGCGATATTTATTTATTTTCATTTTATCTGGTTGTTCGAATTGGATTATTTTGGTCTAAGTCGAACCTGGAACCTTTGTTTTGTTACAGGTTTAAATAGTTTCGATAGGTAAGATAGCGTATGTGTGGTATGAATAAACATAACATCACACCTCACCACATTTCGCGGGTTGTGTTGTGTTAATTGAGTAAGTGGAGAACTAACATTATTACCAACTATTTTATTTCTTAGCTTACCTCCAGAATCTAGTCACTAGCTAATACGGTACCCGCGCAATGGCTGTCTGTTTTCAGACTTTCGGAACTCTAACCGTATCACCTGAGAGTGACAGTCTGGACCTTAGGGTAAGTGCTTCCCGAAGCACTTCAAAATTACCGAAAACAATAATTTGTGGCAGCTTCTTCTCCATAAGTAGATGGCATGAGAATCGATCACCACACATTTGTCTTATAATAATGATAGGCCCATCTTCCTCTCCATGTTTTTTTTTACCAATGTTAGTGATGACCAATATAAATTTAGTACGTACATAAATTAATTGAAAGTCACATTGTTATTTCCTTATATTTGAACCCACACAGATCAATTAAACTTATAATCTTTTCTCCCTTGTTCCAGACCCCTATGAAGCTTCAAAGATCCTGTGCAACGAGACGATCGTGCTGTCTCACTCGCACCCGCACGCGATCGTGTCAAGCCCCGGCTTTCCTCGGCCGTATCCCGATGACGTTGAGTGCGTGAGCGAGATACGAGCGCCGCCTGCGCACACACTGCGGCTGCATTTTGAAGAACTGCTCACTGAACATGAGCCACAGTAAGTGGATATTCATTATTTTTAGGGCTGTTTTTGGACAGACCTAGGAAACGCACTGTCCAAGTGCCTTTTACATTTTTACGTTGATGTCAATTTCCAGCTGTTATTCTTCGTAATATCTTGAATGGCAATATTTTTTTTCTAGCTGACCCACGCAATTTAACTTCGTCTGCGTCATGAGAAAAACGAAAGGAAAAATAAAATCCTGTTTTTGCAACATTTTTCATTCCTGCTGCGCTCCTAATGGTCAAATAGCCTAAAGCCTTCCTCGATAAATGGACTATCCAACAGAAAAAAAAAAAAAACTTGAACCAGTAGTTCCTGTGATTAGCGCGTTCAACCAAACAAACAAAGTCTTCTGCTTTATAATATTAGTATAGATTTGTTTACTAGTAGTGAAACAAAACCAACAACCAGTGGTCCACATATTTAGCCCTGGATTGAAACAAATAAAAGTTATGGGGAGAGGGGCCTTTGCCCAGTCCTGAGATGACACAAGCTATCAGTATCTATAATTAGTGAATATGTTCTGATGTGAGTGGGACAGAAACACAGATGTTTATTATAATTTGTGACGGAAATCTGCACACTACAATAGTAATGGAACAGAAAAGATAAAATAATATTAAGTACTAGCTGACCCATGCAACTTTGTCTGCGTCACATAAGGGAGATAAACTTCACAAAAGGAATAAATTTTCCCCCTATTTGCAACACTTTTCATTTATATTCCGCTCCAATTGGTCGTAGCCTTTCTCGATAAATGGACTATCCAACATAAAAAGAGATAAAGATTTTTTTCAATTCGAACCAGTAATGCCTGAGATTAGCGCGTTCAAACAAACAAACAAAGTCTTCAGCTTTATAATATTTATTACAGATTTTTCAAAAATAAACAAAAAAAAGAAATCCTGCTCCTGCATCTGGCTCAGGATACTAACTGATTTCCAAACATTATACTCGTAATACAATAAAAGCTACAAAGACAAGTAACACGTGCTACACGAAAGAGGATACATTACCTATTCATAAAGCTTAGTGTCCAACTACCGACTAGTCTAGATATAAAGCCTGTGCAGCACTGACGTAATACTCAAACGAGGTGGAAAGCCCTTTGAGCTCGAAACTGGCACCTGTAAGTAAGGTAACAATAAGTAGACAGACCATGACGCCGGCTCTTCGTGTTCAATAGTTTTATTTATGTTTTTGCAGTTTTAATAAATATGTATGTTAGTCTGTAAGGTATATGTGATATGGGTCTTTTGTTACCCGAATTAAATGATATTATTATTATTAAATACCAAGTTTCCTCCGTGCCTCGAAAAGCACGTTAAGCAGTTGGTCCCGGCTGCCATTTGTAGATCTTTGACAGTCGTTGCAGGTAGTCAGTGGCCCAAAAAGTGTGACAACCAGTCTTACCAAAGTTATCGTTTTACGCAGTACTTACTGGGTTGTGGAGGTTAGATAGGCAGTTGCTCTATGTAAAGTACTGGTATTCAGCTGGTAGGTCAGTTGACCAAGATTATGTGTAGACCTTAAAATAGACTATACCTCTGAGTTTGTTTTGGCTGTTTCTTCTCAGGGAAGAATATATATTGGCCCCATCTAATTAAAAAATAAAATTTCCTGTAAAACATAAAGATAACATAACTTCACGCTGTAACCCCCGAAAGGTAAGTCAGAGGTGTATCTGTACACCCACATTTCATGTTCTAGTCCCATATAATAGGGGAGGAGTCTGGAGCGGCAACTGGGCGCAACTCCAGACTCTGACTGCTACTGAGATATTCCTGATGGAAAACCCAATGACACTTTGCCCAACCCGCGTATCGAACTCAGGACCTCAAGCTCAGCAGTTACACTTAAGACCACTAAACCAACAAGACAGTCACATTGTGATGTGTTATTAGTTCATGTAAAAGTGTTTGAAAAAGACTGTTTGCAAAATAAACTGAATTTATCATTGACTAGCTGACGTCACGCGGTTTCACCCGCGTTGTCCTATTCCCGCAAAAGTACGGAGATAAAATGTAGCCTATGTTACTCAGGGTGAATGTAGCTTTAAAATGGTGAAAGAATTTTTGAAATCGGCACAGTAGTTTTTAAGTTTATTCATTACAAACATACTCGTACACACACAAAAAGACATTTTTTTCCTCTTTATAATGTTATTAATAGTATAGATGTTCAATGCTTTCATATCATTATCATCATAACACGAGTCTAAAAACCTTCACAGACAGAGCATGAGCCCCACAAACATCACACAACTCATCAAATGAGACGCCCGTTCGCTCACATTTCTCGTAAAGTATTTCCAGGCCAAGTATTCAATATATTTGTGGAGAACATTCCGCAAAATACTGCACTCACATATCATCGACCTTCCCACTTTATTTACTGTTATTACTAAAAGACTTACATCCCTACCTACCCCTACCCTACCTTTTAGACAAATAGAATGTAAGTCTTGTAAGGATTTTCGGGTAAATATTTTAGTTTGGTCTATGTTACGCTTGAGGCGGGAGCTGTGAGCGGTTAATGGTTACAAATATTGGCAGACTTTGGTTCCATGGGATTTATAATATACCTGGTAAATATGGGTGGTCCATATTTCTCTGACAACCTCTTTGGGGAATTTACAGGGTGTAAACTACCTCATCACGAAGCCGTTAACCAAGCATTCTGTACATCAAAATAAGTAATTTTACGCAAAAAAATATTGCTGGGAAACTACTTTTTTATGTTATAAATCATGTTTTGTGGTATAACTCAATGTAACGCACTCAAAACATTGTGCTGTTGAATAAATTGAGTAGTACGGGGTTTGTGGAGGTATTTGAGGTAAAAATCTTACAATAAAAACTTGTACTTAAAAATACAACTTGTCAAAAAGTTGTAACTTTGACCCCCAATATCTTCGTAACTAGAAGGTTCCCAGGTATGGTGCAGAACAAAAAAATATCGCAATGACGGGGAGAACAAGTGCCTTTCGGCTTCGTTAAGAGTTGTTTTACAACCTTTATACCTGGTAAATATGGGTGGTCCATATTTCTCTGACAACCTCTTTGGGGAATATATGTGTAATAACTAAAGGTCATCTCGGTGAGGTCGTGGCAGCTTTACCTTCAAGGTTAAGCCGCACTTACCTAGGTTGGTCTGTGGATGGGTGACCATCATAACATACTGGGTTCCCACGGCGCCTAAGAAAGTACGTTAAGGGGCCGGCAAAGCGTACTTTGTTCATACAAACGTAATACTAAAATAATTTGTAAATCAAACACATTAAGAAAGTGTGTATTTATTTCGATTGGATTACAGAATGTCTGGGTTCCCAAATAAATATTTTGAAAGGACAAAAATATTTTGACGACCCGAATAGCGCTGCGGTAGTGAGGCTGCCTTACGTTCTTACCGTGGCCCAAAACATAAAGGGCGAGGAAGGAACATGGATGGGTTTTAGTCAATAAAAGTCTGACACTCCCTCCTGCTCCGCCCAGAGTGGGAGAAGTTATGTGATGATTTTCCATCCCATAAAAAGGTACCTACTAAATGAGTTAGGTAGTTTATCTGTGGAAACCTTCGATTTTTAATCAAAAAAGGATCACAGCATAGTTGTCTATGTTGTGATCCTAGAGTGATCCCACGGCTGGGACACAGGCATCCTCTCTATGGAGGGGTGGTGTTTCGTTATTTCGGTCAACCATTTACCATAACAAAATTATTCCTGAAAATAGGGCGATGTTTTCTCAAGTAAAATGACAGATAAGGTATACAAAGACGGATACATTTTCTTACCAAAAAATAAAATGAAAAAAAATCTTAAAGAAACGGACAGAAAGATAGTGGATAGTGAATGGGAATAAAATATTAGTTTAGGTAAATGTTGGTATGATAGATAGTTGGGTCGCGCCGCTGTCACGCTCGGCGATAACGAATAGTGCTGAATTTTATTATTTGTTGTTTTTATTTATTTTGAGCGTTTATCATGTCACAGTACCCACATTTATCAACATTTCTAGAGATAGAATACGTCATGAATAATTTTGCATTGTTGTGAAAACATATCATGACATTGTTGTGACACAGGCCTCAACACTGCAAGCGAGCTGTTATCCACCCCGAGGGCCCAGTGCGGGTTGATGAATATCACACGTCTTCGGATTTTTGGTTCTAAAACATTCCTCACGATCGATGTTATCCTTCACCGTTTATTTATTTATTTTATTTAGCACTTTAACAGAGCACACATTGTACAGAGGCGGACTTAATGCCATAGACTTTAAATGGTGATGAAATTACAAGAGAGCCTGCTTACCTGGCACTCTCGTAATTTCATCACAGACCTCTGTTTTGCCCATTCTTCAGTGTAGGGAAATTGCCACTGGCCGTCCCACTAGTTATCTTTGCTTAGATAAATAATTCAATAATCGCGTAACGATTAGCAAATAAACTTAGACGATCCGTAGACGATCGATCAAGCGCTACGCTGCGTAGCAACCGTAGCTACTTGCTACGCCTTAGACACTGCGTAGTAACCCGACACTATCTTTACGTACTGGCACTTTATGTGGCCATTTTCTATTTGTAACTTTGTAAACAATATTATTTCTATAAGGTTCGAAGTCAAAAGGAAGCTATATTGCGAAGTTCCAAAATATTAAATTATGAAGTTCTAGAATATCAACTAAATCTAATAAGTCTGGGAGATTACTGAAATAAATTTAAGTATTTATCAGCACTTTAGTCATATTAAAACAATAAAAAAATTACCATACAATGACCTTTAAAAAACCTCAAACCGTAAATATTTCATTCAAGCAATCTACCCAACGTTAATTGCTATTAAAATTTTATCTTTTTAATCGCAAAACAGAAGGCCATAAAATTTAAATAAAAAAACGTCATAAAAGCTCTAAGTGGTTATTATTCCAACGGCAGGATATAGAGTACAACGCATACTAGTAAGCACTGCACGGGATCAACAGTCCTCGGCATATCGACTGGTCGTCAACCAGGTGACTACCTAATTTAAGTACATTACCGGATCCGTTCAGTCTTTGGCGAGCCTTCCCCCTACTCACGATGACCTGAACGAACATATTATGGCGTAAGTAAAGCAACCTCACCGTAAGCGGTTGATTGGCTGAAAGTAAACAGGGCGGCGCCACGGAGTAAGCTCAATGAAAAAAAGAAAGAAAAAGCATTTATTAGACCGCACAGAAGAAAACACATAAAAGTTAATATTATACAGGGTGTAAAACACCTCTTCGCTAAGCTGAAAACCACTTACTCTCCCAATTATTGCGATATTTTTTTTGTTGTACACCATACCTGGGAACCTTCTAGTTGCGGAGATATGGGGGTCAAAGTTACAACTTTTTGACGAGTTTTTTTTTAAATACAAGTTTTTTTAGTATGATTTCAAACTTTTAACACCTCCATGACCCCCGTACTATTCAATACATCCATCAGCACAATGTTTAAGTGCGTTACATTGAGTTTTACCACAAAACGTGATTTATAACCTCAAAAAAAAGTCGTTTCCCAGCAATATTTTTTGCGTAAAGTTACTGAGTTTGATGTACAGAATGTACGAAATTGGTCCCGAACGAGGCTCAAAGGCCCCTATCTCAGCATGGTGCTGTAACATTTAAAAACGTCACAGCGCTGATATTATGATAAGGCCCAAAGTGATGCCACGGTCAGATACGGTTAGGATTAAAATAAAAAATTAAGTGTAGACGAATAAACAATACACAGAAAGAAAGAAAATACATTTATTAACCCGGACAGGACAAAACACATGAAAATTAACATTATTTACAACTATTGAAAACTAAGCATAGATAAAAAAAAACGAAAGATCCTGAACAAGGTCAAAAGGCCCCTATCTCAGCATGGTGCTGTAACATTAAAAAACGTCACAGCGCTGGTATTCTGACTAAAGTGAACGCGATGCCACGGTCAGATACGGATAAGATTAAAATAAAAAATAAAGTGTAGACGAATAAACAATACATATGTGTGAAGTATAATAAAAATGGAGAAAATAACAATTACACTTACGCCCAACGGAACCATATTGTTCGCCAATCTGTGTCATGTCTGTTACTGGCGACTGGTGACTGTTGCTTACTGTCGACACTATAGCTGTGCGTCTTTTCTTATCATCTCGATGATTCCTTTGTGTTTGATGATCTTCGACCATTACTCTGACATCAAGAGAAATGGAGAGGGCTATGCTCGGAGTTTCCTTGCGTGATCGAATCAGAAATGAAGACTTCCGCAAGAGAACAAAGGTCACCGACGTAGCCCGAAGAATTGCTAAACTTAAGTGGCAGTGGGCAGGGCACATTGCTCGCAGAACGGATGGCCGATGGGGCCGAAAAGTTCTGGAGTGGCGACCGTGAACCGGAAGACGATGCGTTGGAAGACCTCCCACTAGGTGGACCGATGACCTGGTGAAGGTTGCGGGAATCCGGTGGATGCGAGTAGCAAGGGACCGGTCAATGTGGCGACACATGGGGGAGGCCTATGTCCAGCAGTGGACGTCTTTCGGCTGAGATGATGATGACTCTGACATCAACAGCGATATTTATAGTGGCTTCGGGTAGTTCGCTCAAGGTGCAGATGGAGTTGTATTCTTAACGGGCTGGTGTCCGCTACTCCATGTCAAAGTGCGTATTTTACGTATGGACAATAATTGTAGATTGGTAGATGTCACATGTCTTCGAATTTTTGGTTCTAATACAAGCATGTTTTGCTCACGATGGATTCCTTCACCGTTTTGATAGCAGTGGTGATGAAATAAACTACATAAAGTAATGCTCCTGTCTAGGTTTGAACCCAAGACTTACTGTTCGTAAGTTGGGGCCGCCACAACTGGGCCACCGCTGGTCTGTTGGTGGAGTTTGTTGGGTATTGATGGTAAGGCTCTGTAGTCACACTACACTTCCTCTGTGTACCTCTATCGGACTTAGTTTTTGTGCATTTTCACGTCTCGGTTTGACACGATGCTGATGAAGACGGAGCTCGTGGCTAAAGTATAACAGCCACTCGGGTCCATCTTTAGGATAAACCTTTCTTGCCTGGGTTGGTCTGCGGATGAGAAACCACACATTACATTTCGAGTTCCCGCCGCTAGTCATCATTGACAGTTCTTGAGCTTGGTTTAAATTTGCTAATCAAGCAAGCAAGCAAGGTTTAAGACGATGCTGGTCTCGTTTAGTGTTTACAGCTGTACGTCGACCTTTACTCCATGGTTGACGCGCAGTAACTACTTTATATTGCCGTCTGTTTGTTAACTTATGTCCAATTAGTTGAATGTCGCTTTGGCAGTTAACTTAATATATTACATCAACCAGTTGGTACGAAGTTTGTTGGGACTGTTATTGTTAATTTGATTTTGGGTTATACAAATACTGGGACCACGAAACCGTTAAACAAGAACTCTGTACATCAAACTAAGTAACAATGCACAAAAAATATTGCTGGGATTAGTTTTTTTTTGAGGGGGTCAGCCTCACATTTTACGGTAGGAGTCTATGTAACGTACTCGAAACATTGTGCTGATGAACGCATTAAATAGTACAGGGGTCATGGAGGTATTGTTTAAGTAAAGATACTACATTTAAAACTGGTACTTAAAAAAAAAGACCTGAAAGCTTACACGAACTTTTTAACATAAAGCATATTTAAACGCACACAATTATTTGCCAAGTATGTTCAACGCAACCCACTTTTACTCGTTGGTTGCTCTGCAAATGGCGGGTGCAGGAAACCTTACCTTGTTTAATAATTATTTTACTTTCACCGCTTTATAATTGTACAAAATGGAAGGAACGCCGACGTTAAAGCGCTTACTAGGTATTCAGTACATCATTTATAAACCCCCTAAATAGAAATATTTTTGTCGGTTATTAAAAAAAAACTTATTCCGACAAGTCTGCAATACACGAATGAAATGTATGGAAAAGCAGATATTTTTTAAATGACCTATGAAAAATTTCTGTGAGGGTAAGGAGAGGGTTTTAAAATTGTTCTATGGTTGCTGCCAGTTAAAATCGCAATTGCGGTCATTGCCTTTTGCCTAATATCTCTCCGTACGAACCAAAACAACTAACCATGTATAGTTTTTCATGAGAAATAATTTTGAAGATCATGGACTTAAACAGGCTTATTTATTACCTCGAAGTTAAAAACTTTAATATATGTAGGTGGGTCATTGACCGTTATTGATACCTTAACTAGAAGCAACTATACGTTGCTAAATACATAGCATCTTGGAAACCAAACCATTCGGCCATAGTTCTCATCTCCAAGAATATGGAATTCGATTTGTGCAATATGCAAGTGAAAATTTAAACGAACAGACCAGTATCATTAATAAAACGCTGAACAAAACCAACACTTTACTGAAAACTTTTTAAAATATTCGTTAGATGAATTCACAAGTGAGCGGGTATTGCTCTGTATCCAATATCGACAACGTTATACGATAAATATTTGTTTCCACGGGCTCCACAAAACAAACTCGTGTAGTGCGCCGTGGCAACTAAATACACGTTCATTAAAATATTGAGTGGCACAGACACGGATAATAACGTACATTCGATGCTTTTTGGGTTCCGTAGCGAAAAAATGTTAGGTCTTAGCCTTTACACAAACAGACACATGTCTTTTTAACCGACTTCAAAAAGGAGGAGGACTTACGTTAAACCATTTACATTAATATCCTTAAAACATCAGCGATAAACCTTTTTATATGCTTTTTTGCCATGGCCAATGATTATTTCGCATTGCGAGACCTATGTGACATATATCACCCAACACAAACGTCCTTAGTGCGTCTATGGTCTCTTCAAAAGTGTTTAAAAAACAACAGTCGCTTCATGTATGTAAAAAAATGGTGCACCTCATTAAGCTAGAAGCCGACCTCAGGGTATTGAGAAAAAGCGCCTTTTATTTCGGTTAGGAAATATGACTTCTCCCGCTCTGGGCGGAGCGGGAAGGAGTATCACACTTTTACTGACTAAAACCCATCCATGTTCCTTCCTCGCACTTTATATTCCGGAGCCACGGTATCTCTTTCGAACAGTCCCGGAGCCCCAAATAATTATTAGAGCACGGAGTAAAGTCATAAAGCATACTAGATGGACATACATATAGTTATTTATTATAGGTCTACTAACAATTGTTCACCCTGGATACAGCGACATAATTCATTCTTAAAAATAAATTACAGCGCAACAATTACTTTTAGGTAAACACCTCATTCACAAAACAATAAAGTCGGAAGATAAGCTACCTTAGTAAATACTAAACGCCAATATTAAATTAAATTAAACTTGACTTGACATACGAGCAAGTAACTGCTTTTATAAATTTCGAATACATTGATGCAACTTCAACTGTCGAATCTTGACTATTATAATGAACTGCCGTATACAGAACCCTTCGACTTACTTTAATCTGACAGATAATTTATATTTCCACCAAGCAAAATCATCGTGTCCACAGATATTTCTATACAGTCTAATAAATGCCGCTGTGACACGGAATATTATATTAAATTATGTTAATCTGTGGCGCGACGTTCCAGAGACGTACCTAAATATGTATTATAAATTTGAACAAAGACAGGGTATTGTGCTTGTGAAATTTAGCTTGACTTGTTACCAGGGTTGGCAGGTTTGGCGGACAATTTTAGCTTTTGACCGGTTGAATTAGTAAAGGAGATTTAATTTGTATGTAGCATCTCCTCCTCCTCAAGTCGTGCTCCTCATTACTGAGGTTCGTGATCCTCCCTTGATTTTTTTTTTGTATTCGTACACTTGTAGTTAGAGCAGCGGTGGCCCAGTGGTGGCGGCCCCGACTTACGAACAGTAAGTCGTGGGTTCTAACCCAGACAGGCGCATTACTTTGTGTAATTTATTTCATCACCGCTGCTCTCAAAACGGTGAAGGGAAACATCGTGAGGAAACCGGCATGTCCTAGAACCAAAAATTCGAAGATATGTGACATCTACCAATCCGCACTGGGCCCGCGTGGTAGATTATAGCCCATTCCCTCTCATTGAGAGGAGACCGTGTCCCAGCAGTGGGCACATAATAGGCTGATGATGATGATGACTTGTAGTTTATATAATGGAGGAGTGAAAAATACATAAAACATTACACACACTACGTATTTGACACACACGCATACGTGCGAACGTTTCGTATATTATATTTATGACGACTTTGTTGACGTTTGACAATTTATTAATACGTGAAGCAAAAACTTTGTATCTTTGATTTTAAATTATGGTCAAATTTTGACCACCGGCGACCACTAGTTTTATTTAAATTATCAAAACACGATAAAAATGGGTTTCTGATAAAGTGCAAAACATGAAGAGATTAAAATAAAGATTGCACACCGGCTACGGAGATCAAATACGTCAGTACATTATCTGGCAGCGTCTACAATTTGTTCGTAAGGGATTTATCCTCGATAAATCTGATATCCGTAATAGCTCTGACTCTGTAACAGAACCCAGTTTTACCTAGCTACTATTCTCGATAACCTTAGAGCGCGTATCCAAAAAGTTTGCAACGTCTCTAATAGCTGTCAAATATTTACATGTTGTAATTAGTTTGACCATATTTCTGTTTGGACATAAGAAATGTGGCTCATTATAGAACTAGAATATGAATTATGAAATGCAATAATTAATATCGGAACACCGTATATTCAGTTTTAGATGTCGTAAGCCAACGCTCATAAGCGTTACTTAGAACAAGCTTTGATGCAGTGACAGGCATGATGCCAAATAAGTAACCTTTATAGATCTTGACCTTAGAGAAAGGCAGCCCTAAACGAGACTTAGCCGTTCGAGGCATTACTCGCGGACAATGGAAGTGCTGAACCGGTGAGAACCGGTTAGTACAAGATTGTGGAACATTCATACATTTCTGCCTAGAACGCGGCGAGTGATGAAGCTGAAATATAATAATAGTAAAAGGCACAGGTGCCGCGATGGACAATAGGGTACTTGACACACCAATCAATTGACATACTTTTTAAAAGCTGTCAAAAGTGATTCTCTCATAAATTTTGAACGCAATAATTGAAAATAAATCGGGTTTTCAGTGCCAAAATAAAGTTTTTTTTAGAGGTCGATGTCTTGGAATGATTGTTTTATGGTATCAACTTTCTATTGTTAGACTGGTAAGAAGATAAAGAAAAGAGAGATAAAGTTCTCATATCCATTTCTAGACCTCACTAGAGTATAAAAGTTATTTTTTCCGACGAATCTAGAATGTTTTAGAAGAAACTTACTGAATTGCCACCAGGTAGTCACTAGCATGTAAACGATTATGCATAATATATATTCTCTCTATAGCTCGGTGAAAAGACGAATCAATACGTCTACTGGGAGAACATAAATCCAAAATAGACAGGCGAAGGTGCTTCTAAATTAGCAATCCGAACACGAAGCGACGAATTTAGCCAAACTTTATATAATCTGGATTTAGTGTATTAGCCAAGAATCAGGCCGCTGAGTCAGGGGGTGTTGATGTAAACCTTACGAACGTAGATATAAAGGCCTATTTTGCTTGTTTCGTCGAGCTAACGAAGTTGCTCATGCAATATGTGATACATATTCATAGGGTTTGGGGTTTGGTGTCAGTTGTTAGGAATAAGCGATTACAGATAATTGTCGTTAAGAGACGTATTCTTAAGGTAGTAAGTATTTATTTCGATTTGATTATAGAGTATCTATGTTCACAAATATATTTTGAAAAGAAAATGATATAAAGATGAGATACGAGGAATTCAAAATTTCTATAGAAAACTTACGTTTCTCATAATCTTGTTTAAATCGTGTCTATTCAAAATATATATTTGGGAGCCTAGATATTCTGTGATCCAATCAAAATAAATACACACTTATACCTTAAGAAAATGATTGATTTACAAATTATTTTAGTATTTCGTTTTTATGAACTATGCATGATTCGGCCGGCCCCTTTACAGAAAGCTCTTAAAAGTATATTTTATAGATATATAGGTATATATTTTATAGAGCCTATTGTGGCTATGACACGACTACGCTTACGTAGCAACTTATCAGCTTCGCGCTGGCGCTTTGTTTTTGTAGCAAGTCGGTAGGTAAGCGCTGCTGCTACTCAGAAATAGCAACAGTAGGTGAGCACTGCTGCTACGCTGTCGTAGCAACAGTAGGTGAGCGCTGCGGCTGCGCAGTGGTAGCAACAGAAGGTGAGCGCTGATGCTACGCAGTCGTAGCTACAGATGGTGAGCGCTGCTGCTACGCAGCCATAGCAACAGTAGGTAAGCGCTGCTGCTACGCTGTCGTAGCAACAGGTAAGCGCTGCTGCTACGCAGTCGTAGCAACAGGTTAGCGCTGCTGCTACGCAGTCGTAGCAACAGAAGGTGACCGCTTCTGCTACGCAGTCGTAGCAACAGGTGAGCGCTGCTGCTACGCAGTCGTAGCAACAGAAGGTGACCGCTTCTGCTACGCAGTCGTAGCAACAGGTGAGCGCTGCTGCTACGCAGTCGTAGCAACAGAAGGTGACCGCTTCTGCTACGCAGTCGTAGCAACTTGTCTGATCCGAGCTGCCACTATGTTTCCTTAGCAACATGTCCATTTTTCTTATCACGTTCTTGAATTTCTCTTTCTATCTTGTTTATTCCCATTGGCGAAAGCGTCGAAGGGCCAACTAATTGATGCCCCTTGGAAAATGACACTTTTTTTTGCCCAATGAATATAGGTATAAGGAATATTTAATTTTTTAGTCTATAACTAGTGGTTGTAACTGTACGTTGTTTGCCAGTGCAGTGAATGTCTACAGCGATTTAGATCTTAATAAAGCAGATAGCTAAAGTTTACACCATCGCCCCAGCTTCTAACTCACACAAATCAAACGCCCACCAGATAAAGCAAGTCAGTAATGATTGCGGTGTTCGACTTTGCGGTTACTTTTAAAGTTAAGCGCTCTTGCAGCGCTTCACACATCCGCCAAACGACGTCGTGTACATTATGCGGCTTGGCCACGAACCACGCCGTGTTGCGATGGCGAGAAATGAAAGAAATATCTCAGAGTATGCCAAAAACCAAAGCTTATATTTTAGCTGCCGTCTTTAATCTCTATATTCTGTTATATTACTTTACATTGACTATATTATTCACACATGGGTTGGGTTTCTCATGCACAATGATGTTGTATGACTAATGATGATTTAAAAGAGTGTCCAGGCAGTTTCTAGCCAATTCTTTTCAATATACATCTATCTACCTAAATTAAAACCCCTCCAAAAACGCAGATCTCGTTTCTCTATTTCGTTTAAAAGTAAATGCTTCATGTTTCGGTCACTGTAATGTGACTCACGTGACTTATGACGCGCGAAGAAAACAAATGAAGCAAGAGAGTGTCTCTTCACGCAAGTCTCATCTCACGAAGTCATGGACGAGGCGTTAAGGACTTGACTAATATGCTCACATACATTAACTTATCTAAGTTAAACTTGTAATGCGTACATGAGAGTGCTATTAGGTAAATGGAGGGGAGTTTGAATTGCGTGCGGTCTCAATATTGATTACGTTTCGAGTTATTAGGCGCTTACCTAATTGATTCGCGGAAGGGTGTTTGTAATTAAACATCTTGGTAGATGTAAGATGTTTAAATTGATATACAGAGTGTAATTAAAGTGGTGAAGGTAAATAATTACCAGGCGTAATTCACGTTTATTATTTCAACAAATTGTAACCGCTTGTTTTGAGATCCTGTTCGATTTATACCGTCAATTCAAGAGTTGCAAGTATCTTATTGCCGTTTTTTTCTTCCTGTTTTTAAGTCGTGCCGTAGTGTAATATAAGTTAGAGGGGTTTACTGTCATCTATAACATTTCGTCACGCCTGTAATCTCAGAAGTGTTAGGCAGAGGTGTACAACACCGTAAAACCACGTTCGGCCAGTTATGTTTAAGTGCCATGTAATAAGGGGCAAGCTTATTGCCATCCACTGGCAACAAATCCAGGCTCCGCAGCTGCTATTGAGAAATTCCTGATGGAAAAAAGCAATCAAACTTTGCTCGACCTGAGAACCGAACCCAGGCCCATCTCAGGCCTCAACATGAAAAATGTAACCAAGATTTTGTAACAACATTCTTGATTGAAAAGAGTGTCCATTGAGTTTCTTGCCCGTTCTTCTCCATAGAGATCTACGCTAGGGAATGGGCAACTACAGTACTTTCTCAAGTTATTATGCCTTTTGTCTGTGACTGTAGCTTCTTTTTTTTCGTTTTATCGACATTCAAAAGTGCCGTAATGGTCTAGTTGAAATAAATGATTTGAGTTTGAGTTTGAGTTCAGGATCTCTCTCAGCAGTCGAACCAGCGACCACTAGACCAAAGAGACAGTCAACGAGTGACGTTGACAGTCAAATGTTCAAATATAACCTCTCATAGAGACTGTTCTAACTATTCATCGGGCTTCAGCAGTAGACTTATTTCCACCATCAATAAATTGAAAATCTATTTAGTCCGTCAGTCAGAGTATTGGAAAATAATGGACACGTATTTTTTGTTTTTGTAAATCAACGAATATTGACAAAGATAAAACGCATCAAAACTCGAGAGTCTCGCTTGTGCCGTCATAAAGCACTTAAAATTATAGCACGGCGTGACGGATTGAGAATTTTAAAAACGTTGGATTTTCGTCAATTTTGGTTTATGTTACATAAGAAAAAATACGTGTCAAATATTTTTTGATAATCTAACTGACAGACTAACATAATAGAACCCAAGCCTAAATAGGCTTCCTTGATTCTCGGCATCACTCATCCAACTACTAGGGCTCACTTTGAAGATCGTTGCTCCACCTTGCCTGATGATGTCCTCATCATCTGCCTAGCGTGTTTCCAAGTACGTTGGGGTCGGCTTCCAGTCTAACCGGATGCTTAAGAAAACCAGTATTTTACATGAAGCGACTGCCTATCTGACCTCCACAACCCAGTTAGTACTGAGTAATACGATACCCCTTGGTAAGACTTTTTAGACTTTTTGGGCCACTACCTGTAACGACTGTCAAAGCTCTAAAAATGACAGCCGGGGCCAACTGCTTAACGTGCTGCGGGCCAAGGCACGGAGGAAACTCGTAATATAATGGGAGGTCACCCATCCACACACCAACCTAGGCAAGCACAGCTTAACCTAAAGTTCTACCCGAGCTGCTGTTATTATTTAGCCACGAACTCCTTTTGACGATGTCTGACCTTACCTTTACCGATTTGCAGTCTCCACTGAAGACACACATCACACACATCTAGTCATCTACCACAAAGGTCATAATACCCTTTTTTTTTTTTTTTTTTTTAAGGATGGGAAATCATCAAATGACCCCCCCCCACTCTGGGCGGAGCGGGAGGGAGTGTCAGACTCTTACTGACTAAAAACCATCTATGTTCCTTCCTCGCCTTTTACGTTCCGGGGCCGCGGTATATCTTTTGAACAGTCCCGCAGCCCCGGCAGCAGAAAGTTAGCCAGGGACGTCAAAAAAAAACTATCATCATCATCATCAGCCCATAATATCCCACTGCTGAGACACGGCCTCCTCTCACTGAGAAGGAATGGGCTATCCACCACGCGGGCCAAGTGCGGATTTTCTCGGTTCTATTCCAGGACATGCCATGTTTGCACATGCTGCACCGTTTCACGTTCCACCGCTATCATCATAACACAGTATTATTTAGAACACCCATCTCCTCAGTTATGTAGTAGCTGAATTATACATCGCCTAGTCTAGATACACGTGGTATCGTCGTAAATCGCTTTTTGATGTTCACGTCGAAGCGACGTCGCATTATACTTTTATCTATGAAACGTTTCACTACTATAGTTATGTGGGTGTGTTGGTAAGTAGCTGACAAATCGCTTCACGCCATTAAGGCAGTTCCGATGTGCCTAGTCGTCTATGATGTTCGACTATTTTATGCTTCATTTGTTTATTTGTAGGATAGAATGTGTATTCGCTCAAACCAACATTGAGTTTCAAATGTGCATTCGCTTGTGTGAATGCAAGCTATCCCCATATAACTGCCGATCTCCCTGTGTATACTTTATTTTTCTGGTTATTTGTCCATTTGGTAAAAAATAGCCAAAAAACCCATGTTTCTACGAAATTAAACAATTGGTAAACGGAAAAAAACAGTTTGCGACATAAAATTTCAAATTAGAAGCATTCATAAAATTACTGAGCATAACGGAAAGGTTTTACTTTAAGGATGAATTCATTTCACGATACAGAATCAAGATATTTGCGCTATTCTTGAATCCTAAGATCCTATCGTATTCAAAATATTTCTTAAGAAGTCTTATCCAACAAATCGTTGGTCAACCGTTAAGACCAAATAAACACACAATAATTAGAACAATAAAAGACTTTCAAAAAACTCGAGAGGTCAGTGTAGGGCGTCGTTCAAAGAAGGCTAACAAGCTACTTTAATGAAGAGTCATCTCAGTGAGTGATGGACTCTTGATACGATTGGTGCTTGAGCATCAAATGGTTCTTAATAGCTGCGCTTTTGAACGGTCAATCGTCACATAGTCTTGACTTTGATTCTTCCACGATGTTTGTAAGACCCAGAGCTAGAACAACACGAAAACCAAACTTATATTGTCACTTACGGGATATTTTCCGTGATTGGTTACCCGCGATCATGGCGCTTGCAACAGCGTCGAAATATCATGAGCTCAAAATAATAAATAATATACTCACTATATTGTACTCTGTCACACACAATACTGTCTTATTTGACCCAAAGGTTTACTGGTAGAGAATGCCTTGTGGCATTAAGTCCGCCTATGTACCACTCTTGTACATGAAGTTTAAATAAATAAATAAATAAATATAAGTTTAGTTTTAAACCGTGAAAGCTAAGAACACGAAAAACATATATAAGTGACTGTAACTGAAAGGCAATTCCTGTAAAAACGTTTAAAATCTTTTCTCAATCTGAAAACATCAACAATTTGGTAAACGCATCAATTTTGAGACATTAACGTTGAAATTAGATTGCAAAAATCCTCAATATTTGCCACTCAGTCTAATAACATAATAATTATGACACCCGTAATCTTCTAAGGTATAAGCAGAGGTGCTAGCAGAGTACATCGACATTGCGCCAGTTATATTTACTCGTAAGCTCCATGTAAAAAAACTCGAAGATATTTGTAGTGACAAAACTTCGTTCCCTCCTAAGTACTTGTCATACCCCGCGAGACATTTGTCGCACATCCCACAAATGTACATAAAAAAGGTGCGGTCTCATTTGTCCGTTCGTCACCGCACGACGTCGTGTCGGCACTCGGTACGCGCTGTCGCGGGACCCGATAGAACACCCGATACCGAAGTGATGGATTTATTACGTTCAAGTTTCTTTCAACGTTGATGGAGAGAAGATTTTATCAAGGCTTGTTAAAAAGTCGATAGGGAGGAATTTATCCGACGATTTGACTGGTGGAGGACTATAAAATTAAGTTTAAATAAGTACCTGACACTTATTCGCTGTTTAAATTCGTTCGTTATACATTTCCCGGTATTAGTACATAGTAAAGTAACTTGAGTGTTATTTGAGTAGCATTCACAGTATTAATTAGTTACCTACGTACTTTATTGTACAACACATAAAAAAAGAGGTAAAGTAGAAGACTTGCTCTTTTTTTTAATATTTGTCGATGCTGTTCTGTCTTATCTTGAAAGGCGATCTTCCTTCTTCATCTTTTGACGAATTGAAGAAAGGGAAAGCGATTTTAGTCTATATACAAAAAAATATATAGCATCAAAACTAAATATGTACACTGTTTATAACAGTCATGACGCCATTTTACCTAATGTCAAATAAAAACGTCGTGACAAGTCTGCATTGTCTTTGGTAAGAGACCAAAGACAATATAGACACATCAATTTTTTTTTTATCTATGCTATTCACAAAATAAAAACGTGTCTACTATCTTTATAGTCGATCATAAAAGATCTACACTAGTTGTCTATCCGTCCGTCATCGCGTCGCTTCGCACTCTCTCGAGAGCAGCTAGTGGCACTCGATACCAAGTGATGGATTTATTACTAGTGCTAAAGAAACTTTGTTTCTTCGCTGAACGAAGAAAGAATGTTTAGATTTTTTGTAATATCAAAGTTCGAGATACATGTTAGATTGTATTTTTTATGTTGAATGTCAAACCTGCCTAAACCGACTTATTTTGACGACCCGAACTTACGTTCTTAGGGTTGAATCCCGGTAGGAGCAAATGTTTGTGTGATGAGCATGGACATTTGTTGAGCTGCATTCGGTTAGACTGGAAGCCAACCCAACATACTTGGGGAAAGGCTAGGCTGATAATGATGATGACGTGTTGTACGCGTTCATGTTTTTGAAATACCGGAAAGCAGCCTCTGTCAGTTCGAAAGTTAAAAAGAAGCGAGAATAAAGCTAAATTAGTTTAAACTAAAACTTCCTAACATGCTAAAATTGAACAAGTAAAATAATTTCACTGCTCTCACAGTCTCATATTTTCCCGGTAACGAAGTGAAGAATATTTTTAATTTAGTTCACCGGTACTCGAGGGGATCGCCGCCGTTGTAGGTTACCGAACGCAAAATACTTGAGCTGGAAAATAAAAAGCATTGCAATGTCATAGACACTCGCATTGCTCTATAAAGCTACACTATTTGCTTATCTAAGTAAAACCAGTCCCGTTTGAAAAACAGTGTCAATATTATTACACTAGTTTGTTGATCTAGAGGTCTTAAGCGCTATTGTGGTCTTTGGTTGATCTCTGGCAATGTGTTATTGGATATCTCCTTTAGGAATCACTAAACAGCTGCTCATGGTTAGGATCTGATGGCAATAGGTTCACTCACTTTTACATAGGACTTAAACATCATCATCATCTTCTTGCCCATGCCCCATTTTATTTGGGGTCGGCGCAACACGTTTTCTTTTTCCATTCTCCCCTGTTAGACGTCACGGCATCATTTACTGCTTTCTCTTTCATATCAGTCTTCACACCATCTATCCATCTTATTTTTGGCCTTTCTCTCCCTCTCCATCCATAAACATTCATGTCCATCACTCTTTTAGTCACAGTAGGACTACATATCGTGTGATATGTGGATGTTTCATATTGGCGTGGTATACAATTCAGGCTTACTCCCTGACCTTAACAAGCCCGAGTGGCTGAAAGGATAGCGATACTAACACCTGGTAGAACATGAACAGCTGGCCCACCGTGACGTCATAAGCAGTGTTGTTTTAATCTTATTCCAGGGAAAGAAAGGGATGGCGCTACACGTCCTCCATGGCTCTGTCTCTTTCACACACTGGAGTGACATTAAAACAATACAACTTTAAGACGTCATGGTAGACCTGCACGTAACATCACCACCGCAGAAATGGGTTTTGTCGACGGTTGAATTGACAAAATAAGAGATTTATTTTGTTGATCTATCATTTATTAGACATAACCAGTTTCTACGTGCTGGATAATATGAGGACAAGGGATAAGTTTTATACCGGTACTACTTTTCCGAGAGATAAGTCACTGACACTGCTAGTAGGAAAATAAAGGGTAAAAGCTTTACTGCCAATATGACAAAAAAACTATTATTTTTTTACCCTACGTCAGCAGCAGCCTATTTAACCCCGTGATATACGACACTAAACGATTACATTCGGCTGTTACAACAAAGTATGAATGTATTCCTAAGGGAATTCAACTTGTTTTGCAAGATCACGTACGCGTGCTAGATTCCCGCCATCTTCGAGTGCGTGTGACGTCACCGTTTTGCTTAATCTGAGGCACGCTGCACACGTGTTGTGTAGCTGCTAGGTTTCTGATTATTTATAACTTAGTTCGCCAATGATTTTTAGAGTTTTGACGAGCACAATACATCGGAAAATATTTAGCAAGTCGAAATGCAAAAACTGCACCTTATTATATATTTATATGTATACTTATATTACTTATATTTTTTTTTAAAGAGTTGTTTAGGCTAGGTTTTTAAATTGCATAGCCGAAATGTTCAGAGGGCCTAGTAGTGACATTCTGGGGGTCTAAAATGGCCACTTAAGCAGAATCGTAAATGAATCACGTTAGCAAAATTAAATTCTAAAAATGGTCTTTGTAACCATTATTACCATTCATTTTTTTGAACAAAATTTAAAGTTCTTAACAAAATTTAATATTGAAGGTGGCCATTTTAGACCCCCGTTCAGAGCAATGTTGGCAAAGTCTAATTTGAATTGAACTGACATACCAACCGAAAAAGTTTCTTCAATCTTGCTGACAGTTGTTGTGGAAAATAAATAGTGAAAAGAAAAGCTGGTCACTTTTCTAGACTAGCAATATACCAACCTGTAGCAATTACTACTACTAAATAAATTAAATGTTGCTGGCCGACTCTGCCGGTTAATACTGACCCGAGCAGACGTTTAGCACGCCTTCATTGTTTTTTTTTAAAGAAAGATGCTGTTGCCGTGACTTTGTTCGCATGGAAATTTTTAAGTGTATATGTGCGACAAAAAAATAGCTTATTAGCTTTAATCTAAAACCTATCATTTTTTCTGTATACAGGGTGTAAACCACCTCATCACAAAGCCGTTAACCAAGCATTCTGTATATCAAACTAAGTAACTTACGCAAAAAATATTGCTGGGAAACAACTTTTCTTGAGGTTATAAATCATATTGTGTGTTGTTTTAAGTTTAAAACATTGTGCTGGTGGGTGGATTGAATAGAACAGGGGTCGTGGAGGTGTTAAAAGTTAAATTCTTACAAGAAAACTTGTATTTAAAAAAACTTATCAAAAAGTTGTAACTTTGACCCCCCGTATCTCCGTAACTAGAAGGTTCCCAGGTATGGTGAAGAATAAAAAAAATGATCGCAATGATGGGGAGAACAAGTGCCTTTCGGCTCCGTGAAGAGGTGTTTTACACCCTTTTGTACACAAAAATTTCATAAAACCGGTCCAACTGCACTACACAACACTGACAAGAGATTTGTATACTTAGCTTGTTCAATTCGATAGTAATTTTGTTTCATTGCTTTTCATTACTTACACTCCTATACAATAGGCAAATGCTGTCTTTTCTTTCAATATGTAAAGGTAGGGTTGATTAAACTTCAGGAAGGCACTAGTCCGTTCTACTGGACATATCAGCCCCCTCCACATGTGCTCTCTCTGCCACCGTGTGTTTTAAGAAAATCCTCATCGGTAACTCTTGTACTTGTCAGATGTTTAAAGGTTTATCCATGAAGATTTCCACGTATTACAATAGCTTTATTCTTCTACTAATGTCGTGAAACTAAATATTCATTGTGACTTGTAATAAAATCACTTTGGAATCTTCCTGTATTTGTTTACACCTATCACTAAAACCATTGTTATAATCACAAAATTTTAACTGTCTCCTAATTTCATTTTGTTCAATTTATGAAAACTATGTAATATTTGCTCGATGACCTCAGTAGAGCTTCCGAAAGAGTGGGTCTAAGAATGAACATGGAGAAGACGAAGTTCATGTTGAATGCCCATGTCACACCCATTCCTGTCAAGATCGGAGACTCGACACTCGAAATTGTAGACGATTATGTATACGAGTACCTGGGACAAACGGTTCAGTTAGGTAGGTCTAACTTTGAGATAGAGGTCAACCGTCGAATCCGACTCGGCTGGGCAGCGTTCGGGAAGCAGCGCGGTATCTTCTCGTCCCTCACTGCGGTAACAGACACTGCGGTAAGTTACCGCAGTGTCTCAAGACGAAGGTCTATGACCAGTGTGTGTTGCAAATGATTACATACGGGACCGAAACGTGGTCGCTCACAATGGGCCTTATCAAAAGGCTTAAAGTCACCCAAATGGCAATGAAGAGGGCTATGCTCGGAGTTTCCTTGCGTGATCGAATCAGAAATGAAGACATCCGCAAGAGAACCAATGTCACCGACGTAGCCCGAAGAATTGCCAAACTTAAGTGGCAGTGGGCAGGGCACATTGCTCGCAGAACGGATGGCCGATGGGGCCGAAAAGTTCTGGAGTGGCGACTGCGAACCGGAAGATGATGCGTAGGAAGACCTCCCACTAGGTAGACCGATGACCTGGTGAAGGTTGCGGGAATCCGTTGGATGCGAGTCGCAAGGGTCCGGTCAATGTGGCTACACTTGGGGGAGGCCTATGTCCAGCAGTGGACGTCCTTCGGCTGAAATGATGATGAAATCTATTTTATTTGTGTAACATGGTAGTGATTACAATTCTTAAATTAAGGATAGGTCGCTATGTTATGCCAAGAGTCGTGTCGTGCCGTGTCGTGTCGTGTGTGCGTGTCGTGGTTGCATGTGAAATAAAAAAATATTAATCATACGTGAAGTAGACACAAATTATTTGGTAGGAAAATATGTCAAAATTCATAGAATGATTATAAAAAACAATAAAAACTAAAAATAATAATAATCGAAATGTCACATTAGGAATTAATTTCTACAGTCAATGCTCAGTTACTATTAGTGTCAATATTCAGCTAGAAATTGTCTACTGCGTGTATTCTTCAGTCAAAATAAATGAAATAGGACTACATTAATTTATCATTCAAAAATTCAATTGATAGAACACGAAAGCAATTATTATTGTTCGAGTTATTATTATTGTTCGAGTCAGCAACTATACAACTCTACATTGTTCGTCTAAAAGCCGAAACAAGCTACTTAATCAAGTGCCATCGGCGAGAGGGATCGGGTCTCGATAAAATTAGTGCTCCAACGTGAATCGGAGCTCAATGACTGAAGTTTTAACTAGCGGTCGACCTATCCAACTGTCAGGCTGCGGTTAACCTCGGTTTATCGAAACGATACAATGGCTTGTACCTGAACTTAGTTTATTGAATCGTTTATAATATGTTTGTGAACTATTGGGACAGATTGGTTTATAGATGAATGTTTTGACAGTGTCTTTAAGAGGCCTGCGGAGCATGCGGATTTCATACAAACGTAATACCAAAATTATTTGTATATCAAACATATTCTTAAGGTAGTGTGTATTTATTTAGATTGGATTACAGAATATATAGGTTCCCAAACCCGTATTTTGAATATATACACTGATTTAAACAAGAGTTATGAAAAAAAAAAAATTCTATAGAAAATTTAAATTCCTCATATCTCGTCTTTATATCATTGTCCTTTCAAAATATTTATTTGGGAACATAGATATTCTATATACACACTACCTTAAAAAAATGTTGAATTTTTATATTATTTTGGTATTACGTTTGTATGAAAAACGCATGCTCCGCCGGCCCCTTAAGGACTTAATGTGGCCACGCACCTACTGGGCCTAACACATCTGAAGAGTACCACAGACTCGAAAAGCAAAAGTTGGGTTAAGTTGTTGGTTTTTTTTCGGACCATGGACAGAGTAAAAGCATTATTCAACATTATTTACGAAAATAATGATAATATTATCACAGAAGCAGCAGAAAATTATAATAATTACACGTACTTTTAATTAAATAACATGTTTGAATATGAATAAACAAAAACGGACACGGAATAAAAATGCAAATTATATTCTGAGAATTTGCAAACATTAAATAAAATATGAGTAATCTGAGATATAAAACAATGTATTTAAAAACTACAGCATATTTTAAATACACGTTTCATTTAATCCACTGTTCAAACATTCCTGTTCAACTGTCACAACATTGGTTGTGAGAGTTTTGGGCCACTTGACTACCTATAACGACTGTCAAAGACCTATAAATGACAGCCGGGATCGGTCCCGGCTGTCATTTACATATCCGCCGTGGTTGGTCACGAGGCACGGAGTAAACTCGATATGTAAGGGTGGTCAACCATCCACAGACTAACCTAGGCAAGCACGGCTTAACCTAAAGATCGATCCGAGTGGCTGTTATTATTTAGCTACTCTCCATTACACCAAAGCGTGCTTTCACTGCACGAAAAACAAATCCTTTATCATCAAACTGCAATCTTTTTCTCCTACTAACCCAACTCCTTGGCGAACCCGGTCCACATGTCGTGTGGAAATGTCGAACGACCTCGGTGCGATACGGCACAGTCGTAAATCACACCCGGACCGCCTCATATCCGTATTCGAGACCCGTATTGACTTAGCGAGTACGTATTCTGATTGTCAATTATTCGGAATAGGCTCTTTGGTCTTGTAATAAAGGAGAATGGATTATTTGTACGAGAGTTGTGTTCGGATGCTAAGGAGTGGAAGTTATGATGGGAGCAAAGACCATTCATTGTTGTCTGACTGTTTTTGCTTCGCGGTATCATCATCAGCTTTCTGCCCTAGTTCCATGTTAATAGGGGTTGATGTACTGTTTTTGTCTTCATTTTATGGAAAAAAAAGATTCCAGAAAGGAGGGTATTGTAGAGTGACGACTGATATGGGAGCTGTCTGCCAAAAACATGCTGGGCAGAGCTTGAGGACTACAGATAGAAGTGAAAACTAAGTAATCCATATCTGCTACGGGTTGTGCCCCGCGCACGCCTATGTAGTGCTACGCCGTAGCGGATCGGCTACGAGTGCTACGAAGCAACGGTCACGCGAGTTCCATGTTTTTTTTCACCCAAAAAGTGTTCAACGCGCCTTAACAAGTTTTCACTTAAAAAAGAATAGATATTCATCAACAAATAAAAAATATCGTAATACCAGGGAGGCCATTCTTGAGCAATCATTGAGCTTTTAGGTTTTTTAATGGAAAGTTACAAGCCCACAAGATTAGTCCTCTTAGGAGTGAAATAGCATTTTCCTCTAACTCTAACAAACTCTTTAATATTGCAAAAGGACCGTGATCCATCGACTGTCGGATTTCAGCGCGGACACAAAGGCGCTCGCAGTGTCGTCCACACTGTTGACGCTAAATTACACGAAATATTACATTACACGTTACACACGTCTGGGACCCGGCTTATCACGCCAGTTATTCTATTGTCTATCATTCAAACGTAGCCAATCATTTACAACCAAGTCACGAATATTTACGAACTTACCCGAATACGTCTCCCGATCGCACGATAACAAGACGGGGCCGTGTGGACGTATCAACGAGCGCTTGATAAATCTATCCGATGGCATTCTTTGCCGCCTCGACCCGCTTCGTACGCCCAACGGTTTACTTTGAAAACATTCTTATGAAGACAGCTATATTTATCTGATCCAATAGAAGTGAATTAGTGTATTTAAAGAATGATTTTGCTGAGTTACATCTACTGATTTCAGTTGATTTTATTTTTTGATTTATTACACTTTTAAATATACAAGCTATCAGTTGAACACAGTTGGCAGTTAGAAGGAGATGGTATTTACGACTACGTTGCTGAGTGCACTGTACAGTAGACAGACATGGTTTTTATTACGGGGGCGGGCATCAGGAGCCCTACGGCTCCTGATGCCCGCCCCCGCTCTCTAACGCTTCCTCCGTATTGAAAACTAAATATAGATCTAATAAATCACAACTCGTTGGTTTTGAGGTACAAAATGTTTACTTCACTTTTATTTACAATTTATATCTCTTGTCACTCATCGACAGCCCGCTGAGCCCGCCGAAAGATTGCTATCGCGACAGTGGCGCCGCCACTTGAATCAAATATCGATCTATTTTACAAAGTAATAATGTTATTTAAATTTACAAATAAAGAAAGACTAATTATTAATTAAATGTGTCGTAATTTAAGCGTATGCTTTAAATAGTAATCTCCATATTTTTCATTTGCTTACAGTATATTGGGATCCATCCGTCTCTCTCACTCGCACTCATCTGCAGACGTGCTCGATAGAGACGGATAGATCCGAATAAACGGACGAAGCGTTAGGGAGTAGGGCCTCAGATTCATTAGTTTTTAGCTATCACGGTTTACAACTAAACTTACAATGTCACTTACGGCGGGCGTGGTCAACCCGCGATCATGGCGCTTGCAACAGCGCCGTCGAAATATCGGGAACTCAATATAAATAAAAATCACGGAAGATTTTCCGTGAGTGACATTTTAAGTTTAGTTTCATTATCGTTTAAAACGTATAATTTTATCTGTAGTTTTATACCTGACACTATCTACTTTATATCAACGAAAATCAATTTTTAAAAGGTTCATCCCTCAAGCGTTTTGAATACTCTAATCTCCATTAACTCGTTGGCTCACATGACTACGCAACATTCTCTCAATTCAATACGCCATCAAGTTCAAGGTAAGTCCCCTTACTTAAGTATTAACCTCACGCCCAGTTACATCGCAAAGGACCTAAAACGATGACGTTATCGTTGTTAAAGGTTCGCACGCGTGGCCACTAAACTGTTGCTGTCACTTCTATTTTGTATGTTAGAGGGTAGGCCCATTTATTGACCTGTCAATCTAAAGTACCAGGTAATCAGGAGTTTGTAACAGTCTTGATTAAACTTTGTTGTCATCACCACACTTGAGTACTCAATGACATATTTATATGTTAGTATGATAGGATAGGTAATTTATTAGTTACAAGTGCTTGCTCTCAGCATTGCTCGCATGATGGTGTCATAGTCCGGTGTCCCGCCAAGTGTGTGCCGCGCGACACTGGTGTACCGTGGTCATTAGTTTGTAAGCCTCGGAAAAAATATATATTTCAAATATATTCTTCCTTTCTAAAATTTTAATCATTATTTATTAATTTTTTTTCTTGTTTTATTTTTGATATACTGATTATGCGAATGCGTATTATTATGCATAAAATTGCCCACAAAAAGTTTGCAGAGCACTGTCGATGATGAGATGTTTTAAATGTCATAATTATGCGACATTTAAAACATCAACGTAACTGGAGTGAAGCCGCGAGCAAAATCTACTATTAGTATAGAACTATGTATTCGTATGGATTGAAGTACAAATTGTAACTGTTGTCTTATATTACGATTGGCTTTTCTAAATCAGAATGCGTAACCTCAGAAAAGTCTTTTTCTTTTGTCCATTGTACCTACTACAAGGAGATCGTTCTTGAACAGTATAAATGTCACCGTAATATTGTCAAACACGTGTTATTACAATATAACGTGTTTCTTTCTAGCGATATTGTAAACTCTCGAATTACTGTCAACTGAACATTACGGAAGAATGTCTGCCCCCATAATCGGGACTTGGGGCACCCCCCCGTTAGGTTAGTAAGGTTTCTTTAAACCCTGCACTCGGAAATAGGGGTCTCGCGAAGCGGGGCTCCGTCGACTACGCTTTTTAGGGGAATATAAAGTGTTAGGTTGTGGTGTTAGTTGTAGGGTGTTGTGTTAGGTTAGGTTATATTAATCGAAATGGTACAGTATCATTTTATGAGATCGATTGGTACCACTAGGTAAGGGGGACCCCTCCTTCCCTCCACACCACGAGAGTTGACTACCATGCATTTCACGAAAAATAATGCGTTTTATTTAAAGCAGTATGTTTGTTTGACAATAATTCGAGAATTTACAATATCGCTAGAGATATTACAATATAACGTATTTGACAATTTTACGGTGATATAAACACCAATGCACCAAAGCCTTAAAAGAACTTGACGATTAAAGATTTTCTTTTATGAACTGGTGTAAACAATAGACAGATATGAGATTTCAGCGATCCCAGTACATTTGCTATCATTTATTGAGGAGTTCCCGTTGCCTATCTTCCGAAGTTCTTCATCAGATCTTTACCAAATTGAAATGGGATCACTCCAAGAACGTACTCTTCCTAAAACTACCCAAATCGCTTCTGGTGTGCCTATTTCTCCAGAATCCCATTAAATAGAACTTAACATTTCTAACTGTCGAAATCTGGGTGTATTGTACACTTCTGCGCACTCCCTCAGAGCAAACAGGCGTAATGTTACGTCACTATGTTACATAAAAAAATAAACAACCAAGCGATTGCAGCAATAACTGCAGCTTTGCCGTGTATTTTTGAAGAGTTCCATTTATATCTCCGAAGATCAGCGTTAGATGTTAACCAAATTGAAATGAGACCACACGGAAAGCACCAGCTTTCAAATAAAAAAAGAATCATCAAAATCGGTTAACCCAGTCGAAAGTTCAGAGGCAACAAACATTGTCGAAATCTGGGAGTTTTGTACACGTCTAGGTACCCCCTCAGAGCATACAGGCGTGATGTTACGTCATGATGTAGTATGAACAATGAACCTACAAGCGATTGCAGCAATTACTGCAGATTTGCCGTCTATTTTTGAAGAGTTCCATTGTATATCTCGGAAGATCAGCATCAGATCTTCAACAAATTAAAATAGGACCAATCGAGAAGCACCAGCTTTCAAACAAAAAAAAATCATTAAAATCGGTTCACCCAGTCGAAAGTTCTGAGGTAACAAAAAAAAAAAAAAAAAAAAAAACAGACGAATTGATAACCTCCCCTTTTTGGAAGTCGGTTGAAAATGAATCGTAGTTAAACGAATCGGATTGGTTTGTATTCTTCAACAATAGAAATCAATTCAATTCATTTTACTCGTATTGAACTAACACTGCGGCAACATAATTGAATATGAATTTATTACGGTATCGCCGGAGCAAATATAAACATTTTATGTAAATCTAGCGTTTTGTTTCAATTCCTTTAGCGAATAGAGCTTTATTCGACATATTTATTTATCATTTCATTTCACGCAGGACTTTATTACGCTTTTGCATCACGTTCTCAAATGTAAACGTCACCGTTTTTAGATTAACTGCTTGGCCACAAACTAAACGTTTAAGGTGATGTCGCGACAGTGGCTGCAAAGAAAACAAAATGATTTATCGATATTTTTAAAACACTTCCTCGAAAACTGGGTCTTTTCGCAGTACGATTAGGTTCAGTATGTAGTTTATTTCACACTCGTGTTTTTAAAGTGAAGATTTCTTTTGGCGCGTTGAGCACTTTTATGGTGAACAAAAATCTTGGAACTCGCGATATCGTCACCTAATGCTTTTATATAATGGTTTGTCAAAATCAACCTTGTTCAATGAAGATAAAGTTTATTTTGGACTTGCTGACCCACGCAACTTCGTCTGCGTCACATAAAAGAGAAAAAGCTCGCAAAGGGAATAAATTTCTCCCGTTTTTTTTTTTCCTTTTGGTCATAGCGGGATGTTATAAAGCCTTAAGCCTTCCTCGATAAATAAACTATCCAACAAAAATAGTTTTTTTTTCAATTCGAACCAGTACCTAGGTCCTGAGATTAGCGCGTTCAAACAAACAAACAAACTCTTCAGCTTTATAATATGTAGATTACTTAGTTTTCACTTCTATGTACTAGTCTTTTATTTCATCAGATAAATCTAAACCAAGTCTTATCGCCTGAGGTCATGACCGAGGCATCAAGCGTCATTTTGCGACGCAGGCTTCGCGTATAAAAACATTTTGCAATAAATGTCCATTTTACGGCGCGAAATAAAGTACATGTCATGAATATTGCGCTGAATTATGATGGCAGGGCTTTAAACCCTTTGTGGAGGTGACTTCGCGGAGTTTGGAGCTGACACGGGGATAAAACGGGGTTGTTTTCTTTTTTAATGAAATCGTCGTAGTCCGTAGAGTAAGGCAATGAAATGCGAATATTTTGTCAACTTAATTTTTTTGCGTTTTGATTGAGATTTTTGTAATACGACTATAAACAAGTTATAACTTTTCTATACACTTCCTCGAAAACTGATTCTTTTCGCACTACGATTAGGTTTAAAATTCAGTGTATTTCACACACATGCGTTTTTTTATATTTTTTCCACACGTTTGCAGGAATTTTGAAAATTGAAAATTGTCACAGATATGGTGCAGGTATATACCTATACTACCTACACTTAGTCCAAAAGAGGTGAATGTTTTTTTTTTATTTCATCAAAGCAATATACGTCTTTAAGGCATAAACATTTTTTTGAATATTCAAGTTGTGTTTATAAATTCAATATCATAGATAAACATGATAATTTAAAACTAATATTTACTTGTATTAACAAAATAACATTTACCAGTGTTCTAAATTAAAAAAAATATACAAATATTTTTTTTATATTTAATGGCTGTTTAAATGTCTGAAGGAGAAGCAAAGGTATGAAGCTGTTCATACCTTTGCTTCTCCTTTAACCTGGCCAAAGCAAAGCGTGGAAAATAAAAAAAAGCGGCCAAGTGCGAGTCGGACTCGCCCATGAAGGGTTCCGTAGCAGATTGAATGAGAGGTAAATTGCTGTTTAGGATTTATGACGTATTAAAAAAAAACTACTCACTAGATCTCATTCAAACCAATTTTCGGTGGAAGTTTACGTGGTAATGTACATCATATATTTTTTTAATACGTCACACTTTTTTCCACTTTGGAAGGGTCTCGCTCAAATTATTCAGTTTAGTAAAAAATGATTTTAGAAACCTCAATATCATTTTTGAAGACCTATCCATAATATCCCACGCGTATAGGTCTGATGAAAAATAAAATTTGAGTTTCAGTTCTAAGTATTGTTTTTGGGATCCCCAAAATTTATTGTTTTTTTTTCTATGTTTGTGTGAAAATATTAATGCGGTTCACTGAATACATCTACTTACCAAATTTCAGTAGCATAGTTTGGGAAAAAAGTGGCTGAGACATACGGACGGACAGACAGACAGACAGACAGGCAGACAGACAGACCGACAGACAGACAGACAGACATGACGAATCTATAAGGGTTCCGTTTTTGCCATTTGGCTACGGAACCCTAAAAAGACTATGAAATCATAACACAAATATTTTTCATTCTTTAATTATATTTCTTCAAAAGTGTATTGATAAACGTCGTTTGATACACGTGGACATTTGTTATTGCAGTTCTCGGCTCAAAACACCCTCGCCTACGGCTCGTGTGTAGATGCCGCCTCGAACTATGATCGGTCGTGACGTCAGCGAGAACAAAATACGGCCGTCGTTCGCCGTAGACGTCAGCGTCGCAGTATTGTGCTATACAACGTGTAACAGAAAGGGTACAGTCATATGAAAGGGTGTGCTACAGACCATCAAACTGAACCATTTTCTCCATGGAACTACCATCGTAATCGCAAAAAAAAATTCCTTACTAAAGCCATACTAAATTTCAATACCTACTCGACCAAATGTATGAAACAGCTGATTATTTTTTACGATTACGGTGGTGGTTCCTTTTTTTATGTTTTTGGGATTGGAAATCATCAAATGACTTTTCCCACTCTGGGGGGAGCGGGAGGGAGTGTCAGACTCTTACTGACTAAAACCCATCCATGTTCCTTCCTCGCCCTTTATGTTCCGGGGCCGCGGTATCTCTTTCGAACAGGCCCACAACCCCGGCAGGACGGTGGTGGTCCCTTAAAGAAAGTTGTTCAGTTTGATAGTATATAGCACATCCTTTCATATTTTTTCCTTCCTTTTTATTACAACTTTATATAGAACACAATGCGTTACACCTACTCGAGCGACTGTCGCGCGACAAGAATTTAGGTCTTAGAAAAGGACAAACTACGGTAGAATGACAGTCGTATAAGAGGGGGCTGAACTCTATAACTCTTTACCTAAAGAAATCAAGGAATCGAAATCACTTCCAACTTTTAAAAGGCTATTAAAGCACCACTTGACTAATTTATAAATTGTATTTGCATTCTTGTGTTTTTGACGTTTTTTAGTTAATTACCAAGCGAAACCGTCGCTTAATTGTATCATAATGTTTTTATGTGTTTCCCCGTAGAAGAAGTGAATGATTGTAATATTTTTGAGCGAAATAAATTTCCTAAACCGTACGAGACGGATGTTTCTGACGTGTCTGCAAACACGAATAATTCCATTATCATCAAAATTAATTTCGAGGCAGGATCTCGATGAGAATACTCATCAAGTCTGTACGCCCCAAAAGTTATGTAGGTAAGTATGTCGCAGGGAAATTGGAAAAATCGTCCTTTTCTCGTAGATTCTAATAATCTAGTCTGTTAAAGTCGGTTGGAAACTTGGCTGTTCTTAGAATTACTATTCTGTCACAACGTTATTACCATCACTACATATTATAAAACAAAGTTCTCCGCCGCGTCTATCTATCTGTCTGTTTGCGATAAACTCAAAAACTAGTGCACCGACAAAGAGTTTAGTATATAATTTGTAAAGGTGTGAAGCCGAGCGTATCAGCTAGTCTTCTATAATCTCATGTCACGGTGTTAGTTGTCGCACTCCTCTGAAACGGTTTGACCGATTTATTATGATTTTTAAACCGACTTCAAAAAGAAGGAGGTTCTCAATTCGTCAGAACCTTTTTTTTATGTACGTTCCCCAATTACTCGAAGATGGCTGGAGCGATTTGAATTATTATTTTTTTGTTTGAAAGGGTGTGTACCCTTTCACACAAAAAATCCACGTACAAAGTATTTTCCAGGTGGTCCCATTATCATCAAGTCGGGATCCGATGATGGGATCCTGGAGAAATTGAGAGAACTCTTCAAATTTTATAGGTAAGAGTACTTTCTTAAAGTGATCCCATTTCAACTTGGTGAAAATTGAAAATCTAGAAAAGAAAGAAAGAAAGAAAAATATTTATTTGACCTCAGCTAATATAGCACACACAATAATAAATAAAAAAGATACAAACAATGAGTAGGACATAGTAGAAATGTGCTGTGTGCCTCACGGCTGCGCCAAAAAGGTCCATTTCAGCATTCATGCCAGACAGGTGATGCAGCTGTCTGACGCTGGTCTTCCAAAGAACCTTGAATGAACCTTGATTCCAATGAAATAGGTCGTAAGGTATATTTCACACCAGAATTTATGAGGCAGAACAACGTTTGCAGGATCAGCTAATAATCTATGAAGTTGAATAATCTGAGATAACTGTAAAAAAAATCTACAAGCAGACATCCAAAGGTTTAGTGTAAACTAACTGTAATTCAAAATGTATTTTACTTCGTTGGTCAGAACATGTCCCGAGTTCACCTGTCCACCAATCAGCGCACATTTAGTGCAATACGTTTGACAACTGCCAAAGGACATTGCTCGTCGTCCATACATGGCTCGCCTAAGATCCAACAGGGAGGTGTATTTACTTTTTGAGTTTCAGATAATGTATATATTCGATTGAACCTGAATTAAAACAACGGACACTTTTGAGAATTCAGAAAAAATCAAAACACTTTCGGGTTTTGAGGTTATATTTACGTCAATAAAAACATTCGGTTCTGTTGCCAGCTGTCAATTTACAACTGGTATAGGGGTCTTTTGGCCTCGTTCAGGACCTTTCGTTTATTTTAATTTTTTTATCTATGTTTTGTTTACAATAGTTGTAAATAATGTTATTTTTTATGTGTTTTGTCCTGCACGGGCTAATACATGCTTTTTGTTTCTTATTGCTGCTTGTTTCAAACAGCGCTTTCAATCGAGTTTTTTGATAACACGTATTATTCCGTGATATCCTAGCGGACTGTTTGTAACTAAAAACCATTATCGTATATCAAGTGTTGAGAATACTGACGCTTGTCTGTGTCAAACTCTTATTAAGAGTGCTGTACAAAGACTAGGCTGTATGAGCTATAATACCTTTGCCAACCAAAAAATAATAAGTTAATAACATCACATGTCCGAGGATCATGACGGAAGTTTATAGGTACTTTTTTAAAATGTTTTCGAAGTTAAAAAGTGTCCGTTCTATTGAAATATTTGTAATGTATAGTATTAAAAGAATCATGAATTATAGTAAATGTTTCATGCGTGTTGATTCATAGGCCATTTTTGACAATGTCCTTTGAAAAATCCTAGGTATTTTTCTTTTATATGAAGTTCATAGTAACCCTGCGGCATTATCAACATTTATACCCGCTACCCGCACGACCCAATACAAAATATAGTACCCAACTCCCAGCTAAGTGAAACCGAGTCAATATATTCTAAATCGAGCCGCCAAACACAGGTGCGGCGTCGAGCGCTCTCTGTTTATCGAGCAAACTAGAGCCGATTCGAGCAAACTCGAGCGAGTTCGAGCAAACCCGAGCCTCTGTGGGTTCGGGAGCGACCGGAAGATTGGCTGATAGCTCTGGTTTATAGGGATTTAGGCAATATGTTGAATGGAGAATACGTTATTAACAGTTCAAATACACATAGTAATATTATTTTAAATATAAATATATCCGTGGCCCACTAACAGACAGCGCCATCTAGTACCACACTAAGCAAGGCTTGTGTCGTGGACACCACCTACATATATACTTTTTTTGTTTGTAAATACATACTTATTATACGTACAAACATCCATGACTCGGAAACAAATGTCCATGTTCATCACACAAACATTTGCTCCTACCGAGATTCGAACTCAGGATCCTAAGAACGTAAGGCAGCCTTACTACCACTATGCTATTCGGGTCGTCATTTTGTCGTTATATTGGTTTAATAGATGTTTGATTAGAAGATGGAGAGGTACGGAAGGAGAAAGGGGAGGCTTTTAGTGGGAAACGACGCCACAAACATACAAATTTTTATCATAATTGAACCTTAATTTATCTCCAAAAAAAGTAAGTCAAACAACAGATGGGACTTTACTTTGGTGACCAGAATGAATTGATATTGAAAGAGTTCCCAATATGATTTTCATCCTCACCTCACACCAATAATTGGTGTGAGGTCCACCCATACATATAATAATATTTCTGTGGGTCCACCCGTCACTTTTACTGACTTAAACCAAGTCTTAGATCAAGGATCTTCCCTCACACACTTGCGTCGGATGCTATAGGACTTCTACGGCCCCGGACTGACACGCGGGCTTCACCCCCTAGTGGCAGTGCGTCCCCCCGTTACGTCTCTGCGAGGAGCACGTGAAACTCTACGCGCCGCCATTTTGGGATATTCTAAGATCTAGGTAGGACATGGTCTACCCGTGTACCGAGGTTTAGACAGGCAGACAGAATTACTTTCACATATAAACCAATATTATGAAGAGGAAAGATTTGACTTTTTGTTTGTTTTTGTGTTACGATTAACCATAAAATTACACGACGCATTAAAAAAAATATTTCGTCATTAGAAAGCCCGGCCTTTACTGAGTAACTTAGGCTATATTTTATCCCCGTATTCCCACAGGCCACAGGAACGGGAACTAGGCGAGTGAAACCGCGTGACGTCCGCTTGTTTATTCAATTAGCACTTATGTCTATAAACATAAAGTTTGTTTTATTTATTAACGAGGTGTTGTTGGATTAGTTATCAGATTAACATAAGCCTCTCGTAATTAAATTTTAGTTCGTTAAACAAACGAACGTAATGAAAACTAGTTGCTACATATTTTCAGTGAAAATGGATGGGTTTATGATATCTCTGTGAATAATTTAAATGGTAATTTCGTGGGAATTATGTTTGGGTTACTTTATTCATCAATTTTTAAGGGTTTTGCGCGGATAATGTTAGTTTCTGGTTAATTACAATTTATAACATAATTGATCTCTGTCCATTATTATAAACTATCTTCAAACCACAGCTTTGCTTGCCTGAACTAAAAATTTAACGATAAATAATAATTCAGGTTGTACTCGACTGGTAATAATGTCATTATTCGAAAGACACATGGCGCCATCTATTGTCAAAAGAACGTTATTGCAGTTTTCCTCGGGAACAGTCATTCACTTTCGGGATGAAAATGTCTGTTTCTGTACACGTTTATTCTTTTCAGAGCTATCAGGTAATACTATCGAGTAACATATTATCACGTTTTTACATTGCTTTAGGTACGTTATGTAAAAAGCCATAATATATGGGGTTATTTTAGTTCGTGTCACATAAATTATCTTGAAATGAACAAAGCACTGTGATCCCCACGAACTGAACTGTCAAGCGTGGTATCAACTTGTCAAGTTTGTACTGTTCATTGTATTACGGTTTTAGTCAACATTGCATGTTTGTAGGCTGAAATATATCATCACGGTTGTAAAATAACAATATTTTGATATAAAAGAGTGTCCATGGAGTTATTTGTCCATTCTTCTCCATAAAGAGCTACGCTTTGGAATGTGGAACTACAGTACTGTACTTTCTCAAGTTATACCTTGTGACTGTGACTGTAGCTTGGCTTTTTTTTTGTTTTTCTGACATTCAAAATAATGTCTCTAGTTCGTGCTGGCCTTTATACAGTTATGTTCTACTGATTGTACAGAATCTATATCTTGTATTATTTAGCGGACATTGCGTAATTATGTGTACCGCTGCCTATGAACACCGGCAATAGCTTTATTTCAGAATAGCTTAATTGCAGAATTGCAATAGTTTTATTGCAGACTAGCTTCTGCCAGCGGCTTCGCCCGCGTGATGTTTGAAATTGTCCCACGGGATCTTACTACCGGGATAAAAAGTATCCTATGTGTTAATCCAGGTTATAAACCATCTGTGTGCAAAATTTCATCCAAATCCGTTCAGTAGTTTTTGCGTGAAAGAGTAACAAACATCCATACAAACAAACTTTCGCATTTATAATATTAGTAGGATGTTTTGCTACATCCTTAGCCATCCATAGCCTGCAATGTCTTATGGTACCATATTTCATAGTTAAAATGTGGTAAACATGTTCAGATGGAACTTTGTAAATGCAAAATATGTTCTACTTAAATACAATTTTGCATAAATACCCACCAGTAAAACAGAATAATAAGTGAGAGCGTCCTTAAAGCTTCTTAAGACTAGCCCTCAAGTACCAACCGTGGAAATTACTCCTAAAGGCGTTGTAGTGGAATTCTCAAGTAGGTATCTAATTTCCAGCAGGTTCTTACACACACGTGAGATAAAGTCGGATCCTCGCCAAGATGTCACTTCGCAAATGCGTTCTTGATGTTGGTAGTCTCCATTTTATCATCATAACATATTCTGCATGCACCGACACGTACCGTGATGTTGGCAGGATTGTAAAATATTACCTCTTATGATGTTATGTTGGTAGACTGTGTACTAAGACACGTAAAGGTCATCGCACTGTAATATTTACTGCAAGTTTAACCATTCGGAATTTTTCTATGGTTTTGTTACGATTGATGAGAGTATTATGTTGATAGGATTCGTAAAATAATGCCAGTTTTTCAGCTACTTCAATATCCTAGATGTGTTTGTGTGAAAGTTTCAGAATATCGACAACAACCTAGCAAAGCCAACAAAAGGGTCTGTCAAAAAATTTGCGCCATCAAAATATGTATGTTAGTGAACTTTTGTTTGATATATAAGTTGTTTTTTTTGGGGTAGGGTTTTACCTCGATTAATTAGAGCTTGGTGGCTCTGTGTTGCTTTGTATTCGTCCGTATAAACGTCATCCTATTACCCGTCAAATAAGGGGAATTCCTCTAAGCAGTTAGTTGTTATGAGGAATTGTGAAGACATGCAAGTCTACATGCGGAAATAAGGAAAAAGCTAATGTTACACGTACTAGAGTGAATAATCAAAAAATGGTTATGCTCAACACAGAAAAAACATGATTTATCAGTAGAGAACGATACAATTGTCATTCTAAACAAGAATATACCGTCAATGGACATGTATAGTTTGTTGCCAGTTGACACTTTACCAACTTATTTTAACTTGACTGGAGCTTTCTAAAAGTTCGAGCCGATACTAGGCAAATCTAGACATAAAAATCACAAATGAAGAAATAAAAGATTTATGTCCACAGAACGTTGCACACCACATATGACGCCACTCCCGACCCTATACTGCTGATACCGAGGTTAGCTCATGGCCACAAGCTACATGCTTCTTGCGACAACGACTGGGGCTAAAACAAATTCAAGAAGTCACTTAAAATATACCACGAGTTGCTGCGATGCGACTAGCAAAGCGACGGTACTAACGCGAAAGAAAAGGATGAGGCGTACGTATGTCGTTCCACCCTAGGTTGTGTACCGGCAGTTAGCCTCGGTACGGCCACGCTCGCAATATGTGAATGAGTCAGCACTTCCTTCCCAATGGACGCCATGATGTACTCGATGAGCCAAACTGTTTATTTTACGTAGACTTCGGCTCATTTCGGGTCTCGTCGGCTTTATTCGACGATCGGGTTCTGTGAACGGTAGATAAAGTGAACGGTTATAGGGTTTGGGGTTCTTTTGTTTTTATTTTCGAAGATTTTGAATGAGGAATTGGGTTTTCGTCAGCGTCGTAAAGTTGAAGTTGCTGATGTTAGAACATTTTCTTTCAAACCTTTGATTATTTTATTTTTGGATGCCTCGTTTGTCAAGTGCTTTTTCTCGGGCTAAAGTGTTATTTTTCAGTCAAGTATTTCTCAGTCGCGGCACGGAATTGGGATCGGTGTACGATAGCAATAGGCTCGCCCTCTATTACATCAGTTACATGGGACTCGAACATAACTGACGAAATTTGGGTGTACAATACCTCTGCACAACGCTTTGCGGATAAATTGCGGGATATTATGTTATGTTATATGCGAAACGATTACGAAATATGTGTTTTTGTTATGAAAAATAAGCAACTATTTAAGACTGCAAATGATGTAAATCCTCGGAATCGACGAGATCCATATAAACTAGTGTTAAATGATTTGCCTAGACTGTCTAAATACAATAGTAACTGCTTGGCAATGTGTGTGAGCATTTATAATAAAATACCAAGGCATTTCAAAGCTTTAAACACAAAATTATTTACAATAAAATTTCATAAGTGGTTAATCGAGTGTAGTTTTTATAGTTTAAAAGAATTTATAGATAAAAAATGTTGATGTTTTTTTTTAAAAAAAAAAGGTTGTTGTTGCTTAACTTGTTTTTTAAAATTTTGCATGCTATGTGTTATCTTAGCTAAACATGCTTGTGCCTCAATTTGTATATAACACCCTTGTATACCATGTTTTACGCAAATAAATATTCTATTCTATTCTATTCTATTCTATTCTATTCTATTCTATTCTATTCTATTCTATTCTATTCTATTCTATTCTATTCTATTCTATTCTATTCTATTCTATTCTATTCTATTCTATTCTATTCTATTCTATTCTATTCTATTCTATTCTATTCTATTCTATTCTATTCTATTCTATTCTATTCTATTCTATTCTATTCTATTCTATTCTATTCTATTCTATTCTATTCTATTCTATTCTATTCTATTCTATTCTATTCTATTCTATTCTATTCTATTCTATTCTATTCTATTCTATTCTATTCTATTCTATTCTATTCTATTCTATTCTATTCTATTCTATTCTATTCTATTCTATTCTATTCTATTTTGAAACTTAAGCATTATGGTTTAGGTAAACTTGCGCTTAGTTTAGTAAAGTCGTATTTGAATGATAGACATCAGCAAGTACAAATAAATGGTGTCAATTCTACGGGTTTAAAAGTAAAAATGGGTGTACCACAAGGTTCGATTCTGGGTCCCTTCCTCTTTTTAGTTTATATTAATGACCTACCCCATTTATTTAACATCCACCCGCATATGGTGTTGTTTGCTGACGATACTTCGTTAATATTTAGGATAAACAGACGTGCCACTAATTTTGACGATTTAAATAATGCCCTACTGCAGGTCCATAACTGGTTTACCGCTAACAATTTAGTACTCAATGGGAAAAAAACTAAGTGCATTCGATTTGCCCTACCAAATGTCAAAAGTAGTGATTGTGACATAATGTTGAATCAAGAGAAACTAGAATTCGTCGATAAAACAGTTTTCTTGGGAATCACGCTCGATTCAAAGCTACAATGGGGTCCTCATTTAACATCTCTTGCAGGACGGCTGAGCTCAGCTGCTTATGCTGTTAGAAAGATCCGTCAATTTACTGATATTGATACCGCGAGGCTAGTCTATTTCAGTTATTTTCATAGTATTATGTCATACGGTATTTTACTGTGGGGACGTGCGGCAGACATCGAGTCTATATTCATTCTGCAGAAAAGAGCAATCAGAGCCATATACGAATTACGTAGACGCGACTCTCTGAGAGAACTGTTTAAGGAAATTAACATCTTGACAGTACCTTGCCAATACATCTATGAAAACATCATGTACGTTAGGAAAAATCTGCATTTATTCAGTAAAAGAGGTGACAGACACCACTATAATACTAGAAATAGGGACCAACTCGTTCAGCCAGGTTTCAGGCTTGCTAAAGTAGATTCATCTTTCATGGGGTACTGTTTAAAATGTTACAATAAAATACCTCCTCACATTCTACAACTGAATGAGACGAAATTTAAATCTTGTATAAAACGCACACTATGTAGGCAAGCATATTATAATTTGGGGGATTACATTAATGATAAAAATGCTTGGCTCAATGCTGGTCCTGCTCCACAACCATAGGCAAACTAACTGATTCCCAGGTTACGTTATTGTGGAAGCTGCAGAAGATTGTAAAATATCCTTGCATTGTATAGATTCCATCTCGTAGTATTATATAACTGCATAGCACATTTGTGTGAGTTCTATGTACTGTAAAGCCACCATTTACATTTAGTTATCTTTTTCTTTTTTTTGACTTGAATATGCCTTGGCGGCTGAGAGATTGTCATGCTCACTCAAATGTCTCGCTGATGGTGGCGGGTGTGTCGGGTCATTTAGCTCCCTTCAATATGGTCGAGTTGAATGGCGCCGATACATGCGTCATGTTCGTGAACGGGCGCTGTCAGTTGGGACTGGTCATCTCTTAGCTGCCATGGTTAATTTTAATTTCTTTTTTTTTTACACTGTTGATTTAATCTTTTCTCTGGACGCTCTTAATGTGCACGTCTTTCTACATCGTTCTCACATATATGTATAATCACACATGAATGATGTAACCAAGATTTTGTAACAATATATTGATTTAAAAAGAGTGTCCATGGAGTTTCTTGCCCGTTCTTCTCCATAGAGATCTACGCTAGGGAATGGGCAACTACAGTACTTTCTCAAGTTATTATGCCTTGTGACTGTGACTGTAGCTTTGATTTAATTTGTAATTTGACATTCAAAAGTGCCGTAATGGTCTAGTTGAAATAAATGCTTTGAGTTTGAGTTTGAGTTTGATTCTATTCTATTCTATTCTATTCTATTCTATTCTATTCTATTCTATTCTATTCTATTCTATTCTATTCTATTCTATGCTCACAAGTACGAACTTTGTCTTGACAAAGATCATTAAATTGATGTGACTACGCAATCGTAATTTCTGCTCATTCCCACATTGAATTACGCGTCGAAACATTAAACTTGACATTTTGAATCAAATAAGTAAAAAATAAATTATGACAGGTGTTTTTATTTAGAACGTTAGCAACCTTTGTATGTTGACCTTTTCGTATATTAATAAAATATTCAATTATAATGTGGTAATGATATATTTTATTATTTACATTAAGTTGTTACGTTACATGGTCATGGTAACGGTTTTCATATAATTATTTATTTGTGGCTGACCACAAATCAGATGTTACTACCAAAATTATATTTTCTAGTTGATAATAATTTTATGATACATTCACCAGAGCTTTTTTTATTCTGAATGCATAATTAAAACAGTGTATCCACGTTCAGCACTACATGTAAAATACACACATCAAAAGTGTCTAGGGATCAACATATATTTTTGCAATAACTTTTCTCCTGATTGATATTAATTAAAATTTTCTTTAAGGATTCATCAAATAAAGTGTTTTCGTTTGTCACAGTAACGATAAACCAAGTCACCTTTGCATTAGTAAAGAAATTTGCCATTTTCCTAATAAAGGGATTTTTGACATTTGAACCACTAACACAAAAGTTCGAAAAAAAGACTGAAATAACAGTTTTCTTTAAAATTTTATTGGGTAACTTAAACAATTAATAATCCGTGTTTCTACCGCGAACACTAACAACACAAGAACATCGGTTTGGCATACTCAAAATGAGTTCATCCAAATCACGCTGTGGAATGGCCGCCCATGTTCGTTGCAACAACAAAAAAAGGTCTTCTTGCGACTGGATACCCTCCATATTCGGCAGAGCTCTTCTCTGTAGCATATCCCATGCATGCTCAATCGGATTCAAGTCTGGCGACTGAGCAGGCCAGGGCAGGACATTGATGTTAGCTGCGGCGAGAGTCTGTCTTACAACTCTTGCGGTGTGCGGTCGTGCATTATCATGCATTAACTGAAATAAGGGACCGATTTGCACTTGTAGAGGAACGATGACGTCTCATACAATCGTCTCAGCATAAATTTGAGCGTTGAGGTTGCCTCTGATCCAAATCAACTCATTTCTTCCGCCGATCCAAATACCCGCCCATACCATGATGGTTCCACCACTATAAGGATGGACTTCCTGGCAGGATTTTAATCGCTGTTGGCGTCCAGGGGTTCTCCAGTGTCGTATACGTCTTGTATCCGGTCTCATACCAAAACGAGACTCATCAGAAAAGCACACGAAACGCCATTGTTCTTCTGCCCAATTTCTGTGTTCAAGAGCCCATTGATATCGAATCCTACGATTGTGCATTACTATAGGTGGTACCCGTAGCGGTCTTCGGGAATGAAGGTTCACTTCATGCAAGCGGTTTCTGACTGTTTGGTCGCTAATTAAGTTCCCTGAAGAGTGATGAAGCCTCACGGCTAACATCATGGCGGTTATTGTTGGAGCTCTTCGAGTTAAGATTTGAATGTATCGGTCTTGTCTCCGTGTGGTGCAGCGATACCGTCCTCCATGGCGCTCAGCCACGGTACCAGTGCTTCGGTAACGTGTCCAAAGTCGACTGATAACACTCTGACTTGTATTCAGAGCTAAAGCCACAGTACGTTGCCGGGAACCAGCTTCTATCATTCCCACGGCTCTGAGCATTTCTTCCCTGCTTAAATGACGTCGCCGCTCCATAATAACGTTGGTTTTAATCAGTAGTAGGGAAACAGTAGCACTAATAATGGCTTCAATGCGTTGTATGTTTTTATAGGGAAAATATTGACAGCTGATTTTCATCTTTTACTCGAATTTGATTCACAGTTCCTGATTCAAATTATGAAATGCACCAAAAAGGATCCATATAAATTTATAAAATCATAAATTTATTACAAAGCCACATCTCAATCTCAAGAAATCCGCATAAAAATGCTTGATCCCTAGACACTTTTGATGTGTGTAATTTCGACAAAATGGCGATACTACTCGTAAAGTTGTCAATTTATTTATGTACATGTCACCGTAAAATTGTCAAACATGTTAGATTGTAAATAACTAGAGAGATCGAAATATTGTCAAACGAACATACTGCTTACAATAAAACTAATTATTTTTCGGTAGATGCAAAAAATGTTGCTTAAAGTTACTTCGTTTGATTTAGAAAATGCTTGGTTGACGGCTTCGTGATGAGGTGGTTGCACCGTGTACGTTACTGTTACTTTAAAAATTGCTGTGCTCGACAGGGTCCATAATTGTTACTATAATTTTATTTACCACCATTTACCACATTATGGTTAAAGCAATAAATGATTTTGATTTGATTTGATTTACTGAAGAGCGGAAGTTCAACGGTACTGTAGAGATATAAACTCCATGAATATTTATGAAGTTACTGGCATATATTATTTAGTATACAAATAAACACTAATATATAAAGTAAATAGATGAAGACCAAAGAGCGATGGACTGTGTGAAGGATCAAATGGCAAGAAAGGAGGTGTCTGATGAATTTACGAGTAATAGAGAAGTAGGGAGAAGAAGACAAATACTGCACCGACCACAAATGAGATAAGGGCAGGAGAACCTATGATCAGTCCGATAACCGATGGCTAGATGGACCGATGCCCTGGTGAAGGTTGCGGGAATCCGGAGGATGCGAGTCGCACGGGACCGGGGAGGCTTGTGTCCAGAAGTGGACGTCTTTCGGGTGAAACAATGATGATGATGATGATGAAGAAGGGCAGAAGAATGATGATATACACAAATTTCCTAGTTAGAAAACAGACCCTATAGTACCTTTCATTAGTGGATAGCACTATTCTCTAGGTACACGAGCCGAGCCGAGAACCGATCTATAAAGCTATTTGCCAAACACTTAGCTCGCCCTAACTTTCGCACAACAATAGCGAAAACCATTACATAAACCCACCCACCATTAAGTTGTTATGTCTAGAAGTAACTACTCACAATAGTCCGCCTCTAATTCCTCGTAAAAGCTCGCTAATTGATATTTTCATGGGAACAACATCCACGAAACTAAAATTACGTAAGAGCCCATTATCGTCCGCCGTCTGTAACTGCGGCCATTAGGCTCCCATAATACATGAGTTATGGGCAAAATTTTACATTTATGGCTTTCTGAGAGGAAACTTGTGTCTGACATTTGTCTATGACAGCGGAGCCATCTTGTTTTTGGATTGTGAAAGTCGTTACACAATCTGAGAATACTGCATACAATTATAAAGGGCATAAAAAAACTCCTTAACGCTGTCAGCTGGTAATGTGCCCAAGAGACAAGCAGCGTTACCACGTCGTATGGCAAAGCTTATCCTCTGGCCAGGATAAAAACTCTTCGGTCACACTAAACTAGGCGTTCGGAACGCACATAAAATTAAAACATTACCTGATCCATTTCGTCGAACAAATCTCATTAAAAATCTTTGAAAACGTTACATCAGATGTAGATCTTTAATGTAGCTAATATAATTATGATGATCATGGCCATCTAGCCGATTTCGGGCACAGCCAGCGCATACGATGAGTGTGGTTGGAGATAACTTTGGTGTGCTGTTCTTTCATGTTTTCTCAAGTGGTTAGCATATCGAACTTTGGCCGAAAATCTCCGAGCACAAAGTGGACATGGCAGAACACCATAGACTACATTGTAGGGTATAGCTGTAGGTAGTCTAGTTTTAAGGTCATCACGCTTTAAATCTAACAGCGACTTTCTCCTCTCCTCAAGGACGTTGACCCGCCGATGCACGCGTACCTGTATAAATATTTAATTTGTGAAAGCAGCGATCTTTTACCAAATTCATAAAAGAACCATTTCAATCTCATAATTAGATTCCTTGTCATTTCAGTATCATTTAGTTTCGTTTTCAGTCTAATTTATTGAATGAAGCCAACATAATTACTTACTGAGTGCAATGTTCTGCAAATAGAGAGTCCAGTCTTTGAAAATGTTTACTTATAAAAGCTTTCAAAGATCATGAGATTTCATTGCTATTTAACTCGAAGTCTTGGTTTCTGAACAAGAGTTTGTTGTACCCTAAACTTAAACTCAACTTTATTTATTTCGAACTTGAGAGCGATCTTTTTACCTCTAAAGACCTGCTTGACAACTTTAAGTGTTTAGAGGTAAAAAGAGTGAACTGAGTCAAATATTTCTTGCTACTAAACTAAGTTAACTAAGTTGGTACAACTTTTCAAACTGATCGAAAATTTTGGAACCATCTTCTAAAAGGAGGAAGTTCTATGTTCAGCTGTACGTTTACGGACGTATTATTTTTTAAAACAGCTTTTTATCAGGAAATCGTTTGAAATTGATAACAAAAATATTTTTTCTGAATTTTTGTTTTTAGATCTTATTAAGTTATTTGTATTGCAAGCAGACCTTGTTTTGCAAAAACCTATCCCTTCCTGATGATAATCGTTTCTTTACCTAGTGATCATGACGTTAAAGTGGAGTTTTGTTTGCAGCTGCAGCTACGACTACCTGGAAATCACGGAGGTGGGCGTGGACAACAGCAGCGGTGCGCAGGAGTGGCAGTTGCACGACCATCATGAAGCGTTCAACTCCGATACTGAGGTAGGCAGAGTTTGAACCATTTACATACATACAATGACTAAACATAATATAGGAGGTTATCACTCTACCTGGTCAACATTAGGAGCTAAATCTACAGCATTGGTTAAGTACTTATCGCTACAGGTAAGCCTGAATGCTGTCCTGAACTTTCTATAAGAGTTATGCTGAGTCGTCACCGGTGACTGGCGAGTCAAGGGACAGTGTTCTTGTCACAACCAACCCACACTGGTATGCGCAAGAGTGAAATGATAGATGGTTTGTGTGAGAAGAGGAAGACATGCTGCGCTGAGAGTAAGATGGGATAAGCGCTGGGGATTGAGAAAAGTTGATCTACTAAAATGGAAGTTGGTCTTCTATAAAGTACTTATCATAGAACCTGACCAAGGCGACTGGGTTTAAAGTGCCATAACTTTTACATAAAACGTTCATTATACTGTTTATTATCCTTGACAGATTTGGGAAGAAACAGAGACCCAGCTCCCAGAATCAGACGCCATCAGCACGGGCTGGATGCGGGATGCGCACGCGACGCGCGCTCGACGACTGTGCGGCGACTGGAGCGGGAAACTGAAGCTGTTGCGGTACCAGTCGCGGGGCAATGTGCTGCGCCTGCGCTTCAGAGCGGACCACTCGCGGCACTATGCGGGGTTCAGAGCGAAAGTCACTGTTACGGACTGTAAGTATAATACAGGATTAATAAGGATTATTTAGGTCGCCAACATCAGTGGTGGCATTCCCACTCGAAGTTTTCGCAAATACTGTTTGATAAGGACACTATAGCATAAAAAGCAATACTTTACTGCAAGTTAAGTATTTGTAAGTATACTGGCTAGAACAAGTAAACTCACTCAACTTACAGTGTCACTTACGGGCTCAGACCAAATAAAAAATCTAGATATAGTGCTGCGAACAATAAAGTGAAGACAGCGCAAAACTAAGCTCAGATCATGTGCATACACGCTCATACGCACTTTTACGTCAAACTGCAATTAAACTACGCTCTAAAAATGCACACATGTTTACGAAACCGGCCTCATTTTGTTGTTCGCACCGCTATATGTCTTGGTTTTTTGTTTGGACTGAGCTTACGGGATATTTTCCGTGATTTTCAGCTATTAGGTCCCGATATTTCGACGCCATGATCGCGGGATGATTGGGTAAATGTGGGTGGGTGGTAAATACATTTTTAGGTGAAGACAAATCGTGAGAGGGTAGACATTTAGACCACCCCCTTTCTCTAGTTAGTATTTTGCTACGCGCACTACTGGGACTCGATCTTAAGTCAAGGCAAAACACACTTACAATAACATAAGTGTTTTGGAGTCTTTTACGGCACCGGGTGTTGCTTTTGAGCTTATTTAAAACTGAATACCACGTACTTGACAATTGTTTCATGAAAGCTTAAAGAAGGAAAGTAAGTAAGCAGTAATTTTTGCACCGTTTCATAATAATTATTATCAAATCCAAAATCTCGTCTCACCGGCATTGTCCAATTTCTAGGACTACCGACTTTCCAGAAAAGTTTTTTTATAATACAAAACTTGGGATAAGGTACCATTAACTTTTAAAACTCAACATCCAGCAACAAAATACTTCTAGAATAGACAAGACGCAATCCCTCTGAAACTTTGCCTTTTAAATCAGATTATAGGTAGGTACTACTTACTTAGGTACCTATATCAGGGTCTTCTATAAAAGATTGAAAGAATATTTCATCAGAACTTTAGTGAATACGTTCACAACTTCACACTGAAAAAAATCTCTGTTTCGTTTTTCAATTTCAACTTTTCGCTCTGTTCCGTGCGGATGGCAGCGGAACGGAACGGGCCGTCTATACGACAAATAAAGTTGCTAACTTACACCCATTGTGCACCTCTACCTCCTTTAACACCTGCACATAAAGTTTAAATTCCTCTAATACTAACAACAATAGCACCGAAGTTGGTTATGCAGTTAACGTAACCTTCTTAATGATTGCATAGAGTTTATTATTGAATGAAGGAACGGTGCAGTGTAAGTTCGTCAAGTAGAATGAGGCAAGTTGAATAAAGCGCAGTCTAGTTTTAATTAACCACGGCTATGTAAGACTTTGCGTTCGTTTCTGTTCCGCTGTTTTTTGTTCCGACTTCTCCGAGTAGTTTCCAGTTTCTTAGGGATCGACGTAGCAAGGCAGTCGCGTGCGCCACGCTTGCAGCAGACTTGGTTTTGCTCACTGACGCGAACTAAGAATCTAAAAGGTCAGAGATTTGCCAACTAACAGCCAAGTCATTATCAGTGTTAAATCTTTGAAATAGCTGTGCATCCCTTTTCTGAAACTTGCCTACATAATTAATCTAGCAGAATAAATGTTGTTTATTCTGTAAATCGGTTTTATAAACGCTTTTACAGATCATAATAAAACTAGATCAGGGTTCTGACTATTCCTAGACAAAACAGCGAAACCAACTCAAAGGTCTCTTTTAAAGTCCAGACATAATCAAGCCAAAGACATACGAGGCCCGATGATCCAAGACTTTGTCCTGCAGTGGTCAACGATCCGCTGAAATTAATATTGATGGTATGGAGAGGAAGACTAAAGAAAAGATGGAAGGATTGTGTGAGGAATGATTTGAAAGATGAAGAAGTAAATGATGCCGTGACGTCAGACAGGGGAGAAAGGGTAAAGAAAATGCGTTGCACCAACCACAATTATATAAGGTATTAAAAATTAACTGCAAGAAACTTGAGGAGTTGTTTGGAATCACAAATAAAAAATAGTCACGAAAAAATTTATATACAGGGTTATTTGTAAAACACCGGAAACCTCGCAGGAGTGGATTGCTGACATCTTAAACAACAACATTTGTTCTACGACTTTTGGGAAAACAGGCAAAAAAAAATCGACTTCTCAAGCAAAACTCCATCAGCTGTTCGGACAAATGTATGGAGAGTTGATTTTTTTTTGTCCGTTTTCGGAAAAGTCGTAGAACAAATGTTGTTGTTTAAGATATCAGCAATCCACTCCTGCGAGGTTGCCGGTGTTTTACAAATAACCCTGTATAATAACTATCCGTTTCAAAGATTTGAAATATTTCACTGCCCACAAAATTATTGAATATGCGCACTTGACTGTACCACCGTGCAGGGCGCCGCGCGGGTGGTCTTTCACCCCTGCGACAGCGCAAACGTAGACAGCTGATTCTCACTTTTCCCATCACATTTTGCAGTATTTGGACTGGCAATTTTTTTTATTCATGTAAAAATGCTTGAAAAAAGTTTTTTTTTTGTTGAATATATTTGTGTTTTGATACCGAGTACGTTCACGAAATTCTTTCAGTTAATTTTTTAACACCTTATATACAGGGTGAATTTTAATTAATGCGACAAAATGAAATAGGAGCTTCAGTTACAGTAACATGGTAATTATAAACTGTTTTTTCTAAAATCTAAATCGTTAAAAAAAATTACGCGATTATCGTTTTCAAAAGGTCCATTGATGTTATTATCTTTATTTAAGTACGAATTATCGGTATTCCAGTAATATGCAAAATAAATAAGAAAAAATAAGGCAAAATTAGGTAAATGACCGCTATATTGAGCACTGCGATGAGTCGGCAAGATTTTTGATACTTTTATTATTTTAACGGTTTTCGTAACACTGATCAATTATTTTTTAATTTTATATTTTATACATTTTCTTGACAACACGTATTATTGAATATTTAAATTTGTCGCATCTATTCAATTTCACCCTGTATATGTAACCAAGGGTAGGAAGCTTGTGATGGTCAGAAATCAGCTGAACTAAATTAACATAATCCAACAAAAGATTATAATCAGAAATCACCGAATAGGTATAAGATTACTATCTATTTAGCAAGGCACTCTGTATATACTACTCTATCAAAACTGTAGCTTGACAAGCAAAAGCTATGAGATATACGTGAATGCATCTCGGAACATATCAAGCACTACCATCTATTGGATTTCGTGGCGATACATCTACGTAGTTGCGCTCTCGACGTTGTATGAGATGCATAAATCTCATCTGACATCTATATTACCTTCTAGCAAAAGTTGACAAGCTCCATACATGAGATAGATATCCTATGATAATTTTAACCTATATATCTAGACTTGACGTCTGCCCCCATCTTATTTGATACAATCTTTGTGTAAGTAAAACTTCATCTTGATTCAGCAAAAACCCTACCCATATAACCTTTATTTTCTCATTTAGAATGTCATATATCCGTTCACTTGTAAAAGCTCTTTCTTTTACATTTTCCAAGAACAACGTTTCATGAAGCAGTTACTTAATTCTGAAAATCCATTTCATACGCAACGTAAATATTATTTTATAATGCCAAGCAAAATAATGTACTCCTTGTTACCGAATTTCATACGACAATACAAACAAAACACGATCCACTGCCTCTCCAAACTAACTGGAAACATCATTTCAGTGAACCTACTGTGCAATGTATACCGCACGTTGTGTTTTGACAAATTATGTGGGTTTAATCAGTAGCGGTAACGAGACCACGTAATAAGCTCGGTTTCAAGCCAAAATCCTCAACAATAATGGCATTAGCTGTTGGCAAAGCCGTATAATATGAACGAAGATACTATCTAGCGTTGGGGCAAGCCTGCGTAACATTGGAAATTTAATAGGCACCGAATACTATGATAATTTATTGTCTGGGCTCTAGACTCTAGGGACTAAGGTTGGCCGTGATTTTAGTCAAATATTAACTTTAACAGATTTTGTTAATGGTAGTGTTACATATTTATGAGGATTTAAATAGAATAATAGAACCTTTATTCACTCATTTGCGCATGCTTTGTCATTTATGAGGTTTTTTCTGAATGTTTATACATATACCATCTTCCGTTCTCGCCGATAAGACAAATGTGGTGTGCAAGCTTGTAATTGTAGGTTTTGGCACGTGTAGTATTAGGTTTAATACATATTTTCAGGTACGAGATATTAATTTGTCACCCTCTACAAAAAATCTCTTTGTTTTCTTTGGACCTTAAAAACCTCAACCTACCGAGTTATCCCCAAGAATCCTTCGGAAGTTCTTCCGAAATTCTATCTCCACCATACAGTACCGTACCGACAAAAGCCGATATATCATCGATTTAGTATCACAACATCGCCCAACATGTCACGGCGAACAAATTGCTTCCGCTGACAATGCGAAAATTGACGTCATGTCGAAACGTGTCGTTAGCAATACAGCCTGTTCGATGACAAGGCTTTTGACAAGTTTGTCGCCATCAGGGGACCTGGCTGAGACTAAATACAGCTTTTTGCTAAGTTTTCAGAGTTAGTAAGGATTTCATTTATACGAATTTAAATAAGTATTATTAGGGTTGCCTGACAACGGCTCCACTTTTTATTTGGATTACTCTATCAAAATATAAAATCAGTCTCTGCTATACTATAGCGACTATAATGGATAATCTTTGAAACAAATAAGATACAAACAAAATAACAATTCCTGACCTCTTAAAAAGTAGATGGCCAGATTGAAAACGAATTGAACGCAACAGTATGATTGGCATTTTAATTGAAACCACCTTTTTTCCATTGTTTACTATTCTATCACCGATCGGTTCTTTCATTACCGCGTCTTCGTTCAGTACCCATTGTATTCAGTACTGGCACAAAACAAAATCAATAAGCAGCACTCGAAATTCAAAAGTCCGACATCCGACTCATTCTCTATTGAGTGAGCTAAATTCATAACATTTCTGAACTAAAATTTGAATAACGATGCTGGCATTCCTTTCGTTAGCGAACGAGTGAATGGTTGAATGAAACTAGTTAACGAGGAAGCGCATTTTTGCCGACTTTTTTTCCTGAACTGTTGAACATAATTTGATCTAACGAGCACCTTTGATACGTCTGGTTGGTAAAAGCATGTTTAAGTACATGCGACGTTTTTGAGAGCTTGCTGCATTATAACAGTCTTTGTGAGACTTTCGAGTGGGGTTGCCATACGTCAGGAATGTTCTGGACAAGTCCAGAACAGAACCCTTTTGTAAAGCTAATGTCGGATGATTTCGAATTTTCGGGCAGTAACTAGTCGTAACGTAACGGTAGTCAGAGATCTACAAATGCCAGCCGGGACTTACGGATAAACTCTGTATCGTATGTAATAGATGGCCTTCCATCCCCGGACGGACTGACCTCGGCAAGAATTGCTACTTTAATTTGTCGAGCATTTTTAATTTTGTTGTATTACCTAACAGGGTTGTGGAGGGCCGATAGGCAGTCGCTGCCTGTAAAATACAGGAATACAGCTGCATCCGGTTAGACTGGAAGCCCACCCCAACATAGTTGGGAAAAGGCTAAGCAAATGATGATGAGTAAAAGTTTACAGCACAAAATTAAATAAAAGTCCGGAATTTTATCCGGATTGTTTTGCTTCATGCGCCTGGAACTTACATTTTACATTCTCTTCTCTTGGTTCTGTCTTTTGAGTCAATGGCAGTTAGGTAGGTACTCTTCAGATTAATCGGGTCCCGAAAATTGTCGCATGACACCCAGGACATACAAAAAAGATATAAGATGGATATACCTTGAGTAAACAAATCTCCACTGTCAACAGAATCAAAGTTTTCATAACATCCATCGTAATTCCAAGAACACACACGTCGGAGATAATAGCGAAACGAGAATTAATCAACAGTGTCCTCCCACGACTTGGCAATTAAGTATTCAAACACCAGGAAACTTAAACATAACAAAGCCCGCCCGAGATTAGGTGCCCCCTCCCTTTTTACCGGCCATCAAATATTTAGAGGGGGCGCATCCCAATTAAAACTCAAAAATGTATACAGTAGCAAAGAGTCGGAGTAATCCAGTAGTCTAGTATCAAGATTTGTCTATGGTTGTGTTTTGTGGTGAAGGGCATTCAGTAGTTCAATTCGTGAATATTAGGAGTATTTTGTAGTTGTTCCTAATTGCAGCCAACCCGTTTCATCTCACTGTTGTCCTAAGATCTACCCCATGCTTTACCAATTGCGTTTGTTCCAACTTTTATAATGGCCCAAACATTTACAGGAATATTTTTTTCATCCCCCAATCTAATTAAAGACAGAGTATTTTTGCTCTTCGATATCTGAGTGCTGAAGCCGTTTTTATCGTCTTGAGGGAAAAGTAAATTTGAATTTAGAACATCGTGTGCACTAAGCTTGTGTATTCAAAACATCATTAAACCTATGTACTTCTACCTCTATGGTGCCGAATTTATCATCCTTTTTTTTTTTAATTTGTTAAGAACTCAGACTCGGAACCTTCTTGGTATACTTTTTTTAATGTTTTGCGCGCGCCATTTTCTTTTCACGTCAAATTGTTGACACGTTAGGTTAAAAACAAGGAATCCAACTTGAAAACAAGTGAAAAACCTAAAATGACCACTCATTATCTAGCAACGAGGAAGTTTATTTGACGCCAACAGAATTAACTGAATTTGTTATTTGTCGTTTATTCATTTCCTCGCTGAGGTGGGATGAAAAGTTACGTGTTGCACTCGAGTGCAAAGATTTTTTACCTCGTGCTCTTTTGATTCCCTCGCTAACGCTCAAGATTCTGAAGCTGAGTTCGCTGAGTTTTGAATTTTAGAATCTTTTGCTTGCTCGGTAATCAAAATTGAGCACGCGGTTAAAAAACAACTTTGCACTCTTGTATAACAAATAACTATTAAAAACCTCCTCGTATTGTCGCGGTAAGTATTTGATAAGTAACTATTTTCTGCTTTTGCCTGTTCACTTGTTAAACAATACAGAAACCTTGAAAATAAATAAACACAATAGCTAAGCTGTTTGCAGATAACAGGCGAAATATTACACCAATAATATGCACGTTAATAATGCTTTTATACGGTTATAAAAGTCAAATGAACGACTATTAATTGAGCACTTACGTGAATGCCTGTAGTAGGCTGGGGATATAGTTTGATTTTGTATCAATTTGTGTTGGTAACAAGCGTTTCGTTTTTCTACCACGCGACATTCAACAGGACATGAAACTTTCAGCAGTTTATGTGACTGATAGAATTTGACTTTCTCTAATCCCTAAAGACTGTAATGAAGAACCTGTGTTCACGGAAGAGTTGACCTGTTTCACAAAAAATATATAAGTCTCTACAATTGACAAACAAAATTGTGTTTTCAAATCTCACTGGAAGTGTTGTTTAAAGGAACTTGAATTAAAACCGAACCAAGAATGGACTCATCATCTTCCTGTCCTTGACCCATGTAACTTAGGGTCGGCGCAAAACGTTATCTTCTTCCATTATCCCCTCTAAACCGTCACGCAATCTTCAACACCTTTTTCCCTCACTTCATTTCGCACACAATCCACCATCTTTTCTTAGTCTTCCTCTCCCTCTCCATCCATAAACATAAGAAAGAACAAACTTTTCTAAATTACGTGAGCAATGAGCAGTAGAGATAGAAAATTCCGAATGTCAGTTAGACCTAAACTACTGTGCTTAACGTTACACAGCGCGGAGTTTATTAAAATTCGTCATTGACAACGTGTCGTGATGTCGCACCCTATGTTCCCGGCCTTTGTGACCACTTCGCCATTCAGCTAATGAATATATCCGAACGGTCCTATTCCCACGTGGTGAACAATGGCGCGCGCATGTTTTAATTAAAACACTTTTTAGCGCTCTCTTAGAATACTAATTAAGTGTCGCCAGTTTATACTAGGTCTTGCTTCTTTTTCGTAATGAGATAGAATGCCATCGTTTCGCGCTAGTGTTGTTTAAGCGGCGGAGAATACATACTTAATAAGACCGTATTTTCTTTCCTCGAGAGCGGAATTTTAAAGAACTTGCTCTTCATTTTGTTGTGGAGTTTTAAACAAACTTGTTTATACTACTCAACTTCATCGACACGTCCGCTACTCGTACGTTTGTATATTTTGTCGGTTGTCTGGGTTTCAGTGAGGTACGGTACGGTAGGTATTGTGAGAGAGAAATGAAACCGTTGCACACACGGGAAATCTACTACTTTATACCCTTCATTTTTGCTGCCTGAAGCGGACGTGTAGGTACGTTTTGCCATGCGATATTCGACTCTTTTCCCTCATATTACAGCAACAAATGTCCCCAAATTTGGGTACATTACACCTGCCAACAAGATTACCCGGTCCATTGCGCACCAACTGCCGGTGAGCCCCGATCACTGAACTTATAAATATTTCATGCTCCACTGGTACAGGTACCGGCCCGACACGAAAACATGCCGGCGATGTCGACATTCTTCGTGTCATTTAGGTTTTATAGCATTATTAGAGGTTTCGTTGTACGAGAAACTACGATTAATGGAGTAACAAGTTAGAAACTCATTAGTGTTGCCAAAATGAGCGAGATCAGCATTTAAAGCATTCAGTTGCAGTCATTCTCTACAATCAAATGAACCGTAGTAAAGTACTAGTAGCCTTAACAAAGAGAATACAGCATCATTTATTTATTTCATAAATGCACGAACAATGGAAACAACAGAAGAAAATACACGAGAACTGTAATGAATTTATTAAATTCAGAGTGAAACTTTCTCGCCAAAGTAAGCTACATCTTGTTCTGTTAATTAACATGGAGAATGTTCCTGTTGTAAAAGGTAAATGAATGAATGAATATAGAGCGAATTGTTTTTGTTCACAGCTCAATCATGTATGGACTCCAAGCAAGTGTTGTTCAACGGGCACTGCTACCTTTTCTCTGGTTACCCGAAAGCATCTTGGGCTACTTCCAAACAGGTAAGTTTGTGACAACTAAAAATCATCGCAACGAATAAGTTTTACATTATGATTGTGCAGTCAAAACTGAAGATGAATTAAAATGATTTCTAAGGGCAACATTTTAGTAAAGAATTTCAACCGACATCTATTTGATCACAATATCAGAAATAGGTACTTTAAATTCGTATACCTACTTCAATAATTAGAACTATCTACTAAAGGGTACCATCCAAAATATAAAACACTACAATTTCATCCCCGATCACGTAGCAACACCACTTTAACACTGCCATGACATTCCACGACTATTCTTGTTTCAAAAGGCATTTCCAAGATTGTAAGTATCCAAATAACGCTGAAGATAAAGCCAACTGGACCCTCATCCGTAATCCTCAATGATTTATATGCTTAATCTCTTGTACTCCAGACGATGTTGCAGCGTTAAATAGGGGACCGCAGTATGTCTGTTACATTTTATTTTTTGGTGAAACAATGTTAGATTACGACTCAGATACAGTTTTATTGACTTTAACTTTAAGTTTAATGAATAGAGTGAAGATAAATGTTGAGAAGCCATACGTTAATTATCTTAGTTTTCGCAAGCTAACCATCCACACACTTTTCTCTCGAGGCTCTAAAACAGACAATAAATTAAATCGGTAATCATCACCAAAATCCATGACGCTTCACTAGTCTCACAAAGATTGATTACACTTTTCAAGTAATCGGAACAACAAAGTAAAACTTTTGTTCCAGTTCTGTTGCTTGTTAAATTATAATTTTCAAAGAAATAATGGTAGGGTTTAGCCGTAATCCTTTTTGGCGAATTCGTTTCGACCTCGGCGCTTTACACACCATTACGTCTGTTGTGCTTAGCGACAGGTCCCTACTGATCGCCTTATTTATCATCGTGACAGCGTGTCTTTTTTCTGGGTCAACATGAAAAGACAGACTATGTCTCGTTATTTAACTTTCTGTTGAAATTTATTTTTGGAAAGGAGTGACTCAAATTTTCAAATTCAAAAACGTTTATTTGTGACACTTTATGTAAAAGTACATGGCGTTATAAAAAGTTATGTCTCATAATGTGCTGCGTTCCAAGGCTTACAATTACTGTTTACAGATTGATAGTGTAAGTTAACAGTGATAAATAGTGATATTTTTTTAATAGTGATTAATAGTGATAGTTTTTTAATAGTGATTAATAGTGATAGTTTTTTAATAGTGATTAATAGTGATCGTTTTTTAGGTGTATAAAAAGGTTAACTGAAACTTACTGTTATTACAAATATTGTGTTATAGGTACCTACTGTTATCATAATTAGTAATTATAGAATTAGTGTTATTTTATAACAGTATTACAAAATAAAACAAATTTAAAACAATGCAAGGCTTTTAATCATTTTATCAACTAAATAGCTATATAATAATAAAGTAATAAAAGAATTTAGAATAAAAACAGTTTCCATCTTTCTACACGGTAACGGTAAAGGTTTCCTAAAGAGTATTTTTATTTGTTTATTTCGCAGGTGTGCGAAGGCCTTAACATGCATCTATCATCAGTCCATTCAGCAGACGAAGAGCGGTTCATTGTGTCAGGTATCCGACAAAGCAGCGACTACAGCGCTGGCTCAATTTACTGGCTCGGAGCTCGTCAAGGTGGAGAAGATGGGGACAGCTTGAGCTGGATCGATGGAAGCGTTGTAGGGTATCAAGGATGGCCGCCGTATAATGACACTGAGGAAATCGAAGACGCCTGCTTAGGTATTCAGGTAAGTTGCCATCGTCGTAAACTTTGCAACCTACAGAGATGCGAGTTTGTTCAAAACGTTTTCTTTTAGTTTTAAATTTTTATTGGTATCATTTTATGAAATTCTTGATAAAAGTTTATTGTGAACATCATTTACACTAGACATGACTAAAACTGACATTATGCCTACCACTAACACTTATACGCTAAACGCTAGTAATTTATAAGCTAAGCCAAAGAATTGGAAAGAGCCATCTGTTTATAGGAAGAAAACTTCTGGAAAAAACACCTTACTTAATAAATCTGTGTTATATGTTTCTAGTGGAAGTCGTCACCGGTGCCGTCACTACCTAGCGGACTGTTCTGGACCTTACACAAGTGTGGGATGACGGGCGGGTACGTGTGCAAGCGACGACTAAACCCTGAACATATCGTTAAGAACAGAACCGTTGAAGGGATTTCAGGTACGCAAACATATTCTGATATTTTGCATTAATTTCATTGATAGGACCTAAGTTGTTGTGTATGGAAAGATGTGGTGTTAAAAGTCTTTAATAAAACAAAATAAGCATATTGTTTTTTTAGGCCCAGTTGGGCACCAATGCAATTTAAGTGGCGCCCAACATGGGACCAGAAAAACATAAAACCCAATCTTAGGGAATTTAATTAATGTGCAACTGCGCATCTTTAGCGTTATGTGATTATAGTGGAATTGAGAGTGACCATTTGTAAAATGGTTGAAGTGGACCTTCATAATTGAGCAACAACAAAACCATTTACTAGCTAGCATATTGAGCTTGTTGCTCTGAAACTTCATAATTATCTAAGATACTGTATACTCTTATAAATACTATGTATCTGTATCTGTCTGTCTGTGTCTGTATCTTCTTATGTATCTCTTCTATTTTCTGTTCCTTTCTTCTTCTCTATATTTAGTGTGTACATAAATTATTGTTAAATAAATATTAAATAAATAATAAATAACGTTAAGCTGATAATCCGGTTTCACATACAAACTGCCTCCTACACTCTTTCCATTTCTGTCAAAATGGCACCCAGCATAGGCCCAGTAAATGACAAAAAATTTCAAATGTATTTGTTTCGTTTTCCAGGAGTACTCACAAGTCCCAACCACCCTGGCATCTATGACAACGACCTGGACTTCTGGGTGCACGTAGTGGGGCCTGAGGACACACGACTGGTCTTTGTTTTCCAAAATGTGGATTTGGAATACCAAAAAGACTGCCTGTATGATTTTGTTGAGGTGAGCTGATCTTTTTTACTTTGTAATTGAAATTTTATCCTAAACACGGTGTATGGGCTCAAAGAAATACTTTTGGCCGTCATTTATCCGTCGTCAGCATATAAATTAAAATTACAATACGCGCCTTCGAAATAAGCATAATATGTATTCAAATCACCGATTTGCTGAAACATTCTTCAACGTCGTAACATATTTTATGTTTAAATATTCAGAATAAAGGTAAAATTTCCAATAAAAATTCCATTACGAATTGCCGTTCCACGACATCTTTTGCCGTAAGCTGTAGCATTTGGGGGAATTAATAATTCCTGAAACATCGCACAAATTATAATTTAACTTTAATTCCGGCTGATTGTTCGCATTCAAGCCTTCCGGGAAATAACAGGGATTGTGTTTATAGTTATAATGAAAGATTAGAAAGTACCTTTAAGTAGGCGATTTCGAGAACAGGCTTAATTTTCAAACTACGCTTTCACCTAGTTACATTCAAAGGAACTCGGTTTAAATTTGGTTTAGTGATGTTTTTCTTACCAATACTACAGAATTAGGTCAATAGCAACACAATTTGTAAACGCAATCTAATAATTCATTATATTTCATCGAGAATCATCGCCAAGTACTGACAACTTAATATTGCCACACGACATCGGGTATTCAGGTTAATCTGTTGTATCTTTCAGCTTCGAGACTCTTGGAGTATGAAGTCTTCGAGATACTGCGGCTCGGTCGGTGTGGCGCGATGGGTTGCCGCTACTAATAGGGCCGTGCTGTACTTCCACTCCGACTACAAGTGAGTCCTACATTGTAACACACACAGTTACTCTAGGGTTAACATACAAAATGTGTTTGGCCTTGAGTCCGCCTCTCTGTACATTTGAATGCTTATAGTGTTAAGTACTCGCAAATAAATCAGGTTGCAGCCACCGTATTACGCAGTTTGTTGTGGTTTGTGGCGGCTCTGTGACTTCCGAGTCACAGGAGGGTCTTGCAGCATGAGTCGTAGAAATATGTAAATGGCAGGAACTATTTCCACAAGTCACTGAAAACTTCGTCCTATGTTTAGACGACCACATCTGTGCCTTAAACTCTTTTAACTTCACATGAAGATAACTAAAAATAAAATTAAGAATACCCTTTTTCCCAGCACCCAAGGTTCAGGATTCTCAGTGGCATGGAGAGCAGTTGAGCTGACTGGCTGTCCGTCACAGACAATAACATCGAAGGAAGGTGTCTTACGAAGTCCAAACTACCCTCACTTTCTGCTACCCAACTTGGATTGCACCATCGACATTTTGGCACCCACGGGTAAGTTTCATGCAGAACTAAAAAATTATAAACTCATCATTATCCGCTAAGCCTTTCCAAGACCTCCAGTGTAACCGGATGCAGTTGAATACCAGTATTTTACATGGAGCGACTGCCTATCTGACCTCCACAATACTACTGGGTAAAACGATACCCTTGGATAGGATTGGTTGGCCGACCTTTTGGGCCACTACCTGTTACCAGCTGTCAAAGATCTACAAATGACAGTCGGGACCAACTGTTTCAAATTAATAAACTTTGTGACTCAAATATGTTTTTAACTAGTTCTACTAAAATAACATTCGTCATACGCAGCTATAGGTACAAAGCAACGGTAAACCCAACGTATACGTGTTGTAACGAAATCAGAATTCCTGAAATCACTAGAAACAGCAACGTTAAAAGTAAACGCCTACTTCTAAATTAGTTTTACTTGTCCCGTCGCTCGTATTGTATTTCTTCTACGTAGCTAAAACACTTAGTGTAACGCTAGTGGTGAAACACGGGCGTTTTGGAGGACTATCTTATGTCACCTTACCTATATTCGTCTTTTCTTTTCGACAATCGACACCAATTAAAATGGCACTTGCAAATAAAAAACATATTGGGTCAACAACTCACTAACCTTTAAATTCCAGGCAAACGCGTATTCCTAAACATCAGCTACTTCGACTTCGGTTATGGAGTGTTCGCAAAAGGCGTCCCCATCAACGTAACGGACGCCATACCTGAGGACTCCTACATTGACGTGCAGATAGACCTGCAGAACCCACCCATCAGGCCGTTCTTGAACCCAAACATGCTGACCAACGGCCTCTTTGTGTCCCAATCTGAAATACTTCGGCTTAGAATCAAGACTGGCGAGAATGTTACTGGACAGGGGTTTCTGGCGTATTTTAAAACTAGTGAGTATTTCTTTCTTTTCGTGCAATGATTGTGGCATGAAAAATCGTTACTTTTATTTTTAGTGCCGACCAAAAAAGAGGAGTGTAACTCCTCTTTAACTTATAAGTTTGAAGTTTGTATATGTCGGTCGCATCATAGCTCCGATTATATCATATTTAACGTGTGCTTTACTGTCTTGAAAATTTTTGCGACAAAGATTCCCCATCTATGAGATACAATTCCAACTATCGTTCAGGTGTTCTGACATTCCTTCCATGTTGTTTTCTTTAGATCACATATCCATCGAATCGACCGCGACGTGCAAAAATACAGTATTTTAAATATCCGTGGTGTTTTCAGTAAGCTACCTGAACGCTTCTCACGTGGTGGAGGTAGGATCAGGAGTGGGAGGTCGGTTGGCGGCGCCGAACTGGCCGCAGTCGGCGCCGGCGCGCGCGGCGCTGCGCACGCGTCTGGTCGCTCCGCACCAGCACACGCTGACGCTGGCCTTCACTGCTACCACGCTGGTCGCGTCTGGAGACGAACCCTGGCCTTGTGGAGTCGGCAGTGGGTGGATACAGGTATGTAATAAACACAATCAGCCATTAACTTTCCCACCACTGGCACACGGAGAGGAAGTGGCCCATAATCTACTGCCCCGAGTGGATTAGTGGGTGTCACGTCTTGATCCGTACTAGATTGGTTAAAATTCTTAATTGTTTTTTTTGTATCCAGGTGTAGGAGTCATTAATTCTTTACATTTTCGTCACCTTTATAAAAATTTCCCTTGTCAGCAGCAGCTTGTTTAAAATATGCCTATCGTACTCAGAACTGAAACTTCAAATAAAAACATATCACATTTCATCTTACATTTGCCCAAAGGTGAAAGACAGCTACACAGACAACAACGGCACTGAATGGACTCTCTGCGAGGTAGACAGGAGCAAGAGGAAGTTGGAGCCGCGCGCGCCTCTGGTCATCAACTCGTACCTTCACTCGCTGAGTCTGACGCAGCACGCGGGGGAGCGGGGGGTCAATATGGACGTGTCGCTTATGGTCAACAAAGGTGAGACGAGATAGCATCACGAGAAAACAGCTTTTAGAAATTGACATCAGCATTATTACGGTTACATTCCTGACCGTAAACGGATCATCAAGATCAAATACTCCGGTGTATAAGTTTCTGATCAGCAAAGATTTTGCACAGATGACGTGGTAATGCATTCAGTCTTTCCAAGATTAAAAAATGACGTCATAAAATGGCTCGTTCTCTATGTCTTTCAGATCCGGAGTACCACAGCAAGGTACTGCTAATATCTGAAGAGACCAGTTTAGAAGCCTGCTACCCTAACCCTTGTCTACACGGTGGAAGATGTGCCACGGAAGACTCCAGAAGTTTCTGCCAATGCGCTGGATATTATGCTGGTAAGGCACGGATTATCAGAAATAACGATCACATAAATCAATAAGTAAATAACTAGCTGATTAAAAACGTACAAACAGCCTTATAAATCAAATCAAAAACAGGTAAAAGTCCTATGTCTCCTCATAGGACACCCACATTTTGCCAGTTATGTTAAGGTCCAATGTTATAAACAAAATCCTGGCAGTAATACTCACTAACATATTTACCACTGCTGCTGAGCTGGGAATCAAACCTTGAAACTCGTGCTCAGCAGGAGCACATGCGAGACAATCAAGTCTGAATTAGAGTCTCATTCGGATAAGTTCAAATCTTATACACCCCTAGAAAATAACACCCGGCCTAACCTTTCCGATACTTTCCAGGACTCTTCTGTCTAGTGACAGCATGCGAGAAGACTCCCTGCATGTACGGGAACTGCTCCCTCGTAGTCGGCGGTGCCAATGAAGCGGGAGAAGCCTTCACATGCGCGTGCGCACGCGGCTGGAAAGGACGGCGCTGTGCCGAGCGCGTGAGGCCCTGCGCTTCTAAGCCGTGTAACAACCGGGGAGCCTGCACTGAGAGGGATGGAGGTTTTTTGTGCCAGTGTAACCCCTCGTGGAAGGGGAAAAGGTATAGTTATATCAGAATTCGAAGTTCAACACTTAATGCCGAAGAAACAATAGGTAATCCGTACTGGTGATGATAAACGCGTGGAAGACAAAGATAAAAAAGTATTCGTTATTTCGCAGATGTGAAACTCCAAACCCGACCCCCAACATCATCAGTTTAGGTCAGCGCATGCTGCAGGAGCCGTTCTGGCTCGGCCTCATCACCGTGTTCGTGGTCCTCGGCATGATCGGCCTCATCTGGTGCGCCAAGAGGCACTTCCCCGAGAAGATCGAAAAACTCCTCGCCGAGGAGGCCGATAGATGCGCTAGACGTAAGTACCCTCCTCAATTATCATGGAGGACAAATCTTTAGGCCCAATATTTGACCCAAAAATATGACCCCCAAAAGAACTTTTCTCTCATAAGCACACTTTCAATATACGTTCAGTTCGGCTTGCCACTCTCACTTTAAATAATACACGGTAACCTAGTTTGACCGTCCAATGAGAGGTATTTGTGACTCACAGTACAATAATGCTTTGTTTCAAAATTTTGTCAGATTGTTTCCGCTATACTCATGTATTTTCTCAATAAACGCACTGTCTCTGGGATGGTAAGGACACGTTTTGCGTAATTTTTACTTTTCTTTCTTCTTTAACTTTCTTCTTTTCTATGTTTTACTGTTGCGGGTCCAGAAACTGAATGTGATATAGTTTGTACATATTGCTGCATTGATGCATGTATTGACTTAGATGACTGTCCATTCATAGATGCATTTCTCAGGTTTCTGGAGTCCGTTGAATCACGGTTCTTTTAACTTGATCCACGCACCGCAAACAGTAAGTAGCATCTGTCTGTTTAGTCTTTTATGTGTATTTGTCCTGGAAAAGCCACACCTCGGATCGGCAAGTTAAAATAATCGTGCCAATAGTTATGTCGAAAAGGATTGCCAGAAATTATAATCTGAACGGGAATAATTGGCTTAAAATCACCAAATAAAAATAAAAATAATCCCAACGAGACAATGTGATTGTGAATGATTGTTATGACCATCAATTTTATTGTAACATACTGGACCGACAAGACCGACTAGGACTTGAAGTTTCACGCTCATCAAAATTGAATGTTTATCCGTGTGTGCGTATCTGGCAATCCTGTGTGTGTGGGGCTAGCGCGGGCGTCCCTGGGCGGCGGGCGGGGGCGGCGCTACGCGGCCGTGCCCACGCAGGAGCCCTAGTGACGTCACGGCGCCTGACGCGGAGCTTGTCCACAGCGGGCGTGCTGCTGGACGCGGCGCCGCACCGCACGCTGCTGACGCGGCTGGGTATCCGCAAGCCGTCCGTGTCGGGGCTCGCGCCTCACCCGCGAGCCGCGCGCACCTTTAGCTTGGACGATCTGTTAAAGCCGCCGCCCGGACGTAAGGACTGGAGCGATGTGTTCCTAGGATCCGCGACCCGCGCGCTCCGCACCACCGCGAATACATACTCTGCTCATAGATCATGTAGACTGCGACTGCATTCTAATTTTAACGATTTATCATCTTTATGTTAGTCGAGAACTTCTTAGAGGTTACCTTTTGTACTTAAAATTGTTCAGTCTGATATAAAAACTAGATGTTTTGTCTGGACAGAATGCAACCAACTAAAATGTCTGTTAGCTGTGATGTATTAGAGTAGCGACCCAAATTGTATGTATTCCTACATCAATGGATCACAATTTCACAAAGAATCAAACGTGGATGCTTAAAGCCTTTTGTCTTAATCTGTGACACTTCGACTTGCTTGATCATACTTCATACTGCCTTTAATGAGAATCATCATTTGTAAAATCTACAATAATACAATTCAACATCTCTGCTATCAGACACAGGGCTTTATCGGCACATTTTGTTTGAGTATCATTTCCAAATCATGTGTAATCGCAAACATTTTCAAACATTCGGCGGAGCGCGCGGCGGCCGGTACGGTTAGCACTGGATGTGTCCCTGCTGTGAATGAAATTTCTATGTGGAATGCAAAGACCAATGTAACATGGCCCGCTACCCTCGTTCTTACTTCTTTCGATGTCGATGTGTGCACCCCTGACAGCACAAACACAGCATCTCTAATGTAGCCGCTCCTTCCTTCGTTGACACCTTTCTAGATCGTCCAACTAACTCGGCCTCTGTTTTGTCAATAGTATTGATTAAGATTCCTTCAATCATTTCCTTCTCTGATTCCATATCTTCTTGTTCTCCAACGTAAAAAATATCAATATTATTGACAATTCAAAGGCCTCTTTCTATATGTGAATGTTGCTAGCATGCTATTTTACTCGGACACTGTTTTGTCTCACTACCAAAAAATAAACTGAAGTCTAACAGATTTTCTAACAGTGCTATTTATTGCAAATAAACTTACAACTACTTATAAGATAACATAACGTCATAGATTATCTGAAAGTGAAACACTGTCTCAGTCGTCTTGTATAGCTATTGAAACGAATTTTGTATTACTATTTTTGTTGTGGCTTTATATGTCGCTTGAACCGTTCCAATAACTATACAACATGACAGATCCACATCTCCATTACCCATTCTATTATCATGAACACAACACTAAACACTTCCGTTGAAAATACAATTGGCACTTCCTAAATTATTTTGATTATTGGCACCTACCCTAAAGAATTGGCTTCCTTAGTGTGCACAGAGATCGAAGGCATGGTGATGATCTCTCAGACAATAACTGTTGTTGTTCAATCCCCTGTTTTAAATTTCTAAATATTGTGTCGCTTTTATCATAAACATTCGATGTCGTTGCTTTTCATGAAACCTTGTGAAATCAATATTCTAGTACATGTGAGTTTTTTGATACAGGAACACCGTCACCGCGTAAAAAACGTAATAATTCCACACCGACTAAGAAAAATGCCGCAGAGAAAAAGCAAATTTTGCAACAGCTAATAAGTCCTGCGACAGCTAACGATCATTCGAAGAAGATAACCATGGGAGACTTGATACAGATGTCTGAGAAGAGAACGTTGAGCACGGTAGAGAGTGCGCCGGCGTTCATGGACTATGGGAATGAGAATAAGGAGACTTCGTTTGCAAGTGAAGCGTCTACGCCATCGACATCGCCGTCCATGCGGCACATATCAGATCCTAAACTAGAAAAGAAAGTAACTTTTGCGAGACTGCTGAACAAAGTGTCAGCTGAAATGAGTTCGAGTTCTGATGTGGATATGGTGAACACTATAACGATACCGATGGCTGTCATAGCAGATAGAGGAATGAGGGCAAAGGCGTCGAGCACCCCGCCCTCACCTGGGGTGGAGGTGAGGTCTCCTCATAGCACCTCCAGTAACCAGGGAAGTGATTCAATGTCGAGCCTCGACTTGACGTTGACACATGCTGCGTTGAAGAAATATTCCAGGTGGGGAACAAATTAAGAGGTGGAACATTAAAAAAAATCGAACTCATATTAACTCACCCATATTTTATCTTCAGACAACCGAAAATCTCAAGTGCCGATTCAATCCTCGCGATGTTTCGAAACTTCTCGTCATCATCAGCAGCGATAGTATCCCGAGCGTCATCGGGAGGAATCTCCGTGTCCAGCACACCTTCAGCTTCATCACCGCAAGACGATACGGTGGACGCTGACGACTTATCTATTGCTTCCTCGCACATACCCTCGTTAGCACCAGACTCGCCAGTTTCTAGACCGCATAATACTATTGAGATTCAGGTAAATACGAAGAAAATTTATTGGAGCTCTTGAAACTAATGGGATATCATTGTTTGTCTTGTGATCATTATATGTAATCCATCAATACCCACGTAACGTGTAAAAAACCCCGAGCATGATGCACCTCTTCTTTGCATTTTCAGGTCCTGGATCCTCTAAGCGCTCACAAATCTTCATCATCAGGTAGCAACCTCCTCCACCCACCGTCCATTCTTCTAGAAGTTCCAAGCGGGATCAACAAGTGCTTGTCTCCAATACGAGAGCTTCCTACTCCGTTGCCTACACCCCTCCCTACGCCCCTACCCACTCCTCTACCATCCCCTAGGCTACCGAGAGCTAGTATGGAGATGGATGCTAAGAGCGAGTCCACGGCGACCGTCATGTCACCCAGTGAAGATGAACTTGATGAGATCAAGTGCGAAACGAAGATGGAAAGACCTTCTGGTTTGCGGTTGATGGTACGTTTGATTTATTCATACCGACATAATATAGTACGAGTAGTTTTGGGAATATTGGTTTGTATCTGAGTATTATGTAAATATTGACGTTATTGACTTCCAGCTGCGCCAGCCCCTGCTGAGCACGGACACGGCGACGACGACCCCGACGGCGTCCACACACGTAACCTCCTCCCCCAGCCCCAGCCTGTCGCACAGCCAGCCCCCCTCCCCGCCGTCCCCGCCCTCCCCGCCCCCGCACGTGCCCGCGCTGCTGGTGTCGCGCGCGTCGCCCGGCTCCCCTCCGCCGCGCCGCACGCCGCCGCACTTAGAGTTCCAGCCACCCCCCCTCATCACTGTCACGTACAACGCTAGCGAGGAGTCCGACGAACCCATGTCCCCTAGACCGCCCCCGCCCTCCGGCAACATGTGCTACCTCAGCCCCTTCTCGATGTCCGCGCGAGGAGAGCGAGCGCCCTCAGAATCCAACCTATCCTCGTCAGGGTACAGCTCTATGGCGAGTCCTGGACCTTCGCGCTGCGGTTCGAGCAATCCTCTGTGCCCCTCGGAGATGGAAGATCCTGGCTCCGGCGGGGGACCGTCGTGCTTTCAGTCGCGGAGGCGGCCGCTCATGAAGACCAACTCCAGCCCGGCGGCCTCCAACGACGACAGTAAGGAACGTAGGCGAGGACGATCTGACTCCGAAACGCTCTCCGACGACCCCCTGTTAGAATCCAACGACGAAGGCATAGGGACAGACGAAAGAGTAGATGACGTTCCGACGAGCGCGAAAGAGATGGAACTAGTCGCGTTGAAAGAGACTTTAGAAGTTCCTCAAGCGGCGACGATGTGCTCCCCTAGCGGAGTGACTAAGTGTTCTATAGTTAAGTGTGTTAGTGTCGAGAGGGGACTAGACGAGAAGGCCAGTTTAAGGCCGCCCACTTTGATAACAGAAGGTAGTAGACCTCTGAGCCCGGTCAGTTCGAGGAGCGAGAGTCCGTTAAGCGACAAGACTGGTTTGGGGAGATTTTCGCCGCAGTTTTACGGTAGACAGCTGCCGTTTACAGATTCTGACGGGTTGTACGACTTTCCGAGTTCGGAATGCGTGAAGGGCGCGAACAACAAGTTGGGCAGTAACTGTGCGAAGAAGAGCGGGAGGAAGCGCGACCGCAGGAACACGCGCACCAGCTCGCACGAGGTCACCGGGACCACCAAGTCCACGCTCCCGCACATGCCGCATTCCATGCACAACTTGTTGGAGGTGAGACTGATGCCCCTTACTTATAACTCAAAACACTGATGCTGCGAAAAAACATCTATTTTACACACATATATTACTTACACCTACGTAATATAGAAAACAAGGAAAAAGTGAAACAAGTACAGCTGGGCAAAAAAGAATCTGACGCGGTGACAGTTGGAACTAATTTTCTACCTGGCAATACCGCGTTTTCTGTCAAATTTGGCAATTTCATTGGCTTGTCCAGGGTTCCCAGAAAGTCGCTATCAACGCCCTAATTTTTTCCATACTCTATTTTGCCAAACTGTACTTAGGGTGGCTGGTTGCAGCTGGATGACAGTAACCGCGAACGATTGGAACAGCCTCCGCCTTATTATAAAAACTTCCATAAGTACCAGGTTTAAACCAGAACTAAAAGGTCTAGGTTTAGTACGGTACTAACGTTAGTTCGTTCATTCGTATTACAAATCGAAGATCAACAAAGGACTAACTAGTACCAAAGAAAGTCTCTGGTCTTAACATTTTCCACAGATTATAAGCAACAAAATATTTAAACTATTCATTCATTCGTTCAGAGTTCTATGCGCCGTTCCTTTTTACAAAATGTTGTAAAGTAAATTAAAGAAAAAATATTTCATACGTTGACGTTTGACAATTTAGTACCATAGTTAAACTAGGGGTCACGATGGTCTAACTTTGGTACCATAGATAGTTCTAGGACTAGCGATAAACTTTGTTTTGTAATAACGTTTTTCAAGTTCATGGTTTAAACCTAGTACTAAACCCGGTACTATTTTTAAGACCACGTTTTGTAATAAGACGGCCTATGTTCAGCAGTGGCCTACCACTTACTTTATTATAAATATGATGATGTATGCTAATTGAACCTAATGACACATTAAATACAGTTCAATTTCCTTCAGGTTCCCGGCTGTCGAGCTGACGGCGCAACCCGCGGTGGACGTAAGGGCGGTAGGCGCCGATCTCGATCTCAAGCGCCGGCCCCAGCATCATCATCTTCATCAGAAGACTCAGTCTCCAACGCTAGTGTTGCATCCGTCGCCTCAGCCAGGGAACTCAGACTGCCAGATATAGAAATGCAGGTATGAAAAACTTTCTGCAATTTTGTCACAAATTTTCTTGCCAACCAGTGTTTTGCTTGGATGTCCAGTGTATTTTTTTCTGTACATAAAATCTACTTTGTTTTAATTTTAATTAAAAAAAACTCTAATTAAGAGATTACAAAGTTATTATATGTCGCAGTCACTTTGCGAAGTCCATTCTTGAATGTCCAGTTGTCGTGATTTTTTTGAATGTGTAAATTGTTGTTTTTTTTTCATTTGTCATTTTTAAATAAACCATATTTATTTCCATTCCGCTGAAAGTTCAGTTGGAAGCCGAATAAACCCAATAAAATTGTACATAATTTAAAAAAGGCGTACCAAAAGCGGTGCCTACCTAAAATATTCTTTAAAAATGTATGCTTTTCTCAATGTTGTATTTTGACATTCTTCTTTTCTTAAATACCGCACTAAAAACCAAATAATGCACAAAATCCAATAACTAACTTAAGTTTAACATATTTTTTACAAATCCTCTACTGTGCACTTCCTAATTATCAATCACGCTGTTATTTTCAAAAAGATATAATTTCTCAAATTTTTGATAATTTTAGCTTTTTATGATTATTTGACGGTAGGTTGTAGCTGTGTGTTGGATTATTTTCAGCCTTGTGAGCCGATGCGCTTGAGGAAACCGCTCAGGAGACAAAAGTGCCGTAGTTCTGAGGTGATTGTATTATGGCAGCAATGAGCTTACTTCGTTCACTTTGTAGTACAGGGCTGCAGTCGCCAAATATATACATATATATATATAGTTACATTATCTATAAGATTGCATACTGTTTAAAACGTTATTTGCGGATCTTCTTCGAGTTGTTTATGAGTTTTGTCCGTTTTCTGTGTTCATTTTATTTGACTATCTTATCTGTTTGGTTGTAAGTTTATAGTGTAATCCTGTACAAATATCTAATTAAATAAAATACCTATATCGTTATTGTTATTTTGAATGTTTTTATTTTCAAATGTATCGAGTAGACTAGTTCGATCATTTCAGAATGTGTAGAGAAACAAACTCATGCAACCTCTTCACTGTTACAAAATAACATAGAGGCATGGTATTAAAAATAGCGTTTTGAGTGTAGTGCATTTAGTGCATGTGCATCTTTTTTTTTACATTATTTTAAATTTACAGGACACGTCGTCTAAAATATCGTCGAGTTTGGATCTAACGGAGGACTCCAGAAAACCGCCGAAAGTCAACAAGTTGCGGACAATAAGCAATCAGATAAGGTATGTATCAATGCTGGTCAACGGAGAGCCTTTTCTTCTTCTTCATTGCCGATTTTATTTGCATTATCAATCCTTTCCAATCTCTTTAAGTACGCTGAGTACTATCATGCCAGTATAAGATATGTTTCTGTTTTTGTTAATCAAATAGGTCATTCCAGATTTCTCCGACGGCTAGAGCGCAGCTTGAAAATGAAAGAAAGCTACCCAGCTCTTTCCGACGACGAAGGAGACGAGTCCTCGAGCGTCACTTCGCCTCTACTTCAAGGACGGAAGGACCTAAGCCGACTTCCCAGTCACGCGATATCAGCTCCTCTACTTAGTGCAGTAAGGCCCAAAATTACTAGACAAAGACGTTATGATAGATCGTTAATAAGTGAAGACACAAGGACTTTAAACACTGCCGCGGGACAAGACAATTCTGACTGAAATCAAAATATTTGTGTAGAAAAATACAGTGCCATTCCATTTAACATGAAGTACGAAACTGGTTTTACTAAAAGAGCAATAGTCGCTGAGTAAACTATAATAGTAATAATTGAAGGGAATGAAACCCTTTTGGACCTAACAAATAATCTCCATGTTAAACCTGAAATCGACATGAGTATACAAGATTCTAATCTAATGTGATATATTAAACTAAGCGACACGAATACTAGGAATGTTATTGATTTTGATTAGGTATAATGTTTAAGGAATCGAACGTTTTAATTTCCTTCTGTTCACTTTTGATGTCTCAAACTACTCGTAACTAGCTTCCTGTTGTAAATAATTTCTATAGCAATAACTTATTTGTAGAAGATTTTGTAGGAAAGACATATTTTACTGTAATTAATCGTAGTGATGTACTGTAACGTAGGACACAGCAAGTCATCGCTATCATTTTTACTACCTTAAACTTAATAGGATTTCCTTTTAATATCTAGTACGTTTCGTAAATTACTAAGTTCGCTTTATTTGTAGTTTTTGTTAAATATACTATGTATAAAATGCTTTTTGTAAATATATTAAACGTATTGCTCAAATGCATATTTTGTGAAATCGTTTTTTGCGCACTTTTTGCTGTTTTGTAAATATAATATGTAACTTATTTATTATTGTAAATATCGGATTCGAGAGAAATCTTTTCATTTTTCTTGTCAAAAAACTACATGTAAAATGTTCTAGATTGTAAGAATAAAACAAAATGAAAGGCCCAAAAAAATCTGTATACCAATTGCACAATTACTACTTATATACAACTATATATATGAATATAAGCACTCATAATATGTTAAGATATATATTGATATCTTGAAGTAAGTATGTACTTGACGCACCAATAGAATAATTCACTGCATAGTTGTCTAAATAAACCAACACTGATACGGGTCGTTAGAGACTCCCTTCATAGATATCCTATTGAATAGCTATTCTGTTGTTACTTCTTAATGCATATTTATTTAAAGCCAGAATAGAGAATTTACCTGTAATCAATAGATACCTAGTTTAGTTAGCCTTAACATAATCTAAAAACTAAAAAAAAACGTTCCATATAAGATAGATCTCTAATTTATCTTTTATTTTTTCCTAGTGTTAATCCAAGTATTCGTCCTCAACCCTTTAACCGTTAGATACATTCAACGTGTCCTTTTAATTTAACTCTAGATTAGTACTAACAAACTTTAGATGCCTAGAGACCTACAGTTTCAGCAATAATTTTATGTGATTCGACTGTACAAAGACTGACATTGTTTGTGCACTAACAAAACTTGACATCTGTGTTATGTTTCAATGTGTATCGTAGTAAATGTATACAGTTATCTTTTATACCTAAGTAAGTCACTGTCTATGTGTTCGATGTTTATAATTTTTATTTGAATGTTATTTCGTAAGAAAAACTGGAAGCGAGACATTCGTCAAACTGTCTGATTTCGTATAACTAGCTGCAACATCAGTTTCATAAAGTAAGTGGCCATGGATAGAAACTAATTTGAACAGTTTCATTCAATCAAAAGTTTACTAGTAAAGCATTTATGCGTCCTTCTTTGTACAACATTTCTAATATAAACCTTTTGAACGAATGACATAACGAAATAGATATGTAATAAAGATTTACTTTGAGTCATTAGTTTTATAACCAACGCCACATTGGACTTTCTTGACAACTCGGTAAGTATGAAAACTTAGACATGTTCAGAAGGTTTAGGTAGATCATTTTCCTGCCCAAATGTAATTAATATCTATTCAATGCCTAGAACGCGTAATGTAAAATAGTATAACTAAAAATTATGAAAAATAATGGCCTGTTCATTGAGACTGATTTTCTAAAACTTAACTCTTAATATGTCGCTTATTCGTTTCTCGCTCGATCGATGTGTGGATGTGTTTCATTTACTCTGTCTATAGTTTACTTGAGATCCTGAGATCTTTATGAGATCTACGTTTCCGTGCCTTCGAGTCTGTGGAAATTATGTAGATATGAACATTTGGCCGTGTTAATTAGTACTTGTTAGTATATACGTTCACAGATCATCTATTTGTTAAGATAAAATATTGCGACCACTCGGTCTTAAGAGTGATTTTGAATAACAATCAAACATAACAAAACTGGCATATTTATTTTAGTGTCTTTTACCAAAAGATTTTTTTTTTCTTTTTATTTTTAACAGAATTTCATTACTTCATTACTTTAACATAAAATAAGAATTTCACAACAACTGATCAACAGGCAAAGGCGTTTCATTGAATTAATAAAATATTAAAATAAATTGTCCTAATATTAAGAATTATTAATATTGTGAAGATTGGTTATTTGCCTGTTGTTTATTTGAGCTACATAATAGTGAATATTATTAATATTTAATCAACATAGAAAAGTCTAAATTAGAATCATCGTGAGAGCACCCAATTATTGTAAGCAATACGTTATTATAAAATTAGTAAATAAAATTATTGTATGATAAAATAAATAAATTCTGTGATTGAAAGCGTGAAGCTCAAGTGCGGTTTAGGTGTCGTCTTAAACTTGTTTTAAAAAACTTGAATCGTAAAATATGTTGTAAAAAAGCATAACTACATGGTAAAACTGCATTCCGACTAGCAACCTGCCCCTGCTTTGCACGGCGCCACTTAGCGGGTCCAAAACTATCCTCCCTTTCAAATTGGAATCAATCATACCGTATGCTAACTGCAAAAAATCGAGATAGTTGGTTTTGCCTCTGACCCGGCGATACATAATATTAATATTCACCGAATTTTAAATACATTGGTTGACTGGTTTCGGGAATTAGCGTGTAAGAGAGGCAAGTAATTTTTATATTTTAAAATGAATAGTTGCAAGAATTATCATTTCACGACTAACTTAGCAGACATCAAATTAAGAAATGAAAACAAATAATTCATTAACTCAGACTTGACCCAGTTCTGACAGATCTCGCAATTTATTTGAAACATATTTTCATAGCAAATAAACAGAAAACTAAATATTTTCAATAATCCCAGACATTACCAATTCTGACAGTTTTCCCAACTTTACCGCCACATATTTGTAACGAGGTAGACCATCCAATATTCCGAAATAAAGTTAGTATTCATTTCGGTTGAGTTGTTTAAAATGATAAAATGGATGAAGATAAAAGCGATCACGTTATTTTTACTTATTAATATTACAAAAAAAAGGCGGCAACCGCTAGCTTTACCTAAACCCAGTGTTTTGATGTGTCTTGTTCATAAAATTAAATTCTTTCACGTTAATATAATATTATATCATTCATTTTGATTGAGGTGTTTAGCACTAAGCGAGTACTTAATGTAAATATGTTTTTACACCATACGCATAATAATTTAAGGTGTATATTCAATATATTAACGTCTTATTCACAATGTAAAATATAAAGGTAAATAAAATTTTGCTTGTTAAATGTTGGTATTTTCATTTTATTCCTTTCTAGAAGTGTTTTGAGTGACATGAAAAGTGAAGGAGTGACCACACATCGATAATATGGTAGACTAGCTTCTGCCAGCGGCTTCGCCCGCGTGAAGTTTCAAAATTGTCCCATGGGATCTTACTACCGGGATAAAAAGTATCCTATGTGTTAATTCAGGTTATAAACCATCTGTGTGCAAAATTTCATCCAAATCCGTTCAGTAGTTTTTTCGTGAAAGAGTAACAAACATACATCCATCCTCACAAACTTTCGCATTTATAATATTATTAGTAGGAAGTAGGATTAGTAGGAAGGAAGTAGGAAGTAGGAAGTAGGATGACACACCACATCAAATTATACTTTTTAAGGAGGGGTATCAATATAATGACCACCAAAAATAACTTTGTGACCACTAATATCTATCACCTAAAATAACAATTGTTCACCAAATATAGTAAACTAGCTGACCCACGCAACTTCGTCTGCGTCACATAAGAGAAAAAAACCAATTTGAACCAGTAGTTCCTAAGATTAGCGCGTTCAACCAAACAAACAAACAAACAAACTCTTCTGCTTTATAATATTAGTATAAATAGTAAATTGAGCACCAAATTTTAATGAGATGTTTGATGACAAACTAGTTTTGCTTAGGCCGACTTGGGGCACCCCGACACGTATAGATTAGGTTAGAAATGTATTTTTTCACAAACCATTCAGAAGTAGTGTCGACCGGGTTTCTCTCGACTCGGATGCAAGAGCATAACAGTTCAATTTCTGATGGTCATTAACTTGAAAAAATAAATTGTTGGTGTATATACAGTATTTTGAACTAAACCTTTTTCTGACTATGAAGTACTTATATTTGCCAATTAAGTTTAGCGAAGAGGTGGAAGACCCATCGTACCTCTGGCCGTACCCCCGGTGGTACGGTGGGTTGTACCAGGTAATACTCTGACAACAACAATTTTATTTAATCACTTTTAATCCTCTTTATGGGCGGCATGGGCACCGGGCCGTAGGCCGGCGGAGGCCCGGCACTTCGGGGACAGAAGTCAGAGTTATTTAGTGTGCGAGCCAAACACGCGCATCATGGAGTCGTAGCAGGTTTTAATAAAATAATTTTAAGAAATTGTTGTTGTCAGAAGTTGTTTTAACTAGTGTTACAAGACTTTACTTGGTGGTATCGTTTAACTTTAAAAAACACAACGTACCAGCAGAGGTACGGCCAGGGGTTGCACTGAGCGAAACCTAGATTTAAATATAAATTCAAAATATTGCCATCCAACGTGGCAATGCTGCCAGTCTCCTGGGCACTTTTCCTGTTGGCAGCGATGTGGATGAATTGGTCGATGACCTGTAACCATTTTTGATACTTGTACATATTTTTTTTCTATTATAGAATTCAAAATGTTAGTTTCATGTAATTTACTGCTTTTAGGAACATTACTTGGTAGGTAGGCATTTTGATCTCCAGGCGATTTACTATTTAGAAATTATTGCATTCTAGGCATTTTGCTTGTTAAAAATTTTGATCTCTAGGCGATTTACAGCTTAGGCAATTTGCTGTGTGGACATTAATTAAGACTAACAGTTAGACATTCTGATCATAAAGGAACCAACAATTTATTTATTTCTAAGCAACTAAAAGTCAAATTTGGTAATTAATTGAAAATAAATCGAGTTTTCTGATCCAAAAAAAAGTTTTGGTGTCTTGGTATTATTGTTATAAGGTGTCATCTACCATTCCACTGCTCTGGCCTCTTGGAGGACACGGTCTCACACACGGTCTCCGTCTGCCCTGCGTGGGCGGAGCACCGCCGTGTCCTCGTAGCGGCGATCGGCGGCGGCGACTTCTCGCGTCCGGCCCTGGTTCAATCCATGGTCCGGAGCGAGATGGAATGGGAAGCCGTCACCTGCTTCTGCGAAGCAGTCATGCTAGCGAAGGAGGTGGCGGAACGAGAGAGGGAGAGAGCCTCTCTTCCCGGCCGCCGCGGGAGACGCACCGGGCGTCGGGGACCACGTGGTGGCTACCGGCCACCGTAGATGCGGGCCTGTGGACGGCTGGCTATGGGCTAGCTAGCCGTCCGTCCGTCTAACGACGACGACAGGCCGTGTCGACGGCGCGTTCGTGTTCCACGCGCGCCTCAAAGAGATGTCAGCATAAGGGGAGGGGCCCGCAAGGGGTTGCGGGCCTGTGCGAAAGAGATACCGCGGCCCCGGAACATAAAGGGCGAGGAAGGAATATGGATGGGTTTTAGTCAGTAAAAGTCTGACACTCCCTCCCGCTGCGCCCAGAGTGGGACAAGTTATCGTTTCATTTCTGACCGACCTGACTCGATGCCGCATCGTTTAACTCATCATCAGCCTACTAATGTTCCCACAGCTGGGACACAGGCCTCCTCTCTGTGAGAGAATAGGCTATAATTCACCACGCAGGCCCAATGCAGATTGGTAGATGTCACATGTCTTCGAGTTTTTTTATTCTAGGACATGCTGGTTTCCTTCACCGTTTTGAGAGCAGTAGTGATGAAATAAATTACACAAAGTAATGCGCCTGCCTGGGTTCGAACCCACAACTTACTGCTCGTAACTCGGGGCCGCCACCACTGGGCAGTCACTGCACTCATACCGATTAAGTAAACGTTACAAATGTGGTACGTGTTCTGCTCAAGACGTTTCCGTGTGTCCTCTGTAGTTACGAAGATGTAGAAGTTCCCAGAAATAAAAGCAGGTATTAGCAATCATAATAATTTATTTATCGTACAGATATATACAGAAAAATGTACATTTTCACAAGAAGTAACACACTCAAAAAGCAATTTCAAAAAAGAAAAAAACAATGATTATATCTCATTTGCGGACCGAAAAAAGCCAAATATCTCAAAGGACAGGTTTGGAAGGAGATAGGGGAGACCTTTGCCCAGCAGTGAGACCCCAAACAGGCTTATAAAAAAAACCTCTACTACAAATTTCGCAATCGAAAAAGGTTGGCGGTAAGAAAACCCAATTCTGGGTTGATCTCGCCATTGTACATAATGCAATGCAATGCAATTTGAAAATAATAAATATCGCTGGACACTAACACACAGCGCCATATACTTTTTTTGTTTCTAAATACATACTTATTATACATATAAACATTCATGACTCGGAACCAAATATCCATGCTCATCACACAATCATTTGCTCCTACCGGGATTCGAACCCAGGACCCTAAGAACGTAAGGCACCCTCACTACCGCTACGACATTCGGGTCGTCAACACATATTTTTTTCTTTTGTTATGTAAATCAAAATTGACGAAGATACGACGCTTTTAAAATACCCAATACGTCACGCCTAGGTATAATTTAGTTTATTCTGACGTCACGAGCCCCCACTCCCGAGTTTTGATGCGTGTTATCTTTGCCAATATTGATTGATTTACAAAAACAAAAAATACCTGTCCAATATTTTTCAATAATCTAACTGGCGGTCTAAACAGATTTGTAATTTTTTGATACTGTGTCATACCCATTCCAGACTCATAGAGTCTGCTAATGAGAAATTCCCAATGGAAAAATATCTCTTTGCCCGACCCAGTAGTCAATCCCAGGGCCTCTCGTCACCGAAAAGCTTTCTTTGATTTTTCAATGAATCAAGTGACAAGTAGGTGACGCGAATAGACTAACTTTGTTTATAGAAACACCGATAGACTACGAGGCGAGGCGATATTAACTGACAGGTATATACTATACGTAAGTAAGTTATAGAAAACGAGCAGTAGAGAGTAGACCTCCAGGTGAGCGTCAGAGGTCCTGCCGGGGTTGCGGGACTGTTCGAAAAAGATACCGTGGCCCTGGAACGTAAAGGGCGAGGAAGGAACATGGATGGGTTTTAGTCAGTAAATTCTGACACTCCCTCCCGAGTGGGAGACGTCATTTGATGAATTCCGATCCGAAAAAAAAAACAAATAAAAGGTGAGCGTCAGAGGTGCTGCTATACAAACACAAACTTTCTTCTAACCTTCAATATGTATTATTGTGAATAATATACGTGACAATATTCCATTCTTTATCATTTTAAAAAATGTACATTCATTGATACTGTCTTTGTACAAAGCTTTTGAATAAATAATATTTACATTTTTTTATATAAACTCTTTGCTAAGTAATTTTTTAGCTCCACACACACACAATTTCGCCACAGATAACATTAAATATCTGTGGTAATGCTTAGCCCTTCTTGGATATGCAACCCATTTGTACCGAGAACTCGATTCCTCAGAGATCTTGTACAGACAGTATATCAAGCTACTGCAATCAATCAAATTTATTTAATAGATTCCAACGTTATCTCTAAAGAATTAGGTTCATATTGGGAAAATATGATAATTTCGGGAAGCTTAATGTGCTGTCGTATGTACAAACATCCCAATAACTCTGCTATCAGTATACAGTGAATCATGATCTGTCTAGCTTTTTCCCAACTATGTTGGGGTCGGCTTCCAGTCTAACCGGATGCAGCTGAATACCAGTATTTTACATGGAGCGACTACCTATCTGACCTCCACAAGCCAACTAGTTATGTTATGTTATGGCTGGGGCCGGAGGGTCGCCGAAGGCGGAGGCTCTTGGAGCTGGCGCGGGTAATACGATACCCCTTGGCAGAACTTGAACGTCGAAACTAGACAAAGCAAATCGGTCTACTTTTCCACAGAATTTGTGTTATGGCAGTTAAATGAACGTTGGAACTAACATTTTCTATTGAGAATAGAGTCACAGATCAGTTGGTAGTACACTAGATACATAGATTATATATTGATCATCATAAATCAAAATGTCTGGGGTAACTCAGCACAATATTTCCCGTAAGCCGCATTGCATCAGGATCACAATTACAAACAAATAGAGTGAGAACAATACCTTAAAAACTAACAAACAGGTTTGACATACATACATTACTTTAATAATGTTCGAATCATCACCATTAATTGTACTATTAATACACAATCTATTCAACACACTCACCAAAAAGCTTTGCACCATTTTAAAACACACCACTTTTATTCCGGAATTTTGTAAATAAAATAAATTAAAAATTGACCCATCACGAGTCATGAAGAATTTACGGAAATTGACTTAATTGACGTGTTTCTACATTGGCATTACAATTATTATAAGCGGTGCAAAGATTTTTGATGAATGTATTTGCCTTTAAACCGTAAAACCACATGCCTATAACTTTTACAAAAGTATGCGAGTAGCTTGAATGCCATCCATCCATACTAACTCATACAATTTTTATAAGTGCGATAGTAACACTGTCTGTTCACCTTTAGTGTCAATTCACGGTACTGGAAGAGGCCAGTGATTGCGCGCTGAAACGCATCGCAATGAAATGTGTATCTTTTCGTGTAGTAAATAAGGTTATAATTTGAGTCGCTCTATTTAAATGTGCGCGCAGTGTTTATCGCGTCTCGGAGTGTGAATCGACCCTTACACGCGTTCAGATCCTAGTGTTTACTAGCCTCACGTCTCATTTTCTCCGCATTTTTACCGCCGGAAAAAGTAGTACATAGGTACTCTAAGGGTGAAAGTAACTTATATAGCCTCGAGCGGGGATTGGCGCCCGAACGAAGTTAGGGCGCTAATAGTTCGAAGGCCTAAACAAGTCTTTAACCCGAGATAAACACTGCTTTTCATTACGAATACAAGGAAAATAAAAACATGAATCAATCGAAAAAACAAATCAAGATCAAATCAATGTTATTTTAAAGAAATTATAATTAAGTTATTTAAAAATAATACGTTCTTTTTTAATTACTGAACTGTATGTTATTACAATTTTACATCGCGCTGTAAATAAGCGGCTGTATAGAAGTTGGAACATGGTTCAATAGAAATGTGATACCTAATAGAACTACTTTTTTTAAATAATTTGACAGCTGTCAGTTGAAAGCGATTCTCCCTAGGGCCATGGTATCATTTCCTAAATTAACGCGAGCAAAGTCGCAAGTTACTTGCTTACTTTTGTCCAAGTTACTGGCTCTGACGCGAGCATAGTCGCAAGCTACTTGCTTACTTTTGTCCAAGTTACTGGCTCTGACGCGAGCAGAGTCGCAAGCTACTTGCTCACTTTTGTCCAAGTTACTGGCTCTTAGAATTTACAGCTTTAATGACAACCATCATTCTGCCAGTCTCTTTAATATCAGCCATCTTTTATTTTATAATTATATGATCTTATTATGTGTACAGACTAGATTTTAACACATTATATAAAAGTTAATATATACATAATACTTATAACTTACTTTTAAATTGTACAAAATCTTTTGAAGCGTATGTACTTACAGAGTTGATCAATTTTTGTGGGAAACTCGAACATTTTGCAGTTTGTTCGCACTGATGGACAGAAATGGATCAATTCTGTAGATTCTCCATAAATAAACGCATTTCAACGTGATTCTTTATTTCCCTAAATTATAATTATTACGTGCAAGTGCGAGGATTTCAATAATTTATGTTAATTTCACCAATGGGACTTCACTTTATCTGGCGAAATTCTATAAAAAGTATTTTCAATTAAATCTTGCAGAAAGTCACTCGTGTCCATTTAAAAGCACTGAAGTTCACTTTATAAGCACTTATTACAACCACAATAAAACAAAAAAAAACACTTCTCACTTTAACACAGCCAAAATCAGTCGTTAAACTACCACTAAAACATCCCATCGTGTATACCAATCGGTACCAAAATAGCTAGAAATATACCGAAATTCCTGAGAACCAACTTCCAATCATCGGGTACCGCATACGGTAAAATAATTCCCGTCAACTTATGAATCTCATGTGTCGTACATACAAAAATATACGACGTAAGTATAAGATTCAGTATTGGCGCACTCGGTATGAGTACTAGGACGCCATGAGTATCTGCAGCCAACCAGATATGGGACTGAGAGGCGAATAACTCTAAAGTAATCGTTCCAAACCAGGCGAACATAGAACTGTGTCGCATTCTCAACGCCCCTGAGACATTTCTCAGAATAATATAGCTTACTATAGGTAGAAATGCGACGTAAGAATGTATTTCGTTGCAGTCGAAGGTGTTGGTACAGAAGAATGTGAAAGTGACGTAGCTGCCGAGACCGATGAAGGCGAGGAGAGTGGCGCTCAGAGAGATGCCCGGAGTGAAGAGGTTGCTGTAGTTGTTGTCGTCCAGCAAGTTGTAGCGCTGTGCCAGCAGGTAGGCCAGCGCGAACATTATGCCGTACGCCATTGAATAGCTACGGAAATAAAACATTCATCGTCAATTTTGGCTTTCAAGTTTTTGTTATAACGAGTAGTGATGGGATATTTCCTTTTTTTTAACCTTCTAATGTGTCCCACAGCTGGGCAAAATGGTTGCCCTTGCTCCTTCCAAACCTCTATCCTGTGCGCAATAAACGTCCATGTCCACCCCGCTAACAAGATCAGATCGTCAAAATAATAATTGCCTTATTAAGTAGTTAAAACTGAATAAAAGTCAAACTTTATTTTAACTAGGTTATTAAAATATAGTTAGTGTTAAAATATAGTTAGTGTTAGTTATTTAAATGCCTTTTTGAATTTCAAACTATACAGGGATAAAGAATTGCTTCTAATTGGTTTCGCAAAGGTCGTTTGGAGAAGAATGGGCATGCAACTTCATAGTACTTTTTTTAGTATTTAAGTCCAAAATAACGTTTTTTTCGGGTAAAATGACGTATGGTTTCAACTACATTTTTTCGATTACACATTCTGAAATCAACATTAGTGTGATATCTATTGTAAATCTCGCCAACGTCAATTGGCACCAAGTAATTCTCAAGACAGCTCAAATCACTTACCGATCCTGCTTCCACTGCAGCCACCACTGATGAATATCATCATCGGAGTTCACGAATAGCGCCTTCCACGGTCTCGTCACGAAGATCTTTTGGAAGAACACCTCACTCATGTATAGGACTGTCACAATTACTAGTAGACCGATCACCTAGAAATAAAGAAAACATATTAAGAGACTAAAAGTAATATATTCTATTTCCATATATATTTATTCTATTTCTATATTTTTTTTTTTTTTTTTTTTTTTTTTTTTCTATTTTCTGTTCCTTTCTTCTTCTCTATATTTAGTGTGTACATAAATTGTTAAATAAATAAATAAATAAATAAATAAATAGAGATAACCTACACTTTTTGACCGCCGCCAGTCACATAAAAGGTGTAAAACACCTCTTAACGAATACGAAAACCACTTGTTCTCTCCGTCATTGCGATCATTTTTTTGTTCTACATCTTACCTGGGAACCTTCTAGTTACTGAGATATGAGGGCTCAAAGTTACAACTTTTTGACAACTTGTTTTTAAATACAAGTTTTTTTTGTAAAATTTTGACTTTTAAGACCTCCAAGACCCCCGTACTATTCAATCCATCCATCAGCACAATGTCTTAAGTGCGTTACATTGAGTTCTACCACAAAACATGATTTATAACCTCAAAAAAAAAAATATTTCCGAGCAATAATTTTTGCGTAAAGTTACTTAGTTTGATGTACAGAATGCTTGGTTAACGGCTTTGTGATGAGGTGGTTTACACCCTGTATATGTGACCAACAAGCTCGTGTCTTGAACGCCATACGACACAAATATGTGACAAGATAGTATGTGCAATTTGTGGCGTGGCGTAGAGGGTACGCAAGTGCGTTTCTCTTTGGGTCAAAAGGTTAAGACTCAGGCGCAGTCAGGTAAGAGTTGACCCTTATCTATCAGCACGGAATCGCATTTTTTTCATGCCATCCTTTTCTATCGCTTAGAACCGTCATTTGCTAGAGCGAGAAATAGCGAGTGTGCTCTAACACGCGACGGCATCGACGATGCGGTCCATCCACAGCAGGCTTCAAAGGTTAACGATTTAAAGAAATAAAGGCTAAGCAAAACCATTATATATTTACTATCAAATCGGACATAAGATTTATGCTATCGCAAAGCAAGAGAAAACGATCGCTTGGCAAATGACTTACGTTTTTTATTAGCATAAAACACCCAACTTGTCGCATGACGGAAAGTTCCAAGGATTTTTCAAATCAAAATGCACATCTTAACTGTCACATCTGCTAAACTATTCATTTCAATGAATAAATATGCACAAAGCGGCGCAGCGGTAGTGAGGACTGCCTTACGTTGTTTCGGGTCCCGGCTTCGAATGGTGTAGCACTAGATGTCGCTGTGTGTAATGTCCCGCGACATTTATTTATTTATAATTTGCAAGGATCAAGGACAAGGGCAATCGGCGTCAGCACAACGCACATTGACACATCGATCTCGCGACATTTAATGGCGGTGTTATTTCCGATGTATGCCACGCCAAAGGATCTTTCCGACTTGCAAAAGTGCAACTTACCTTGAGAGCTATGTACAGATACTGGTATGGCTTGGACTCTACTGTGTGGCTCGATGACGGCGCTATGTGTGGCGGGAGAGCGAAGATTGCAAACATCTGGAGCAAATAACATGTAGCGTGTAAAACACCTCTTCACGAAGCCGAAAGGCACTTGTTTTGCCCATCATTGTGATCATTTTAGTTCTACACCATAACTGGGAACCTTCTAGTTACGTAGAAAAGGGGGGGTCAAAGTTACAAGTTTTTTTTGTAAGATTTTGACCTTTAAAACCTCCACGAGCCCCGTACTATTCAATACATTCATCAGCACAATGTTTTAAGAGTGTTACATTGATTCCTACCACAAAACATGATTACGACCTCAAAAAAAATTTGTATTCCAGCAATATTTTTTGCGTAAAGTTACTTAGTTTGATGTACAGAATGCTTTGTGATAAGGTGGTTTACATCCTGTATAAGATCCTACGAAAGCCCAGTTCGTCTTATCCTTGTTTTGTCAGGTGAGTATCCATAGCGTGTTGTTATGTTAGCAAAGAGGGCAAATTATGTTATCAGTGAGGTAATTATTTTATTTGATCATCATCATCATCATCAGCCTGTTAATGCTCCCACTGCTGGGACACAGGCCTCCTCTCTATGAAAGGGGATATGTTATTACAATCTAGCGCGGTACGCGGTTGGAGTTAACTTGATATATTCCTAACTAGCCGATGCCCGCGGCTTCGCCCGCGTAAAATTATATACAAAAACCTTCGTCTTGAATCACTCTATCTATTAAAAAAAACCCGCATCCAAATCTGTGGCGTAGTTTTAAAGATCTACGCATACATATGGACAGAGTGACGCAGCGGGAGACTTTGTTTTACTCGTATAATAATTATGTAGTGAAAACTAAAAACTGTTAAAATTTTAAATTAAGCTTGATTAAACCATTTACTGTTGCTTAATTCATCGTAACTAATTTATGCACATTCCCCGGGGATTTCTTAGCAAAAGATACTAATTCATCGAATCGCATTCATAAGAAATCTTAATTGATTAATATATGAAACAAAATATGAAAAAAATGGTAACATTAAAAATACTCACCAAAGTATACCAAAACGAGACCAACGGTATAAAACTATAGAACTGATACGGCCTATTCATAGTCAGACACAAGACAACAGTCAGAAAGTTCAGTCTGAATATGACCCTGAAGTATCTGACCAGCCCTGTGTCTCCCGTTTTCCAGGTGTAGTAGAAGTGGCCGTATCCTGTGAGGAACAGGTACGCGGAGACCAGGGCTCGGACCAGCATGTAGATGGGCAGGATCTTGCTGGCCCCGGTGACCTGGTAGACCAGGATCACCAGCTGCATCCAGCCTTTCCATTCGTCTGTCTGTTCGCGGTGGAGAACTCTGGAAAAGGAAAAGTTTGGGTTATTTTACCGAGGTGTGCGTTACTTTGGCTGTATTTTATACGACTTTTCCAGAAAAAAGGTAATGTTTTTTTTTATTTAGGTACAGTCACGTCTAATAATATGTTAACACTTAAGATTTTTTAAATTGTGTTTCTCCTAATGCACTGATTAAAATTGTATGTTATAACGTACATAGTATTCTGGAACTCATATTTTTATGAAAAAGGTCCATTTTCCTAGTTACAATCGTTATTTCTCGCGAAAATAGCTATAATATTAAGGAAAGTGTATACATATTATTAGACGTGACTGTACAAGAGATATCTGTAAATAGTGAGTATCATGTAAAGTGATTAAGCTATTATAATTATTGGAACCGATGAGATCAAAGTGAATGCACGAGAAAATAAACTTTGTTAAACCGAGATAAGGTTCTTTCGCCGGGTTAGAGGCAAAACCAACTATCGTGATTTTTTCCAGTTTTTCACTGAAATATACCATTCAAATCGGTTACCCAAAAGGTAAAAACGAGATCCTATTATTTAAACTTTACTGTCTGTCTGTTACCAGGCTGTATCTCATGACCAGACAGTTGAAATTTTCATACATGATGTATTTTCGTTGTCGATATAACAACAAATAATAACAATAAAAGAGGGCTTCTGTTCGACTTGCTCGTTGGGGTAAATAAAATAATTGTGGACTGTTTAAAAGGCTTGGTCTATTACCGACTAGATTTATAATAGTAACTGTCCCGGACAAAACATATATATTTAAATAAACGTTTGGAGAATATCGTCCGTCGTGGTGGGATCCGAGAAGGCAAGTGCGAATAGCTTCCTACTATGATGGTACGGAACTCTTTATGTGCGAGCCCGACTCGCAAAGCTTGATATTCAAGTTAAACTTAAGACATCAAAATGATGAGCTAGATCTTACTATCAAGATTCAGCTATTGGATCTCACCAAAGAACTAATTGCTAGAAATAATAAAAAAGAAGATACACACGTGTTGGACCTCGACTCATCCGTAAAGAACAACCCGAGCGCGAACACATATCCGACCGGCAGCCAGAAGCTCCACTCCGAGTAGTACTTGTTCTCCTTCATGAAGAAGTTGGTTCTGTCGCACAGGTAGAAGTACGCCATGATGAGCCCCAGGCGCGCCAGGGCGGCGAGGGGCGAGGGCGGCGGGGGCGTGGGGGGCGCCACGGGCGCGTACCCCGCCAGCTGCGCGCGCGCCCTCTCCCCGCACCACCACACTCCGCGCAGTGCCCACACCACAGCGCTGCAGGGGGAGGGAACATAACATCTGATAACTTTCAAAGATAAGGCAGATGTCTAACTATAGTCCACACATATTTTACTACAGCTGGGCCAAGTTAATAGATCAAATTTAATACTTCATCAAATTTAACACTTCATCAAATTTGAACAACGTAACCTTGTAACGGCTATAAAATATTATTTATATTTTCGAAGTTAAAACTGCACAATTGCATTGGGTTTTTCAATAACGATGACATACAGGGTGTAAACGACCTCATCAAGAAGCCGTCAACCAAGCATTCTGTACATCAAACTAAGTAACTTTACGCAAAAATGATTGCTGAGAAACGACATTTTTTTTGGGGTGAAAAATCATGTTTTGTGATAAAACTCGATGTGACGCACTGAAAACATTGTGCTGATGGATGGATTGAATAGCACGGGGGTCGTGGAGGTTTTTAAAGTAAAAATCTTACATTAAAAATTTGCATGCAAAAAAAACTTGTCAAAAAGTTGGAACTTTGACCCCCAATATCTCCGTAACTAGAAGGTTCCCAGATATGATGTAGAACAAAAACAATGATCGCAATGACGGGGAGAACAAGTACCTTTCGGTTTCGTTAAGAGGTGTTTTACACCCTTTATTTATTGTAATAATGACAAAAAAGTAACCTTTGCTGAACAACTGACAGATGTCAAATGTAATCTATTACATTGGCCTTAATGTAGATCTGTTCAAGTCCCATACAGTAAGAGGTTGCTAATAATACTTTTGCCCGACCTATTGACTATAAGGTTCGGGGTGCAATTCCCAAACAAGGCGGAATTCCGACCCGAGCTTCCGTCGAGGTAATTTTGTTTTTTATTTTTTCATTTATTTACCCTTTAAAAAAATTATTGCATTTGTCTAGGCAGAATAGCATTTATAAACCACTAAGGTTTATACTTAATTATGAAGCTTAGAACGACAGTACCACATGCCACGTGTAAGCTCACGGCTTTTCCCCACGGAAAAACGAACTTCAAAACCGTCGTTCCTTTGTTTCTTTTTTTATGGGTATAGGTCTCTTGCTTGTAGTGGAGTTGAAGAGTAGGAGACAGCCGCGACACGCGTTCTAATGCAAATCAGGAACTATTTCCTTTAACCTCTGTTACATGTTATGTGCTCACGCTTGTGCGTGTATAAAAATAAAATAGTCAATTCTCACCATTATAAAGTTACACATTAGTTAAGTTACAATTTAGTTTAGTTACAATTTAGTTTAGTTACAATTTAGTTTAGTTACAATTTAGTTTAGTTACAATTTAGTTTAGTTACAATTTAGTTTAGTTACAATTTAGTTTAGTTACAATTTATTTTAGTTGCCATTTATTGGATACTTATATATGAAATTATTACAAAATGTTATGTATGTTAGTCTCACCATAGCAGGAACAGCGCGAAGGTGAGTATCTGCAGCTGCGTGTAAGGCTCAGGTTGCGCGCAACACGAGCCGTCGTTGAAGTTCATGTGGTCGTTGCAGAACATGTTCAGTAACAGTTGCGCGGCGTGACGCAGCGCGGTCGGCGTCAGCGCCACGTCGCCGTCCTCGGCCACCAGCCGCGCTGAGTTCCAGATCTTAGCTGCGCTGTGAGTTAGGATCTGGAAATAAGAACTGTGTTAAGAATAGTGTGAATAAGTAGTTGCAGATGGCAGATTTAAAGATCTATACAGGGTGTAAACCACCTCATCACAAAGCCGTTAACCAAGTATTCTGTATATCAAACTAAGTAAATTTACGCAAAAAAGATTGCTGGGAAACAACTTTTTTTTTGAGGTTATAAATCATGTTTTGTGGTAGAACTCAATGTGACGCACTTAAAACATTGTGCTGATGGATGGATTGAATAGTACGGGGTTCGTGGAGGTATTTAAAGTAAAAATCTTACAATAAAAAATTGTATTAAAAAAAAACTTGTGAAAAAGTTGTAACTTTGACCCCCACAATTTCTCCGTAACTAGAAGGTTCCCAGGTATGGTGTAGAACAAAATAAATATGGCAATGACTGGGAGAAAAAATAAAAGAAAAAATACACCCTTTATACAACATTATTTTTGTTTATACTAAACCCGAAAAGGGGTCATTGTACTCATCATTTTGAACAACTTTTTCTATGGGACGAACCTTGAAATCGCGAAAAAAAAATCAGCTGTTCCCTACATTTTGACGAGTTATGCGAACATAAATGTAAGGAACAGCTGATTTTTTTTTCGCGATTTCACGGTTCGTCCCATAGAAAAAGTTGTTCAAAATGATGAGTACAGTGACCCCTTTTCGGGTTTAGTGTAAACAAAAAATAACCCTGTATACAAAAGACATTGGGCAAGTCGCTTCAACGCTCGGCTTAAGAGCGTCTACGATTAACACATGCAAAATGAACACTAGAATTTAATATGATATTGTTACGAGCTGGGTATGAGATAAATTAATTACTACCGATTTTAATCGGTATCGATTGTTTTGTGATTAATAAAGTTATTGTGTTGTTTACAACACAATAACTTTATTAATCACAAAACAATCAAAACTTAATCACAAATACACTACTGTTTACTATTCACTTAGATATCGCACTTCTAGTTCACTTGGATTCGCTTCGTTGTGTCGCTAAAACAAGACTGCCGGTCGCGGCCCTGAGCGCTCTATTTATACTCGCCAACAGACACACCAGAATAACGACGAACATTCCAGAGGGTCATAAAAAAAACACTAACAAAAAATAGCAGGTAGATAGGTACCTACTAAAAACAAGTACCTACCTAACCTACCTAACCTACTTGTACAAAACAAGCAAATATGAACCGTATGCCCTAGGCATACGGTCGAAATTCTAATGTCTTTGTATAAATAGGTCGCGAGTTTGTACCTACCTAACTTTAAAACTAATAATAATAGAATTCTCTCGAACTTCTAACGTACACACATTGTAATCACTGGCTTTCTCGAATGTTCTAGTAGGTCCGATGTAACAATATCTTTTGCCGTATTCGAAGACCTCTTCATATTCAATTATTTGGCATGGGTCGGTCTCGGACCGCATTCGCCCACTGTCTTTTTGGTGTATTTTTTTACCGAAAGTAATTTATACGATGCTTATAAATAATTTTTTGTCTGTCTGTCTGTTTGTTCCGGTTAATCTCCGAAAGGGCTGGGCTAACTATAACGCTTTCGCTTTCGAAATAGAATAGGGCCTCCCTGCAAAAATATTAAAACCTTTGAAATAGTTAACAGTATCGGATTCAAATGGGAAATCATATTTTATTTAGTTTTTATATAAACAGTATTTAGCAGAATGAAATGTACTACCCGTGCTAAAAATTAAAATGCTTACCTCTATAGCAGCTTTATTATACGAATCAATATCAGTATTGGTAATTCTTTTATTTTCATTCTTCAACTTAGTAGCATCAACCGATTCGATAAGCTTCCACAAAACTTGAGTATTCCTCGCTGCGAGCGAATCTATGGCTTGTACCAAGTGCGTAAGGTTCCTTTTGTATTCTTCGAGCAGTAAGTCAGTTGTATTTCGAGTTTTGAGCAGTTGTAGGCCGGTGGATGCTACGATGACTGAGGGAGGTTGGTCTGATCGCTGCCTGTTGGAAATGTGACCTTAAGTTTCAGGTGGTAAGGGTTATATTGCCTATTTGGTTTGATTTAATTTTTATCAATACAATCTTGAAGTAAAAGCTCTAGGTAATGCCTGACATAACATAACATCACGCCTTTAATCTCCGAAAGGATAGGTAGAGGTACTTATACCGAATATTGCTTTATTGGCTTCTTTATGATTCCCATGACACTAAATGCCATGGGAATCATAAAAAAGCAAATATAGCCTGCTAATGAGAAATTCGTAATGATCGAACCCACGAGCTCATGCCTAGCAGTCCCGATCACCCACTACACCATGGAGTACGAGGTACTAACTGACATAAGGTTGAAAATTGCATTACCTCACAGATTTCTGAAATTCGATAGCTTTACCATGAGATTCAGAAAATTAAAGACCAGATCATGCTTTTATAATTTAGGTGGTCATTCATCATCACCATCATTTCAGCCGCAAGATGTCCACTGCTGGACATAGGCCTACCCCAAGCGTCGCCACATTGACCGGTCCCGTTCGATTCACATCCAGCGGATTCGAGCAACCTTCACCAGGTCATCTGTCCACCTAGTAGGAGGTCTTAACGCTGTATTCTTAGCTAAGTATAGATATTAAATTGTAAATCCTTAATTGGCTGTAAGATTTGTTTAAATAGTTTAGATTTTGAATTGTAAAGAGCTGTGGATTTTGTAATAAATAAATAAATAAACGCAACGTTTTCCGATTAGCGGTCGCCACTCCAGGATTGTTCGGATTCACAAAATTAAAAACTAGATCATGCTTTGATAATTCAGGTGATCATATTCTCAACGAAAAATAATATATTATTATGTTAGTTTCTCACTCACCACGTCCTAAACTGATCGACCATAGTCTTGGACACATCATCACTGTATATGAAGGTGACGGACAAACGCAGCTTATTGTCCACATACGTGTAGTTGGGCATGTGGTGGTCCACTGTGGAATAGGACGTGTCCATGTCCAACCGGGTTCGAACCACACCTGAGGAAATGATGGTTGTTACTTGTGGGTACAAAATATTTTAAACTACCTGATGCCACCGCGGTTTCACCCGCATGGTGGTCGGTTATCGTCCATTAAATAAAACTTGACAAATGGGGTAGACGACAAAAAAAATCGAATCAGTCCGTCACTTAGATTATCAACAAATATTTGACCCATATTTTTCTTACTTAAACTACTTATATACTTTTTTTTTCTAAATACATACTTATTATACATATAAACATCCATGACTCGGAACCAAATTTCCATGCTCATCACACAATCATTTGCTCCTATCGGGATTCGAACCCAGGACCCTAAGAACGTAAAGCAGCCTCACTACCGCTACGACATTCGGGTCGTCAACACGTATTTTTTTCTTTTGTTATGTAAATCAAAATTGACGAAGATTACGACGCTTTTAAAATACCTACCCAATACGTCACGCCTTGGTATAATTTTTAGCTAGTTCTGACGTCACGAGGCACCACTCCCGAGTTTTGATGCGTTTTATCTTTGTCAATATTCATTGATTTACAAAAACAAAAAATACGTGTCCATTATTTTTCAATAATCTAACTGACGGACTAAATAGATTTGTAATGTTTTGATACTGTCGTCATGCCTATTATGTACTACAACCATACTTGAGAACTACTCTATACATTGGTGAAAACAGCATGAAAATCGCTGTAGTAGTTTTTGAATTGGTCCTGGTGACTTGTAATACAGGTTTCTATAGAGACCTACTTCAAGCACCAGTCTCTCACAAAGTTATTCCTTGCTCGTGCTCCTCTGTACCATTAGCATTAAGGAACTTGTGTAGAGAAAATAAACCGATATTTTTTTTTATTTTTTTTTTATTTATCGCGAACACACAGACAGGCAGACAGGCAGACACGGCGGAGGATTTTGTTTTATAATGTGTAGTGAAGAGTCGCGATGGAGTTTCTTCTTCATAGGAATTTCACTAAAACTTTACTTTGTGAATGGGCAATAGATTTAATTCAATTTCCGTGTTCGACGTTCAAAAGTGTCTTTTAACGGCCTAACGGAAATAAATGGTCTGAATTTGCATAAAGAAAGGAGGCAGACAACCGGGACGTTAAGAGCCCTCTTACAGTCCACTAGCGCCGCCAATCGAAAAAATGTCATAACTCGTAAATAGAATCAAAAATATAAAATGTGGTCCATTATTACTGTAGAAAAGGCAATAACGTAATTTTATAACACATTGTCACCACTTGAAATATAGCTGTGTAGCTAAATCGTGCATTTGTAGCAAAAACGGCCGTTTATGTTTTAGTGGACTGTAAGAGGGCTCTTAAGTAAAGTTTGAGTATTGAGTATTAAGTGAGTGATCTTTCCTAAGCGGTATGACTTGAACCGACTAGAAAATAAATAATACATTAATGTATGAACTGGGTTTTGGCGCATAATAGCAAATTTTTGCACACTCATTAACGATTGCGCCATAGCGACAAGAACCACAATAATAATCTCGTACTATCGTAATAAATTAATGATTCCCTGAACTTATTTTAATCATTTACACACGCCACTATCTTTAGGAAAACCCCTGTCTATAAAACTATTAAAGTACACTACTTAGACATTCCTTATTTCCTGTTACATTTACTAACAGCAAATCGTTCAATTTCAGAGCAAGTTTTTCTCATTAGAATAATGCGGCAGTACCTACCGCAGTTGTAATCAATGCCGAGCCTTCAACTTTTTGGCTACGTGATCTTTTCCACTACACTACACGTGCTAAATTCCTTGTCTACACATTTGTGACACAATAGAAGAAAAAGAAGACGACTACAGACTTATATTCTACACTCACCTATAAAATATTCATACAACTGTTCGAGCCTGGAGTCGCCTATGAAGGCGAAACTGTTGTACTTGCCCCAGAAGGCAAGATACCTAAGACATCGTCTCGCGTCTCTGAAAGACAGGAAATATTATGAAGATGATTTTATAATATTACTTGTTGAATTCTACTGCTCCACTGCCTGACCTGCATTACAGCCGCATCGGGCCGCATCGCATTCCAATTATGAATTGTTGCGTTTAAAAATAAAAGGTAATAAACGCCAACATCAGCACTTCTCAAATTAGTGTCAGTTACAGATTAAACTCAGTTACCATGAGCAGACCACTCAATAATTATTTAATTAACTGTAATACTTCTTCTTAACAATCTTAATTAATTAATTCCCTAATTAAGGCCACTAATTAAGTGTAGTTAAAAATTTATACCAGTGCAAGCGTAGTTGTCACACTTGTCCACTGCATGGATTTTGCCACCTGTATGCTACTTTTGACCTACCTAAATACTATTTAGACAAAGAACATAATTTTAGAAACAGAAGCAATGCATCTAAATCTTAGTCCCAATTATGAACCACTTATTATTTAAAAATAACAAAAAGCTTCAAGCTTGTTACTGTACTTGTGACAATAACATCATCCCGCACACAGTTGAGTAAAGTCCATTCTCTCAATAATATTCCATATGGCTCATGGTAAAAATGGTAGCCAAGTAAGGTCATATTTTTATGATTATGCAGTAGTGGTCCATGTTATTATTAGCTTATTATCTATCACTATGATAAGTCATTTCTTATCTGTAATTGGATATAAGAAGCCAAATCAGTTTACTAAAAATTCTAGACAAAAGAATGATTCACCAAAATACTATGAATAAACCAGGAGACACCTGTCTATAAAGGGTGTAAATGACGTTTAACTTATCGCCAATGCGATATTTTTTTGTTCTAGAACATACCTTCTATTTATGGAGATATTAGAGGGGTCAAAGTTCCAACTTTTTCATAAGATTTTAATGTCATAACTTCTCCATACATAAAATAAGCGCCTTGATGTGGAGGTGCAGACATCAGCTAGTTATACCTTTACATTAAATACCTCCATGACCCGGCTTTCAGGGTAATACCTAAATATGTAAATAGGATCTTATATGATGGTGTGTTTATACTAAAAGTGGCCCACGCCACTTTATCTGTGTGTATTTCATCACTTCAGTGGTGAAAACTTTACAGATGGTTACAGTTTACAGTTACTCTTGCATTTTAAATTTATCAGTATTGTTGTAGTCAGTGTATTAAAACCTATGAAAAAGTTGGAACTTTGACCCCTAATATCTCCATAAATAGATATCGCATTGGCGATAAGTTATGAGACGTCATTTACACCCTTTATAGACATGCCCACCATGCGGGCCCAGCCCAGTTTGGTAGATATCACATGTTTTCGAATTCTAGGTTCTAGGACATGTTGGTTTCATCACTGTGTTTTCCTTCACCGTTTTGAGAGCAGTGGTGATGAAATAAATTACACAAAGTAATGCGCATGTCTGGGTTCGAACCCACAAATTACTGTTCGTAAGTCGGGGCTGCCACCACTGGGCCACTGCTGCTCTAAAACAATATATCAGTATAGATTGACACTGGATTGTGGAGATCAGAGAGACAGTTGATCAATGTAAAATACTGGTATTCAGCTGCATCTGGTTAGACTGCAAGTGACCCCAACATAGTTTTTAAAAGGCTAGGCAGATGATGAGTGTGGATTGGTGCAGATATTGTTGTGCCCTTATATTGTTTTGTAGCCTGAAGAAATATATTGAACAATTAGAGCTATTATTACACATATAGCTGATGTATTCCCAAAATATTTTAGATTATTTTTACTGTTGATTCATTAAATTTCTAGCCACAAAATAAGCAATACTATCCATTAAGGCAATGCAGCCAGCCTTCTCATACATATTTTGTTAAATTTCAGTTCTATTTATTATTTTGTTCAATATTTTTGATGATGAAGTAAATAACTTAATTAACATTATAACTTACGTTTTTGAATATCTGTGTAACATACAGCCGTATGGCTGCCACTCGTGGTCACCTTTGTACCGGCCAGACGTGAGGAGCCATGTGCACGAGTCTGACCCTGCAGAGATGAAGGCCAAATTAAATTACTTGATAAATAAATAGATTACTACCATTAAATTCAACTAAACACAGTTTATAAAATGTACCAAAATTAAAATATCAATTGTTGGTGTCCAACTTTTCTGACACACGAAATTACTGAATATGGGTCCTACTTACTGCCTAAACGACAGTATGACAAAAAAAAACAAGGATAATGTAAAAATTTGTGTATTAAATTAAATATTTGTTTTTAATTACCATATCTGAGGTGTAACACTCCATGGTAGCCAATAAATCCTATGACCAATACAAAAGCCACCAATTTTGCATTCTCCACGTTAAGCTGGTCAATAATCCATTCTGCTGAAGATTTTTTGCCATGAGAAACCATGGTGCCCGCTTAAATTCAACGAAAATTGCGCAAAAAGTTGAATAACAATATTAAAACAAACACAATCACATTTCGATATTTTATTAGTTGCGAATTATGTATTTGACAAATGAAAAAAATTTAAACAATTATTGTTTATCGTTGGTAAATTTATGTAAATAATACTTTTTATTTCCATTTCACAGTGCAACAATTTGCAAACAACAAACTATTTCATGCTGGCACAGATAAACTAACTAAATAATTTGACGTTCGTCGTACGACGGACCACAGAATTTTAGAAGAGTAAAATAATTCCACCAAAAGACTCATACCCCAAATGGACCATTTGGATATGATATTTTTTGGTTTAGTCGATTTTCTGTCGTAAGTTAAACCCTATACTCGGAATTTTAATTCGATTCCAGATTTGACAATTTCAGTGTTGCAACGTAATGACAAGTACTAAATAGTGACGTTGCGAAATTATTCGATATGGAAATGGAATATTTCCAGATCGATTCTTCTCGTTTATAATTTTACTCTCGTAAACTAAGTATATCAGGAAATTAAATATTTCCCAACCGATAGAATAAAATGGAATAAACTTTATTGTACACTAAAAAGTAACACTGTAACACACTCATACATTCATTTTCTTTCACAACTTCAAAGGCCTCCAATTGCGCAGAAATTTCATTTTTCACGTATTTGTAGGCGTTGCAGATCATTACTTTTTCAGTAACAGTGAAAGCTTTTCGTGGACGATTTTTCTTGGGGACAAGAAAACATCCACGTCTTTTTGTGATGTACTTCGCTGAGGATCCATTTTGATGGAAAACCAAATCAAATAGAATCACTCAAAGTTCACAAAAAACTATAAACGTAACAACAAACACAACGTAACAACACTTTAACAAAAACCCAACAAAATAACAAAATATCGATTCGATTATCGATTTTTGTGTTCATCACTAAACTATTATATGTGGTATCATTATTTCACAAAATGACAGTAGCTAATGTCAAATCTGGAATCGAATTAAAATTCATAGTATAGACTGTGTACCTACGTACCTACCTATCCGAACTGAAATTGTGACATTTATGCCTGTGTTGCAATAAAAACGAAGTTGGAAATTAGTTCTAGATGACATTATTTACAACATTTAAATCTCTCTGCTTTCCAATAAAAAAAGAAAATGCCCGGTAGGTAGTTGAGTAAGTTAGTGCATTCCAAGAGGATGAAAAATGGAAAGTAAAAGATTCAATCCAATTGTACGAAGATATAAACTGAACAGGAGAGCAATATTTTTACACTAGTAACATCAAACGTCTAATTGGATTACAATGGCGGCTATGTCTCCGTCTGAGGTGAGTAAAAAATAATTAAAATATTACGCTTTACAAAACATATTAATCGTTATTGTTTCATATATAGAAAGTCTTTCTTACCACAATATCGAAAGAGTTACTTATATAGCTTTGACATCGTAATTCTATTGGGTACCGTATTGTGACAGTTTTGCGATTAGATTTTTTTGTTAGATTTTTATAATAGTGAAGAAAAATAAGCTCCACCGTTATAATGGAAGTATAACGTTTTTCTTGACGCTCGAAAGTAGACGCTGAGTTTATAAAACAAATAACGTATCGATTTGTCGCGTAAATATTGTACGATGTCTGTTTTAGCGGAGATTACAGAAAGAACTCATGTCCCTGATGAAGGAACCGCCACCAGGAGTCACTGTAGACGGAGATCAGGCCAGCCAAAATCTAACACTGTAAGTAAATAACTAGATTTTTACTACGATCAATTAAAAATCTTTTTTTTTCCAATGAACCAATAAACTGGGTAGAATAATAGGTATGTAATCACTAATAGATTGGTTTGCCTCACGTTGCATTATAAATAATGTTCTTATAATTATAGCATGGTAAATTTAGGAGCTTTGAAGTAGCCTTTGTCTTTTACTGGGTATAGAATAATGTTGATGCCAAAACAAGATTATGCAGTGATGTAAACATTGATATAAATAGTAATATTTTATTATTATCTAATTAGTCTAGTGTTTATTCAGAACAACAACATTTTATACTTTTGTGAATTAATTAAGAAATGTTAAAAACATGATATGTAGGTAGAAAAATTGTTTCTTTTTTGATATTATACTGAACACCAACAGAAAAGTATATAAAATTATCTTACAAATGCATAAATAATGCACAAGTATAAGTTTCATCTTCAGCCTATACTGTTCCCATTGCTGGGACACGGCCTCCTCTCAATGAGAAGATGAATAAGATTAGAATATTTTAAATTCTTGTTTTCTCATTGTTGTGTTGGTTTATTGTTTATTATGTGTATTGATTGTTTTGGTATGTGCTGTTGGCCAAATAAATAAATAATGACTTTTCAAAATAGTGGCTGATGTTTCCCAGTAAAATACTGGTTTCAATCACTCTATGAAAAGTACAGTATTCAGCAGCATCAAGTTGAACCTAGAAAAAACTTTGATGTGAGAAGACTATGTAAACGATAATTTGAACTTAATTTGAACAAGTTGCCTACTTATTTTTCATGTTGTAACTCTCACTACCACATACATACCAAGCTACTACATAATACACAGACACACATACACTTCTGTTATTTTGCAATATTTATGTAATGTGATGTTATTTATTCATGTGCATGTCTGCGGAGTCACTGGAAATTGTGTTGTAAACAATTTAACATTTTAAATCAATTTGTCAGCACTCATCAAGTCTTGAGTATTTACAGAGTTCTAGTGCAAAAAAAACATAATGTCTTGATTATTAATGTTAGCAAAGAAATAAATGAACTTTGGACCAATATGTTAAAGGAAATTCCCATTACCTTCATTGTAAAGAAAAATGAAGTGCCATTGATCTCAAGTAAAATAGAAAAGCTAAATTAAACAATAACAGCTGTTGTTCATCATTTTTGTCTCTAGCTAACAAATTGCATAATTTTACAGTAGGTATTATGAATTGATTTAGGGCCAGTTTCACCGGTTCCGGATAAAGTGTCGCTTAGTTATCTGATAGTTAATACTATCTACCACTTAAAGGCTGGTTATAACTAATACTTTATCTACCAGATATCGCTATCAGACACCTATGAAACCAAAAGTGTTAGTTTATCTGGCAGATAAGTTCCTAATAGGCTAACCAACACTTTATCCGCAACCGGTGAAACTGGCCCTTAGTATCTTTCAGTTTATCTATTCAATTTCATTACTTGATAATAATTTAATAATAATACCAGCCTAGTACTGTCCCACTGCTGGACCAAAGGCCTTTTCTCAACAGAGAAGGCACAAACATTGATCACCATGCTTGCTCATTACGGGTGGCGATTTGAGACTTAATATTAATTAAGAAAGAAGTACATACATAATATTGTGCAACCATCACTTTTAATAGTTTCCAGTGTGTTTACCTGACACCTAACTTTTGTAACTTGAAAATGGGTAGTACAAAAACTATTATTATCACTACATATTGTAAAACAAAATCTCCCGCCGCATCTGTCTGTCCCTATGTATGCTTAGATCTTTAAAACTTCGCAACGGATTTTGATGCGGGTTTTTTTAATAGATAGTGTGATTCAAGAGGAAGGTTTTAGCATATAATTTGTACGGAGGGGAAGCAGCGGGCATCACCTAGTTCCTTCATAAATCTAAAATTTTACCCTGAAATAACAAGCAACAGAACGAAGAGCGTGTTTACTAGTAATATCTAATTAGAATATTTATCTTCTCCTATTAGGTGGACAGTACACATGGAAGGCGTTCCCGGCACACTATATGAAGGCGAAAAATTTGTATTGCAGTTTAAATTCACAAACAAGTACCCATTTGATTCTCCTGAAGTAAGTGCATTACTTTATTTTAATAATTACTTATGAATAGCCTTTGCAAATGACAATAATTACATTTGAAAATATTAAAGATATATGGTCTGTGATTCTTGGACAGCCCTGCTACCCGGCAAATATATGCGTGGAACGGGTTTTTCTTTTATGGTTATGTTGGTTGGTCCAATGGAAAAGCTTGTTCAGTTTGCTAGTCTTTATCACATCCATCCTGTTACTGGGTTGTGGTCTCTGGAAGTTAGATACTTAGCTGATCCATGTAAAATAATAGCATTTAATTGTTACTGGATATAGTTAAGACTGGAAACGAATCACAACATGGAAAAGGAGGAGGATTATGATCAGCTGTTCTTTCGTTATAGCTTGTGCTGATGATGATAAATGATGCCATCTAGCCGATTTCGTCCACAGTGACTGCATTCGATAGCTTCCTAGGATGTTTGTCGAGAGGTTTGGTGCTGCTCTTTCATGTGCCCTCAAGTCACTAGTCACTTACGTAGATACTAGTATCATTAAACTCCGAGCACAAAGCACAGGACTTGTTAGAACACCATTGATGACATTATAAGTCTAAAATTGCCACTATGTGGAGCCTTCTCAGAGCCAGAAGGCTTTGCGGTAGATCTCGTAAAAGATGGACAATATAATCAAACAAGAACGTATATGGTGACTATAGGGAATGCGACAGCGCGCAAATACCTATTGATGGTCACGCGAGGAGACTTAATTAATTTGACTCATTTAGTCCCTATAGAATTTCTAGGCTAGGTGATTGTGTGTTCTATAACTGGTTTTATGGAATTTAAAATGATGTAATTGTAAATATTTCTAAATAGGTAATTCAAAGGAAATCAAAAATGTATAATATGTGAAACCAATTTCGTGTTATTTTCAAGGTATGTAAGATGTGTCCTAACAGATACAGGGAGGATGTTGTAGGATGATTATTTATTTGTTGTGTTATAGGAAGTAATGACGGGAAAAAAAGTATTTTTCCTAATAGGAAATTCATTTTAAATGTATTGAATAAATCGTGATTGACCGTGATGACTACTGGCTAGTACTACATAATTCGCATCATACTTTGATCAGTAGGAGAATAAAAATCAAACGTAGAATGTCAAAGTTTACAAGAGACAGTCCCTCAATCCATCCATCGGCCTAATCTTTCGATCATCTGCATATCAGCCAGAAGACATGTCATTGGATTCCCCCAAGCTTTACCAACACTTCTCTTGTGCTTTTCGCATCCAACTGATTCCTGCGACCTTCACCAAGACATCGGCACACTTTGTAGGAAGCCTTCCAACGCTGCCTTCTGGCACGTGATCGCCAAGCCCGGAACTTTTCGGCCTCATCCACCATGCGTTCTGCGAGCAAGGTGCACTGCCCAGTGCCACAAAATGGGTATAAAAGACCTTTAAAAATCCGATAGGCCCGCGTTCTCTTCGCCATTACCATGTTTTACATTGTCGACTACCTACCTTGGCTCTCATGCGACTCTCTTCTTTTTCAACGCCTTTAAATAATCTATTTGCTAGTAATGTCCCACTGGTGAAGCCTTTTCCACACAAGTCATCTTCCATTGAAAATAATACTGAATTGCGAAGCAGTCTATAAACAAACGCACTATCAAACTGAAAGTCTGTAATTATTATAAAATGTTTCCGTGATGAGTATGACGTAATAGTTCTAAGTTCTGTAGTTATTTTAACTCAAGATAACTGCGATCATTAGCATAAAAATGAAATTAGGTTAGTGCCTACAACAGCATGATCCGTTTTCATGAACACTATGAGATATCTAATTTAAACTTGGGTTTTTGATTCTGCTTTTTGATTATCATTTATTGAAAATTAAACATCACAATGTGTTTATGTGGTTGTCAGTTTTAATATTTTTTAAGCGTTCCTTTGTCCGACGTCTATAGTAAAAATATTGAATAAGTACAACCTATGTATTCTATTTAATTCACAATTGATAACAGTGAAGTAACCAATTAAATAAGTATTATTTTATAATTATCCATGCAATCCTTATCCATGAAATGCATGTGATTAAAACAGGGATGATCAAAATAAATAACGTAGGTAGCTAAGGATCTATTCAAGGTGATTGCTTAACCACCTTGTATTAAGTTTTCCTTAATAGAACTTGCCTCTCAAGAGTTCTTTGTGTAATTAAGTGATGAGCAAATAGACGTATAGATTTACATACCTACGCTACATACATAATATAATACCTAAAGATGAGTGCAAAAGTTAACAGTGTTATGCTAACAGTTTCAAGATTCAAGTTGTTACGTACGCAGTATTTATATCAAGAGGACGGCCATGTGAGCTGTAGGACCGATGGCGGTTAGGCAGCGATTTGCGATGCGACTGGAAGAGCGAAACGAGAAAAACATGGTATGGCTACATTACAAGCGAGATTCCGGCCGATATTTTCTTATAAATTCACTTCAATTTTGCTGTTGGTGTAGCCGATGCCGTGATTACAGTAATGTTGTTCCGATCGCATAAATAAATCAAAGATAGTCGCTAGTAATTGATGTTGATTTGATGTACAGTGTAGCCATATACGTGAGCATTCATTTACCTACTTGTTTTAATCGCTCATGTGTCGCAAGTCGCGCCGCGGCCTAGTGTAGTTTCAGCCTTAGGGGTGTAGACGGTAGCGGCGACCTCTCGCGTCCGGCCCTGGTTCAATCCATGGTCCGGAGCGAGATGGAATGGGAAGCCGTCACCTCCTTCTGCGAAGCAGTCATGCTAGCGAAGGAGGTGCAATGGCGGAACGAGAGAGGGAGAGATCCTCTCTTCCCGGCCGCCGCGGGAGACGCACCGGGCGTCGGGGGCCACGTGGTGGCTACCGGCCACCGTAGATGCGGGCCTGTAGACGGTTGGCTATGGGCTAGCTAGACGTCTGTCCGTCTAACGACGACGACAGGCCGTGTCGACACGGCGCGTTCGTGTTCAACGCGCGCCTCAAAGAGATGTCAGCATAAGGGGAGGGGCCCGCAAGGGCCGAAGCCTGCCGGGGTTGCGGGCCTGTTCGAAAGAGATACCGCGGCCTTGGAACATAAAGGGTGAGGAAGAAACATGAATGGGTTTTAGTCAGTAAGAGTCTGACACTCCCTCCCGCTCCGCCCAGAGTGGGAGAAGTCATTTGATGATTTCCCATCCCAAAAAAAAAAAAAGTGGAGCAGCGATCACCGCTGTGTAGCTGGTCGCAGCTGAGTAAGTCTTCAAATTCGACGTGCGATTGGAGACGCCTATGTTGAGCTGTAGACTGCTGATGATGGCGTACGTAAATGAGCTGAACCGTATGAGTGATTTTTTACCGCTTGCGATTTCACCCAACCATGTCATTAACGAAATAAAAAGTAGCCTAACTGTTACGCTTAACGAGTTTTAATCTCAATGTCAATGAGGATAATTAATTTACTAAGTGTTAACTAATTAAAATTCTTCACAAAAACATCTGCTAAGAAAACAATTATTTATTGCACCGTTTAATTTCAATCGTTTTGAATCAAAGCCTTGGTGCAGCAATTATACGGATTGAAACTAACCTACCAGTATCACTGATAATTATTCTTCATTTAGTGACAACACGCTTTTGAACCAAGAAACTAAGAATGCTTTTTTCATTATTTAAATCCACAACACAAGTTGACCTGTTATTCATTCGTTGGTATTGATAATTACTTTGACGATCCAACTTAACAATCCTTGTCATGGGTGCCATGACACACAGACCTACTTCAAATGCACAAACGACTTGACTAGGTAACACTCTCACTGCCATAAGGTCCGCTGGCAGGTCGTAACTTATCGTGGTATGAAAGTTATACATAAGTATGAGATCATAATATCATCAACATAGTCCAAGAAGATACCTCTTCAAGAAAATTAAATAAAATTCACGTCAATCGGCCAAATAATCGCGGAAAAGTAGGTGTGGCATCACAGAAATATTAAAAACAGGAGAAGTGGCAAGGGGGCGTGTGGGTGACCACGTGGAGCTGGCCGCGTCGCTCAGCTATTGAAAAAATGGCCGTAACCGCGAGTTAGTGTGTCGTCAACCGCGTTCGTAAAAAAAAACGTTTATGCCGTCTTGTTCGGTAGTTTCGTGCAAAAATAGAAGCCAAGACAAAAACTTTAGAAGAGAGGGCATCAGTTACCACAAGTTAGAACAAGTATTTTACAATATTTGTCTTAAAAATCACGAAAAACCATAATCCCTAAAATATATCTGACTTGTACTACTTGATTTATGTTTTCTTGTATTACTCCGACTGTATTATGTTTGCATTAAATACATTGCTCTTTTACAACCACCTTAATCTGTCACTGAGTGACTGAACGAGCAATGTACACCTGACATAACGAAACATCATTAAGCCGTCATGTCGCATGGTGCGTCCGCTGCTCCGGTCCGCCGTATTTGAGCGCGAGCTAGTGATGTGCTCGTGGAGGTTTGACAAAGTCTGTCGACAAGAAAGTGGACTACGAATTGTTATGTTACTATTTCACATTTTTTTTTAATTTGTTACCTCTTGTAATCCGGTTGGAAGGCCGATGTGGTTCTATGCTTAATTTTCTTTTTCTCTTTGACAATTCAAAAGAGCCTGTAACTGGCCAAATTGAAATAAATGCTTTGATTTTGATTTTGAACTACGTGTAACTGTGTCATTTGATTTTTAATTGTTTTTAAAGTATTTTTATTCATTGAATAATGTTTGTAGGTTTCATATTATTTTTATTTACTTTATTTCCAAATCCTTTATAAAAATAATCGATATATTTATCGATAACTCTTCGGTTTAGTCAAGCACTGTGTCGTATCCGCCCCCGTGTCCCGACAACACACAATGATAATTGTTTTAGTGTGAGTAAATTATACGGAAAAAGTACGCAGTGGTTTAACAAATAAGGTTTGCATTTAAATGACAGAGTTATCGATGGCGCGTGTGTGCACTTGTTCGTAGTATTGTTTTGACAGAGCTCTGTGTGCAATATTAGCGTTATGGAGGGGCAACTGTGGCTTCATCGGTTTTCTATACATTTTGAACTCCACGCCATATCTCCTTCTTTATTATGTCTATGTGTGGCATAAATGAAAATAAGTGGCCGACCGAATACGTAACTAAATGTAAATAGGTGAGCCTGGTCAAACGGTGGTTAACCGGACCGGACTACAGCTACCTCAAATGTTGTTAAATAATACCGCGGCTACTACTAACGCTACAAACAAAGTATTGATTTCTGCTTTTTTATTTATAACTGTACTCCAATCGATACTTTGAAGCCATATGCGACATTGTTAGGTTCCGAGTTAGACTGTGTGATGCATCAAACATACTAATCTCATTAATAATGAATCCAGTTAAAATGAATAATAATTAATATTATAAAACATATGAATACGGGTATTTATCGCGAATTTACCTTTAATTTAATCCCGACGTTTCGACCGGATTGCACCAGCAAATGTTAATTATATTAACATTTATGAAATGTTAATTAACATTTATGAAGATGAGTGAGGGTAGTTGAATAAAACGCCTTCACTTTGCTATCGCGGTACCTCCGATACTTCAGTCTCCCCGCGACCAGGGCTGGTGCAATCCGGTCGAAACGTCGGGATTAAATTAAAGGTAAATTCGCGATAAATACCCGTATTCATATGTTTTATAATGTGTTCTGATCGTGAAAGTTTAAAAAAGAATAATTTATATGACTCAACATAACACCCTCTATCGATCTGTGCTATCGAGAAATACATACTGATTATTGATCTGGGTAGGTAGGTAATCAAATTTTCATTAGCCGATCCTAAGCGTATACCTAGTCTAGTCTATCTCCTGCTCTTACCCCAATTTTTTTGGGGTCCGGCATGTATTCCTCTTACATACTTCTGTTATACTCGTCATCTCATCCGCCACCACCTTCTGGCGTTATCGTAGTTTACCGCAGACCTTAAAAGGGTGGCTGGGTCAGACGGGAAGCGGAAGATCGGATGTTCTGGCGCAGTTTGTCGGGAAGTCACGTTCAGCAAAGGATTGCGATAGGCCTAAATATCGGCTCAATAGGAAAACTTATGTTGAGAAGTTTTACTGGGCTTCTGGTTTGACTGACACCTTGTTCATTATTCCTTCGCAATTCATTACATTCGCCACATTGTTTCATGAGCTGTCAATGGCTCGATGTCGTCATCGCTTCAATTAATTAATTATGAATATTTTAACTTGACGCCGCGCCATTCTCGAGTGGCGGAGCAATAAACTATTTCCAGACTATTCAATAAGTCATGTACCTAGGCTTACGTTCTTGCTATGTCGACTGTTTTACGAGCAAAGACTTATTTACTAATAAGAAATGCTATGCGAAGCATTTTCACTTGGAATTTTTGCATGTCATTTCTGCGATGAAAGAATTGAAAATAAAAAAGCACTAAATTTATTTCTTTCTAGCGATTTCTGATTATAAGCCGATTACTAAATACAATAATTTACGATAATGTGTGAAACCGCAATTCAATGTTAACTTACATGTCAGTTCTGTGATGAAATAATTGAAAATAAAAAAGCATTATGTTCATTTCATTCTAGCGTTTTCTGATCCTAAGCCGATAAATAAATAAGAAAAATAATGCGTGAAACCCTATCGTTATTTTAAGCAAAACAAGAAATACGCCGCTATAAAATATAGGCCCTCAAAAGTTATGCAAGAATTGTTTCTGCAATGAAATCGACGTGACATAAAGATTACGCCAAACTTTCTCTCCTGGCACGAGTCTTTAGCACGGTGCCGTAAAATTAACATCTCCGTCCTATGTAGGAAGTACACACGCACCTTATGTCCTTACCGACAACGTGATACTCATTTACATATGGACCGGTCGAACCAGTGTATTTTAAGACGAAATTATAGTCAGCGACCGTTCATCATATTATGTTAATCATCAATTATGGAAAACTCGATGAAATCTTTGTAGCTGTTGAAAAGATTTGACAAATGATGGTACTTGTAGTTGCAAAGTTAATTCATTAATTGTCGTCTGATTAATGAGAGCAAAAGGTCTTTGTGTCTCAGGCTCGAGATTACATTTTATTGTTCCAAAACATCGCCAATTCCAAGGCTACGTCCGCGTCGGTGGCAGCCCACAAGTCTCTTTGGCTGCATGTTTTGGGGCTCAGCGGGCAAGAAAGGTAGCGGAGCAAGTTACGACAGCTTCACAAATCACAGTCCACACCCACACAATTTGTTATTACTAGCAATGTTACAAATTATTCTGAAAATAAAGCGCTTATTGCTTACGTAAGTGCAATTTCCACAGCAATGTGGCTCTCTTATCTACGCTTATCATTTTATCCTAACAACAGCTGAGTCAATTTAGTAGCATGGTATTTCATTCTTATCACTAGGATGGGCTATGAGGCTATGGCTCGCTGAAAAGAAAATACCTCCCCCATTTTTATTTGGCATAAATGTCTCGTCAACCGGACAACATGTTAATTTGTCAGATACCGGCAGAATAATGGACCATCCACCAGACCCCGTATTAACAAACTCTTTGCAAAGAAAGCGAGGAAGATACACAAACACTTTCCGAGTTGAAATCTCGATCCGAGCTTTTGTGAATACGGAAGCAGATACGGAATTCTTGGCGTATTCGAAAAGCGAAACCAAACATAACGATACTCTCCAAAAAAAAATCGGACCGTTTCTTACGAGAGACATTATCATAGAAAAAAGGTCTATCGTGGTTTTTCGTTCTTCTATCATCCATTCATAATATAAGAAAAAATAATGCCAACTTGCCTTTGCACTTTAAGCTGCCCTTACCTTTCTCATATCGAGCGAAGACAGTCTGGAACAGTGATTACCGGTTCAAATGACTCATTGTGCTATAGTTCACTGGCTCAAACCAAATGAACTGGTTGACCGAGAATCTTTAGAACGTGGGCTGCTAATCCTTCTCACTAAGTGAGTTTAAATCGTTTATTAATTGTGCTCTGGATTCTCGGGCCGGTAGTAAAGACGGTATTATGTTAGATAATGGTTTTGTTTAACCCTTGCCTTTTGAGTTGGAAGGTTTAGAAAATTATTTCGTTATGAGAATCGTGTGATATTACTCGTATCACACGAGTTCTTCGACCTGTGATTCCACCAGAGATGATTTGTTTTTACACTGACCAATATTATAATTATTATTAGAAGAAAAATATGTGGTTGCTTAGTTTTACGGACATCGCGCGCTGCACTTCCTCGCACATCTCTTGGAAACAAATAGAAACTTGGTTAGAAATAGGAAGATCATAAAGAGAGTTCTTTTAACGACCGCGATATGCATCGCTTCTTTACAGTTAAATTACTTTAAACTACTTAATTTTTTTATTATTATTAATATAAGGTGTAAACGAAGTCGGCTACCAAGCGTTCTGTACATCAAACTCTAAAAATGTTTCTGGGAAAAAAAAATACAGCTATGGAACTCAGTGTAACGTACTCAAAACATTGTGCTGATGGATGCATTGAATAGAACAGGGGTTATAGAGGTGTTTAAAGTTTAGTCATAACATTAAAAACTTGTAAGTACTAAATGTAAGAAATTGTGGATAAAGTTTGGAACTTTGACCTCCAATGTTTCCGTAACTAGAAGCTTCTCAGGTATGGTCCAGAACAAAAAAAAAAACATCGCAATGACAAGTCGAAAAAAGTGCCTCTCGACTTCGTTAACTTTGTTTTTACACCCATTATGTAATTTTGAGATTCAAAATGATTATGACCTGAAATTGTTGCCCGTTACAACACGGTATTTCTGCAAAAAACAAGAATTAGGGCCAGTTTCACCGGTTGCGGATATAGTGTCAGTTAGCCTATTAGGAACTAATCTGCTAGATAAACTAACACTTTTGGTTTCACAGGTGTCGGATAGCGATATCTGGTAGATAAAGTATTAGTTATAACCAGCCTTTAAGTGGTACATAGTATTAACTATCAGATAACTAACCGACACTTTATCCGGAACCGGTGAAACTGGCCCTAAAAGTTGGAAACAAATTCCATTTCAATAACGGAACCGTGTTGATGTGTTGTAGAATTTGAAAGTTTTCATCTATTTCCAAACATTCCTAATGAGTTTTATTGTTTGTTTCCAGGTGACGTTCATAGGCAACAACATACCAATACATCCGCACGTATACTCCAACGGTCACATCTGCCTGTCCATTCTAACAGACGACTGGTCGCCCGCGCTCTCCGTGCAGTCTGTCTGTCTGTCCATCGTGTCCATGCTCAGTAGCTGTAAGGAGAAGGTATGCGTAGTAGCATAATATTCTTTTCAACAGAGATAAATTTCTGACCTGCTCGTAAGGCCGAATAGGGAATATGCATGTAATTTTTTCTTTACTTAAATCAATAAAATACACTATAGTCAATCCAAGAAAAGTATTAAAAAATAACAATTGTTTGTTGCTCAACAATAATAAATCCTGCAATTTTTCTACGACAGTTCAAACCGATAATACAAAGCACTCTTAATAATTAAAAACCGGCCAAGAGCGTGTCGGGCCACGCTCAGTGTAGGGTTTCGTAGTTTGCCGTCCGTCACAATAAGTGTTCAATCCAATCCGATTTTAATAATTCTTTTTTGTTTGAAAAAAGATACGTTCAGGATAATAAAATATGTAAACGAAGTTAAAAAAAATGCTTGCATATACGATTATACTACAAACTTAGTCCAGAAATTATTTTGTACAACTTTTTGTCTTTTTTGTACAAAAACTTGTTTCCATCCAAGTTCAAAATAATTTTCCTATAAAGTCCTTATAAAGTTCTACTTTTCAGAATTTTTTCATATTTTCTAAACTTATGGTTCAAAAGTTAGAGGGGGGGACGCATTGTTTATTACTTTTGTAGCGATTATTTCCGAAATTATTGACATTATCAAAAAATGATTTTAGTAAACCCCTAATCATTTTTAAATACCTTTCCAACAATATATCACACGTTAGGGTTGAAATTAAAAAAAAAAACACTTCCCGCTTTACATAATATATTATGGGCTTACCCTAATAAAACATTTTTTTCCAAATTTTTTTTACCACTTTGTCGGCGTGATTAATACACATATTGGTACCAAATTTCAGCTTTCTAGTGCTAACGGTCACAGAGATTAAGCGAGGACGGACGGACAGACAGACATGGCGAAACTATAAGGGTTCCTAGTTGACTACGGAACCCTAAAAAGGGTTTCTTATTTCTTGCATATTCCCCATTGTTAGGTGTTTCTTGTTATTATATTCCGAAATTAAACATTATATATTTTGTATTCCAGAAACGGCCACCAGATAACTCATTTTATGTTAAGACCTGCAACAAAAATCCTAAGAAAACGAAATGGTGGTATCACGGTGAGTACAATAATTTATTTATTAAATTCAGAAATAACCCAACGTTCCATTCTGTGAAGTAGTTCACTTCATCGCCATTTTAACATTTATATTGACTGCTTTAAACTTCGAAGTCGGTAACCACGAAGCCCTACGATGTTCATATTATAAAACTTATGAAGACGGGTATTTATCGCGAATTTACCTTTAATTTAAGCCCGACGTTTCGACCGGATTGCACCAGCCGTGGCCGTGGTATTCGCGATAAATACCCGTCTTCATATGTTTCATAATGTGTTCTGATCTTGAAAGTTTAAAAAAGACAATCCCTACAATGCTCAGCTGAACACCGCATGCACATTCATAAGTCCATGCAATAAAAATATGAGTTCGATCGCTAGCTCAGGCAACGTGTTATTGGGTTTATCCATCAGGAATTACTCAGTAGCAGCCACGATTGGTGGATTCGTGCCCGGTTGATGGCATAAGGGAGCGAGCCCTATTACATAGCACTTAAACAAAACTGGCGAAACGTGTACTAATAGGTACACTTCCCCCGGATTACAAGCGTGTCAGAAATTAACACATTACAAGGCAATTTCGCCAGACAGTCATGACATTAACCCATTATGTGTGCCTTATCTAGCAAGATAGCGTATCAGGGATAGCGAAATCTTAGTATTCAATACACATCACTGTGTCAATGATTAGATTACAAAATCAATAATTGAGTGCACCAGTTCGTACACTAAACATGTTCGCATTTGAAGTACGTTTTTGGGGGCAAGCTATGGTAAACCATTTCTAAAAAGCTAACCATCACATTTAGCTGATTTCATCATAACTCTACTAAAATATTATGCGAATAAAATAACTATATCTGACTGTTAAGAATGTAATTTAGCACCTGGATTGAGCATGAGCAGGGCTACGACGTAGGATAAAAGTACTTATCCTATAAAATAATTAAAAAAAGTTCCCGTGCTCCTCATTGCTTTGTCCTCACGAATGGGGACAGCGAGACTTGAATACAATAATTAAAAGAGTTCTCGTTGTCCGCAGTCTCCAATGCTGGACATTTGACTCGAGACTTTTTTTAAGATATTCACTTTGTTTTTTACCATTCCAGATGACTCCGTCTAACAAAACACCGTGTCGCTATATCGAGCATGGACGATAAATCTCAGTATGTGTTAAGTGTTATAACTAAACGGTATGTTATTGTAAAATGTTATGTACATACGAGGCGCATGCGCGAGGCGACGCGCGGCGGCAGAGGCGACACTTGGTGACACGACGAGACACGGTGAGACACACTGCGGCACGGTGCGACACTGTGCGACACACTGCGGCACTGTGCGACACACTGCGGCACTGTACGACATATTGCGGCACGGTGCAACACACTGCGGCACTGTACGACACACTGCGGCACGGTGTGACACACTGCGGCACGGTGCTACACACTGCGGCACGGTGCTACACACTGCAGCGCGGTGTGACACACTGCGGCACGGTGCTACACACTGCAGCGCGGTGTGACACACTGCAGCGCGGTGTGACACACTGCGGCACGGTGCGACACACTGCGGCACGCATCGGGGCACCCGGCGGACTTGGCGACGTAAATTAACGAGTAAGGGAAGCTGGGACGTATTGAAGATTTGGGTAAATAGTACAATTTCTTCAACTGTTGGTAGGTAGCTGGCTGCTCATCGGTGTTTTGTGTAACATACTGTCTGTAATACCAATTTATGTCACATCAAATACGGTAAGCGACCGTTCATAAGGCAGGACGAGTCGAAGAAAAGCTTGAGCCGTACCTGTGCGAGGGTTACAGACAAGCCGGGCGGCAAAGCCGTGTGTATGTTTTGCCGCTCAACCGCGCCGAGTTAGGCCAACCCGAACGTGTACGGTACGCCCGAGTCTAGAACTTGAGGTGCCAACAACCTGTATTTTGTGTTAAACCGACTAATATGTATATCGTATCGTCACTAATATTTGTCGGTTACTGTCATAAAACCTAATATTCAGAAAGTAATTTACCCAGATTGTTCAATAATGCAGCTGTGTTCTAAAGTTTGTGGCGTGCGACTACCCGCCTGCACTAACCTACATTATGAAACTGCGCTTATTGACATAATTCGTTCACTAAGTTAACCACTTGTCGACGTCGAATTACTATGAGCCAGTCAGAGCTGTATATCAAGACAATAAAAGTGATCGGCTCAACGTCAAACCGGCCACTCACTAAATCTTCCCGTTTACATGGACCCAACAAATCTTATGAAATAGTAAATGCAACGGATTTGTCAATGAGTGCGCGCATTTGATTAACTGTAGGGTAGGCAGCATTAGAAGCTCGGCTATATAAAATGTTCATACCAACAGATAGGATTTGTCAGTGCTAAATTAAAGATATACTGTAAGTAGAGTAATAGGGTATGAAATAATGTACCGCATATTGGAGTTTGTTCACGCATCAGTCATCCTTTGTTTAGTTGTATATAATTTTTACTCTTATTGTGATTTTACTAAGCTGCTTGCAGGCCATTTACGATCACGCTAAGTCGATGTGGTACCGGATTATATCTTAATTTATATTACGCTGAGAGCCTGTTTATTCGGCTTCGAGTGTTCCTTCATATAATATTTACAAAAACAAGTTAAAATGAGGCTTGAAAAGCATTTAATTTGAATTATAAAGTAAAATCAATTTAATAAAATGATTAATTAAAAGCTGCAAACACCTTGTAAAACTAGATTTCTGCATCAACGCTTTGGGAATTTCAGTCAAAAATGCTTTATGTCCATTCATATATTAGTTCATTATTTAGCCAGTCTAATTTTCATAGGATATTTTGTGAGCATAATGGAATGCAATAAACTTCAATAATTTCTGTTTTTATATTTGTAAAATATACTACATGATGATGAATGTAATTTTGTATGAAATTTTATTTACGTATGTCAATAAGGGATTCGTTGAATCATAGACTAAATAATATATTATATATGCAAGCAAGTTATACTCGCAATTCTTACACTGATGTTCGACGACTGCCGCTCTAATGTATATTCACGGACCTATGCATACAACTAGTCTACTTCATCAAAGTATTTATTTTCCAAGGGATTTAGCAATAAATAAATTACCTAACTTTCCTCTTGTGACTCAAACTATATTCCCCATTTGTTCTGCAATATTAACCGGTGCTATGTTGAAATCTTCACAAATTCACATTTGATTGTTATTCTCATTTTTGTGAATGGTAACTTTCACATTAGGCTAGCAACACATTCCTGTATTATTAGATGAAAAATTGCTGGGTGAAATTGTACCTTTATGATTTACGAAAAATGCATTATGATTGTGTATTATTGAAACAACCTGCTTAATTTATTGAAATAAAAATATAGTTAAACATGTGTCCATAGTTTTATTCCACTTACCTACTATTTATTGCAAATAAATTGATTTATCTGCACAACAATCAAATGTAGGAATATCTAAAACATGCAATACTGAATAGTAAGTGCATAAAATTCATTATTTTCATCATAAAAATGCCTATATTATCTTTTTGAACGCCATCGTCACATCATGTACGTGACCAGCAAGCGTGTGCCCTGTACACCCTTCGTCACGAATATGTGACGAAAGGTAGGTGAAATTGTGACTTGGCGTGGAGGGCACGCATCTCGCTTTGTGCCCTGGCATTCAAAAGTATTAAAAAATCCATTTTAATTGTGAACATCCGAAAAAGGGTAATAATAAATATATCAGATTTCAGATAGTACTGAATCACAGTAAACTACAACGGAGATTGGTCTTGGGTAACTTTTTAGAATGCTTACAAATGTTGCATTGGAAGATATGTTAGCTGCTACTGTTAACTCAAGACTATCATCTGTCCCGGATGAATATATTCATTAGTACAGGATCTGCAAGGCACTGTCAGTCTGTACACAAATAATTACAATCCTTTTACAGTTGTTTTACCTTTACCAAAAAGGACCTTATTGCAACAAGAATAAGTGACTGATTTTTGACAGACTTTTCTGTGGCAGTAACCTTATTGCAACGGAATAAAGATCACAGTTACAGTTATGCAACATCAGAGGTAAAATAAAATATTATGAACTGTAAACCTAGACGGCCCAACGCAGTACAGCGTTGCGTTGTAAATCTTATTAAATATGGCGTTGGAACCAGGCTGATCACTCACTAGTGTGTCACCTCACAACTGTGGCAATAATGACATGTTCTGAGATCCTTCAAGGAAGAAAGGTCCATAGAGCACTTAGATCAGTGTGGCATGGAAGAATAATGATTTTTTAATACTATGTGTCACAACAACTTCAGTATTGGTAAAAATGTCACTTCGATCACTGGTTCCAACGTCTTCATTTATGCAGCTGTACGCAAAAAGAAAACGTATTAAACAAGTTACAATCAATTAAAAATAACCCCGACACGTAGGTCATATTTTCAAGGTATTTTTTTTGGAACGAAATTCCTACGGGTAGTGCGATTTAGTAGAAATCTTCACGTAACGAAATGCCGTATGGTATGTGTGTGTGTAGTATAATAATATTCCTCATTCTCTTTCAATATGATACTAGCCAAGACCTCTCATTTGATATCCGTACTGAGGGAGTTGTGAAAAAAAAAATACTTTATAAAAATTGTGTGGTGTCGGCCATCTTGGATTTGAAATTTATTATAGCGTATAGTATTCTACCCTCAATCAATCAATTCTCAACATACGAGTAGTTGGGAAAAGTCTAGGCAGATGATGATGATTGAGAGAGTTGTTGAATCATGTAACCCGCATGAATCCGCCATTTTGTGGCGGCGGCTATTTTGGACTGATTTTCATCAAACAGCTAAGAACACTCCCAACTAATTCACTTTTCAAACAAAATCAAAGTCGGTTCATCCGTTCGGGAGCTACGATGCCACGGAGACACACACACACAGACACATCAAACATTTATATAACACCTCGTCGTTTTTGCGTCGGGGACATTGTGTAAATATGTTTCCTCGACGGCATAAAAATCAAGTTAAGCAGGCTAGTATATCACAATACTCCACATACATACTTATATTATATAACACAAATATTTATAATTTCGCTTAAATTAGTACCATAATTAATTACTTATCAACAATTATTATTTTGCACATTTGATTGTACAGTGGATTATACATAAAAATATATAAATGTCATGGAATTGAATTATTGATAAACATATAATCATTAGCACTTCATAACACCTACATGTAGGTACATCTAATGCCCGAATTTATTAATAATACATTGGTAATCTAGCTGAGCGTAAAAAATGAAACGGTAGTACGCATTCGGTTAATTATTTAGATCTAGTAAAAAGGAGCACCACACTACTTAGCATGGATCTTAAAGTAGGTATTTCATAAAAACTTATCTAGATGTGTAATTGATTTTTTTAATTGAAGTGATAGTAAAAAACCATATATTGGGACAAATTGAGAAATTTTCTGTGACATTTTACAACTATTAATCATTTTATAAATACCTAAATATAATTTAACTTTCACAGCCCAAGCCCATACATGTCCAAAAAAATCGATATCAGCTAATTTTCATCTCTCTCGTTTTTTAATTTGATAACAGTTAATCACATTTACCAGTGTTAACTCAATCAATATAGAAATATGTGGGGAATGAGGAAAAATATTCTATTTGAAAACTGTGCCATTAAAGACTAGACATAATTAAAATATAACTACCTATGTATAATACTTAAATCAAAATAAGTAAGTACTTTATTTTTCTAATGCTAGCAGCACATAGGTGACCAACAAAGTACCCTCTAAGGCGCGAATTATACAAACACGGCGTACGGTGAAAGCGCGGCGCAGGCGCAGATCGGGCGTAGAACATAAGGCACGGCCGCGATTAAAATTTTATCAAAGAGACGCCACTAGACACGCGACTAGTCATTATACAGGCTGACTATTTTAAAATAATGGAAAAATAATGCAAATATCCTGATCGTTTTCCTACAGTGTATAAAATGTCACTAGAATGTTTCCATATTCTATTGTCGAAAGTATGACACGGTCGTCAGAGCTCCACATTCAATTCACGCATTTTTTTGCTCTTACTGTATAACAAAACGTCATACTGCTTGCGCGCAACAGGCGACGAGACAACGTGCCTGCGCCACGCCGCTTGAGTATAATTCACAACGTGTCAGCTCCCTACATTTTGTATTGAAACGGCTAGAATGCCTGCGCCGCGCCTTCACCTTATGCCGTTTCTGTATAATTTGCGCCTAACAAGGCACATCGGGCTTTAGCAAAAGACTGCCGCAAGTATGAGCGACCGAGACGACCATCAATAGGTAGAGTTTGTACTCTACTTCTAAAACTCGATATGCCTATAGACGGCCAGGTACTGTATTACTATCTCCATTCAACTTCCGACTTAGCATACATAACAACTTTAGTATAGGTGGTGCCATATGGTTCAATTGGCGCGTGGCCTGGCGGATCTTTCGCCGCCATCTAGTTTTTTCAATACGCTCCTATATAAGAATATTTACCAACAACGCCCTTTTGGCAAAGTCATTCAAGCGCCAAAACAACTATGCAACATTTTAAAGTCAGTCAAACACGTCACTTCACTAATGTACTCCATCTAGCTCGGCGGGCAACTTGTCCAGGTAGTACTCATGGTCAAACCTGGTCACTAAGATGCCTCCTGTGACCTTCACATCACTATCCGCTGAATAGTCTATGGATTCACCTTTGACGGTTGTCATTTTACCTTGGACTGTTTTTATGATCGCGTCTCCTGCACAAAGGTCCCACTTCTTGATGGTGGTGGCGTGAAGGTAAACATCGTAAGTACCGTTCACGACTTCCATGACTTTGTACCCGGCACCTGCTGCCGAGGAAACGGTGGTCTTCGGGCCAAACGCTGCGGTTGCTATTTCCGTCACTTTGCCGGGATGAGAACGGGAGACTACTACTCTGGGGTGCTCCTTGTTCTCCGTTTTCTGTAAGAGATTGTTTTATTTTTATTATTTATTTATTTAAACAACACATACAACTATTATTACAGGTTTAGGTAGCTAATACAATGGAGCAGTTATATTTAAAGTTAAATTATTTTTATTATGAATAAATTAATTAATTTGACAAGCTAAAGTAATTTCGCGAAATGCGGCCCATGTGCATTCGCTCAGTGTACAATTGAAGCAATCAATCTGTAGTGACACCATATTGAGTGTACGCAGCGCGCGCGTCAGCTGCGCGTGCTGCAGCAAGTCTGTGCGAGCGGGCGGCACCCACAGGAGCGTCCCATCAGGTACACACAACCCAACCGTACTTAGAACGTATGGGTTGTGTATTTTACCACGCAAAATCTTAAATAAGTAAGTGGCGAGAGCTGCTTCCTTTCTTACTTCTAATTTTTAAGTCCAGTCAGAACACCAAACACTCATTCACAAACTTTTACTTGACAAGCAACGATTAGCAAACACATTATTTGTCATTTCATCACTATACAACAACAAGTTTAACAAATAATTTATTTCGCAAAATAATTATCCGAGAAACTTTTATATAATAACGTAATATTTAACAAACAATTCATTATTTTTCATTTTATCTCATAAAACAACGTTTGAGATAAAGACATAACACATATTGATTGTGTCATTCCATAACAAGAAAGTAAATGAATTTGGTTTCCTATCAGCACAAATTTTGTGACAGAAATGAATCGCTATACTAGATACATAGAATATCAAAATACTAGCCTGTAAATTATTTTGTTGAAACGTGATTTATTCAAATGTCTAAATAAGAAATGAAAAATGTTATACATGAATAAATATCATTTGATGCATTTGACAAAAGAAGTATTTGCCAAATAAATGTTTGTAAAGCGAATATTTTAAATATAACACATTTGCGGAATAAGTTGTTTGCGAAATAAATAGTATATGAAACGTTGGTTGTATGAAAATTTGTCAATAGACTTTTGGTGAAACATTAATTGGCCCCAAATTATTGCCTTGACTGACTCCCGATCTCGTAAAATAGGGCTCAGAGAGCTGCCCACTGCAGTCGACGCGCTGACAACGCAAAAAATGACAAAAATAAATCGTAAATAGCAGGCAAAAAATGACATAGTGTGAGGTGTACAGCCTACATCAGCCAATTTAGCGAAAAGGACATCGATATCTACCGTGTCAAAAGCCGAAGTGAAATCGAAGTAGGCTACATCTACCTTTTGACCCGCATCCACACACGGTACTATTTGTGTCATAAGATCCAGATTATTTCAGATCCATTGTTCTATTATTAAATTCCTAATTGAGAGATTCCTGGGTCTATGGATCAACTGAATACTTTTGGCACAGTTCTTACTTAATTTAACGTGCCTTCAAAGTACAGAGAAGTATAGTAAATCTTAATCGCCTAGCCTATGTAAATGTAGATAAGTTAAGCTGTTGTGCTTGGCTCGAATTGTGCCAAACATGATACAGCGAGGGTAGATGCCGAACGGAGTTTGCCAATCAACACAACCTGAGAATATGTAGTATTTGAATACATTTAAAAATAGTGGATGTCTTTGGGAAGGATCTTATCAGAATTTTTTCAAGACTTACATGGCCCACAATGGGCATATTCCTTGAAGGTCTCTTGGTGTACCAGCCCCAGTATGTCCTTGGTGGGAAGGGGTAGTGTATGACCCCTATGATGGGAACACCTTTGATAGCTACACACACCATGGTCGTCACATACTGGTAGAGAGCCTCTGGAATTAAAATAAAAACAGTTTCAGTCAAGAGTAAGTTTATGGGTGCAAAAAGCATAGCAAGCATTTCTAAACCCTTGCATGCTTGGTTTTTGTACCCATAATCTCTTTTATGATCTCTAAGGCCTTTTTTTTCGAATGGGAGTCATTAAATGACTCCCCCCGTTCTGGGCGGAGTGTCAGACTTTTACAATCTATTTCGAATAGTGCCGCTGCCCCGGAAGGCCTTAAGTTTAGCTAAAGTTTAATAAAAAAAACGTTAGCCTGTTTAAAAAATTGTGTATAAACGGAGTTTTATGACAGCGTCTTATAAGGTTGTTGAATGGACACTGATTTAAACAAGAGATATGAGAAAAATAAGTTTTCTTTACAATTTTTAATTTTCTCTTGTCTCATCTTTATACCTTGTCCTTTCAAAATACATATTAGGGATCATAGATACTCTGTAATCCAATCGAAATAAATACACACTACCTTAAGAATATGTTTGATTTACAAATTATTTTGATATTACGTTTGTATGAAAGACGACGCTTGCTCCGCCGGCCCCTTAAGTTAGTTAGTTTATGAATAGTTTTGCAAATTGAAAATAATGTACATACGGAAATGAAGATACAATTTCTTCCTGTAAATTTTTATTCTATTTTGTTTCTCCTTGTTAGACTAGCTTCCTACTGCCATAGGAATTAGTCCATGCTAATGTTAAACTTTTAAATGTAAAAAAGGAACAGGATCGTACTCAGGTTATGGAAACTGATCATTTGTATAACGAACTAGTAAATACAAATTGTAACCCTCATTCCCTCATAACAATAGACCTTACAGAGGACTCCTTACTGAAACATAATTCACACCATAAAGTAAGTAAAAATAAAATAAAAAAATATGCAAGATTGAATAAAATCATTAAAAAAATTAATAAACACAAGAAACAACAAAAACACTATTCCAAAAATATTCAATTAAGGAAAGAACGTGTTTCTCTTGTTAATAGATTAAATAACTATCAAATTAAGTTAGAAGACAGTACAAGTATTTATGAAATAGACACTCAGCGCTTACAATCTGAAATTGAGGCACTGAATGAGTCACTAAAATCTTTATATAATAAATATGAAAGCTCTAAGAAACAAATTAAGGAGCATATTCTTGTCACAAATGAGTTGGTTGACAAAGTAGACTTGCTGACTCTCAGCAACACTCATTGTACTTGTCGGAGTGAACCCAGTCTTGATGCCCTCCAGCCTGAGGCAACGGAGGACCCGTCCCAAGCTGTGAGTGCTCAGAACTTCATCATCCATCAAAACCTTGATTCACAAGTAGTACAGCCTGAGATTAGTCATTTTGTATCACCTGATTGTAATGATTGTCATCATTCAGTTATGTTTTCTGATAGTATGGGTAGAGGGCTAGGTAAATTGATCAGTAATAACCTGAGTTACTGTACCCAAAATTATTGCATGCCAGGCTCAAGCTACAAACAAGTAATGGCATCAGTAGTAAAAAATGATTGTTATCTTAACACTACCATTACTCTATGTGTTGGTAATAGTTTTAATGTAAAAAAGGAAGATATCACTGACTGTGTTTCTGAGTTGCTTAAGTTAAGTTGTAATAAAATCATATTGTGTGCTTTTCCATATTTTGAAAATTTAAGTAGTAGGAAAAACGATTATATACATATGTTGAATAAACATGTACATTTTTTAGTAGGTCACTATAGTGACAGGCTTATGTATCTGGATATCAACACTATAGTTGGTAATCTTAAGTCATCACGGGGTAAGGTGTATCTACCTATTGTATGTAGACACAAAATAGCTCGGCTATTAGCTTATAGTATTCACACAGACATAAATAGTATGTCTAAGTTTAGTTATATTATTAACACTGCGACAATTAGTAATTCTACTAATGTACAGGTGACTGGCACAAATGTATATAGCACTAGTGCTATAAATGTTTACACACATTTTACTGGGGAGGATCCATCTGTCACCATGGAAAATTCTCAATTAGGGTTTATTAGTGATAGGGTCTTGTTGTCTGAGGATGGCACGGGTGTCTCCAGCCTCACTCCAAATTTTAATATGAATTTAAACTAGTAAGTGAGACAACAGAAGATACCATTAACAATATTTTTGTTAATCCTACCAACAGCAAGGTATCTTCTTGCACTCCATTAGTTAGTAAAAAAGGGCCTCAGCAGAACACCTTAAAATTATTCCACCAAAATATCCAAGGCATTTCTTCCAAATTATTAGAAATTGAATTGTTTTTAGAAAATAGTAAGTTTGACATTATTTGTTTTACTGAACATTGGCTAAAGGATTACCAAATGCTTATTAATTATGAAAACTATATGGTGGGTAGCTGCTTTAACCGTAAAACTATGCTTCGTGGAGGTTCCCTAATATTAATAAAAAATAGTTTTAAATATAAGCAACGTAATGACATAGTAGGTCTCTCGGTTGAACATTGTGTCGAACTGTCCTGTGTTGAGCTAGATAAGCATATAATTGTGTGTGTGTACAGACCCCCAAACTATCAAAACTTTTCCATATTTGAATCTATAATGGAAGATGTCCTGGCAAAACTTGCAGCCAGTAATAAATATAAAATAATTTGTGGTGATTTCAATATCAATATTTTAGAAGAAAATTCAAATAGCAGTCGGTTATTAAATCTTTTTAAGTCATTTGACTTGACTAACGTGTTTATTGAACCCACTAGAATCACAACTTCTTCTGCTACTTGTATAGATAATGTTTTCTGCGATTGTGATTACTTAGATAAAGCCATAATAAATTGTTTGCCGTCTGACCATAGCGGACAAACTGTAACTTTTAGGTGTAAAACTCCAATGCAAAAAGTTCAGATTAAATTTAGACCTATAACTTCTTGCAAATTAAAGAGGTATAATACTTCCCTACAGAACAAGTTAAGTGTAATGAGCCAAGAGGATATTAATATAAATCAATTGTATGATCGTTTCTTTTCATTAGTTCACACGGAATTCAACAAAACTTTTGAAAAGAAGACAAAGAGTATTTGCCCTAAGTTTATATTTAGTGATTGGGCAACTAGAGGTATCAGAAAAAGTAGGGAAAGGCTATTTGAGCTTTACAGCCTTAAGCCTTTTATAAACACTGAAACTTTTAGCAAGTATGTTGCTACGTATTCAAAGATTTTTAGAAATACTTGCAAGGTTGCTAAAGCCCTGCACATTAGCAACAAGATCAAAACAGCGGAAAATAAAATAAAGACCGTTTGGAAAGTTATAAATAACGAGACTAACAGAAAGAAAATACGTAATAATACTTTTACATTAGATACAGCATGTGGTCTTAAAAGCTCTAATCAGGAAGTAGCTCAAGAATTTGTTAATTTTTTTACCGAAATACCAATAAAAACTACGGAGGCTCTTAATTCCTCACCTGAAGCCTCAATTGGCTTATTAAAGGCGAATGTGTCTGGCTGCCTGGCTGAATTTAAATTTAAACACATTAACCCCATGACAGTTATTAAAGCTTTCCGGCAAATTAAAATCAAACTGACTGAAGATTTATGGGGAATGTCTATCAAAGTTTGCACATCTATACTTGAGACCATAGCCCCGTACTTAGCTTTAATTTTTAATTTATGTGTAGACCAAGGAGTTTTCCCTGATTTAATGAAATACAGTAAAGTCATACCTCTTTTCAAATCCGGGGACAGTAAAGATGCCAATAATTATAGACCTGTATCTGTGTTACCAGTTTTTAGCAAGGTTTTTGAAAAAGTAATGCTTAATCAAATGCTCTATCATTTTAACACCAACAGAATCTTCCATGATCAACAGTATGGTTTCACCAAGGGACGTTGTACAACTGACGCCGGTGTAACCCTATTAAAGCACATATTTGCTGCGTGGGAAGAGTCCCAAGACGCATTAGGAATTTTCTGTGACCTCTCCAAAGCTTTCGATTGCGTAAATCACGACACATTGCTTTTGAAACTGGAGCATTACGGACTGGGTAAACTTGCACTTAGCCTGCTAAAATCTTATTTGAGCGATAGAAAACAACATGTTCAAATAAACGGTGTTAATTCAAAGGGTTTGAATGTAAAAATGGGGGTTCCGCAAGGCTCAATATTGGGTCCTTTCCTTTTTCTAGTCTATATAAATGATCTACCATATTTGTTGAAACACCAATCTCAAAATATGGTGTTGTTTGCTGATGACACTTCTCTAATTTTTAAGATAAATAGACGGGCCAACAATCTAGATGACGTGAATGATGCCCTACTTCAGGTCCAAAATTGGTTCACAGCAAACAATTTGGTATTAAATGAAAAAAAAACTAAATGCATAAGATTTTCATTACCGAATGTTAAAAGTAGTGTTACATCGGACCTACTAGAACATTCGAGAAAGCCAGTGATTACAATGTGTGTACGTTAGAAGTTCGAGAGAATTCTATTATTATTAGTTTTAAAGTTAGGTAGGTACAAACTCGCGACCTATTTATACAAAGACATTAGAATTTCGACCGTATGCCTAGGGCATACGGTTCATATTTGCTTGTTTTGTACAAGTAGGTTAGGTAGGTTAGGTAGGTACTTGTTTTCAGTAGGTACCTATCTACCTGCTATTTTTTGTTAGTGTTTTTTTATGACCCTCTCGAATGTTCGTCGTTATTCTGGTGTGTCTGTTGGCGAGTATAAATAGAGCGCTCAGGGCCGCGACCGGCAGTCTTGTTTTAGCGACACAACGAAGCGAATCCAAGTGAACTACAAGTGCGATATCTAAGTGAATAGTAAACAGTAGTGTATTTGTGATTAAGTTTTGATTGTTTTGTGATTAATAAAGTTATTGTGTTGTTTAATCGGTAGTAATTAATTTATCTCATACCCAGCTCGTAACAAATTGGTGTCAGAAGTGAGAGATAAATTATGCCAATCCTACCAAAGGACGACACGGACGGTATCCGTACCAGAAGTCAGCGACAGCAGGATATGGACCAAAGGCGGTTTGGGGATTCTCCGACACAGACACCGGGTGGTGTCCAGCCTACGTCACAGCCAGTCGCTGGCCCATCCGGAGTTTCTCCAGCAGCAGTGGCGCCAGACTTGTCAGCTTTAATGGCACTGCTGCAGGATCAAGCTCGCCGTCAAGAGGAGCAGGCTCGCCAGTTACAGGAGCAATTGCAACGAGACAAAGAGGAGCAGGCTCGCCGTCAAGAGGAGCAGGCTCGCCAGTTACAGGAGCAATTGCAACGAGACAAAGAGGAGCAGGCTCGCCGTCAAGAGGAGCAGGCTCGCCGTCAAGAGGAGCAAGCTCGCCGTCAAGAGGAGCAGGCTCGCCGATTGGAAGAGCAGTTGCAGCGAGACAAAGAGGAGCAGGTCCGCCGCCAAGACGAGCAGATGCTCCTCATAAAGGATCTACATGCAACTTTCGGCAAGGACATCAAGTTGATGAAAGATCAGGTCCACCAGCATGAGAATCGCATCTCGGAGGCCGAAGTTAAGATTGCTGGGGTGCAGAAGGCTTTGAGCGAACTGAAGACTGAAGGTGGAACTGTAGCTTCGGTGGTTGCTGCACCTACTTCGCGTGGTTTTAAGGCGCCTCCGTTCGATGGCACATCTTCGTGGTCGGCTTACAAAATACAGTTTGAGGCCGTCATGAAGGCGAATGGATGGACAAAACCACAAGCCATGACCGCGCTCACCTTGGGCCTCCGAGACCAGGCTTTAACTATTCTCGAGGCACTCGGCAAGGATGTAACCTACGAGCAGCTGGTGGAGGCGTTGGAGTCCAGATACGGCGACGCGCACCTGGAGCACGTATTCCGTGCCAAGTTGAAGGACCGTTTTCAACGAAGTACCGAGAACCTACAGCAGTGGGCTCTAGAAGTTGAAAAGCTCGTTCGGAAAGCCTACCAGTCTGCCCCTGCACTGATTGACGGAAATCTGGTACAGGCGTTCGTTGATGGAATACGTGACTTAGAAGTTAGAGCCGCCGTGAGACTTGGGCATCACGAGACATTGAAGGACGCCTTGGCCCATGCCTTAGAAGTAGAGGCAGTGAGGCAAGACCACCGAACGCACCGCGTCAGGGAGGTTGTAGCATCACCTGTACGCGACCGCCCGCAAGGGTATAGTCCTAGGTGCTACACTTGTGGAGAAAGGGGTCATCTTCGGTCCAGCTGTCCTAAGCGCAGCACCCCGAGAGAAGATCAGCAGGGAAGAGTGGCTGAAGTGACTGCCCAGCCACAGCAGGGAAACGAGTAAATGCCAGGACTGGGGGGCGGGTGCTGGCTGGTATTGAAAAAGCCCCGAGAATCTTGATCTCGCAAGCACATGACGGGAACAGCCTGACCATCAAAGGCGAAGTCAATGGAACACCATGTAAACTGACGTTGGATACTGGAGCATCTCACACGGTCGTCAATTCCAAACTAGCAAGTCGGTTTCTTGGGGACTACTTCAATAAGCACGACCGTATACATTTACTAACAGCTACCGGTCAGCACATAACCGTCCGAGGCAAGAAGGAGGTAGAGTTAAAACTGGGTGACAGATTTTACAAGCAGAATGTCATCGTGGCTGACATAGTGGACGATTGCATCTTGGGCTTGGACTTCATGCGGAAATATCGTTGTGAGATCGACGTTGATCAAGGAGTACTGAAATGTGGTTCAGAGGAAGTCTTCATGGAAGGTGCACCGTCAGGGAAAGTGTACTGCTTGAAGAAGATTGTTCTTCCTCGCAGATCAGAAACGGTTGTGCCAATTTGTTTGCCACAAAATTCTGGAAACAAAGGTCGAAGTGTTCTAATAGAAAGGGTGAACAATGACTTCCCATGGAAGATGGCACGAACTCTGGTCAAGGCCACCAACGTCTCAGCAGTACGCATACTGAATCCAAGTGACCAGGAGCAAGTGATTAAGAAGGGCACCTTGATCGGCACTTGCGAGGAAGTAGCCTGGATGCGTCAATTGCAAGATGTCCCTACCGGAAATGAAATTCGCAGTTCAAAATTTGACGTGTCAACGCTTTTGGAAAACTGCGATTTAACTAAAGGAGAAATGGACAAGGCTAAGAAGATGTTACTTCAGTACGCCAACATTTTTTCTTCGAATGATGCTGACATAGGGAGAACTGGACTTGTTCAGCACCAGATTAATACAGGTAACGAGTTACCTATCCGTCAGCGACCAAGAAGACTGCCAGTTGCACGAGAAAAAGAGGTAGAAACCATGATTGAGGAAATGGTGAAGGACGGTGTTATAGAGCCTTCCTCGAGTCCATGGTGTTCTCCTGTGGTCCTGGTAAAGAAAAAGGACGGCAGTATGCGCTTCTGTGTGGACTATCGACGACTGAACGACGTCACGAAAAAGGACAGCTACCCGCTGCCTAGGATCGATGACACACTGGACACGCTGACTGGTATGAAGTGGTTTACCACACTTGATCTGAAGAGTGGCTACTGGCAAGTAGAAATAGACCCCAAGGACAAGGAGAAAACTGCATTCTCAACAGGAAAAGGGCTATGGCAGTTTAAAGTTATGCCATTCGGTTTGTGCAACGCTCCTGCGACGTTTGAAAGGCTGATGGAGCAAGTACTCGCCGGATTGATTGGAGACGCATGTCTTGTCTATCTAGACGACATAATCATCGTGGGCCGTACATTTGAAGATCACCTTAAAAACCTCAACCGAGTGCTGTCGAAAATCCAAACAGCAAATCTCAAGTTAAGTCCGAAAAAGTGTTCGTTTTTCAGACAGCAAGTGAACTTCTTAGGACACATAGTTTCGGGGGAAGGTGTTCAAACAGACCCAGAAAAAGTAGTCGCCGTCAAGGATTGGCCAGTTCCGAAAGACAAGACACAGGTCAGAGCATTCCTGGGTTTGTGCTCCTACTATCGAAGGTTTGTCAAGAATTTTGCCGACATTGCAAAACCTCTGCACAAACTCACTGAGGAAAAGAGGCAATTCTGTTGGGACGATGACTGCGACGTCGCATTTCAGGAATTAAAGAAACGTCTGTGCAACACACCTATTTTGGGATATCCTGACACTGAAAATGACTTCATAGTTGACACAGATGCCAGTAATACTGGAATTGGGGGCGTGCTGTCTCAACGGAAAGGAGACCGGGAGGTTGTAATAGCTTACTTCAGCAAGTCTTTATCTAAGCCAGAAAGAAATTACTGCGTTACAAGACGGGAGCTACTCGCTGTAGTAAAGACAGTGCAGCACTTCAGTAAATATTTGCTGGGACGTAAATTCCAATTACGAACTGACCATGCTGCACTGAAGTGGCTATTACAGTTCAAGAATCCAGAGGGGCAAGTGGCGAGATGGATAGAACTACTACAAGAGTTTGATTTCGTAACTGAACATCGCAGTGGGAGAACTCACGGTAACGCAGACGCCTTGTCAAGAAGACCTTGTCCTGAAGACTGTAAGCACTGTGCCAGGCAAGAAACTAAGGAAGTAGTGCCCGTGAGGATGCTCAGAACGGATCTCAGCGATGAATGGAAGGAGACCCTACAGCAGACTCAGCAAAACGACTCGGATATCAAACCGATCTTCGAGTGGATCAAAGCTGGTGTTCCTAAACCCAAGTGGAGTGATGTGGCTGCGATGAGTTCCATCACGAAGAGTTATTGGGCGCAATGGAACAGCTTGGTGATCCAGGATGGAGTCTTGTGCCGTAAATGGGAAAACGCTAGAGGGGACAGCTGTCATCTACAAATGGTTGTTCCGAAAGCTAAGGTACCGGATGTTCTACGGCTCTACCATGATGGATGTTCTGGAGGACATATGGGGGTTAAAAGGACTCTACTAAAAATTCGAGAACGCTTCTACTGGATCCACTGTCGAGATGATGTGGAGGACTGGTGCCGTAAATGTACCAGTTGTGCGGCCGTGAAAGGACCCCGTACACGCAGCAGAGGTGCATTAAAAGTGTACAACGTTGGAGCCCCTTGGGAACGGATAGCACTAGACGTTGCGGGACCATTTCCAGTAAGTGAGAGCGGAAACAGGTACTTCCTGGTGGTCATGGATTACTTTACAAAGTGGCCGGAAGTCTTCGCCATTCCTAACCAAGAAGCAACAACTGTCGCAGATAAATTGGTTCAAGAAGTCTTCTGTCGTTTTGGAGTACCCTTAGAAATACACAGCGATCAAGGAAGAAATTTTGAATCGCAAGTATTTCAAGAGACTTGTCGGTTAATGGGTACCCATAAAACCAGAACCACCTCTTACCACCCACAATCCGATGGAATGGTGGAACGATTCAACCAAACGTTGGAGAGATATCTGGCGAAAGTTGTGGAAAGCCGGCAAAGGGATTGGGACAAGCACATACAGCCGTTTCTTCTGTCTTACCGAAGTGCAGTCCACGAAAGCACGACTGTGACACCAGCCTTCGCGAACTTTGGAAGGGAACTACGGTTACCTGCTGATTTAATCACTGGAACTCCCCCTGATGCTCCATGTAGCGTAACAGATTACGCGAATGACTTGCGTAATAAGTTGAACGATGTTTATGAGCATATCCGACAGTCCGGCCAACAGATGTCTGAGAAGATGAAGACCCGTTATGATCGGAAGGCAAACGGTAGGGGTTTCGACGAGGGTTCACTGGTGTGGTTGCATAACCCAGTGCGGAGCAAGGGGAAGTCTCCGAAGTTACAAGCAAAATGGGATGGGCCATACCGAGTCGTGACTAGGATCAACGATGTCACCTACCGAATACAGAAGGGTCCACGAGGTGCACCTAAGATTGTGCATGTAGACCGGTTGGCGCGATACTACGGGACTAATGATGCTCGGGACGAGCATGTCTAAGGAGGGGGCAGTGTTACATCGGACCTACTAGAACATTCGAGAAAGCCAGTGATTACAATGTGTGTACGTTAGAAGTTCGAGAGAATTCTATTATTATTAGTTTTAAAGTTAGGTAGGTACAAACTCGCGACCTATTTATACAAAGACATTAGAATTTCGACCGTATGCCTAGGGCATACGGTTCATATTTGCTTGTTTTGTACAAGTAGGTTAGGTAGGTTAGGTAGGTACTTGTTTTCAGTAGGTACCTATCTACCTGCTATTTTTTGTTAGTGTTTTTTTATGACCCTCTCGAATGTTCGTCGTTATTCTGGTGTGTCTGTTGGCGAGTATAAATAGAGCGCTCAGGGCCGCGACCGGCAGTCTTGTTTTAGCGACACAACGAAGCGAATCCAAGTGAACTACAAGTGCGATATCTAAGTGAATAGTAAACAGTAGTGTATTTGTGATTAAGTTTTGATTGTTTTGTGATTAATAAAGTTATTGTGTTGTTTAATCGGTAGTAATTAATTTATCTCATACCCAGCTCGTAACAGTAGTGATTGTGAGATAATATTGAATAAAGAGAAACTCGAATTCGTAGATAAAACGGTTTTCCTGGGGCTTACGCTTGATTCAAGGCTACAATGGGGTTCTCATTTAACATCTCTTGCGGGGCGCTTAAGTTCAGCAGCATATGCCATTAGAAAAATCCGTCAATTCACTGATGTGGATACCGCTAGACTGGTCTATTTTAGTTACTTCCATAGTATAATGTCTTACGGTATTTTGCTATGGGGACGGGCTGCTGATATTGAGTCTATATTTATTCTGCAGAAAAGAGCCATCAGAGCCATATACAATCTTCGTAGGCGCGATTCTCTAAGGGAACTATTTAAGGATATTGGCATCATGACGGTTCATTGCCAATACATCTACGAAAACATAATGTACGTCAGAAAAAATCTGCATCTTTTCGGTAAAAGAGGCGACAGACACAATTACAGTACTAGAAATAGGGACCAACTAGTTCAGCCAGGCTTTAGACTCGCTAAAGTAGACTCATCTTTCATGGGGTACTGTTTGAGATGCTATAATAAAATTCCACAAAGTATTCTTGAACTGAATGAGACGAAATTTAAAACATGTATTAAACGCACATTATGTAAGCAAGCATATTACAAGTTGAGCGATTATATCGCTGATAAAAATGCTTGGCTCAATGCTGGTCCTGCTCCACAAGGACGGGGGCGCAAAACTTGATAGCATTAAATGGTATTGTTGGAGCTGCTGAAGATTGTACAACTATCTTTGCATTGTATAGATTCAATGTTAGTATTATATAATAGCATAGCCCATATTGTGTGAGTACTATGTACTAGAAAGCTATCATTCACTGGAAACCTACTTTAGTTTTGACTTGAATGTGCCCTGGCGGTTGAGAGTATGTCATGCTCACTCAAATGTCTCGCTGATGGTGGCGCGTGTGTCGGATCATTTAGCTCCCTTCAAAGTGGTTGAGCTGAATGGTGCTGATCCATGCGTCATGTTCGTGAACGGGTGCTGTCAGTTGTGACTGGTCATCTCTTAGTTGCCATGGCTTATTTGAATGAATTATTTTGTTTTTACTATGGACACTTTTAACATGCACATCTTGCTACATTGTTCTCACATAATCTACCATCTCAAAATGAATGATGTAACCAAGATTTTGTAACAATATTTTGATTTAAAAGAGTGTCCATGGAGTTTCTTGCCCGTTCTTCTCCATAGAGATCTACGCTAGGGAATGGGCAACTACAGTACTTTCACAGTTTTTATGTCTTGTGACTGGGACTGTAGCTACTTTTTAAATGTTCATCTTTGTTTCGACAATTCAAAAGTGCCTGTTATTGGCCTACTTGAAATAAATGCTTTGATTTTGATTTTGATTTTGATTTTGACTAATGAATGTTATCAAACTTTATATAGCAAATCTAATCAGAGTAATGAGCATGTGAGTGAATGTTCACAGTCGTAACGGTTTATTTTTGTTTCCAACGATCAATGCTATAATTTCCCCCCCTCCCCCCATTTGATACCCCTTGGTAAGACTGATTATCAGAATTTTGGGCCACTATCCTGTAACAACTGCAAAGGCAAAACACCTATCCACAGATAGACATGGGCAAGTTAACCTTAGCATCAACTGGAGCAGCTGTTATTATTTAGCTACAAGCTCCTCAATGCTAGTAAGAATAACCAAAATTAATTCACTACGGAAATATTCAAAGTGGCAGACAGAATCTGAATAAATATTTTTTATTCAAATACCTAATTTGAATAAAAAAGAAAGAATAAGAATGATTTATTTATTTGCTTGAAATACAGGTGTTACCGGTTGTTAAAGTTGGGGCTTTAGGCGAAAACCATATTTTGTCATTTTAGGGCCTGCATATCATTTTAATATAATTTTACATTATTTTATTATGCATATTTACATGAAATTTAACTATTTAAAAGTAAAATAAAATAATTATCCCACCTACCTACCTGCCCCCACAGTCACAAAACATTAAAATGAAATACAGATAAGAACTACAAATAAAAGGGTAAAAGAGGTACAAGTTCTTTTACCCTTTTATTTGTAAGTCTTACCTGTCGTTTTTAACTGTCAAATTGATCTTTTCGAGTCAAATCGAATCCTACATACTTGCACTGCAGATTTATTTTTTAAAAATCTTGTTAGTAAAAAAGAACAAGATATTTTAGAACATTTGCTTATGAAATTTATGTTACCTATAAACTGTAGGGAGTGAGGGAATGGGAGTTCAGGTTAAAGTGAATACAATGTTAAAATCTAATAATTATTGCCATTTGTTTTTGGTGTTGGTTCTGAGAAAAGTATATTTTTTATTTTAAGTAGGTAAACAAACAACCTTACCTGTGTACTCTTTAGTTGCGTCGAGTGGGTCGATCCACACTGTCACATCCTTCACATAAACCAGTTCATCATTCATAGTATCCACTATGCTGTTCTCGGGAAGCACGTTATCGATGTCTATCACTGGTTGTTTCTCGCAACTTGGATCATTCTTTGAATGTTCTTCGGACACCACAGTCAACTTCTCAAACGTGTTTTTCAACCCGTAGTACACTGCGCAATGAGAAGCATAATCTGCATCCGTAACCGGGTCATTTACCCCTTCTAGCGTTTTACCTTTACTCTTAATATTTAATTCGTGATTCTTCCCTTCCATTACCTTCTTCCCACCCCGCTCAGCGGCCTGAATAGACGCTTTTAACAAACTCTTCAAGTTTATCAAATCACTTTTCTCCATGGGAAAACTAGCGCTCCCAGTTCGCCAATAAATTATTAAAAATAATATAAAACCCAACGTAAAACATGCGAATTTATTCAATCTCAAAGTTCCACCGAAATTCATTGTGATATTCTTTATTTTCTGTAAAGTTTGCTGTATTTTGATTTCTGTTTTGAGGTGAGTTAGATGGTGTGTGCACCACCACGGAGTGTCACTTTTCAAAACATGACATTGGCTTGGCAATGGCAGCCCACAGCCTCGTAATCATATGGAAATCTTGACATTTATGTTTTTGTTTGGAAATGAAATTCGTTTGGATACTCATAAAGATCCATGAACTCTCGGAAATCAACTAAAAAGCAATGGCTTAGTAAGTTGGTCCACCTCTAAAACTGTCAGAGTTTCTTTTCATAGACTCTACATTTGTCATCTACATCATTTCATATTTTTTTCAGTCTGTGACCGGCGTTTAACACGGGAGGTAGAACTTCTAGCTTTTATAAATTTTCTAAAATACTTTAATAGTACTTAACTGAAGCATAACACTCATTATAAAAGTCGCAGCTGTACATAATGATATTAGTTGACATTTACGACATGGTAAGTTTACTTCCATCATTTTATTTTATAACTCTTCGCTTTACAATGGGTTTTTATCTACTTACTTCTTGAATTTCAGGCAAGCTGGTGGACTCTGATTATCGCTTTACAAGTGGTAGTAATTTCTACTTACTTTTTCTGGTCCAAAAAGAAGTCTAAAACCTACGATCCTCTGTGCAATGGCAAGGCAATTGATTGGAAGCCAATTCCTATCGTGGAGCACGATGTTACGGTAGAGGAACCTCCTATGATGAGTAAAATAGATGAAACCGAGTTGAATGTAGGCTCTTCAAGTTTCCTTTGCCTTGATAAAGAAGAGTATATCATGGAAAGTGCCTTGAAATCTCTTGCAAAGTATGGTGTGGGTTCCTGCGGCCCCCGTGGGTTCTATGGTACCATTGATGTACATTTGGACCTGGAGGAACGTCTGGCTAATTTCCTGCAGGTTGAGGAGACTTGTGTGTACTCCTATGGCTTCTCTACAATTGCCAGTGCAATACCATCCTACTCTAAAAAGAAGGATATTATTTTTGCGTGAGTATTAAACTTTATTTCTTTACTAACTAGAGGTTTAATAAGACCTAAACTGAGAAAATTCATATTGGTTCCCAACTAGGAAACTTCTTCTAACTCTCCAGAAACTAAAAAGAAAGAAAGAAAGAAAAATATTTATTTGACGTCAGTTAATAAAGCACACACACTATAATAAATAAAAAAGATACAAAACAATAAGTTGGACTTAGTAGTAATGTGCTGTGTGCCTCACGGCTGCACCAAAAAGGTCCATTTCAGCATTCATGCCAGACAGGTGTAGAAGCTGTCTGACGCTGGTCTTCCAATGAACCTTGAGAGGGTACGTTACAGAATAAACTGTTTCAAACAATGTATAAACAAATAAACAAATGGTTAATAAGAATAAATAGATAACGAGTAAATTAATTGAATGTGTATTTACGAGTACGAATATAGAAAAAAAAATATATATATAAAAAAATAAGTATTTTATTGTGTTGGAAAGTATAAATCAGTGTTTGTGTAGGCCAAACAAAACATAGAATAAAATAGACCCAGCTACAACCTTTATGGACAACAACAATAAATAGGACACGGCGTGTTTTCGTCTCGACACGAACTAATAACAAGATCTTCAATGGGTATGTTTCTTTACCTTGAAATTGATAACAACTTTTTATAAAGTATTATGTCAAGTGCAGCAAAGTAAATCATGACTCAAATAATTCAATGTCAGGCCATTATTGATTGACAATCTTATTTGTAAATTGGGAGAAATTCATACATCAATTCTATTATCATAATGCCTTAAAAAAATAAAGTTCCTAGTACATATAAACGAAAAGCCCGAACTAGGAAAATATTTTTGCTTCTGCTGTACTTATTTAATTTCTTCTTTACCAAATAAGGCCTTGGTTTGGTTTGGTTGCCACACAACTTTGGCAGGCTTGAATGAAACTAAGCTGGCCACATCTGTTGTTTGCCATAGGAGCCAGAAAGTCTTACTTTAAAGATTGGTGATTGGCAATAGATATAAAATTAGCAGAAACATTAAAGAAAATTTTATGTCCCTAAAGGTGAAGCAATGGGCAAAAGTTAGAAGAATATAATATAATATCTATTTTTTACCCAAATAGTTATTTCACATGTGATTCTTATTTATTTATTACAAAACATGGGAAAGTTTTAATAAAAAAACATCAAGGAAAATGTTTGATGCAGATTTTTCCGCATGGCTCATTTAATCATAGACTATGTTTTATGAAATTTACCTTGTTTCTGTTTCCTAAGGTATCTCTGTTATAAGTACCTATTTTGCTGCCCATAGCCCTTCCGTGTTACTGAAACAATTATTTAATTCTTAATTATATTCAAGTTTTCCAGTAGAATTAAATCTATTTTAAACAAATATTTGATGTTTACCAAAATTTTGCATATCTTTCGTAGATATTAAGGACTAAGCCATAGTTAGCCAGGAAAATGTTGGACAAAAAATCAACTAAATAAAAGCTATTTTGCTGTGCCTACTTAATTTAAGATACATATGTATTCAAATTTTAAAGTTATATTTTTTTAACTTAAAGTATTTAATTAAAAACATAATTAATTTGTAATCATTTAATGGATCTGAAAATAAAGGCTCATTTGAATTCAGATTCAATCATCAAGTACTAATCAAGGTTGATAAGCATCGATGCTCTCAATGGTTTGTTGGTTTCACTAATACATAAATGTATGGACAGTTATCATAAGATTTATTGAAGATACTTATTTGAGCATAAATTAAATAATGAAGCAACAACATTATGAAACTATTTTGAAACTCGTAAGAACTGGCTAAACATGATACTAGTATGTAATTATTTATGTTCTTAAGTTGTTGCTCAAGCATTATTTTGGTGTACCCTTCACATAGGTAATAAATAACTTATTGACAAAGAGTATTCTTCTGTTACTGTAACCACCCATAAATCCATACTTAAATACGTAAATAATGAATCTTACTGACGCCCATCTGCCTTCTCTGTGAAACATATTTTAATTTAATCTAATATATAAAAATGAAACCCGTTTTCCGTTGTCACGACATAGCGTGAAAACGGCTTGACCGATTTGGCTGATTCTTTTTTTGTTGTGTTTGTTATTGTCAGGAGAAGGTTCTTATGAAAAAAAATGTAGTAGTAGGTAGCTTTTTCCCTCTTATGTGACGCAGACGAAGTTCGTGGGTCAGCTAGTTTGTTATAAGAATAGACCATGCGCTATATTAGGACAGGATACTTTTAATCCCCGTAAGATGCTTTCTGTGGGATAATTTACAAGCTCCACACAGGCAGTCGCAAGACTCAAGACTGCTTGACTAAAGTTTTACTGCTTAGACAATAATCCACAATGTATAACTCACGGCGATCTCTAGCACAACTGGTTACCCCACAAACTGTCGAATTTCTTCAAATCTAATATATAAAAGTGAAACCCGTTTTCCGTTGTCACGACATAGCGTGAAAACGGCTTGACCGATTTGGCTGATTCTTTTTTTGTTGTGTTTGTTATTGTCAGGAGAAGGTTCTTATGAAAAAAAATGTAGTAGTAGGTAGCTTTTTCCCTCTTATGTGACGCAGACGAAGTTCGTGGGTCAGCTAGTTTGTTATAAGAATAGACCATGCGCTATATTAGGACAGGATACTTTTAATCCCCGTAAGATGCTTTCTGTGGGATAATTTACAAGCTCCACACAGGCAGTCGCAAGACTCAAGACTGCTTGACTAAAGTTTTACTGCTTAGACAATAATCCACAATGTATAACTCACGGCGATCTCTAGCACAACTGGTTACCCCACAAACTGTCGAATTTCTTCAAATGATTTTAAACATAAAATGTTGATAGTTAAGTTCAAATTCGAATGAGAATTTTTGTCAGTTTGTGGTAATTTGATGCTTTGGCGACTGTACCTAATTTATGAAAGAGAATTTTACTTTTCTAATCCGAACGCAAAATACTTACGCGCTTTGACGCGGAGTTGCGGACACCAGCCCGCTATATAATACAATACTATTCTAATCCGTGTGCTGACATTAAAACCCCATCACTAATTAACCCAACCATTTCAGTGATGAATGCGTCTGGTTCGCGATCCAAAAAGGCATTGATGCATCCCGCAGCACCGTCCGCTACTTCAAGCACAATAACATGGACCACCTCGAAGAACTGCTGGCCGAGGCTCAAAAGAAGAAGGAACTCAACTCTCGGAGAAGAGCCTTCCTCATAGCCGAAGCTATTTACTTCAATACTGGGGAGATGTGCCCGTTGAAGAGATTGGTGCAACTGGCAAGGAAGTATAAGCTGAGGATCATTTTGGATGAGAGCTTGACTATTGGGGTGAGTTTTAGTTACTTCGTCATCATCAGCATTTCAGCTGAAAGACGTCCACTGCTGGACATAGGCTTCCCCAAAGTATCGCCACATTGATCGGTCCCGTGCGACTCGCATCCAGGGGATCCCCGCAACTTATCAGGTCATCGCTACCCTAAAGTGGGAGGCCTTGCAACGTCTTCCGGTTCGTGGTCGCCACTCCAGAACTTGTCAGCCCCAACCTGGCGAACCATTCTGTGAGTAATGTGCCCTGCCCACTGCCACTTAAGAGTCCGTGTAGAAAATTCACTAGAGTTTAGGCAAATTCGTTGCAATTCTATGTTTGGCAATTCGGCTACGGTAACCTTGGTTCTCTTGCAGATAGCTTATAAGAATTCTAATTTAAGTTTTAAAGCTCAATAGGTTCGAACTGAACTACATAGCGAGACTCCACAGATAAGATTAAGTTTTCATATATCGGAAAAAGATTTAAAAAAAGTTGAGTGATTTTCTGTTTTGGGGGTCAACAGGGCTGTTTAGTTTTATCTGAAACGATTTTAAGTGTTGCGATTGGATGCATGACCCTATTATATGTAGTCGAGTAGATACGCATAGAAAAAAACAAGCACAATCAAATATCACGCTTTATTATTTTGATAATCACAGCAAAGAAAAATATATTTAATTTTGACGTCATTATTGCTAATTTACATATTAATTAAATTTACATAACTTAAAGTAACGCTTATAATTATAGACTATTCAAACAACTATAATTATGGTCAAATGCATTACCTACTGCAGTTGCAATGAATGTCCACTGATACACCTAATACGACAGTGCATTGCCTTTACCTATCAGGATCTGAGTGTAAAGGATGCAATACAATGGCATACAATGAACAAAGGCAATAGCCGGTCGTAAACGGTATAGGTACTTACTAAATCTTACTAATAATTGCTTTATATTGTAAAGTTGTTGAGACGACTCGAATGGCGTAGTGGTAGTGACGCTGCCTTACGTTCTTAGGGTCCTGGGTTCGAATCCCGGTAGGAGCAAATGTTTATGTGATGAGCATGGACATTTGTTTCCGAGTCATGGATGTTTATATGTATAAGTACTTATGTATTAAAAGTATACAATGTAGTATAGTATATCAACTATCTAGTGTCCACGACACAAGCTTTGCTTAGTGTGGCACTAGGTGGCGCTGTGTGTTAATGTCCAGCGATATTTATTATTAATTTATTTATTTATTATAAATGCAAAAGTTTGTATGTCTGGATGTTTGTTACTCTTACCCTGAAAACCACTGAACGGAACTGCTGACGAACGGATCGGACATAAGCTAGTATTTACATAATTATCGGGTGTTGAGGATTATAAATGCATGCCATTGACATGACGGCACAGAAGGCATGCATTTAAGTGCTTTTAGTACGAAACACCTAACTTAGCTATCTACGGGCCGGTATTTCAATGCCACCTTAACTTATTGCTTAAGTTAAGTCCTGCATTTAAGCTAAGTGTCATTTTTAGAAGACAGAAGTGTATTTCAATCCGGATCTTCCTCGCCTTAACTAATCTAGGATAAATCGCAATATTGCAACATAATAAACAGAATAAATGTCATTTTTCTATTGTCATCCTACTACATTGTATATTTTTTTTAAGTTTTAAAAAGTTCTAAGAAAAAAGTTTTAAGTTCACGACATTGTTGAGTTGTCTGAACAATTGAGTAGTATCACGTAAGTATTGTACCTGCCTACCGTTTTCGCTCTTTCTCTACGATTTTACAACTTGGCAATCACTCAACTCTAAAATGTTTTTGTTCAGTAACTATACTTTTAGCTCGAGCAGTGATGATGAAGATATTATTGAATTTATCAATTATTCTACGACCCCACGACGTATACGAATTTATAGCACATGAGAGACTAATTTTCAGAAATGGAAAGAAGGTGAATTTTACGAGACGGCGGGCCTGTTTGCCGCCATGGGATCTGAAGGCGATAGTCACTACGCTGCCGCCGGGGGGAAACTCCGCTGCCACGGCAAATCGCCGCTCAGCGGACAGACCTCCGGCGCGATTTTATGGCGACATGGAGAGAGCAACTGTCGCAACCCCGTGCAGGGCACGCCACGATAGTGGCGGTGAGTCCCCTTATAGAGGTGTTGTCGAGTGTGTTGGGTAGGCAGGAGTATAAATAAAAGTCACTGCCTAAGTACTCACAGTTCTATTGCAGGATTAGAGATAGTTCACACGCACAACACAATACAGAAGAAGGAGAACAGAGATGATAGTTAGTCACAGTCACAGTACACACGGCACAACAGTTTATAAATAACGGTAAACACAAGATATCTAGCGAAACACGGAAACTATGCGTATTCGCGGCGCCACAGAATTATGTGCACACGTCGTTGCGAGGTTAGTACCGACTGAAGGTCATGGAGAGGACGGTCAACGATCGCGCGCTGCTTCCCACCGCACTCGCTTGCTATACGTCACGATGACGTAGCTCGGCCGCGGTGCGATTCCAGTGTACAGCGTCCCGGCATCATCCGACATTATATTGATGTTGTCAATATAGGATGCCGGTGATATGTAATAAGTGAATATTATAAATACATGTAAATAAATGTGTTTGTATATAAATGTCTTGTGTTGTGTAATATGCAATACAAATACATAAATTAAATATGGGTGTAGTCCCTACACCACCCCCCTCCAGAGACCGTCAAGGGCGATAAAAATCTGGAAACTTGACCCGACGACCGGAACGCGTAGTGAACTCAGTTCTATCGCCGGATGGAGTATCTTCACGGGGGTCATCTTTGTCGGCCAATATGTAGGCTGGTTTTAGGCGGTCGATGGAGACCGTGACCTCTTTGCCCTTGAATAAAATTTTAAATACTTTGTCGCCCCTTTGCAGAACTTTGTGAGGACCTGTGTAGGCTGCTTGCAGCGAGCCACGTAATGCGTCTTCACGAAGGAACACGTGATCAGTGGTCTGCAGATCCTTAAATATAAAAATGCTAGCTTTGTTGTGACGGGAAGCTGGAGTTGGCTGCAAGTTGTGAGCGAACTTGCGGATGCGCGCGGTAAAGTCCGTAATGTCGGTCGTTCCATCATCATTGGAAGAAAAAAATTCTCCTGGGAGCCTTAGCGGTTCGCCGTATACCAGTTCGGCGGAGGACGCTTGGACATCGTTTTTGAATGCGCTCCTTATGCCAAGCAATACCCACGGCAGCGACTCGGTCCACTTGTCATTGGAATGGCACGTGATGGACGCCTTGAGTTGCCTGTGAAATCGCTCCACCATGCCGTTACACGCTGGATGGTATGCCGTTGTCCGTTTGTGCTGGAAACCAGCAATCTTGGCCAATTGTTCAAACAGAGCCGACTCGAACTGACGGCCTCTGTCCGTAACAATGTCGGTCGGACAGCCAAATCGGGCAATCCATCCAGACAGCAATGCCTTAGCTACTGTCTCGGCAGTAATATCGACGATAGGTACGACCTCTGGCCACCTGGTAAATCGGTCGACTGCCGTCAGACAGTATCTAAAGCCTTGTGAAATTGGGAGCGGGCCCACAAGGTCGATGTGGATAGTAGTGAACCTGGCGCGTGGGAGATGGTATGCTCCTAATGGCGCAGATACATGGCGGCTCACTTTAGCCCGCTGACATGCGAGACAAGCTCGTGCCCATTCCCTGCAGTCCTTCCTGACGCCTGGCCATACAAAGCGCTCTGCCACTAGTTTTGCAGTTGCTGAGACGCCTGGGTGACTGAGGGAGTGCAAGCTGTCAAATGCTTGCTTCCGCAGCATTTTCGGCACATACGGTCTGGGAGACGCTGTACTGACATCGCAGTACACGGACGTACGTTCCCCTGGGACCTGCACCTTCTCAAGCACCAGTGAAGACCCTTCCTGAAGAAGCTTCTTCAGTTCTGGATCTGATGCTTGAGAGTCTGCGAGGGTGCTGAGGCTGACCGGCACCTGTAATTCTTCCACGCGAGATAAGGGGTCGGCGACAACATTGTCCTTGCCAGCAATGTGCCTTATCTCGGTGGTGAATTGGGCTATGAAGTCGAGGTACCGGAATTGTCTAGGCGAGCAGTTTCTTTTCCGTTCATGGAATGCGAAACTGATCGGCTTGTGGTCCGTGTACACGACGAAGTGCCTAGCCTCCAGCATGTGGCGAAAGTATTTGATGGCCTCGTAAATGGCCAGCAGTTCCCTGTCATAGGGAGAATACTTCACTTGCGAAGGGCCAAGCTTCCGGGAAAAGAAAGCTAATGGCTGCCAGCCGTCTTTGCTAAGCTGCTGTAACACCGCGCCGATTGCTGTATCCGACGCATCGGTAACCAACGCGAGTTTGGCTTTGCAATCGGGGTGTGCTAATAGAGCAGCATTAGCTAGGCTTTCCTTGCAGTCCTCGAATGCTTGTAAAGTACTCTCCGCCAGACATATGGGGTGCGAGCCCTTTACGTTGCCAATCAAGAGATTGTGAAGTGGCGCCTGTATCTGTGCTGCGTGGGGCATGAAACGCCTATAAAAGTTGATCATGCCCAGAAATCGACGCAACTGACGAACGTCCTTGGGCTGCGGGAACTTCTTTATGGCCTCGACCTTGGCGTCGAGTGGTTTCGTGCCCTTCTCGGAGATATGGTATCCTAAGAAAGTTACCTCCGGGACACCGAAAACGCACTTGGACGTGTTAACTAACATGCCAAAGTCCTTCAACCTATTAAAAATAATTCGGAGATGTTCCTCGTGCTCTGCTTCTGTCCTAGAAAATATTAAAAAGTCATCTAAATAGCAGTAGCAAAAATCTAGCCCTCTAGTCATTTCGTCGACAAAACGTTGAAACGTCTGGCCTGCGTTGCGCAGACCAAACGTCATGTACGGAAACTCGTACAAGCCGAACGGTGTGGTGATTGCGGTCTTCGGAATATCGTCTGGGCTGACAGGTATCTGGTTGTAGGCTTTCACCAGGTCGATGGTGCTGAAGATTCGACAGCCTGCGATGCTATGTGCGAAGTCGTGGATGTGCCTAATCGGGTACCTGTCAGGGACCGTTCGCGCGTTGAGCATGCGGTAGTCTCCGCATGGTCGCCAACCATCGTCCTTTTTGGGGGCGAGATGAAGTGGAGATGACCAGGGGCTCTCCGAGGGTCTGGCAGTTCCATTGGCCAGCATCAGCTGGAACTCCTGCTGAGCAATTTTTAATTTATCCGGCGCTAATCGCCGGAACGAAGAAGATACTGGCGGGCCTGGGGTCGTGCGGATATGGTGTACCGTGTTATGTGGTGTGTCGCGTAGTGTTCCGGCAGGTCGGGTGATGTCGGGAAAGCTGTCGAGGATTCTGTGGTACCTCGAGTCGCCAGAAGACACCTTTACAGAAAATAAAGACGAATCTAAGTGATTCGAGGCTATGCAAAAAATGTTGGTACTACTATCTATTAATCGTTGATTCTTACAGTCAACGGCTAAAGAGTAAAAACACAAAAAGTCCACACCAATGATAGGTTTTGTAACCTCAGCTACCACAAAACGCCACTTAAAGTCTCTACGTAGTCCTAAATTTAAGTTTAACTCCAGGAAACCAAATGTTGGAATGGGCGTCCCATTCGCGGCCACAAGTTGGTAGTTGGTGGGCGCACGACGATCGCTGAGCAAACGACGAGGGTACACGCAGAGGTCGCTTCCGGTATCGACCAGGAACTGCGTGTTCGTCGTTTGGTCTGTGACGAATAGACGACCAGTAGAAGCGGGGCAATCGTCTGTCGCCATTACCGACTGCCCGCGGCGTTTCCCTTCTTGAAGTCGCAGGGCTTGATGCAACGCTTGGCGTTCTCGCCGTGCATCGAGTGGTACCAACACTGTGGGTGTCTTCTGTAGCTGGAGTCTGAGCGGGTTGTTGAACGTTGGCGTGAGTGGCGTCGCGTGTCTCGACCACGGCTGTGGGAGCGATTACGCGACCGACTGTCACGCAGCTGCACCGTCAGGTCCCTCATAGCACGCTTCAGTTCAGCGATCTCGGCTGCCATCTCGCTCACTGTGGGTCCTGCTGCTGAAGTTGACGCGACGTGGCTCGGTGGCGCGATGTCCTGGACACGATCTGCCAGCTCAGCCAGCGCCTCCAAGGTGCTGTGCGGCTGGGTTGCCAGCAGGGGCTGGATGCTGTTGGGGAGTCGACTGCTCCAAATGGTGCGCACAAAGTCTTCGGGCACGCTTGGTCCGGCTAGACCCTGTAGGTGGCGAAGGAACTGCGACGGCTTCCGGTCTCCCAGCTCCTCGTGCATCAGCAGCTGCTTCACCTTCTTCTCCTGGGAGGCTGAGAGGCGCTTCACCAATTCGGTCTTCAGCTTCTCGTACCGGTTGGTTGTAGGAGGGGACATGATGACGTCTTTCACCTCTTTAGAAAATTGGGGGTCAAGATGACCCACCACAAAATTAAATTTCGTGACGTCATCTGTAATCCCAGCGTTTTCGAATTGCGCCTCTATTTGAGCGAACCATAGTTCCGGCTCTTCTGGCCAAAACGGTGGTAACTTTAACGGCGCACGGCAAATCTCGTGCGACGCCACAATGGAAACGCGCTTTGCCCTGCGCGGTCTCCGTGTGACGTTGTCCGCCGGCTGTGACGACGCGGTGTGCTCAGACTCACTATCACTCATTTTTAAAGTGTTCGATCGGGGTCACCAGTATAGAGGTGTTGTCGAGTGTGTTGGGTAGGCAGGAGTATAAATAAAAGTCACTGCCTAAGTACTCACAGTTCTATTGCAGGATTAGAGATAGTTCACACGCACAACACAATACAGAAGAAGGAGAACAGAGATGATAGTTAGTCACAGTCACAGTACACACGGCACAACAGTTTATAAATAACGGTAAACACAAGATATCTAGCGAAACACGGAAACTATGCGTATTCGCGGCGCCACAGAATTATGTGCACACGTCGTTGCGAGGTTAGTACCGACTGAAGGTCATGGAGAGGACGGTCAACGATCGCGCGCTGCTTCCCACCGCACTCGCTTGCTATACGTCACGATGACGTAGCTCGGCCGCGGTGCGATTCCAGTGTACAGCGTCCCGGCATCACCCGACATTATATTGATGTTGTCAATATAGGATGCCGGTGATATGTAATAAGTGAATATTATAAATACATGTAAATAAATGTGTTTGTATATAAATGTCTTGTGTTGTGTAATATGCAATACAAATACATAAATTAAATATGGGTGTAGTCCCTACACCCTCTTTAAGGAGTGGCTGGAGAGGCGCCACGGCGTCCTCACCTTCCGCCTGACGCAGGTCCTCACCGGACACGGATGTTTCGGGAGGTACCTGCACCGAATCGGGCGGGAGGAAACGCCCGGGTGTTTGCACTACGAGGATCGACCGGAGGATACGGTGGAGGTCTGCCCTGCGTGGGAGGAGCACCGCCGTGTCGTCGTATCGGCGGCGGCGACCTCTCGCGTCCGGCCCTGGTTCAATCCATGGTCCGGAGCGAGACGGAATGGGAAGCCGTCACCTCCTTCTGCGAAGCAGTCATGCTAGCGAAGGAGGTGGCAGAACGTGAGAGGGAGAGAGCTTCTCTTCCCAGCCGCCGAGGGAGACGCACCGGGCGTCAGGGGCCACGTGGTGGCTACCGGCCACCGAAGACGCGGGCCTGTGGACGGTTAGCAATGGGCTATAGCTAGCCGCTCGTCCGTCTAATGACGACAGGCTGTATAGACGACGCGTTCGTTTTCCACGCGCGCCTCAAAGAGATGTCAGCACAGTGAAAGGGCCCGCAAGAGCCTGCCGGGGTTGCTCGAAAGAGATACCGCGGCCCTGGAACGTAAAAGGCGAGGAAGGAACATGGATGGGTTTAGTCAGTAAAAGTCTGACACTCCCTCCCGCGCCGCCCAGAGTGGGAGAAAATATTTGATGATTTCCCATCCTAAAAAAAAAGGTGAATTTTACGACCGATTTACGTTGTGCTGGAACAGATAAGAGACGAACTCAAATGGCCCTACTACGAGGTAATATTTCGCAAGGATGTCTGTACCTACATTTAGGTATATAGATTCCTCACAGCCTTTTTTTATCCTTTTATCAACTTACAAATATTCTATATGCGGCATAAAAAACCTTTTTGCAGGTCAGAACCACCATAAAGCAACTTTTTTTTGAGGTTGACACACGCTAATCTCAGATCGGAACTTAAGCGACAGAAATCTGTCACTTAGATTAAGGCTAGTTAGGGTGGACTTTATGTGCCGCTTAACTTTAATCCAATATTGAAATACACATAAGTCGTTCTTAAATTGAATCCTGGATCACTTCGAGATAAGTTACTATTGAAATACCGGCCCTACATATCTATTGTTGCTATGAGCTTGTATTGTGAGATATTTTTGGACGGGTATTTTTGATATTTTAAATGACAAAAACGGATCCCTAATAATTTCGTCGTGTCCTCGTCGCGTCAGTACGAATACTACACAGCCCGAATACAAACTCACTTTTACGACCAATAAAACGAATGTTGTGCAAGTGCTTCTGTAAATATGAATCCCGAGTGTGGAACCCTTTACCGCGCTTGGTTCCACTCGCGCTTGGTCGGTTTTTATATTAATTTGGGTCAGTGGGCCGCTTTAATCATAGCTATATCGGCGTCAGACGCGTCTGTATTCTTAGTTCATCTTAAGTGCAGATGTACGGAAAGCAACCACGTGGGACGTGTTAGTCGGTACATATGTCACCGTAAAATTGTCAAATACGTTATATTGTAATATCTCTAGCGATATTGTAGTCTCGAATTATTGTCAAATGAACATACTGCTTACAACAAAACGCATTATTTTTCGTGAAATGCATGCGATGGTAGTCAACTTACGCGGTGTGGAGGGAAGGAGGGGTCCCCTTTGCCCAGTGGCACAACTCTCATGAAAAGATAATGCACCATTCCTGAGAAATACCGATTAATATAACATAACCTTAAAACACTTTGTATTCCCCTTAACCTAACTAACCTAAAGGGGGGGTGCCCCAAGTCCCGATTATGGGGGCAGAGATACTTCCTTATGTTCAGTTGACAATAATTCGAGACATTACAATATCGCGAGAAAAAACACGTTAAGTATATTGTAATATAACGTGTTTGACAATTTTACGGTGACACATAAAAAGTTGAACCATAAATATTATAATTTTAATAATTAAGTTTGTCAAACGAAAACTATAGTAGGGCAGTATGGCCAGTAACAGTAGTTCGTGCGGAACAATAAAAACACTGAATGCAGGCATCAATGCAGCCCCATGACAATTTAATTAACGTCGATTCGCGCCTTCCCGGCCGCCTTTATTACGTTCGGTTCTGGTACCTACAGGTACTAATACAAACAAAATAGGCCAAGTGCGATTATGTTCATAAAGTTGTAATTTAATTAGTCTTGGTACTACTTACCTACCTTCCTGATTTATTTTGTAATCAAATAAATGACTGTTTTTGGACAAACAGTTCTAAAACCCACACTGCTCACACAAAAAGTACAGTTTGCGCTACTTCAAACATTTAAAATTACTTTTGCAAGGGAAGTCATTCCGAAACCAACATTGCCCGAAGTCAACTCAAACATGGATTTAAAAGCCCATTGTAGTTGGTCATCTGGGTTGTGGTCAGATAGGCAGTTTCTCCATGTAAAATACCGGTATTCAGCTGCATCCGGTTAGACTGGAAGCCGACCCCAACATAGTTGGGAAAAGGCTAAGCATTTGTAGATGATTAAATATTATTCCAGCAATGCTTAACATGCATTTGACCTGGGCTGAAGGAACAGCTTTTACTAAATTATAATAGATAAAAGGTTAGGTATAAGTACTACGTGATTATCCTTAAGTTGAACTTCTATTTACCTTGTAATTTTATTCGCAGGTAGTAGGTAAGCACGGGCGCGGTCTGACGGAGCTCCTGAACGTGCCCCGCGATGAGATCGACCTGATAGTGGGCTCTCTAGAACATTCCTTCGCAACTGTGGGCGGCTTCTGCGCCGGCACGCACTTCATTGTGGAGCACCAGAGGCTCTCGGGGCTGGGTATGTGTAGAATTATTACATTTTATGCAATCATCATCTTGAGAGCCATAGCGGCCTAGTACCCCATTTACGATTTGTTCGGAGACAATAGCTTGCTTTCTTCAGCTTGCTTGTGGCATTGATTCTACCTATGTACCACTGTTTTACATGTAGTTTAAATAAATAAATAATAGGCTCTTCATCATTACGCTCTTACAAAGGCGAAGGAAAACATCGTTAGAAAACTAACATGCATCAAAAATTCAAAAACATCCACTAGATCATCCACATGGAGCCCTGCGCCCGTCAGTGGTAAGATCATAAGCTGATCATACTACATACATCCTCATCACCAGTTCATAGCAGAACTGTTGGACGATAAAACTCTCAAATCGCGCGCCATTTTAATCAATGATCGGTCACTTTGATTCAGATTTTATTAGCCACCTCGCGGAGATCGTACCTCCACCTAACTTAAGGGTGTCCTTTACTTAATGGTCTGATGCCCGTTTTCACCGACATCCCCTATACTACCACCTACGTACGGGACCCTTAGCTTAAAGGCTCCCCTAAATTAGCCCCTAAATACATTTTTGTTTCACCACCATTCCATCACTTAGCTAGGGGACTCATAACTAAGTGACGTTTTGTTCTCGATAGTGGTGACTGATTCGTGTTTGAATTTATCAATACTTTGAAACATGACAGTTTTTTTATTAAAGTCTCTAATATAAACACCTAAATGTAATCAGTCATAATGTGATCAGTTATTAATTAATCATGGTCTATTAACAATATCAATATGATTGCATTAAAATGTTCATAGATTTTAAATTTTCTTGAACAATTACTCTGTGCGTACATTACCTGTGGTCTATTACTCATTTTGTTTTTGACACGTCTTTTCTTAGTCATTCATAGTCGTGAGATATGAAAATGTTTGTTGTGCGTTCAGCGTCGCGTACCTATCGTTAATTCGATTTATGGACCCCTTCTTATTTCTAAAGAGGTCTGCATCATCTTCACCTTACAAAATATAGTAAATTTAATTTTACTTCATGATTTATTTCGTAATAATCGTAATAATGTTTAAACAGATATTATTTTAACTACTTTAAGGTGTTGTGTTTTCACCTGGTTATTGTTTTTTCATATATATGCAATCAATGCATCCAATTACATGGGGAACTTTGCAATATTATAAAACCCCATCTTCACTTTAACTTATTCCTCACTGGTTTCAACATCAATTAATAATAGGTAATTGCAACTTAACAAGTGAATGGTAGATAGGTAAATTGATAAAGTATCGTCAACAAAAAACCATGTTACCACGAAAAATTACCACGAGGTGTAATTTATTTTAAGAGCAAGGGGCATGTAAAAACTTGCATGTGTTATGCACTCACCTAACATCAGGAAATTCTAAGGCGAGTTTAATCTTTTCCAAAAAATATAACACTGAAGTTTTACTTAACCTATATCTCCTTTAAAAGTCAGTTTCATCATAATTTGGTCGTTTCCGATATATTTTTGGTCTGCGGCTGTTTTTACGTTTAGAGCGTTGAATATTGTAGAAACAGTTTCTAAATTTATAAAAAGTTCGTTGAAACCAGGATCCGTCTTCGTATTTTGGGAGAATACTTACTTAGGTGCCGGTTTATGGGCCGGAATTTCGACCTCCTAAATTTAAGAGACCTTTTAGCGTTTAAGTGACCCCTAAATGGTGGTGAAGCAGAAACCATCCCCTATCGGTCCCCTATCTATGTTTAGGGGGTCCCATAAACTTAGGGGATGTCGGTGAAAACGGGCATGATTCACAGTCTTTACTCAAGTGCGACATTTAACAACATAAGGGCCTCTTGATAAATCAATCAATTGAGTGCTTTTTACACGATTGCCCAAAAAAGGAGTGTTGTAATAAATAAATAAATAAATGTCGCTGGACATTAACACACAGCGCCACCTAGTGCCACACTAAGCAAAGCTTGTGTCGTGGACACTAGATAGTTGATATACTACATATAATATATACTTTTTGTTTGTAAATACATACTTATTATACATATAAACACCCATGACTCGGAAACAAATGTCCGTGCTCATCACACAACCATTTGCTCCTACCGGATTCGAACCCAGGACCCTATGAACGTAAGGCAGCGTCACTACCATTACTCCAATCAGGTCGTTGTGTTTTCAGGGTTCATGTATGTATGTATGTATGTTTTTATGAGTATGCTTTATTAATGGACATGAATGTTTATGGATGGAGCGGGAGACGAAGGCCAAAGAAACGATGGGGGAATTGTGTGAGGACTGATATGAGACAGAAAGGAGTAAATGATGCCGTGACGTCTAACAGGGGAGAGTGGAAGTAGAAAACAAGTTACGACGACTCCAGTAGAATGTAACAAGAGCAGGAAGCCAATGATATAAGTACATTTTATTTCCTTGCATTGCAAGTAATGTGTTAACTTGATCCATTTTCCTTACCCTGTAGAATATGGGTAGATACTTGCAATAATACAATGTTCATTAAGTTTCCTATTTGATATTACTCTTCCCTTGCCCTAGGTTCAGAATGTCAATTGGCCAAACAGTCCAATTAAAAAAAAGCAGTTCTAGCTAGTGAGAAAGGAGTTTGTCCAAAATTGTATGAGCATGTTCGCCAGAATGTGTATTTATGAAACCTATGTCATTTAATAGTTTTCACTTCTCATGCTCTAAAAGTACGCCATTATAGCCCTACGAAGCGGGATTAAAGTGACCGTCTATTCCCTAGGGAGTAAAAAGTAATTTAAAAATGGAACGATCTTTTACTCTGAAAGCAAAAGAGTAACTAGTCAAAGGTTTTATTTAAATTTCGAATTGGCTTGCAAATAGAAAGCAGTATATTGAAAAAAAAACAAATGAACTCTTCAACGCGGGAAAATTTATGGTTGATTGTGTGCATCGTTGATTTTGAAAAAGTATGTGGAATGCCTCTGTTGCTAGGGCCCGCTGCAGTAATGTAGGTACTATAATTATCTGTGGAGTGTGGATCATCTTCATTGCGAGAATGTTGAGTTGGTTTTGTGTTTTAAATTGTAAATCTGTGACTGACCTGATAGAAGAAAATCTGACTGCTCAGTTTAGAATTTTAGTCGAGTGTAAATTTGTTCGGTTTTAAATGACTATTTTTCTCGCACTCGAAGTGAAAAGTAGTTTGCACCTCGAGACTAAACGCCAATTTAATATACCGTCGCTTTCATTGCCTCCCTCGCAAGCTCGGGAGTCAAACCACCTCGGGTATATAATGGCTTCGTTTAGTCCCTCGTTATAAAATATTCTTAAAGATCTATAAAGAAAATGTGTAAATTGTATATTTGTGTTACAGGCTACTGCTTCAGTGCGTCGTTACCACCGATGTTGACACAAGCGGCCATCTCCGCGCTCGACATCATTGAATCTAAGCCCGTCATCCTAGAAGAACTCAAAGACAACTCTAAGAAACTAAACAGGTATAAACAATTTCTTCTTCTTCAATCTTTGGCCACCCAATGCGCGAGTGTAGGTCTCTTCCAAAATACTCGACCAGAATACTAAAGAAATCAAACGATTTTCAGTATAGTGTCTCTGCTATTTACCCAACTATGGCGAATCAAAAAGGAGGGGTTGTGATTTTAGCAGTCTATGTGTGTATTTTATGTACCACCGTAGCGCCTAAACAATTTATCCGATTTAGATGAATAAGGTGTCACTCGATTCGTTAATATGGCCAATTTAGCCGACTTCAACAATAGGATGATTCGATTTTTATCTTGTAAACCACGATTTTAACTAGAGCGTGATTTTTCTGAAGTCGGATTTAGTTTAGTTATAGTATACCAAACAAATTCTAGTTAAATTTGTCATGAAAAACGAAAGTAAGAGTATATTCAACGTTATGATATATATCTATTTATATTTATTGTTATCATTTCACTTTGAAATGATAAACCTTTTGATAGTTAAAGATGAGTCAACATGCGAAGTTCTTCACGTGATTCATCATAGTGTTACGAGCTGGGTATGAGATAAATTAATTACTACCGATTAAACAACACAAAAACTTTATTACTCACAAAACAATCAAAACTTAATCACAAATACACCACTGATCACTATTCGCTTAGATATCGCACTTAAAGTTCTCTTCGATTCGCTTCGCTGTGTAGCCAAAACAAGACTGACTGTCGCGGCCCTGAGCGCTCTATTTATACTCGCCAACAGACTAACCAGAATAATCACAAATATTCTAGAGGGTCATAAAAAATACAATGGAAGTAGGTACGTAGGTAATAAAAACCAGTAGGTATAACCTACTTGTACAAAACAAGCAAATATGAACCTTATGCCCTAGGCGTACGGTCGAAATTCTAATGTCTTTGTATAAATAGGTCACGAGTTTGTACCTACCTAACTTTAAAACTAATAATAATAGAATGCTCTCGAACTTCTAACGTATACACACTGTAATCACTGGCTTTCTCGAATGTTCTAGTAGGTCCGATGTAACAATAGGATATTCTCTACTACAAACTACAATCGTTATTATTTCCTCGTTCTTGGGGAAAATACGACAGCTTATCTCTTCTTCCTTAAGCTCCGCGTAAGCACGGGGATTGTTTAACTACATTATTTCAAGATTTAAAAACAAATCCGGCGAAATGTGAGTGTACTAAGTATTAGATTCACCTCTGCCTATGCCTGGCGTGATGTTTTCTTAATTACAAGACTTATTTTGTTGACGATATGCACTCTAGACACATTATGAAGTCAAATTGTTTAAAAACAACCACAATAATCATTAAAGACTTATACAACGTGTAACGATAAATGCACCAAACCTCAAACCCAAATCTATACTAATATTATAAAGCGAGAAGAGTTTGTTTGTTTGATTGAACGCGCTAATCTCAGGAACTACCGGCTCGAATTGATAAATTATTTTTGCGTTGGATAGTCCATTTATCGAAGAAGGTTATAAGCTATACAACATCACGCTATGACCAATAGGAGCGGAGCAGCAATAAGAAATGTTGCAAGCGGGAAAAAAGCTTCCGTTGCGCAGGCGATGCGTTGCGATATCAGTACTTCACGCGAAGGAGTCGCGGGCAGAAGCTAGTGATTTATAATTCAATTGACCTAATTCTGAGAGAGAGGAAAAACATTAAAAAAAAAATTAAAGGTTTTATGTGCTGTTTTAATTTTACTGGCAATTAGATTTACTGACAAAAACTATTATTATCTCGCGTATGAGAAAATTTAAATTGGACAACAACCATTTGTTTGTTTGTTTACCTATTTTGGCGGGTTTGCACACGTGATGGCTTATCTACCTATAAATAAATAGACAAAAACCAATTTATTTAAAGATTTTTTGAAAAATGAGACATATTAATAAGTGGTTCAATTGATTCTGATCAAACTATTTTCAGGTTTTGCGCATTTAACGTTATACGTTGTTTAACACGACTTATAGTACAAAACTACAAATTAATAACATTAGAACCATTCAGCAACTAATGTGGATTTACCTATAACTGCAACTTATTGGCATTCCGATAACATCACACAAACTTAGCTACACTTTGATAAGAGACCGCGTTGTGAATCATGCGCAATATTTATAACTAGTGATAATCTCAAGGGAAAATGACTCAACCACTACATAGATAGGGAAAGAACAAACTTCTAACCTAAGTTAAGGTGAAAGCGTTGGGGTAGCCTGCGAAATTCAAATTTCAATTTTTTTTTTGAAATTCGCAGGCCAGTGCTCGGTCCCGTCCCTTGCTCGTGCCAGCCCGCGTGGCTGAGCCTGTAGTCCAAATCCAGTCCTTAAATAATGACACCACTCAGATCCAGCCTGTCCCCTCGCTGTCCTCTTCCAGCGACGCCCTAAGCCGAGGCCCGTACCCCACAGGGGTTGCCCTTAGCGTGTAGTCGCTTATTTTGTAAGTTTTATGCCCTGGCTGGAGGCCTTACACTCAAGGCACCCACAGGACAGTCCGATTAAGCAGACGACAACCTTTCTAGGTTGAACAGCGAGATGCCATTCCGAAAAAAAAAAAGGCCAGTGCTCGGTTGTGTATTGATGAAAATATCGTTCGCGACTGTAAGGCGACAGAATTATAGTCATGAACACAACCCTCCAAGTCCAAAAAGGTCGAGTAACGAATATTTCAAGGTCAAAGTTGTGTCTCAACTTTTCTGACCTCGCGCGAACACGCTTCCACCTTAACACGAACGCGCGTTCGAATTTACGTTTGTACCTAATTGTTATGTAAAAAAGTATACTTTCAGCTTCGTTAAGAGGTGTTTTACACCCTTATTAATACATCGTTGTAAAAACAATTGCAGGAAAAGTATTTATTTTATGGATCTGCTAGCCGTACATACAACGAGGATAATTGCACGCACACATAGACACGCTTCAGTACAGCGAGTGCAAGCGTACTTTCGACCGCGACCGCCATTTGTATGAATTCGACGTACGTACGCAGTGTACGCTATGTGCTCTTTTTCTCTCGTTATATGCAGCAGACCGTGACTCAATAGTCAGAATGCCATTTAACAAAAAAATTAGGTATTCAAGATAAGCTATGGGGAAAATTAATGTTGATAAGGATAAGACAAACAATAGAACTGCGTCTAGGATTATTTAATGAGATTATGCCTTTATTGCATTTGTTAGTTTGACGACTCGAATGGCGTAGTGGTAGTGACGGTGCCTTACGTTCTTAGGGTCCTGGGTTCGAATCTCGGTAGGAGCAAATGTTTGTGTGATGAGCATGGACATTTGTTTCCGAGTCATGGATGTTTATATGTATAATAAGTATGTATTTACAAACAAAAAAAAAGTAGTATATCAACTATCTAGTGTCCACGACACAAGCTTTGCCTAGTGTGGTACTAGGTGGCGCTGTGTGTTAATGTCCAACGATATTTATTTTATTTATTTTTGTCCAACGATATTTAGTTGTGAAAGTGTTGAGAGACAATGTTCAGTCACAATATTTTATATTCAAATTGAGAATTGACAAGAGGAGATACTGTAATATTTTGGCCATTCTTATTTCCTTTGCTGAGCGCGTTTTTTTCTGATAGCTGCTACCAAGAATTGCCAACAAAAATAAATTGATTGGTGTGTTTACTAGAGGCATTCACCCAGCATGTTTTGATGGAAACTCGCAATTATAATGACCAGTGTGTAACTGACCCACTGCAGAACAAAAGCCTCTTTAACAGAGAAAGCACGAGCATCAATCAACACGCTTGCTCAAGGTGCAATGGCATTCAATCTCCTAATATTTTCCGATAAATCTGGGTAATAAGATAAAAAAGTCAATTTTTCTTTATGTTTTCAGCGCCCTATCCCGACTAAAGCACTTCACGTTCCGAGGCGACGAAATCTCACCGGTCAAGCACGTCTACCTCAAAAAGGACGATCTAACCGACAGACTGAAACACTCCTACCTTCGCAACATCACTAACTATTGCATGGAGAAAGGCGTCGCCATGACAGTTGCCGCGTACTTACGAGATGTCGAAGTCAACTGTCCAGAACCATCCATACGTTTAACGAGTAGTAGAAAGTTGACAGATGACACTATTAGTTTAATTTGCTCGCTATTAGATGAGGCCTACGAGAAAGTAGGCCCGAAACCTGAACTACAGCCTGTTTAGGCAATACTTTTGCTTTAAAACTTATAAAGTGTTGTCTATGGGTTTTGGCGGGAAGTACAATTTTTGTTGTCTTTTTCTGACTTTGTTGTAAGGGAAATTTTATTTTTTTGTTTTGTTTAACGTATAGGTTATTCTTGTATTTAGTTGCACTGAGCAATACACATATCAGAGTAATATTTTTGCACTGCCTTTAGGCCGAAGAAATTCAAGGTTACTATTTTAAGTTACTATTTTTGCAACACGAATATCAATTAGAATAATTTATGTAATGCAAAATCATAATAGAATAAAACGAGGTTCTAAGATTTTAATCGTTAGATTCGCGCATAAAAAACTAGCTTTTTTACACGACCTTAAGTCCAATTATCTCCTAAATGTATCTATGCCAAAAAGATCAAATCAAGCTAAACTTAATTGAACTTTTTTTTACGGTGAAGCCACATTTGGCGATTTAAATCTTAGTCGAAGTTACAATTTTCCAAATAGTTGATATTATTTATGGAACACTCGCTAGTATATAAATGAGGAAATGGTTATTTACTGGTAAAGCAGACAATATTATTATTACCTAAGATTTGTAGTTATCTAAATCATAGAAATAATTATAACCTACTTACTATTGGTATTTGGTACATGCAATGAGAATGTTCTAAAATTTAGAAACATTATTGAACTTGTATTTAATACAAGTTCAATAATGTTAATATCAAGTGCACAATAAATACATAAGTTAATTTACTGTTAAAATTGATCTTAACCATGAAATATTACCTGGGTACTATTGTTACTAGAAATATTTATTATTTATCTTGAAGTCGTAGAACGATACTTTTAACAGAATGAAGGAAAAATACGGTCAAGAACAAAACTTCTTTAAATATACGTTTCCACCAAGCGGAAACATCCTCACACTTTCACTACAAAGCGTCTCCCTGCGCATGCTGGAAGATGCACTAGCGCTCTATTTTATACTTAAAATCAATACTGATACTGTCCTTTATTCAGTAACATCATAAAAGTGAACAATGGTTTTTACAATTGGCAACGGAATCTAATGGGGATTTATAAAATAAACCCCGTCGTGAGAGAGCATTCTGTACTTGTCACTCCATCTGTGTCTGAAAATCAACCAATCAGCGATAAGAAAAAAACACTCAGCGCCATCTATGTGGAACTAAATTGACAGTTTCTTTCCCATTATTGTCATTAACAACCGAAGAAATATTCCTTTACTGTAAAACTTCATCAGCGTGATAGCAAACTGACAATAAAATGTATGACATTCATTGACAAGGTCAATAGTAAGGACCACAAAGGTCTTTTTTGCTTTTGAGCACAAAGTATTACAAATAAAACCTCATATTGCATCATAGTGTTAATATATTCTGTGGCTACAAGTACATTAAGTTAGATACATTGCTAAACTAGTTAACTACCACCACTACTACTACTTATATTAATTATGTATTATTTATTAGTATTATATTGTAAAAAGACCAATGACATGTGTTGTCAATTCGTGTATTTGAAAGGAATCGTTGTAATAACGCAACCTTTGGAAGTCTCTTTAAAGCTTTGATATGGTGGCGAAAATACTATCTCAATATCCTAATCATTTGTCTAGCCTTTTCCCAAATATGTTGGGGTCGGCTTCCAGTATAACCGGATGCATCTGCAAACTAGTATTTTACTTGACAGGACTGCCTATCTGTCCTACACAGCACAGTTAGTACTTGGTATTACCTACCTTGGATACCTTTTGGTGAGACTTCTCAGACTTTTGGGCTTTTGTCTACCCGTAACGACTGTCAAAGATTTACCAATGACAACTGCTACCTTAATACCAATAAAAACATGGATTTTATGTCCAAAAATGGTTGCCTGTAAAGTCGGTTTTACGGGCGAAGATTTTACGTGACAACGTCTTTTTCTCGGTAGAATATTTATTGATATGAATATAATTAAATTGCACAATAGGAACAAGGAATTGAATGAAAATAAGAATTGCACAAATTTTAACTATAGAAATATATTTTGTTTACTAAAACATTGTACATGTAAACTTTGCTGCGCGCGCGGCAGACCGATCATAGTTGAGTGGGAGAGAGACGCAAGGCATTCGGCGGGCCTCTCTCTCGTTCGGTGACTCATCGTAACGTTACCGGGCGTTACACTTTTTCATAAGTGACTCCCAGCCGCAACCTAATTTAAGACGTTGTCACGTCAATAATCAAATCGCGATGGCTCGTAACACGAGACGTCACGTCAACCATAAATTCATATTAAATATTGGAACTGGGACATAAATCTGGGAAAATATTATTTCGACCAGTAAACCTAATCATGAATCGAGAAAAATGAGCAAGATTAGTTTGTTTACAATTGTATTACTAGCAATATTCATGCTAATTGTGCTTGCGGCAATCTACGTTTATTTGGCGATTCGGAAGATTATTCTGCGTCCACCACTCATAATGATTCATTAAATGTTTCTGCTTATCCCCGTAAAATGCGTGAGTTTAAATATGTATGTACATTGAAGTCTTATTTACCTCTGCAATAACTTTGACATCCTAACTAGATTGAGATTTTAACACAGTACAATATTGATAACTTCTGCAATTTAAACCTTATTGCTTAGCCGTCAAGTTATATTTTTCCGTTTCGAAATACTCCTTGGTTTTAACTAGTTGATTTAGTTCAGTTGTCCTTTCTAAACAAAATACGTCAAGGACTTGTTTACTCAGTTACATGTATAGTCCTACCACGATTATTATACCTCTTTGTATCACAGTGAATCTGTCAATATTTTTTGTGTCGATGCTGTCAAAAGACGCTTCCTCTCCGGTGCATTCTAGAGATGGTTGCGCAATGTAATGCTCGGTTCTTCCCTGTCACAGATGTAATGCTCTAATCTAAAATATGGCCACAAGGATACATATATCCTATGTATGGCCCGAATTCCTCTTACGCTGAAGTTGGTCGCGTACGTCAGCTAGAAACGTATACAACGTACATACGGCACGGTCGAGTTGAATGGTGCTGATACATGCGTCATGTTCGTGAACGGGCGCTGTCAATTGAGACTGGTCAACTCTCAGCTGCCACGGTTAATTTTAATTTATTTATTTTTTAAGTTGATTTAATCTTTTCTCTGGACGCTCTTAATGTGCACGTCTTTCTACATCGTTCTCACATATATGTATAATCACAACATGAATGATGTAACCAAGATTTTGTAACAATACTTTGATTGAAAAGAGTGTCCATGGAGTTTCTTGCCCGTTCTTCTCCATAGAGATCTACGCTAGGGAATGGGCAACTACAGTACTTTCTCAAGTTATTATGCCTTGTGACTGTGACTGTAGCTTTGATTTAGTTTTGTATTTTTGACATTCAAAAGTGCCGTAATGGTCTAATTGAAATAAATGATTTGAGTTTGAGTTTGAGTACGCGCCGTCGCAGTATGGTATTATATATTATAGAACACAAAATATACTCGTACGCGCGACCCCTATACGTGACCGAAGTCAGTGTAACAGGAATTCAGGCCTTTTAGGTATAAATGAAAACTGATTTTCCCTATCAAGTACACCAAATTGTCACACTGCTGAAATAGTGCCTTATAACTCATTTGATGTAAAAATATGAAATATCTGTTAAGAACACATTCCAATGAACTCCAAGTATTATATTATTACGAGTATAGATAATAATATAGTCTATTTTATTTATCAATGTGTGTTTTTACATCAAATGCTTTTATTTTAAACAAGTTGTATCGTCTCAATAATCAATAAATAAGGTATGTTAATATTATTAATAATATGCACAGTGCTTGTTACGTTATTACATTAATAAATATGAGTATAATTAAATTGGTTTTTTTTAATGATTAATTAGCTATTTTGAACACGACCGCTGATGGTGACAGTCTTATAAGAAATAACTAGTTTTGATCTACAACTAATCAAATGTAAGAACTCAAGCGAATTAATATAGTGGCAATTTCTAACACATCTGCCCGTGCTAAAGCCTTTAATTAATAAACTTATGAATAATGTGCTCTAAACTTTTACGTTATTCAGATTCATAATTTGAGAACAGGCAAAACCAACATTAATGTTGCCAAGAATTAAAGTAAATTCTACAAGATTGTCACTTGAACTAGTGTTGTTCCCTGTTCGGGAAGGCAACTGTGAAATTAATGGCGCTTTGGCCTAACTAGTTCTAATTTATTTGGCAACGCTAACATTAGTGTGGCCAGCCTCAAAAAAACAACCGGTGCTGCGCTCAATCGCCGACCAGTTCATCGCTCATGCGGCAATACCCGACGTTTCTCTTGAACTCTGTTTCGTCTGGTCCGTGGATTGGCTTTCTGATCTCTATCAGCCGGCGGTCCGTCTCCAAGGCTTGGTTCTTGTACTGCAGGTCTTTGGTTACGCGTTCATGGTGGTTGTACATGCCGTGGTATGTGGTCCTGAGGATATAAATGCAAAAAATAACATAATTATCATCAATTATCAAAAGTGGCTGTGACCCACTGACTGAGTATAAGCTGGAGATAGCCTGACCACATAACCTTACATATGCATGGTGCAAAAATACTTACAGCGCTTCTTCCAATTTCTTCTCGAGCATATTGTGACTCAAGTGGACCCTTTCAAACTCTTCTATCAGACCTCGCATCGGTTTGTCCTGCACTCTTTCAAGGACTGGTCTTCTAGTCCTGGTTTCCAATCTGGTCTCGACAAGCTTAGTTGGGTTTATTTTGTCAGCAACTGCAGCACGCAGCGTCTCAATTTCCCTGTCTACCTTCTGAAGATTCTGTTCCAGCTGAAATGGGAAATCTCTTACTCAAAACAAGAAAGTAGGAAGCCAACGCACGTCAATGCATATGATAATCGCCCTTTATGATGTTCATCATGTCAGCCAAAAGACCGCCCCTGCTTGACAAGGCTACAGCTAAGCGTTACCACATCATCCAGTGCTTCTCGCATTTATTTCGCAGTTTCCCTTGACTTTCGCCTGATTAGCGTTCTACCTTGATTAAGGGAGGCCTCCGACGGGGCACTCTCCGGTACATAGGTGATACCCTAAAACCTCACAAGGTTTTAGAATGTCAAGTGTACCGGTGCAGTGCTACAGCCAAATATCAGAAGCCACGGCCATAGCCTGTGATTGGCTGTAGCCTGTGTTTGGCTGTGTGACATATTCTATACCACGGTAAATAAAAAAAATGTACGAAGGGCGCGTTCGATGTCTGGAAGCTCAGTGTGGAATATGTTCCTTTGCCACTAATACTCATGAACATTACTTACCTTGTACTTCTGCCACTCCATCTCATTCCTGGCCTTCTGTATATCATACACCCTTCTTCTCATGATCAGTTCCACATGCTGGCTCTGCGCATGCATCTGATTCCTTGCCTGTTCACGGCTCTTGAACATCGTCTCCCGAAGGGTCTTAGATTCAGACATCAGTTGCTCAGCTATCTTTATCGTGTTCTCTATGCAGTTGACGTAACTCTCTTCTGTCATTGATCTAGGAATTGAATAAAAGTGAAATAAATCAAAGGATGAACTAGACTGCAAAAAGATAGGACTAAACTCCAATATGCAGCAAGACCAACTGTCTCAAAAACTCTTAGTTGTGTATTATGTACCCGCACATTCACCTGTGGAATTCGTAAAATTACGACGGAAAAAAGTAGGTTTGCGCCGCGTTAAAAAGTCAAGTAGGTAGTTTCTCTAACTTTGCAAAACCAACTGTAACTAATAAACTTACTCAGTAGGAACCCTGGTAGGATCCAGTTTGAAGCAAATATCTGCGCTGTCCCTTGTCAAGTCTTTGACGTGGTATTCCAAGTCGATCGTCTCGTCCTTGTTCTTGATCTCACGCTCCAGGCGACAGAGTACGTTAGTCAATTCCTTAATCTTCTCCCAGCCCATGTGGCATACGTCCATCAAGACTCGCTTACTGTTTTCCGTAATGTGCAGTTCCTAAAGTTAAACCCTTTATTTAGAAAGGTGTAAGCTGTGCACAGCTCTTATATAACAATCTAACATATCTTAATGTCGGATTATCTAACATATCCTAATGTAAAAATCCGTAGCTTTTTATTGCCAAACTTAAGTGGCAGTGGGCAGGGCACATAGCTCGCAGAACGGATGGCCGACGGGCCTGAAAAGTTCTGGAGTTGCGATCGCGAACGGGAAGACGTTGCGTTGGAAGGCCTCCCACTAGGTGGACCGATAACCTGGTGAAGGTTGCGGGAAGCCACTGGATGCGAGTCGAACGGGCCCGGTCAATGAAGCGACTTGGGGGAGACCTATGTCCGGCAGTGGACGTCTGGATGATGATATCATACTGTCGCAAAGCTTTAATTAGATGCTTTAGGTTTAGGTATTAGGTAAAATCAACAAGGTACTATATGTAACTCTTTCAGTGTGTATTATTGGGCCGTGGGAAGATGCGTAAAACACAACGACTTAATGCTTCTTGGACCACCTATCTAAACGGTAGGTCCGTTTAGATAGGTGGTATATAGCTGAAGTTGAGTCAGCCTCCAGAAATTTTCTGCAGTTACGACCTAAACATTTGTGAGTTCATCATGACGGATGTGAGAGTTGTTTTATTCGTAATATAGGTACCTTATTTAATTCCTCCCCAAGTTGGTCTCGGGTTAATTCCGGAGGCACTCTCTGGTCTCTGTTCGAAAGACACTGGGATATCACCATGAGTGGTACTTGGAGTGATTCCAAGTGCAGTTCGGTCGCATGCTTCTCTTCTTTCAAAGCCCTGATCTCGTCTTTGACGGAATCCCTTGTGAACCTCTGCTTTTCCCTCCATGCTTGGACTTCGAATATTCTGAAAAATTCACCTTTTTGCTGTTTTTAACTAGATATCAACTCGAATAACGAGGTAGCAGTGACTGATCGATAATAATAAATGTAGCAATATTTAGACAGAGTTGATTCGAAGTAAGATTATAATAAAAAAACCTAGCAAGAAGACTTTACCTATCCCTCAACAACTCATTGTTAACATAGTTATCCCATCTTGTGGTGACCGCAGTTTCATTCCTCAGCTGATTCGCTCTTTGCCGCAATTCGTAAGACTCGAAACGACGAAGCCTGGCCTCATTTTGTAGCCTCTGAATATTCCTTGTCCAGTCCAAAACAGTTATACGACGATGGGGCTTCTCAAAAACTGGGATTGAAGCGTCCATTTTTTTAAAGAAATCAAATAAATATATTAAAACCCAAATGGGCTGCTACCAGATTGTCAAGAAAATGTTGAATTGTTTGATCAATAAAGTAAAGGTCGTGGGTTTCTAGAGAGTAGTTAAAGTAAGTCTAGTTAAAACCAGTATCTATTAAACCTTATAATATGATTGTTTTAATATATTAGAAAATTAGAAGAAGTCAGATATATTACCATATCTATACTAATATTATAAAGCAGAAGAGTTTGTTTGTTTGGTTGAACGCGCTAATCTCAGGAACTACTGGTTCGAATTGAAAAAATATTTTTGTGTTGGATAGTCCATTTATCGAGGAAGGCTTTAGGCTATATAACATCACGCTACGACCATGAGGAGCGGAGCAGGAATGAAAAATGTTGCAAAAACGGGGATGTTTTTTTCTCTTATGTGACGCAGACGAAGTTGCGTGGGCCAGCTAGTTTAAAATAAAATATTAAATCCAATTAGGGTATCCCCACATTTATCGACGCGGAATCGGCTAACACCGGTCAAAAAAGCCTTTATGTCTACGTAATAATGGTATCACATCGGCTTGGCTCGGACGACGCGTTGCGACGCCGGCCGACGGTGAAACGAGCCGTTTGTCGATAAGCTGATCGCATCCGTACGGCGATAGTGTGGTGTGAGCCGAGAGTGATGATAGGTACGCACTCGCACTCGCACACTTCAGCCGATTCCGCGTCGATAAATGTGGGGATATATCATAATTATATAGATGCTCTGTGATGTGGGGTGACCCGGAGATTCCTTGGACTTGGACCACAAATTTGAAATTCGCGCTAACACTGATAGCGGAAGTGTTACTTTTTAAAATATATCTCATATTAAAATTGTTTACATTTATGTTTATTCATTTACTAATAGTACATTTTTAACTAAATTAAAATAAATAATTACTTTAACACCTAGAAGTAATTCTTAAGTATCATTAAAAATTCCCCTACGTGGAAAAAGACAACGGAAGCGCCATTTGGTTGGTTGTCAGAACATTACGAATATCAAATATGGCCGACTGATGGCATTTGCAGCAATAAAAGTCAAGCCAACCAACCAATGTTTGTTACGTTAGAAATATTGTAGAAAATCTACTGATTCCAAACAAAAAGGCGTAACTAATTAACAATTAGCCTGAATTACTCAGATATACAGATTTTATAATCGTTTGTGGTGATCCATCGTAGAAAAAAGCAAGATGTAAGTTGGTATATTTTGTTAGAATTTATGTAGCATCGTTTGGTTTGTTTATTGAAGTTTGTGTTTTAGGTACGATGATAGACGCGGAGGACGTGGCGGCGGTCGTGGTGGTAGTCGTGGAAGCCGCGGTGGCAGCAGAGGTGGTTCTCGAGGAGGACGGTCGAGTGATCGCTCCCAGAGCAGAGAAAGGAGCCGCATGAGCTTCGGGGGCAGCCGGGGAGGTCGAGATGGCGGTGGCCGGGGCTTTGGAGGCCGCGGCGGCGGCAGGGACGACTTCCGAGGAGGGAGTTTTAAGAATGACCAACCGGGTGGCAACCTTCGGAAAATCCGCTGGGACACAATCACTCTAACTCCGTTCCAGAAAAACTTCTATGTACCGCACCAGAACGTCTCGTCTCGCAGTCAAGCCGAGATAGAAGCGTATCGCAGCCAAAACCAGATAACAGTAAAAGGACGTGACGTTCCGGCCCCAAGCATGTACTTCGAAGAAGGTGGCTTCCCAGATTATGCCATGAAGGAAATTCTGAAACAAGGTTTCCCACATCCAACTCCTATTCAGGCCCAGGGTTGGCCTATCGCTCTGTCTGGACGGGATTTAGTGGGAATTGCTCAAACTGGGTCTGGGAAAACCCTGGCATACATATTGCCAGCTATAGTACACATAATTAATCAGCCTCGCCTTCTGAGAGATGAGGGGCCCATTGTTCTGGTTTTGGCTCCAACTAGGGAGCTTGCTCAACAGATACAACAGGTAAGTCCTATTATTAATCTTTGAGCTTAAATTAATTTGAAAATGACCAAAAGCCTGCAATTGGACTGACAAAAGGTTGCCTGAAGTTTATTATGGAAGCAACACTAAACTTAAATTGTCTCTTAATATGAATACTTTGTACAACTAAAATATAAGATGAGTATTTGTTTTCCATTGTGCTACTCCAGGCGTTGATCTCAATGAATGGAATCGCTGCAGAGATGACGGACAATCCAAGCGAACTGGAAATAGTAAATTTACCCAATTACATTTAATTAGTAGAACTAGCTTATTGCAGGCAGGCTATGTTCGAAAACCGAATGAAACATTGACACTATTTTTCGATATCTTTTTTTTTCAATTATTACCCCAAATTCAAAATTTCTCTTTTACTAGGTGAGGTTTCTGAACGTAACCTTATTTCTCTTTAGTTTTGGGCACAAGTATTTTTTGTTTGTTCTTTTAGACCTTGCAGCTTATCTGTGGAATGCTTTCTTTACTGTGTAGTTACAATATTATTTTGAAAAGGCAATTTGCTGAATCACCTCACCACTTAGACATGACATAATAATAATTATGTATTATTATCTATGTAATTTATTACAAAACCAATCAGAATACAAGGAAGACCTGCTTTCTGTGGGAGGCCCTTCCTGTTTAAAATAGTTGGTCGTGCACCCAACTATTCTGGGAAAAAACACTTTTGGGTCTGCTTTAGTTTCAAATATTCTGGGGCCCATTTCATGATACAATCTGACTGTAATATTTTTGTTTTTGTTGTTCTTTTTATTCATTTATCCTTTGTCACCCTATTGTCATGCTTTTATTATTATTTTGTTTTTACTTTTATTAGTGTGTAAGAGCAGATTAGGGTGGGGCAAATTAAATAGTTTTACTTACAATGTAATAATCCATCATTCAAGGCCACTTACACAAGCACAGTTTATTCTGTCAAGCCTGACCTTCAATCCTAAGATAGTAACTTAATTTATTCTGCATGGATGTGAAATAGCTTGAAATTTTATGTTTTTTTTTTAATACAACACACCAATATGCTAGTTCTAGTTTCATTATGGACATGTCCACCACCCACAATAATTTGCCAACCATGGCTAACAAAATTAATTTCTTGTCTAACTCGAGAACGCCTGGAAATAGTAATCATCACCGTCATCTCTCTATTTTAAAGTCCTAATAATCTGCTCTTACATACACTCCATATTTGTTTATTTAAATTTTATTTCTTTATACAGCTGAAGTAACATTTATACATGAGTTAAAAGCTTTCTTCCTATTTGCAGGTGGCCAATGATTTCGGCCAGAGTGTGCAAGTGCGCAATACTTGTGTATTCGGTGGAGCACCCAAAGGACCACAGGGCAGGTGTCTAGAGCGAGGAGTTGAGATTGTTATTGCTACACCGGGAAGGCTGATTGATTTCTTGGAGAAAGGTGAGATTTTAAGGAAGTAACAGAAATGCTAAGGGCCAGTTTCACCGGTTGCGGATAAAGTGTCAGTTAGCCTATTAGGAACTTATCTGCCAGATAAACTAACGGTTTCACAGGTGTCGGATAGTGATATCTGGTAGATAAAGTATTTGTTATAACCAGCCTTTAAGTGGTAGATAGTATTAACTATCAGATAACTAACCGACACTTTATCCGGAACCGGTGAAACTGGCCCTAAGTATTGTAAATGTTGTGAATTTTGCAAAGCACAAAAAGAGGCCAGTGTCTTTATTTGTTATCTGGTACTTACCGTATGCTAAACAGGTCCTTTAACAGGCAAATATGCAATTCTGTAAGCACACTGTTAACAGCAAAAATTGGTATTTTTAGTAAATGGTCCTTTAATTCTTTTCTTTCTCAAAACAGACACTACAAACCTTCGCCGTTGCACATACTTGGTGCTCGACGAAGCTGACAGGATGTTAGACATGGGTTTCGAGCCACAGATTCGTAAGATCATCGAGCAGATTAGACCAGACAGACAGGTACGTGAAATACAACATTTTAAAATCATTTTTGTACCCAACTAGTGTTTACATTTAGTCATAATAGTCTGCCAATCAGGCTTGCTGAGGATATTGTTACCCAAGTAACTAGGTTAGGTTGTGGAGGTCAAATGAGCAGTTGGTGATATGTTTGGCAGCATCTGGGTTAGACTGGAAGAGTTACGATTGACTGGCATAGTTGAAAAAAGGCCTATACCACAGGAGTCAACTAAAGGCATGACAACAAATATTATGCGAATTTTCGTAATATTTTTCATGATTTCTCTATTAAATTTTAGTTTTACGACAAAACCTATAAAATACGATACGTACTGTTTAGGTGATAATGCTATGTACTATTAATGTTGTGTGCATGTTTGTTTGCTTTTTTGCTTTGTGTTAAAAGCGAAAGAGGTTTCTAGTCAGTAAATTGACAACCGATTTTTTCTTTTTTTACACAAGTGACGTGGTAAAAAGGTTGTCTATTTTTTTTTTTTTTTTTTTTTTCTCTTCAGTTATCTTGCAATCAGTCGTGTGGACTATAAGCAGATGGGATGATGATTTAATGGTGTGTAGGGTGCTAGAGTACTCCCAGCGGAGCCCACCCTTTGTTTTATATTGTCAACCATCAGCGACAATGTCGTCAAAGAGATCTCGTCGTTTCTTCAGTCGACGAATTGTTTCAGGGATAGTGAGCTGTCCTGCAAGCTGATTTGGATGCTTTTGTAGTCTTGACTTGTAGCTGGAGCCGAAGTAGTCTATCACTTCTTTAACCATTGGTAGGTTAAGGATGTCATGGATCTCCTTTGTTTTAATGAACCATGGCGCATTTGAAATTTGCCTCAGAATGTAGTTTTGCGCCCTTTGTATTATTGTTATATTGGTGCTACATGCTGTGCCCCATAGTTCAATGCCATAGGTCCAGATTGGTTTTAGCACAACATTGTATATGAGAACCTTTTTGTCAATTGCTAGTTTTGAGTTTCTACCTAGCAACCAGTAGAGTCCCTTATACTTGAGGTTAATCTGATCTCTTTTTGCTTGCACATGTTTCTTCCAAGTGAGTCTGCGGTCTAAGTGCATTCCTAGGTATTTTACCGAGTTTTGATGAGGCAGTTGTGTATTATTTAGAGTTACGGGGGGGCAGTTTTCTTTGCGGAGGGTAAAGGTTACATGCACTGATTTGGACTCACTAGCTGCAATTCTCCATTTGGACATCCATTTCTCTATTTTATGGAGTCCACACTGTAGGAGTTCAGATGCTTTAGCTGGACATGGGTCCGAGGCGAGTAAAGCTGTATCATCTGTCGCGACTGTAAACTCTTGGCTTTTTGGTAGGTCAGATGTATACAGTGAATACAAGACGGGCCCAAGAACCGACCCTTGAGGCACTCCCGCGGTCATTTCATAAAAGTCCGATGTGCAATCATTTTCTTTGACTTGAAATATTCTATTGGCTAAGTACGATTTTAGCGTTTCAAAATACGTATGTGGTAATAAAGATTTAATTTTGCATAACAACCCTTTGTGCCAAACTCTGTCAAACGCTTGCTGGATGTCCAGAAAAGCTGATGAGCAATATTCTTTTTTCTCAAATGCCTTCCTTATTACTCTTGTCACCCTATGGACTTGTTCTGTAGTGGCATGTTCTTTACGAAAGCCGAATTGATGGTCAGGAATAATTGACTTGTCTTTCAGGACATTGTTGAGTCTTTGCAGAAATATTTTTTCGAATAGCTTAGACATAATCGGTAGTAAGCTAATCGGTCTGTAAGAAGTTACTTCATGAGCAGGTTTACCAGGTTTGTGTATCATAATGATTTGGGAGACCTTCCACAGATCCGGGAAGTATCCTACCCGCAGAATGGCGTTAAACAATGTTGTTAGATAAACTATTCCCTTACGCGGAAGCTCCTCTAGGACCTTCTTGTCAATGAGATCAAACCCAGGGGCCTTGTTGTTGTCCATGGATTTGATGTGTCTGGAGACTTCTCCCGGTGTTACCGTCTTCAGTGATACATCAAGTTGGTAGTCCTGGTCAAGAATAAGGTCTATCTCCGATTCATCTACGTTCGGACAAGCAGCGTTTGGTTTAAATACTTGGCTAAGGTGACACGCAAATGCTTCAGCCTTATCTTGTGCGGTTTTAGCCCAATTTCCACCACGTATCCGGAGTGGAGGTTTATGGAGCGATGGCCGATTGTAATTTTTGCATGCTCTCCATAGTGAATAGTTTGTGTCTTTTGTAGGTGTTAGACCTTCTAGGTATGTCTCCAGGGCGGCTTCGTTAGCATCCGATATAAGGGATTTTAGTTTCTTGGATGCTTTGTTAAGCTCTCTTTTGTCACTGGGATGTCTACTAGTGTGCCATGTTCGACGGAGTCTGCGTTTTTCTAGTATTTCTAATCTTATGGTGTCCGAATACACTTTACGTTGCTGACGACGCTCGATGGTTACCGGGGTGCAGATCCAACAACATTGCTGTATCAGAGTAGTTATTGTCCTGGTAGCATCATCAATGTCGGACTCAGTTTTTAAAGCTATTTTGAGTTCAAGTTTCTCCTCAATTAATTCCCGAAAATTGTGCCAGTCTGTTCGTTTGTTGTAGAGATTCAGATTTCTCTCGATATTGAGGACAGTGGAGCCAATTGTCAGTATTACCGGTACGTGATTTGTGTCAGTGTCTAGGCATGTTTCTATTTGATGAGGGAGTCTAGATAAGCCCTTGGTGATGAAGAAGTCGATGACGTCAGGCAGTCTGTTTGGATCAGTAGGCCAATTTGTGGGCTCTGCCGTTGAGATTGTAGAAAGACTGTTACCGGCTTTTCTTCAGCTCTCTACCTCTGGTGTTGGTTAATCTAGAGGCCCAATGGACATGCTTTGCATTCCAATCTCCACCGGCTATGAAACGTGAGCCTAATGTATTAAAAAACTCGTTATATAGCTCCTCAGTTATTCTGTGTTTCGGAGGGCTGTATATGGCAGAGACGTTGAAGGCTCCGTTGCGGTCTTCTATAGTTATCGTTGCTGCTTGTATGTGTGCTTTCTTAAACTGTGGTAATTGGTGATGTTTGATGCTGGATCTAATTACAACTGCCGCCCCAGCGTGGGCAGTGCCGTCTGGATGGTTAGTAGAATATCTTAATATATATAAATCTCGTGTCACAATGTTTGTCCTCAATGGACTCCTAAACCACTAAACCGATTATAATAAAATTCGCACACCATGTGCAGTTCGATCCAACTTGAGAGATAGGATAGTTTAAATCTCAAATTATGAGACGCAGACGAAGTTGCGCGAGTCAGCTAGTATATTATAATTTTGTAATCTAATACTACTGTTCTCAGTGAAATGAGTTTCAGACACTAGCAGAATGTCTATGTTGTGAGTATTTAATAGCATTTCGACCTCTTCCTTATTTGGAGATAGGCCATCAAGGTTCCAGGTAGCTATCTTGAGGGAAGTCATCGTGACTGCCTTGACACTAGAGTTGTTATGAGATTTATTAAAGTGCTCATTTGTTGAAGGATAATGTCTAGCTTTTCGGCTTGTTTTAGGAACATTTGCTCTATTGTATGATTTGGCGATGGAATTTCTGCTTCTTTACTATTTAGGTTTTGTTTTGTTACATCGGCATATCTATCTTTTTTGGTGGGGATTATTGTATTTGTTCTGATGTTTTCTTTTGGTTTAACCTGTGGTAAAACCTGGTTGTTGGAGTTCTCGGCAGTTTTCTTGTTTATTTCTTTAGGGTTGATTCGTGGTCTTCTATTGAATTTCCTGGCATATATTTCCCTGTAAACCTCACAGCCTTTGAAATTTGATGGATGGGCGCCGAAACAGAGAGCGCATGTAGCTGGGGTGTTGCGGTCAGTCTTAGGACATTCAGAGGACCTATGGGATTCTGCACATTTCACACAGCGGTATGGCCTCATGCAATAGTTTTTGGAGTGGCCATATTGCTGGCATCTCTGACATTGAACTACTATTTTCCGTTTTCGAGGGTCTTCTATAGTAATAGATTGGTGGTGAATATATTTAATGTTTTTTACGGCTTTATTATTGGGGCCCTGTTGTATGTTTGCAAAGAATGTAGAAGTTGGACTTTTTTCGGGTCCATACTTTGCATTTATTATTTCCCCAACAACTGTGTTACCAGTCTCTTCTATTGCTTCTTTGATTTCAGTTACTGGCGTTGTGTGGTGGAGATTTTTAATTACTATTCTGTAAGGTCGCTTCTCTTTACTGTTGAACGTATGTCCAATCAATCCCTTTTGTCTGACAGTATTGATGACTATTTTATATGCTTCAACTGTAGTGCAGTTAATCCTAAGTTGATTTTTATTTGTGATTTTGAAAATAAAGTCTGATTTTTCTACAACAGTTTCAAGAAGCTCCGTTAGCTTATTAACATCTTCAATACCATAAAGAATGATTGGTGGAGGTTTCGAGGCTTTTTTGACAGCATTTCGCGATAAATTGTCTTCTGTTTCATCTACAGGGAGCCCACTAAATTGATTACTAGTCATTGTTCGTTCAGGGGACGGAGAAGACACTTTCTTTCTCTTTGCATTTCTTGAGACTGGTGCTCTTTGCCACTTAGGGGGCTGTGCGCCTGTCGTGGCGCATGTTGTTTCCAAGTGAGGGTTGTTCAAGTTAGTTGAATGGGTCTGATTTTCGGTGGTTTTATCTGTCGCGGAGCTAAGTGATTGGCTTCTAGGCCTAGACATAAATAAGCTTGGGTGGAATGCTTGCTGGACTAGTTTCTTTGTGTTTGTTTTAGCAGTCGTAGGATCCATATGATGCAGCACATTGCCCCCCCCAGAATACGTGGGGCAGCCTGAGTTAGACTCAGGGAGGGATTCTCCGGCACGGCCGGTACCCTCCTGGGGTAGTTCATTCTTTTGTTCTGCAAACATGGTTGTATCGGGACATTATTCAAGCAGGTTGTTCCCCTGGACCTGCCCCCGTACTTTTGAGGATATTTAGTCCTCAAGGCTCACGGTAGCCTGGTAGGGTTAGTTTGACCGCCGCCCTGACTCGGCGTTGACGTCTATTTTATGGCTGCCTAGATGTTTGTAATACCAAGATGTTAATAGGTATTTGGCGTCGTTCACAGCCAACCCTCCTCTTTTCTCATCCGGGCTTGGGACCGGCAATGGCAGAGGTAAGGTTGTCTATTAAATATAATAAAAAATGAACAGTCCAACAGAAACTAGTCATGAACAAGGCCCCTAGGCTTTTCTGTTTCTTAAACAGAATAATAGCTTGTATTTTTTATTACAGGTTCTTATGTGGTCAGCTACCTGGCCTAAGGAAGTCAAGAACCTTGCTGAGGAGTTCCTTCACGACTACATCCAGATCAACATCGGTTCTCTGAGCCTGTCTGCTAACCATAATATTCTGCAGATCGTTGATGTGTGTGAAGAATGGGAGAAGAATGATAAGCTCATCACACTGCTGACTGAGATATCCTCGGAGGAGGAAACCAAGACCATCATATTCGCTGAGACTAAAAGACGGGTGAGTTTTGAGGATACGCTTTGGTAATGAAGATTGGTCAAAATTATATTCATAGATGTAAAAAGACAGTACAGGTCTGTAATATTTTGCCATTTAAATTAGTTTCGCCTTGTTTAGTACAGTAATAATAATACCTGTCTCTCATGCTCAAATTTTCATTGCATTTTGTCATCCAAGTTTATTTCAGTTATAATAATAATATTTTGGTATCCATCAATTTTCCTAAAAAACATTTTTATCAAGGTTGATGAAATAACAAAAGCTATCAACCGCGCTGGGTGGCGCGCGCTCGCTATCCACGGAGACAAGAACCAACAGGACAGGGACTATGTCCTCAATCAGTTCCGCATGTCCACCGGAGGTATCCTCGTCGCCACCGACGTCGCCGCCAGAGGCCTTGGTAAGTACCCACTCCCATAGTACCAGCGAACGTCGCCAATGGTAGGGTATCATAAGAGACACGAGAAATAGTCTAGGGCTTTTATATGTCTGAATAAATCATACTATTGCAGTTCAGTATATTACTAGCACTATTCGCTTTCCAAAGACAGTATCGAACGAAATATCCACTGTAAGTTGCCCAGAAGTTACTATCTTATGTTTGTGCCACCGATCAAGTTTTATTTATTTCTATGGTGGTGATATTTCCCGCCGAATGATGAGGGCATCAAACAAAAGATGTAATGACACAGTTGCGAGTACTAAGAGACTATATTCAAATCAATGATGGCGGTGTCTCGCACTGTACCACCGGGGTGTTGTAATGGTCTAAGAGATGTCAGGGGCGTAGCGGAGGTATAATGATGCCATTGCTTATTGATAATCGTGGACAGACTGTGTGTATGTGACACAACTGTCAATATAGGTTCCAATATTCACGTTTTTTAGCACAACTTGTCTCACCCAAAGAAAATCCACATCTACAGTTTTTAAAACCGCAGTTTTTTTTTTTAAATTAAAAACTAGCTTGTTAATAATCACAATAAACAAGTATTAAGTAATAATTGCACTTGATAAACGCACGTGAGGTGGTTAAAAGTGAATATTGGAACATGGGCTCCAAATACTAGTAAACACAGCAATGGTACGGTGATACTGCTATATTCTCGGGCCACGATAACTATTCTATTCTGGTGGTAGATATTTATACAATACAAATAAACGTTGATTCTTCACAAACTTTGCATCGGACATGGAGTATACTTAGCCTTGTGTAAATAGATATTGTAAAAATCTACCACAGAGGCAAACATCTTAGCCCGATAATAATAAAATAAATTTCCATGACTGACTTGGCATTATTCTCGATTGTTTTTCATTTCAGAGGCGCATGCGTGCAGTGTTAACGGCTAAACTATCGGTGTGTTGCTGACCTTACCTCCTTGTTACCGAGTTGTAACGATAACGTTCATATGACAGTACACTGTCAGCGCACACTGTTTCAATATGAGCATGCTGCCTCTAATATTTATGTGGGAATTGAGCATTAACATCATCATGGTCTTATGTTGAGGAGTTTTTGATTCAAAATTAAGGGGACATAAGTTTCGAGTTCTACGCTGAACACTGAAACAAAACATTGGTTTCAAAATTAAAGTTAAATTGAAGTAAGACCATTGTTAGAGCAATACATGCTTGGTTATTTGTCATGAGAGATTTAATCGTTGCCCTTTGGCCTGCCCTACGCAACTGACAGTCGCGCGGTTAAAGGGCGCTAACGTAAGTCAGCACACCACCACACCGACTCTTGGCCTGCACACTCCGGACTGACGGGCATAATACAGTTATTTCCAGTTTAGCGGTGACTGACGTGCCGACGACACACGTAAAGGTAAATATTATGTGCCTTTAATGTTTGAGATGAGCGTTCTTTGCCACGTTTACAAGAAAAAGTGAGAGATAAACATTCCTCTGATTGATTTAGATCAATTTATTCATTAAATTTTCTTTTAAAAGTCGAATATTTATCCATCCATTCTATGTAGTAATCGCGTTTCTACCAATCAAAATATTAAATTCTTTAGTACTTAAATACAAAACCCTCATCTCAAACACAGTTACTTCAATAGTCCAATACGTTGATTACTGTATGACCGTCAACACCACCCCGTGTTAACATGCCCGCTTGGACACAGATGTGGAAGACGTGAAGTTTGTGATAAACTATGACTATCCCAACAACTCGGAGGACTATGTGCATCGTATCGGACGTACGGGACGCTCACACAACACCGGGACTGCTTACACACTCTTCACGCCTAATAACTCAGCTAAGGTAAGCTATCTTGTGTCTATCCTATCATAGGATTTGTTATTTACATATTGCTACGGTCGAACAAGCTATTTGGTTTACAGTTTAACCCACAAATTACATTGTGAAATGTAAACCAAATGCTTGTTCGGTCGTACATAGTGACCATCCTTCACACTATTAGGAAAGCACGTTAGGGTTGCGGTTCTGATTTTTTGTGTGAAAATCTTAATGCGGTTTACACATCTACTTACCAAGTTTCAACATAGTTCTTATAGTTTCGTAAAAAAATGCACTTTTTTACTCTTTTGGACACATGGACGGACAGACATGTCGAATCCCTAAGTGTTCCGTTTTTTGGCCATTTGGCCACGGAACCCTAAATGATGACATAAATAAACATAACTAAGAAGAAAACACATACATGATAAAAATATTGCAGTATACAAAAATAACACACACACACACACACACTGTGTCTACATTTCTTATCAGACTTTCCTCTCGCAGGTCTGCTGGAAGAAATTTCTTTTGAAATAAGCAGTACCTTTGTGCTCTTCTATGTTAATATATTGTCCTTTTATGTATTTTGTGTGTACATGAATAAATAAATAAATAAATAAAACTGATCTTAATTATGGCAGGCCAAGGATCTGATGTGCGTGCTACAAGAGGCTAACCAGGTGGTGAACCCCAAGCTGATGGAGCTGGCACAGTGTGGAATGGGATTCAAGGGCAAATTTGGTGAGTACTCAAGTTATTAAAAAAAGAACTGCCATTCCTGCCATGTCACTGGAGACAAACTAAATGTAACTGGCGAAATGTGTTATGTGTTTTTATATTATTTATTACACCTTATGTATCTATCTTGTGTTTCCAGGTCGCAACCGGTACCGCGATCGCGACGAGGGTTCGGGCGGTCGCTTCGACCGCGGCGGGCGCGGACGCGGCGGGCGGGACGGCGGGCGTGGACGCGGCGGACGGGACTCCGGCGGTCGCGGCCGCTTTGGCGAGAGGAGTCAGTACTAGGGTGTTTATGTGTAGTACTTACGTGTGTGTTGTGTATGTCTGCTTTCACGTCACGTCGCCTCGCTGTGTTCTGTGATAATGTCCTTGATTGGTATGAAATTATCATCCAAACATATGGTCGTCGACCAATTGTCTTTCTCACAGCTTGCCATGTTACTAAAAATTAGAAGAGATGCAGAGAAATTGAAACTAACATAAAATACCTGTATGATGCCAAAATGGTATTGTAATGTCAGAACAATGCTAAACTTGATTCAGCTGAAACTTTTTTTTAAACATCTGTACTTATACTGAAGGGTTGTTGACAAGTAGGACGATCAATGAAGATACTACACAATAGCTTTAGTAGCGGCAATCGAACTTAACCCACAGAAATTAACCTCAGTCTTAACTTTTCCCAGGTTCCAGATGGGACGACTCAAACAACGATTACAACAACCACCAAACCCCATACAATACTCGTTCGTCGAGTTACAACCGCGACAACAGTAGAGACAACTTCCGGCCGGACAACGGGTTCCGCGGGCGAGGTCGCGGCCGCGGCGGCGCCGGCGACGCGCCTTCCTTCCCGCCCGCGCCGGCCTTCGGCTTCCCGCAGGCGCAGGCCTTCAACGTCCCTCCGCCCACAAGTTACTACAACATGTATGCCCAACCTCCGCCGCCGCCCGCCGCCAATAAGTTCCCCGCTAAGTAGAGTTTTTATTTAGATTAAGATCGACTGGATGTGATGTGAAATGAATGTGAAAATTTAGTTAAGTGTGGGATGTTGCGGATTTTGGTGATTTTTGCAGTTCATAGACTATTCTGGGGTCTAGTAATTGCTCCCGACAACTTTCGAGTGGCAGGCTGCGTCGATAAGTTGTCAATGAAATCTATTGATTTCTAGTTAAATTTATTTTATTTGCACTGTTAAAATCACTAAAATGAATAACGCCCTTAGCTTGTATTAAGGCTATGAAATGATAACACCAAAAGGTCCCTCCTGTGAGTAACTTATCAGAAACGATTAGCATTGTTTCACTTGCGTCTAGATCTAAATGATAATAGATATAATTTTTATTACGTTAAGTTTCTGTGAAAGTGATGGCTTGGAATCGGACCTATGAGGTTATAGACTCGATCATATCGTATATTATAGTAATATGGCAACAGATTTGTATACGTTTAAGAGTCCCAGAAACCATGCTTCAGTGTACTAGAAAAAAACGGTATTTATGTATTTTAATTTTGAAATGTGAAGATTAATAATAAAATTAGGGTATAATTGAATAGAGCATTTTCAATTCAGAATTTTGTCTATTGCTGCTTTCGTGTTTTCCTTAGTTGTTGAAGTAAATCTGTGTTAATACATGCAGGTAAATCAGTAGAGTTTTTCCTATGAATAGTTGGTTTTCCATTTAAACTGCATAATAGCAGAATTATAATTGATGTACCACTTAACATGAAGTGTCTTATAGCATAATATTTTAGTAAAACCATTTGTTTCCACAGCACTTTGAACCATAGCTCATTGCACTAAATATTTATTGTTTTTCTAAATAAGTAACATTCCTATGTCGTGTAACTCTGTGACAGCGTTACTTGAGATGTATGCATTGTACAACTCAAGGAAAATAAAGGTTAATCGAATTATATTGCTTGTTTAATTCCCTAATGCCCCACATTCCCTAAGGACGCTAGTACTATTATCTATTCAGTGCCTAAGGACAGCCTAATTTTTTCTACCACACTGCATTATCCAGTAGACATCTACAAAAGTGTAGGAATGTTGTGAGCAGCTCGGTCCTGAAAGTTTTATTGGATTTTAATCTATATCTGTACAAGGTTTAATTAATAAACGCAACAACTTCGATTTTCGATATGATCTCTCAGACTATGAAACTGAACATCTTGTTCTACGAGGTCTAGAAATTCGCAAAAAATAGACCTCAAATGCGTGTATGGTAAAACAAGCAAAAAATTATTTTCCAAAACGTTCAATTTCATGGTCGGAAAGAAAAACACGAGGTCTTGCGTGTAACAACAATATGAATGAAATGAAATCTCATTTTCGTAGGACCATTCAAAGCTTGTTCGGGAAGTAACATTAGAGATATGATGAGTAATTATTTCTCATAACGTGAGATAAACTACTTATCGGCTTACCGGTATCTCTGATAGCGTTATTGGTAGTCCATTGACTAAAATATTAAAAAAATGTTAGTTCTGTAAGGGGGGCGCTGTTTTGTGTCGGACAGACCGCTGAAGCAGTGCCGTTGTCGTACTTACCTACGTACAGTTGTGATTTTCCATACAAAACAACCATGCCGCAGCAGGTCGACATCAACCGTCTAATTTTCATTGGTGATAAACTTCCGTTTGTAAATAAAAACGATGTTGCCCAATAAAACAATCTGTTCACCTCATCAATTTATTACAATCTAATAATGTAGATTGCCACCAATAATCTCATAATATAATATCTGTAGTGTAATCATCTATTACAAAATGCAGGGTACTTATGTTAACCTTATTTCACCAAGAAGGAACAAAATACCAATAAACACACTAAAGATAGGGAACAGTGCACCATCTCAAAGCTATTGTTAGTGTTCAAGAAATAAAAAGAAAACAACTAATAATTGGTAAAGATTTCATTTATTCCTACATAAATAGAACAAGATGATTGCAACTTCCTATAGAACCTTGACAACACTTCACCAAACTGTCAACTATCACTCGAGCTGATATTTGAAGACTGTCTGAATTGAAGCTGTGCAAAGGCAATTAATTATCTTAGTGACCGGAGTGTGCTGGCTTGTCGGGGTCGACGTAGCCGAGCTGCTCGTCAGCTGTGTGGGGCCAGAAGGTAGGCTTGTTGATGGGGTCGAGGGCTTCCTCTGGGTAGGCATCACGGAAGTCTTCCATGGTCATCTGGTCGTATGGCAGGAGGGCCTTGATCTCAGCAATCTGTTTCTGGTACCTGGTATGACATTATTGAGTGTTAGCGATTGACAGGATTCTTAATTTTAGGTACATCTTTGATTGAAGTATTTTCAAAAGAATTGAAACAAATATAAGAAACAAGGCCACAGTCATCATGTTTTGCTTTTAGATTGGTCTGTCTTGGTAGCAAATAGTGATAGTGAAACATAAAAAATCTGTCTGGTTACATCTAAAATATTTGTGGCAGCATTGAAATTTTGAAGTAAATATACATTATGTAAATAATGTGTAGGCTCATTGTTTCTATGATAACACGAAATTATATTGCCTTTCTTAGTGATAAATGGAACATTACCTACAATTACGGGTTTCTGAAAGATCTGACAAGATAAACATACTAACCGGAAAGTTATGAAGGCTTTTTAAACAGATAAGAACCTGATTTAAACTTACTCAGCAATGTTAGTATTAGATGACTGGACGAAGGCGTCGATGGCTTTCTTGACCTCAGCCCATTGAGCTTCAACCTGAGCGGTCTGTGTGTCGGCAGGGTAGGGCACCTTCAATGCCTCATACTGCTTCTGGAAAGTGTCAACCATACCAGTCACAGGCACGGCATTCTTGTAAACAGACCAGTTGAGCTTCGGTGGTTCAGGTGGGTTAGCCAAAACCCTGAAACAAGCAAGTTAAATAACCAAAAATTGTCAGGCAAAAATTATGTAATCTATCGATCAAAACTAACCTTCGGAGGTAAGTGTCGGACTTTATTTTGAAAGCCGCAAGGTGTGTCCTCTGCTCGGCCGGGACCCTTTCGGCGAGGGCGGCCCAGTTTACGGAGCTCTGTGCAATCCTTTTCGCCATTTTTCGGCGATTTTAATTTCTATAAAATTACAGGGCTGTCAGGGAAATGGTCAAACGATCATAGACAACGAAGTCTTTTCATAGTTTTATTCATTACTTTTATTTATGTTTTGTCTGGGGTAGGTAACTTTTTGCCCAGTGAAGTTGATGTAGATTGTCTATGACATTAAAACATATACTTGTTGGAAAAAACCAGTTAGTCTAAGATCCCGCTATACAACGACCTTCACCGAGATGCTTATTTAATGAGACGTATTTTTTATGTTATTAAATATGCCAATAAATATATCCTATATGGGTTGCCTAACAAATTTCAGTCCAGAGTATTTTTAATTAATAATTTAAAAACATTTTTTTTTTTAAAGATTGCACCGGTGTGATTATTAAATAAATTTGATACCAATCGAAAGTTTGAAGCCCATAGAATATGCAAACGTTAGGTTGCCTATTTTTTTCCGGTCACAACCACGGGTTGCCAGGTGTAAACAGGTAAATCTATAGGTACTAGCATTTTGCAACGGTCTGATTATTGAATCAAACTTAGATAAAATGAAAGATTATTTCATAAGGAACACGGTGGTATAGGGTTGCCTGCGAAAAATCAGTCCCGAATTAGGGTTGTCGAATTTTAAATAATAAAATATCGCTGCGAGTGAATGTGTGTGAGAGAGAGGTCCCAGACCAACCATCCCACGCGGTAGAAAAGGACGCAGCGTAGCAGCTGTTTAAAGTCCGCCCATTTAAAGAAGGAGAGTGCGCATGCTATTTGTGCTTGGAAATGAAAAGGATAGCGATAGACTCGAATATGCTGTGCATTATTTTGGAGTCATAGATATAGTATTATATAGATGGCGAGAAAGCGTGTCGCTGAAAGGGACAAAAAAAAAGTACTAGTACTAGTAGGAAAAATGTACCCCATAATTAGTGATAAAATTAGAAATAGGTACCTACACAAAGCCTGAAGTTTAGACCGATGAAATCTGTGTCATCGAAAGCGACAGAAAGAAAACCGGGGAAGGGCGAGTCGGAGTCGCACACCGAGGGTTCCGTATAAACTTACCAATGAAAACAGTTCCCGCAAAAAAAAATTTGTGGAACTACAAATTTTCAGTTTTCGGATTTCAGAAATAAAAAACCGATGTGACTTTAATTGATTAAAAAATAAAAAATTAAATAACTATTTCTGTATATTAATAATTAACTACTCCAAAATAATGCACAGCATATACGAGTCTATCGCTATCCTTTTCATTTCCAAGCACAAATAGCATGCGCACTCTCCTTCTTTAAATGGGCGGACTTTAAACAGCTGCTACGCTGCGTCCTTTTCTACCGCGTGGGATGGTTGGTCTGGGACCTCTCTCTCACACACATTCACTCGCAGCGATATTTTATTATTTAAAATTCGACAACCCTAATTCGGGACTGATTTTTCGCAGGCAACCCTATACCACCGTGTTCCTTATGAAATAATCTTTCATTTTATCTAAGTTTGATTCAATAATCAGACCGTTGCAAAATGCTAGTACCTATAGATTTACCTGTTTACACCTGGCAACCCGTGGTTGTGACCGGAAAAAAATAGGCAACCTAACGTTTGCATATTCTATGGGCTTCAAACTTTCGATTGGTATCAAATTTATTTAATAATCACACCGGTGCAATGTTTAAATAAAAAATGTTTTTAAATTATTAATTAAAAATACTCTGGACTGAAATTTGTTAGGCAACCCATATAGGATATATTTATTGGCATATTTAATAACATAAAAAATACGTCTCATTAAATAAGCATCTCGGTGAAGGTCGTTGTATAGCGGGATCCTATACTAAGTGGGTTCTCCAAGGGGTTGTGTTATGTTGTTATTTTTTCATAAAATTATTGCCAATATTCTTAGCTTCAGTAGTTAATAAAAAAAACTGGAAGCGACATCTGTCGGTGGTCCATCAGAAACATGTTTTTCGTTACAGAAAGAAACACATAAAGATGGCGCTAAATGTACCACTTTAGAGGAAACAGATAGCAGAGTCAGAACGTGTCGTGGGTTCAGTAGAATTTGTTTATTTGTCATGCTGCATAAAATCACGAATTTCAAACTCATCATCATCATTCTCTTGCCCTTATCCCAATTTATTTGGGGTCGGCGCAGCATGTCTTCACGAATTTCAAACTGTTTTGAAAAAAATAGTTTTAGTACGTTTCTCCAGCAGAACCGCTTTAGAAGTGTGCCTAGAAAAATTTTAGACGCCCGCGGCCCCGTCTAAAATTTTAAATTCGTAAAATTTATTTATGTCATAAGAATAAAGCTCATTTTAAGAATTTAATTTTATTAATTAGAATTTAGAATTTAAAATTCACAATTTCAATGCTGCTACAAATATTTTAGATGTAACCAAACTGATTTTTTATGTTTCAGTATCACTATTTGCTACCAAGACAGACCAATCTAAAAGCTAAAAAACATGATGACTGAGGCCTTGTTTTTTTTATTTGTTTCAATTCTTTTGAAAATACTTCAATCAAGGATGTACCCAAAATTACGAATCCTGTCAATCGCTAACACTCAATAATGTCATTCCAGGTACCAGAAACAGATTGCTGAGATCAAGGCCCTCCTGCCATACGACCAGATGACCATGGAAGACTTCCGTGATGCCTACCCAGAGGAAGCCCTCGACCCCATCAACAAGCCTACCTTCTGGCCCCACACAGCTGACGAGCAGCTTCGGCTACGTCGACCCCGACAAGCCAGCACATTCCGGTCACTAAGATAATTAATTGCCTTTGCACAGCTTCAATTCAGACAGTCTTCAAATATCAGCTCAGTGATAGTTGACAGTTTGGTGAAGTGTTGTCAAGGTTCTATAGGAAGTTGCAGTCATCTTGTTCTATTTATGTAGGAATAAATTAAATCTTTACCAATTATTAGTTGTTTTGTAAAATGGACTTTATGTCATAAGAATAAAGCTCATTTTAAGAATTTTAAATTTTTAAACCTGATTAATATTTTGCACATACTATAGGGGGCACCGTGCGGACTCTCCGTCCACATTTCGGCCCATCGTGCTTCTCGACGAGGTGGGCAAGCTCTTTGAGAGAGTGATTGCAAACCGTCTCGTCGAGCACCTTGAGGGGATGGGGCCGAATCATGCGGAGAACCAGTCTGGTTTCCGCAAGGGGTGCTCTACAGTGGACGCCATCATGCGAGTGAGAGCCCTCACGACGGGGAATGCGATATCCCGGGGCGGAGTCGTCTTGGCTTGGCGGTGTCTCTCGACATCGCCAACGCTTTCAACTCCCTGCCCTGGAGCTGCATCAGGGAGGCACTCCGGTATCACCGGGTGGCGACCTACCTCCGTCGATGGTCGGGGACTACCTGACGGATCTACCCCAGTCGCTGCAGAGAATAGAACCGGCGATAGATGTCGTGCGGTGTCCCACAGGGATCAGTTCTGGGACCGCCCCTGTGGAACATCGGTTACGACTGGGTGCTGTGTAATATGTTGGAGGCACGCCGACCTCCCTAGTGGTGTCAGCGTCGTTTGCTACGGAGAGATGAGTTCCCATCGTAAAAATAGAAAAAAACGGGCCAGCGGGAAGTTCATACAAACGTAATGCCAAAACAATTTGTGAATCAAACATATTCCACAGGTAGTGTGTATTTATTTCGATTGTATTACAGTATCGTCTTACTGGAAGCTCTTCAACTGGCCACTAGGACATTTTTTTAGGATGTGAAATCATCAAATGACTTCTCCCACTCTGGGCGGAGCGGGGTGTGTCAGACTCTTACTGACTAAAACCCATCCATGTTCCTTCCTCGCCCTTTGTGTTCCGGGGCCGCGGTATCTCTTTCGAACAGGCCCGCAACGGCCACTAGGACCTTGGATTACAGTATCTAGGTTCCCACATATATTTATAAGATAATAATATGAGCAATTTAAAATTTCTATATAAATCTTATTTTACTCATAACTATTGTTTAAATCAGTGTCCATTCAAAATATATATTTGGGAACCTAGATATTTTGTAATCCAATCGAAATAAATAAACACTACATTAAAAGTATGATTGATTATACATTATTTTGGTGTTAAGTTTGTATGAACGACGCATGCTCCGTGTTGAACCTATTTGGTTTAAATTCAATAAAGAATCATCCTGGCTGTATAGTGTTCCAAATACAACTCTATTCTGAGTACTGACTTCACTTGACTTTGTCATACAATAGCAAAACTCTTACATTAAAAACGTGTGTTTTATTCCTCAAATATTAGAAGGTTATGGGCCCAGGCTAGTGCTATGGAAGCGAGCGGAGATTCCTCGTCACCATCGACGACCACGAAGGCGTCGGCACCAAATTCAATGATTTTTGGAACCACTACCGCTGTTCCAAATATCGAGAAACTGGAGGGAGCGAAGAACTATACTTCATGGAGCTTCGCAATGAAGAATACTCTCATTGTGTGCGACCTCTGGGACTGCGTAAACAGCCCTGCTGAATATAAAACACAGGTAGGAGACGACGATATCTTTAAACGTCTAGATGCGAAAACTATGGCGAAAATTTGCCTCTCGTTGACACCACGAGTATATCCAACCGTGATGAGTGCCACGACAGCAGAAGGAATGTGGAAGAAGCTACAAGCTGCATATGCAGACAGCGGCTTACTGCGGCGACTGAACCTCTTGCGCAGACTATTTAACTACAAGCTCTCCTCATTTAAGAGTATGGAAGCTTATGTGAGCGAGATACGAGCAACACAGCAACAGCTCATCGAAGTTAACGAGCCAGTAGATGACGAGTTCGTAGGACTGATTATGCTGACAGGGCTGACCGAGAAGTTTAATCCAATGGTCATGGCGATCGAAAACTCTGGAACGAAACTTACGTCGGACTCTGTAGCTGCGATCCTATTAAAAGAAGATCTACGTTATTCCCAATCGAAAGAGACAGATGCTGCGTTGATCAGAATTTTATGTTCCTTGTTACTGGCAGTCATAAACTCTATGGTGTGGCTTTATGGTCGAGTTCGACTGTTGGCTTTTAAATATATTTGAAGTTGATGTTGTTAATGAAGAAAAGACATTAGTAGTAAAATAAAAAACCAAGAGACATGTATTGAGGATTTTTAAAAGGGGGTTTCTTTATTAAATTTAAATGTGTTACTAGTCAACTATATTTATATAAATGTTTATTTGGATCAATATATTTTGAGGACAGCGATCATGTAATTTTATTGAAAGGGGATTCCATCAGGTGGGTGCGGATATCTTTTACGAGATTTCAAGAGGTTATGGGCCCTCCACAGTTGAGTATGGGCGCTCTGCTACCAGAAGGCAGTTAGACAGGATGGCAGATAAGAGTGGAGTTCGAAACTAAAAGCCAGAAATTGTGAAAAGTGTGAGGAGAAATATTTAAAATGGCAGGCGAAAGATAATTAAAGACGGACGGGTACTATCGGAATCCGAATGTGCAATCGAGTTCGCTCGGTTTTTTCAGTCTGTGTACGATCCGAATCCTCCTAAACTGAGCGTGGCGGCGGCGAGTGCGGGCAAGGCGGCGGGCGCGTCGCCCGGTGCGCGGGTGCACCTAGCAGGCGTGAGTAGGGAATGCAAAACCGGTTAATCGGAAACCGAAAAATCGGAAAAACCGCCCTTTTTCGACGAATTCTAAAACCGGTTTTAAAAATCGAAACCCGGATTTAAATCGGTTTTTCTATCTGTATACACGTAACCAATTCCATAAATAAGCAATATCATTTTATAAACCATCATCATTTTCATTTTTTTTTTTTTTTTTTTTTTTTTTTTTTTTTTTTTATATAACCTGGGTATTTTGATATTTGACGAATGTTTGGTTATTTTACAATTTATAACTTGGCAACATTGTCACTTGGTTACTCCGTCGTTTACCTTTGAACGGGGAATCCCCGATAATTATTTAAGACTCGTACCGCCCGCGCCCGCCACCTGACATGACCCACCCCGCGATTCAGTTAGTTGGTGATTATTGCAGTGAATAATTAACCTATGTGTGAGTGAATTGAACAGTTTTTATTTCTGAATTGTTTTGAACATTGAATCTCATTTATTTGCGATATCTGCAGAAGCTTATTACCGTAATACTTAGTGTATTGAAATTTGACAGAAATACCAGTAAGTATAAATTAAATTTACGTTTAAGTGTTATGAATTCATGATATTTTATAGAAAAATGTAGCTTGGGAGTCGGAAATTATATTGTTTTACTCGTCCTAGGAGAATAATGTTTTTAGGAGTAAAAATATAAGTAGGACCGCCTGGCCTGAACCCTAAACGGCTTGACTTGTTCTAAAGTGCGAGGTGGCGTTAAATTCGTATTAATTTTTGAAGTGTTATAGTCACACAGGTTTTATTAGTTGTTTATGATATTTCAAAAGTTGTATTCTGGTAGTTCATAACTACTTATACATACAAAATGTTTATTTGGTCACTTAAAGCAAATATCCAGGGTATTAATAAATATCGCAATTGTGAACCTAAGAAACAGTATTATTTTAACGTAAGTAGATAGGTTATGTTTTATGAAATATGATTATTTGCATGAAGTGAAAAATATTTTTTTTGTGAAATAAGTACGTAGCTTCTGATGTGCCTATAATGCCTAATGAATAAGCTAAAATCAATACTGTTATAACCCTCTCATAAATAATGTAATCTAACACAAAACGGACAGGACGTAACAAATCGCTGTATGTAACTACTAGTTGATAAAAAAAAATAGAACGATAATAACCGATTAAAACCCGAAAACCGGTTTTTTTTTCTTGGAAACCGAAAAAAAGTCGGTTTTTGATAAACTTTCGGTTTTGCATACCCTAGGCGTGAGCGCCGCAGACGTACGGGGCGCGCTTGCTCGCTTGCCACCTAAGCGCTCAGCCGGGCCAGATGGTATTCCGGCGTACATTTTTAGGGATTGTCGGGCGGTGTTGGTTAAGCCGTTGCTGCACTTGTTCAACGTCTGTATCGAGGCCGCAACTTTTCCTGAGCGCTGGAAACTTACTCGGGTTGTACCCGTGCCTAAAGGTAGTGGCGGTTCAGCACCCTGCGATTACAGACCTGTAGCGGTATTGTGCACTCCAGCTAAAGTGTTTGAATCGACCGTTCACAGTAGCTTGTACCCGCAGATTAGCGCTCTGTTGTCCGACGCGCAGCATGGTTTCCGTCCTGGGCGGGGGACAACAGGTAACTTACTGGATCTTATGACACAAGTAGTACCGTCTGTGGATGCGGGTCAACAGGTAGATGTAGCCTACTTCGATTTCAGGAAGGCTTTTGACACGGTAGATAACGACGTCCTTTTGGCAAAATTGGCGGATGTAGGCTGTACACCTCACACTCTGTCATTTTTTGCCTGTTATTTGCGAGACCGTTGTCAGTACGTCGACTGTAGTGGGCAGCTCTCTGAGCCCTATTTTACGAGATCGGGAGTCAGTCAAGGCAGTAATTTGGGGCCTTTTCTCTTCATTTTAACAACTAATGACCTGCCGGAAGTGGTAAATGAAGCCAAACCATTGTTGTTCGCGGATGACTTGAAATTGGTTCTCGAAATAAAACAGGAGACTGATCACGAAATACTGCAGCAGGATATTGATAGGGTAGTAGAGTGGAGCCGTAGCAATAAGTTGTGTTTGAATGTGGCCAAATGCTCGGTGTTATCATTTTCCCGTGCCCGCGACCCACGTCACTATCAATATTGCATGGATGGAGACCAACTGCAACGTGTTTCGGAAGTTAAGGACTTGGGCGTGCGCTTTACAACTGATTTGAAATTTCGTAAGCATGCCACGGATGTCTGTAAAAAAGCATTCCGCAATTTAGGGTTGGTCTTACGGATAGGAAACCAGTTCACGAACATCAGTGCTCTGAGATCGTTGTACGAAGCGCTTGTAAAAAGTCATTTGGAATGCAATGCTGTCGTATGGTCACCACATGAAGCCAAGTACAAACTAATGCTGGAACGTATTCAGAACAAGTTTGTCAGATTCCTGTACTTGAAGCTGTATGGTGTATATCCAGGGTATCCACTGTTATATCCCACCCTATTTGTGCTAGGCATGGTGGGCTATTATAAATTAGAAGTAAGAAGGGAAGTAGCTCTCGCCACTTACTTGTTTAAGATTTTGCGTGGAAAAATACATAACCCAGGCGTTCTAAGAACGGTTGGGTTGTGTGTACCTGATAGGTACGTGGGGCGACGGAGGCGGCCGCCGCTCCTGTGGGTGCCGCCCGCTCGCACCAACTTGCTGCAGCACGCGCCGCTGACGCGCGCGCTGCGTGCACTCAATATGGTGTCACAACAGATTGATTGCTTCAATTGTACACTGAGCGAATTCACACGGGCCGCATTTTGCACAATTACTTTAGTTTGTCAAATTAATTAATTTATTCAAAACATAAATAATTTTACTTTAAATATAACTGCTCTATTGTATTAGGTACCTAAACCTGTAATAATAGTTGTATGTGTTGTTAAAAAAATAAAATAAATAAAAGAATACGTCAAATTGTCAAAATTAACCAGCGAATCAGAATATTCTTTTTGGAAGGTAAAGCTTATGCTAATTTTGAGAGCAAAAGATTTAAATTCAGTTTTAGATGATGAAGAAAATATAAAAGATTTTGAGAAAAAAGATGCGAAGGCAAAATTAATAATATTATGCTCCATAAGCGAAAAATATATGTCTTATGCAATAAACTGCAAAACCACCAAAGAAATAATTGAAAAATTTGATAACATTTTTTTGGGACACAAGGACGTACAAATTTCTCATCAATTGGAGGAGTTTTATAACTATAAATTTGTAAAAGATGATCTGATGTCTGACATAACCGAAATAGAAAACAAAGCAACAAAAATAAGAAGTTTGGGTTACAGTTTTGATGATAAGCAGATTATAACTAAAATTTTGACGAGTATACCGGAAAACATGAGTTACTTTCGTACAGCATGGGAGGCGACCTCATTGACTGATAAAACACTTATAAATTTAATTTCAAGATTAAGTCTAGAAATGAGAATTAAGAACAACAACAAAAATGATGAAATAACAACAACAACATCAAGAGATAATAATGAAAACAATCAAGAAGCAACCAGTTTTTATATTAAAACTTGTTACAAATGCGGAAAGAAGGGACACATTGCGAGATATTGTAGAACTCCAATATCGAGTGGTGACAACAGACTGAACAATATCCAACAAAATTGTTTCAAATGTCTGAAAAGTGGACACAGATATGCGGATTGCAAGGAAAAATACAACTGTATGTATTGTAATATCAACTCGCACTACACAAAACGTTGTCTAAACATGAAGAACGTGAGTAACAATTTTACTAATAATATAGAAACTGAAGAAGCAAATATTGAGTTCATTATTGACTCAGGTACCAGCAGTCATATTGTTAATTCTGAGAGTTATCTTAAGGATAAAAGAAAAACAAATTATAAGATCATGACAGCTGATGGAAATATTCATTATGTAAACATCATGGGCAACATCTATTCCCACAATATTATATTGAGAGATGTCCTTTTTGTTCCTGAATTAAAGAAAAACTTAATATCTGTATCTAGACTAACAGATGATAATTATATTTTAAAATTTTTCAGAAATAGATGTGATATTTATGGATCGGAGGCTGAATCAGTGACTGCTGAGCTAAAGCGGGACGGTTTGTACTACCTAAGTATTCATGCAAAGCCAGTTGTAATATCAAGGTCAGTAAACTCTTTTTATTTGGACTCTATGTTTTGGCATCGTGCATTAGGTCATGTACCTATAGCCAAAACTAAGGATCTTGTTAGAGGAATTGAGAGAGGCCTGGTAAAGGAAACCGACATCTGCGAAGTCTGCACGAAAGCCAAATTATGCCGAAAACCATTCAAAACTATTAGACAAAAAGCATTTAAACCATTAGAAATTATACATAGCGATATTTGTGGTCCTATTGAAACTGAAACATGGGATGGTTACAAATATTTTATAACATTTTTGGACGACTATACACATTTTATTAAAGTATTTTTAATTAAAAATAAAAGCGAAGCTTTTTCAAAAATAATTAATTACATAAATTTGGCAGAAAATCATTTTCAAACAAAAGTAAAAACATTTAGATGCGATAATGGTGGTGAATACAATAGTAAACAATTTAAAATGTATTGCAATAGTAAAGGAATTAATATTGACTATACAATTCCTTACACTCCACAACTAAATGGTAAAGCTGAACGATTAAATAGGTCATTGATGGAAAGAACTAGAGCATTACTGTTTGATATGCAGCTACCACGGGTTTTATGGGGTGAAGCTGTTTTAACATCTGCCTATTTAATTAACAGGAGTGCAAATACAATTAATAATAAAACACCAGCTGAAATGTGGTTTAATAGAATACCGAATTTAAAACATTTAAATATTTTTGGATCTTTAGCTTATTATAAAAATAATTGTCAATTAAAGAAACTTGACTCCAGGAGTAGCAAAGGGCTTTTAGTAGGGTTTACAAATAATGGTTATAAGATATGGGATCCTTCTGATTTTAGAATTGTTTATTCGAGAGATGTATTGTTTAATAATAATAAGAGTGATGTTGCGGATTATTTAAAATTGTGTAATCGTAAAGTGATACAGAGTGAGTTAGATAATTTATTTAAAGAGGTGAGTGTCGATATTGGTGATAATGGTTTTAATAGTGGAGATAATGGTGATGTTCGTAGTGATATTAATAATGAAGTTAATAATGATGTAATTGTTGGTGATGTGTTTCGTAGTGAAAGTGGTGATAGAGCTGTTGGTGGTGAAGGAAATATTGAAGATAATGAGGTGTTTGAAGATAGTTTTGATAATGTTGAAGTTAGTGGTGAAGATGTTGAAGATAATTTTGATAATTTTGAAGATAGTGTTGAAGATGTTGGAGTTAGTGTTGAAGATACTGGAGTTGGAGTTGATGTTGAAGATAATAATGTTTTGAGAGGGGAAGGTAGAAATGATACAGGAGTTGAGACTAGTGATGAGTTTGAGGATGCAGTTGAAGCAATTAATGTTGGACGGAGAATTTTACCAAATCGAGAGAGAAGATTGCCATCATGGCTGAAAGATTATGATTTAGAAACATCATTTTTAACGTATACAGAAGCTTTTAACAGTTTTGATAAAGATTTATGGTGTAAAGCAATGATGGAGGAGAAAGATTCATTAGAGAAAAACAAAACTTGGGAAATTGTGAACAGGTGTGAAGCAAAGAATAGAAAAATAATCTCAAATAAATGGATATTTACAATAAAGCCTGGTGGAAGATATAAGGCGAGATTAGTGGCAAGAGGTTTTCTTCAAAAGCATAATGTTGACTATAAAGAAACATATAGTCCCGTGGTTAATACTACTAGTGTTAGATTGTTGTTAGCTATTGCAGCACAAAAAGGTTTAAAAATAAAGCAATTTGATGTGAAGACAGCATTTTTATATGGAGAGTTAGATGAAGAAATTTTTATGGAAATACCTTTAGGATATGACATTAAAGATAAAGAAAATAAAGTTTGTAAATTAAAGAAAAGTCTTTATGGATTAAAACAAGCACCACTTATGTGGAATAAAAGATTGACGGAATTTTTGAAGAAATTAGGTTTGTTTCAATTGAAATCTGATCCATGTGTGTTTGTGAATAAAGATAAAGGAATTTATTTGGCTATTTATGTTGATGATGGTATTTTAATTGGTGAAAATGAAATTGATTTAAATAAAATTATTAATAAATTAGAAACTGAATTTGACATGCGTAAATTTGATAAAACTTAAAAGTTTATAGGGTTTGATGTTAAAGTTGAACAAAATTATATTAAGATTTATCAAGAAAGTTATATTAAACAAATTTTGGAAAAGTTTAAATTTGAAAACTTAAAGGATAGTAGTCATCCTGATATTTTAGTTGATGTACATCAAGAGGGGAAAGGTGGAGTTGATGATGTACATAAATATCGTCAGTTAATTGGTTCTTTATTATATTTAGTAAATAAAACAAGATTGGATTTATCGTTTCATGTAGGTTATTGCAGTAGACATCAGGAAAATCCAAATATGAATGATTTTAGTAATATTAAGAATATTTTTAGGTACATTAAAAACTCAATTAGTAGTGGTATACAGTATGTTCGTGGAAATGAATTAATTTTAAAAGCATATTGTGATGCAGACTTCGCAGGTGATCCTGATACTAGGAAAAGTACGACTGGCTTTGTAATATTTTATGGTGGTGGTCCTATACATTGGTGTTCACGCAAGCAGTCAGTCACTGCTCTTTCGAGTACTGAGGCTGAATACATTTCTGCAGCCGAATGTATAAAAGACCTACTATACATTCAGTCTCTGATCTACGAATTGACTAATAAATTACCGAGAACACAGTTGTTTGTTGACAATCAATCTGCTATTGTATTGATTAAGAATGGAATTTTAAATAGAAGGAGCAAACATATTGATGTTAAATATCATTTTATTAAGGAGAAGATAGATAAAAATTTGTTGGAAATTAATTATTGTTCTACTAAAAATAATTTGGCTGATATTTTAACTAAACCACTGGACAGAACAAATTTCTTGAGATTAAAACAATGCTTAGTGAGTGATAAGTGAAGGACATTCCGTAATGTGAAGAGTTATGTGTTGTAGTTGAAGTTTTATTAGGAGTTAAGGTTGTTTGGGAATTAATTTGAAATTTTGCTGTAAGTTAGTTATGTAAGGTTTTTAGATTAATTAATTCAAAAGTTTGTTTGTAGTTTTTAGTTAAGTTGGGTGGGTTTAATTAAGTTGGGTTTTAAATGAGTTGATGGGAGTTAGTTATAAGTTTGTTTTCTGTATGTTGTTCTGATTGTTTCAAACATAAAATTCAGAGGGGATGTTATAGAAATAGCTTTATAGAATTTTATGTTCCTTGTTACTGGCAGTCATAAACTCTATGGTGTGGCTTTATGGTCGAGTTCGACTGTTGGCTTTTAAATATATTTGAAGTTGATGTTGTTAATGAAGAAAAGACATTAGTAGTAAAATAAAAAACCAAGAGACATGTATTGAGGATTTTTAAAAGGGGGTTTCTTTATTAAATTTAAATGTGTTACTAGTCAACTATATTTATATAAATGTTTATTTGGATCAATATATTTTGAGGACAGCGATCATGTAATTTTATTGAAAGGGGATTCCATCAGGTGGGTGCGGATATCTTTTACGAGATTTCAAGACTAAGAACTCAAGCCTTCGCCCACCAGTTTGCACATACTGCAAGAAGAAAGGACACCTCGTCTCAGAATGTCGTAAAAGGAAGTGCAAGAAGAATGTGACTAACTTAGTTTCTAATATTACTGATGTTACACTTTTATTATCTTTTACTACACCTCCTTTTCAGCTTCCCACATCCATCTCACCATGGTACTTAGATTCTGGTGCAACCGCACACATGTGCAACGACATACGCATGTTCAGTGACTTTGCACACAGCTCAAGCTATGTCATTGCAGCCAACAATGAAAAAATGGCATGTAAAGGTACGGGTACAGTTCAATTAAATGTATCCAATAGTGTTCATTCCATATCTAACGTTCTCTTTGTCCCCAAACTAGCTGCGAACTTATTATCAGTCAGTAGCCTAGTTCAAAAAGGTTTTGTAGTTATATTCTCGCCAAAAGGTGCGACTATCCTTCTCAGACAAGAATGCAAAGTTTCCGGAATAACAGTTGCTACTGCTTCAAATAAACAAGGCATGTACAAGCTTGACATTTCCGAAAATCAAGCTCAGCTGATTACTGACAGAAAGCTACCAGCTGTGTTATGGCATAGACGTCTTGGACATATCAACGTCAAAGCGATGAATATTTTAAAAAAGTATTCTACGTCAGGCATAATGACACGTTGAATGAAATCTGCATTCCTTGTGTACAAGGAAAATTAGCAAAAAGGCCGTTTAATAAGTCCAAAAGTAAGACAAAAAATAAACTCGAATTGATCCATACAGATCTATGCGGACCAATGAGTACGCATTCATGGGGTGGTGCCCTATATTTGCTTACATTTACGGACGATTTTACTCGAAAAACTTTTGGTTTTTTATTAAAGTCTAAAAGTGAAGTTTTTTCGAAGTTTGTCGAATTCAAGCATCATGTTGAAAACCAAACTGGTCTTAAATTAAAACTTTACGATCAGACAATGGCGGAGAATTCGTAAACGGACCGATGTCTACTTTTTTGCAGGAAAATGGAATAGTTCATCAGAAAACAGTCCCATATAATGCAGAGCAAAATGGAACTTCAGAACGCGTCAATAGAACTGTAATTGAAAAAGCAAGAACAATGCTTCATGATTCCAAGCTACCAAAAGCTTACTGGGGTGAAGCTGTGAATACAGCTATCTATTTAAAAAACGTAACACCAACTCAAGCGTTGAACAATAAAATTCCTGACGAATTATGGTATGAAAAATCGATTGATTTATCACATCTTCGTGTTTTTGGTTGCGAAGCGCATGCTTTAATTCCTAAAGAGAAGCGCACTAAGTTAGATTCAAAAACAAAAGCTTGTATCTTTGTTGGTTACTCAAGTGAGAGTAAAGGCTATCGCCTTATAGATTCTCATAATCCCAGATCGATCATTGTCGCACGTGATGTCATCTTCATCGAAGATAAAGTGGGAAACCCTGCTACAGCAGTGGAACCTACCACTACTACTGCCGACAGTACCCTCATTTACGACCAAATAAGGATAGAAAATTCACAACCAGTAACACCAGAATCGTTTACAGATACTGAACGAATTGAAAGCCAGCCAGAAGTTTCAGAAGCAGAAACATCACAGGAGTACTTGACTGTCGAAACTTTACAACCAGTAACACCAGAATTGTTTACAGATACTGAACGAATTGAAAGTCTGCCTGAAGTTTCTGAAGCAGAAACATCACAAGAGTATTTGACTGCAGATAACGAATCCAGTGAATCAGCATCAACTTCTCCAGAAACAGACAGCACGATCAATGAACCCAGATATCCGCAACGACAACGACGACCACCTGACAGATACAGTCCGTCGATGTTTATGGTGTCAGACTATGAACCGGAAACCTACAAACAAGCCGTAGAAGATGTTCACAGTTCTGAATGGCAAAAAGCTCACGGGACATGGCAATTAGTAGAGAGACCCACAGACAGAAAGATTATTAAAAATAAATGGGTCTATAAAATAAAAAAGAATACTAACGGCGAAGTTGTTAAATTTAAAGCAAGATTAGTAGCAAAAGGCTTTACCCAGGTGCATGGTATCGATTACGGTGAGACTTTTTCTCCTGTAGCACGACTGTCGTCAGTTAGACTGCTTCTTGCGTTTGCCGTACAACTTAACGTCCAGTTAGATCACCTTGATGTAGAAACCGCTTTCTTAAATGGCGATTTAGAAGAGGAAATCTTCATGGAACAGCCGCCAGGCTTTGAAATAGACCGAAAAGGAAAAGTTTGCTTACTTAAAAAATCGCTATATGGCCTAAAGCAATCCCCTAGACAGTGGAATATAAAATTCTGCGAAGCCATGAATAGCTTATCGATGACACAAACAGCAAACGAGCATTGCGTTTATTATAGACGAGACGGTAACAAAATACTTGTAGTTTCCGTATTCGTGGACGATTTTTTCATCCTCTGTAATAATGAATGTATGAAAGAGACCTTCAAGAATTCACTCAAAAAAGTTTTCATCGTGAAGGATCTTGGTCTTCTGAAAGACTGCTTAGGCATGCGAGTTATTCAAACTGTTGATAACATCACACTTGACCAAACCAAGTACATTGAAAAAATCGTTGAAAAATTTGGAATGAAAGATGCAATTCCAATCTCCACTCCAATGGAAGCTGGTATGAAGCTCACCATTCCTGCCAAGGAAGATGAGAGACCTGATTTACCGTACCAACAGCTTATCGGATCTCTAATGTACATTTCAATAGGAACAAGGCCTGACATGTCGCATACAGTGTCTTATCTGAGCCAGTTCAATGTACATTACGGGGAGGTGCATTGGAAAGCTGCTAAACGGGTACTCAGATACCTGAAGGCAACAAAAGACTTAAAACTTTGTTTTGATAAAAAGGAAGAAAGCTATCCTATCGGATACGTAGACGCCGGCAGTAATGTCATAGACAGACGATCATACACAGGATACGCCTTTAAAATGAGTGGTGCGTGCATATCTTGGGAATCGCGCAAGCAGCGCACACCTGCACTGTCCACCACTGAGGCTGAGTACATGGCACTTACTGAAGCATGTAAGGAAGCCATTTACATGAGATCACTCATTAAAGAAGTTTTCGACGTCGTTCAGCCCATTACCATTCATTCGGATAACCAAAGTTCACTCAAACTCACTCGAAATGATACCTTTCATAGTCGCACTAAACACATAGACATAAGGTATCACTTCATTAGGGAACTTTCACAGACTGATTTCATCCTACAGTACATTTCAACAAATGACATGCTAGCTGACATACTCACTAAATCACTAACCAGAATTAAACATTCTAGATTTACAAATGCTTTAGGTTTAGTTAAGAGGAGTTAGCAATTTCAATATATTTTTTGTACTGAATGTATTTGTTTTTTAAGGGCTGTCATATTTTTTGAATTGTATTTTTTTTTATATACAGGTTGATCTTATTTTTTTTTGTTTGTACCTATGGAATATCTTTGGTACAGGATGCTCCATTACGGGGAGGTGTTGAACCTATTTGGTTTAAATTCAATAAAGAATCATCCTGGCTGTATAGTGTTCCAAATACAACTCTATTCTGAGTACTGACTTCACTTGACTTTGTCATACAATAGCAAAACTCTTACATTAAAAACGTGTGTTTTATTCCTCAAATATTAGAACTCCGCAGGCCCGTTAATCGCAGACTATGTAGGCAAGCATATTACAAGTTGAGCGATTAAATCGCAGATAAAAATGCTTGACTTAATGCTAGTCCTACTCTACAAGGACAGGGGCGCAAATTTGATAGCATGGTATTGTTGAAGCTGCTGAAAGTTGTACAACTATCGTTGTATTGTATAGATTCAATCTGTTTAGTAGTATACAGTCGTATAGCCAATATTGTGTGAGTACTATATGTACTAGAAAGCTATCATTCACTAGCCCCAACCCACGTATTTTCTCTTGACTTCAATGTGCCCTGGCGGTTGAGAGTACGTCATGCTCACTCAGATGTATCGCTGATGGAGGCGCGTGTGTTTGATCATTCGGATCCCTTCAATATGGTTGAGTTGAATGGTGCTAATCCATGCGTCATGTTCGTGAACGGGCCCTGTTAGTTGTGACTAGTCATCTCTTAGTTGCCATGGCTTATTTGAATGAATTATTTTGTTTTTACTATGGACACTAACGTGCACATCTTGCTACATTGTTCACACATAATATACCATCTCAACATGAATGATGACAAGACTTAGTCACAATAATTGAGGTGTCCATGGAGTTTCTTGCCCGTTCTTCTCCATAGAGATCTACGCTAGGGAATGGGCAACTACAGTACTTTTACAGTTTTTATGTCATGTGACTGGGACTGTAGGTACATTTTATTTTCATCTTTGTTTCGACATTTCTAAAGTGCCTGGCCTACTTGAAATGCTTTGATGTTGATTTTAACCTACACCGAACTTTGATGAGACTTTCACGAAGTGCAAATAAGTACTGTAATATAATAGCAACAGGCCCTGTTTTAACTAACATAAAACAACTTAATCATATGGATTATTGCGTCCGAAATATTGTACCGTTTGTATTTTTTCTCCTGAAAGAAGTGTCTGTTGAGATGACGAAAACTAGAGAAGTATGGAAGAAGAAGACATGCGGCGCCGACCCCAAATAAATTGGGATAAGGGCAAGAGAATGATCATGATGATGTGTTGTTCTTCTGACACTACATATTAAAGGTCTACCTCAAGCCAATGACCTTGAGTGAGTAGGAGAAGCTTAGCAATAGCGACTACCCGTGCGCGAGAGTGGTCAGCGATACACTGCTGCCCGTCGCCCGCAAGAGTCCCCGCGTCAACGCGCACCAAGATTATTCGAAAAAACAACCCAACTTGATACATATTTCACAGGCATACATATTTTACGGCCTTAGTATATTTTGACTTCTCTTTGCGATTTAATTGGATGCAGTAAAGTTCAAGTAATTGTGTATCGGAGAGCCGAAATATCAAGATCAAAGTGTAAAATATGTAAAAGAATAACAGAATTTGTCCGTTCTACGACGTGTAACAAATAGGGTATAGTCATCTGAAAGGGTGTTCTACAAACCATCAAACTGAACAACTTTCTCCATGGAACCACCATCTTAATCGCGAAAAATTTTTCAACGGCGCCATACTAAATTCCAATACCTATTCGACCAAATGGATGAAACAGCCGATTATTTTTTTACGATTACGATGGTGGTCCCATAGAGAAAGTTGTTCAGTTTCATGGTCTATAGCACACCCTTTCATATGACTGTACCTTTTTTGTTACACATTGTATATCTACGAATAAAACACAATAAAAAACGACTCCTTCAAGGTCGTTGGCGTGAAGTGGCCCCTTAAACGGGACTTGGAGTGGGTAAAGTAGGGCGTGGGGTAAACGAATATATATTTTTATATAAATACATTTATTTTACCTTTGGTTCACTTATTATTTAACAAAACTAAACTAATTACATAATAAAATAAATTATTTTAATCAAAAATCTTCTTTTTCTTCGTGATGTTACATAACCTGATTAAATAAATAGATATTTTTATGCAATCAAAACTGTTCATGTAAATATAACAATGTCAACTTATGAATGTATATTCAAAATTAGCTATGATTGAGGGGAGGAGCTATTTATCCTAATTGACTTTTACATATCAGTCTTCACAAGAACTATTATAATATAATATTTTGCTACTACAGAAACGTGACAATTATTTACTGAAATCAACAAAATAATAAAGTTATCACACATTACATGTTTGCATAGTGAATACTAAAAAAACGTTCTCAAAGAACGTGATCAAATAAAAAAACAGCACTTTGAAGAACGTTCATTATGACTTTATTAACATACCTAATAAATAACATACCGATATGACTGGGATTGAGTAAAATAAAAAAATAAACTACTAGCCAAGCACTCAAAGCATTATGGGATTTATTAATTACTGTTTACATGCACATATAAACTCCTTGGTTTAAAGCTTATGGTTTTATTAGACATTGATCTCATCAAGTAATTGTCAGGTCACGTTGAGGCGGACGCAGACAAACCAAATTACAATCAATAGGTATACCTACATTTAGTGCCTGGACCCGAACTTAAAGAACTGAACGTATTAAAACTAATCATAATTAAAATCTAAAGGAATGCATTCTTACGTGTAAATAATATTATTATAATTATTTCCTTAGCGTACTAAAGATTATTTGTATTTAAAATATAGGTAATATTTTACTTTGGTTAAGTTAAATGGTAAGCATCATTATAAGCTATTATAAAGTAGTTACCATTGTTTTTTTATATACAGTTATATAATTAATATTTACAAAAAGATTTTACAAATTTCTAGCAATGCACTCACTGGCCATATTATTTGTAAAATCATGAAATAATATTATAGGTTGCTTAACACCACTATACCTCTGATGTTAATACATGTTATTTTAATTACAGATTCCTAGTATATTATAGTTATAACAATTTGTAGTGAGCACACTGTTTCTAGAACACAGATTCATTTATAAGTTTGTGCGAAAAAAACAATAAACTTTTATGTCGGCGCACTGTTAATGAGATTCATAAATTTAAATGCAGAATTGGGTTTACATGTAGTATGCAAAACAAGAAATGTCTCGGGGAACAGTATACGTAATTAGAAATACGGAACCATAAAAATCAAAACTAAAAAGCCTCGCTGGTAGAGAGTGTTGATTGTTTCTCACTTGTCAAAGCCATTTTGAATGATAAAAAACCACTACTCGGCGATCAGACTAAATACATAGCGACATCCTTTTGCAATTTTCAATCAAAAGAAAATAACAAACAACGCCATCTGCACGAAATTACCTAATTTAAAAAATCTGTCCCACTACCCAACGCTATTTCTTCCAAAGAATTACAAATCTTTATTAATAATAAAAATATTTTGGACGTACGATGACTCACAACGACTTCTACAATTTTACTGATTAACAACTCTGGAACATAATTCCCAATAACCGCCGCTAGATGTCACTGGTCAATTCATAAATTAGCGGGCTTATCCTTATTATGATTTCTTTTATCCGCATAGTGCGGAGAATTAGAAGAATGCCCCATTGTTCTGCTGCCGAAAGTAGTTCTTCTGCCAATAGTGCTGTTCTTGCAGAACTTGAGTAGGTTGGCGTATGCTGCTCGGTACTGTCTGTTGGTTGCTGCGTAGATCAGAGGGTTGATGACACTTGAGGCCCAGGCCAGGATCGAGGCGATGATGTGCAGCCAAGGGTACGAGATGCCGTCGTCCGCCACGTTCATGATCATGAGTGGTAAGAAGCAGGCGAGGAAACAGAGGAAGATCGTCAGCATGAGCGTCGTCAGCCGAGAGTCCTCTTCTTTCTCTTTTGCTGTTTGGCCGGAGAGTTTGCTGTGGAGGAGGAAAACATGGTTTGAATTATTGTTTTATCATACAGAGTACCCCAGAAAAATTAAAGGAGGAGTAAAAATAAATAATTGTCCTACGAATGCTACTGACAGGATCGAACTTAGAATCTAGCTCAGCAGTTTTGCGGTCACTAGACCATCGAGACAGTTTTATTATCAATCATGTCATCAATAACATCATTTCAACCGAAAGAAATCCACTGCTGTTTAAAGGTATGCCTCCTCCAAGTGTCGCCACATTGACTGGTCTCGTGTGTCTTGCATCCAGCGGATCTCCGCAGCCTCCGTCATCTTGTAATGTTTTCTTTCTTAAGGTCATTTTCAATAACTTACTAACAGGTAACGGAAAGCTATCTCTGTTTATTTGACATTTAGGTTACGAACCGTTAGAAACAAAACGTCACAAAAAAGTTTCCTTTGATTTTTCTATGAGTCAACTGTCAGGTAGGTGATGCGGATAGGATATTTCAAGCTTACTTTATACAAACATTGATAGCTACGAGACGTGGCATTTAAACTAACAGAAGTAAGTTACATAAATTTGGCCTTACTGGCTTTCAAATTAGATGGTTCATGTCGGACTGCTATAGTTGCGATTTTTCATACAAAACCACCAATCAACCACCTAATTTGAAAGCGCCTATACTATCGATATGAGGTTATGATTTTATGTCATCAAAGAAAAACAAAACACTGTACCACCACATCCGACCACCACCAGTTAAAACCCCACCACCACCAGTTAGCCACAGCTAGTGACATGACGATCCTCACCCACATACACACCTTCGTCCCTCCAGCTTCCTCTTGCTCTGGCGGACCCGCCAGTAGATGCAGGAGTACGACACGATGATGACCACGCAGGGCAGCGCGAACCCGAACACGAACAGGTACTTCTTGGGTGACTTGCCGTCTTTCGGGAGGATGGTGCAGGAGAATGTGCTGGGGTCCAGGCCCAGTTGGCCCCAGACGCCGAGGAGAGGTGGTATCTGCGGATGGGAAAAGAATTAGATTAATAACTGGGCCTAGAAATCGATTCTTCTCTCTAATAATACGAAGTTAGTACCTACTAGACATGGGAAATACAGTAAACCATTATAAGTTTTTAAACTGCCATGGTCACTAAGTCATTATAAAACATGCTTTTAGCTCTAGGACTAAAGGAGCTAAAAGCATGTTACACTAACACTAAAAACGGGATATTTACCTATTATTGGTAACTCAAAATAATTTGTAAACATGGTAAACATTCCATTTTCGTATTCACGAATACGTAGGTGTTTATTTTATGTTAAACGTCATAATATGTAAGTAGTTTAATTGCATTTATTGGCGTAGGTATTTATTTCGGTATTTTAGCTAAAAACAAGGAATACATGAGCTAAATTATCAACTCTATTTGTAGTGGTCTAAATTTCGTCTGAAACACAGTTAAAATAAAGTTCTAATCAGCTTGCACTACAAACAGGTTGTTACGTCAGTCACTGCGGGCCGAATAGTGCGAAATTAGTGGTTTGGATCGATTTACCAAAAATCTATGGATTGGACTAAAAAAATAAAACACTATGATGCTAATATGTTGTTTGTAGAATTATTTGCCAAAAAATCAGAATGATCGTATGTATTTTATTATGATTTTTACTCGTTAAAAGAAATTTTTTAGAGATAAGTTCGTGTTTTTTTTATCGAGGAAAATTAATTGTATTAATGTTTTCAAAACACTATCATACTAGCATATATCCTGAAGAATATCATATATTTTTCTGGTTTTGTTTATTGCAGGGAATCATATACTTTCCGGATTTTTGTAATGCCGAAAAGGCGTTTTGTATAGTCGCCCTTATTCTGTTGACCCCAGCTATGTTGTAAAAAAATACCTGAATCGATGTTGATTATTCCGAAAGTTCAAGTGAAGGGAATCCTTATCAAAACAATCTTTCACACCACTAAAAACCCCTACAAAATAATCATCAACTAACATTTTTATTGAATGCGGGTTCTCAACTTCTCATAAAGCTGTTGAATAATTCCGAAGGGTGTTAAGTCAAGTAGCATTAAAATGCAACACATTTGGGCTCATCAACGCTTTGTCCACGTTTAGAATGAACTGCTGTTTCATGACTCGTGTAGTAATCATTGAGAGAGTTATCTCAATGATTACAACACTATTACTATTTATGAAGAGAGATTATAAAAGGAAAATAGAAGATAATTTTGTTGGATTTTAGTTGTGTGGTCCAAGTAATAGATGACAGCGAGGTAACTCAGGTAAGTCATCATCTGTACTCTATCAACAACTGATCATTTGAATGATGAGGTTTAAAACTATTATTATTTATACTGCCAGATAGTAATGCTGAAGAATGAACATTCAAAAATGCCTATTTACATTAAACATTTAGGACATGGTGGTGAACTACTATGTACGACGGGTTTTTTACATCTAATTTATTTATTTAATTTGTGGTAACTTTCTTATGTCAGTCATTATAGTTGGTTTCCCAAACTATTTACTTTTACTCTTTTGACCTTATTTAAATCTATTTAAGGTGAATTAATAATATTCAAAATCACCACAAACAAAACAATATGAAGTAGGTAACCCATTTCACTTTATTTCAATCTAACACATTCCTTTGGTTGCATCACAGGCTCAATAAAATTAATTAGCCGTACACAGTTCATAGCACAGAGGATGTTAGCTAATTCAGGACAATCAGCAGCGTGGAAGTGCAACGAACTAATTCTAGCTTCCTTCATTACTAAAAGTTTATTTATTTGGCTGGCAACACTGTGGAACATCGGTACTGCTACAAAACTCAATGGTAGCGTTGTGTGTGTTCCATGAAACGGATAAATGATTATCTTTTTGATTCCGGTAATATAATCATTTTTGTTATTGTTATTGTAGTTATGTAATAAAATTGTGTGTGGTTTTTGTTCCGGATCCCTTGATTATTTATGGCTGACTTTTAACAGATGGCTCGTGGTTTTATTTTGTTTTAGTGTGATTAAATTTTTCTTTAGTAGGTTCTAAAATACGACGGTGGCCTCACTATGCAGTGGGCTGGATTGGCTGAAGGCTAAGGACGGGGTGATGTGGCTCAGCTGGGGACAGGCCTATGTCCATCAGTGGACTACGATAGGCAGGCTCTCAGGAGTTGATTGCTCGATGCGGACACATCGTACCACATCATAGACTTTCGTAAGTTCGTGAAAATCCGGTGAGATCTCGCTAGCGAGATCTCACCGGATTTTCACGAACTTAACATTGGTTCCTCAATTATCCGAGTGGCGTCAATTTTCTTAAGTATATTGATAAGTATGTCTCACAATTTTACAAAATGAACGATTTAACATATCTCGAGCGAAAAGTTGATGAAACCTCGCGTCGACTGATAGACTGATTTCTGTTTTGATTTCGATGTGATGCAATTGTTTTTGTTGTAAAAATACCAAGAAATTCTGTTTAAACGCTCGCTAATGATTGATAGGAACCATTTGTTACAATATTCTTGTATATTTTTTCGTTTGAGAGCGTAATGAGAGTAAAAACGCTTGTAATTTTAAGATAAAACCTCATTACGTGCATTCAACGATGTAATGAGGATGTTTTTTATCGAAATGCATTACGTAATAGGTATTCCTATCCTACTTTGATGGCAATGATTGTTTTTTATCGACGATGGGCCAGATTGCTATTGAAATCATTGATTGGTTGGAATTTTAGGGTCAAAGGTTATTATTGGTAACAAACCTTGATCTAGAAAAGCAAAAACATTCTTTAATCTTTATCAGGGGAATGAAAAATACTAAATGAGCCTCAATGGAAATAATTAGGCAGATATGAGCACATCTGGCTACACTGCACGCATGTGATCTCTACCTCAAGTACCTACCTAGTTATAGTTGGTAAAATTGGATTAAGAAAATGATTACAACCAAAGTCTAAACCTACTCAAAATAGATAAGGAATTATGAGCATTGATAAAAAAATCATCATCATCTACCTAGTCTTTTCCCAACTATGTTGGGGTCAGCTTCCAGTCTAAACGGATGCAGCTGAATACCAGAATTTTACATGGAGCGACTGCCTATCTGACCTCCACAGTCCCTCCTCTCAGTTAATACTGGGAAATACGATACCACTTGGTAAAACTGGTGTCATGCTTTTGGAGCTACTGACTACCTGTAACGACTGTCAAAGATGGACAAATGACAGCAGGGACCAACGGCTTAACGTGCTTTCCGAGGCACGGAGGAAACTCGGTATTGATAAAAAAAGATTCTATGTAATTCAGTGTAACAGTCAACTCACCATCAGCCCAAATGAGACCAGCCATATGAGTATGAGCTGCACCCAAATCTTGGTACTAGTGTAGATCTGTGAGTACATGTCGTAGTACGCGATCAGCGTGTATCTGAAACAAAAGGCAAAGAGATCAGCATCCGGCGAACTATCTATCATTATATCTTTCTACGTAGAAGTACTGGATTAGGTAAGAGGTGTAACACACTTGTATGGATCACCACACACAATACGGCAGTATCTGCTGAATAACAAAGCCAATCTTGAAGCAATTTCTAAACAAATATTGGGCTGGTGCCGTTCGGTATCTACCATCGTGACCATATTTCTATGATCGTGACTGTTTGGTTTGGCTCGGTACATTTTGAGCCGAAACAATCCGGCTTTTTCTTAAACGCTTTCCAAAACCCACATTGGTAATATGTTCGATTATGCCGAATCACGCGCCTACCCGAAAATGTGAATCACCCCTTATCACGAGGTATTCCGGTACACCAATCTAGGTTATATTTACGTTCACGGTTCAACTATTTTTAGACTAAAGCAGGTAAACAATTTACGAGTGGAAGTAAAAGAACCTCTACACGTGGATCTTAAGATATTTGGAGTGTTTCAGTGTTCCAATTTTAGTCGATTTCGGAAGTTTCGTTAAAAATAGAGAACATCGTGGGAACAATGGGAAGATGAGAAGTCGATCAGCATTTTTTCATTCTCAAGGATTAAAGTTTTTTAGCTATACCCAATCTTTATGCACCGTTGATCAATAATTAGGTTAAAAGTTTAGACGTGTTCTATCTAATGCTAAACCAATCTAAATCATCTCTATCATGATTTTCCTGGCTTCATCTTAATTTATTTGGCATGGGCGCAGTATGTCTTTCCCTTTCATATATATATTTCTATCAGTTTCAGTCCTCATCTCGGTAACATGCTGCACGCATAAAACACACTGTTTGTAATTTAGTAGTCTAAATGACGTTGGGAGTCTTATTGTCCATACATCAGCTAATTAAAAACCCAAACACATATGCCATATGCTCATTCGCTTCAATCCAACTATTTTATTTCACCCATCAGCCATCTTAGCTTCTGATACCCACGATCGCCGACGAAACAAACAAAGTGTCCCCACTTAAGCTGATAACATTTACTTTTCGCTTTCAAAATGTAATCACCACTCTAGCACTCTGGTTATCAGGCGTGGGAAAGCAGCGTGTTTGCCAGCTCAGCTGATAAGATAACCATTTGAGGCTTAACTTGTTATTATAGTGTTTATGGTGTATTGATAGAGTTCATGGTGTAGGGCGATCCGGAAGCTGGCGGGTGTGTTGGAAGTTATTTGATAGCTGTGACTTGATTTTAATGGTGTTATTGAGGTTAAGTCGTGCTTGCCTAAGTTGGTCTAGGGATGAATGACCTCCCCCTTTGCATACCGAGTTTCCTCCGTGCCTCACTCCCGGCTGTCATTTGTAGATCTTTGACAGTCGTTACAGGTGTCAGTGTACCGAAAGTCTGACAACCAGTCTTACCAAAGGGTATCGTATTACACAGTACTATCTGGGTGGTAGAGATCAGCCCCGTATTCACAAACGTTTGACTCGTTTCCGATTCGACAACTCGTATATCTGTCTTCTTCTGGCATTACGAAAACAACCAAGATGGACATACGACTTCCCGAATCGGAAGCGAATCGAAGCGTTGTGAATACGGGGGCAGATAGGTGGTCGCTTCATGTAAATTGGAGGAATTCCTCTGCATCTGATTATTCTGATTAGACTGGAAGCCGACCCCAGCGTAGTTGGGAAAAGGCTAGGCTTGTGATTGGATCGTATTGAAACGAATTTGGTCATTGAGCTATCTATGAATTTGGTGCAGCAACCTTACACTAACGAGAATAAAGGTCTGTATTTTTGGCAAGTGATGTAGAATTAGAGGAAAACTTACTGTGAAAATTGTAACTACTATTGATTATGCGAGATTACATTGAGCAGTTTTACTTTTATGTGATCCTTTTGTAGTTTTGACAACAAAGGCCATCGTTTAAATTTTTGATTAGTTCCCCATAATAAAACGCTCATTGTGGATTTGTAGTTGTTTGCTAAAAGGTTTTTATTGCCACTGATAGTTCAGCCAACCGTGAAAACAGACTGCAGACTGTGGGGCCAACAAGATTTTCCTAGCAAATTTTTACCACTTTACGCTAGGGTTAAAACCAAATATGTTAGGGTTAGTGTATTTTATGAGAAATTACCTGCCAAGCAAATTTTCCGCCAAATTACATATCTGTAAAGTTTTTGCCACATTACCACCCTAAGCTTATTATTTGCTTTGCTAACCTAACTACCTAATATTGTGCCAAATTACATATGAATCCAATTAGTAAGTACATAATGCAAGGAAAATAAATAGGCTGCAATGCACAGATACGAGGGCGGGTCAATAAGTCCGTGACTTTTTTGAATTTCTGACCTCTTTACTGAAAAAGCAACACTACTCCTGTCAACAGGCATTTGTCAGTTGACTCCTGTCAAAATTTGAACTTGCTACTTCTGTTAGTTTGTGTTTGACAGCTATTTTCATCAGACTACCCAGTAATTTGAGGAAAAAATGGAAAAAAGTGAATTTCGTGTGCTCATTAAGCATTATTTTTTGCGAAAAAAAACCATTACCAAGACCAAGGCTAAGCTTGAAAAATACAATGGGGACTCTGCACCATCGATTTCAATGGTAAAAAAGTGGTTAACTGAATTTCGTTGTGGCCGTACAAGCACTGAAGATGCCGAAAGTCCTGGACGCCCAGTTGAGGTCTCTTCACCCGAAACAATCGAAAAAAATCACGATATGGTGTTGGCCGACCGAAGATTGAAAGTGCAAGAGATTGTGGAAGCCGTAGGGATCTCGCATAGCTCAGTGGTTTCAATTTTGAATGATCACTTGGGCATGAGAAAGCTTTCCGCAAGATGGGTGCCGCGTTTGCTCACAGTCGACCACAAACGCAATCGTGTAACAACTTCACAGGAAGGTTTGGCGTTGTTTAATCGCAATATGGAGGAGTTTTTGCGCCGTTTTGTAACCGTGGACGAAACATGGATCCATCACAACACACCAGAGACCAAGCAACAGTCAAAACAGTGGGTTTCTAAGGGTGAATCGGCGCCAAAGAAGGCCAAGGTGGGTTTGTCAGCCAATAAAGTTATGGCGACTGTTTTTTGGGATGCACGCGGGATAATCCACATTGACTACCTTCAAAAGGGTAGAACAATCAATGGGGAATATTATGCCAACTTATTGGACCGATTCAATGACGATTTGAAAAAAAACCGACCTCATTTGGCCAAGAATAAAGTTCTTTTCCACCAAGACAATGCAAGGGTGCACACATGTGCAGTTGCTATGGCAAAAATCCATGAATTAGGCTATGAATTGCTCCCTCATCCGCCCTATTCTCCAGATTTGGCTCCGAGTGACTACTTCTTGTTCCCAAACCTGAAGAAATGGCTTGGTGAAAAAAGATTTGACTCCAATGATGAAGTCATCTCGCAAACAAAGGCACATTTTGAGGACCTCGACAAATCATATTTTTTGGAAGGGATAAAAAAATTGGAGAAGCGTTGGACAAAGTGTATAGAGCTCAAGGGAGACTACGTTGAAAATTAAAATGATTTATTTATCAAAAAATCTGTGTTTTATTCCAAAAGTCACGGACTTATTGACCCGCCCTCGTATCACATTACCCAACAATTACTTAAACAAATTAGAGTGCTGCCATTAATAGGCTGTTTACAAAGCCTTTAACTGAAGCAAAACAAAACAAAAAGTAGAAGCACAGACACAAGCGCTCATTGTACACAGAGGGCCCTTTGTGTGCCGGCTACTGACCCATCCTCAATGGGTTTATTTTTGTTTAGCTCGGGCCCTTAGCCACTGTAGATATACATTTTAGTAGTAACATACAGACAGTATTTTAAGTAGGAGCAAGTTAGGTACTAGCCACACGTAAGAAAGAAAGAACTAGGAGCAAATGATCTGAATCTCAGAATCTGCCGACACACCCAAGCTATGGTTTTGTTACACGAATTCTAAGCATACTTACTTCAGGTAATTCGAAAGTAAGTCGAAACCTTGTCGAAGCAGACAGTGGTCTGCGTTCAGTTGACAACTCTAGCCCATTTTATTTTACAAGTGGCCTAGTTGGTTTACTGGTTATGTTTATACTGTGGCTTTGCCCACTGGGCGGGACAGATGCGCTTACAGATGGAATACAGAGCTAAAGTCGATGGATTTAATCTGTGATGCCAGATGTAAGTGATCTGCGTATCGTGACGTTTGGCAAATATTGGATGTTTTGTTTAGATAGGAAAGTTTAATGGGTACTGGGGAAGATTTGGTCGCAAGAGGGTGACGATACATGGGATTAGCAACAGTTTAAATTATCTGTAAAAGCAATTGATGTGCTATCTACTACTAGTCGGTTTTGCGTATCATCAACATTGGCACTGCTGAGAATAGGCCTTCTTTCATCAATCAATTCGTTTGATCAATCATTCGAGGTAAGCAGTATTTCTGAGAAAGTCTGTTAGTTTGATGGGTTTTGTTTTGCTCTGCTAAGATCTTCTAGCAAAGTATGATGGAATTGGGCAGGACACCTAGCAAGGCGCAGTGATGACAGGTGAAGCAAGGCTGTCACCGAATGGCGTCCAAGAAATGAAATTTAAAAATGAACGTGGGTCGTCCGGCGGTGAGATGGGCACACGACATAGCTGCCGTCGTCGGGGGAACAACCTGGATGAGGCTGGAGCAGGACCGTGGAAATTGGCACCAGAAAAGAGAGGCCTATACCCAGCAGTGCGTGGTGAGTTGGTGATGATGATTTTGATCGAAAAAAGTTTTTTTTGCAAATCGCTGTCGCCTATAACTTACACCATCATCTAAGGTTTGGGCATTTTATTTGAACTCTTGCATGTGGTCATTATAATAAATGGAAGATAAAATCCGTGAGTGCAAGTGTTACGAATAAAATGTAGGTCAGCCGATGCATTCCCGTACTTCCACGTGAGTAGGTAGTGGCCCCTTGTCGAAAATGGGGTACCTACAGCTGTGATGAGTAAGGTACTTTGTCCGATGACTTTATTTGAAATACAAAGTAGTGCCTGACTATTGACCGGGACTCGGTGAATTTAATTGCTCATTGAACCTGACATCATTCGGTTGTTATGGAACCCATAGGTACTTCATATCGTATATACTTTAGTCGAATTTCCAACACTAGGTTCGTCCATAACCCATACATAAAGTACTGACTGTAGCCATACGTGAAGGTGGAATACCAGGGTAGCCCGCGAAATTCAAAGGGGTTTTCATTTTTGGCTGGATTTTCATCCGCCATTTTGATTTTTTATCAAAGTAGCCGCCACGCATAAGTCCTATATTAATCGATAACTGGTTTCAATATAAACAAGTTTTGTATGTTCTAATGTGTGACGTTTTAGAGATATGAGCTATCAAAGTTTAAGTCCATTCACTGATGGCATCGTCAGCACAACTTTGACTTAGTCAGACACGCATAACACGTGTATCATTCAATCGATAGTTAGCATCAATACAAAATAGTTTTATCTGAGAGAAAATGTTCTAAAGTGTCAAGTTGGCAACCTGCGGTGCTCCCACCTTGAAAAGAAACTTTCAGACTAGTTTCGGACGTAACGAATACAACAAAATTGCCAAATTGATCAATGAAAGACCACACCCCCGACAAACCGTACCTCTAGTCGTAGTAGATAATATGTATAATAATGAACATTCACTTCTGACTTTATTAATAACTTCAGCTGCATTGTTTAAGAGCAGGTAAAGCAAGAGAAAATGATTTACTACTGCTTACCACAGAATTGGCTACCCGCGTGTTATGATGTTATTCTCTTCATGAGCGCAGGAAATTGCGATAGATAAGCCCGATTTTGTGCCAGAACTAGCAATTACTACTTGAAATACAACACATTAGATTGTAAATGTTGGCAGATGAATTTGGGTTCATGAGGAACGGTGCAGAGTTGTGAAACATAAAATTACACTATATTTATGAAAGGAAACAGACAAGGTTGGAAATACATGGGTGAAACACACCCCGTGTTTCACCCATGTATTTCCAACCACTGCAACGCTTGAACACCAGAAAAGTACCGAGGCAGTGAAACTGGGCCTCGATTCTGCTATTACAATAGTGTCAGAGTAGTCGATCATTGATTTCATAATGATCAAGTTCTGTCAAATTTTGACAAGTTTGTTAATTCTACTATCATAATGGCGCCATTATGACTTTTCAATGATCAACCACTTACACTTCATTGAAAGAAATGTCATAGAATGATAATCTCGTACATGAAATCTGGCATGAATAAATGTTTGCATTTAGGTAGTAGTAGATTACGAAAACCATTTGTACTAAGGGTTTTATAATAATAATGACAATACGACAATGCCATTAAAACACAATTTTATTACGAGACCATTGACCGACCATTGTGAATTTAGCAGATTACGAACTTTAAACAAAATGACAATGGAATGAGAATGGAATCGTGTTGGAGTGACGAATTTATTAAAATAGCAGAATTAGGCCCCAGCAGGAGAAACGATATAGATGTTTTTGTTCGGATCTGCCCACGTATATCATCATAAAGGTCAGCGGAAGAGAAAGACAATATAATTTAAGAAAAACACAACTTCCACTCTCCAGGGTTGTGTTTACGGCGAAACGCGAGAGGGAGAGCACCTCGAAGAGATACCGTGGCCCCGGAACATAAAGGGCGAGGAAGGAACATGGATAGGTTTTAGTCAGTAAAGTCTGACACTCCCTTCTGCTCCGCCCTGAGAGGGAGGAGTCATTTGATGATCCCATCCCATCCGACAAAAAAGGGTTATGTTTACAATTTTGCTCCACATTTCGCTTTGGGCCAGTTATGTTTCAGTTCTCATATGAACTCCTATACTCCTATACTGGGGAAGAATTATTTGATCAAAGTCCTGTGTGTTTCTCCATGGTATCAAGCAGTGATGGTCACAAAATAATCCCTAATATCAATTACGAGCAGGTAACAGCATATCTGAAGACTCTCAAGAGTGCTAAAAATATGGTAACATGTTAATTTTAGAGGATCCTCGCTAAATGAAACATATAAATAAGATTGTTTATTATTACAAATTAAATATTTGCTCGTTTATGGCTCGTTTACTAATAATTTACGTTTGTACGTAAGCAGCTGCTCCTTAAATATTTGGAAGTATGTTTGTCTGAAATCATATCCGAAACTGAAAGGCTGGCTGATGTTGGTGACCAATTGAGGGCACTTGGCACACTTACCTGTCCCACTTGCAGACATAGAGGACTGAAGCGGACTGTGTCCCAGCCGTGGGATCGCGTTTTATTATGATTAGGACTCTGGTATGATGTTATGCACACTTGTTGGGTTCGAATCCCGGTAGGAGCACATATTTAATTTGTGTGATGAGCATGGACATTTGTTTCCGAGTCATGGATGTTTGTATGTATAATAAGTATGTATTTACAAACAAAAAAGTATATATGTAGTATATCAACTATCTGGTGTCCACGACACAAGCCTTGCTTAGTGTGGCACTAGATGGCGCTGTGTGTTTAATGTCCAGCGATATTTATGCACCCTTGCGAGCATCACAATATTTTGTGACGGCTTCTTTAGCCAACAATATACAATATACTTCATCAACATCACATTTCAGTCGAAAGACATCCACTACTGGACTGCATAGAGCTCCCCTACGTGTCGGCACATGTCCCGGTCCCTTTTTTTTTTAAGGATGGGAAATCATCAAATGACCCCCCCCACTCTGGGCGGAGCGGGAGGGAGTGTCAGACTCTTACTGACTAAAAACCATCCATGTTCCTTCCTCGCCTTTTAAGTTCCGGGGCCGCGGTATCTCTTTCGAAAAGGCCCGCAACCCCGGCAGGCTTCGGCCCTTGCGGGCCCCTCTCATGTCCCGGTCCCTTGCGACTCGAATCCAGGGGATTCCCGCAACCTTCACCAAGTCATCGGTCCACCTAGTGGGAGGTCTTAACAACATGCTTAAGGCGATTACATGAGCTAAACGCGAGTTTTATAATTACTAAAAGTATATGATTCACTGCTATAGACAAAACCAGAAAAATATATGATATTCTTCAGGATATTATATGCTAGCATGATACTGTTTTGAAAACATAATACAATTAATTTGGCTCGATAAAAAGAAATCACGTAGTATCGATCTCCAAAAATATCTTTCAAACTTTAAAAAACATACTAATATGCATGCGATCATTCTGTTTTTTTGGCAAATAATTCTACAAGCAATATAATATTAGCATGATACAGTTTCAGTTTTTTAATCCAATCAATAGTTTTTTTTGTAAATCGATCGAAACCACTAATTTCGCGCTATTTGGCCCGCAGTGGCTGACGTAACAACCACTTTGTAGTGCAAGCTGATTAGAACTTTATTCTAACAGCATTTCAAACGAAGTTTGAACCACCACAAATAGAGTTGCTAATTTGGCTCGTCTAAGCGCCTTAATAATACGTTTTAAATGACTCCCAAAAGTTAGTTGCCGCTGTACATCAGCCACTATGGAAAGTGGTCAGTTATTGGGTACTAAATTATTTGATACTGACATTAGCGCAATAGAAGACTGATAAACACTTGCACTTGAAACAGGTGAGATAGTCATCGTAGGATACTGAATATATTACTCATTAGCCCCACGAACCATACGCTTGGGGATAATGGGCTTACTACAACTGTGCAAACAACATTAAACCAATCAATAAATCAGTATAATGTACCGTTAGACTTGACTGGCACCTCATCTAGTAGTGCTGCCTGTTAATCTTAAAACCGCCACAAGTATTCCTATGAATGATGTATCAGTAGATATAGCTAATCACATAGTTTTACTAAATGTCCAGCAAATCGACGCACGTCTCACATAATTATAAGTTATCTCAAAGTTTCTATTACATTCCTCTGCAACTATTTTAATTTCAACGCATCGATGGCTGGAGATCTTGTGGTTAAATATTTTCACCGTTATGTGTTATAATTATGTTCATTAGCTGTGATATGTGAAAACTAGCTTTGTGCTTTGTGAAATTATCCTTAGAGTGTGTAGGTACTTCTGGCATTTCACTATAAGGTATGGAAACTCTATCCTAAAGTCCTAACCCAATCGTAATCCGAATCTGTTCGTCCGTTACGGGGTGAAAAGGTAACCAAAAGTTAGATCAACAAACTCAAGATAGACCGACACACAGAGTTACGTAACCGCACGCCTGCAATGCCCCATGAGTTAGGCAGATGTGTCCCTAATAGTACACTCACATTTCACCAGTTATGTTTAAGTCGCATGTAATGAGTTGCGATCCTATATACATCAACAGGGCCATACTCTGTGGCCGCTACTGAGAAATTCCTGAAACTTAATAACATTTTGTCTGAGCCGGAATCGAACCCGGGACCTCTTGGCACTCACGCATGCGACCTCTTGACCAACAAGGCAGAGTTACTTTCACATGAAAATATTAGTAGAAATGGATTTATGTGTATATCTTGAGTAAATTGAATCGGCAAATGGATCCCCTCAGGCTATTGGAGCAACGATCGTAGCAGGGTGGCAAATGTGCCAATCTGCCGAATGAGTCATATGGCGTGCAAATAATCGCAGGATTATTCCGAAGATAGCTTTTAAAATTGTGCAATACTGGATTGGAAACTAGGAAAGATTTTCATAATACTGTTGAACTCATTCTATTTAAGACGATTGGAAAATGCTGAAAAACTCATCTTTAGTTCGCTTGGTTAGAAATATACGAACTATATTTTTCCAACTTATTAACTAAATAATTACCAGAAGTGTTGTGATGCGATGTCCCCCCATCACTATGTTCGGTAAGCCTATCCCTTGGGAGAGGCAAGCCAAGTATCTCGGAGTTATTCTGGACGACCATCTGTCGTTCAAGGCCCACATCAAAGCAGCTCGTGACCGGGCTGCCTTTGCTATGGGCCGGCTCCACTTCATGATCACTAGGAAGAGCAAATTGTCACTCAAGTGCAAATTGCGTCTTTTCACCGCAGTCATCCGTCCCATCATGACCTATGCTTGCATAGTATTCGCGCATGCCCACCCGCGTCATATCCACACGATGCAGACCTTGCAGAACCGATATCTCCGTAAGATCACCGGTGCCCCCCCTTACGTCCGTAACGATAGTCTTCACGTAGACCTTAGAATCCCCACCGTTAAGCAGTTCATGAAACGCCTTTCCAAGCGTTACTTCGACTCTGCTATTAAGCATAGGAATCCCCTAATCGCATCGGCCGCCCGGTACGACCCATCGCGTATTAGCTCCGTCCAACGTCCGCGTCACACCCTAGTAGCCCCCGACGATCCGATCACTATCTTGCAAGAGAGTAGGAAAGATACCAGTACGGTTCGCAGAGCGTACAAATACAGACCGAAAACCTACCGACCTCGCCGCAGAGGTCCGGCGCGAAATCCCCGATCAATCCCTCCCCGACCCTTGCTCGAGCCAGCCCGCGACGCTGAGCCTGTAGTATTAAATCAGTCCCTAAATAAGGACAATCAGATCCAGCCTGTCCCTTTGCTGCCCCCAGCGACGCCCTAAGCCGAGGTTCGTACCCCACAGGGGGTGCCCTTAGAGCGCTGTCGCTTAGTTTTTAGTTATTTTCGCCCTGGCTGGAGGCCTTAGAATCAAGGCATCCACAGGACATTGCCCGGTTAAGCAGAAGCCAGTCTTCTCAGACTGAACTGCGAGATGCCATATTAATAAAAAAAAAAAAAATTGTGATGCGATGTCTCAAATTCCGAACAGCGATAAAAAAATGGAACAGAATTTGGATGAAAATATCTGATTTTGCCGAGTAAGTTAACAGGAACTTAATCGCAGGTTATGATACAGGCCCTAAATGTAAATGTTGCTGTGTCTAAAAATATCGATGAAGCACATAACATTTTAAAAGCAAAGGAAACGGGGAACGTTAGCGAAATTGGGCGATACTCGGTGGGAGATCTATACAAGCACATAAATAATAGATTTGATTATCTGTTTATTGCGGGCCGTCGTCATAAAAATGCGGAAGCTATACTAGCCGATATTGCTAATGGATTATTTTATATGTTTTGTTCTTTGGAAGAAAGTAAGTAGGTGTTTTTGCCACAAATAGTAAAAGAACGAAAGGGTGTCTGGGTACTTAAGTGAAGATTAAATGGTATACTTGGTTGGTATAGTGCTGCTTGGTTATTTTAGCGCGTGGGATTCAGAGCTGCCCGACGCCATCTTGATTTTTCACAGACAATTTCAATGTGAAAATATTTACCAACAGTTACCTCCGGTCGATATCTATACTTATACTATAATACTTATACCCGCGCAACTTCGTCTGCGTTAATTGAGATGAAAGCTATCCTATTTTTCAAGTTGGATCAGACTGCACACGGTGTACAAATTTGATTAAAATCGGTTAAGTAGTTTAGGAGTCCATCGCGGACAAACAACTTGACACGTTATTTATATATATTAAGAAGATTAGGATTAAGATTATAAAGAGGAAAGATTTGTATATTTTTATTTTTGTAACGAATAAACTTAAAAACTGTTGGACCGATTTGAAAAGTTCTTTTAGCAATGGAGGCTATATTTGTATCCCCGTACTCCTACGGGAAAGGGAACTATGCGGGTGAAACCGCGTGATGTCCGCTATAGTCATATACACCGAAAAGATAATTGTCTGATTATTTAAAAACAGCTGTCACTGTGACACGTTCCCATACAAAAATGTGTTTTAAACAGCTGTTTTTAGATAATCAGAGCGTCATATTTTTGGCGAACATGGACCTAAATGCACTGTAAAGTAAGTCGTTGTCCTTGTTCTTTCTAGTCATAAGTAGACAAAGCTATATCCCAAATGCCAGTGACTCTGTTTTTCGCATCAAATCTATCTACCAAGTACCAACGATGCCTCTATTATTTACCAAGGATTTATTAAGTTTTACACTTGCAACTGATTCATTCGGTACCTTTGTGGTATCGTATAAATTTTATAGATCGTAAATATGTTTATTACAATTTACAAGGAAAGCACATCAAACATATTTTTAGGAATGGCCTCCGTAATCATCAAGCCACTTCAAGTACCGATAAAAGACGCAGTCAATTTTATGTTGCAAGAAATAACGAATGGTGCAAGAAATTGTTCAAAAATACCTTTTTTTAAATTAATTTTGTAACAATTTATTTAATTTATTATAAAAAAAAATCAAAGAAGTTACGTGCCTAGGTACTTAATTTATTACAAAAATATCAAATAAACTAAGGGCGAATTTGATACATGACCAATGATGACAATGATATGCTCTTGAACCCAGTTTAGATGCACTGAACGCGTTCAGTTGAGTTGGTGAAAATGGCCTCAACTGGACATATTCTAAGTATATCCAAATTTCAAAAAAAGTGATTAGACGAGCTAAATTAGCAACTCTATTCGTGGTGGTTCAAACTTCGTTTGCTGCTTCGAAATGCTGTTAGAATAAAGTTCTATTCAGCTTGCACTACAATGTGGTTGTTACGTCAGTCACTGCGGGCCAAATAGCGCGAAATTAGTGATTTCGATCGATTTACAAAAAAACTATTGATTGGATTAAAAAACTAAAAGATTGATTTTTTAGATTGTTTGTAAAATTATTTGCCAAAAAATCAGAATTATCGCATGCAAATTAGTATGTTTTATTTTTGGATATTTTTAGAGATAAGTTCGTGTTTTTTTTTATCGAGTTAAATTAATTGTACTATGTTTTCAAAACTCTATCATGCTAGCATATATCCTAAAGAATATCATATATTTTTCTGGTCTTGTTTATAGCAGTCAATCATAATTATACTTTTAGTAATTATAAAACTCGCGTTTAGCTCATGTAATCGCCTTAAGTCAAAAATATAATATGAAGATTTTATCTACAGAACGCATTGTCGACAACAGCGTCACCATAAAATATAAATTGAAATTGGTGATTCTATTGACGTTATCACCCCAGTGTAATGGCCTGCATTTAAATTGTAGTCCCCCCCATATTTTCCTAAATTGTTAACACCCTGCTTTATTGCGGGGATTATTAGTTGGTGCAGTTGAGTGTTAAATAGTCCGGGATTTTCTATTCATTTGTTTGTTCTAAATTTATTCTCTTTCCGCTGAAAGCTGACCTTACAAATGCCCATGAAAATAAGTTTGACAGCATGTTTTTTTTAAGAACCAAAAAAACAAGCGCTGTTATAAAATGTTGCAAAGAGATGTCGTGGTTACACATGCGTTGCAGGAAACTGACCTACTTATTGTTACTCGTGGACCTGTCTGTACGTCAATAGAAATAAAATATTGGATTATTCATGTAAATAAATTATCTAACAGTTTATTTAGCATCGTTTATGCACGAAATAAACTTTGATAAGGAAGGAAACTAGTGCTTATCTTTTTCGCCAAAACCAAAATGTATCACGGTTCGGGATATTATGGATCTATACTTATCGTACCACTTCTGGCTAATAATTAAGTCCCTTTTAATTAGATGTGCAACGCATTTGTGAATTTTGTGGCACAACTTATTTACTATCAAACCTCATCGTCGCGCGTCGTCGTAGAAAATTATGAGAAACTACATTCAAAGTAAACCTAATATTACGTGACTCGAACCAAAAACATACAAGGAACACCGTTAGAACACATTTATTCTGAGTTATTCGTTCACTGAAGCTTACTTTACAACATAGAAACTAATAAAAATAATTTAAGTAATGTTCCGTGCAGTGCTCAGCGAAGGTAAATGCAGCGCCTATACCTACATCGCGCACGTACACATGAGGACACTTTAAATTGGTTACCACGCATTAATATTAATGCACCAGTATTATGGTAATGGTTTAATCTGAGGGCGGGTCGACGAACCGAATATATATTGGTTTCGAAATGACTACAATGGGATATTGTATTGTATGCCCAATGTGCCCAGGCTGTGTAAAATTGTCTTATTGTTTCAATTTCTTGGGAAGTAATTGCATAAACAACAACTTTATCGAAACGAAAGTGACGTTTTGAGTCCACTGCTGATTGCCTGTACCTAACAAGTTTATATTTGTATGCGGTAGGTACCAACGTCATCCATTTTCTCTAAACATTCGCAAGCGTAGTTTGCAAATTGGCAAAGGCTGAGATATAAAAACATAAAATTGATGGATTGTGAGAAAAAATACTCAAAACCACTTTCGTATTTCAGATAGATCTCCTCTAGGATACTAAAACAATAAATAAAATTAGAATTTGAGAACAATTTTATTGGTTCACGTGAATTCTGCAGTAGGTCAATATCGAGCGAGCTATCACTTGTGTTTCTGCCGGCTCCTCTATAAATAGCGTCGTGAATGAGGAGTATTTTTTCGTGGCGTCAGTAAAGAGGTTTGTTTTACAACTGTACACGGCTGAGTGGTGGGATGGCGTGATAAATAACCCGTCGACATTTATAATCTGTTTCACGCCACCACTAAATGTATTTTTTACGATGCCCACGTAGAAATTCTATTCGGGAAATATCAGTGGCGTCTACTAAAGTACATATTCTAGTGAAACAATAAAAAGTGAGATGCTAGCCGTTATTTTCCACTGAAGACATACATACAGACATTTGTTCAGGCTGTAGTGTTTGTTCGCACCTTGTAAAACTTCCACTGCTCAGTAGAGGATTCGTTGGATGTGGTAGACCACTTATTTATAAAGCGAATTATAGATTATATTTGTCAGCATATGTTTTTCATCATGATATACGTGGGACTGGTAGGTAGGTATATAATTTCTAGTTCCTGTTTGCGTATGAGATGCGTCACTATAACCATAATTTTCTGTAATTATGACACGTCTACAATTTACCAAGCATACTTTGTACGTAGTAATTAAACACAATGTTTGTTCAAAAACAACGTCTGGGGTAACCCCAAGAAACATCCAAACAAACAGAAGAACGCCGAGGAAACTCCTTGAACATATTCCTTGAAAAGTTCATACTATCATACTTATAAACAAAAACAACTCAATTTACAAACAAGTGCAGAAAAACTCACCTATTAATAGTAATAGCGACCATAGACAGTAGCGAGACTGCCTCATTCCCGTAGAAGACGAAAGCGAACATCTGACAGAGGCTAGGGCCCAAGCCCCAGTGCTGCTTGATGTAGCGGTTGGCTGTGAGAGGCAGGTTGATGGAGCAGAAGAGGAGGTCCGACACGCAGAGCGAGAGGACGAACATGGTGGTCACGTGGCCTCGCAGCTTCGGGTGCATCAGCAGCGCCACTGTCGTTACTAGGTTACCTGGAATGTGGAGAAAAGGAGTTATTGTAGTGGGAAACATGGGGCGTTTAAAATAGACAAATAGTGAATACATTTAAATGAATAATCTGTTGTGTCTACAAAATAACGATCAAAGACAGTATTATTTTTAAAGTCTTAAACATTTTTAAAATTTCTTCAGTTTTATTACTTACACAAAAGTAAATATTTATTTATTCATAAATTAAACAAGATTAAATCATTTCTTTAGATCAAAATAAAATGACAGAACAATATAAAAAATGTCCGTAGCAAAAATATTTTAACTGTATTCTTTTTCTTGCACTCGCGTGTAAAATCTACGTTACAGGTTACATTGCGATGTTGATTGTTAAATCAATCACTGTACTCATCAATTGAACACAAAATGCACTGTAAAAACATGCAGAATTTTCATGTTGTACAAACACGAAATAAATGGGATTCTTGGCTAAATACACGAGAAATGTGGCGAGCGGCACTCCCGGTCACGTAGGCAACCCCAAATTTCGAATTGCATCTGATTGAATTAACACTCAATTGCAAATTCAGTCCAACTTGGCTATTTCACAGAATATCCGAAACAAAAAAAAGGAATTGGGATGTCTTAATCTATCTATAAACCCGTTTTCCGTTGTCACGACATAGCATGAAAACGGCTTGACCGATTTGGCTGATTCTTTTTTTGTTGTGTTTGTTATTGTCAGGAGAAGGTTCTTATGAAAAAAAAAATGTAGTAGTAGCTAGCTTTTTCCCTCTTATGTGACGCAGACGAAGTTGCGTGGGTCAGCTAGTCAATTATAAAACTAAAGAAGACGGGTATTTATCGCGAATTTACCTCGCGAAGACGGCTTCAAACTCTCTTCAGCTTGGAATCCAATAATCACTAAGTGTACTCGTCAAGTGAAATCGCCTCAATATACGGACACTGTTAGTGTAGTGTGCTGTCCTAGTGTGAACCGGCCCTAATTAACATTTATGAAGATGAGTGAAGGTAGTTGAATAAACGCCTTCACTTTGCTGTCGCGGTACCTCCAATACTTCAGTCTCCCCGCGACCACGGCTGGTGCAATCCGGTCGAAACGTCGGGATTAAATTAAAGGTAAATTCGCGATAAATACCCGTCTTCTTAAGTTTTATATTGTGTTCTGATCGTGAAAGTTTAAAAAAAGACAATTGTCTTAATCAATGTCAGACTGGTTTCGAAGGCAGAGAAATACTTGTTACAGGCTTATTTTAACGCAATGTTATCGAAATGCCTGCTTTTTGAAGCGTTTCAGGCGATATTGGTTTGCGTCGTTTTTATTTCAGGATGTCCAGTTCCTAGAATGTAGCATTAGGTACATTCTTATCGTTTTAATCACTTCGGACGAAAGAGGAAGTATCTCTTAAATGTTATATATTAGTCATGGTTATATTTTTCATCACCGCTGCTCTCAAAACGGTGAAGGAAAACATCGTGAGGAAACCGGCATGTCCTAGAACCAAAAATTCGAAGACATGTGACATCTACCAATCCGCACTCGGCCCGCGTGGTAGATTATAGCCCATTCCCTCTCATTGAGAGGAGGCCGTGTCCCAGCAGTGGGAACATAATAGGCTGATGATGATGATGATGATGATATTTTTCAGTTAAAATTCAAGTGTGTGAAGTATGAACACACTGGGTGGAGGCTGGCATGATTTGTATGGCAGTAAACGCTGCTCGTATCGCGGTGTGTGTGTGTGATTTAATTTTTTCAGCAACTGAAATATTAGGTTATTTATTTTTCCAATAATTTTCGCACTTAACGAATCAGCTAGAGTTGTACAGACGGCAGTACATTAAGCCATTTCAATCTGACAAATTTCTTTAACAGATTTTCAACTTTATCGCTAAAGAATTGGGTTCATAGTTGACAGTTTCGGGTACTTTGATGCCGGCGTCTGTAACTCTGTACACAGACCACGAACATAAACAAACCGATTCGATTGATTGGCATTTCTCTTAGCCCGATCAAGTGGCCCCCATTTATCCGCAATTATTCCGGACTCGATGTTCATGAGGTAAATATAACTGTTTACACTTAAACGAGCTGTTGGTCAAGACATAGCATACGAGAAACCCTTTTTAGCGCCGCGCTATTTGTGATTCTCACACGCGTATTTACTTTGCGAACTAAAATAAATGGCGAATCTATTTGTATGAACGGAATTAAACTTATTTTTTGCGGTGTCATTCTGTTTTTTGCCACATTTTTCCGAGGGTATTTTTATGTGGATTCGCATGTAGCCGTTGCTAGAATACTCTCCCTGAAAATAGGTTCATGCATGTCTGGAAGGTCAGTCCTTTGGATACTTTAATCTATGTACCCAATAATAGATAATAATCTATTCATATTATGAAGAGGGAAGATTTTTTGATGGGAAATCATCAAATAACTTCCACTCTGGGCGGAGCGGGAGGGAATGTCCCCCTTTTTTTTTTTTTTTTTAAGGATGTGAAATCATCAAATGACCCCCCCACTCTGGGCGGAGCGGGAGGGAGTGTCAGACTCTTACTGACTAAAAACCATCCATGTTCCTTCCTCGCCTTTTACGTTCCGGGGCCGCGGTATCTCTTTCGAACAGGCCCGCAACCCCGGCAGGCTTCGGCCCTTGCGGGCCCCTCTCTTTTTGCTGACATCTCTTTGAGGCGCGCGTGGAACACGAACGCGCCGTCGACACGGCCTGTCGTCGTCGTAAGACGGCCGGACGGCTAGCTAGCCCATAGCCAGCCGTCCACAGGCCCGCATCTACGGTGGCCGGTAGCCACCACGTGGCCCCCGACGCCCGTTGCGTCTCCCGCGGCGGCCGGGAAGAGAGGATCTCTCCCTCTCTCGTTCCGCCACCTCCTTCGCTAGCATGACTGCTTCGCAGAAGGAGGCGACGGCTTCCCATTCCGTCTCGCTCCGGACCATGAATTGAACCAGGGCCGGACGCGAGAGGTCGCCGCCGCCGATCGCCGCCACGAGGACACGGTGGAGCTCCGCCCACGCAGGGCAGACTTCCACCGTGTGCTCCACCGTGTCCTCCGGTCGATCCTCGCAGTGGAGACACCCGGGCGATTCCTCCCGCCCGATTCGGTGCAGGTACCTCCCGAAACATCCGTGTCCGGTGAGGACCCGCGTCAGGCGGAAGGTGAGGACGCCATGGCGCCTCTCCAGCCACTCCTCAAAGAGGGGACTTACCGCCGCTATCGTGGCGTGCCCTAGGGAATGTCCCCCTTAAACCTTGTAACAGTAACAAGATCGACAAAATTTCATATCAAAGACATCAGAGACAAAATGTGGCTACAATATGATTAGTTGATTATGTAAATCATACCTACATTGTAGTAAATAGTGGTTAATTAAACTGTGATCAATTGTTTTGTTCACGGATGGTCGACTAATGAACACACTTTCGTTTCATACTTCGCCATACTTTTAAATGCACTACAATTAACATTTTCTTACAGTTAATTAACGCGCAAGATGTTTTTTTAATCGCAATGAGTGATTTATTTGTTATTTCAATAGCCTGGAGTCAATAACTTATGCTGTTATTTTATTTAGGTTTCGTAATAGTCCATCCAATCCTATGGGCTATTTCAAATTGAAAATTGACAAAAAACTAAATAAATCAATCAAACAAAGGTCACCGATTTCTCAGGGCACGCCACGATAATGGCGGTAAGTCCCCTCTTTGAGGAGTGGCTAGAGAGGCGCCACGGCGTCCTCACCTTCCGCCTGACGCAGGTCCTCACCGGACACGGATGTTTCGGGAGGTACCTGCACCGAATCGGGCGGGAGGAATCGCCCGGGTGTCTCCACTGCGAGGATCGACCGGAGGACACGGTGGAGCACACGGTGGAAGTCTGCCCTGCGTGGGCGGAGCTCCGCCGTGTCCTCGTGGCGGCGATCGGCGGCGGCGACCTCTCGCGTCCGGCCCTGGTTCAATCCATGGTCCGGAGCGAGACGGAATGGGAAGCCGTCGCCTCCTTCTGCGAAGCAGTCATGCTAGCGAAGGAGGTGGCGGAACGAGAGAGGGAGAGATCCTCTCTTCCCGGCCGCCGCGGGAGACGCAACGGGCGTCGGGGGCCACGTGGTGGCTACCGGCCACCGTAGATGCGGGCCTGTGGACGGCTGGCTATGGGCAATAGCTGGCCGTCCGGCCGTCTAACGACGACGACAGGCCGTGTCGACGGCGCGTTCGTGTTCCACGCGCGCCTCAAAGAGATGTCAGCAAAAGAAGAGGGGCCCGCAAGGGCCGAAGCCTGCCGGGGTTGCGGGCCTGTTCGAAAGAGATACCGCGACCCCGGAACGTAAAAGGCGAGGAAGGAACATGGATGGTTTTTAGTCAGTAAGAGTCTGACACTCCCTCCCGCTCCGCCCAGAGTGGGGGGGGTCATTTGATGATTTCCCATCCTTAAAAAAAAAAAAAAAAAAAAAGGTCACCGATTTCTGAAGTTATAGTACTTAGTTATTTTTCACTTTTTTGTGGTTTTTGGAGTCGGTTCTTTGTACACTCAAGAAGTGCTCAACCCGCCTAAAGAAATTTTCGTGTTACGATTTTAGGTTTTATTTTTTGCAAAAAAGTTTTTATTTTCACTTTTTTGTGGTTCTCTTGTGCTTACCCCTTCACAGCGTAGCGGCGTGATGTTATGCTATAAACTGGTGTAAACAATAGATAGACAAGAGATTTCTGCAATCCCAGTCCATTTATTGCTATCATTTATTGAGGAGTTCCGTTGCCAATCTCCGAAGCTCTTCATCAGATGTTCAACAAATTACAAAAAGTACTCTTCCAAAAACTACCCAAATCACATCAAGTGTGCCTATAAAATTTCAAGAGTTCTCTCAATTTCTCCAGGATTCCATCATCAGATCCCGACTTGATGAATATGGGATCACCTGGAAAGTATACCCTTTCAAACAAAAAAATAATAATTCAAATCGCTCCAGCCATCTTCGAGTAATCGGGGAACATACATAAAAAAAAAGATGTTCCGACGAATTGAGAACCTCCTCCTTTTTGAAGTCGGTTAAAAATCATGAACCTCGCGTGACCGTCACCTAACGCTTCGTAGCACTCGTAGCCGTACCGTTTTGACTTGTATCGGCTGACAAATCTAAAGACTGCCCCCGCAAGTTTTATTTAAAAAATGGTCGGAATGATGTAGGTACCTACCTACTGCATACGTGGTAAACGTCTTCGCGTCGATTCCTGCCACCACGTGGGCCCAATGTGGATTGGTAGATATCACATGTCTCCGATTTTGGTTCTAAGACATTTACCCACGTTTACCCACGACGTTTTCCTTCACCGTCCTGAGACGGTGATGAAATCTATACTTATAATAAATCTGTAGAGAGGTCAATTCTGTACATGAAATATATTTACAAAATAACTATCGGGGGGTGATTAGTGATCGATACTGATGCCAAAAATGCAATCAGTAAAATTTTTGTCTGTCTGTCTGTCTGTCTATCTGTATGTTATTTATAGAAAAAAAAACTACTCGACGTATTTTAACGAAACTTGGTACAATTATTCTACATACTCCTGAGCAGGTAATAGTATACTTTTCATCACGCTACCATTAATAGGAGCAGAGCAGTGAAAGGAAATGTTGGGAAAACGGGAGAAGTTACATGGTTTTTTTAGCTTCCGTCGCGTGTGCAGCCTTAATGGTTAAAGCTACATAGAAATCATGTAGAACGGAAATATTCCACATAAAATTATATAAAAAATATCCCACGACAGCATATGTCTATCTCTTATAGTTGACTCACAATAACACGTGTAACTCCCGATAGCTTAGCAGTTCGGAGATTTGTTATTATTATATTTGTTTACTCTTACGTTTATAATATTCTCACTCAACCCCCATTTTGAAACTTCACGCGGGCGAAGCCGCTGGCAGAAGCTAGTAAATTACATAAAGTAATGCGCCTATCTGGGTTCGAACCCACGACTTACTGTTCGTAGTCGAGGAGCTAAGAAAAATTTAAGAGCAGCTCTTAAATTTTACTGCCATTATCTAGCAATAAACGCAGACCCCTGGCTGGTGTGTGTAAGTGTTTAAAATTCTATACATCCTTATATACCTACTTCAGTACCTATACAGCATGTATTTGTTAAAAGTCTGTAAAAGTTCAATAACCTTCGAACAATGACTAGGTACAAAATATACATACGAAACTACATACAACTATTATTTTATGCAAATTCGTTTAGTTGTTAATTTTTACAAGTCGTTAATTCCGAGTTTCTCTTCCTTAGTTAAATTGTTACGGTATCTACATACTTATTTATGTATTTGATACTTTCACGAATTAAATTTTTGTTGGGATTTTTAGGGCAAAACAGTTTTTTTTTATACCACTGTTGCTTCGCCCATTTAATATCTGGGCGCTATACATCTATTAGCCTTGAATTTGAAAATTTTATAGCATATTTTAATTAGGTAGATTTTTATACATAAAGCTTTAAATAGCCCCGAATGTTATTTCCACTCTACTTCTCTTTAGGTAGCAAAGCTCAGAAATAATTATATTCTTTGAAACGTTATGTGGCTAACTGAGTATTGTAATTTGTATCCATTTATTAGCGTATTGTGGTTTTTTTTAATACAATTTCCTACATGACTTAAAATAGTTATAATATTTATAGGTCCCTTTCAAACCAAATAAAAGACAAGGTTTTTTATTTGGTCTGAGAGGTCCATGAACTCCTTACATACTTAGCCATAATAGGGACCGAACAAACAGACACGTCTGTTTATGATTTAGACCAATAGTATAATTTGTAAATAAAAAATGAAGTATAAGTATATACAGTAGATACCTTCCTATGAGGATACAATACAAATTACAACAATAAATAAATAATAAAATTAATAAATATCGCTGAACATTACACACAGCGCCATCTAGTGTCACACTAAGCAAGACTTGTGTCGTGGTCACCAGACAGTTGATATACTACATATGTATACCTACTTATACTTTTTGTTTGTAAAAACATACTTATCATATTTACATTATACTAACATCTGCATCATTTATGTTTGTTTTAATTTTAGAGTTCCTAACGGTACAAATACACACTTATAGGTATCTGATATGATAACTAAAATAAATATTGAAATTGCTATTTTGATCGCCAATACGTACATTTAGAAACCTAACCGCAATGTTTAATCAAAATACAGTTCATAATAATTGTTATAACCACATGCTTTTCATCCTCATCTAACTGGGTAGGTATTATTCACCCAGATTTTCTAAAAATAATTAAGTAAGTATTAACCATTTACTAAATTAATAATCATAATTTCCTTGTGGTCTGTTGGCAATGGCATATTATGTTTATAACTGCATTATAACCATTGTGTTTTCTTAATTTCATATCTACGCCGCGGCGTATAAGATAATGAGACACCTCCCTCATCCTACTATTATAGTGTTGAACATAGCTCTTTTGCAGGCAATAGGAATTAACAGCACCGTTTTGACGTCAATCATGCGCCAAAACATCCATGCAGTACAGCTAAATTCATCATGCCGTACAGCTAAATACATCATGCAGTACAGCTAAATACAGCATGCAGTACAGCTAAATACATCATGCAGTACAACTAAATACCTACATCATGCAGTACAGCTAAATACATCATGCATACCATTACAAGTGCAGTGATAGAGTTCGAACCCAAGACACGCACCACAGATTTTTCGGATTCATGTGCGTATTGTATAATTATCACTTGCTTCGGTGAAGGAAAACATCATGAGTAAACCAGCATGCCTGAGAGATATTTCTAGGCGGCATGTTAAGAGACACCTTTTTGGCGCAGCCGTGAGGCACACAGCACATTTCTACTAAGTCCTACTTATTGTTTTGTATCTTTTTATTTATTATTGTGTGTGGGCTTATCCGAGAGGTGGGCAGCAGCGCCTCCCGTGAAGACAACACAGTCTCTACAAATACTGCGGTCACCAACCCGCTTGCCCAGCGTGGTGACTATGGGCAAAACCCCTCTCATTCTGGGGGAGGCCTATGTTCAGCAGTGGACTTCCTACGGCTGTTATGTATGTATGTATGTATGTGTGCTTTATTAACTGACGTCAAATAAATAGTTTTCTTTCTTTCTTTCTGTCTTTCTGTCTTTAGACAGAGGTCCATGGGCGGCATAAAAACTTTGACACCTGATCGATAAAGTTTACAAATGAACCGTTACCAAGATGACGTTTAAAAGCCGCGCCGTGACGTTTTACAGCCTATAACGTTCTCGCTGACAGGACATGGCTGTCCAGCTCTCGTTGACGTGGCCACGACTTACTGTTCGTAAGTCGGGGCCACCACTGGGCCACCGCTGCCACTTGAAGATATCACGTGACTTTAAATGTCTGGGTTTATGACATGTTGATTATCTCACGATGTTTTCCTTCGCCGTTTTGAGAGTAGTAAAATCTTTGTTCGGTTGGAGCCCTCGTCTGATATACATCTCGAACATCCTATTTTTACGTAAATACACAATGTTAACACCATAACATGTGAACAGGTAACAACATGACGTTTAAAAGCGTTAATTGTAAATAAGTACTCGATAAAAAAGGATTACCGATGACGTAGCAGTAACGTGTTTGTATAGATAACTCGGGTCCGTCAAACGCATGTGACCAATCGGTCAATGGGCCACTTATTTGTACATTCTACTCGTGAGCTGGACCTGCTGATATGTAAAAGCTGTCAATCATTCGATTATTTTGTGTATTCTCGTCCTTTTTATCATTATCATCCACAGCTCCACGTCACCCACTGCTGGGTATAGGCCTCCCTTTGCTTGCGCCAATCTCCACGCTCTTGTGAGAGTCTCATCCAGGATATACCTGCAATGGCAACAAAGTCGTCTGCTCATCTCGCCACCTGATTACTACCACTTCTCTTTCTATCCCTTGCCTACCCTATACTAACACCCTTCTTCGAATTTTGAGTGGAGTAACATGGCGAAGCATCAAGTAGGTATGTGTTTTACTTCCATATACCATCTCAATTATCAACCAAGAGACATCTCAAGCGGTTCTACTCAGCCACTTTGTAATCTTCCACACAATCTAGATTTCTATCGTTTCCTTAATCTTTGTATGCTGTACCACTGTGACAGCAAGAGTAGCATTGTACCCAAGAAAAGATGGCTGTTGGCAATTTGAAATCGTTCGACAATTCACACGATAAATCTGCATCGTAAGTTAGATGTGTTACCCTGCACGGGGCCCTAGTTCTACTGGCCATTATCACCACCAAGCGAATCTATCGTTTGTCGACGTTTTTCGTTTCAATGTTTACTGAAAACAAGAAATTTCACCATTAAAACTGAACGCAATCCCATGCAACCCATGCAAGAAATGCATGAAAGGTGAACCCTGTTTAAAGCTGTCAGCGTCATCAGCGTTATGGAATATCGTCACTGAATGTTCTTGAACTCGTCTTAGAAGTGCTGATTGCATTCAGTGTCATTTTGTTCAGAGGACAGAAGTAAGAACACTAAATACTACGTCACGTACGTCAATATGAAAGCCGTTATTCGTCAGATGGTACCAGGGCTAATTTCATAGTAATTGTATTCTTTCTTAAATCCCGTAACGTTCTTATATCCGTGTCCACCTAGTATAAAATCTGTGCCGACCCATCACAAGATAACTAGTGCATCTCAACTAGCTCCGCTAACGGACACAAATGATTAACACTATGGGATGAAGAGATCGCGTGCACGGACAGACAGACCGACAGATACAATCATAGATCAAAGAGGATCACTCATCACGGTTACTGTTCGTTAGGCCATGTTAACGCCAAAGCGGGGACGAGCGGAACGGAGAGGAGATGTGTGGGAAATGTGAATAGATCAATCACATTGGCTGAAATCCACTTCGCGTTTGTCTTTTCTCCTATGATTGGTCAAATCTTTCACGTCTGAGCACCACACCGTTCGTATCCGTTCCGCTGATGGCATTCACTTACGATGTGTTATACGTAAGCCAAGCAACGCCTGTTGTATTTTCAACTGCGATGGTTGTTGATTGATTTCTGGCGTCTGTATTCATGCTTAAATGATTCGCGTCATCTATAGATTCGGGCTGATGAATGAATTCCGTGGTATTATCAAAATTGTGCATGCTGATTCAGAAGTCTATAATCACAATTCAAATCGATTAGGAATCATTGTCAACAACAACAAATGAACACTCGTCAGATAAACTATTATGACTATCGAGGATTTATCACTTTTTGGACACCCCTGGCTGGCTTGCTAATGCGTCTAAAAACACTTGTACCAGTGCCAGATCTAATAGCCCGTTAAATTCATTAGAGATAAGGCTCACACTACGATACAATCTCATTGAAAACACAATTCCATTTTATCAATAAACACAACTCGCCACCCGGCTGTAAGGCAAGCCACACATGTTTATTTTCCAACGCTTTGTCCCCTAGGTGGCTAGGTCGTCGGTCAACTGTCGAGCGATAGACCAAGTGATTGATCAGCCTACCCTCTGGACGCTGTCGGTGTAAATCTTCGTAATTAATCAGCTTACGGGTGGCTGTTTATTTATGTGTCCAATATCTGTCAGTTAGTGATAAGGGTGGCAAGAAAAAACTGTAATGGCGACATTGATAGTGGAAGTTTACTGATTAGCACAAACTTGGCTAGTTGGCAGGTCATTTCTCGGTTCGCTGTTGTTGGTTTTGTTACATAAAACGTAGCTATCTAGCGATGCACATATGGCTCTATCCGTTTGCGTATCTTGGATTGGTAGTTTCTCTGATGTAAAGCTACAAGCACAAAACAAAGCTAAACTATTAAAGTACTTTTTCATATTAAACTGACGTTGGTTTGGCAGTTTACCATTTTGCTGCCCTTTTCTCATGTTACTTGAGGTTGGGGCAACACATTCTCTTCTTCCTTTCTCCTTCTCTCTTTCTCATTTGTTTCTAATTTATTATTAGAATTATTCAAAATGTACCTCTTACAACCCTATTAGGAAATTCTGATTCTTCTTTTTAAACCCTTTCGACATCACTTCAAAGTGTTCTTTACAACGTCACCGTGACCTATTAGCTAAGTTACATAACGACAGTGCTTATCCTGCGGTCTGCGGCTCGTTTCTTGTGGTCATGTTTATATGAAATACTACGATCTGCAGCAATATTATTAGCATTGGCAATAGTTACAGGCAGAATGAGCCACTGGTAGCAGTGCTCGTTTTAGCTTATCTATCGTTGGTGGTTTCTTCTCTACTATCAGTAGGATCTTTCTAATCGATCTTTATAATCAACCGATCTTTATAACCGCTTTGTGTGCCTGCAGTTAAAGAGTTGATCTCGTTGTGTTGAAGTTTTGTCATCATCCGCCTAGCCTTCTTTCAACTTATGTGTTGGGGTCAGCTTCCAGTTTAACGGGATGCAACTGAATATTAGTATTTTACATGGAGCGACTGCCTATCTGACCTCCACAACCCAGTTAGTACAGGATAATACGATAACACTTAGTAAGACATGGTTGTCAGACTTTTTAGGCATCATTCATTTATCTACAAATGACAGCCGGGACCAACAGTCTAACGTGCTTTCCCAGGCACGGAGGAACGAGTTCATACTGTGTAGAAGCTTAGTGTGTCAACAAAATGTACACGTGAGTATGTCGTACCAGCGACACAAAGAACAAAGTATATGAGTCCAATAAATTCCCCGGGGCACTGGTAACTTGTTGGTGGAAAAATGACATTACGGTGTAGTGTAGTGCGCGAGGTCCTTAAAAGGCTATATAAAATGATCTTCTTCCTTTCTGATTATGTAGGTACACGATCAAGTAGGTACTTAGATGTTTTTCTCTTGAGTAGCTTATTGAGGTCCCAACTTCCTTTATGTCAAATTACTTAAAGCGATGTTCACCTATGGACAAGTTATCGCTAATCCAACCAATAACAAAAGCTAGTTATTTATTGCATTCTATTTATAGCCTGATACATAGGGGTGTTATTGTGTGCGGATGTCCCTCGGCGAGGCTAATTGTTTCGATAATAAAGTCGTTGACAAATGGCGGCCTTACTGCCATAGTGATCGTTAGAGACGTTTGTTGGCGCGCGAATGTTTGCTTTGATATAATGGCGAGCGAATTGCAACAGGTTTGCTTTGCTGATAAATTGTTTGTGGGAAAGGATATTTCTAATTGATTAGTGGACAATATTATACCGTGCTGCATGGTTCTAGCGCGTGGGCATAGTCGGAACAGACGCCGCCATCTTGTTTTTTCAGTATAACTACCTAGCAACCACAGACAATTTAAAAAATGTTTCAGCCAGATGGCTGACAGGAGATCCTGTCAATGTCTTTTAGCCATGCAGCACTGTAACTAGTTAAGTCCATGGTACAATAATATATGTTTTTGACCATGGTTAAGTCTGTGTCAAATCATGGTCAAATAAAACAAGGTCTGGCATTCCGGGAGCGACACGTACTTACGTCATTATTCAGTTGCCACTTTATTGCAACAAAGCACAAAATTATGGAAACATTTTCAGTCACCATTCTGTTAAAAAAATATAAATTGCATTTAAATTGTTGTTTTCGTTTGCTTGAAAAAAACAAAATAATTCAATTTAATCATATACCAATGTAATTGTTAATTAAAACTTCAATGTTTGATCGGATTCGCACTGGGATTATAGGTGGTTAGGGAGCTATTCTTTCACACTACTGGTGATTGATGATTCTTTTTTTTGGAAAGGAGATATCCCAAGGGTGGTCCATGATAAGGAAATCAGAATCTGATGATGGCATCTCAGTGAAATCGAGGGAAACCTTCGAAAATTGTAGTGGCGACTAGTGCGTTAGTTAATATTTTCATTAAGTAGTTTAAAGCACTACTAATTTAGTGAAGGTCTGGAGTGGATCTAATGATGGAGCCGAAAGACAGTCGAGGTAACTCCTCGACGATTTACAGCAATTGCCCGGTGTTTGGGCTTGATTAATTTATATTGATGAGAAATTTACTCCTAAGGTCTGGAGTGGATCTAATGATGGAACCGAGAAAGACAGTCGAGGTAACTCCTCGACGATTAACCCTAGCATGGATACGGGATTCTTTTTGTCACCGAAAACCTACAATGCGGGTAGAGCTAAAGGCAAAAGTTAGAGGAATTTAATAATTAGATCAATGTTTTACTAGATTGAATTTCCCCAGATTATAAGTTTGAGAACCATTGATAGCGGTTATGACGTAGATGCGTGTCACCCACGTGACTTCTGTCACTCGGAATACTCGGAATGCTATACCTGGCGAAGTATATTATTGTACCATGTGTCAAATGACTGCCATAGTGAACGACCACCGATTAGGAACTATTCGAAGCATCGTTTACCGGCAATCAGTTTTGCTTAGGATTACTTGAAGACGGACGGACGGACGGCTTCATCAAGAGTCCGATTACACCTTGTATGAGGTTCGTAATTAATTGGTACCTACAACGATAGTCGACCCTAGTTGATGAAAAACGTCAGGTTCTTTTATAGGCGTGTAGCTTAGACGGAACTAATGCCGCCATTTCTTTTTTCCGATACAATTTCTACTGACAATGTCAAGCGCTAGGATAAGCATGTTGCATTTTAAGTACCTACCTATCTATAACTTGATATGTTATAGTAAAGAATGGAATTGTATTAAAAAATTGAAAGAAAGACGCTTTTTAAATAAAATGTAGGTACTATAAAAATTTACTTTTTCATATGCTAGAAAAACAAAGAACTGAATGACAATGTACAAAATCAATCACTGACAAAAAATTAAAAATAAAATTCCCTTTCAAAGTAAAGGAACGACCTTCTTAAGTGGCCTACGGAGTATGCCTCCCTTAGTAGCAATATCTACAAATAGCCTAAGTCGGGGTCAAAATCCTTTCTGAATAAGAGACCCTTTCAGTAGTCGGATTCCTCCTAATAAAAACTAATTCAAATTAATGTTTTCAAACTTGTCATCCCCGGTCCGATGCATCCGACTTACTTGACAAACGATACATTCAAACTGCGACTTATAATAAAACGTATTAAATTAATTAATTCCTGTTAAACATTCAGTGGTGCGTTTCAGGGCTTAGTCCCGTCCCGTCAATAGACCCATTCATTCACTCGTTCAGTCGTTCACTCTCGAAGGGCAACAGCCCTCGCTCCAGGTTTTATTACCATTTTATGACATGAGATGAGAAATGAGACGGCAAAGTTCATTCAGGGACGGCTCAAAAGAGATCGGTCTACGTTTGAAATAATTTAAATTAAACAACGCAGGCAAAACTGGCAGAGAACTGAAACATAAGCCAGCTGTGTGTTTAGCCGCAAAATAAAATGTAAATGCTACTTCTTTAAAGTAGTCATAACACTGTAATAAAATTTTAAATACACGCTCTATCATTGGCTGCTCTGTGAAAGTTCCTTGTTGCGAAATTACTGAAATTACGTAGCACTGGCGCTATTTTGCGATCTGTTAAAAATATTAATAGGTTAAATTCGGATGCTGTACATTATAAAAACATATCCCCATCTATATTTAAAAAAATAATAATTCAAACATCGAACGCAACTGGCTAGTGATGTGCAACGTATGTTTGTTTACGCAGCTGGGCGTGCGAGAGCGCGTTGTACCCGGGTAGGTATCGAGTCGTGTAACAAACCGTTTGATGTCCGATTACGACCGGCACTTAGCGTTTTATGTTGCGTTCGTGTTAAGTGACCGATTATTGGACGCTTTCTAGTGATAGCGAGTACATCGAGCAGCAAACAAATGCATACTAAAAATATCAACACCCGAATTTAAACCTAAACCTTTTTCGTTAAAGTTTAAAGTCCATGTGTAAAAGCTCTTCGTGTTCTGATGTTCTAATTTACGGTTTAAACTTTTCGTATTAGAAATTGAACCCTTTTAGGGTTCAATTTCTAATACGGAAACTGTTTACCTTTCTTTTATATGCCTTAATAAGTGTTTTTGGAGATCTTACAGTGCAAGCCACTTTAAAATAATGCAATAACCGTGAACGTAACTGTGAACAAGTAATAACAAACAAAACTTTAACAAAACTAAAAGTTTTGTTTCAAACAAGTCATCAGAATGCGCATCGTAACTCTTTATGTATCTCTGGAAATTCATTTAACACTAACACAACTTCGAGTGTTTTCAAAACAAGTTGATGAAATATCAATGATGGATGAGACAGAACTTTGAAATGTAGTTTATTAGGATATGACACATTGTTTGTATAGTGGCACGTCGCTGTAAACAAACAGTGTTTCAACGCTTTCTTCGAATACTTGCATTGGGTATCGAGCATGCAGTTAGTAGTCCGGCCTATAAAATCGACGCTGTAAACATGATATATTAGATGGTAAACAAAGAAGGGAAGGTAACTTACCGACGACTCCTACGACACTAAAGATGCAGGCACACGCTGCAGCGAGTATCGTGGCCTCAACCGGGTAATGCGTACTGTTCTGTTCCAATTTTGTAATGTTCTCGTACACATCAAATGACATATCGATTTCAGCCATAGTTAAGCACTTCACTATCACACAATCACTTCACAATAATTTAAAACTTTAATTTAGAATTCTTTTTTGACATTGTATACTTTTTAATTTTGACATGATCTTGTCAAAAGTTCCTTGCAGCCATGGCGCAGATTTATAGACACCACCATACAATCTGTAACAAAAGGCGGGGATTGTGTTACACAGTTTTTTATGAGTTGAGCACGTGTTGTTAGTCATCATATCATATTACTAATACAAAGTTTAAACAAACATTATGAACACCTACTTAGAACTTTTTAAGGAAATGTCAAGGAGATCAGTGTCATTAGGCTACGTAAATTGATTAAGTGCTTTTTGCCGTCTTATTCCGCTTCATAACCGGACAATTTCGCAAGAAATGTTACTCGCTAAGTAGTTATGCTCAGGCTTATTATGTATTTGACATATTCTACAAATCTACATATTTCTTCAGGTATTGACGGAAGAAATAAGAGCACCTACTAAGAAAAAGTGACCGCAAAAACTGGTACGATTAATCAGTTCAGAAAACTGAAGAAAATGTTACACTAACGGAATAAGAAGTTTTATGTTTTTGAATAAATATAAATAGACTAGTTCCAGTTAATAATAATATACGTAATATAACGGAAGGCTAGTTCGCTCGCAAGTAGATGTATTTTCAGCCAAACAAGTTGATCTCATTTCATTGCTATGCCCTCCCAGATTTTATTCGCCCTCATTACGTGATCGTAAATATAATAAAATATTGTTATGCCAATCATACGTTGTGGGAGGTCCGTTATTTATATATTTTATCTACCATATTGAATGATGGAATCATTCGCAAAAATCTTTTATGGCCCTTTCTTGTGTGTGTGGTGTAAACATATTATTTTTAGTTTTTTATCAGGCGAGTCTTAATCACACGTGGACTGGTCAATAAATGAAAACTAATGAAATGTAGTCATTAAAGATCGAAGTTTTATATCATATTAATTTATTTGATAAAATTAAGTTTATTTGGAATACAATCGCCGCATCTTTACGATTTGTTTTGTAAAAACTAAAGGAATGTAACGAAATCCTAGAACTCCAACTTTCAAGTAAAACATTCAACTTATCTTTTAGTAATATTAGCTTTTAAAAGAATTTAATGTAACTATGTGAATTTGAGCGTCAAACTTCCATCGAGGACGGTTTCTCTTGCAAATTAAGTTCGTAAAATATTTATAGTACTAATTACACGAAAACATATAAGAAAATGTGTAACTCCAACTTTCAAGAAAGATAATGGCACTATCGATATTCATAAGCAAATAATTAAAATATCTTTCTGCTGCTGAAAATTACAGCGTCAAAAATTATGAATTTGCGTATAAAGTGTAACTCTTAAAATATTATTAGACTGCACGCCTTTATTATTTTCAAACACATTCTTGACAGAGTTGCTAGTGTTGCTACGCGTCTCACAAAAAAAAAAAAACAAAATTTGGAACTGACAAGCATTCTAAATAGATCCTCCGGCGTGTTCCATTTTTATTTACAATCAATTTTAGCAATACGTTATAACAACTTCTTCCCAACCTGCTACGTAAGTCCCATAATAGTGGATATAGAGGCAATCAGAAACGAACAAATACAACATAAATTCTGACCCTGGACCTTAAAAAGTACATCAATAGAACTTATCGATAACTTACTCCCCGCACTAGTTAGGTTGCGAAGATAGGTAATACTTCCGTTATAATTGAAATACATTTTTTTACATAGTTAAAGTATGCAACAATCACGTCATTTCCACGTATTTTTCTTTCCCTACAAAAAAAAAAACTAGGCGAAGCAAGTCACGCGGGGCCCAGTGAAGACATTAGCATGGATTTACATGACGATACGAATCGCACGGCTGTATGGAAAGCATGCTATTCTCATAACTCGCCACACAAACGTAGGTACACTTGCCCACTGACACGATTATAGTTAATTATTTATCACTTGAATGCAGTTCCGTTAGACCGGCAAATATTTTTCTATGAAAGTTTTCATTCCAGATTTACGAACCCGTAACGTAACTTTTCAACTTAAACGGAAAGAATAATAATTTTCATCTTCGAATTTTGGCTGGCCATTGAAACTATCCCTGTATGTCCAACAGGGATAGTTTCAATGGCCAGCCAAAATTTTAAACTTAGATCTAGATATCAAACCAAAAGTGCATTTTAAATATTATTGTCCAAAATAAATAAGATAAAAATATAGCATGCTTTTGAAAATGTCCTAAAAAAATCCAAAATTATAAACCTAGTGGGAATCAATGGACTTGTGTACGTGCATGCACCGCCAAATTTATGTGTGTGTGTGCTAACTCTACCGTCTCCAGGTTGCTGAACTGAATTGTGCTATAGGTATCCACACTTTTGCTTTTTAGTGGTGGACAGGTATTAAATTTTAAACCCTGTATTGGGAACCTGCTTTAACGACACCTGAGGTAAGTGCACCTGAGGAATACCACATACGGCACCTATCAATATCTTTCGATTGTGCCATTGGTGGAATAGTTTATCATCCTACAATCTTTTTCTCACCAAACCCAGGACCATTTACAAATATCTAGTTTCCAAACGGTTGTCATTTTTGGCGCCAAATTTGCTGTCACTCACTAGTGACAGATAGTTTTTTTTCTGAATGACAAGTACGCGATGTCATTTCGCAATTCTAATCAGTAATGCCAAGGACTCTTTTGTTTACGGTGCAATGGTCACCCATCGTCGCTCCTCATTATCGGCTGTGAATACAAACAGCTATTAATATGGCCGGTAATGACAGCTGCCCTGTTAAGTGGCCAGTCGCGACCTGATGACTGCTCATCCTTATTAAGAAAATGTTCTGAGAAAGAGTCGATCATAGGGGTATAGTTAATCTAAACTCAGTAGTGCTTGTATGGAAATTAAGAGTAGATAATGGCATTTAAAATAGTTCGTGAGCGGAGTTATCGTTGAAAGTTGGTGATGTAAGTTCCTTTCAAGTGCTGTGGGATTGAAACTTGTCAAGTTTTGTGTCGTTGATAAAAATACAGAGAAAATAAAATATGTATTTTTTCTAATAAGAAGCTCGTAGCATAACGATTATGCAACGTAAGATACTGTATATAATTATCATAGTGCTGAACCAGACAAGACTGAAGTTTAGGAGCCTAGGTTTTAATGTACTTATTTACTGCTACCTAAATTCTGATTTCCTTCATTAGACTAAGGAAGTTACGCAACCAACCAACTAAAAACCGAGTTTGTTTAAAATCAAACCGCTCGACAGTCGACGTGCAGAATATTTTCCTCTAAACCTGCGTAAGCGCCAACATTTTAAATCGAATCATTTCAAAAAATCTTTTGTTTGGCAGCTCTTTCATGAAACATTCGAAAAATGAGAAATATTCATAATTATTGAAACAACATCGCATGGGTATCGGACTATCGGTAAAGACAACCGAAAGCGAGGCTAGAACAGATCCGGCTGGTAGTGATCACATTCTTATTTTAGTCTACAGCAGTACAGCTACACAGTACAGACATAATATCGTTTGCAACCATTTACGTGCGGGGCTGGCGCCGTCTAACCACTCATGTGGGAAAGTATTTGGATTTCATAACAAGACTATAGGTTACCCCGAACACCCAGCATATTTTGAACGACGTCAGGACAAGGGACTAGGTTTAACTGCACCGAAATTATTTTGACAGATTTGGCGTTGCAAGTGGCGCCACCATTAAATCCCAAGATATACTGACAATTTCCACGTTAATTTGAAGTGTCTCACTTTGTGCGTGGTGGTGGCTGAAAGTTTTATTACTCTTCAGAATAGTTATTGTCTTCCGTGGTTCGTAAATGTCGTATTAAAGTTCTGCGGCTATATTTTCGTCTCGTTGAAGTGAAGCGTAATGGCGTTAGATTTATTGAGTGTTAACTATCTAGCAATTCCTCTGATGATTTGTCTTACTTTTAAGACATTAAATGCCCCAACAAACTCGATTAATATCTACATAATCATATATCTCCAAGATCAATGGCATCTTCCATTAACGAGAAAAGAAAAACCTAATTTTAAAATCGGAAACTCGCGTCTAATCCACGCAAATAAAGCTTTTTTCATTTTTCAATTCTTCATTTTACTGGGAAGCTGTTGTTTATTGACGTACAACATGCGTATGATCTGTACAATGCCGCGTAAATCTAACCGTCTTCTGACGCCATTTTGAAATTTTAACGACTCATTAATTAAGTCGATTATAGTATGATTTGCCGTATCATTTGTTGCTATTATTAAATACTTATTTATTGTTGCGGGTGCGTCTCGTAAAGCAGTTTTATGAGTTTGTTGCACATATATGGTGTCGGTATGCGATTACGTTCGCAGTTTCGCTCATCGTCATCATCAATAAATTGCGCCAATTGTTCTTGCTAATGCTGAGTTAATGTAATGTAAAGTTAATTATCAGTTTTGCTGTAAAGCAGATGGCGCGTATAATGCATCATTAATTGAAAAGATTTCTAAGATGCCCATAACAGTGATAATGAAAAAACTAAGCAGTTAACTGATTAAAAGCAAGGTAGTCAATATAACACCTCACATTATCATAATAACAAATACTGGAAATAACACGGTTAATGACAGATGTCAATCCAATTTCATCGAGTGCTCGATGTTTGCACACATCACTAATTTACTAAGAGCTTCAATCGATACGGGGGCGTCACTGGCCGCGGTAACTGCGCGCCAAAAATGGCTGGTAATGACGTCACTAATTTGATAAAATGTCGATTGTTTGACGAGTTAATTAGTTAATCTTCCTGCCAGTGGCGCTTCTCGGCTTACGCTGATAACGTTCAGGCCACCGCTAGTACACGCACTTTCCGAGATAAGTATTGTTTGGGGAAACCGGATGAAACTGGGGAAAACTGTTTGTTGAATTCGCAGTCTGAATCGCTAACTGAATCTAGATATAGATAAGACCAAGTAAATATCAGTATGCAGTATTTACTGCTCAAAAAGAGGATAGAATGATACAATAGTACCCAATAGGGTAATGGACAAGAGAGTGATGATGAATGTATGACGGAGAAATACATTCTGCTACCCACAAAACTAACTAAACTTTTGGCAACGTGGCTGGAGTGACAGATACCTAACAAAAGGTGGTTGGAACTTCATAGTAGTAACAGTAAGTAGTAGGTAGCTATGCGTAACACCTGTACTTATTTACCCTATTCCTGATAACGAAGCTGACGTATGTCAATGTTTCACTCGTTTCTTTTCAAATAATGAGTAAGCAGAAACAGGGCTTTACCGGATTGATGTACGGAAAACTCCGAATGCCGCAAAAATGTGCCAACGACCTCGCGTCGACCACCGACTAATGCTCGGCTCCTATAGATAGCCTACATCTATCCGAAACCAATCATTCTGTTTACAAGTGCTGCTATTGGGTAGTACGGATCTTTTAAAACCCGCCCGAACCAGCTAACTAGAAAAATATTCGAGCGAAATCAGCTACTTTCTTTTACATTCCTAGTTTCAAAATGACTTCTGTAGTAGATGTAAATGTGCGGTCAAATTGCCGGCACAGTTCGGTCTTTGTCAGTGTCCGATGTCTGCAGCTTGTCCAGTTCGAAATGGGTTCGTACCAGCTCGACCGATCCTGTACAGTATCATAGTCAGTATCCAGTAAGAAACGGTAACAAACTAATCATACGAGAACCAGGTGTCGTAGGTGTGACTACAAAAGTCCTGTGATGTATCACTTATTGAGCCTTCGGGGGAAACCCGCTCACCAGACAGCCGTATTAAACCATAGAATATGTCGTCATAGCAGCGACACAGCGACACTTGTGTTGTTGATCCACCGAAGCTATCGCAAATGCGTACTTCTGCGTACGTAGGTAGCCGTTTATGTATTAGCTCTAGTCTTAATTCTGATTTTTCATTAGCCAGAGGTCTCGAGAAATTAGTGAAGTTTTGACCAGTTAAAAACGTAATCCTAAATTAGGCGCTTAACTTTCTGTTAATTTTTGTCTTTCGTTCAGCAAATTTCGCACGAAGTACAACGTCTGAAAACAAAATGAAGAAAAGTGAGGGAGGAATCTTTAAAAAATAAAGCCCGCGTGAAACGGCTCAATACACGCTTTTACGTTAGAAAAAAATCTAATGAGTTTACTTTTTCGAAACTAGGAGCTCCCAACACGACCAGTAATTCTTCCAACTTACTATCGAAGGTTGGCTGTCCAGGTTTGTGGGTAAACTGTAAATCTACAGAACAAACGACCGTCGTTCTGGGATATTTGTTCGGCTGTTTATAGCCTGAAGGGCCATCACGTTTGATGAAGATATGGGGGCAGTAGGCCTCGGTTTATGTTCAGTTGAAGAAACCACGTTCTTACTTTAAGGAGCTCCTGTTTTGGTATGACAAACTTGTAAGTGGATGAGATTTTTATGATAGTACATTATTCTTTTTCAAACCGTTGTTTCGAGATGGATTTTCCTTGAAAGGGGTAAAAAAGATATTTGGGTTAGCGTTCTTTATGCCTGAAATCACCCGGTGGCCAGGGAGTATTAGTAAAACTAAGGTGTTGAAAGCACGGGCCTGTGGACGGTGAGCTATGGGCTAGCTCGCCGTCCGTCCTATGACGACAGGTCGTGTTGACGGCACGTTCGTGTTCCACGCGCGCCTCAAAGAGATGTCAGCATAAAGGAAGGGGCAAGGGCCGAAGCCTGCCGGGGCTGCGGGACGGTTCGAAAGAGATACCGTGGCCCCGGAACATAAAGGGTGAGGAAGGAACATGAATGGATTTTAGTCAGTAAAAGTCTGACACTCCCTCCCGGTCCGCCCAGAGTGGGAGAAGTTATTTGATGATTTCCCATACGAAAAAAAAGGTGTTGAAAGCTACGGTAAGTTACACAGCCTGCCTCTTGACTTACATTGAGTGTCTTTAGACCTTTCATACATATAATAGACTGATTTTGCTAATAAATACGTCAACGAAGAAATAGTTATAGCTGGCAAGGATACCTTTTATATAACAAATTTTTAATAATACCAATGTATATTTACGAATGATTTTCCTCAAAATGCACCATAATAAAATTGATAAACGTACCTAACGTGTAACTTCATTCTCCATTACGCACTTTCCTGCTTTAGACCACAAAAAACAAAAGCATATTCCCATAGATATTAAAACTATTAAGTTAGCAAAATGATGACGACGAGTTATATTCATACAATAAATCCTTACAGTTAGTTTACAAGAAACATTTTCCACGACATATAATATTTTGAAAGCTAGTCAGCCTCTAATCTTATCCGGTGAATCAACTTATAAAGTTACAAATAACAAGTTCTCGATACTTAACCATTATTCATCGATAAAAGTAAAGTGACGGAATTATTTTCATTCATTGTTATGAGTTATTTCCCGGATGTTGTGGCTTTTTGTAGGCGTAAGAGCAGGCGATTAATCGATTGAAGTTTGGCTCGATTAGGTGCTTCACTTTGAAGAGATCATCTCATAGAACTTTAAATCATTTTGTATTTGTACTACGACTTTCAACAGTAGTTAATCATCATCATCATCATTATCACCATCATCATTATCATCATCATTCATCATCATTATCGTTCTCCTGCCCTTTTTCATCTATATTATATAGGGTCGGCGAAGCTTGTCTTGTTTTTCCATACTTCCCTATTAATCATCTTTTTAGCAGTCCCCTCTTTTCTAACCATATTACCTATCCTTCAAACTTTTATATTCTTGGCTTCACACAGACTTTCAACGAGTATTGACAGTAGCTTTTTCTTAACATTGTTGACTTTTCCATCATGGCTGTGGTTCAGGTGCGGTGGTGCTATTGGCAACGGTGTCAGCTCGACCAAGCTGTGTGTGAATCTTGGACTAAGTTGAAGTTATAGGAGGCATTAGGAACAAAAGGTGTCATGTCTATACCGCTAAAAATCACAATGCTATCAACGACATAACTGTTGTCAAGACAGACAAGACAGAAAAGAGAAATAGTTAAAGCTATCCAATAGCTGTTGACAAGGGGGTTAGAACTATGCTATACATAGTGTAAAAGAAAATTAAATAATTCTTATTGGAAAAAGAAACAAAAGATTTACCGCAGTTGCGTAATGCCATGATAAGGCTTCAGAGTATGAAACTGTAGGCTTTCACAACGAAATATATATGTTATGGACCAGGTGATTAATGCGGGCATTATACATAGATAATGTTCGAACATTATGAATAATGGCTATCTCTATCGGGCTAAGTGATTAATACTATCTTAACTTCATTATTTATTACATTGCACGGTCATTATTATATTGCTACATGATTATTGGGCAATTTGATAATAAAGCTAAATTTGACGCGGTGTAAGGGCGGGGAGCTAGGCACGCATGGCGTGGCACGCTTTGACCAATCAGAGACCGCCACCCAGCGCGCGGCTCGTGCGGCGGACTTCAAGCGCTAATGTTTTTTAGTTTTGCATTGTAAGCGAATATGGACGGACGCGGATGGGTTTCAGTTTCGTAACTCCGAGTCAACGCGAGTGTGTTAACACTGAATTACGAAAGTAAGATTTATTTTGCCTGAAGATGTTCCAGAGACAGAGATTTCGCTGAGAAAATGTTGCAGAATGTCCTCTAAACGCGGAGGGCAAGGTTAAAGTGATGTGGTTGTAAAAATGGTTGGAAGTCTGATAATGTAGTTGTCGCCAAGCCAAAAGGGCTAAGGCAAAGGCTCGTGGTTAAATAATGTCAGCCGCTCGGGTCGATCTTTAGGTTAAGCCGTGTTGCCTAGGTTGGTCTGTGGATGGGTGACCACCCTTACATACCGAGTTTCCTCCGTGCCTCGGAAAGTACGTTAATCCGTTGGTTCCGACTGTCTTTTGTCCATCTCTGACCGTCGTTACAGGTAGTCAGTGGCCCCAAAAGTCTGACACCAGTCTTACCAAGTGGTATCGTTTTCCCAGAATTAACTGGGTTGTGGAGGTCAGATAGGCAGTCTAATACTGGTATACAGCTGCATCCGGTTAGACTGGAAGCTGACCCTAACATAGTTGGGAAAAGGCTAGGTAGATGATGATGATGAGTAGGATAAGTAGGATATAATTAGTATAATAATAAGTTATTTCTATCAAACAATATTAGACATTTTTAATTATGCTATATTTTTAATATGACTTCTTAAAAGTCCTTAATGATCAAACCAAATAATGAGTCTGATTATTTAGATGGTTCAATATTTAGTTTATTTTAAGTTAAATGACAATAACAATAAAAAAATAGATTAAATATGTTTGTATTACTCTGCCCAAAAGGTGATGGACAATATGTATAATGCCCGGTCAATTTGATTATTTGAATAATTCTTATCAAATTGCACTATTATATTGGCCGTTTTTCATAATGACCGGGCATTGTGTATAATGCCCAATTCATCACTTGGTCCATAACATATACATATTATACTGAGTCACTTCCTGACTGAATCACGTCAGAGCAACTCTAAGCTCAACTCACTAAGTTGACTCATTCCGGCAGGCTGGTCTTGACTGCGATTTTGCAAAAAGGGAGAAAACAATTGACAATGAGTCAATGCAGTCTAGACTTTTGAGAGTTTTGGGTTAGAGTAATTTATTCTTGTCGAATAATGGAGACGAATTTACATATTTTGTTTTATTTTTGTGTGCAATGTCTATATCTTCCCCTTTTACAGAGATCACAGTTATGCGTGTCCTGTTGTCTGCATGTTATGTACAAGACGTGAACTGATCGTAGATTGGTGAATTCTGGGGCGACATAATTAAGATTGACATCAACACGTTAAGAACAAAATTGCAATGCAATGATGAGCCAGGCTGAACATTGCAATGATAGAACATGCCTGTTATCGAGTATAGATAGCATCAATGTTATTGACAGAGCTTTAGCTTTATCGCAGCCAACACAATTACTGGCGAGCACTTAACTTTAGCATTCACAAACTCTAAAAACACCAACTAGAGCTTTCCTCCCGTTTTTATTTAGAGCGAAGGTTCACATAACATTTCTGGAAAATCTCATATAGAAGGAGGAAAACAGAAAGGATTCTGAAGAATCTACAAAACAAACAAATCCAACGAAGATTCGGACAAGCAAGAGTGGCAAACATTTAATATTAATACCTACAGTAACAATACACATTTGGGTTCCGTGAATATTATTTAAAGCGTGGTTGTGAAATTGTATGACGTAGACACGTAGACAGCTGGACGCTCGTGGTTCCGTGAACAAGTGGAAGGTATTTCGAGCTGCAAACAGTTCAAACATCGATTGGTTACGATACGTGGTACTTACATACATGTTCGTTCGGTTACATTAAGACGGAATTAGATCGGTATGAAGAAATGTACGCCAGACCTTTATCACAGAGCGTTTTGCTAATAGTGGAAAGATGATTCAAGACGACAACCAAACAATGTGTTATAGATAAGAAGAGGCTGCTGCCCTAATACTTACTCAAATAGACAAGGATTTAATTGCCGGAGGATGTAACGAAGAGCCTCCCGATAATGTCTGATCCATAGTTTTGCGTCCAAAGCTTGTAGTTGTTTAGGGTAGGGTAGGTCAGGAAAGTAATGGAATGAACCCTGTGTATGTGTTTGGCCAAAACAATACAACAATGCATATCGATCAAGGTTATCTAACATAAACTTACCTAGGTTGGTTAGGTGATAGCTCTGTATCTGTAAGTACCTACCTAATACCTGCCAATATTTACTTTACCGCATTATTTTGTGAGTTACCTAGAGTAGAATGAATGAGAGTCCAAATACGTTGTAAGTAAGGCTTGCAGTATCTGTGGGTTAGGTTATGACGAATTTGAAGTTAAGGTGGGTTTAATTTTTCAAATAACTTGTATAAATGTGTGACACACTCATCAAAATGCGTCTACAATGTTTCTGAGTTAGTTTTGTGACGCAACAAACTTGGAACTGTAGATATTCATCAATTTTCAAGGATAACAAAACCAAGTAATCCAAAATGATGGACGCGACTCCGGTCAAAGAGAATTTGTTTATTTTGAGAATTATAGCCGTGATGAATGTACCAGGAGGAGTCAGTCGTAATGGATTGCACGAAACATTTCGAAAATATGGTTTATCAATTGCTTATGATGTTCTGATTTACGGTGATATCCTCATAAATCGACACCAAAATGTACTGTTTGTATCAGTCCCAAGAAAAACCAACATAAGTTACAGTAAAGAACAATTGAAGCTTCAACAAACTACTGAAGAATTTGTTGTGGAACATAAGATCTGTATGGCTAGTTGTAGCGAATACGCAAGAAATATTCGAAAGTAAATAAACTACATTTAGATCCTACGTAGAATAATGTTTGCAGATATAAAGAGGCGTCTGATGCCGGACCGATGAACGCAGTTTTTTGTACGTTGAAAATAAAGAATTTTCTGGTTCCGGATTATTTCGTGGCTTATCGGTCCGTCCACCATAAATCAAAAGAGAGGAATCTGTTGCAGATTTAGAAAAACCATACAACTATTTAGTTAGCGTCTTTATTATACTTAGGTGGTTTTGGCTTTCCAAATGTATCGTCTGCCTATTAGCCTAAAAAAAGGGGAGGTTTCTCAATTCGACCGTTTATATTTTCTTCTTTATGTGTGTTCTCTAAAATATGTTGGATACGGCTTCCAGCGAGTGCTGATCTGATCTCCATAACCCAGTTACGATTTCCCTTGGATTGATACAAAAAACTGTAGAAATCGAATAGGGAACCTATAACCCATACTACTGATATGAAGATGAAGAATTTAAACCAAAACAAAGATCACGCCTACGAACTTCGATCACTATAATGCCTTCGAAACAGAATTAAGCCATTCTTCCACGAGCTCAATTAAAACTATGATCACTAATGAAGTGTCGGCTTTTTCCAAGAACTGCCGAACTAACCTTACCTACTTTGCATGCCCGCCTTCTATTTGTAGATCTATTAACGGGCTCATAGAGTACTCGTAGGTAGCTATAGACAATAACTGGAGAAAGTCGATCTAGAGAAATGAGTTACCTACTGGGCGTAACTAAGTTCGCTATAATTGGCTCTATTGAGAAAGGCTAGATAAAAGATCTGTGTGTGTTTGTTTTATATGACTGATATTGGAACAGCCGCTCGAGTCAATCTTAAGGTTAAGCAGTGCTTGCCTAGGTTGGTTTGTGGATGGGTGAACACTATTACATACCGAGTTTCCTCCGTGCCTCGGAAAGCTGTTGGTCCCGGCTGTCATTTGTCCATCTTTGGCAGACGTTACAGGTGGCCCAAAAAGTCTGACAACCAGTCTTACCAAGTGGTATCGTATTAACCTGTGCAGGTCAGATAGGCAGTGGATCCATGTCAATCTGCATCCGGCTAGAAAGGAACCCGGCCCCAAAATACATGGGGAAAAGGCTAGGCAGATGATGATGATGATTGGAAAAGATGATACCTAGGTACTTCAGAGTGGCAACTTCAAAATCAGCAAAGAGGTGAAAGTTTGAAGTCAAGTAATAAATAAGATCTAAGATAAGTACTCGTATTTGCTGTACTTCTCGAAGTGGCTTAAAGTGAAATGTAAGCAGCTAGCGACATTTTACAAAATCGAAACTTCTACCGGTACAGAACAGATCAAACACATCCAAAACTGAGTGTAAGTTTTCTATTAACACGTAGGCATCCTAATCATAATCAGTCACACATCCGCTGGATGTCAAAGCGTCATAAATATCACGTCACGTCGCCCTATTTATTTAACACTAAATACTTGCAGGTACTGTCGAAAAAAGGGATAAGTTTACAGGCATTTAACTTGCAACTGCTGACGCTGAGAGGTAAAGACAAATGCTTAATGATGATTTTTGCTGTCTGCAATGCTGCGCGTGTGTAGTTAAGTCTTTTCCACATCATTATCATCATTTTCATCCTCCCTTACCTATACCAAATCATTTGGGGCCGGGTGAGATATATAATTTTCTTACATGTATCTCTTTAATGTCATCACATTGTTTACTTCTTTTCTAACCACATCGCCTTTTACAGAATCCATCTCTTCACAGCGCGAGAGCTGTGTTACAATGTTGATGTCCCTAGTTAATTGATTGGAAAGGTGATTATTCTTGTCTCTCCACCTTATTCTTTTGCCGACAGTAGCTACATAACTATCAGTTAGGAAGACGCCGCTAGCTGCACTAATTATAACGTTCGGATAAGTGGCCCAGATCTAGCACACAAGACACAATGGACTCTAACCCTCTGTGCCACACAGAAGTCTAGCTCCACGCGAAGCGAGGTGTCTGAGTGATGCATCACCGTGTACATAATAATTATTGTTTGTACTGTCGTGAGTATACAGTAACCTATTTTGAGGTATTGACTCTTTTACTATTTGTTTTGGGGTTAGTGATAAGCTGTTCGGATATTTAGTGTGTCATATCTGCTGTGCTTTGATTTTCGTCATGGTTGTTTATGAGGTCTAATATTGTTAACAGATTGGGTGGAACTATCCAATGTCGTAAGATCTTCTTAGCTTAGTACGATGTTGCTTACGTTGGTGCTTTAAGTTTGAGGCCTAGGATTTTCTATTCAAATATCGCCTTTTAGCTATCACCAAAAACCACCTCTCCGTTTTCATTCATATGTTTTTACATTTTGATTTGATAAAAGATTAATACGCAAAGTTCAATGCTTGATCTTCTGATTATAGCCCATATTGTTTTAATTAGTGATATGGTACAATATTATCAATATTAGGTGCATCGTTTAATTTATATCAATAATAACGTATCAGCGGTCAAGTCGGTGACCTGCCTCTTAGTTTCTTGTTTGAGAATAAATAGCACTCTCGAAACTATTGCAATTCAAACTGATAATATTGTGTGTTCCCAGTTTCCCACTCCTTGTTCAAATAATTGAATTGTAAGGGAATATTTAAAACGTGTCTGCGATTGAAATAGCAGTGGCATTTAACCAGGTCTGGGACATGGGACGCCCGAAAGTCAGGCATTATGGTCGCCATAAGAAAAAAATGGATGAGAGACGCTTGAAATCGCGAAAGAAACCTAGTAACGACTTAGCGAGTGACGTCGCAGAAATGATGATTTTGATGATGATGCTCTAGAAAGGAATAAAGCTAACCTAGCCAGGCCTCTTCAAACTTGTGTTTCTAGTACATTCAAAGGTATATTTAAAATTCTATTTATTTATGGAACTATCGATGCATTCAAATAGAAGAAGAAAATGCTGATTTGACAGCTCAACTATACTTTTCAAAAAAGGTCAATCCTATTTTTATTTCGGTCGCAAGTACGCCTACACGGAAATGATCGCGTGCCTTTTAATTTACTCGCAAAAATAGCATTGTAGCCACTGTAGGTGCCAGAAGTAACAACAATTAAGTCTATGATGATTGGGTTATGTCGCTCTAGTTTTTGTACCTCACAGTCAAATGATACCATTTGTGTAAGGCCAATTAATCAAGAAATAATTGATCTATTGGCCTTCTACGTAACAAGTTTGTAGCAACCTACTGTACATGAATCACCCGATGAACTACTAACTATGTTTGGCAGGGGAATTAGTAGAAGGATATTGTGTCTTTCATTATTCAAAGCTTGGTTTTTAGCTTAATTTGGAATTAATCGGCTTCAAAGATTTAACCTTAAAAAAACCTTATAATTTTGTCAAAAAGTTTTCTTGGACATATTAACCATTCTAATTAATTTAAAATAATAAAGATATTGTCCTAATGTAGTGATTAAACTGTCAACTGTAAATATACTGAAACATTGTAGATGTAGCCGTCATATTCTACATGACACAGCCTCTGTAGGTACCACCTTGAAGAACCAATGGGAAGGCTATTGTTAGCAGGACCACACGTAACCTAATGAATAGCCCCGTGCTAATTCACGCACATGCAAAACAGCCTGTTCTCCACATTTCTATAGTCTTTCAATTCTGTATTGCATTTCATCTGATTCTGTAGAACGTGGAGATTTAGAAATTCTTGCAAAATGCTTCTGTTTATTGGTACCCATATTATAAATGGTAACTGGATTGGTTCACTGCGTATTCGGTCATGGTATGAAGAAACGCCTATTGCTGTGGCTGATTGATTGTGTTTATTTGACGCTGTTTTACCAATTTATTTAGGGTCAACGCAAAAAAGTCTTATTTTTCCATGCATCTCTTTCTGTAAACCGTGTTCATTTGGATGCTTGTTAAAATCTTCTTTCACACTAAACTTTCTTTGGCACTATTATTATTCCTTCTCTGTTTCCTTTCCCTCTGTTCTCAGAGCCACCCACAATTCCACATTCATACTTTGCATTTCAGAACGACATTTCTGATTAAGAAATGTAATACCACTAATCCTGAATGCATCATTCATGACATGACTGAATGTAATTTCGTCATGTTTGAATAAATTCCGAATCAATACACGGAAGTCACTTAGTCCAGCAGTGGGCAGACTATTAATAAATAAAATTTCATAACAACAGCATGTTGGAGATTGTAATCTGTAAGGCTTATTGTATGGTAATGGCTGTTATGTTTCGAATATCTGGGAAATTCAAATGAGCGTCGCGTCGCGCGTTGTAGAGAGTGTTTCTGAGTTCGGACTTCGGATATCCGATCCGCCTTTTGACGGCTATATGATTATGTAAATTATGGCCTGCATGTAAGTGTTCTGTGAAAAGTAAGTACCAACCATAAGACAAGTTAATTAAAAAGAGAAATCCGCTTTTGTGCATCTATGGGGAAGTAGAGCGTAGGCTCTTATGCATGATAGAATTTGAAACGGGAATCTTGCCTATACAGTATGTAATTAACACAATTATTAAACACTATCAACCAACTTGATACTATTTGTTTACTTGGCCACTTATCTTAAGTAGGAACCAAAGCTCCTGGACCGACTAGTATCTAGCGACCCGATTGTGGCGAAGGCCTGTGCGTGGTTATCATTTCGTTTTTAACAAAAAACTGGTAATTTATCAAAAAAGTCCGGACTCTTTTCTGAATTCAAAAAGGAGGTGGTCACTCAATTCAACCGTATTTAAATGTATGTATTTTTTATGAGTGTTCGCGGATCAGGATCACTTCGTCGTTTGTGAACCGATTTTGATGATTATTTATTTGTTGGAAAGGAGATATCCCAAGAGTGGTAACATAATCAGGAAACCAGTATCTGATAATGGCATCCCAGAGAAATCAAAATGAACCGAAAAATTGTCGCAGCGACTAGTTTGTTTGTTATTTTTGTCATTAAGTATTTTAATGCGCTACTATTTAAGAGCCCTCTTACAGTCCACTAGCGCCGCCAATCGAAAAAATGTCATAACTCGTAAATAGAATCAAAAATACAAAATGTGGTCTATTATTACTGTAGAAAAGGCAATAACGTAATTTTATAACACATTGTCACCACTTGAGATATAGCTGTTTAGCTAAATCGTGCATTTGTAACAAAAACGGCCGTTTATGTTTTGTATTTTTGATTCTATTTACGAGTTATGACATTTTTTCGATTGGCGGCGCTAGTGGACTGTAAGAGGGCTCTTAATGGTCTGGAGGAGTTAATGAGGGTCGAGAAAACTCATCAACGATTTACAGCAATTACCTGGTGTTTGGGCTTGATTACTTAATTTGTATTGATGAGAACTTTACACCTAGATGGCTTATGTGACTGTCATATAATTCCTCGACGTTTTACAGTAGCTACCTTGTATTTGGAGTTAATTCATTTCTATTGATGAGAATTTTGCACCCATTTATGGGATATAGGTAAGCCATTACAGGTCTGGTGATGGAGATCATGAACAATCGAGAGAATTCCTTAACGATTACCAGCAATATAATACAATGATCAGTTCGTACAAAAATAATACCTAATTAAAAAGCTTACTGTCAGTCCTTCTACACGTGCAGCCTGTGGGTCAACTTTACTCAGCGGACATACAGCGACCTACGCGTTCAATACAATAATGCACTGAGAGTGCTGCTGCGGCTGCCGTGGCGTAATAGTGCGTCAGGGATGTTTGCAGATAATAATATTGATGGTTTCGCCGCCATTATTAGAAATAGGTGTGCATCCCTGATGACTCGGGTTCGCGGCAGCACCAACAGTATTCTCAGTGTGTTCGCAGATCGGTGGGATTCCCCGATGATGCGGAGATGGATACGGCTCCATGCTGAAATTTGACTGTATGTATATGTTTATCTTTGTCTGTAACCTACTAACACTAGAACTTAAGTAAAATTGTTACTAACCCTATGGACTCCGGTCTGAAATAAAAAGTTTCTATTCTATTCTATTCTATTCTATTCTAAAATAAAGCCGACTACAAAAAACCAAAAAGTGAAAAATAACTTAGCTTCAGAAGTCGGTGGCAAAAAAAAACTGTATCAAACAAACAAGTCACCGACTTTTGAAGCTAAACTTATTTTTGTTTTTTTTTTGTTTTCATTTAGCGGTATATCTTCTTTTTCAACAATTCCCCTTATAATTGCGAAAATTCAGACGAAGCTCCAACAACCCGGTCATTTTCAGACGCATAAAAATAAATGCATTTGTGCAAGCACAATAACAAAGTTGATAAACATTCAATTATTCTACATAAATCGGCCGATAAAAGCGCGCCAGTGCTCGATGACTTAACTTAGCATAACGAGTGAGAACTGACATCTATGTGGCGCGTACCGCGTACGTCACAACTGTCAACTGCCACTACTCCAGTTTACTATAAATAGAAATTGATTGTCTTTGCCCCACTGTGTTGTTTCTAAATAACGCGTGTTCTATGGCGTAAGGATTGGGGAAAAAGAGACGTTTTTCTCTTAGCTAAATTGAGTAATGAGATGGATTCGGGAGTGGTATCGTCTCTAACCAATATTGGGTCGTTCCCTTTCGAAAAAACTTGGGCGCATAGGCATTTCAGCTGCTTTTCTAGGAATTTAACTTGGGAAGCAAGGTTCTAAGGCTTCAAGGAAAAACTAATTAGGTAGCTAAAAGCTTCCTACGCTACTATTGGGTAGTTTATGAAGTGGTAAAGTAATTTTTCCGCTGTCAAAGTGAGTTAAGATGGTCCTTGATATTATTGGCAGGGAAGAAAATACAGTTTTATAGAAATCAAATTCTATTTTTTTCTAGAAAATTCTCAATGTTTTCGTGACGTGGAGTTTATTGTGGACCGTGTGTGCTTGTTATGCAGAGCTTGATATTAAAATAATTGATACCTATCTACCTACATATTTATTCACTTTCCACACTAGAGATTAGGTATCAGTGTATGGAGATAATGGATTAATTATTCACTACCTTTTTGACAAAATATTTTGCGAGGGAGAGAATATTTGGCATCCATCATACCTTTTCATTGCCTGCTCTATTGGTCAGTAGCTATAGGTAAGCATCATGGCTAAACGTGCGACCTTAGTTGCGATTCCTGGGATATCTTCGTCAACGATTTTGAAGTGAACTCTACCTAACTTCTATACATAAGAAAAAAGGAAGGGCACTTGTTCTCCTCGTCATTGCGACCATTTTTTTGTTTTCCACACAATTAGGGGGCGTCAAAATTACAACTTTTTGACAAGTTTTTTTTTTAAACACAAGTTTTTATTGTAAGATTTTTACTTTAAAACCTACACGAACCCCGTACTATTCAATCCATCCATCAGCACAATGTTTTGAGTGCGTTACATTGAGTTATAAGTACCGAAAAACGTGATTTTTGACCCCAAAAAAAAAGTTAAAATAAATAATATCGCACAATAACATTACACACAGCGCTATCTAGTGCCACACTAAGCAAGGCTTGTGTCGTGGTCACCAGACAGTTGATATACTACATATTATATACTTTTTGTTTGTAAATACATACTTATTATACATATAAACATATCACAACATATCCATGACTCGGAAACAAATGTCCATGCTCATCACACAAACATTTGCTCCTACCGGGATTCGAACCCGGGACCCGAAGAACGTAAGGCGCGTTAGTGAAGCCTCGAATCACTACCGCTGTGCCATTCAGGTCGTCAAAGTTGTTTCCCAGCAACATTTTTTGCGTAAAGTTACTTAGTTTGATGTATAGAATGCTTGGTTGACGGCTTTGTGATGAGGTGGTTTACACCCTGTATAGGCCCGTTAAGCACTTTTTAGTGAACAAAAATCATGTAACTCGCGTGACCATCACATTTATACATAATTTCACGTCTATTGGCAGTCCCCAAAGACCTGTTTTTTTTTATCAAGTACCTAGGTGCATTAAAGTTGTTGACTTAGGTATGAAATTAAAAATGACTGACTTTACTTACGCATTATTAACTAAGTGGTTTAATTTATTTCGTCACGGGATTTTTTGTTAAGTAATTGTGGTTAAATATTTACCTGGTATAGTAAACAAGTAATAAGTTGGTACTTGAAATCGATGAAAAACCTCCTGGCTTTAATTTATTTGGCTCACGAAGTAGGTGTACCGCTCATTACTTTAAAGGAAAAGAGCGTCATTTGCTACCTCTTAGGATTCATAATTCATTGCGTAGGTACGTATAATCAGACAAATAAAATAACCCACCTTCTGAAGTTCTGACGCAATCTGGTAAAAACTGGTCTTAGATCAAAAATCGACGTTTTCTCATGAAAACGGACTACCTACCTACCTCCTTTTACTTGGGAAATATTATAAATTAACTGAAATACCACTTTTCTGATATTGGCAATAAAGTTCGGTTGTTTTATTGTTGCTATTATTCAGTATCAGTATTATTATTTTCTATACAAAAACACATCTTAAAAAAAATCTAGTTTTCTGGAAAAATGAACGGATAGTAAGTCTTGTAATAAACGATCTATCGATAGATACAAAACATGTTTCTGTTTTTTTTTTATTTACTCCTAAAACCTTTTTTTACGCCCGTAGCGGCTGTAGCGTAGTGCTGTGCCCACACCGACGACAGGTGGACCCAGCACGTGCAAGACACGCGCTACTGTCCCGTACCATAAGAGGGTCGCACGCGCATCGTTACCGAACCCACAACCCCGTAACGACCTTCAAACAACACTATAACTTTAAAGCTTTACAGTTTTCGGAGTAAAAATGTAGACGTAAATAAAACATTAATTTAGATGATCGAGACTTAGTAAGTAGAGCTCGCATAGTTGGAAATAGAATAAATAGTTTGTTTAGCTGAGTGGCTGTTAGGCATGTGTAATGTTAGGTCAGGCCGGCTTTAAGCAACGATATCCGTAACTCTTTGGAAGAATCTTGTAAGCAGAGGGTTAGCTATTGGGACAGTTCCCCTTTCTTATGCTCCAAGAATCAAAACATGTTTTATAAACATGTTTGGTTTGGAGAATATTTAATGCTGAGCCAGAGCCTATGTGTTTTTTTTGAGAAACATGTTAGATATTTTGTATGTACTAAAATTAAAATGTTGTGGTCGCAGCGGCATACACCCAAATTTACTAAGATTTGATTGACTTGTATTTAAAAATGTTCGTAAATGTTTGACAACTTTTGAACAGGTGGGTAGAACATCATAGCTAACATCGCTGCTTTTCCAAGCCTTATCAATAACATGCTTTAAATCCCAACCCACTTTAGAGTTACTCACACAATCTTCAAGTGGTGTAATGCAATGATTAATATAGCAAATAAGAAATACTTAGAAGTGGGTATGCGTGGTAGCCCTACCCATGTCTACCCAAAAACGTCATCAATTCCAACGATAATTTTCTACTGTCATTTATTGCAGTTTTATAGCCTTTCGATTTTCTTCCGGCAGATGTTTTAATATTTTTTTTAAACGATTCGTTTTTTAAGCGTTTGCGCACTCGCTAAAGGGCTCCACAAGTCTGTCGAATTACGACTGTGTCTGTGGCCTACTTACTAGATAATTTTAGGTAATCTGTGGCGCTACGCATTAAAGGGCATTACACTTTGTTTCACACCTTGAGGTATCGACATCGACATAATAAATAAAGTGTATTCTTCTCGTATGTGTCTCGCAGTTTTCTCGGATTAATCTCCTATACTTAAACATTTCTAATTTCTACAAACCGTGGGAAATATGATACGAATTGCAATTGAAGTATTGCACATTATTCTTCAATTTGTTACGATAACAGCTAACCTAGGTACCTAGGTAGGTAGTCTGAATAAAAAAGCAAAAGATTTTGCAAGAGAAAACAAGATTATGGTACAACACTAATTGGTAAGTTATTGCCACTAAAATAATGATAAATAATGTTTCTCATTGGCAATTCGTAAAGCGCTGCAAGAAAGATATTTTAAACTACCCGCACTTGTCGCAATTAGTTACGTATTTTTGTTTACATTGTGTATAATACTTAATTGATGAGTTAGAAAAATCGATGAGACATGGAAATATTTTTTTAATTAGATTATAAGTTCCTTGCTCTAAAGCCAACAAAACTAAATTGCAACATTATTATTAGTAAAATTTTATTTGAGCGATTGGCAAACCCAAATAACACAATCGCATCTATAAACGGACTATTAGATGTCTAATAGAATTTAATTTAATTGTCTACCATAAGAGTAAAATATCTCCCTAGTAGTAATCAAGAACGCTTATAGACACAGTTTAGTAAAAGTGGGCACAACCTTATCCGTTCTCATAAGAAAGAGTTAAGAAAACATGAATAGATAGAGATAAGAGTTGTAAATTCTCAAATTGTCTGTAGAGATTTTTCTAGTGCCTCACTAAACTGTTTATAGACCACAATTTTTACTAGTAGATAGTTTATAGATAAAGTTGAGACCTTTGAAGAAGTCTTTACTCGTCAAGTTTTTAACCAAAATTAACTCAAGACTATCAACTTTAAGTTACATTTGATTTGTAATAGACAACCCACACGCGACACATAATGGCGCAGAACTTACAAGAGTTATTTAAACTTATAATTGAATTGCATCATGGCGTAACAAATTTCTTATTTTACTTGTGTTTTAGCTAGTTGATAATGGGTAAACAAGCAAATCTATATGCGATTGACATTCTATCGTCGAATATTATGAAAAACTCTCTTAAAATAAGAGCGCCCGCTGTAAATGCAAGATTTAATATTTTTTTTACCACATATGAATATTATTTTAATGAGTATTTTTTTTTAATTGCTTTTAAATGCTTAAACTATTCATTTTATTAGAAATATAGTTATTTAAAACATATTGAATGTTTAATTAGAGATAATTTAATAATAAAAACATAAAAATCAGCATTAGAATTTGTATCGAAAATCATTTGAAGCAAAAGTAGATCATAAAAATGGCGTCAAGATAAATTTTACTACAAAAACGAATTTAATAGAACAAACACTCTAGAGAATATTCTGTAGTATGGCTCTAGCACTATGACAAGAATAATTTTACTTGCTACATACTAAACTATCTAGTGAAAGAATAAACAGATTTATGAATAGTTTAAGATTACCTAGTAACTGTCATCTATGTATTCCTTCTCACAGTATTTCTAGACGTTCATCAGTGAATAGGTAATTTGATGTGTTGTGAACGGCAGACCATTTTATGCAATAGCAGAGCAATTTAATTAGGTAATCAATTCAAGAGGGTAAGTAAAAGATATTTCTGTTTTATCTATAGACAATGTGTAAAATAGCAGGTATGTATAGATTAGAATGGGCCAGAATTCAACTTTCGAGCTTTTATACGTAGGTAGTCTATCAATGTTAACATCGATTTTCACTATTTTGTTCTCTGTCAAATTTTGTAAATATCTTGTGAGATTAATCTTCAGTCCGTGATGCCAGTATTCGCCATTACCGATTTTTTTCATTTCAATCGTTCTTGGAGTCTGGAGCAATGTTCTCGGATCCTTTGGTAGAGTATCAGGTTGAAAATTATTTATTATTTGAAATAAGTACTTCAAGGCTATGTGAGTTATAGCATGAGTTGCTGACCACTGGCTCACAGATCACTTTTGAGGCAAGTGGATCGAATTTCGTCGTCATATGGATTGTTTTCATCCGAGTCGGACTGCTCACTAACGTAATTTTGTGATGTTCTAGGAGACACTTCAAATTCAGTTGTATCTTCTGCCTCAGAACAATTTCTTGCGTTTTGGAGGAAGTTACGAGAAAATTCCGATTCGGAATCTGAATTATCTTGAATCTCTTCTTCTTTTTTTTTCTTTTTAAATATTTGCCGATTTTTCGACGAAAGCCACCAGACCTTTTAATTTTTTTCACTGTCTCCATTGCATAAAACCATCCAATTCAAATATTTAATACAAATGCACTTAACTAAGCCATTTTTAGGAATAAAACCCATAAATACACGTTTTCACTATCACACAAACTAAAAAATATCTATTAAAGTATTTTATCAAGACTTAAGTGTCTTTATATACAAAGATAAGAGTACCAATAGCTAAATAATAGAAATAATAGAATGTTTTATCTTAAAATATACCATCTTTTCTATAAAATTACTTCAAGTTAGGTACCTTTAGACTTTATTAACTATTTGTAGAGCATTTTATCCTAAAACATTCAATATACCTATAGACATACTTGAAATAGGTGTGCTATAGAACAAGTGCACTAAAAATAATCGAGCTTGAGAAAAAAACTCTATAAGAATACATTTTCTTTATTGAAACCATCTTTAGAAAGCCCTTATCTAAAGATTAACCATGAATAGACTGTCAGTAGACAGATTTGTTTTAAACCTCCTAGACTGTGTTACTTGGGAACTTAAATAACTGACTGGAGCCTTATCTATTTATTAAAGAAGTAGGTCCTTAAATGTTAACTTGTTCAAATATTAACACCGCACTTAACTAAACGGACTCGTCAAATATTATTTTTACGTTTATTTGACTTGACTGCTTATAAATACGAATTTAAGCAGAACATATCCATATTCCCATTAATCACTAACATGTTATAAATAGGAACACTCAACATTCAAAACTTTACTTTTAAACTCACCAATTCGATATTCAAAAACTTGGGAGTCCAACAAAAGTCCATTAACTAAACACGATAAAGTTCACACAGTATATTCGATCACACAAAGCACAGCTGTCACAACCTACTTGCCGCGACCGACGCGCGCGCGCTTCTGCCGGCCGCGGGCTCGCGCGCGTTGCACGAATGGAGAAAGGTGAACTTTTTCATCGCTCTGTTGCACCAACTTCGAAAGGGGTCTTGAAAAATGCAAATTATTCTCTTAAACCACCTTTATACCAGAGATTGTAAACTATTAAAATATTCTCTCCAGTAACGGTTTCAAGCTTTTTTGTTCGCGTTACATTCATATTCATACACCGTAACTATGATCTAATCAGCGAATTAAAACGGCGATAAAATGCAAAGTTAATGAGATTATCTTTATGTAGTGGTCAATGTAGATGCATGTAAAAATAAATGATCACGCAAGATGAAATTAATTGCCCTTGGTTTATGGTCAAATGGAAATTAAAAAGTAATTAGGGTGAAGGTAAAATAAATGTAGGCAGTAAAAATGAAGTAGTGAAAAACAACTTTTATTGCTGTATTTCTACATTTTCTTTTAATAATTAGTTATCAGACTGAATCGAGCTGTTTGGTTTAAATAAAATGAGCTGCCAGACAAATGGCGCCAAAACCCACAGGTACCTTTACCGCCATTACGACGACAGCTGCTGCGTCTACGACCCATTGTCACTATTGTAATGCTTACATTCGTATATAACAGATTTTAACCCGTACAGGATTGCAATAAGAACTATTATCGCTAATAACGACACAATTTAATGTTAACATGGCCATAATAATGTGCTATTATTAATCGGAAGTGTAGATTTTATTGGGGTTTCATTGAAATGAGATTTCTATAAGATCGCAATAAGTACCTCGACACCTATTTTTGGTGAGTTATTCAAGTTTAATAACTTATAAACATCAGTTAAATGCCATGATTAATGACTTATTATTGTTTAAACCACGTCTTTATTACTTTGGTGTTCTCACACTGCACTTAAATTTTTGGCAAAGTTAATTAATTTGATCATTAACAGGTTATAAAGCTACGAGATAAATGGCTTTGTTTTATTATGTAACTTGGCGTTGTTTTTGTCTAGTTGAGTAGCAGTTAAATGTTGTGGCGACGGCGACGAGACGCAGCAATTAATTATAATATCTACTCACTGTTTTTGCTGACTACGGTATTCTTATCTTTCTTCTTCTCTTTTCTTTCTTCATGTTTTAAGGTGGTTGAAAGTTTGACTAGTATTATATTATCTGTGCCAAGATTATCATCAGATTTGTTTTATAATTAGCTGTAGTCATTATCCATGAATATAGGCGCCTTTGGTGCCTCTATAGCAGGAAGTTGTCGCCGTGCATTATTGCAGCATTGGGATGATGATGATAAGTTCATATTTATTTAGTAGGAGTTTGTAGAAAGGATCACATCTAACTAGGTTTTTAACTTTATTGCTGAAGCTTGGTTCAAGGTTGAAAGGTAAGTGGCGGTTTCAGGTCGCTTGATGTGCTGGCGTCTGTACAAAAAGGGGTAGATCTATTTGTCTCAAGCACATGAACACCCAATCTTTGACTGAGCTCTATCTTTACTACGCTCAGCCAGCTACAACAGTGAATGTTATGACTTATACTGTATCGCATAATTTTTAGTTCGGTTGGTTGATCTCTTTGGGAGTTTGTTCAAAAACCAGACGTTCCTGCCCACCTTCTTTACGGAACGGAACGCAGAAATAAAACGGCTGTTGTGAATGACCCTATGTTCCGAATTGCAAAAAAAGTGATAATATCGCGAATCCGACCGAATTTAGTAGTCACAAAATATGAGGCTACTGAGTAATAATTGTGACATTGCGCGTTGGTCGGATTCGCGATATTATCACTTTTATCGCAATTCGGAACGCAGGGTGAAACGTTAATGTCAAACGACTGTCAAAACAAAAGCAAAACTCCAACCAAGATGCCAGGTGTTTGTGACGAAATTATAGACGATATAGAAGATTTAATATCTTCTCAGGACATAACACCGAAAGAAAGATACTCTAGCCGAAAGAGCGTGAGTGTCCGGTCAAGAAAACGTGACAGTAAGAGTAACTCCGAGCCCGTTGAAAAAGTTATTTTGGAGAGTGTTGTACCAGGTATAACCTCCAAAGTTGTTTATTTTAGTTTAATTCTTATAATAATTAACATGCTACTTTGAAATAACATGATAAGTAATGTGTGTGAAGTGTCTGCACATTTCGTAATACCGTATCCAATGAAGAATGAACGACAACAACAATGAAGACAGCAAAGTGAAGGCGTTTATTCCTGAAACTCATACTAGGATTCCTTGTGTCGTGAGTTCCAGGCTCCCTCGTTCCGTTTACATTTTATTGTTACACAAATAGATATAATTATCTTAAAACTGGTCACTGTTTTCAAGTGTTGGGACGTGACCTGAGCTTGAACCACTCAAAAATAAAGCATGAAATAATTTTAAACAATGCTGCACCCTTATCAGTTTTTAAAATACATAGGTATACTCCAAGCGACTAATAAGCAACTGTGACTTAAAGTTTGTAGACTAAAAAATTGGGACTTACCTATCTTACGGAACGATAAATAAGATTTATACAACAAGAGGATGTAGATTATAGAGAGGCTGGTATTATTACATTATTAATATGTGAGTAATACATTATGTTTGCAAAGCTGTTAAAACATCAAACTGTTTAAATACGACAAGCTAAGGAGTTATATGTTTGTGTCACGAGATTCAAAAGATCGAGTTTTTTGGCTTGTTACAAAGGGATTGGTCTACTGTTTATGTGACCACCAGGAGATTGGTTTATTTCTAAGCCAAAGAATCTAAAGTACCTAATAGTCTGACTGAATTGAAAAGTTGAATAGCAATGCTGTCAGACTTCACTAACTTTTCCTGTTGCCACGATGGGGAAGAATTTTTCAACATCCAACTAACCACATCTTTAAAAATCTTAAGTAATTATTTTCTTTCACCCTTAGCTTGTTTAATAATGTGTATTGTGCGATTTGTGTGTGTTTCCTGAAAGGAAATAAATGTTTTGAAAACAAACAAAATTATTTATCAGCAGATGTTCTTATGACTATCAGTGCTTGTAACTCATTAGGAACCCAGACAATCTATGTGAAGACATGGGGCTGTGCACACAACAACTCCGACTCAGAGTACATGGCTGGACTGCTGGCGGCCAACGGATACAAGTTGACAGAAGACAAGTTTGATGCACAGCTGTGGCTGCTCAACTCTTGCACTGTTAAGAGCCCTTCTGAAGACCACTTTAAGTTAGTGTTTCAAAATTCTTAAACATTCATAATGGCCATCGTTTGAGAAGATTAGAACCATGGCCACTACTTTAAAAAAAAAAATTAGTTTAGATATTTATTTTAACACTTTATCCCATTTTGGACACTATGACTATGACAACACACTAGATCTGTGTCTGTGTCTGATAAACCTGAAAATTTCAATGCGTAGTACCCTATTTTCTTCACACAATAAGTACTGAAGATTATAACTTCTGCTCTTTGTTGATACTATCTCGCTTCTGTACCAATATGGAAGCAATATGTCACGGCCTTGCACTGCACCTCACACACAACCTTACAACTCCCGAATCGCGCAGCGAGTGTGAGGCTGCGTTACGTTGTTAGGGTCCCGGGTTCGAATCCCGGCAGGAACAACTGTTTATGTGATGAGCATGGACACTTTTTTCCGAGCCATGGATGTTTATACACTGTAAAAGATCTGCTGTTCCCTACAATATTTTCGCGTTAACTCGATAAAATGTATGGAACTGCTGATTTACTTTTCGCGATTCAGGGTTTTTGCTCCCATAGTAATAGTTGTTCATAATGATGAGTACAATAACCGCGGGCGAAGTTCGTGAATATCGTCCGGAAACACGGTGAATGTATAAGGATGTATTTACAAACAAAAAGAAGTATTGTTGTATGTATTGTTATATGTAGTGTTATAGACTTTCACGGGTTTTCACTACACATCAAGTTCTTACGGGATTATATTCGTGATTTTATTTTGATGCTATGAGCTCCCGATATTACGACGCTGTTGCAAACATCATGATCGCGGGAATACTGAAGAGATAAATGATTAATTATGAGCAAACAAATCTCTCCACCCCCTTTCTTAGTCTTTTATTACGCGCATTACTGGAACTCGATTCTAACTCACGACAAAACGCACTCACACACAGTATCTAGGTCATAGCATCAAAAGAAAATCACGGATATAATCCCGTAAGTATACTTTAAGTGTATCTATGTAGTATTATAAACTACCTGGAGTCGACGACACAAGTCGCGTTGCGATATTTTATTTATTTATTTGTTATTTCGCAGGAATGAGATCGAGCTGGGTCAAAGCCGCGGCATCCACGTGGTCGTAGCGGGGTGCGTGCCGCAGGGAGCTCCGCGCGCCAACTACCTCACGGGGCTCAGCGTGGTGGGCGTGCAGCAGATCGACAGGATCGTCGAGATTGTTGAGGAGACGCTCAAGGGTATGTAGATCTCATCTTTCTTACTACTGTGTTGTACAGGCGAAAGTTTGTACCAACTTCCCAGCAATGCAAAACGACTAAAGATGGAATAGAGTATGGCAAGTGGCATTCTACAGTTTCTTTCTACCTATAGTCTATGGGAAAAAGGCTTTAATTCGTTTTCATGTAAAGCGAGTTTTGTCTTTGTCTTTTATATTCGTTTGATGTATTGTATTCGTTCGCTTCGATTCGAGTCGGAGCAGAGCACGCGATGCGATGTTTTCACTGACGCGGACGACTCCACATGATAAATGCAGTGAGACACTAAAGAGTTTATTCATAAATGCTGCAAAAAATTATTAATGAACTGAATGGATTAACGTCCATATAACCATTCTTCGATGTTGAATGAAAATAATATAACGCATAGTCGTGGTAACATGATGAGAGTGTAAAAATTTGAATCACGAACGCGGTGATAATGCTCGCCACACCGCGTCAATTGATCTCGAAGGTGAAAAGCAAGAGAGAAGAAAGAAAAGAGAAGTGTTTGAGTTTGAGTTTAAGCTGCAGTCTCATCATCATCTTCCTGTTGTCCCATATTATTATTTGGGGTCGACGGAACACGTTTTTTCCCTTCCATTCTCTCCTGGCATTCGACACGCAATCATTTACTCCTTTTTCTTTCAAGCCGTCCTCACACAATCCATCCATCTTTTCTTTGATCTTCCTCCCCCTCTGATAAATGATAAATGATATTTATTCAGCAAGTAGGTTTTCTTAACCACTTTTACACGTCATTTTTTTTTTAAACTAGATGGGGCCGGTGTTTCGTACTTGACTACTCTGAGAAGAAACAGCCGAAACAAACTCAGAGGTCATAGTCTCTTTTGAAGTCCAGACAATCTTCCTTAATTCACATGAGGACTATGCAGATTAGTGTCTGAGATAGTCTTTTGAAGAAAGAACCACAGATTTGAGTGGACCTGTCCAGTCAGTGATGCAAGCATTTGCCAGTTATCGTGTAGGTCGACTTATAACTCAAGGAATTTGGATCCATCAACATTCATTACTCATTTAGGTCCATGTTCACCAAAAAGATGACGTACGATTATCTGAAAACAGCTGTTTAAAACACATTTTTGAATGGGAACATGTCACATTGACAGCTGTTTTTAGATAATCAGGCTGTTATCTTCTCGGTGAACATGGACCTTAGTCAAATGCGATTGAAAACAGCAGTTTATGAAACTGGTGGTAATCTTTCCAGGTCATACAGTCCGCCTCTTCGGCCAAAAGAAAACCAGTGACGGGCGGAAAGCGGGCGGAGCTTCCCTCCTGCTGCCGAAGGTCCGCAAGAATCCTCTGATAGAGATCATCTCCATCAACACGGGCTGCCTCAACCAGTGCACGTACTGCAAGACCAAGCACGCGCGCGGCGAGCTCGGCAGCTACCCGCCCGACCAGATCCTGCAGCGAGCGCGGCACTCCTTCACTGAGGGAGTCTGCGAGATATGGCTTACTAGTGAGGATACTGGTGAGTTTCTGCTATTTTTTCCATTGTTTTTTGCTTCATTGTCAAGTGGATTTCATTTTAGCGTTTATATTGGCGTGAATTTCTGAATGTTAATTTACTTTATTATAGCAATGTTGTTATTAATTGTTTACAATTGTACAAGATATTACAATATCTTAGGTCTTATCGACGGCTCCGATATGGCCCAAAAGAGTAGTCAGAGAGTTAGGTTGACTGCCTAGAATATGCCTAGACTGGCTTATTCAAATAAAAGTTCTTGCTATTGGTGTACTTTTAATACACTACGAGTATAAAGCCCCATAGCCGTATTCTTATCTCATACTGGCTGTTCTCAGATGAAAAGGCCACAAAATAACTTCAGTTTGCTTTATAAAAATCGATCAAAACTTGCCATTCGCATTAAAACATAAAATTTGTCAGGTACATACGGTCGCGACATCAGCACGTCTCTCCCGGAGCTGCTGTGGAAGCTGGTGGAGGTGATCCCGGAAGGTTGTCGACTGCGGCTCGGCATGACCAACCCGCCCTACATACTGGAACATCTCGCTGAAGTCGCCAACATCATGCACCATCCTAGGGTTTACAAGTAAGCATTTATTACTTGCAGCATAGCATCTCTGTGACTTGTGCCCAGTCCGGGTTGGTTTGGTAAACACATACTAACCCGATTAGGACCACCACGCGCGTGGTGGTTTATCAAATGTTTGGTTGGCGAACATTTCAGTATGCACTTTATGTTAGTGTAATGTAGGTTTGATTTCAGAATAAATCGGTATGTATCTAATGCTTACTTTGGACAAAGTCATAAACATTTTAAAGTTGAACGCGAAGTGAACATGATGTGTGCGTTTTCGCATTTAGTTTTTAGGGTTCCGTATCCAAAGGGTAAAAACGGGACCCTATTACCAAGACTCCAGTGTCCGTGAAGACGCGTAGCCGTATAAGTCGTGTAGCCGTATAGACGTACAGCTAGACGTAGGTTCATGAGATGCATCTCATGAACCGTTACGAGCGACAGCTCATGAAGCGTCAACAAATTGATACGATAGTAAATTAAATTGTCAAACTTAAGTCTCAGAAGAAGATGGGGCCGAAAAGTACTGGAGTGGCGACCGCGAACCGAAAGAGTCGCATTGGAAGGCCTCCCACTTTAGGGTACTGATCACCTGGTGAGGTTGCAGGGATTCACTGGATGCGAGTCGCACGGGACCGGCCAATGTGCCGACACTTGCTAGAGGCCTATGTCCAGCAGTAGACGTCTTTCGGCCGAAATGATGTGATGATAATACGATGGATGGTACGGAACCGTTCATGGGCTAGTTCGACTTGCACTTGGCCGGCTTTTTTGTTTAAATGTCTCACGAACGTATAAAAGAGCGTTTGTTTTCGGCTTGTTCCTCTATATCGACGCTTTATAGTATAACTGTTTATCTTCATAATGGTCCTATTTACCGTTTATTCTTCATAATCATAAACTTGTGCAGGTTCCTCCACGTGCCGGTGCAGTCCGGCAGTGACCAGGTTCTGTCCGACATGAAGAGAGAGTACACCAGAGCCGACTTCGAGCGAGTCGTCGACTTCCTCAGGGAAAAGTAAGTCAACATTACTTACGGTCTGTTTCTCTACGTCCCAACTTTTTTTTTATTTTTTATTCATTAACACATACATTTGTTTTAACAGGTAAAACCCAAGCTTACAAATGTAGTCATTATACCTAATTAATTGTGCAGTCCCAACTAACGACCCGAGTCCCAATAACTTGTGTATTATGTTACCGTAAAGTTGTAAAACCCGTTAGATTGTAATCTATCTAGCGAGATTGTAAACTCTCGAAAGATTGTCAACTGAACATACTATGTACTTTCAATTTAACGCATTATTTTTCGATAGATTATAATCTATCGAAGTGAAACCGAAAAATTGCGAAATGCATGCGACGGAAGTCTCTCTGCCCCCAGAGAACCCAGGACCTTATGCTCCAACTAGAGGGTCGCTATTTTCTATCAATTAAACCGCAGGCCGTTGAAGAATTACAACCCTATCTCACTTCTAAGCCATACATGGAACCTTTTCAAGAGTCATCACGAATCGTCTAATGCGTGGGTTTGTCGATTTACCTGGGACAAACAGTCCAGATAGGTAGATCTAACTTCGAGAAAGAGGTCAATCGTCAAGTCCGACTCAGTTGGGCAGCGTTGGGGAGTTGTGTAGTATCTTCTCGTCCAACTTACCGCAGTGTCTCAAGACGAAAATCTATGACCAGTGTGTGTTGTCAGTGATTACATACGGGACCGAGACGTGGTCACTCACAATGGGCCTTATCAAAAGGCTTAAAGTCACTCAAAGGGCAATGGAGAGGGCTATGCTCGGAGTTTTCTTGCGTGATCGAATCAGAAATGAAGACATCGATTTTAAAAAGGAACCAAGGTCACCGACGTTGCCCGAAAAATTGCCAAACGGAAGTGGCAGTGGGCAGGGCGGGCACATTGCTCGCAGAACGGATGGCCGATGGGGCCGAAAAGTTCTGGAGTGGCGACCGTGAACCGGAAAACGATGCATTGGAAGACCTCCCACTAGGTGGACCGATGACCTGGTGAAGGTTGCGGGAATCCGCTGCATGCGAGTCGTACGGGACCGGTCAATGTGGCGACATTTGGGGGAGTCCTATGTCCAGCTCTGGACGTTTTTCGGCTGAAATGATTATGATGAAACCTCAGGCCTGCTGTTAAGTATCAACATTATTTCTCTTATATCCAGGGTGCCCGGCATCACGATAGCCACAGACATAATCTGCGGCTTCCCCGGTGAGACAGAGGAAGACTTCGAGGACACCATGCGACTGTGTGACAAGTACCGGTTCCCCTCGCTCTTCATCAACCAGTTCTTCGCGAGGCCTGGCACTCCCGCCGCCAAGATGATTAAGGTAGGAATGGTTTTTTCACTTCTTATGCTCTAAAAGTACGCCATTATAGCCCTACGAAGCGGGATTAAAGTGACCGTTTATTCCCTAGGGAGTAAAAAGTAATTTAAAAATGGAACGATCTTTCACTCTGAAACATGGTCACGAAAGAGTAACTTGTCCAAGGTTTTATTTAAATTTCGAATTGGCTTGCAAATAGAAAGCGGTATATTGAAAAAAAAAACAAATGAACTCTTCAACGCGGGAAAATGTATGGTTGTCTGTGTGCATCGTTGATTTTGAAAAAGTATGTGGAATGCCTCCGTTGCTAGCCGCTGCAGTAATGTAGTCATTCACCCCCCTAGCCTTTTCCCGACTATGTTGGGATCGGCTTCCAGTCTAACCGGATGCAGCTGAATACCAGTATTTTACATGGAGCGACTGCCTATCTGACCTCCACAACCCAGTTAATACTGGGTAATACGATACCACTTGGTAAGACTGGTTGTCAGACTTTTTGGGCCACTGAATACCTGTAACGACGGTCAAAGATGTACAAATGAGAGCCGGGACCAACAGTTTAACGTGCTTTCCGAGGCACGGAGGAAACTCGGCATGTAAGGGTGGTCACCCATCCACAGACCAACCTAGGCAAGCACGGCTTAACCTAAGAATCGGCCCGAGCTGCTGTTATTATTTAGCCACGAGCTCCTCTTCCCTCCTTCTACTTATCCCTATCTAGTACTGTTATACGCCAATCCATATGGATATAATCAAGTTTGTTCCGCAATCTCATTCTGGGGCCTTGCCGTTTACTGCTGTTTGTTTGGGACCCTTTTTGTGGTTGCTTTATAAATATACTGCCTGCCTTTATCCCAATTTACTTACGACCGCCACTGATTGTGTTATTCCAACTTCCATTATTCCACAGGTCCCGACACAAGAAGTAAAGAAACGCACGAAAAAGCTGTCCGAACTGTTCCGCTCATACGAGCCGTACGGTCACAAAGTGGGCGAGATACAGGAGGTCCTCGTCACGGACGTATCGCACGACAAGAATTACTTCGTGGCCCACAACGAGTACTATGAACAAGTACTAGTGCCCAAAGAAGAAAAGTACATGGGAAAGATGTTGACTGTCAAAATTACAAGTGCGAGTAAGTTCTCTATGATGGGAGCACCCATAGACAAACCAAAGATGGCCGGTCTGAGCGCGCCGTTGAAGAAAGGTGAAGTTTCAGGAGTTTCTGAGGTACAGATTGAGAAAAATGGTATCAAAATGCCTCTACCGATACTCGTGCTTTTTGCAGCAGTGTTCTTTAGATTGATCTGGATATTTTTATAATACTATGGTTTAGATGAATATAGGTTTAAGGAAATTGATGTGGTTTTATTTTTGTCGCTGTATCGATATTGAAGACTATTCTGCTTTCTATTGTTGCTTACCATAATTATAGTTCTTTTTTTCAATTCTGTTATTGCTCAGCATCTAGTGCATTTTCCCTTGACACTAAAATGTAACGTGTCCTTAGTTACATTATAAACGCCTAAGTTTTTATCAAACGTAAGCACGAAGCACTTTTTTATTTAACTTACATTGGGAGAACAGTATTTACTAACTTCTTGTTGTGAAGATTTATTTATTATTATTTAAAAACAAATTTTAATTTGGGAAAAGTTTTTATAAAATCTCATCATCATCATCATCATCATTTCAGCCGAAAGACGTCCACTACTGGACATAGACCTCCCCCAAGTGTCGCCACATTGACCGGTCCCTTGCGACTCGCATCCAACGGATTCCCGCAACCTTCACCAGGTCATCGGAAAAAAAAACAAACGACAAAATCGTCAAATCGACGTCAAAATCTATCTAAGAAAAAATGATCTAGCAAGTTGTAGCAAAATTTATTATTTTTTAAATAGGATCGATGTGTAGTATAAATGTAGGTGTAGCTACATCTCAATTGAGCCCTTTGTATTACAAACCTAGAACATATAAAATTACAAAAAACCTCGTAACTAAATTAAAACATTACCATACTACACACAAGTACTAGGAGACAAAGCCATCGTCCAGTTGTCACACAAAGGGCGCACGCGCCGCTGCGCACATTCACGTTACGTTATATAAGTGAGCGCGGGCGGCTCTCACTGCGCTGTGCTCAGCAGGACTTGGGTAAGTGTTCATTATACTGAAGTCATTAAAATTTAAAGTAGGTAGCCCGTCAAATTGTAACTGTCTTACTTTTTTGCAAGTCACTTCCTTGAACTTAAGGCAAATAAAACTGTACCGGATTTTTTTTGAGAAAATCATATATTTTTATCTTATGTTTTTTGGCAATTTTCAGTTCAGTTTCAGGTTGTAGGTACCTATGTTGATTAATCCCATCCAATGATGCTTTCGTGAAATAGTCACTCGTTGGGATTAAATAAAATGAGAGAGCTATATTGATAATTTCAATGTTTATAACTAGGTATGTAAAAAAAAGTTTGTCATGGACGCGAATCATATTTTTAATGAATAAACAATCTGGCATTGACCACAACAAATTGCTAAAAAACGTAAGAAAATTTGAATTTCTCATTTTTTTTAATACCTCCGAGAATATGTGTACAAATTTTCATGATGATCGGTTGTGTAGTTTTCGCGTGAAAGCGTAACAAACAAACTTACATTCACATTTATATAATAGTAGCTATTGCTAGCTATATTGGTTGAGCTGAATGGTGCTGATCCATGCGTCATGTTCGTGAACGGGCGCTGTCAGTTGTGGCTGGTCATCTCTTAGTTGCCATGGCTTATTTGAATGAATTATTTTGTTTTTACTATGGACACTTTTAACGTGCACATCTTGCTACATTGTTCTCACATAATCTACCATCTCAACATGAATGATGTAACCAAGATTTTGTAACAATATTTTGATTTAAAAGAGTGTCCATGGAGTTTCTTGCCCGTTCTTCTCCATATAGATCTACGCTAGGGAATGGGCAACTACAGTACTTTCACAGTTTTTATGTCTTGTGACTGGGACTGTAGCTACTTTAAATGTTCATCTTTGTTTCGACAATTCAAAAGTGCCTGTTATTGGCCTACTTGAAATAAATGCTTTGATTTTGATTTTGTAGGGAAGTAGGGAGTAGGGATAGGGATAACCAGATCGGAGTAGATACAGTTTTATTTGCTTCAAAGAAGTAAGTAACGTGGACTAATGCAATGAATGCTGGAATGATTTGTGAGTTTCGACAGAAAGCTGTAAATTAGAGAGAGACACTATCCACGTATTATTTCCTACTCCCTATTCCGATCTCCGTGCATAATATATCTGTCACCGTAAAATTGTCAAACACGTTAGATTGTAATATAGAGATATTGTAAACTCTCGAACCTGCTTACAATATAAAGCATTATATTTTCGGTATATTGTAATCTATCGAAGTGAAACTGTAATATGTATTGTGAAATGTTACAATCTAACGAGTTTGACAAATTTACGGTGACATATCCTTTAATCAGCGTTAAATGAGCTATAAAACAACCTTGTGTGGTGGGGCCGCTCTCTCTGAAGTTTGTCAGCAATTGAGAGGCTTTGCGATTGAAAGTATTTTATTTAAAAACTCTAAAGATGAAAATGTTAAATAACAATGGACAACAAAAGGTACCATGATGCGGTGTTTGATGACACCTTTATTTGCCATTGTTGTACCTAAATGCTCATTTGTTTATAAACATAATCTAGGCTGAACTGAAATTAAAAAAAAGCGGCCAAGTGCGAGTCGGACTCGCCCATGAAAGGTTCCGTAGCAGCAAGTGAGTTGATTGAATGAAAGGTAAATTGTGGTTTACGACGTATGACGTATTCAAAAAAACTACTTACTACGAGTAGATCTCGTTCAAACCAATATTCGGTGGAAGTTTACATTATATATTTTTTTTATTTATTATCTTATTTTAGAAGTTACAGGAGAGGGGCACATTTTACCACTTTGGAAGTGTCTCTCGCGCAAACTATTCAGTTTAGAAATAAAATACTAGAAACCTCAGTATCATTTTTGAAGACCTGTCCATGGATACCCTATACGTGTGGGTACGATGAAAAAAAAAATCGAGTCTCACTTCCAAGTAGGTATGGGGAACCCCCAAAATTTGTTTTTTTTCTAATTTTGTGTGAAAATCTTAATTCGGTTCACAGAATACATCTACTTACCAAGTTTCAACAGCATAGTTCTTATAATTTTAGAAAAAAGTGGCTGTGACTTACGGACGGACAGGCAGACTGACAGACAGACATGACGAATCTGTAAGGGTTCCGTCATTTGGCTAGGGAACCCTAAAAACTAAATTTAGTGCAAAATATCTTTGTGTAGACAAGGATTGGAGACGGCGAGCAGCGATATCAAGAATGGCGACATACAACCAGCCTGCCGCCAAGAGGCAGAAAGTTCGAGAGCCTAGACCCGATAATGTTGACTATTTTCAAGGTACTTGCTTTTATAATGTACTAGCTGTAAAGCCCGGGTTCCACCGCAAGCGGAGCGGACCCATTAATGACTTATACCTCGCAAGAGAAAACTGCTTACATGACTGTGTTTCCACCAACAAAGAGTCGAGCGGAAATGACTCAGCGGGCAAAATGAGTAAAAATTAAGCCCAGTTTCCACCGCGAAAGAGTAATGAGCCGGCAATGGCTAAGCAGACCACGTTTTCATGAAATAGGTTTGCGTTTCCACCAAGAAAGAGTTTAGGCGGCTGATTCCCATCGGAAAAGGGCAATGAAAGAAGAATGAGCAGAGCGAGCTTATTTTTTACTCTGTTTGCCTGCTGAGTCATTTCCGCTCGACTCTTTATTAGTAGAAACACATGTAAGCAGTTTTAATGGGTCCGCTCCGCTTACGGTGGAAACCGGGCTTTAGCTCGCTCTGCTCATTCTTGTTTCATTTCTCTTTTGCGGTAGGAATCAGACGATTAAACTCTTTCTTAGTGTAAACGCAAACCTATTTTATGAAAACTTCGCCTTCTTTCGCGGCGGAAACCAGGCTTGAAGTTACGATCATACGCTGACTGAAGCTTAAAGAACGAATTTACCCTTTACCTAAGAACAGTATAGGTACCTACAGGGTGTAAACAACCTCATCATGAAGCCGTCAACCAAGCATTCTGTACATCAAACTAATTTAAGTAACTTTACGCAAATAATATAGCTGGGAAACGACTTTTTTTTTGGGGTAAAAAAACATGTTTTGTGGTAGAACTCAATGTAACGCACTCCGCACATCTTTCTGATGACTGGATTGAATAGCACGTGTCAACGGGGTCGTGGAGATGTTTAAAGTAAAGATCTTACAATAAAAACTTGTATTAAAAAAAAAATGTCAAAAAGTTGAAACTTAGACCCCCAATATCTCCGTAACTAGAAGGTTAACAAGTATGGTGTAGAACAAAAATCGTGATTGCAATGACGAAGAGAACAAGAGGTTTTTTACACACTTTAACTAAAACTAATTCATTACCTATAAATTTCATTTAAATACAGATACTTTTTTTCTGCCCGTGCAGATCGCGAGTCCGTCACGCTGCTGTGGTCCGCCGGAGAGGTCATGTAAAGTGCCATACGAAAACGCTACGCTGCTAGGAATCAGCGTTGGGTTTTCGTTTTTCGTATTCTATCGAAGTGTGATCCGTGACTCTTGCCTTTCACAATTTCTTGGTACAGTTACAGTACATTTGCTGACAAAGTATTGTACATTCTAGGTATAGACAAGATAGAATACAACAACATGGCGTCGCCGTCAGAGAGCTCAAGTTACCGCTACTACAACAGTACGGAGCGCGTTCACTCCCGGCCCATGGAGGACTGGCTCAAGTATAGCGTGGCGCTGGACTACAGGGCCAATGGTAAGTAAGTACTAAGGCCTAGATATGGATTTTTCATGACGGATTTTTTTTTTCAAAAAACTGTTAAGAAAAGAATCACTAAACTGCATGAACCTCTGTAGAAACCCGTTACATATACAACCAAAGCGGTAGCCTATCTATCTGGTTTAAATTGCTATTCCCCTCAAAATGTACATTTACGGTCAATCATCGGATCGGCGGCGGCTTGCTCTCGCGTCCGGCCCTGGTTCAATCCATGGTCCGGAGCGAGACCGAATGGGAAGCCGTCACCTCCTTCTGCGAAGCAGTCATGCTAGCGAAGGAGGTGACGGAACGAGAGAGAGAGAGAGCCTCTCGCCCCAGCCGCCGCGGGAGACGCACCGGGCGTGCACCGTAGACGCGGGCTTGTGGACGTGAGCTATGGGCTAGCTCGCCGTCCGTCCGTCTTATGACGACAGGCAGGGACGAAGGCGCTCGCAAGGGCCGAAGCCTGCCGGGGCTGCGGGACTGTTCCAAAGAGATACCACGGCCCCGGAACATAAAGGGCGAGGAAGGAACATGGATGGGTGTTTGTCAGTAAAAGTCTGACACTCTCTCCTGCTCCGCCCAGAGTGGGAGGAGTCTTTTGATAATTTCCCATAAGTACAGTGGGGGCTTTATGAGAGGGATGCGCCCCATCCACTACGTGTGCCCAGTGCGGATTGGTAGATGTCACATGTCTTCGATTGTTTTAGTTCTAGGACATACCGGTTTCCTCACGATGTTTAGGGTCAATTCTCTCGCATAATCTGCACTGCAGTAGGGTTCAAAATTAGTTGACAACCTGATTAGCTCATCGTCAACCAGACGTAATACTGGGTGAAGGTGACACCCCTACCTAAGTAAGGCAACCAAGACATCAGTTCACCTTGAACGGATGTTCAACCCTCTGAAAGCAGGGCGTCGTGGACTCGTAAGCTCGGTGACTGCTGTTTAGGTACTAGCTGATCCCGAGCTTATAAAGTGTGCGCTGCAGAATGGTGGTTCATAGAAAGAATCTTGAATTGCACGAGTTAAGAAGCTGATCCGATGAAGTGCTTATACGTGTGCGTTGCCCTAACAAAAATTAACTTTTTATCTTGTTTTACGTTTTTTGTGTAAGTAAACACCTAGTTAGCAACGACCTATTGTTGGGCCTGTGCTGTCGTCCCTTACTAATCCGCACTAATGCTGCAACATGATAAAACTGTAATACCAAATGATTTGAAAAGAGTAACCAATACCATGGAGTATCTTGCTGGTTCTTCTCCATAGGACATGACCAACTCGAACCGTGCACCTTTTTCAACGTTATAAATGTGCCTATCTAGGCCTATGTGAAATAAAATGTTTTGATTTCCTTAGGCTCAGACGCGCACGGGCGCCCAACTCACTCCCGTTCCTGGGACGACAACACCGACTCTCTAGACAACCACAAGCGACACATCAAAGCCCTGTTCGACCTCTGCACGAAGCTGGGCATCAAGTACTGGACCGCCTTCGACTCAGACCTGGTCCCGCATTCCGACAGCTGGGAGGAGAACAAGACACATTGGGATGAGGTTACGGAGTACATACTGGAGCTGACGCAGAGGTACCATTTGAAGTTGCTGTGGATAGCGCCGGATTTGCATTCACATTCCAGGTAAAATCTATTTTAAATTATTTGTTTATTTATTTAAATCAGGTTGATTTGAGAATGTAAACAGGTAATATTCGAGACATATACTATTTCTGTTCTAGATACGTGTCCGGAGCATTCACAAGTAACGACGCAACCACATTCATCCAAGCGGCTACACAAATAAAACGATGCCTAGAAGTGTCACAACGTTTGAACGCGGAATGCTTCCTAATATGGCCGTACCGAGAGGGTTACCACACTCCGTTCCAAACCGATGTCGCACGAGAAATAAAACTATTCGCCAAACTACTCAAATTAACAGCCGAATATAAGGACAGACTGAATTATAGATGTCAGCTACTAATAATGCCATATTATAATAATTACTACTATAATAGAAACTTTTATGGAGGCTGGCAACACCATCACTCGCGGGAACGGGAACTGGTACATACTTATATGTGGGATGTTACCAGTTGCCTGTATTTGCTGAAGAATTATAACTTGGATCGATATTACAAGGTATCTGTGAAGCCTGGACACCATATGTATATGGCTAACGTGTAAGTTATTGAATGTTATACATAAAATCGTGCTTATGTTTCCTGAAAGGGCAGTCAATAGGCAAGTCAACCCACTTTTAGACTGTGGTAGAAAATAAACTGCCAGATGTTGGAAACGAATCCAGCACGCTTAGCATGAACACCGGAGAAGCGAGAGAGAGTCGACAAATCTTTTGTTCATCTGTCATTTTGTCGATTCAATGACAGATGAACAAAAGATTTATCGAGTCTCTCTCTCTGTCTACGGTGGTCATGCTACGCAGGCTGGAGGCCACGTTTAAAATCTCATGGTCTGGACAATTGTGATTTCTTAAAGACTGAAATGTACCCTTATGCCATATGAGCAAATTGTAGGTTTTCCCTCTATTATTTTTGGTTACTTTCAGGTACAACATGCTTGGCGGTGTGACGGTGACGAATGACTGGGACCATTACGACAGCAGAACTCTTACCTTGATGATGAAATGCATCGTTGATCAGGTATTTACAACCTTCAACTCCGAAAGGTATGGCAGATGCCAGAGGCAAACAATATAGTTGTGTTATTTCTACATTCACATAAGATCATGCGCGCAAATTATCTATTTTACCTACGAGTTTTGTGTGAGCCTCGATCACGATGTTATTCACACACACAATTATACATAATATAGCTTATGTGCAACACATCTCTTAAACCCGCCCCTCAGTCAAATGAAAATATTGCCCAAAAAAAAACATTAAACTATTGAAAAAAAACGACATAATTAAATTAATAAATAAATATCGCTGGACATTACCACACAGCGCCACCTAGTGCCACAGTAAGCAAAGCTTGTTTCGTGGACACTGGAGAGTTGATATACTACATATATACTTCTTTGTTTGTAAATACATACTTATTATACATATAAACATCCATGACTCGGAAACAAATGTCCATGCTCATCACACAAACATTTGCTCCTACCGGGATTCGAACCCAGGACCCCAAGAATGTAAGGCAGCGACACTACCACTACGCCATTCGGACGTCAAAAAAAACATAAATAACTTACATTATGCAAATACCGACTTGTACAAAAATGTGGTCTCCACAGGGTACAGCGCCACCTGGCGGTATAAACCTGAAGCTGACTGCTCGTGGAGACAGCGACCTGCGCGAGCTCACGACGTCCTACGTCAAGTATATCGACGCTATGGCTAAAGCGCTGCGGTTGGCTTGCACCGTCATCGCTGAACAGATTCTGTCGAAACATCTGCAGGTGAGACATTAATAATAATCATGAGAATTTACAAAGCAGACTTTGAGGGATTTTAAACATTCTTCTTGAGCGGTAAATTTAAACTCTCTTACTGCTACGAAACAAGCGAGTGGCCAGCTTTGTCGACGCGGCATTGGCTTATCCGATCACGTTTTAACTCAATCACATTGTCACATTTAATTTGGCGCAGTGTCGAGTCGTGTCGTTTGAACTAAAACAAGGCAAATGCTCTTTGTTGCTTTGCTTTGAATGATTCTTGTGGGCTCTTTGTCTCTTTTACTGCATAGAAATAAAGTTAATTTTGACCGGCTACTTTCAATTAAACTCCTTTTCCTACCCTTTTTTTTAGATTGGAAATCATCAAATGACTCCACCCAGGCGGAGCGGGAGGGATTGTCAGACTTTTATTGACTAAAACCCATCCATGTTCCTTCCTCGCCCTTTGTGTTCCGGAGCCCCGAACCGGGACTGTTCAGCCCAACTTTTCTACCCTCAGCTAATATTTCTCTCGTCTGTTTCACAGCAACGCTATTCAACGTACTACAGCGGGTTCGGTTCCCGGATCATCAGCAGCGACGTCTCGATGGAGGAATGTGAAGAATACTATAAGTAAGGAAACTCTTTTACTTTTTATTTTAACACTTTATGACTTTTTATGACTTCCGGGTGTCTCGTAACAATCGACGTTTAAAAAGTTAAAACAATCACGAATATTGAAAAGCCCATAAAAAAATTCAAACTGCAGTAGAAAACAAACTGTAAGCCCTAGCATTAAAGTTACTTTTCCAAAATTGTATAAATTTGGAACTAAATTGTAAACGCAGTAATTTTATTTTCCAGGAAGAACCCGCCTCACGGTGACGTGCCGTCATCGAAGTACGAACACTTGGATGTGGTGTTCCAGAGACATTTGGATGCCTGCGACCATATATGATAGATGTCTACCTAGTATCTATAACAAGTAATAAGGCATCTGTCCCCCCACCAGCGATTAGCGAGTAGATATCGAACCAGAGATTGGCTGTGAAAGACAGACACACGAGTGATCATAATTGACGACGTTGGAACCAGAGTGATCTAGGGCACAAAGTATGTAAGTATCTCATTACTTAGATCAGTGTGGCATGGTCTTCATTTTGTAGATCGCATCGATTCTATAGTAAGTGACATGCTCGTCATGCCATCCCCATGAAGGAAGAAAGGGCTGTAGAGCATTAAGATCCATGTGGCATGGAACAATCATGACTTTTATATCATATCATAATATTCACTTAGTTCACTCTAATTCCAACGACGTCAATAAGGGTTCTATTTTTTTTTTGGGACATACGGAACCCTAAAAACTAGTTGATTGTTCGCTACTTGACTAACGCTACCATTATGTATTGATATAGCATTAGTTTTATTTTACTGACACGACACCACACAACCTTTTGCACGTTATTTCAGCCAGAAAATAGTCGATAGCTAACCGCTCCTTGGCGACGGTGGGACAGGTACCTTATAGTCTTCTAGCAATCTTCTACAAGCATACCGTCTATAGTGCAGACGGTGCGGGAGGGGGGGGGGGGCGCGGTGAGGATGAGGGTTGAACCACATCTTCTATCAGCACGGAATTGCATTTTTCAGTCCTCTATCCTTATCTGTCGCTCAGTACCGACATTTGCTAGAGCGAGAAACAGCGTCTGTCTGCCAAGTGAAAAATTGCGACGTTGTGCTGATAGTGCATGTTTCAGCCCTTACTGAGCTGAGCGACCTAAAGCCCCGTCTTAGTTAAGCGCTCGGTCTATAATTATTTATTCGCAAACTTTATCAAAATTGATTTATAATTTTACGAAATAAACGTGCCATTTTTTAACCGACTTCTAAAAAAAAGGAGGTTCTCAATTCGGATATTTCTATTTTTTTTTTTATGTTTGTTCGGGCATAACTCCGTCGCTTGCCAACCGATTTGGATAAATCTTTTTTTGTTGGAAAGGGTAGTCTTTCCAAATGGTCCCATAGCCACCAAGTTGGGATCTGATGATGGAATCTTGGCGAAATCGAGGGAACTCTTCAAATTTTATATGAAAACGTGTTGCGATTTTGGTATTTTCTACAACAAGTGAAGCATTTGCGTTTGATAAGAACCATTCTACCATCAGATCTGATGATGAAGCCAAGAGTCACGGAACTCCATAATGAGACAATGTACCATAGTCGTGTTTGGGCTTGTTGTAATTGTAACGGTATGCACTTTCCATGTATCAAGCACATGTGAACCACTAAAAAGTGAAAAATAAAAACTTTTTTGCAAAAAATAAAACCGACTTCAAAAAAAAGTGAAAAATAACTTTAGCTTCTGAAGTCGGTGACAAAAAATCTAAAGCAATCAAACAAAGGTCACCGACTTCAGAAACTAAAGTTATTTTTCACTTTTTTTTGAAGTCGGTTTTATTTTTTGCAAAAAAGTTTTTTATATGGCAGACTCATAATGTTAGTCCTAGTATGCGAAAACATGGTCAACGGACTTAGACCCTTCGGCACCGTTTCCACCAAAAGGAAAACCTCGCATACTTTGTTCGCTTCCACTGAATAAAGGACTGTATCAATATTACGTTTACGTATACAATTGGGCGCACGCGCATCCCTGAGCACGCTCGAGGAGACGCTTTGTATGCGTCGAATTATATTCTTAAAAGCAATACTAATACTAGTATAGTTCTTTAATCGATGATGTGAGAAAAGTGTGCTAGGATATTTCCTTTTGGGGAGAAGCGCACCCTTCGAGGTGGATTATGTCTCATCGGACACTCTAGGCGCTCCTAGAGTACGAGTAAGGACTGTGTCCAGATGTGACTAGCTATGTTTGATTATGTAAGGTACCTATCTGCGGCAATCACAATAAAACAATGAATAAATTATTCAAATCTGTTTTATTTCATTATTTCCATCATATTTTCAGTTTATTTATTTTTTATTTTTCACGTAATATTCACAGCAACTTACATCTATACAATAGCTAGATATAAATTATGTATATTGTACACACGATTGTGCAATTATGTATATTTTTTTTGTAAATATTTGTTTTTTGAGATATATTTCTTTGGCTATTTGAACGCTAACAACTTGCCGAAAAAAAGTAAGAATTATAAACGTTTTTAAATGCATAGTAATGTGGTACATCATAAATTAAAGATTTTTATAATGTTTTATCACAATATATGTCACAGTAATGTTTGTAGGAAATCCATTTACAGTTGTTAGTCGTTCAAGTAGCCATAATAAAGCTTGGAAGCGTGTCATCTTTTTTTTTACATATATTTTGTGTAACGACAAGTTGTCACTTGTAAGCGTTTAAATTCGAGTTGAATATAAATTTATTAAACAGAAGCAGACTTCGACCGTTTTGTTTGTCCAAGTAAAAACTTGGCTTTTATTCAAATTATTATAAATTAAAATAATCGAGAATAATGATCGATTTTTCTCACAGGCAAAACAACCATTACATTACGTTAATAAGGACTAAAAACACGGTGTTGCCAACGACAAAAAATAATTAAGCACATTCATTAAGTGTCAAGCTTACAAACTAAAACTTATAACTAAGCACAGTACACAAATACTGTCAAAATAAATATTAAAATTACGCTAAAATAATATCATGATTGTTTTCATTTCACGAACGATGTTTCTAAAAAAAATGCCAATTCCTCTAATATATACAAATAAAAAAAGTTTTTCATATATATTTCATAGAAAAATCGCTAATAAAATCCTAATACTGAAGAAAGAAAATGGCAGTAAACAACTATAAAAGTTAGGAATGAAACTTAGTCTGAACAATCTAGACGAAAAGTCCCTTGGATCTACGTATTTTAAATACAGTATGCTAGCGCGAGATTATTACAAAAAAGTCTACTAAAATATTTCGCATTTTCATTTACCTTAAAACAATGTTGAAAAATAACCCCACGTTTGGATAAAAACATATTTATAATACGGTGAAATGAACAATTCACTTATCAATATTTTTTTACAATTACTATGATATTGCGAGAAAACATATTATGCTACAATGATGACTATGAAGAAGAAAAAATGCATGATGACTAAATAATACAAAAACATTGATAACTAAACAGATTTTTACTTTAATGTGCGCGGCGATTTGTGTCATACTGCAAACATTTCAAAATTTCATATTAGAAAGCAGATTATGAAAATGTATACATTTATACGAATAATAACAATACAATTACATCGATGAATTCATTACAATGTCAATGATACATACGTAATTAATTACAATTTAAATTAAAAGCAAGAATTTGATTTTACATAAAACGTGGCAGTGTTTATTAGTAAGGGGACTATACTCTCGTAAATCATCGGTAAGTCCATGTGTAAAAGTATCGGTAAAATCAGTACACAGGGCCACACATGAGCTCGATGTACGGTCGAACCAGCTATTTGGTTTCTATTACAGTTTACCCAACAAATTATATTGTAAAATGTAAACTAAAAAAAATTGGTTGCCTGTAAAGTCGGTATACGGGCGAAAGTTTTACGTGACAACGACTTTGAGTGGTAAAATAATTTTAATGTGAATATTCATTCGTATAGTAGGAAGAAGGATGAAATATATCTGTCTCTCTCGCTCTTAGGCGGGCTAACCATGCCCGAGTGGAAGGGACGCGTGCCTCTCACTCGCTCTCATTGTGAGCGCATAACGTGAGCGGAGCGTAACGCAGTTTCTTGAAGTGTCACCCGGCAAACCAATTTATAAGACGTTGTCACGTCAAAACTTGTTCGATCGTACAATGAGAGATCAGCGTAATCGTTTACTGGTTTCGCATACCTTGACTAGGTCTTCGTACATACGAATTGCGGACGCGGCTTCGAACGCGGGCACCTTCAAACAAATCACTACATATCGCCGCGTCTGTCTGTCTGTTCGCGATAAACTCATAAACTACTGCACTGATTTTCATGCTGTTTTCACCAATGGATAGAGTGGTTCTCGACGGAAATTTTATTACATAATTTGTGCTAGATAGTGTATTTGTTAGTGTCCGTGTATGCAGCCGCGTCCACAATTTTTCCATATCGGTTTTTAAAGGAGACATGGTGCGCTAACCCCAAATACATAGGATATTCATAATGATGATGTTTTGACCGATCTTTTGGCAAATAAGCACTAATCCACATGCCCATTAACCACACTAGCTACCAGTATGTTCTCTTCTAATAAACACTGTCACTCAGTATAATTCGATTAAGTATACCAGTCTAGATATCAGCCGATTGGGCAAGTTACTATGGAAGTGTGAGTTCAGGCAAATTGTAATATTACGTCTTTTGGGTGCATGCGACTGACTTTATCAAATATGTTATTTATATTGAATTTTAATTGTCACAGTAAAATCTTTTCAAGTCTTTTCCAATCCATGTTTGCAATTGATGTTTTTTCCACTTTAAGGAATATCAACTCAATGTTGGTGTTAACAACATTGATTTTAAAATGACTGCAATTGAGTAGGTCATAAATTACCGCAAATTGAACTTTATTTGTAAAAGTTCTTTAAAAAAACATGAATAATGTAATTTTTTTATGCAAATATGCAGTTTTATTAAAATTCATAAGCTGCGTCTTTTTGGAAACTACTTAAATTGAAAACACAGTAACTGTTGGTTTGTTGGTCGTCAGTTACACCTGTATATGTAACATGAGAGAGAGAGATAAAACAATGAAACAGAAAGAGATAGCATTACAGTCAGTCGTATATCCCCAAAGACGTAACAATTTGATGGCTACCTACATTACGTTTTAGTTCGTTCTAGGAACTATTCTTTGGCGACGCGATAATTTGTGACTTCAGCTTGCCCAGGCTTGGCTGTGACTGTTTAGTGCGCTTGCGCACGTGCCTTTTAATAAATATTAAATAATAAGTTTATATATCTTGGACATGGGTTGTGTTATCCGAGCGCAAAACGACTAAAACCTACCGCTCAACTACTGGAAGTCTCTTCAGCATATTTTGAAACCTAAAGGCCTTTTTAAATTGAACTTCAATCGTTACCTATTTACATGCCCAGAAGCCAGAAATGACTTTTGAGAGAGAAAATTTCTTATATTCACAGTCTCAGTAAGAATAGCAGGGTTTTATAAGACAAGGTGTGGCGACCTCAGGTGGGTGGGGCTGACGGTTGAGAGTTGTCGAGAATCGAATTCAATGGCATGCGATTGGAGAAGCCTAAGACCAACAGTTGGAGTGACATACACTGGTTTGGTCACCATTACGGATTTTAATTATGATAACACAAAAAAAAAACAAAACAGACCTTCGCTAGGTTCCCTTGTACTTGAGATATAAATGTGGTCAAGCTGGGGAGACTCCAGATCGGCCACCTATATCTTTTAAACCAGTGACCGACAAATTCTGATATTTGGCGACAAATTTGACTAATTAGCGACAATTTTTTGTCCCATGTCCAACGTTACGTTACGTTTTTAATTAGATAAATTACCTTATTAGTGGTTCTACAGCCTGGAGATATAAATGTACGTTAGTGTGGACTAGACAGTGCTACAACCGCTTACATTACGTCTTTAGTTCCTCCGTGTATGTGTGTACTAAGTTACAAATATCAATGTTAGTTATGTCGTATCTCCACTCCATTCAAGATCATATTGGGCAAATAATGTCGAAATAACTGAGTTTATACTGTTTTGATACGACAAATTAACGTTTTTTTTGTTAAGGCGATTACATGAGCTAAACGCGAGTTTTATAATTACTAAAAGTATATGATTCACTGCTATAAACAAGACTAGAAAAATATACGATATTCTTCAGGATATATGCTAGCATGATACTGTTTTGAAAACATAATACAATTATTTGGCTCGATAAAAGGAAATCACGAACTTATCTCTAAAAATATCTTTCAAAATATAAAAAACATAGTAATATACATGCGATCATTCTGATTTTTTGGCAAATAATTCTACAAGCAATATATTAGCATGATACTGTTTTAGTTTTTTAATCCAATCAATAGTTTTTTTGTAAAACGATCGAAACCACTCATTTCGCGCTATTTGGCCCGCAGTGGCTGACGTAACAACCACTTTGTAGTGCAAGCTGATTAGAACTTTATTCTAACAGCATTTCAAACGAAGTTTGAACCACCACAAATAGAGTTGCTAATTTAGCTCGTCTAAGCGCCTTAATAGGAATAAAATAAATAAGTTTTTTCAGGAGTAATACAAAGCTTATTATATACCATTTGCTAGGAAAGATTTTTCAGCAATATAACGTAGGTATAGTAGGCTGTTATTTCGTCGTTATTTGTGTGAATGGAGAGAAGTTTTCATTTAAGATGCGTGTATGTGTGTGCGTATTTTCAGGACTGTGCGATTACTTTAGCACATGTGTTTTGTGAGACTAACCTTTGCGAAATGATTACCTAATTTAAAAAAGGGTGTAAGGGAAATATACGCTCATACTGTTATCATGAATTCAACACATTTTTCTAGACCCCCACCTTATTCGAAGTTTATTCAAAATCAGCTGTTGGATACAAAAGTGCAATGCTTACACGGTAAATATGTATAAAACAACAGATTTTGTAATACCGACGAAAGATAGGTCTAGAATCAATTATGCAGTACTTAATTTCATGTTTCATAAGTTTGGGCGTAGAAATCCTTCAAACCATTTGCTTTCTTAGCCGTGCAATGTGCAAGATAATGCTCTAGGTATATTTAAATATTCAAAAATGTCAGATGGCAGTGTTTGCTATACTCCTAAGTATTGGACGGGAATACACTCGAGGTACTAAACACTTAGCCACTACTTCCATAGCAAGATGCCGCGCTTACATACGATTGTGTAAACATTACGATTATTAAATAAATATAGGGCCAGTCCACGACAATATTATTCACTAGAATTAGTAAACACGGATTAGTTAATAAATGGAGAAATACATGGACACTTTTTACTTCGTTTCTTTATTAAGTTACGGCGACCAATCAGAATGATGCTGTATGACGTGATACTAGCAAACAATCAATGAGAAAGACTCGTTTGGACTGCGAATCGCCATGAGAGTAATCAGTCATGGACGTAGAATCGGCCCGAGACGGTCAGAAAAAGACTTCTGCTCATACAATAAAAGGGGAAAAGATTCGCCTTGATTCGGTTCGGAATATGCGATTGGACGCCGCGTCAGATTATTCGCTTCTATTACAAGGACATAACGCTGTTTCTGATCAGCTCAAACTGATATTGAGTGTGATGATTTCCAAAGTGACAGACACTTCTTTCAAACATCTATGCCATACGTAGGTCTCCATTTCTTTACTACTCCGTGTATTATTTTTGCCGAATTTTATTATATTTTTATATAAATTTTGACGTGTTTTCTACACGAATTTCGCAAGTTCAAAGAAGCCCCTTATACCTTAGATGTTAATCGTCTTTAACGTGGCTTTAAAACAATCTCCATAAATAGAATTTCACTACAGTGGATTATGGGAAAAATCTGAGTCTTTAGTGGCATCAATTAATAATGGAGACGATTTTACAGTAATCTGAATCTATCAGTTTTTTCGAAAGAAAAATAGAGTGGCAAATAACTATAAATCATAGAAATATTCGTCAATATCAGAAAATAAATAACTTATCTTTCTCTCTTTACACAATGGCTCCAAACATATTTTGGCACCGCAGACTCGACACTTAAAAAACTTCGCAATACCTGCCATCATCAGCGCAGACGATTAACTCTTAGGTTGCCTTCGCGAGGCGTAGATCTAGCGTAAACGCTTCGCAAACGCGACGTTAACGCTGCGTCAAATATTAAAATAACATCAACAGAACGTATACCTACATCAAGTTAACGTAGTTACTTACAACTTTACGCTACGCTGCATTTACGCGTCGCTACGCAGCATTTACGTAGCATCTACGCACCGTAAACGCATCAACGCCAGATATACGCCTAGTACGAAGACACAGCGTAGTCGACATACAAGCTAGATGTCCCGGGCTCACTCGTCTTCGGCGGGTTCTGTCCCGAAGTAGCGGTCGCCGAAGTTGCCGATACCCGGCAGTACGTAGAACTTCTCATTGATTTCTGGGTCTAATGCTGACGTCACAATTTTTACCTGTGAATGAAGAATCTTTTGAATAAAAGGCTGCCTGGGGTAATTTTAATGAGAGGAATGCAAGACCATGACGATTCTTATTGTTGTTGTGTCATCTGTGATTGATTATATTATTTTGGTTTTTGGTTTCATTGTGATGAGATGAAGAGAAATCTGAAATGTGGATTTTTATACAAATATAACAATGTTACAATAAATGTTACTTCCGCACAGAGCGAGTCTGCCAAATCGTATGTGCCTTATCAACGGCCATATTATAAAAGTTTGCGGTGATAAAATTTAGTCCATCTGCAGTTATTTTTTTTCTTGTTACAAAATAAAGATTATTGTTTTGACAGTCATCATCATTTCAGCGGACATACGTCCACTGCTGGGCATAGGCCTCCCTTACGTGTCACTACATGCCGGCTCGCATCCAGCGGATCTCCGCGACCTTCACTGGTCACGTTCCACCTTCAGGAAGACCTTCCAACGTTACGCCCCCATCGGTCGGCTCTGCGACCAATATTGCCACTTAAGTTTGGCAATTCTTTCTTCATTTCGGCACTGATGTAAAATAACTGAGTCGCCCGTGGACACATTTTTTTCGGACGGGAAATCATCAAATGGTTTCTCCCGCTCAAGGCGGAGCGGCAGGGAGTGTCATACTTTTACTAACTAAAACCCTTTGTATTCCAGGGCCGCGGTATCTGTTTTGAACAGTCCCGCAGCCCCGGTCACCTGCGGACAACTTGGCTGAGGTAGTGAAAGAGCTCAGAAGTATACATACCTGCGGGAAGGCGTATGCGATGGAGTGCACGCCGATCTCGGCCATGAGCAGAGACACGAGCGAGATGTTCTGTTCGGGGACGTCGTGGTCCAGGAGGACGCGGATGGCCATGATGGCGGCGGCGCCGGTCGCGACGGTCGCGTCCATCAGGATCACGCGGTAGTCCTTTATGTCTTTGGGGAGACGGAGGTAGTATAGCTGGAAAGATATATGATACATGCTCAAAGTTAAAACTTTTGCTTACGTTTGTCGATTTTTTATGTGTTTACTGTAAATTACAAAACTCACATCATCATCATTATTTTAACCGAAAGGCGTCCATTTCGCAACATTTTTCATTCCTGCTCCGCTCCTAATGGTCGTAGCGTGATATTATAAATGGACTATCTAACACAAAAAGATTTTTTCAATTCGAACCAGTAAATCCTGAGATTAGCGCGTTCAACCAAACAAAGCTTAGCATTACTGCAAAAGTTGAAACGTGTTTAATTCACACACCCACAAATTACATTGTAAAATGTAAACCAAATAGCTTTTTGGATCGTCACGCTCTTTGAAATGTTACAACGTTATAAAACATTTGGAAACGGGTATTTATCGCGATTTTGCCTGTAATATAAGCCCGTCATATCGACCGAATTGCACCAGCCGGGGTCGCGGGAAGACACATATACGGGATTAAGTCATGTTACAACATGTATTCAAAACTAAAACATATACCATTACTCGACTTAGCGTATTCTTGACCACACATTCCAGAGACACTCCGACGATTACAAGTTTTAAAATAGTAAAAATTTGCTCTGGTACCTCAGGTTCGTCAGTCTGCTGGTTGGTCTGTATGAGTATCTTGCCGATGCGGATATCCTTACAGATGTCGCAGACGGCTTGCTCCATGGTCTCGCCAGCTCGCAAGATCGACACGCCGCAGATCTTCTCCACGTCGCATTTACGACCTGAACATTAACATGTCATCATCATTATCATTTCAGCCGAAAGACGTCCACAGCTGGACATAGGTGTCCCCCAAGTGTCGCCACATTGACCGGTTCATTGCGTCCTTGTCATCCATCAACATGTATAAAGGATTATTTTCAAATTAAAAATAATTATGTTAAAAATACCGTGTCTGATCGATAAGGGTTATTAAATACAAGATAATTTTTAAAGGTGGGCGTGGATGGCCAAATCCGAAACTATGAGGAACAGCGCAATATACTCAAAAGAGTCTCGAGCCCGATTTGATTTAAAAATAAAATTGCAACATACGATTTTTGAAAAAGCTCTAATCTTAGCCAGGAGTTGGACCCACGGATTAAAAAAAAACGCAATTATTCCAGGTAGAGTCGCTAATATCGATCAAATTCTGGGAAATATATACATATACATACGGCAAACTTAAGAAAAATGTTAAATGGCGTTTGAACTTATTTACGAACATCATTGTTAACTAACGAAGGAGCAGCGGTGGCCCAGTGGTGGCGGCCCCGACTTACGAACAGTAAGTCGTGGGTTCAAATCCAGACAGGCACTTGGCACTTGCTACTTTGTGTAATTTATTTCATCACCAATGCTCTCAAAACGGTGAAGGAAAACATCGTGAGGAAACTGGCATGGCTAAGAACCCAAAAAATCGTAGACATGTGACATCTACCAATCCACACTGGGCCCGCGTGGTAGATTATACTCGTAGCCCATTCCCTCTCATTGAGAGAAGGCCGTGTCCCAGCAGTGGGAACATTATAGGCCGATGATGATTACTGTTAACTAAAATCTGCAAAAAATGAATCAAGATTCTCTATGTACTCGTTAATCTTTTCCGATCGAATGTCCATCGTATCTGTTGCGCTATTCCTGATTTACGATAAGAGAAGGATAGTGTTAAGTTTTACCTTTGTAAGTGAATCCTTGCGGCGTGTCCACGACGTGGTCGGAGTATGGCAGCAGGGAGAGCGCGAACTCTATGACGAGGCGCATCAGTCTCTTCGAGTAGAAGATGAACTCGTCCCGGGGAGTGTCCTTATTTCGGATGAACGTGTGCAGACCTTGCACCTGAATGATTTGTTGACTGTTTAATATTTTCTTTTAATGACAGGGCCGTTTATCTTGTTTATAAGTCCGTTAGTTTTGTAAAAAAAGGGGATAATTTTACGTTTTAAGTAGGGCCCTCAGCGGGACATTCTTCAATTTTGTACCCAAGTAAGTGATTTTTTCGAATGGTATCTTTATAAGTTGCGAACTGAAATGCTTGGTTCTTTTCACTCGCTGTTCTAATCGGGACTGTTACATTACAGGCGAATGCTCCCGGCGAGGGACGGCCTTTAAAACCAGAACGACAAAGTTCAAGTTATCTCAGGACATCATTCTAAACCTGACATATAAATTTTTCATCACTTATTTTTTTTAATCCGTTGTTTCCCACAAAAGTCCAAAATCAAAATTCCAATACGTGTTAATCGTTTGTGTGTCGCTGTCCTTGTAGAATCAGAACCTTTTCATTGTGACCATTTGACACACTCATCAATTAAATGAATACACAGAGCTATAGTGTAATTTAAGTGGCGACGGAATATGGTTAACAAAGTTTTTAAATTGAATGTGTCAGCTTCACAGTAAATTACTAACCGCGAAGCAGACACAATCAATCGTCAGACATGTGATCAGGTGACCGCTTCAAGTCACGAGCAACTTTATCCTGTTGTGATCGTGTTTTAAGTGTAGTAGAATTGTCTCCCGCTGGCAAAACAATAAGGTAGACAAAAAAAACTAATTGGAACGTCAGTTACATTATCAAAAAATATTTGACCCGTATTTTTTTTCTTTTGTTGTGTAAACCAAAATTTACGTGGATACGACGCTTTTAAAATTCTCAATAAGTCACACATTGGTATAACTTTAAGTGAGTTCTGATGTCACGAACCCCACTCCCGAGTTTTGACATGTTTTATCTTTGTCAATATTCATTGATTTACAATAACAAAAAATACGTGTCCATTATTTTCCAATACTCTGACGGACTAAATAGATTTGCAAATTTTTGATAGTGTCGTCATCAGGCAGTCGTCATTTACATACCTGAGGAGTTTCCTTTAGTACGAAGAGTGAGTCCGGCACGGGCTGTCCGATGTGCGCGATCGCAAGCTTTTCACGCACTTTGAAACCTCGCTGGAACAAAATATTTGATTACTGAGCCGACTCATGAAGTAGTTTCACATCGAAACCGAAGAAAATCACGGATATTTTCTCGTACATACTTTAAGTGTAGTTACACATCGGCTTTAAGATGTGATACATACATAAAGTCCCTGATAGACAAGATCGATCTAAGTGCCTAAATATTGAACAGAAACTGCGGTATCTATGCGTTCAAGTTGTAACACCTGCAACTGTTACAGTGTCGTGTTGCAGTAACTCACCAGCTGAAGCTGTTTGTGCACGTGTTGCACTATGAGGTGTATGGCCACTTTGTTCTCTCCTCCGCGCGGCACTATGATGTCGGCGTGCGCCATGCAGGGCGCGATGTAACTCTGGTAGGCAGGCTTCACGTGGGTCATGTACTGCTTGAGGACGCCTTCCAAGTCACGACCGCGTTGTACTATGTCTCTGAGGAATTTTATTATTTATTTATTATCGTCGCTGTGAAACCCTTCCGAGGAATCTGCTACAGATTCTATAACCCGCACCAAATTCACTAAATGGCAAACGCTTGGAGTGCACAAACGTATTTTTATTTATTTTTTATTTATTTAAAACGTGCTATTTCTGTTATCTTCAAATGTTTGAACGAAACAGAACGATGTTTTAAATTAATTTAGCTAGTGGTCTATTCGAGGTCTGTGGTGCAACCGCGAGCCTTAATAAATCGTAACATGATAGCTTGTAACGTTGTACGTGGTTGCTAACACATTTGAATCATACTTGAAATGAAATATCTATTTACGCTTGCAGTTGAGGGTACTTTTAGCTGGCGTTAGAGGAATCATTATTAAGATACCGTCACAAAACTCGCGCACGAAACTAGTTGTGGACGAATGTTTCCCCTCTTCATACCGCACGCCTAGCGTTCGCGGATTACCAACGGCTCGAGAGACAAAAGGAATCACTCGACCGGCGGTGCTGCCACGGCCGGTCGAGGGTCCTTTCACTTCTCACTACACATCGGCAGAGTGATCGCGTGTGCCATTTTTTTAATTTTACCTCTGCCAATCTCCTATCGCTATTGCTTGGAGCATATTATTATAACATCTAATTTATTTGCTGCATAAATAATAAAAGTTAAAATCAGTGTAACCCCGATCGGGTGAGTGTTGCAAAACTTTTTAACTAGAATTAAGTAGGTATTCGTAGCATGACTTGGCAAAATATCGCTTTGTAGTAGTGCCAAGTTAGGACACCTGAATTGTTGATTTAAATCACAGTATTGAGCCGGTGTATCAACGGTGATTGCTATTTTAATCATCTAGTAATTTTCTTTCTTTTATTTACCGAATGTCCTTGACATTGTTGTTACGGAACATGACGGATACCTTTAAATTCTCTTCAACCTTTCATGTATGTATTTAATTCTTGATTAATGTAGTTGGTGAATTGTAGTCGATCATTGTATTGTAAATTCCTGTAAATCATTCTTGTTATTTTTCCATCTACCTCGCATTACTAGATATCATTTTTCTGCTTCATCATGCTTCTAAATTGTACCACGCTGCTTAGACTGCTTCATCTTGATAGCTAATTGATGCTAGAACACCACCTTCCACCGTAGATTCCATTTCCTACGGCTATCGGGATGTTGCAGTCAGTAGTACGAATTCGGTCATTTTCTAAAATGCCCAATTCCGGATATTCCAGGGTTCTTCCGTACCGGTCAACCTTGATTAGCTGCTGCTGCAGGGGCTGTGGCTGTACAACTCTGCAGGCTACGCGCTACCCTCAACAACCGCAAGACCGACCTACCTACCAAACATTATTCTACAAAACATCTACGTTCTGGAACCTTCAGGATAGTGGTTTTCTTTAGGCGGTCTAGAACCCAACACGAGCTCGATATATAGAACCCACACCAGTCTTTTACTGGGGTGATTATTAATTCTAATTTAGTACCCACACCTAATTGTTTTTTTTACTATTATAATTTTTTTACTTTTTTTTTCCTATTATAGTTTGTACTGATTCTTTCGAGTTTCATTTACCGGCTGAGCCCTAAACGTTACAAGCTCCAGGGAATTGTTACATATTTATAGATATTGCTGTCATTCACAATTAGAATAACGGTTTTACAAGCTAGTTAAAATCAATTGAATAAAGTTTTGGTGTAACAAATTATTTGTTGGCGACACCTGCCTCGATAAAGCATACCGTTAATGCTTACTATCCTTGGCAGACTGCCAATATCGCAGTAATTAATTATAATTGCAATAAAACACTAGGATAATTAAATAATATGAGTTCAGTGTGATAATTTCTTCCGTATTCCTCGTGACTGAATCACAAAACACAGTACTGTTCTTGGTTAGAAAACCGTTAGTTGCGAAAAAAGTAGTAAGTAGTTATTTGTCAAGAAAGCAGGGTTTTAAAACTACTAATTTCTTCTTTTTTTTTCTATTTCCCTAGTTTTTATTGGAAATTATACTTAGGAACGTTCCCTAGGTATAATTGCCAGAATAAAGTACTAAGGTACTCTTTAGTACTTTATTCTGGCAATTAACTCAGGCTGGTCTACTTTCTCTACTCGAAAATTTTGTTGTCAACCGTTTCACCGTTATGGACGTTCTCATGTATAAAACTGGTATGGATAAAGTCTCTCAATAAACAAGCCAAATTCACCTCCTCAGTCTCCTAGCCAGTCTTATGTCCGCGTCAGTGTCCACGAACACCTTCATGTCCAACATCTTGGTGACCTCTGCGTTGTAGAACGCCAGGATACCCTCGAAGATGATCACGTTCGCTCCGTACATCGTTTTCTGTGAACAAAGCGGACTGTGAAATAAACTTAGTGGTTTTTTTTTTTTTGGGAACTTTTACTGTGTTTTGGTCGTGGGGTTTAACCCTTCGTCTGTGAAGCCCGACCGAAATAGGAATAGGAATAGAAATTTATTTTTAGACCAGATTATGTGCTCTTCACTTGTTGACAAATGTTACTTGGGCGTAAAAACAACCCTCATTGTACCAAAAACTGCGATTTATCAAAATCTCTAGGTACAACGAACGTTTTAGGTACACATAGAAAAAGCGACTCCAATACTGTTTAAAACATATGCCCCAGTCTAGATTTTGGAGCCAGCCAGTATCTGCTTAATTCTTTCTCAATTACTCCGTTCATCAATATATTTACCAAACATTTCCACCACTTGTCAACCCGTCTGAAGGCCGTGATTACCTTCTGCTTAACGATGTTTCGCCATCAGTGCCATCGTGAAAAGCGTTGTGGAGTTTAGAGTCCAGTGATTAGTGAATTTGTTCCGTCCATCTAGTGGAGAAAAGCTAGGCAGATACTGATGATGTCTAGACTACAAGTCACACATACTCACAGTCCTGTTCTCCCGCGAGTGCGTCACGTAGTTGTAGATGGGCACCTCCACCTTCTTCCCCTCGCGCAGACGCTGCAGCACCGAGATGAGCAGCTCGATGTCGAACGCGTCCGGGTGATCGAAGTTGTATTCATTGCGGTTCGCCGCTTGGTGCTGTTTCTCGTTTAGTACCTGAGGTTTGATTTGTGGTGTTATGCTAGTTTTATTGGTCTTTATATACATTTTTAGCATACTTAGCCTGACTTAGCCACAATTTAGATACGAAAAATGTTAATACTTAAAATCGGAACAGAATTAAATCGGGACGGAAAAAAACGGATCATAAATTAGATAATTATGTCTGATTTTAAATGTGATTAACAAAAAATGTGTGGCTTTTAATTATTTAAATGCATGGATGGCTATTTATAAATGTAGCAATGTAGCTGTTAACTGCACACCAAGGCTATTATAAATGCTCTTATCAGCCACTCTACCATTCATAATGAAGTTCATCGACGTGAAATTTTCTCAAATACTTTTCATTTCTAAGCCAATCCACAGATTTAAAATTCTCAGAAGGCCAGTATGCAATCCAAAAACATGAAACAATACTATAAATAACACAATGTCAAACAGAAAATACATGGAACAGTTTTATTGGGAGATGAAATTGTAAGAAACAAGCATTTTGATAATAATGAAAGGGTCACCAATTCAGTATTAAAATGACAGGTGCTTGAACACCAAGCGCTCATTTTCAATCAATCAAATAAAATTACACCCTATAAAATAAGTACTTCTAAACAACTACTACATAAATGAATAAACTCACTTTGTAGAACGAGTCCATACTGACAATGGTGACCCATGGTATATTGAGAGATTCTATGATTTTGGCAGCCACGGTCGTCTTACCCGAAGCGCTGGCGCCACATATACCTTCGAATAAAATACACTGTTATAAACGCTGTGTACGTATCGTCGTGAACACAAGGAAATGAGTTGTTGAACTTGGCCGTCATAGTTTAGTGCACAAAGAGTATTTAGTACTTACTTAGAATATATTTTTTTAAACACTGTTTTTAGACTTTCACGGTTTAAAACTTAAGTAATAAACACGGAAGATATCCCGTAAGTGACAAAATAAGTTTCTTTTTTCCCTTCAACATAATGGCCACGAAAAAAATTAAATGTGCGATGTCATTTGTAATTTAGAAGTTAATATTCTACTGTATATGACTATTCTTCTTTTTGTAAGCATCCTTATTCAGTTTCTGAGCACTTAATCTGCTTTTTAAACCCAAGCTAGATTTTGTTGATTGACTATCCAAAATACAACAGTCAATCAAATGATGTGTAGTGTGAATAATTCAATTGTTTTCGCTTTCAGACACTGGGAGGGGCTGACAATAGGATTCATTAGTTGGTTCACAGGCTACAACTAGTATTCATTAGTTGTCAGAACTGGACGACGATATCGTGGAAATAGGGATGACAACTGACTTCGTCTTCATTTTTTGTTTACGAGAGAAAATACAAATACGTATCCAATATTTTTTGGAAATCTATCTGACACACTTATTACGGCCGAATACTGAAACGCCACTTAAATCTCACAGTCACCTAAAAGCTACTTAAATATAAGCATCCCTCAAATTTAAATGGTATACACAAACGCCACTCAAGCAATTTGACACCATGATTAGCCAAGCAATCCTCAAATGTTTACATCATGGCAACATCCTGCTAAAAAGTTGATCTCAGCATGTTCTCAGTTACAAAATAATTTAGTTTACGTCTCGTATTCGTTTCACGCAGTCTTCTTTGTGCAAATATTTTTGATAATTATTAATTCGTTAAAATATAAATGCGTGATTTAAGTTTGGTATGAATTACGACTGAAATTATGTATTTATATACATAAAAATCAGATCAATATCAAAAGAAGACGTCATAAGAAAATAAAATTTCTTGAGATGATTGTCTAGATTGGAACGTCACACTTGTCATTTCACGCGCGATTATTATCAAGTTTAAGTAAAGTTATAAATTAATACACGATGGAGGAGAAGAAGATACGTGGATACAATTATACACCTGCTGAGAAACATACGCTCTTGGAATTGACAAAGAAGTAAGTACATACATAAACAATGAAATACTGTACTTTACCTACACTCATTTAACCGCAAGAGCCTGGTGCATGTAATATTTTGTTAATATAGGTACCTACATGACTTTAACATTTTCGTACATAGTCAGGGGCTCAGGGCAACTGTTGTCTGTATCAAGCACTTACTTACCCATTGAGACTTGTGAACACTTACCATAATGAAAGGCTCAGAATAAATACATGATTTATGTCTAAGTACAATTACTTTTTTTTTACTACAAGTATAAATACGGTCAGATAATGCACATAGAAATATACTCTCCTGAAAATTTCATAGATCCTAAGTTTAATTTCTAAAAGATTCATGTTGTAAATAATATGATAAATATTTTAGATATCAAAATAATAGAAAACATAGAAACTATGCTAAAATAATTTTTCTCAGTTGGCCTTTCGTGATCCGAAAGTGAAGACAAGGACGTTAAAGACATTTTAATCACTATTTTATTTGGTTTCAATAGATTACTTGATTTGAGGGACCTCGCGACCACTCTTAGATTTAGGAGCTGCTCAAATCAGTTTGACAGCTCATTTGACAGATAAATAACGTTGAGTAGCGTTCCTGTATACGATTTTTAAACTGAGTGGTGTTTGAGCACCACTTAATTTAAGAAGCACTTATATTTAACAGATGCTCATAATAGACGTTTGTGTATACGAAATTAAAGTTTAGGAGCTGCTCAGACGTTTAAGCAGCCCTTAAATATTTGAGTGGCGTTTCAGTATTCGGCCGTTTATTAGATTTTTTAGTCGTCCACTCTATTACATAGATAGCAAGACTTACCAATAAGGAAGGGCTCGACCTCCTGCCCTCCGGTACAGTTGTACCAGGGAGGTCTACCGGCTGTGTATATGGTTCTTCTGTCGGCATGCAGTATGCTCTCCGCTGTGGTTCGTTTGTTGGGCTGCGACATTGATGTGGTGCGCACGCGACGCGCTCGCGGCGACTTTAGGATGTTTGAGCCTGGAGAAGAATAATTACGGTTTATTTCAATTTGTGGAAAGAAAGACAATATGGATTTTAGGCCTTCATTAAAGCATTCCTTCATTAAGGCATTCCTGGTGTTTGTGTGTTGAAGATAGGGGCAAGGGAGGCTGATGTCTAGCAGTTGACGTAAGTATTCCAGTTAGATATTTGATGACATAGAATAATAAACTTGATTTCAGCTGCATAAGGTGCAAAGCGGCTTCACAGGGTCGATAATATGCGCTGAAGCGTCAAAACGAACGAGACATACGATAGTTCACTGAATTTTCTTTATTACGAAGAAAGCTGTCAAAACTGTGAGCTACTAGGTTTTGGAGGCCAGGTAGGCCAGTGCTCCATGTACATCAGCGTCCAGTTAGACTGAAAACCGAGACCAAAATAGTTTGAAAAAGGCACAGACGATGATGACAAAGACCTGTCGTATCTTTAGTTCCACCATTGTAATAGTAAACAGATAAATTAGCCGCGACGCAGCTATTTTATATCCGTCTCAGTATTTTTATGGTGTGTTATGACGGGACTCATTGAATAACAGTACGTGAAGTGATGTTGATGTGACTCAATTGCACCCAATGCCACACCAAAACCAAATATTGTTATATGCTGTTTATCAATATTAATATTCATCATCATCATTTCAGCTCAAAGACGTCCACTACTGGACATAGGCCTCCCCCAAGTGTCGCCACATTGACCGGTCCCGTGCGACTCGCATCCAGTGGCGACTAATATTATAATGAGGAAAAGTTTGTGAGGTTGTAGGGGGTAATCTCTGGATCTGCTGAACCGATTTTGGAAATTCTTTTGCCAATAGAAAGCCACTTTATTTGTGAGTGTCGTTGGCTATATTTGTAACTAGAAAAAATAAGGAGGATTGATTAGAGGACAATAAAAAAAACTAAGCTCTGTAACCGTTACCGAAACTATCGGATATTCGAATTAAAAATATATCCGTAACCGTAACCGTTTCACAAGCTTCGGATAGTTTCGTATAAGGGCGGAGTCTAAATAGAACGCCATGTTTCGACAGGGTTTTGTTTCACAGCTCGCGCGCCACGTGAATCTTGCAGTTTGTTAGTTATTTCTAGTCTTAACATAACCTCTTTCATAACTACTTATGTTGTTTTTTATTTAAGAGTTGATACTTAATTAACTTCTAATATTACTTCTAAACTATCCAAAACTAACGGATAATCCGAAATAATTACAAATCCGTAACCGTATCCGAAACCGATATAATCTTATCCTACATCCATATACAGATCTAAAACATCATAATCCATAACATCCCTGCTTTATTTAGGATTTTTTTTTTTAAATTGTGATTTTTAACACGCACACGTGTCAAAAATTACAATTAAACTTACAATGTTCTACACACTTAATATTGGCGACTCAAGGAAAAATACCAACTTAGGCAAAATTCCACAAACAATGCACTCTATCGTATCACAGAAAACCACACGCAGTACCGATAATACCGCTTTGAACTTAAACAAACACCCTGAAAAAAACTCGTAATACAAATAATGTTTTGACGCTGTAAGATACACTAAACACTATTATTTTTACTCAGTCCTCGAACTACCAAAAGCACATAGGATTCATATTGCATACCTACATAGAAATATGAACCAATGTACAGTCAGCAAAACAGTTAGGTTTACAGGCTAGCAATCTTCTTTCAACTATTGAAAAGGGAAAAATGAAAAAGGGCCTAAACGGGACTAAATGGAAAATAGGCCAGGGAAGTTAAGGTGGGACCTTACACTAATTCATAACTGTTTTCTTTTTATATATTTTGTAGAGCTGTTTATTTAATTACGTAATAAATTAAAATTAAGCAAATCATGAAAGAGCATTGCGCGAAAACGGACATTAAACCTAATAATGCCATTTTTCGCAGCGAAAATTATAACTTGATAAAGAAACTGAAAATAGCTTATAATGAAGGGTCTGTGAGAGCATGTACACAAATTAATCAAAAAAAGTGCAGGCAACGTACTTATATTAAAAAAACACAGTTTCCCATGTTTTCATTCATTACTTACAGGTAATTATATATAACCGTCTGCTGATGATGAAAAATCATTGTTAGCGTGTTTTTAGTCAAATAAGTCATAAATTTAAATTTATATTTTAAATGCATTGTGACATAACAGTAATTGCTGCGTTATCCATTCAGTCAAAAAAAATAACTAAATGAAAAGTGTTTAATTACGTAACAATATTATCACATAAACATTTATTGTTAAAATTAAACAAATTTAATAATAGCATCTTAATTTTTTTAAGATTTTTTATGGAATACTATAAGTGGTCGACCTTATCACTAAGAGGGTTAAGTTCATATTTGAGTGCGCGTGATCCGCTCTGCTCGCCGCCTGTGCGAAAGAGAGAGACAGAGCGTGCGTGGGCACAGGTAGGTACCTACCACTGACGAAGGAGTGATTCATGTAAAAGTTTTATTAGGTGTTTAATCCATTAAGGTTTAGTATAAATGGTCTGAAATATAGTACCTACCTAAATATTTATTTGTTTGTGTATACCTACTGTGTGTTTATAAATAGGGATCTCTGGTCAAAAATAAAACATTATTTTTTATTTATTTATAGGTAACAAAATACCTATAAGTATTTCAAATTATTTGCTGAACCTATTTCGATTAATTTTAGAATATAATTCGTGCAACGAGTTATGAGCGCTGACCTTGAATGCGCAGAAGAAATTTTTGTGAGAATGAAATAAAGGGTAGGTAGGTATACCCGAATTTGAATGATTCTACGGGTCATACTGAACAACCTTTTCCCAGGAACATGAGTCGAAGTATGAGAAAAAAAAAATAAAGTAACTCCCATTATCAAAGTAGCTACCTATCAGATGACCGCACAATTTGTATGGGTGGTTGTTTTTTCCCTCAATATTTCGACCCATGTTGCTTGCGTTTGGTTTGACGCAATATGTTTTTTAAAATCTTGCTACCGACCATAAATTTGATAGAAATATATTTTTGCTCAAATAGGGTAGGGTGGTGGCACCAATTATCGGCCATGTCAACTTTTTTGGACTTTGACTGCTTGTAATTTTTACATTAATGGCTTTTGCTTTCTTGCAGTGTCTTTTTGGGTAAAGGGATACTGAAACTCCATTACTACATTCGCAAAATTATGAATTCTTTGTTATTTTTGATAATATAGATGTTTTTTTCCGAATATGGCGATTTCCCTTAGTATCGGCCTATAACACCCTAATATCCGCCGTCTGTGACCCTAATATCGGCCTACCTTTTCTAAAGTGAAGTAAGATGAATAAACTACAAAAAAAATTATAACGTTTTATATTTCAACTCAGCTCAGCTACAAATCACTTTTATTAATTATCATCACATTCATTTTTTTTTAAATGCACTATTTAAAGGAGATAGTTTTTTTTGGGCCCACTTGGTCGTTGCATTTATTATTCATAATAACACCAAAAAAAAGTAACCATTTTACTATGGTATTAAACAAAATATTACATAGAAATGAAAACGGAATCTTAAAATCATAATAAATAAGCTATGTTATGATATTGTTTTGCGAGTCAAATCATTCCTGTTGTGGTCAATGTCATTTGACAGCAAACACTTACATCAATAGGGGCGTTTTTTTTCTTTTTACTAAAAAAAGTACGGTACCTACCCGTTGGTAATCATATCTGCTATAATTATTATCGAATCAGAAAGAATATTATAAAAATAAATATTTTTAAACTGTGAGCATTTTTAATGCTACTTTAAGAGGTTTACACTAAAATCGCATGGATGGTTTAAACAATCAACGTGGCACGGAACGTTATAAACCCACTTTTTTAGTGATTGACAGACAACTTCATTATTTTGACATTTACTTTTTCCGTTTATTTTGATTTCGTGAATGTTTTTGCAGATTTTTCACATTTATTCCGTTTAGACAATGCTTAGCTAATTTAACCACTGGAATCTAGAGGTTATAAGAAAGAAATCCATGTAAGTTTCATTATTAAATGCTACAATTTATGTGGGTTGCCTAATCGCCGAAAAAAAAATTGTCTCCTTTCTATTCACTTTATTTGGTAATTATTTTTATGTATAATATTTTTTTTTGGAGTTCCTTTCATTATTTGTTTTTTAGGAATGTTGAATCATTGCGATCTTTAGTTTATAATAACAGAATTTATTTTAATTTTAAGACTCTGATGTCATTTCCTTCTAATAGAATCTTCTTAGGCCACATCAATTCACCCACGATGGACTGTATACTTTAAGTGGAACCATTGGAGCATATGTCGCATCCAATATTTTTGTTTTCATCTTCTTCAACATCACTAATTAGGTTTTCTTCAGAGCCAGCACAAAGAATTTTCTCCTTTTCCAAACTTGTCTTGCGAAGCTAAATCAATGAGGTCAGTTTCGCGATTTCTGTCCTATAATCAACTCTTCTTTACTACTTTTGTTTCTTTGGCGGGTTTATTTTTTATTCTCATTTCCAGTTTTTGTCTCTCTCTCCGCTTTATTCTCTTCAATTTTTTTTCTTCTTTCCTCACGTTGTTTGTACCCATACTAAGGTGGCCGTTTTTACGCACCAATTCCCTTTATATCGGCCGTAATTGATAAAACTCGTTTTGAGGCGCCCGATGTTAGGATCTAGTTATCAAACTGAGCTGTTGTTTCATTTTTAACCTTATTAATGTTACTGCTAACGTATAAAATAGCTAAACATGTGGTTTAACATTTTCATGCATTACCCCAATATCGGCCACCCGGCCGATATAGAGATTTATCAATAATATACACTGGACAGCAAATAAACCGAGCCACCCGCTACCTAGGCACTCTAATTCGATTTTCTCAAAAACTTAAAAACCTATTACAATTATCAAAGTTGTACCTACAGAAAGTGCGTTTCATGGTGATTAAAATGAAAGGAAACTCATTGGGTTTAAACAATAGTTCAGTGTTTATTAATGATTTTACAAAGAAGAGTCGTTTTCCAGTCATGACAATCGTTAGTAATGATAAAGTGAAAAAAAAATAAAGCCAAAAACAAAGATAAAATAAAAAAAAAATTGATCAATATTCCGTATTCCCTCCCCTTGCTCGGATAACTGCCAGCATCCTTGTATTCATCGACCTTACGAGCCTGACGATAAAATTTTAAGGAATTGTATTCCACTCCTCTTCAATTGCGATTCGCAGCGCTGGAAGCCTTGTTGGAGCAGGTACCCGGGCTCGAACCCGACGTTTCAGCTCATCCCATAAGTGTTCTATCGGATTCAAGTCCGGGCTTCGAGCTGGCCAGTCCATCGTACGAATGCTGACGTCACGTAGATACTGGGTCACCACATGAGCAACATGAGGCCGTGCATTATCATGCATCAATTGCATGTCCTGTCCGATATATCCTGCGTAAGGTACCACATGGTCTGCAAGGATTTCAGTAATGTAGCGATGAGAAGTCAGTCCACGTGTACGACCCGTCGGTTCGATGAAAACTAACGGTGTATGTGCTATTAACGAGATGCCGCCCCAGACCATTACAGAACCTCCTCCATAAGCAACAGTTTCCTCGATCCAACACTGAGAATAACGTTCTCCAGGGCGACGATATACTCTCTGACGTCGATCACTTCCATGTAGACTCACCCTGTTCTCATCAGTGAAGAGTACATTACTCCACTGCTCTAATGTCCAATCCCTCTCGAGCAAATTTAAGTTGTGCTCGACGGTGTGCTGCCGTTAATGCTGGGCCTGTTGCAGCTCTTTTTGGGGTCAGATTCCGTTCAGCAAGTCTTCTTCTAACGGTATCTGAACTTATGACCACTTGGCGTTCGTCACGCAGACTTTGTTGGACTTGAACTGCGTTGAGGTGGCGATTTTGCAGAACAGTAAGGTGGATATAACGATCATCTGCTGCTGATGTAGCCCTAGGTCTGCCCGTACCTGGACGGCAATCGAATGCTCCAGTCTCTAGGTATCGTCTGTAAACTCGTTGCAACGAAGATCTGCTGATTCGAAGCCTTCGAGCGACTTCACGTTGCGCAATGCCTGCTTGAAGTAATGCTACAGCTTGAGCCGCTTCCTGAGGTGTTGTATCCATTATTAATCGAAAAAAGTAGCAAAAACACGAATTAATTTGCAGTCATTGTAATCACCATGAAACGCACTTTTTGTAGGTATAACTTTGATAGTTGTAAGTTTTATACTTTTTGAGAAAATCGAATCACAGTTCCTAGGTAGCGGGTGGCTCGGTTTATTTGCTGACCAGTGTAGATCCTTAATCTCGCCCCCGCTAGTATTTAATAAAATAGACAAAAAAATGTAAAAACATGTTATCTAAAAGATACTTTGACTGTTATTCTTCATGAAAAAATAAAAGATAACACCATAGGTATGTTTAATTCCCTCCAAATACTTATCCTCGCAATGCGTCCACTCAGGGATTTGACTCGGCAATGACACCAAACGACGCACGTCCACACCTGCGCGTGCTCTTTTGCCAGCTGAACGTTCAAATATTGATGCACCCGCATCAAAATATTGGAGGTAATGCGGATGGATATAGAGTCACTTTTTGCATTAAAACTATTATGATTTAAGAGATATTTTTATAGTTATGTTCCATTTTCTCGAAACTGCCGATATTAGGAGGAGGCCGATAATAGGAGACTCCACCCTAGTCAAACGGACTATCATCGGCTTGTCTTTCCTGCCGCACTTTGAATGCAGTGTTCGTTTATGTATGAAGCTCTGCACTTTGAGTGCAACTTAATGTTCTCTTCAGATACTGTTGTAAATTTTCCGTCTTTACGTTTTTCACTTGACGATACAAGCTTTCTTTGTCCCTTCACGCCTATGTTCACAACATCAAAGTTCACAACCACAAATCCCACAACTCGGGCATTCCATTTTCTTACGCTGATCACCGCCGCTTCGAAAACGAATGAAATGAACGCAAGGCAAAAGACCCGCACGCCGCGCGGAGGAGCGGGCGGGCGACGGACGGCGAGGTACGACTTGCGGCCGCGCCGAGCAAACTACCTACAGTTCGAGATCTTTGTAAAAAATGAAATATTTTGTAAGCAGTTGGAATTTATGCTTAATTCTGCCAGTTTTCTACTGAAACTATTTAAGAGACTAAAGTTAAACAGAAAAATGGCAGTTAAGTATTTTAATTCCATGTAAAAAATTATATTAAAAAAGCAAGTGAATTAATTGCTTAATTCCTTGATAATTATGAACAATCAACTGACTAAATGCTTAAACTCTTTAAAACATACGGTTATCGATTTTGCTAAAGTCACAATTAACTCTTTTTTTAAAACCCCTAAAAATTAGTAGAAGCAACTAAAAAAAAAGCTTAATTAACGTAGCGTTAGTAACTTATTAGGGCAAGGTAAAAGTTTACCTAAGTATATCTCGGTTATTAGATTTGCTTTTATTTCAGTTCAAATTAATCACTTAGAAACAAAATTTCCAGTAAAACTATAAGCCACCTTAATTTTGCAATATACGGTCACAAATAGATGTAATATTATCTAGCCAATCAGCATAAAAAGAACCTCATAAGTCCGGTTATGATTTTGTGCGAACCTTCCCATACAGAACTCCGTAAAGTGATTGGCCTAAAAGGGTTATAATCAATCTTTTTGCAATTTCATTCAAATCCTTTCATTAGTTTCTGCGTGAAAAAATAACAAAAATCTTGACACACTTTTACATTTACATATATATATATAGTCTTAAGAAGATTGCTAGCCTGCATACCTAACTGTTTTGCTGACTGTACATAATCGTCCAGCAAGCAACCTACACCTAACTTCGTGAATGACACCGTATCTTCCGGTCCGAGTCAAATTAGAAACTCGAAATACTGAGTCTTGACCTTGAGCTCATGCCAGCCTGGTTAGAGTTTCTGAACCTCAAAAGGTAAAAAAGGAACCCTTATAAGATCATTTTCTTGTCCGTCTGTCACCACCGATTATCTTAGGAACGGGTACACCAAGCAAGTTAAAATTTGTACCAAATACTGAGGTCTATAGTAACTATTAGGTGTAAAAATCAACACTATTATTAGGTCCTGAGTCAACACGATAAAAAGATATGGGCAAATTGAGATTTTCGCGAAAACTTGTGAGTACCAAAATTTACCTTAATTTTCCACTTTTTTATTTTTCGGGATTATCTCTTTAATTCTGCTGCAAGACCTTGCTTTTAACCAAAATTCACAATTATAGGTTTTGGGTCGAAAACCTATATGGTAGTTACCGTTGACCTATAATCACGAGATTTCGCGAGAAGCATGTCTGACAGACAGCACATGTAAAGGTAAAAATCTGAAAACTGTAAGTATGTAGTTTATTATAAAAACGGGTTTTTACTATTACAAATTTATTAATTGTGGTTGGTGTAATATTTGGGGAATATAAGTGACATAATGCCTCACACGTGGGAGTGAACATGTTATGATGAAAAAAAAATTGGACATTTTACGAATTCTACATTTTGTGAATTGGACATTCTGCGCTTAAACGGACTAGTGTAGTTTTGAGAACCAGAGGTCCGCCTACCACTGATACCTGGTCTACGGTACGTCTAGCAACTAAACACAAAAACGAACTAACTATAAAACATCAGTTTTAATAAAAGAAAAAGTAAGTAAGTACTAAAATCTCTTATCTGGGAAGGCATTGGATACACACTTACTTGTAACAGTTGTAACAAGACCACACTTTAGTTTTTCCCAAAACTATAAAGTGCACTTTCTATTGTTCAACAAACCACGTGTTTTTTAGTAAGTTACAATACTTCACATGCACAAATATCTATACTTTTCTTTAGACTAGCTAAATTATTTCAAAAGTCACAACATATTACACCAAATTCAGTCAAGAACACTTCGGGCCGTGCCTTCCTGTCTTCAGTCAAATAACTACTAATTCTTTTAATCACTGGCCGAGGTTATTGTTATGGTCGGTCAATGTCGCTTCATCAACTGAATTATGCGTGAAGGTTGTACCAAATGCAAAGATATATAAGTATAAGTACGATAGACCGGATAACGAACAGTCGTAATGCACGGCCGAACAACCATTTGGTTTACAATTTAACCCACAAATTACATTGTAAAATGTAAACCAAATAGCTCGTTCGGCCGTACTTGCAAGAGCAAACTGGGTGGTCGGTACAAGTGTTACGCGTCAAACCAAACCAGGCAATTATATGTTGCTACTGTTGCTAGGCGTCACTGAGACATGGCATCACATTTTGTTTTATACAATTGGGTTGTCAACTGAAAAAAATCTAATTATCCGTATCAAGAAATATTTGACCCGTATTTTTTCTTTTGTTACGAAGATAGATTAAAATAATATATTATTATTAAATTTTAAATACGTCACGCGGTGGTATAATTTATAAGGTCCATGTTCACCAAAAAGATGACGGACGATTATCTAAAAACAGCTGTTTAAATTTTTGTATGGAAACATGTCACAATGACAGCTGTTTTTAGATAATCAGACTGTTATCTTCTCGGTGAACCTGTACCTAAGTGCGTTCTAAGTTTCTGACGTCACGTCTTTGTCAATATTCATTGATTTACAAAAACAATAAATACGTGTCTATTACGAGTATTTTCCAATTCTGTAACTGACATACTCTGACTAAATAGATTAGCAATTTATTGATGGTAGAAACAAGCCTATATATGTAGTATTTTATTTGACTATCCCTTGTTAAAGTTAGCACGTACCTAAGTCAAAAATTACAACTTTACAGGAGAGTGAAAGTACTGCGGTAATTTTTACATAGATATCATTACAAGACCATTATATAATTTGTGTTCACTTCAAATTAGAAAAAATCGTTGCTTGTTTCTGAATGGCAGAAACAATGAATCTTTCTGATTCTCTAGCAAGCTGCATTTAAATGTCGAAGCTGCCAAAAATTTACTTACGTGGTGTTTGAACTTAAAACACGAATTGTGGTTTTATTCACAAAAACACTAAGTACTGTGGGAACTAAGACAGGCTCAGGTTCTCTATTTAGTTAAAATTCTATAAAATTTATGATAAATTTATGTAAAATAACTAAAGTTTTTATCAACTGAATAATAAGCTAATTTATTTTTAGACTCACTATTTTATATACCTTTAAATTTAATTGTGAGTAGGTACGTGTCACCGTGGACGCGGTTCTTATGTACTGTTCCTATATAACACCATTTTCCTCAAACATAAGTAGATTCCCCTACAGTGTCTGGAAACGATACCATTGTAAAGTAGGTATATTGGTATCAACGTGTTTGCACTCTTTGCTAAATTTTTATAATTAGAGTTTTAGTGAGTGCTTGTAATATTTAAAGGGAAATTGTTAATGGTTAGTGAAAATTCGATACTAGAGTTAATTTTGGAATTGAAATACATACTTACAGATACTTCACTATTTGATCATCAGTGCTAGGTTGTATGTGAATTAAAATATTGATCGCGATGTAAGACGTATGTAGTTATAGAATTATAATCATCAATACAACCCTCCAAATTCATAAAGCTCGAGGAACTAAGGTCAAAGGTCGTTCCTCGACCTTTCGTTTTTTTCCTCGAAATTTGCGGGCTATCCTGCAACATCGCGAATACATTGCGAATTTAAACATCGTTGCGTTTCTGCAAATTGTTGGAAGATGATATAGCATGTTTTAGGTGTATTTAGGTGTAAGCATGTCTTTTTTTATTTTTTGTCGGAAGGGAAATCATCAAATGACTTCTCGAGGGAGTGCCAGACTTTTACTGACTAAAACCCATCCATGTTCCTTCCTCGCCCTTTATGTTTCGCGGCAACGGTATCTCTTTCGAACAGTCCCGCAGTTTTCAAAACTTGCAGCAAATTAAAAGATTTCAGCAAAATTAAGACGCGCGTGGAACACGAACGCGCCGTCCGTCGACACGGCCTGTCGTCTTTGACGGACGGACGGCGAGCTAGCCCATAGCTCACCGTAGCTGGTAGCCCCGGTGCGTCTCCCGCGGCGGCTGGCATGACTGCTTCGCACTATTTATTTATTTATTATCTACCAATTTCATTTGCCCTGCCGCCGATTTGGTTCGATATCAAATTTCTCATTGTATCGTAAGAAACAATAACATTGCATCAATGACTTATCGTTTTATTCACGGTGCGGTGTTGATTACTTTACAACCAAGCTTCAAACGAACACAGTTTTATCAAAACAATATTAAGATAATAAGAAATTGTTATCATAATGCGCTACCCGGACATAAGAGCGATGCCGATGGACGACCCCATCTTCGGTAGATGGAGCATTGAGTAAAAACTCGACACCAGGTTAGGCACCTAAGGAAGAACCTACAGAAAAGCAAGAAACTACGCATGAGTCATTGCGACTAATTTCGTTTACACAAAACACAGGCCTATGTGTTTTTTAAATGAAAATCTTAAAAATGTTAATTTTATTACTAAAACTATCAGTGAGTTGTGATTTATTTATTCTACCTTCCTTTTTGAATTCAACAAGCGTATCGGTATCGGTATCGTATCGGGAAAAAGGCGTCTCGTGGTCGTGGCATCCCTAAACAAAACATTATATTTTAGACACGACGTGGGATCGGTCACACACACTGGTAGAGTGGTAGAGTACGGACAGACTGGGGCAGACTGGGGAACAGCTGCAGTCATCGGCCACTGACAGATACTTCAGTAAGCAAATTATCTGTCAGAGTTCGGTCTCCGGAGCCGAGTCAACCATTCATCCGAACCTTTGAATGCGAATCGGAGGATATAAATGTATGCTTGTACGACTAAGCTTCGACAAAGTTCGCACAAGTTTTCTGTAAACGAAATGTGACCTGCGCATATAGGTCGGTGTATGAATCACGTGTGCCCAGCTCCGTGCAAGAAAACGTGAATTAAAACCATTGGCGTTTGTTTACCGAAACGTTAAATATAATAGGCAAGTGCCCCACCAGCTAGCGGAACGGATTTATAATGGTACGGAATTATAAGCATACGTTGGTTGTGGAACATGGTTTAAGTTCATTACGTCATTTAGTCATAGGTACAGGATTACATTAAACATACACGATTCAAGTTCTTCTTCTTTCTTGTGAAGAAGAACACTAAGTTCTTGAAGTAATGAAGAGCGCGCAATGTCATTCAAGTCGGCTTGCAAATAATCAGAATTTGAAATGAATATGCACCGTTGCGAAGGAACAGTTACCTGGTGAAGGTTGCGGGAATCCGGTGGATGCGAGTAGCAAGGGACCGGTCAATGTGGCGACACTTGGGGGAGGCCTATGTCCAGCAGTGGACGTCTTTCGGCTGAGATGATGATGATGATGATGATGATGATGCACCGTTTGTAATGTTTTTGCCAATTCTACAAACCAAATATCAAAAGACGCTCTATGCTCATTACTTGTAGACTGTCATCTTTCTACTTTCTGTACGTTATACATAACAATATTTATATATCGTTTTTACCATAGTTACCTACTGAATACAAATCTTCTGATCTGGGCAGGATATCTGGCTAGACGTGGAGATGGCCGATGGAGCAAGGTTTTGACCGTGTGGTGGCCTAAGTTTGGCCAAAGAAACTAGGGCCGTCCTAAAGCTTGTTGGGTTGACGATATTGTCAGGGTCGCGGGGAACACCTGGATCAGGGAGTCACAGAACCGGGAAGTGTGACGGAAGAAAGGGAAGGTCTATACCCAGCAGTAGGTGATTCTGGGTTGATGAATACAAATCTTCAACCACCAGCCTGAACCGCTGGGTCTAGTAGCAAGAACAGTAAAACTTTGCACTAGAATATAGTCCTTTTACAACGACAATGATAAACTCATAATTAAGTGTGGAATTTTGAGAATCCCTTAGAAAAATCCAAGAATAAAGAGAAAATCCTTGCCCACTTCTTTGTGTGACCAAATAAAGGTACAAGATTAGGTACTCTTGCATCCTCGAGTACGCGCCAGAAGTAGTTGAATTTTCTACCTAAAACTATAAGTACGGATAGTCTTATATTCAGTGAGATCAAAAAACTGAGCGAAGACTTTTCCGCTTGGTGGAAACTGACCCTTAAAGGGGTCAAACAGAGCATAGAAGATTTTATGTAAGTTCATCATCATTTTGTAAAAAATAACAAGTATTTGACATGGTCGAGTCTTTCATTCAGCATAATATGTAGTAAATGTTAATAAAGTTGTCTCACTATTCATAGTACGTCATAATGGGTTCAGAGTCAATAAGTGTCATGTCTTAATTAGGTGCACCCGATCGGAAACCTTCGTTCGTTGTGGTCGTAAATATTGTCTGTTGCAGTTATAAACTTTTTGAAATATCTATTTCTTTCTCTTCCCTTTAGTACTAATATTTAATATCTCCATCACTTAACATTATTTTATTCTAATGTTTCTCCAGTTAGGAAATCCCCGTTCATAAGTGTGTATGTATCATGTTTTGTCACTTAGAGAACGTTCGCTAATTGTGGTATTTATCACAATAACACATAAGTGAGACTTCAATGACAATACATTAGATATAAAGTACTTGACAATTCCATACATTTTGAAACATAGATGAATGTTTTTTCCCTCGGGATTTTTTTCGAAATTGTGATGAATGTATGTATATGGATAAAATAATGAATGGATCAGATAATTATTAGGTACTGTATGCGGTTAGGTAACTTCCTTCCAAACGTGAGTAATTCCATAAAAAATATCCTTATCTATGCTTACAGGAATTATGAAATAAATACATTGTAATGCTATTAATATATTTTAGTTTTTTCTGTGTAAGTTTTATACTGATAATATTTTGATGTGTTTTGTCCTGTGCGGGCTAATAAATGATTTTTCTTTCTTTATTTGTATTAAACATTTTGTATTCAAATTCTAACAACTAACAAGTGAAAGATTTTCGTAAGTATTATTTGTTATTATTACACGATGATTAAGGCTACACGTTCCTATACTTAAGACGACTGGGCTTCCACCATCATCACAGCTCTCATCAACATCCATCGATGATGATGGTGGATGCTACACATATTTCCGAATCTGCTCATTCGATTCGGCAGTACGCACCCATTCAACAAAGCTAACCGCAATAAATAAGATAGCAAACTACGAGTCTACGACCTACGAGTATGTAAACATATTTTAGCTTTCATTAGGCCCGGTTTCCAACAAAGCGGAGAGGAGCGGAACGGAGAGTATGGGCAAAATTCGACCAATCACTGTAGAGACGATAGACGCGATGTAGACTTCAACCAATGTGATTGGTCGGTTTACACACGTCTTCTCTCCGCTCCGCTTCTTTCCGCTTTGGTGGAAACCGGGCCTAATGCTTGTGCTGCGGGCCTAAAATGGCCGCTTTATCAGTCATAATATGAACGACGCGACGTTAAAAACTTTTAAATTCTTAAAATGATGATGAGCACAATTTAGCGATGATAAATATTTTATGTCGACCCCCTGATCGGCATTTACCACCGCTGAATTGTGCTCAGCACAATCTGAACCGAGCTCCTATATATTTGCAAAACGCATGTGATTTTACCGATCATTCCTGATGTCCTGCCAAGTGCCACCATGCCAGTCCGAACACGTGTACATAGCAACAGGTCTCCTTTTCATGATTTGCACAATGCTACCAACGTAATCACAAGTATCATGTTTTATCACAAGTAGCCATGTAGGTCAGACATGCTGTGTGGTCAAACATCAAGTTCACATCAACTCGACTTACGGCTAAACTCATGGGGATCAAGTTCAGTCTGTAACAGTTACAAACGAAATTGAATTTTATCTCAAGCTTCGTAGAGTTAAATATTGTTGTATGTAGTTGGTAAATGTAACTAACAAAACTGAATTTTATTACATGGTTTTAGAGAACAATATAGTCTGTGAGAGTTACAAACGAAATTGAACTTTAGATACCAGTTTTTAAAGTTCAATATTGATGTAAAGTTTTAAGTGACAATGCTTGATCTTACTCGTAGTTGTTTTAAAAGTCATTGCATACAAGTGCTATATTTATAAACTTTCTTAATATTATGTTTATTTTAGCTGAGATTGTTCATGATGTAATAAGACAGCAGGTGTATTGTTACATGCTTGTATTTAATGGGAATTCTTGCCGGTATATGGGTATTATTCTTGTGTGACGGATGAGAATATGAGATTAAAGATTTTTAACTAAGAAAAGAGTATTGAGATGGAGGTCTCATTCAACTAAAAGAGAAAAATATTTCTGCGGTTTTTAGGCAGTGTTAGTAGTTGCAATTACAAATTAAGTAATTATATAGACTGAAAATTAAATAATTCAGGCAGGCTCACAATTGTTGAAAATCATGGAAGATATCCTGTAAGTGACATTGACTACCTGTGTAAGTTTAATTATACATATAGGCTTTATTACCCATACCATTATTTAAAAAACATTTTTCTTTTCAGAATCAAATTTTTAAGATGAAAAACCCCTAAATTCTGGACTCGAACGTTTGAAAGGAAAAGTTGTAAGCCGTGCCTAGCCTAAGGTCATGACTTTAGAAACACATAACAGACGCAAACAAAAGAAAATTTATTTTTCTAGAGCATTCTCCTTTCCACGAAGTATTCGGGCGACTGACCCCTCGAACATCATAGGTTGTTGCCGCGAACTACGCTACAGTCGCTACAGCATTTAGAAAACGCTCTAAATATAGATGCGGCGTGAATCAGCTGCTGTACATCATCCAATGTGTAGTTGTAAACGTCAAACGATGAATGGACTCATATTTCTACTATTTCATATGGGGGCTGGGCGTAAATTCAGGGTTCGAAAATATCTGATATTTTTTCTAAATTTCAAAATATCGGATATTTATGATATACATCCGATATATACCAAGTTTGATATATATCCATTTTGTATGAAAGCCATATTATTATTTTATTGTATTATTTATGTAAACTATTTGCATATGTGCTTCATAAACATATAAAAAGAACTGAAATGTTTTATTTATTTATTTAAATTCATATTAAAAGTACATTGTATGGTCGAACAAGCAGTTAACATTTTACAATGCAATTTGTGGGTTTAATTGTAAACCAAATAGCTTGTTCGACCGTGCTTAGAATCAAGACTGACGCTATTAATGCTGGCAGAAGTGTTGCCATTTATGGATTAGTGTATGTTTTAACTCTACTCCAACGCTATCTACATTTGGGAAGTAGAAATAGTAACAAATGCCAAAAATTACATATTTTAACCATTTTTGCATTGTTTGTTATACATCATAAAATTCGTTTGGTATATATCGGATATATATCATGATTTATATCCATTGATATTATTCTCGAACCCTGCGAAAATTATTAACAAATTCTTGAACATCATCTTCCTGCCTTTATCCTGGGGTCAGCGAGACACGGTTTTTTTCTTCCATTCCTCCTCCCCGTCAGCCCTCCATTTTTCTTTCATATTTCACACAATCCAGTCAAACTGTTTTGGTCTTTCTCTGACATGTTATTGAGACATTATATCTACAGGGTCTAATATAACTCGAGGCCACAAAGAACGACAGTCAATCTTGTCAAAGGGCTTAGTAACTTGTAAGGGACTTGTAGGGGACGTCAGATCACTCCATGTAAAATACCCTGACTCTGACCCGTTCATGGTTGGAAATTACTTGGCAGATGATGAAGACGGGTTCAAATTAAATGAACTGGCTAAACTTCATCGTGCATCGGAGCTACATAATAACAGCCGGTCAGGTCGATCTTTAGGTTAAGCCGTGCTTGCCAAGGTTGGTCTGCGGGTGGGTGCCCAGCCATTACATACCAGGTTTCCTCCGTGCCTCGGAAAGCACGTTAAGCCATTGATCCCGGCTGTCATTTGTAGATTTTTGACAGTCGTTACAGGTAGTCAGTGGCCAAAAAAATCTGACAACCAGTCTTACCAAGAGGTATTTAATTGGGTACCCAGTACTAACTGGGTTGAGGAGGTCAGATGACAGTCGCTCTATGTTAAATAGAGGTATTCAGCTGCATCCGGTTAACTAAAATCCGACCCCGACATACCTAGTTGGGAAAAGGCTAGGCAGATGATGATGGCAAAATTTCATCATCATAGTTAAGAATAAACAACTATCGATAACTATAACTAATCATAAAAATTACTTTTGTAATCTAGGGCATCTTTATGTCCTTTTATTGAATCGCTCTCTGAGATAACAGAATGCCAATATATAAATATGTATTTTATATTTTTTACATAAAGCTATTGTCTTCTTTTCAATTCAAGTTTGTGCAGTTAAGCGCTGACGCAATATAGACCAGCTGCACTCAAGGCCAGGCGCGCGATGCATTTAAGGCTCGAATTACGTACGAAAACAATATTGACACCGGCTGACCCAGAGTCACTTAATTCTATCCGTGTGAGTGAGACAGTGTATTTAAGGCGACATTTCCACATTTTCATCTCTTCTTGAGGTTATTTTATTTATGGATTCGTGTAGAACCGCAATCTCGCCGTGAGGCCTTCTTCGACTTTTTTTTCGGAATTGCATCTCACAGTTCAACCTAGACAGCTTGTCGTCTGCTTAATCGGTCTATCCTGTGGGTGCCTTGAGTGTAAGGACTCTAGTCAAGGCAAATCTTCGCCTCATCCACAGGCAGTCTTAACTAAAGGATATTATGTTACCCGCGACTCCAACCTCGGATTAAAAGTACCTCATGACCTTCTCCAGGTCCCACAGGTTACCTATACGTCATTCATAAAATACGTTACAGTGGTTTAGATTATGACATCAGGTTACCTAAGTCACGGAGTTATAAAAGTTCAATGTTACCTGTGGAAGGAGGCCTATAGGGCCTCACGTTGGGGACGGTGGTGGGTGAGGCGGGCGCCCTGGTCGGGTACTCATCATCGTCCAAGAACACCTGCTCGCTCAGCTCCAGCGCGAGTTCCGTGTCACTGCAAATGTGACAGCACTTTAGATGGAGAACTTGATGATAAGTATCTGGAGGTCTTGACCACAGTTGAAGTAGGCGTAAGAACAGTGAAATCATTAAAATTTGTCTTTGAATGTGTCTTTAGGCCAGCGAAGTAATTGCGTGTCACACAATTTTAGGCCCAGTTTCCATCAAACCGTCTTTCCTGTGATTGGTCGAATCTTACACATCTCCTCTCCACTCCGCTTCTCTCCGCTTTGGTGGAAACCGGGCTTTAATCTAGTAGAATGCAGTTTTTATATGACAATCAGAAAACAGTTTCAAACTTGTTAATGAGAACTGATGGATTACGAATTTCCAAAAGTAAAGGAAACTCGTACCTTATACATTGCTTCATATATTTACAAGTTTGAATTAGAATTGTGATAGAAAAGCGTGTTACGCAATTGGGTGGTGGTCATCACTGTATCAGCCCTTAGGCTAGGACTACACAAACGCTATATGTAGTTTAAAGATCCGGTCCCAGTACAAAATTGTTCCTTCGCACCCGGATTTCAGCGTTTCCTCCCAGACTATTTTCTGATACAATGATGACAAATAAGTCTCGGACTCTCAGTGTTATTAAATCGATAAGAAACAAGTCCCAAGCTTCCTGGCCGTGACCTAAGAGCTAAGGTGTGGTGAAGGTTACATGCCACCGCTTCACAGCCCATTAGCCAGTGCTAGTGCTAAAATAGATGACTTTGATATATCGTGCAGTTTCCACCCCAGCTTGTGTAAACTGTAAAGGAATACAACATTAAACTTATGCCTTTTAAGATCCAGTTTCCAACAACGCGGAGACGATCGAAGCGGAGAAAAGACGTGCGGGAAGAGGCATGACGACAATATCAAAAAAATTGGAAATCTATTTAGTACGTCAGTTAGAGTATTGGAAAATAATGGACACGTTTTTTTTGTTTTTTCTAATCAATGAATATTGAATAAGATAAAACGCATCAACACTCGGGAGTGGGGGCTCGAGACGTCAGAACTCACCAAAACTTATACCAAGGCGTGACGTATTGAGAATTTGAAAATCGTCGTATCTTTGTCAATTTTGGTTTACATAACAAAAGAAAAAATACGAGTCAATTATCTCTTGATAATCTAACTGACGGACCAATTCGATTTTTTTTATCGTCTAGTCTATTATTGGTAGAAAATGTTGAGCTCTACCAACATGGCGTCTTCTCTCAACTCTCCTGCGACTCGAGTGCTGTAGGTTGAATCTTATAAATTCTCCGCCCATTATTTAGACATTTGTTTAGGTGTTCCTTAGCGTGAGTGAAAACGGGCATTGCTTGTAAGTTAACGAGACACACATTCCGATATTCTAAAAACAAATCATGCAAATGATAATGATCGTTAATAATAGTTCAGTGACATATGCATTCTGCATAACATTAAATTAAACATTCGACGTGTCGCTTTGCATTCTGGTCAAATTCAAGGATGTGTTACAGACCATCAAACTGAACAACTTTCTCTACAAGACCACCATCGTAATCGTAAAAAAATAATCAGCTGTCTCATACATTTGGTCGAGTAGGTATTGGAATTTTCTATGGGACCATTCTCATGAAGGAAGTTTTTCAGTTTGATAATCTGTAGCATAGCCTTTTTTTTTTAGGATGGGAAATCATCAAATGACTTCTCCCACTCTGGGCAGAGCGGGAGGGAGTATCAGACTCTTACTGACTAAAACCCATCCATGTTCCGTCCTCGCCCTTTATGTTCCGGGGCCGCGGTATCTCTTTCGAACAGGCCCGCAACCCCGGCAGGCTTCGGCCCTTACGGGCCCCTCCCCTTATGCTGACATCTCTTTGAGGCGCGCGTGGAACACGAACGCGCCGTCGCCGCGTCGACACGACTTGTCGTCGTCGTTAGACGGACGGACGGCTAGCTAGCCCATAGCCGACCGTCCACAGGCCCGCATCTACGGAGGCTACCCCCGACGCCCGGTGCGTCTCCCGCGGCGGCCGGGAAGAGAGGCTCTCTCCCTCTCTCGTTCCGCCACCTCCTTCGCTAGCATGACTGCTTCGCAGAAGGAGGTGACGGCTTCCCATTCCGTCTCGCTCCGGACCATGGATTGAACCAGGGCCGGACGCGAAAGGTCGCCGCCGCCGATCGCCGCTACGAGGACACGGCGGTGCTCCGCCCACGCAGGGCAATTTGACCAGGATGCTAAGAACCTCGTATGTTTAATTTAATATTATGCAGATTAGCTTGTATCGGCCCACTTTACTTCTCTTCTAAATATAGAATAAAAGTTTATTGTGATAACTTTAGTAGGTATTGCATTTTGAAGAGATAAGGCCGCAATGCAATAGTGATCGTATTTTGTTTTCAATGAAAATTGTATGCTACGTAATTTTGAATGAGCAGTGGCGGCACGGCACAGTGTTAGTAGTCTCGACTTAGTACCTACCTAGTGACAGGCCATGGGATTGAACCTAAATAGGGCTCTGTCCCAGCTGTGGGATTGGCTGATTAATGATTATGCTATGCTACGTTCTTTTTTGGTTCCCAGATAAGCTAATTTCTTTCAAGAGTAGTTTTGACCCAAATTTTTTGTCATCTTTTAATTAGGAAAGGGCTAGGCAGATGATGCTTTTAAAATTAATAATAATTTGGAGTTAAATTATACCATAGTGTGAAGAGAAAAATGAAAAGGTCACGCGGGTGGTGGCATTTTAAAATTGTTTCATAAGTCAACAAATGTGACTGACGTAGACTCAACAACATTCGCTTTCATAACAATCCGCGGAATTGCATGGTAAGTAAGTACACAAACATTTACCGACTAGTGCAAACTAATGTATATCAGTATCAGTCAGATAGCCGTTATCAGTGATGGTAAGACCACGTAAACTGTGTTATCTCTTAGCGGAATTATGTGCGATAACATTTGATAAGCGAGAGGTGTGTCTGTCTATTCAACATCGCTTAATGGACTAACGTAAAAAATAAAAGATAAAACATTAAAAAAAAAAGTGAAAATAATTAACTACTTATTTTTCTTTTTTTTGGCATTTTTTAGGGTTCCGTAGCCAAATGGCAAAAACGGAACCCTTACAGATTCGTCATGTCTTTCTGCCTGTCAGTCCGTATGTCACAGCCACTTTTTCCAAAACTGTAAGAACTATGCTGTTGAAACTTGGTAATTAAATGTATTCTGTAAACCGCATTAAGATTTTCACACGTAAATAGAAAAAAAAAAACAATAAATTTTGGGGATTCCCCATACTTAGAACTGAAAGTCAAAATTTTTTTTTTTTGTGGGGTATTTTATGGATAGGTCTTTAAAAACGATATTGAGGTTTCTTACATCATTTTTTTCTAAACTGAATAGTTTGCACGAGAGACACTTCCAAAGTGGAAAAATGTGTGTAACTTCTAAAATAAGAGAATGATAAAGTTAAAAAAATATATATAATGTACATGTAAACTTCCACAGAAAATTGGTTTGAACGAGATCTAGTAAGTAGTTTTTTTTAATACGTCATAAATCGTAAACAGCAATTTACCTTTCATTAAATCTGCTACGGAACCCTTCATGGGCGAGTCCAACTCGCACTTGGCCGCTTTTTTAATAGTATAGGTACCAAAAGAAGGAGGTTACTCTAAACTTTTTTAAAAATGTTTAATACTTCTGAATAGCGGTATACCTCGGATACGTACTTGTTTACAAAGAAACTAGGTTATTTAGCGAGCGACAAATTGACACAAAACCGCCAAAAGTGGAGAGATTTTGAATAGACTACACCCAGCATTGGTTGTCCAAAGGTTGAAGGAGAAGAAGAAAGTGCTTCAGTTTTGCATGTGCATGCAGAGAGCTACAATAATCTAATGTTAAAATGCATGAACTTAAAAATAAACTACAGTACTACACAAAGCCAAGTTTTAAATCTTTATCACCATTGGTACAAAGCTCAATGAGGAAAACACAAAGACACTGAAAATCTCATAGTTGGCTAAGTGCCAAAAAGATTCACTTGATTTACAGGGAAATCCATTCATAAAATTATTTTCGTTTTCTCCAAACAATGACTTATCTTTAAATATACAGAAATCATTGTATTTAGATAAGCATATCAGATAGGTACTTTCATGGAACACTTGAAAATATACTAGGTATGTTTGTTCATCAAACAAACAATCAACCATGGCATACAATATTCATGAAAAGAAAGACTGTCTAAAAATAGTTTTAGAAAGAAAATCCATTGTGTATTATTTTTGTATTATTGTTATTCAAATTTTAATTTTTATTATTGGTCTTAATTTTAAAAATAAAGTTTAATGAAAATTCCAAAATTAAAATGTCTATCATTTTAATTTTGGAATTTTCTTTTATATTCATACTATTTAAATATTTTTTTTTTATATGCTGATTGAAATTTTAATCTTGTAATAGTTCATTTATATTGAATGTGTACAATTATGATCCCAAAGGCATTGAAATTTGAATTGGATAATCCCTAATTTATTTATGGCTGTGAGATTCAGTAGGTGATACTGTTTTTTTTATATCCCAGATCTGTGGAATATTTAGTTCAGTAATAGATTCAAAATTAGATCAAGGTCCATTCTTCCCATTGGAACAAGGTCAATATGGGATTTATTAAGAAATCAAATAAGACTGCATTTTCTTTCATAAAACAGTACTAGTTTTATAGAGTATAGAAGTGCAATAAAAACTTTTGCTTCAACCAACAGTCCGTAATTAATGTCTTTAGCTCATTTCTTTTAAAGTTGCTTTTCAATAGATTCTAGTGGTGATAATAATAACTTATAGATAGGTATTCAATCATAATGACGCTCTAGACATATTATAAATAAATAATAATTATCCGCAACTATTGGAAAAATGCATATTTGCTACATAGGTACTTTATTATTATTGTGTATGTATAAACTATCATTTTATAGGTCCATGCAAATACAGTTATCACCGACAATGTTATTAGTGATATTTCTAGACAGTTTATTTATATTTTAACACAGCACAGGAAGAAACAGTAATGCAAATATGAAAGTTATTTTATTGCTTTCATAAGTATAGCAACATATATACAATATTTAATATTTTCACTCCAGTCAAACTCAAACAAGTTTGAGAAACTCTAAAAAAACCCCTAAGAAACTCTTATTTCTTTAGAATGTGATGCTTTTTACTTTAGTACCCAAGGTAAAATGTCGAACATTCACATAGGTGATGTTGCAGAGAAACACTGGTCTCGTATAAACTAAACAACCTCATTTTGCACTGTGGCACAACTTTGAGCACTCTGTCACCGGAGCAAAATTTTTCCGGTACCTATTAACAAAAAACAATCATTTCACAATTGATCATAATTATCATGGAATTAATTAATTTGATGACATTTAATTCAATTCATCATCATCAGCCCACTTGCCATGTTCCCACCTGCTGGGACAGACCTCCTCTCTACGAGATTCAATCATTCAATTCAAACCTAAGTATGTTATTATTTTAATATTTGTGAATAATCAAAAATAACATCACAATAACATATTATATCATGTACATAAAAATAAATTTTCTTGTTTGATTTTTCTACACACTGTGTCTACATTTCTTAACCAACTTTCCTATCGCAGGTCTGCTGGAAGAATTTCTTTTGAATTAAGCAGTAAGTTTGTGCTCATCTATGTAAATATATGGTTAGTATTTTGTGTGTACATTACTAAATTAAATTTGCACCTATTGTTAAACCAGGAATAACCTGTGACTAACTTGTTCCAACACCAACACACTGGTGGTACTGCAGTAGCATGTTAAACTGGTGCGGGCATAGTAATTTCAATACAATAAAATGCCAAATAATACTGATTTAGTTACCACTGATATACAACTAACTGTTATTATTTGAAATAGAAATGCTAAGGAACTAAAGTAATGCTTTGGAAAGAAGCATGGGCTGAATTTTCTAAAATAATCTTAGCGAAGTTGCTTCTCTGTTTCTCTCTGTACTGTGATATTTACATCTTTATCAATCAGATGTAATTAATAATATGTTATTAACATTGTTATTTTAGTTGATTTACTTACCTTTGTTTCATAGGATGTTAATTTGTAGTTATTGTTGTACAATCTTGTTTTATTTACGGTTTATGTTATTTGATAGCCACCTAGTCTGTCATAAAATCGGAATGTTTTCAATAAATTATACTTGTACATTTAAAAATGTATATTGATAGTCTCAATTTAATTATTGAATATAATTAAAATTATAAGTCATGTTTATTCAAAACAGTTAATTTATTTAAAAATATTAAGTTATATCAATTACTGTTATTTATGTTTTAATTTGATTAAAGGTCACAAACATGTCTAGATAACAATAGCTGTAAAACCACAGATAATATAATTTTAGATCAAGGTTATTCAGATCCAATTCAAGTTTTAGATTTTGCAAAACAAAATGGTGTTTGATGTTTTTCTATTGTAAATTTGTGAATCAAGGCAGAACCAGTCTTATTATCATTCTGATTAGTTTTATCAGGTTAAAACTCTGATAAAACGAATGTAAAAATGTTGTTTTACTTATTCACACTTGATTATCATATTATGAAGGTCAATGCCAGTGTTTATATTTTTTGTTTAGTCAAGATTAGTCAACAAACATACTCGAAATGTCACCAGTAAATGTGTGCATGTACAAACACTACGAAATAAGCTGTTGATCACAGAATGTAACAGTTAGCACTGCAGTGCAAAAGCAACATAAAATAATATAGTTCTAAGCACACATAACATAAAATGCGTGTGTTCACAGCACAGAAGCCGGCGGCTAGTCACACAGACGTCCTAACATCGATATGACAGAATATCTTACGGGTTTGGGAAGATCAATGAACCTGTCTCCATATCTTGATATTGCCGAGTGTCGTCGTGCTAGACAGCGTGTTTGGGCACGTTCAGTGCCGACCACGTGTTTCCCCGACACGATTATTCAGCGAGAAGCGAGCTGCCAATGAACTAAATGATTTTCTAAAAATATCACAATGCGTGCAGAGGTTATAATGCAACGTTGCTTCCACGACTTGTGATGGATTACGTTTAGCCCAAAAACACGGCACGCGAAAACACCTCGTAGCCTGCACGATGACTAAGCCAACACTGAAAAACGATTCTTCAACAGCGCATTTTTTATAACACGGGACAGCTGTTTAGATAAACATTTCAGAAGGTTAACACACTGGCTTTACCTATCGGAGCTGGCAGAGCTGGGCGTTTCGAATTTATTCAGCTTCCCAGCCATCACTCAGAGTAGCTTGATCTGATAATTTTATTGTGAAAACTGTGTTAATTTGGTAAAATTCACGACTTGTATGTACACGCAAGTAGATAAATTGACACAAGTCCGTTCAGAAACTACGTCATCACATCTTCGGTGCGCGTCATGCGTCGTCTTGTCAAAAATTTATTAATCAATAAAATAAATGTCAGGTTTTAATTTCTTTTTAAGATTTTTCCTTTATATTAACGATGTTTAATGAAGCTTAATCAACAAGCTATGCGTTTTAACAGTGTTACTTGAATACGATTCTGTTTTTTGGTTTCACTGTCATCACCCTCTCGTTTCAGAACGAAAATACCGTTCCATTGCACGTACGTACGTGTATGTCCAGAAGTTCAGAACACAAAATCAATAAATAGAATAATATTCTAAAAACGGTTTTTCAAAGCGGGTAGACCGCAAATAATCATTAAGACTACCCACTGACCTCAATTGGTGTTTTTGTTTTATTATTAAGCTCCTGGAAATAATTAGAACACAACTGGCAACGCGTTACCACGTTAAATCAGCATTAAAGTTTGATAGTGTTATTGTCTAGTGAAGAGACCAAAAATGTCGATCGGAAATATGGAACAATTCGATTTATCGAGCAAAAAATGGTTGGCATACATTCGACGCCTGGAACAGTTTATTACGCTCAATGAAATTAAACCAGAATTGCAAGTGGCTACATTAGTGACGTCAGTGGGTGGAGCTACTTATGATCTAATGTGTGATCTTTGTTTTCCGGATTATCCAGAAACCAAAGATTTCCAGGATTTAGTGGAGATAGTTGGCGACCATCTCGAACCTGAGCGCTCAGAGATAGCGGAGCGGTATGTATTTAGAAGAAGACGTCAAAATAACGGTGAAAGTCTGAGTGATTATTTGCTAGTCCTCAAACGCCTTGCCAGTACATGCAACTTTAAAAAGAATCTCGATGAAAACCTACGGGACCAATTTGTGACTGGTCTTGTGAGCCATGATATAAGATCGCGGCTTTTTGAAGAGCGGACACTGACGTACAACAGGGCGGTGGCGTTGGCTTTTGCACTCGAAGCAGCTGACCGGCACGCTAAAACGGTTGTCTATTGTTTGCCCGAAGATTATATGCCATAATCATCATTTTCCCGAATTTCATTTACCCGAATTTCAATTGCCCGAATGTTTCATTTGCCCTAAAAGACATATGACATACTTTTAATTGCCCGAATTTTAGATACCATAAGATACGAATGCCATAAGTATTGTTTGCCTTATTTTTATGTGCCATAATAATTATTAGACATAATATTAAAATGGCATAATATTTAAATGGCATAACAAGTATTAGACAAACTTATTTATTCTGTGCATGGTTTTTTTTTCTGTGCATGGTTGATGGTGGGCTAGGTCGACGGAGCCCCGCTTCGCGGGGCTCCTACTTCTGTGTGGTTTATAAAAAAATAACCACGAAGGGGATGGCGGGGTCTATTCGCTCGCTTCGCTCGCTCACACGACCCCGCCATCCCCTTCTAACCTAACCTGTCCGAGTCGGGGTGCCCTAAAGTCCCAATTGCATCCAATTTCTCTTGATATAAACAACCGTTACACACCCGATTTCGATGGCAAGTTATGTTATGGCATATCATAATTATGGCATGTGATAATTAGGGCATGTGATAATTAGGGCTTACAATGATTATGACAAATGATGTTATGGTAAGTGATTTTATGGGAAACAATGATTCTGGCACGTGACTAATATGGCAAATGAGAGTAGGGCAAATGAGTATTATGTCGTATGATATTATGGCTGTTGACTATTATGGCAAATGATATTAGGGCAAATAAAATTCGGGTAAACGGCGGTATACCCGCTAAAACGGTTGGCACGTGCCATGACCCTACGCTCCCAGCTCTCTTGTAGGCCGTGCACCGAGCGCGTCAGCCGCGCGCCACGCCCGCGCCCTATGATCACGAGCTGGCACGAGACTGCCGCGCGCGCGATTCAAGTGGACGCCAGCCGCGAGGGAGGCACCCCAACACATATCGAATACCTTTGTTGTGAAGACGGTAAAGAGTGGAAAATACACATTGAAAAATTGATACCTCCGGGAAGTCTCTGACCACTTTGAAGGCATTCAGTGTTCACGCCCGACGATTTGGAGCGCGTTAACAAGATGTAAGGGACACACCTCACCAACATTTAATAAACAGTTACTACTTATTCAGTAGGTATATCACCACTAATGGCACCTGCGAAAAACATTGATAGGTGCCGTAGGTGTAGGTGTACCTTAGGTGCCTCAGGTACCTCAGGTGCCTTTAAAGCGAGTGCCCAGTGTGGCATACGTCCATTCTGAATATCCCCACAAATTCTATGTGGAGGGGCGGGGGGGGGGTGGCATATAGAAATTGTGTTGATGTAGGTACTGAAACCATTTTAGTATCGGTATCCCTTCCACCCTGTGTTTTTTTAAAGGGGATGTGTGATATCTTAAATAAACTATTGGTTCTTAACTTGGTGTTTAATTATTGTTTATTTGACGATCCGAATGGCGCAGCGGTAGTGAGGCTGCTTTAAGTGTCTCGGGTTCGAGTAGGACCAAATGTTTGTGTGATGAGCATGGACATTAATTTGTTTCCGAGTCATGATGGATGTTTATACGTATAATAATTAAGTATGTTTTTACAAACAAAAATTATAAATGTAGTATATTAACTGTCTGGTGACCACGACACAAGCCTTGCTTAGTGTGGCACTAGATGCACTGTAAGAATATAATTATCACCGGTGATATTAATATAAACATTCACGAACAATGTCTTGACTCAGCCTCTCAGAGCTACCTAAACCTATTAGCATCGCATGGTCTACTGCCTGCCCATTCACTGCCTACGCGTCTCCAAGCTTGCCTTGACCATGTTATTCTTAAATCCACTCTGCCAGCTTTCACCTATGTGGCGCACTCCGCACTAACCGATCACGAAACTGTCCTTTTTTTCCTAGTGAAAAAATCCCCTAAACCTGCTATAAAACAAACAGCCACCCGCATTAACCATGATCAGCTTGACGCAGAGCTAAAAGAACTTAACTTTGATCAAGTATATTGCACGCGAAATCCTCATGAGGCAGCCGAACGTATGACCAATCTAATCACACAGGCAATTGAGTCAAGTTCCACAACGGTAAAAATACCTAACCGGAAAAAAATCATAAAACCTTGGCTCACTCCAGGCCTTCTACGATGTGTCCGTCATAGAGATAACCTGCACAGAAAATTAAAAAAATCACCTGATAATGAAACTTTAAAAATATCATTCAATAGATACAGAAATTACTGTAATAAACTTTTGAAAAAAAATAAAAAAGAGTATGAGAGGAACGAAATTAGCGATGCTGGTAACAACACCAAAAAACTCTGGGAAGCAATAAACACAATTTCAAACAGAATAAAAAAGAGAGACAACTCATCAGATTTACTAAATTCATGTGCTTCACCTCAGGAGTCTGTTAACGTTGCCAATAAATTCTTCGCAGAAATCGGTAAAAATCTCGCGGAAAAGATACCTAGGTCATCCAATAACGCACATAACTCCGCCAAGCAAGATGTCGCACAATCTATGGTTCTTTTACCCACTGATGACGAAGAAGTTGCCAAACTAATAATGTCCCTACGTAACGACACTGCCGCGGGGTGGGACAGAATATCAAGCGGTCTACTAAAAAAACACAAAGACTTTATTGTACCACCCCTCACATACGTCTGCAACCTTGCACTTTCATCGGGCCATTTTCCCAAAGCTTTCAAAAAAGCTATAATACATCCAATCTTTAAAGGTGGGGATAGAGGCCGTGTCAACAACTATAGACCTATAGCAGTACTTCCTATTCTGTCCAAAATACTGGAGCGGATCATGAACAATAGGCTCGTGAAATACTTGGAAAACATTAAAATACTCTCACCCTCACAATATGGTTTCAGGGCGGGAAAATCCACGGCCGATGCAGTTCATGATCTGACCAATTATGTCATCACAAACTTGGATGCTGGACAGAAAGTTTTGGGCATTTTCCTTGACCTCGCGAAGGCTTTTGACACGGTGTCTATTCCTACACTGATTTGTAAGATGGAAAGCATAGGAATCAGGGATGTCCAGCTCAAACTCTTTGAGGACTATCTGAGTGAGCGTACCCAGTGTGTTAAGATAGGGGATGCCATTAGCGACGAACGTGCGGTCACCTACGGCGTACCACAGGGCAGCGTATTAGCCCCAACACTCTTCTTAATATACATTAACGAGCTGGGTATGCTCTCTCTTCCCAAAGGCAAAATAATAACGTTTGCAGACGACACCGCCCTTCTATTCAGCGCCAGCACATGGCACGATGTATACATGCAGGCTCAGTCAGGTTTCAATGTCGTGATGGAGTGGTTGCGTAATAATGTTCTCACCCTATACGCGGAAAAAACAGTATACATGCCATTCTTCTTAAAAAATAATGCGCCAACCACACACCTTAACTCGTCTTACTTCATAGTTGCCCATACATGTTTCACACAAAATATACAAAATTGCACCTGCACCACCCGCATTCATAAAACAGACAGTGCAAAGTACCTAGGGGTTATAATAGATAGCACCCTAAGCTTCAAAAAGCATATCAACACACTAAGTGGTAGGTTACGTAAACTTATATATGTCTTCAAGACTCTAAGACAAGTGGCAGACGAGAAGCTAAGGAAATCGGTTTACTTGGCCCTCGCCCAGTCCCTACTAACCTACTGCATAACGTCCTGGGGTGGTGCTACAAAAACTTGTTTGTTAGAGCTTGAACGAGCACAGAGAGCGATTCTGAAGGTATCTTCTTTCCGACCTTTCCGATATCCAACGGTTTTGTTGTACAAGGAAGCTAAGGTGTTAACTGTTCGTCAGTTGTTCATATTGCAAACGGTAACCAAACAGCACGGCCTCATTACCTTCGACCACCCACTTTCTCACAGAAGCAGACGATTCGATCCAATAGTTCGCCATCACACCCGGCTCTCGACTACTTCTTCCCAGCGCTTCTTTTGCTACCTTGGTCCCTTTCTTTATAATAAGATAAATAGGATGCTCCCAATATATAACCTCACCAAAATCAACTGCAAAATTAAACTAAGGGATTGGCTCTGGGAGCTAAACTATGAAGAAACAGTGTAACGTTACATTTTCCTGGGGAGGAAAATGTAAGGTTGCATTGTGTAAAGTTTAAAGAAAAATGGCAAGAGAAAATATGATGGTTTAATAATACAAGGAAATAGAAATAAACTAAGTTAGGGAAGCCGATACGAAGCCGTTAGTATGGTGACAATGGTCCAGGTCCAGGTCCGAAGTTCGCAGTTGGCAGAAACCGCTCGCCGCAGTGATAGGCTCACTCGCAGTCGCCAATCTTCGATGGTTCGAGGGTCGAGGCTCACCCGCTGTCCCGTGTCCAGGTGCTCAGAAGTATAGTAGGAGTAGCAGCAGTTGTCGCAGTCGCAATAGTAGCAGCAGTAAGTTTTCAAGGTAGTCGACGGTCCAGGGGCTCTCAATAGTAGTAGCTCCAGCAGCAGCAGCAGTCAAGTCAAGTCAAGGCCGTCAGGACTTCATTACGACGCCAGGACAAGATTTTGTAGACTTAGGCGCGACCACGTTAAATATTTCAGAGTAATGTCCAGCTTGTTGCTGGCTCAAGGACCACACGCAGACTGAATCTTTTCGACTCGGCTTCCCGTCATGAAGAAATGATGAATTTCAAACTGTTGGTTCTAGAACATAGAAAAATAAAATGGTTAACAAAGAAGGTATCAAACATCAAATGTATAAAACCTACAACTCCAAGTTACAGCAATAAAATTAAAAGAAAAACTAGGCTTGTCATTGTCATTATGACATCACAAAAGTAAACAAAGATTTGGAAACACTAAAATATACAGAAATGCTATAAATAATACTAATTAAAAGGCGGAAAAGGCATGCTAAGCCTCCGCATAAAGGCTATGCAGTTATTCGGAAAGAACGTATTATAAAATTTTGAATTACAATAGACAAAAACGTAAGTATAAAAACACAAACATTACAACAGAAAAACTACTTTCTGTCCCAAAATAATGTAACACATTCTGTTCCCCTCCCCCAACACGCACTACACATACATTCACACATTCACCTTACTCACTCACAGATACACAACTATACAGATACTTACTAATATTACTAACACCGTGAATCAATAATTGTCACTATTTTCTTTATCTTTTTATATTACTCTTATCTCTAAAAAAATTGTATGCTTATTGTTCTTACCGCTTTAATTATTGCATTGTATATAACATTAAAATGTAACATTACCTAAGGGGTGGAGACCTGGTGTCCTGAAATACAGATGTCAAGTCTAGCTTAGGCACCAGTCTCCCACAGTATAATTATAGCTGTTACATAATTTGAACTGATACCTGTCTAATGTGCCTATATTGTGGTGAGAAAATAAATCATTATTATTATTATTATTATTATTATAGATGGCGCTGTATGTAATGTGTAGCGATATTTATTTACTTTTATTTATTAATCTCCCGGAAATATTATTAAAACACAACTACCTATTTCAAAATAACGCGACAAAACGAAAGAAAAGACATTGTGTGTCTCCAAGGTATGAATTTCTGATCAAGCAAAATGTTTGGTTGGCTCCTTCATTGTTCTGTAAGTTGACTACTGAGCTTAGGGTCTGTATTTGATTCCTAGGTCAGGCAAAGTGTTTATTCTAATAGAACCTATGACTTTGTTTTGATCTAGGTACGTGTAGGTTTCCAACGCCTGATAATCAAATCAAAACAACAGCGACGGAAGTTTTGCTATTACTTTTTAAAACGGCGGCGCTGTATTTTATGTATCTTAAAGTCTTGTCTTGTATCCAGGTCACCTCAATTTCTGTTGTTGAATGAGAATACCAGTAAACACAATGGGAAATATATAAGTGTACTTTTCGTAGAGACATGGGATGTCCATAAAAATACTTATTTTAACAACAGTCACGCGTAGAAGGTAGGTACAGTCAACCACACTTCTGAAAAAACATTTCAATTACTAAAGCGGCCATAGCGGTTACGGAATAAGAATCAAATTATTACCATGTAGGTGTGGTTGGCAGTACCCAGTAGACAAGTAAAAGTATATTTCCCCCCATTGCAAGAATGGCGTCGGGAAAATTTTCAATTTGGTCCGGATTTGTGGTAATCCTTTCTGATGGAGTAGCGCGCAACTATTCTTCGGATTGTTTTCTGAATAATGCATGGAAAATCATAGTTTATTTTTGTTGCCTTTGTGTAAATAAGTTTTTCCAAATACAGCGTTGTAAATTAATAATTTTTCAATACACTTCCTCGAAAACTGGTTCTTTTCGCACTATTATTAGTTTCAAAATGCAGTGTATTTCACACGCGTGCATTTTCCATGTGTTTTCCACACACGTACAGAAAGTAAAATTGCCACAGATAATTGATACATATACCTACTAAGTCCGAATTGGTTCATTGTATAACAAAAAAAAAAACATTCACCTCTCACCTCTGACTATAGAGTTAGAGGTGAATGTTTTTTTTTTATTTCGGAAAAGCGATCTACGTCTTTCTTTATATCATTTTTTGAATATTCAATTGTGTTTAAATTTAATATCGGTGATAAACATGATTATTTATAACTAATATTTACTTTTATAAACAAATTAACATTTGTTTGTGTTCGAAATTCAAACACAAATTAAAATTTATTTTTTATATTAGGCTGTATAACGGCTTCATACCTTTGCCTCTCCTTGAACATGGCTCGGCGAACACAAAGCGCGGAAAAAAAATAAATTTAAATCACAGTCTCGTGACATTCATGACACAAATATTTTACATTATTTTGTTTTATTTCTACAAAAGTGTATCGAAAAACGTCGTTTGAGACACGTGGGCATTTGTTATTGCAGTTCTCGGCGACCTCCGTAGCACAACGAAGGTTGAGTGGGTGAAGCTTAACTCAGGGGCGACGACGAGCAAACTTTAGGGTAAGTAATGTTTTTTTTTAATAGGAAAATGAGAAAGTTGTTTTTTTTTAATTTCCATGTTTAATTGAATTCATTTTTTAAATGTTCCAAATATTTAAAGTGCTCTAATGGATTTCAAAAACTTTTTAAAGATTTCACTGAATTTACAATTTTTTATGAGGGTGAATACTTCTCAAAAACACGAAACCTAAAACGCGAGCTGCGTGCAGCTCGCGCACCACACAAAAACTAGTTTCAACACAATTTGAATATTCAAAAAATGTTTACCCGTAAAGACGTAGATCGCTTTGCCTAAATTAGAAATAAAATATTGTAACTATAGGCATTGAACCAATTTGGACTAAGTATGAGTAGGTATCATAGTTATCTGTGGTAAATCTCGGAAGTTCATGGAACATTTTTTTTAAATACCTTCATACTAAGGGGCCCCGGGTCGGTCAAAATCTATTTTTAAAACTCCTCCTTCTTCCCTCTTTCACACCTCCCCCCATGGTATCTCGGAAACTAGGACACGGGGAGGCTTTTTGATTTGACTATATATTTAAAATTTGTATACCCGGGGAGGGTATACAAATTTCAACGCCCCTCAATAATTATGTACTTATACAGTCAAATCAAAAAGCCTCTACGTGTCCTAATTTCCGAGATGCAATGCGGGGAGCAGTGAAGGGGGGGAGGAGGGGGAGTTATGAAAAATGATTTTGACCAACTGATTGCCCCTTTAAACGAATCTGAAAAAAAACATGTTCCAAGTCTCTTAACTTCCAAGATCAGCCTAAAATGGGGGAGAAGGGGGGAAAGTGGTGGCGGAACGAGAGAGGGAGAGATCCTCTCTTCCCGGCCGCCGCGGGAGACGCAACGGGCGTCGGGGGCCACGTGGTGGCTACCGGCCACCGTAGATGCGGGCCTGTGGACGGCTGGCTATGGGCTTGCTAGCCGTCCGGCCGTCTAACGACGACGACAGGCCGTGTCGACGGCGCGTTCGTGTTCCACGCGCGCCTCAAAGAGATGTCAGCAAAAGGAGAGGGGCCTGCCGGGGTTGCGGGCCTGTTCGAAAGAGATACCGGGGCCCCGGAACGTAAAAGGCGAGGAAGGAACATGGCTGGTTTTTAGTCAGTAAGAGTCTGACACTCCCTCCCGCTCCGCCCAGAGTGGGGGGGGGGTCATTTGATGACTTCCCATCCTTAAAAAAAAAAAAAAAAGGGGAGAAAGTGGGGCAACTTTGAAAAATAGTTTTTACTTTTCCAAGCCTTCTGATAACTCACTCCAGGTTATCATCGCCTCTACTTTACATCCACTCGACATTTTTTTGCATGAAACTCCTTAACGCCAGCCGATCGAGATGAACTAGTCAAAATGGGGGTGATGTGGTACCGAGCAGTGCTTACACGTAGTCTAGTTATGCTATATAATATACTATGAGTATGAGGTTAATTAGGCATGCACCGTCATTCAGATATTACCAGATACATTGAAATAGTTCAGGGCTCAGGCTCATTTTTGGGATCGAATCCACGTTAACTGTCGTCGCTCAGCCACTGAAATAAGTGGTAATATTTTAAATCTGAGTAGGTAACATTTCTAAAAGAAATTTGGTAGAAAAGTTAACCGATACAATCAACCATTTCATTCAGTTTGATGACTCACGCATTGTTGATCATCGTCAAATTGTTTGTTCACATTTTCACAAACAATAAAATTATTCAACAAAATCTGCATCACAGATTCGTTCCATTATACGGACGCATAACATAAAACAAGTAAATCCCGCCGTTTTTCCCCATCTCCAAAAAATCCCCTAATTGAAGTGTAATTGCCGAAAAAATGTCGTTTAAACAACAATTTGTCCGCGGACTGTTGCAAAACGCTTGCAGAGAGAGTTTTTTAATAAGCTTGTCTATGCCTCTTACTGTTGGTTATTGATTTTGGCGACGTTACTTTAATGTTTTAAAAAGTTATTAAACTTTGTTGATTGGCTGCGTGATGGGGTAGGTTTTTTTGGAGGTAATTTAATTTTATTAGATTTGCTTTCGTCTTAACAAAAGTAGGTAAGTACCGACATTTTATTTATAAAGAAAAGCTTTCAGAAGTAATTTAATTCTAGTTTTTAACCGACTTTAAAAAGGAAGAGGTTCTCAATTCGTCGGAACCTGTTTTTTTTATTTTTTATTTATGTTCCCCCATTACTCGAAGATGGCTGGACCGATTTGAATTATTATTGTTTTATTTGAAAGGGTATACTTTCCAGGTGGTCCCATAATCATCAAGTCAGAATCTGATGATGGGATCCAAGAGAAATAGAGAGAACTCTTCGAATTTCATAGGCACACTAGATACAATTTGTGTAGTTTTTGGAAGAATACTTTCTTAAAGTTGTCCCATTTCAATTTGGTGAAAATCTAATGAAGAACTTTGGAGATAGGCACCGGAACTCCTCAATAAATGATAGCAAATGGACTGGGAGAACTGAAATCTACTGTCTGTCTATTGTTTATACCAGTTCATAACATAACATCACGCCAGCGCAGCGGTACGCTGTGGGGGGCTGCATTTTTACAAAAAATAAAACTGACTTCAAAAAACACAAAAAAGTGAAAAATAACTTTAGCTTCAAAAGTTGGTGACAAAAAAACCAAATAAATAAATCAATCATAAGTTGGTGAAAAAAAAACCAAATAAATAAATCAATCATAAGTTGGTGACAAAAAAACCAAATAAATCAATCAATCAAAGGTCACCGACTTCTGAAGCTAAAGTTATTTTTCACTTTTTTGTGTTTTTACAACACATGTTTCAAAGGAAACTTGATTATCTAGTCGGAACATGATTGTTATTTAGCTGTATCTTGGATCTAAGTTAATTACCTTATTATTCATGCAGGTTAACTTGCGACGGACTATGTATTTGTATAAGTACTAATCTTAAGTATCAACCTAATTGCTATTTTGAGGACTCATTTTAAAAGTTATAATTAATAGTAAATAATTGTAAGCAATCTCGTAGTAAAGATTGTAGGTTTAATTAAGTGAGTTGAGGCAGTCTGGCGACAGTCTTGCAAGCAATTAGCCAAAACTTTCCCCATTTACATGTTATGGGTAAAGTTCGGCGAGGTGGCAACCCCAGCTCCCGTAAGAATTCCAAATTTGAATTGAATTCTTTTTTAATTTCAAACAGTCTGCGTGGTTAGGGACAGAGTTTTAAGTTTCTTTTTTTAAAACTTCCAGTGGAATGAATTTGACGCGGAGTCTTTATTAATAATTTTAATGTAGGATTTAAAACTCTTCATATCGTTTTAAATTGCGTCAGAAACAAGAGAAGGAATTTAATTCAACATTGGCTGCCACAGACTGATATGGCTGAGGACAGGGTTTTGTGGAGCAGCTTGGGAGAGGCCTATGTCCAGCAGTGGACTACGGTAGACTGGGTCGATGGAGAGACAGCCAGGCGATTAGGCGGTCGTACGCATGTAATTAATATAAGAATCAGGTGTGTGAAACTGTGATGTAACTAGTGATTTGTGTATTACTTAATATAACATTAATAAAAGGCGTCTATATTATACGTTGAATTCAGATAATTATTAAGAGGAAAACATATAGAATAGAAAAACATATAGGGTGACTGGTAAACACGTGAGTGTGCTCGTGATAACAAACAACTTTTACTATGGGACCAAACCTGTAAGCGAGAAAAAAAATCTGCTGTTAGGGGAACATAAATGAACTCAACAGCTTTTTTTTTTCGCGACTCAATTATGTGATGTTTAAGTATCGTATGCTGATTACCAGTCGCCCTATATGTACACACATACAAAGTGACACTTCAATTTTACTTATTTGAATATTTCCTTTTACTTTCAACGTGCCAGAGTTACTTCGTAAATGACCACAATGGTTAAGTTCCCCACAGTGCTATAATATATTTAAGAGTCTAAACTTGTCCTACCAATCCTTTCCACAAAGATTAAAAGGAAACTCACTAAGTAGATAAACTAACTCGTGTGAACTCTAGCGGCTCCGCTATTCAGGTGTAGTAAACTTGGGGATGGATCGCCGCGGCCGCCTCGCAGGCCAGCATCAAGTTCCCGCTATAAACATGTCAGGCTGATTCCTAGTCATTGTTGAACTTCACCCAGGTCTTGGATAACTTGCCTCATAGTTGGAAGGAGTTGGAATTGGGGAAAAGGTGCGTTTGTACTGGGTAGGTAGGATTAGCATCAGGATGAACAAAGATGTGTTATCTTCACGGGTGTATAGGATGCCTCGTTTGCTTATGGTTGCTTCCTAGCAAGTCAGCGGCTCTGTCTGTTATTGACTTCCGATTTCTGTTGTTCTGGTGGAGCGAATTAAATTTAAAATTCAAAATAACGTAACATAACACCATGCCTGTAATGCTAGCAGGTTTAGGTAGAGATGTGACTAATAGTACACCCACATTAGGCCAGTTACGTCTAAAGCCGGAAACACTGTTACGTGGTGTGGCGTGTCGCGCCATATCCCCACCACCGCTCTGGCCAATCGGTGGTGAGCAGTCAGCTCCACGCCAGAACGCGCCACGACACGACACGACCTACAAATAATTATGTGTCTAAAAAGACTATTTTTTTTTTATATTTTCATTGACTATTTATAACAATTTATTATTTATTAGAGTAATCATTATTTACAATATATACACACTAACATTATAATAGAAAGAAAAAATATGTACAAATATCAAAAAAGGGTTACAGGGCATCTAAAAATTCGTCCACATCGCTGCCAACAGGAAAAGTGCCCAGAAGGCTGGCAGCATTGCCACGTTGGATGGCAATGCTGATTCTTTGGCCAAAAAATAGACTAAATGTATGAAACCGATATGTTTCTGGCGCGCCACGCCACGCTACGCCACGTAAGTGTGTTTCCGGCATAACTCTCATGTAGTAGTGGGTGTTCTACTTGTCGTCAACCGAGAACAAATCCAGACTTCGTGGTTACTACTGAGCAATTCCTGATGGAAAAATTCAATAACAATAATACATATTAAAAACACTCTGAGAGGCAGCTTTCCTAGTCCTTGATGGACAACTGCCTTCAGACCTAAGAATAAAAAAAATGTTAAGATTTTAAATACCTACCTACCGTAGGGTAGGTAGGTATTTAAAATCTTAACATTTCTACTTAACATCTCAACTTTCAGGTCGTGATCCAGATTTCCATTTAAAATAAGTAAGATATAAGTGATAAGCAGAATTCCAGAAACCCAACAAAATATCTCGAAACTATCACGTTTCACTTAGCCAGTGTGAACGCATCTTTAACAAGCAGTTGGGAGTAAGCCAGTGTTCCGTTGGTTAGTATTCTATTGTGTGTTGACTACCTCCGATTGTACCGACGACGACGTAAGACAATTAGTTTAGCACCGTATTACTGTGTATGAGAATCGTGTTACTAACGAACTAGTGTAGTGTATGTATAGAGAATTAGGGATTCTTTGTGTCTAATTGATGGTGTGTGTAGATTGATTGACTTTACTTAATTAATTAGGTACGTGAATTAGTAGGTATAGAAACGGTTGGGCAAATGATGTTGTACCTACATTATCATTTGCCTAACCGTTTCATAGCAACATTGCATTTGGCTAGACTAAAAGTGGACATTTGCAGAGTAATCAGATATACAAGAATATTACTATTTTATTTACATGAAGCGATACTGATGTCCATATCCCCCTTTGTGGGCCATATAATACGATTCCAGTTGAATGAATTGTAACTGGAGCATGATTCAATATAAATTATATTGATGAAAAAAGAAAAGAAAGAAAGAAAGAAAGAAAGAAAAATATTTATTTGACGTCAGTTAATAAAGCACACACACAATAATAAATAAAAAAGATACAATACAATAAGTTGGACTCTTCCAATGAACCTTGAGAGGGTACGTTACAGAATAAACGGTTTCAAACAATATAATAATATATACAAATAAACAAATGGTTAATAAGAATAAATAGATAACGAGTAAATTAACAACAACCAAACAACATGCACCAAAAAAGCAGTTGTCATAAATAAAAACAGTTTTCAAAAGAAATTCAATTGAAAAGGTGCCTACAAAAAATGAAAAAAGAAAAAGTCATATCCCACGGATGTCTCCCCCGTCGTAATTTAGTAGGTATCACAGGAGTTTTCAATTCACCGTTTTTACTTTTTACAACTCTGATTAGGCGGCGACGGTTGAGTGAAACGGAACGCACCAAGAATGTTAAATAAAACCTATTTGCTTGAAACTTTTTGCGTGGAGCGAACTTTATTGGATATTGGAAGAGCTTTTTATTCGTTTTCAATCTGCGTTTAGTGTGATTGTAGGCACACGGTGGAAACTGAGAGGTGGAGCCGATGGAGGCGGCTTGACTTCCTGTAGGTACCTGACTACCTATCAATACACAGACCAAAATATATGTTGACTATGTTTTTGCTTTCCGGGATAAATTTTAGATACTATCCTTGGTTTTTCAGAATTTCAAGATGTTTTATTAATTGAATTTCAAGATGTTGAATAAATAAAGTAATCGATCGAAGGAGATTTTTCTTTTACTTCTTTCTTCTTATTAAAGTAGTGTCCAGTTAAGGCATGCCAGGGAGTGTAACTACTTGCCAAAACTTCTCTACTTAAGTAGGTACTTAAATCTCTTAAACAGATTTATCATCTTCCTACCCTTATTCCATTTTATTTGGGGTCGGTGCAACACGTTTTCTTCTTCCATTCTCCCCTGCGGCATCATTTACTCCTTTCTCTTTCATACCAGTCTTCACACAACCCATCCATCTTTTCTTTGGCCTTCCTCTCCCTCTCCATACATTAATAAATTGCAAGGGGGATGCTCCAAGATAGCCCGCGAAATTCAAAATTTCTTACGATTTTTGCAATTTGCAGAGCAGTGCTAAGTTGTATATTGATAAACGTATCGGTCGCGACTGTAAGACGTATTCAGTTACAAAATCATCAATAGGATTGTATTGATGATTTTGTAACTGAATACGTCTCACAGTCGCGACCGATACGTTTCCAAGTTCACAAAAGTCGATGAACGAATTTTTCACGGTCAAAGTCCTTTTTCGAGTTTAACGTATGAAAATTAGAATTACGCGGGCCACCCTGACGCTTTCACCTTAACTAAAATCACAGTGAGCCGCGAAAACAAAACACTCGAAGTCAGAGTGAGACAGCAAATAATTGTAAATGTAAATTTAATTAGTGCGAGTGAATCGGACAATTAGTTAAAGAGCTGCCGAAGTGAGCCGAACTTGGAAGCTGTCGAGTTGATACTGAATTACAGTGTTGTTATTTGTTTTCATTAGAGAGGTGCTAAGTAGCTGTGCTCTGATTGTTTCAGAGTTTGGGAATTAATATTATGTATGAAACAGTGGTTTAACTTTATTTTATCTGTGAACTTTTGAGTAAGAGTTCAAATGCAACTTTGAACCAAAGTATTATAAATGTCGGAATTAATGGAATTCACGACAAAAAATATGTTTCGATGACAATGACTTTGTGTAAACTAGTTGTGTAGGTAATGATAAGTTATGAAATATTTTTATGGTCTACGAAAAGGTTTATAATGAGGCTACGGGCGAGCGTAGGCCCTGCTACGACGTGTGCGTAGCAAACTAAGAACATTTACGTATTTATGATAATTATTATGTATATGTCACCGTAAAATTGTCAAACACGTTATATTACAATATAACGTGTTTCTCTCTAGCGATATTTTAAACTTTCAATACTCAATACTCAATACTCAATTCTTTATTGCATTCCATATGTTACATAGATGGTAAAAATTTAAATGGTACAAGATCAAATATGGACCCTGTCGGGCACGCAAAGATTAGGAGAGAGGAAGGGGGCTGAGTTACGATTTAATCAAATCAATATTCATTATATATTATGCCTTTCATTTAGTATGTAATTTAATTGAATTGTATACATAGAATTATGAAATTTTTAATTAAAAATTATTATTCTTATTTTAATAAATTATGAAATTAAAACCAATATTTAATTTAATATCTTATGTAAATATTTTATTTTATAATAATCAGAAAGGGTATTTTATTTTTATTTTTAAATTTTATCATCTAAAAACTCCTTTACGGTGTAGTATGCCTTTGATTCTAGAAATCTTTTCAATTTATTAATAAATACATTTGTTTTGTTTTCTTCTCTAATATTATTGGGTAATTTGTTGTAAATTTTGATGGACATAATTAAAGGGCTGGTTGAACTGCTGCTAGTTGGTTTCGAACTAATGTACCCTTCCTGAGAAATACCGATTAATATAACCTAACCTTAAAACACTTTATATTCCCCTAAAAAGCGTGGTCGACGGAGCCCCGCTTCGCGTGGCGCCTATTTCCGAGTGCAGGGTTTAAAGGAACCTAAGTAACCTAACGAGGGGGTGCCCCAAGTCTCGATTATGGGGGCAGAGATACTTCCGTATGTTCGTTTGACAATATTTCGAGAGTTTACAATATCGCAAGAGAGATTACAATCTAACGTGTTTGACAATTTTACGCTGACATATATATTTGGTCGTCCCATTTTCCACCAGTCCTCAATTTTGATCTGTAGATCGTAATGATTTAGGCTTATTTTTTGTTCATTTATCGTAATCACTGGCTTGGTTAGACTGAAGATCCTCACAGAAGGCTTCGTGATTGTCCTGATTGAAACAGTACATATCAGATTAAGTAGCATTTTTATTAAAAACCCTTAAATCTGCGTGACTTTCAATCAAAATTAATGAATGATTTAATATTATCGTCAAAACATAAATCACTAAGTTTGAAAGTGATAATACCACAGTAATTACAGAGCGAGGCACAATCTCAGAGAAGCACGTAAATCTACATAAGTACCCGTCTGATCCGGCCCTAATTGCTGAATTATCCTGACGCATGGCCGATCTGTATCTAATAAAATTGCTCATTTCGATACCCTTCGAGTCGCCTATGGGCTATGCTTACAGGGCGGTACGAAATGTTTTGATAATGTAATTGCGATGGAAATTATAACAGGGATATTTTATGAAAACTAAGGATAAAATATTCTTACGTAAAAGTGAAACTGCATAGTAGGTGATATTTCCTCTATGTAGCAACATATGTCTAAATATAATCTATCTACGATGAAAGTTTCTTGCCTGTTGCTTGCAATTACAATAAAGCATCGTTCGTTATCTAAAGACTGAGACGGTGCACCTTTTATTTTAGGTTCAATTTATTGTTTGCATGTATCGAACAAGCTATTTGGTGTACAGTATAACCCACAAATTACATTGTAAAATGCAAACCAAAAAGCTTGTTCAACCGTACATAAACCATGACTCCTAGGCAGCAATTGTCTATGTTTCCCATAACTAGATAAGTCTGGATACTTTCTGAGTAAAAAAAGAGTCCCATAAGTATCTGATTGTTGAGGAGCTCGTGACTAAATAATATCAGCCGCTCAGGTCGATCTTTAGGTTTAGCCATGCTTGCCTAGGTAGGTGCTAGGAGTTTCCTCCGTGCCTCGGAAAGCACATTGAGCCGTTGGTCCTTTGTACATCTTTGGCAGTCGTTACAGTAGTCAGTGGCCCCAAAAGTCTGACACCAGTCTTACCAACTGTTATCGTATTTCCCAGTATAAACTGGGTTGTGGAGGTCAGATAGGCTGTTGCTCCATGTAAAATACTGGTACTCAGCTACATTTGGGAAAGAGCTAGGTAGATGATGAGGTATCTGATTGTTAGGTGGTTGACATACAGATCAAATCCCGGCTTATAATTTTATGTAGGTAGTTCATAATTTGCGTGAAAATCCTTTTTGGCAGTTTCAAGTTCTAGTTGATACTAGTAGGTATCATCCTACCTATTTTATAAATAAAATGCTTATCAATGGCCATCCTGGCGACATTAGCATTCGGCATGTACAGATAGAGGCCGACGACGAAGGACGAAGGACGAAAGGAAAACAGACGTGACGTGAAAACCTGAACATTTACATTTACTTTCCAATGAAATAGTTTTATTTATGTTTCTCTTTTTCGTTTGATCTTTAAATTAGAAAAAGAAACTACATTTGCATTTAAATAACTTATTTTTGCAGCCTTAGCATTTAGGTACCTAGGGAATTCAATTAATACTTAGTAGAATTCCTTTATTTCTTCTCATTTCGAATCGATGGTAGATTTTTGTTCACCTGGGTCATGTAGGGGGTACGTATCATAATCCCGAGAGTTTATAATACCTATGATTGAACGTCGGTATTTCAATCATAGGTATTATAAACTGTGTATAAATGATGACATCCCGAATCGACGAAATCCCGCATGAACGAAATACGGATGGTTGAGTTGTTTTTTTTTTTATTCAAAAGGAACAGCAAACAGCTTCAATATAAAATGTAAAAAAGGAGATACCCATAACACTTTTAGGATACAATTTTGCAGCCCACAACGCTGTTCACAGATTAACTGTGGAATATAATTAACAATTAATTGAAATGCTAGGGTAGTAATACAAAATAATATTAAAATTTAATAACGTATTATTTGACAACCAATTCATTATATTTCGTTTTATGTCATAAAACAACGTTTTAAACTTTCGGGCAAAGGAACTTTCGGGATTTTAAACTTTCGATCAAATAACTATTCGGCGTTTCAATTTTCGGGATTTCGTCCATTGGTTTATTTTTAATTCGGGATTATGATACGTACCCCATGTAGGTGTGTTTGCGTTAATAGCAAGAGAAGGAACTGAACGCGATTAGCTTATCTAAGCAGCGTTCAAGAGATTTCAGACCACTGAAAGCACTTGAAATATATGAATAACGATCACCACCTAAATCTCAATTTGGTTGGTGATATTCTGTCGCTAATTCAATCTCGGAAGATATCCCGTAGCTGACATTTTAAGTTTAGTTGTGAACCGTGAAACATTGGTGTCGATTCTGTTGTGCACAAACTTAACTTAATTTAGGCTATCTTTTACTAAAAGGCAGTGCGAGAAAAGGACGGCTATAGCTATCAACTAAGTAAGAAATGTCAAACTAGTTTATGCTTTGCGCTTCACCGTGTTTTTAGTCGACATGTTTTTACGTGCATTTGTATGGAAATATTAGTTCGAATTAAATTTGACAGCTCTAGATTACGTCCGTTTCTTTCTCGTTCTATTAGACAGAAAAAGATAGAAATAGCCTAAATTTCGTTTAGTTTGTGCACAACAGAATCGACACCAGTGTTCACTTGGGAGTGTTTTCTTTTTTAGAATAATTTAGTCATTTTTCAATTTGTAGCATACAAAATTGAAGCAGAATAATGTAGTCAAACATAATAGAATACAAACGAATCGTAATGCATAAAATAGAAACAAAAAAGAAGAACAGGATACCATTACAACAAGGCACCATGAAATACTCAAAGTTAAGTAAAAGTAAAGCCTTCCTACACAAACAAAGCGTACATCAGGCTGTTTGCAAGCTCAACAATATTTATCTCTTTGTATCTGTAATTCGTCTCTTCGAGGTACGAAGCGTATTTAATTTCACTTTATAGCTTCAATTGTTTTCATGGAGAGCCGTCGCTATACCACACTCTGATCGAATTCATTTGTTTACTACGAGTAATAACTGAGACGCTCGTGGCAAAATAATAACAGCCGCTCGGGTCGATCTTTAGGTTAAGCCGTGCTTGCCTATGTTGGTCTGCGGATGTGTGACCACCCTTACATACCAAGTTTCCTAAGTGCCTCGGAAAGTACGTTAAGCTGTTGGTCCCGGCTGGCATTTGTCCATCTTTGGCAGTCGTTACAGGTAGTCGGTAGCCCAAAAAGTCTAACAACCAGTCTTACCAAGTGGTATCGTATTACCCAGTATTAACTGGGTTGTGGAGGTCAGATAGGCAGTCGATCCATGTGAAATACTGGTATTCAGCTGCATCCAGTTAGACTGGAAGCACCACATCTTCTTTTTACCGCATTGCATAACAGAGGCTGCAAGCCTCTTCTGCAGCTTGTGGGAACTGAAAACGATCAAAAATCTTGTATGACCACATGGCTTTGAGGCGGACCGATAAGACGTCAAACTTGACGAAAGGTCTGTTTCCGCAACACAAAATGAATATCTAACGGAAGCCGACCCCAACATGTTGGGAAAAGGCTAGGCAGATGATGACTTGGAGTAATAATAGTAGATTGTATCATAAGGGAGCAAAATAATATTTTTACGGCGAGGGCGCTTTTTTGAATCCAGAGCGAAGTGAGGGATTCTAGAGTAGAATCCCGAGCGTAGCGAGGGATTCTTTAGTAGAATCCTGAACGTAGCGAGGGATTCAAAGTACGTCGCCCGAGCCAAAAATATATTTTGCGCCCGAGTGATACACTCTACTTTTCATCACCCACTATGAGAAAATAAAAGGCGCCTCATATTTTATTGTAATATTGATATTTAATGAAACAGAGTAACAACTAAATTGAAATTAAGTAGTATCTAATAATAAAACAACTAAAAACTTATATTTACATTTGAGACATTTTCACAATTTTGAAAATTAATTGTTACAGTTTTATTAGGAATAGAGATTGTTGTAGATTTAATTTTATTCTGCGTGTTTGAAATAATGTCAGAATGTGGCTCATTTTGAGGAAAATGTGACGGTGAATCTCTTTGTTTGGATGTAGATGGGCGCGGCGACAGTGGCATGGATGGATTAACTGAAGGTTGCAATTTAATGTTTTCCGCGATGCGTTCACATGTTTTCGCCTTGTTCTCAATGGAATCTTCTATATATCCCTCTGCTACAGCACTCGACTTCCATCCTCCATGTCGCTTGAGAACAGTTAAGTCCGCTCCAGAATCTGCCAACAGGGTAGCAGAAGTGCGACGAAAACAATGTCCTGTATATAGCTTGATATCTGGTAACTTCAAATAAGTAGCGATTTCTTGTGGCATGTAAGAAATTTTATTTTTTCCCATAACTTGTTTGAAGCACTTGCCATTTTGATAACGGATGAAAAACCGATTGGTCTTTATATCAGCAGGACGCAGGTCCAGGTATTTCTGTACAATAGTTTTGTATTCTCCTCGGATTACGAAGGATCGGTCAATTTTTGTTTTTGTGTCTGTCAGCTTTACTAACAGTAAATTATCCGAGTGATTTTCGACATCATCAACAGTTATTTTTAAAAGTTCATTGCCACGACAAGCTCCATGTACTCCGAAAATTAAAGCCACCTGTAACAAAACCGAATGTGAATAAGACAAGTACCTATCTATCGAAGTACAGGTTACAATAAAATGCGCATTTTAAAACACTGGTTATACTTTACTAATCCACCATATATACATACATAGTTACTTACTTTTACGGCAAGAAAGATGTTGTCGGGTGCCTCATTAAGGAAAGTCTCCACGTTTTTGACTGAGAACACTTTGGATTTTTTAGGTTTAAATCCATCAGACATCCTCTTCAGATACGCTATTAATTTCGAATATGTGTCCAGTTTTACGTCGTTATTAGAACTGACTGTTGATTTTAGCATTGAGTAGGTACTCCAAAGTGTGGAAGGTTGTTTAGTTTTGGCTAAGTACTGGAAGTAGGCCAAAAACACAGATTCTGAAAAATTCTTGGCGCCTCTTGAATTTCTCCATTCAATAAAATTACCATAAGCTTTCATATATTTCTCCCGGGATTTTGCAGGTAGTAGATTATCCATCACATTTCTTGCGTCAGTTCTAATACTATCAGGAGTTAATTCTATACTTTCACTGTCACTTGAAGAACTCATTTTTCAAAACAAAATCATCAATTTCTATCAATCCGTGAAAATTGACGAAAACGCGGGCTATAGTTCGCGCGTTTTTAATTTTATTTCTTTTTTTTTTTGTATTCAGCCGGCGCGCGGCGCTACTATGGGCCGTCGCACCAGCCAGTCTTTATTCAAACAATATTTGCGTTCGATTTCTTGGGCGCTGAACACAAGATGTTCCAAATTCAAAAAGTGCGCGGCAAAGATAATTGCGGCGCACTTATAAAGAGGATTAAAAACTCATTACTGCCCGCTAAAAGTTTCTTATAGAAAACACCACCTTTGGGTGCACTTAAAGGCGAACCAAGTCGTCTTTTTCGAATAGATGGGATGAAAAAATATTCGAGGTTTTCATGACGTGGAGTCGGTTCGGTAACAGTACCTACAGGACATGTTATACGCCTAATCACATAACATAAGCTAAATTAGCAACTCTATTTGTGGTGGTTCAAACTTCGTTTGAAATGCTGTTAGAATAAAGTTCTAATCAGCTTGCACTACTAAAGTGGTTGTTATGTCAGTCACTGCGGGCCAAATAGCGCGAAATGAGTGGTTACGATCGATTTTCAAAAAAAAAAAAATTATTGGATTAAAAAACTAAAACACTCTCTACTACTTTGCTAATATGTATATTGCTTTTAGAATTATTTGCCAAAAAATCTGAATGATCGCATGCATATTAGTATGTGTTTTTTTGTTCGAAAGTTATTTTTATAGAAAAGTTCGTGATTTTTTTTTATCAAGTCAAATTAATTGTATTATGTTTTCAAAACACTAACATGCTAGCATAATTATATCCTGAAGAATATCATATTATTATATTTTTCTGGTTTTGTTTGTAGCAGTGAATCATATACTTTTAGTAATTTTAAAACTCGCGTTTAGCTCATGTAATCGCCTTAAGTTTAAGTCCCATATTATCTTGTTGCCATCAACCGAGCACCGTGGCTGCTACTGAGAAATTCCTGACAGAAAAACCCATAACACTTTTCCTGACCTGCAAATCGATCCCAGGCACTCAAGCTCAGCAGTCGCGGCTGCGTCCACTAAACCAACGAGTTAGTACCTATACATAGTTTTATTTTTCAGAGATTGTTAAGGCTGATGCTTCATGATAGCCCGAAAAAATTAAAATATGAATTCCGCGGGGCTACCTTAACCTGTTTTTCTGTTAACGAGTAAGTACCTCTTATTGTCAAGATGTAAACTAATGAGACTCGTGTTCTCATTACGCTCTATTTATAGAATTAATTTTCCACTACACAAGTAACGTGATTACTGCAGAAATTGGCTTATAAGAGAAATGTGGTTCAAAGTGGAACTGGCACGACATTGTTTGACTAGCTGAAATGTGAGGAAGAGATGTACACACGACAGAATAGATCGGTGTACAGCCCAGAAATATTAATGTCTACACTACGAAGTAATCTGTTCATCACCGAGGCGCCTCGAGGAACCACCGAAATTCGATTCGAATGTCCTTCTTTTTTTGGCATAACGAAAACGAGCGAGATAGACATACGACTTCCCGAATCGAAATCGAATTAAGCATTGTGAATACGGGATCTGGTCCGGATGTTGTGGGCAGCGATTCCTTCCCGGTTAGTATGACCACCGTAGAAACGCAAGAGAATCGACAAACCTCTTGTTCATCTGTCATTTTCTCGATTCAATGTCAAATGAGTACCGTCAGCGTGTTTTTTGTTAAGAAAATGGAGTGAAACTGTGAGTCAGCTGCAAAATTGGGAGAGGTGTATGCTTTGTTTACAAATTTATTACAATAGAAAAATGTTGGATGTATTTCAATGAGCAAGTAATTTACATGTAACATTACTTTTAGATTTTTATAAAAAACGGAGAGACAAAATCGAAGCTCGGTTTGACTACTAAGTTATTTATTTATCGTGCCTAAAACGGTGTCAAGAGTTCTTAAGCCGCCCATGCCATGGGCCTCTGACTTGGCTTAAAAGGAGCACTTGCTGCATTCGTACTTGTTTCTTTTGTCGACTGTACTACACGAAGATTTCAATTGGGTAAGTAAGTTGATCAGAAACGCAGATGGCATTTATATTATGAGATTGATCAGCCGAGTTGTCGAATGTCTAATGAATATTAATTTAGGGAGAAATTAGCGACGAAGTTCCTTGCAGTCGTATTTATATTATTATTGGAATTGTAAGATGATAATTTTCTTTTTAATGTCCTCTGTTCCTTTTTGGATTGTTAAAAGTCTAACGGTTATAAATAATTACTTCATAAGAAAATGAATCAACATTACAGATTTGTGCTCTAAGCAGGGCTTCCCAAGTACATATTCTATTCTTTTCTATTTTTAGTTAAGGCAAGTGCTGTCGATGCCAATGTCGACAATTCTGCCAATGTCAGAAGTGAAATGAGAAAGCAAGAGATGTATAAAGAATAGGGAAGAAAGAGAGAGAGAGAGAGTTAGTAGGACAGCACTGAAACAAACAAAAATATACATATACATAAATTATAATTGTTAATAACAAATACGTGTGCGTTACCCTGGCAAAATGTTGTGCATTTGAGAGGTGTCATCATAACAAATAATTATATCATGAGGAGCAATTTGCTTACTAATAGCATTGTGTGAATTGCAGTTTTAAAGTTACACATTTTGCTGGAGTAACGTTTGATCTTGCATGCCAATACTCAGGCAGAATGTATCCGGTTCATATTTTATAACAACTATTGTACGACACCTACATTCTATGCGAATAAATAATTTGATTTAATTTTTTTTATTTGATTTGAAACGTTTTCACGCCAAAATCGATTTTCAAAAATTCGTTTAGCCCGAAACCAAATACATAAAAAGATAGCGTTTGTGACGTAGTAAATGTAAGTAAATAGCAAAATGTGTGTGATATGGTTTTCGAGTTATTTAAGATTTGATTGTGGTAACGTTTTGGAACTTCGCATATCTCGAAAACAGCTCAACGCAGAAGATTAAAAAAAATACCAGTAAGACCTTGCTTAAATTTGTTTAATCATTAGTTTTTGATTTGGTTGTCGTTAAACAAAGGAATTAAATGGTTTCAATAATCAGATGAAAACGGATTTACAAGTAAACCAAAACACTTATGACCAAATAAACAGGTGTAAAAAATACCCATGGTAGACGCTTATAACGTCAGGTATTAGATTTTGTAACTTTACACGATATGAAGATAAAACAAATTTGATTTATTTTAGACTGGTTGTACTTTAATTTAGCGATGAAATACGCAGTTAAAAAAACATTGAGATACGTGGCAAACTTTAAGCAAATTAAAATGATTCATGAACATTAATTCCTGTTAACTTCAGCTTTCAATTACGGCTGTAAAGAAAGTTATATAAAAAACCAGATTATGTCACCAATTCTCTAATAAGTCGACCAAATCGAAAAGGTCATGAAAAAGCGGCCACACCATACATAAGCTTAACCACAATAACCACCTTGATGAGACGAATGATTTGTCAGTACATTTGTATACAAAAGTTTTTGTAAAAATAATAAAATGGTCATGATTCATTATTTTTATTTAAAAATCATTCTTATACAAATTGTTAGCTTAGCATTTATATTTTTAGGAAAAATATTACAGATAAGTACTTACTTAATTTTAATATTTGGTTACTTACATATATGTTTTTCGGTTTGTACCAATGCTTAAAACTTAAAATACAATGTTGATTCTTGTAGATAATCAAGATCTTTAGAATCGAACGTCAACAAACTTATAGTAGAGTAAACATTTAACCAATCTGTCTACCCTCCATTTTCTGCGGTGTCGTTGTCGATGAAGTGCATAAACGACATGCATCAGTCACGGACAGGACGAAAGAAAATGCAGGAATGCTCAAAAGTACCTACCTAATATTACGTAGGTAGCCTATTAATAAACAAAAACAAAGTTGATTCTATTGACAGGCGAATTTTATAAGATTGTAATTAATGGTTGATTGTAGATTCGCTTTTTACGCGCGAAACTGTTTTCTTGACACCGCGGCGCATCTCTCCGTTCCCCGCGCCGCTGCTGATATCAGTCAATATCGCCACGTTTGCACTGCGCTGCGCAGTCGACGTTACCAGTTCGTTGCTATTGCCTGCCCCCCCTTAACAAAATCCTAGCCACGCCCTTGGTGGAAGACGTCGAGTATCGAATCCGATGTCTGTTCAGTCATGTGAAAAGTGGGGCCTGGTGCGCCAGTGAAGACCTCAGGTAGGCCTTGGAAGTCATAGTCTCGCCGTTCCCCCACGTGAAACCGTAGGCGGACGCCGGGGCTATGTTTCGCAAGGCCGCGTCATTAAGGCTGATGCTCTAGGGTAGCCTATACCAAAATCACGAACACAACCCTCCAAGTTCACAAAGGTCGAGGAACGACTTTGACTTTGATAAATTCCAACATACAACCCAGCACTGGCCCGCAAATTGCATAAAACCCAAGAAAATTTAAATTTCGCGGACCACCCGGAAGCCTTATTATCAGCCTTAAGTCAACGTTTCCCCTGTAGTAATTCTGTGAACGATACATGAAGTAAGCAACTTAACCTACCACATCTCTGCTCACAGAGGATTACATTTTCGCCCAGAGTCAACGAGTACAAGTAGCTATACTGGTTGTTGATATTGTTAGCTGAAGTGGTGACAAATGTTTTCATTTGGTAGTGGTGTTAGTTTTCAGCAGGATTGCAGACAGACAAATATCCGATCCGCGACGCGAGAAGCGGATGTAATACTGGGGCCACAAGATACGCGACATGCTTAATGATATCACAAGGGTGCGTCTAAAAGTTATTTGGTAGGCATTTCTTTAACTCAGGCATATTCGAAAATTGTCGTTCTTGCTCGTTCTTTTTCTAGATTCTGTGCAAGACTTAAGGGAAATGCTCCAAGGTACCCCGCAAAATTCAAATTTTCTTACGTTTTTGCAATTTGCAGGGCAGTGCTAAGTTGTATGTTGATAAACGTATCGGTCGCGATTGTAAGAGGTATTAAGTTACAGAATTATAATCATCAAAATCATCAATACAACCCTCCAAGTTCACGAGAGTCGATGAAAGAATTATTCACGGTCAAAGTCCTTCTTCGACTCTTATGAACTTGGAGGGTTGTATGGAGGGCCAACCTGACGCTTTCACCTTAAGGACGTTTATTTTGTAAGTAATACAAAGTTCATCTTCTTATTTCGGTTATTCTAAGATACATTTTTTTAACATGGTGAGATCCATCCTCCAACTGTTCGATGGCAGTTAATAGCTGACGCTTTTCCTTAATTTGGATCTCATTTGTGTCTTCCATACCTTTAGTTAACCATCATCATGCCATAAGGACCTTCTTCAGTAACTTTTCTCATGGCCCGCTCAAGCGCGGGAAATTCATTGCGATCGAAAAGGATGAATCCTTTTGATTCGTCTACATTTCCGAACGGTTATTTCGCGAGGCGGAAATAAGGAGCTTGCGATTTTAAAAAGTTTGTTTTACTTTTTAATAAAACAAATCTCCTAAACGGATATTTATGTGTTTTCGAACAAAATTAAATCTGTTTTCCAATGTTTTGGTTAGTAACAGTTTTAAAGTTTTGCAGTCTTGCGAGAAAGCCTTTGTATACGAGACTTTTGGTAAGTATTTTACATAGATCGGAGAACTTCAAGTAGATATGTACCTATTTCTCTAAAATAATATGGTTTCAAGAAAAAAAATAAGTGTCTGATGAGATGACGAAAAATAGAGAAGTATCGAAGAAGAAGACATGCTGCGCCGACCACAAATGAATCGGGATAAGGGCGTAAGAGAATGATGATGATGAATATAGTTTCAACTAATCAAGCATTAAACAAGTATCAACACAGATCGTGTCGTACTTTCGTTGCCCCCAAAGTTTTGATGTAGATACAAAGTAATTTTCTTTTGGTAGCCACGTAAAATTGATGGGAACTCGACTTTTCACCGACTTCACCCCCAATACGAGAAAGCAGTAAAAAAAGTCTACAAAAACCAACTTCTCGTAAATGATGGCCCATGGGGTAACTCTTTGATATATCGCATTTGCATTCCGACGTATAATAAGCCTCGTATAACAGGATTTTCCGGTCGTTACCTTTTTTAAAGTTCTAAAAAACGATGATATCGGCTATACAGCCAAAAGTGATCCTCCAAAATTCACTCCGGCACTCACTATTATCCGAGTCAGTGGCTCGTGAATTCGCATTCTTATGTAAAACGGTTTCGGAACGAGTAGAGGCGTTGCATTGAACCTGTGCGTATTCGAAGCACGCGTTCCAATCTCGCGGGTGTTGATTTGGTGCCGTTTCCGAACGTAACGATTGATCAATATGGCGGATTTGGCGGGAAGACTCGTGACGTCGGTGTATTTTCTTGATGCTATTCTATAGATGTGTATTTGTTTAAATTATATGTCGTTTATGAGATTTATTGTAGGTGATATTTTTTGCATGATTGCGTCTTTCGTTTTTCCTGTTTTCAAGCTGTTATAAATCATATTATTTCTGAGGTATGACATTTTCTGTGAATGCTGTGTGTTCCACTGTCCCCCTAGTGAATAATATGTTACAATGCTCTCTATACAGTCGGTCCATGAATTTCAAGTAGATAAGTTTGTTACTTTTCAGTTAATTTACATGAAAATGGAAAGCAAAAACTAATTTGAGACCGTCTGCTCAAGGGAATTCAACAAAAAGAAAACTCAGAATTTTGATCAACACTATGCTCTTATACTTACACAAAATAAGTAATTTTCATACTGTTGATGTATTTTGCAAAGCTCACACAGATTATAAGAAGAAAATGGTTTTGAAATCAAATGCAATGCAGAATTTCAGTGTTAATTAGAATTTCCCGTAATTACATTCTAAATTAATTAACGTACGAATTTCAAAGCTAAAATATGATAATATTAATAACACAAAGAGTAATAACTGAACGTTATAATGATATCTAAACGAGGCACAAAGGTGCATTAGATGCGGCTATAAGCTGCGGCCGACAGTAGCCCCCGGCAAGCACTGGGTTCACGAATATCAAACATGGAGGATTTAGACATACAGAGAGTTAATTAACCATACAATTTGTGAAATAAATGATGGTTAATTAACATAACATTATAATATATTAGAAGGGGTTGGTAGAGCAAGTGAGGAACATAAACGGTGGTAGCCTTCTTACAAGAACTTTTAGTTTAGATTTAGTACCTTCACAACTTACTTTTTATCAATGGATACTTTATATTTGTGACACCGGTATACCTTATTTTTAATGCTGATGGTTATCATCAGCTCTCAGTCTAGGGAACACGTAGGGTTTTGTCTAAAATTCCACTGTTCCTACAACATACGAGCATGAGTTGTGGGTGCGGGAGATTCTGTCCCTAAAACATAACTATTTATTAATCACGTGTATAGTCATCATCTGCTGAGCTGTTTTCGAACTACATACATATTATGTTGGGGTCGGCTTAAAGTGTAACTGGGTGCAGCTAAATCCCAGTATTTCACATGGAGCGACTGTCTAGGTATGACTTACACAATCCTGTTCGTATACTGGGTAATACGATACACCTCGGTAAGACTGATTGTCAGACTTTTTGATCACTGATACCTAGCTACCTGTAACGACTGTCAAAGATCTACAAATGATAGCACGGAGCTGTGATGTCTGTGACATGGAAAAATCTCGGTATATAAAGGGCGCTTCCCCTATTTCTCGACAAAAAGTACCTTTGTTCATGGTAGTGATTGGACTCATATAGATAAAAACGTGAGCGCTTTCATGTTGAGAATATTGTAAGCTAAACAATAACCAGCAGAACGCCTAATTATTTCACCTCACCTATTACAATTTCGATGCATTAACAAGAAAATGCAATTATTGTAAGTAGACAAATAAGACCGGCCGAGGGTGCGAACTCGGCTCAATTAGGGAATTAATCATCTTCCCTTACCATTTGTAACAAATTCGGAGTTCCTTTTGTTTCTAGGTGAGACACTCTGGTAATAAAACCAGTAAATACGACACATGGTCTTGTTCGACACATGGTGTATTTCCAGACTCCAGAGTAAGTTAAGAGGTATTGGTCTTGTGGCAGTGCCTAAACGGGTCCAGGTCTGGATACCACGTATCATCGGCATACGAAGCGACGGTTGCCTCTATTTAGGTGGAATGACCACCTGAAAAGATGACTGGGACTGAATAGATGCGGAAGTCAGAGCAGGTGTTGGGGTGCAGCTTTAGGAAGCCTATTCTCATCAGTGAACTGTGACAGACTGAGATATTGACAGACGTGATTCTATCACTTTTTTTATCGTGTGGGTAGTGCCTAACCAGGTGTCAGAGTTTTTATGGCGCCCCTAAGCCTCTGACTTGGCTTTTCACACCGTCGAGATAAATCTCTCAGGCATACTGGTTTCCTCACAATGTTTTCCATCACCGCACCAAATTATAACTATACAATGCGCACATTAATCCGAAATATCATTATATCTACGTATCATTGCAAAATCGCGTCTCATAAAATCGTGTCAAGTACTGATATATTCCCCAGTAATAAGTTACCTTCGGTGCTTTCCAGTTCATCGCACGTATAGTAAAACATAAGCTATTAGGTGTGCGCATCGAATAGACAACGCCAACATAACCCATGTGAACACCATGCTTCCAAAACTAATCTCATAGAAACAACGGATTGCTGATAAACCCTCAAGCGAATTAAACCCAATCTATTGGAACCTTGCACCTATAGTCAAATCGCTTTGACTAGGCAAAACAGTTGAATGTGAACTTGCTCCAGAAACTAGTTGTTTACAATACCTAATTGCGAGTTTTATGTTGACGTTCAATTGTTTTTTCCAGTAGCTAGAACGAATAACGTTTCATATAAATAAAGTGTGCAGTTTATGGTGGCGTAATGCTTGTCAAGAAAATTTGCATCGATGTGTCAAACTTGCGGTTTAAGACATTTATTTCTCAAAAATAATACAATTCACTTAATATGAGAATATAATTCAAATTCAATTCAAATTCAAAATTGTTTATTTCTTCAACCAAATACGACAATTAGTTTGTGAATGGAGCCTTCTTTTAAGCAAACAATGCCTGTGTTAGAAGACTCCGCTCTTCCATAACAAAAGAAAGAAAATTATTTAAAACATATCATAGGTAAAGTAGACAACAATAAATTAAAAATAATAATAATAATAAAATAACATAACTGTAGTTTGTGTGTGTGAGTGAGTGTGTACGTGGGTATGTGTGTATGCGTGTGTAGGTATGTGTATGTGTGTGTGCCTGTGTGAGAGGTTATGCCGTGAGTTTCAAGAGCTCTTCCGTTTCCTCATAGGTAAGTTGTTTGATCCAATTCAGAGTATTTTTTTTGCATTCATTATAATTGTTTTTATATATACATATTTCTTTATTTATTCTGTTATATAAACGAGCAGACCGTGTTTTATATTGCATGGAGGCAACCAAAGTTTTTGTTTGGGGGACTTCTGCAACAGCATGCTTTCTCCGTTTTGTCAGTTTAGATGCATCGTAAGGTAGGGTCTTATGTTTCTTTAATATAGTTTGAACTATATATAGTTTTCTTACTGAGAGTAATTCACTTAGGTTATAAAGACTTTCTGTGGGATATCTAATTTTCTTAAAGTACATGGTTTTTATGAGTGCACGTTGTGCACGCTCTACTTCGATGAATTTAGTTTTTGCAGATCCTCCCCAGTTAGATATACAGTAAACTATGACAGACTGAGCCAAAGCGACGTATATCTCATTTAGGAGATTTCTGGAAGTGTTATTTCGACTTATTATATTTTTTGGCACAATATGTCTCAGTGTACTAAACAACCAACACAGTTTTCTAACCCTGCTAGCAACCTGTTCGATATGTGGATACCACGATAATCTCTGGTCTACTACTACCCCCAAATATTTGATTTGCTTTACTTTGTTTATTTTTGGGCATTTACAATTTTTATTATCGAGGTCTCCACAATCGTGTATTTTAATTTTAAAATCGTCTGTGGGTTCAGTTCGTGCACTAATACCGAAACACACAAAATTAGTTTTACTTGTATTCAAGGTAAGTAAATTTCTCTTTAACCATTTGGCTATCCTAGCCATGCCTATTTCAGCTGTGTTCTCTACATCTTCCCAAGAGTTACCAGAAAAGACAATAGCCGTATCATCGGCATAAGAGAAAATTTTGGAGTTTTTGATATTTAAATTACAGAGATCGTTGATGTAAATTAAAAATAAAGTTGGACCCAATACGCTTCCTTGCGGTACGCCGTAAGTTACATCCGCGTAGTCACTGGTATAGTTTCCAATCCTAACGCTTTGCTTTCTGTTACATAGGTAGTTTTTTAGAAGAGAAAGCGGAGTTCCTCTTATTCCGTATCTTTCTAATTTACTCACCAGGGTTGGAACAGAGACGGTGTCAAATGCTTTTTTTAGATCTAAGAAGACAGTAACACATTTGCTGCCACTATCGATAGTATCAGCTACTAGCGATGTTAAGGCAGTTACTGCATCCTCGGTTGATAAACCTTTTCTGAACCCAAATTGTGTGGGCGACAGCAAGTCGTATTTACTTAGATACTTAATGAGCCTATCATTTACCAGTTTTTCCAAAATTTTTGAAATTGCTGGCAAGACTGATATTGGTCTGTAGTTGTTGACATCGTCTCTGTTTCCTCCTTTGTGTACAGGTGTGATAATAGATTTCTTTAGTTCTTCCGGAAAGACGCCTTCTATTTTCACAATTCTATTGAAACATGTTCCGACTTCTATATAGCCTGTAAATTACAACGCGATGTTAAATTGAAATAAAATCAAATTCAGTACTAATTCATCATCATCATCATCATCTCAGCCGAAAGACGCCCACTGCTGGACATAGGCCTCCCCCAAGTGTCGCCACATTGACCGGTCCCTTGCTACTCGCATCCACCGGATTCCCGCAACCTTCACCAGGTCATCGGTCCACCTAGTGGGAGGTCTTCCAACGCATCGTCTTTCGGTTCGCGGTCGCCACTCCAGAACTTTTCGGCCCCATCGGCCATCCGTTCTGCGAGCAATGTGCCCTGCCCACTGCCACTTAAGTTTAGCAATTCTTCGGGCTACGTCGGTGACTTTGGTTCTCTTGCGGATGTCTTCATTTCTGATTCGATCACGCAAGGAAACTCCGAGCATAGCCCTCTCCATTGCCCTTTGGGTGACTTTAAGCCTTTTGATAAGGCCCATTGTGAGCGACCACGTTTCGGTCCCGTATGTAATCACTGGCAACACACACTGGTCATAGACTTTCGTCTTGAGACACTGCGGTAAGTTGGACGAGAAGATACCGCGCAGCTTCCCGAACGCTGCCCAGCCGAGTCGGATTCGACGATTGACCTCTTTCTCGAAGTTAGACCTACCTAACTGGACCGTTTGTCCTAGGTATACATAATCGTCTACAATTTCGAGTGTAGAGTCTCCGATCTTGATAGGAATGGGTGTGACATGGGCATTCAACATGACCTTCGTCTTGTCCATGTTCATTTTTAGACCCACTCTTTTGGAGGCTCTACTGAGGTCATCGAGCATTGTACTGAGGTCCTCCATGGTCTCAGCCATGACCACAATATCGTCGGCAAACCGAAGGTGAGTGATGAACTCGCCATTGACGTTGATGCCTAGCCCTCTCCAGTCCAGAACCTTGAAGACATCCTCTAGTGCAGCGGTGAACAGTTTCGGAGATATGACGTCTCCCTGTCTTACACCTCGCTGCAGAAGGATAGGTTCCGAGGCTTGGTCCTGAAGTCGGACTGACATGGTGGCGTTTTTGTACAAACACTTCAACACCTCGATGTACCGATAGTCAATTTGGCACCGTTGGAGAGACTGCAGTACAGCCCAGGTTTCGATCGAATCAAAGGCTTTTTCGTAGTCCACAAACGCTAAGCAGAGAGGCAAGTTATACTCTTCGGTCTTCTGTATAACCTGCCGAAGCGTATGTATGTGGTCCACGGTGCTAAAACCTTTTTGGAAACCGGCTTGTTCGAGTGGCTGGAAATCGTCAAACCTGCGCGCGAGACGATTCGTGATGACTCTTGAAAACAACTTGTAAACGTGGCTTAGAAGTGAGATGGGCCTGTAATTCTTCAACCGGGCATTGTCACCCTTCTTGAAGAAGAGCACCACCACACCCCTGCACCACACCCCTGCACCATGCCTGTGGCGTTTTCCCCTCGAGTATGACGGAATTGAACAGCTTCTGAAGGGCCTTAAGTACCGGTTTTCCACCCGCCTTCAGGAGTTCGGCAGTAATTCCGTCATCCCCCGGTGCCTTGTTGTTTTTGAGTTGTTTCAGAGCCATCCTAATCTCGTACAGGCTGACGTCCGGGATGTCTTCGGTATAGTGTCGGGTTAGTCTAGCTCAGAGGTTCTCATACATTTTTTCCTGGTAGACCACTTTGAATTTGTTTTGGTGTCGGTGGACCCCCTGTAGCATTTTCTTTCAAGTCCGTGAACTAAAAAAGAAAAGCAAGACAATATTTTTTTCGCACTATCTGTTAGGATTGCATGATGGATCGTTGTTCCCAAGATATTTTTTTGGCAAAAATCCGAAAATTGTAATCTTCTGGCTTCGAAATGTGTTTTTTTATGACTTAACACGACCTTTTTCACCGAAATACAACCTGTCATCACCGGAACATTTGATCTTTATTACTCTTTCTAGTACCTAGCTTAATATCTGGCTACATTGATCAAGCTAAGCCAACATTTTTGTTCTTTGGCATCGAACCCAGGTAAAATTTCGTAGACCTCCACTTACAGCTTGTGAACCCCCCCATTTTCTTCAAGCCAATGTAGACCCCCGATGGGTCTCCCGTAGACCCCTGGGGGTCCACCTGGACCACTTTGGGAATCACTGGTCTAGCTCTTGGGTCGTTTGCTAGGTCGACAATGGGTTTGCTGGTTGACGTGTACAACTGTCCATAGAAGCTCTCGATCTCCCTCAGTAGCTCCGGTTTGGCGGATAAGATCCTGCCATCGTCGGTCTTCAGTTTCGTGAGCTGGCTCTGCCCAATAGCCAGATCTCTTGAAAATACTTTAGAGCCTTTGTTCCGCTCGATCGCGTCTTTAATACGCTCGGTATTAAAGCGGCGGAGGTCGCTCTTTAAGGATTTAGAGATCCGTCTATTGAGCTGCCGGTATTTCGACGCCTCATCTGAAGACTGCAGGATCATCTCACGCCGCTCCTTCATGAGCTCGAGAGTTTGATCGGAGAACCTCTTTTTCTGATCTGTACGACGTGTCTTGAAGAACTTAGACCCGGTCGTATGGACAGTTTCCACGAACCCATCGTTATATTCGTCCACTGAGCCGCCTAGGCACTCGAAACGATTCTGGAGTTCGAGCTGAAAGCTCTCGGGGTTTTGGATTTGGATCTGTGCTGGACGGAGCGTAGACTTCATCAGTCGAGACCTTTCTAGCTTGATATTGATGTTCAATGTGCCTCTTACCATGCGGTGATCGCTCCCGGTTTTCACCGAATTGATCACAGAGACATCATTGAACATTTGCTTCTTGGTTGACATGATGAAGTCGATCTCGTTTTTTGTTGCACCATCTGGGCTCTGCCAGGTCCACTTCCTGTGCTCACGCTTTTTGAAGAAGGAGTTCATCATATAGAGGCCCTCCTTCTCCATAAAACTAGCCAGTTGGTGGCCCCGGTGGTTCCGACGTCCAACTCCAAATTGCCCCACCTGCAGCTCATCCCCGTCTCGTTTGCCCAGTTTCGCGTTGAAGTCCCCCATGACAACGGTGAAGTGAGTTTTGAAACCATGCATGGCTTTAGAGATATCCTCATACATGGTCTCCACTTCGTCGTCGGGGTGTGCCGAGGTCGGGGCGTAGACCTGTATGACCTTCAGCGAATATCTTGAGGATATTCTGAGTATAAGGTACGCCACCCTGGTCGACACACTCTCGATCTTCACCACGTTGTTCACAAGGGACTTGTGGACGATAAACCCAACACCACCCTGGGACTGGCGGTCGCCCTCTCGGAAATAAAGCAGGCTCCCGGATTTTAGGATTATCGTGTCCTCCCCCTCTCTTCGGACTTCAGACAATCCCACAATACTCCATCGCAGCCTGCTCAATTCCTCTTCGAGCTCCGCTATCTTCTCGTCGGTCCGGAGTGTGCGCGTGTTATACGTTGCCAGGTCCAGTCGTTGGTGTTGGCAGCCGGATCCCATCCGGGGATTCTTCGCACCCCTTGCCACGCCATAACCTCGACCGCTGCCGTAGTCGAGGGTAGACGGGCTGCCGGGCACTAGGGGCCATTTATTGAATGCGGTGTCCATTGGGGGGTTTTGCCATAATCGCCACGCTTGGCAGGCGGGTTGGCGATCGCAGTATGGTTGTCACAAAAGCACAGAGAACGCTGCTGCCCATTCTCTGGTAAGTCCCTTAGTCGCCTCTTACGACACCCACGGGAAGATATGGGATGATGCTATTCTTTACGTCCGGCACCACACGGACAATACACAAGACATAGAATATACAAGGTAATCTTAAAACTAAATAAAAGAATTACTTATGAAAAAGAACGTAGGTAGGTACTCGTAAATAAATAAGTTGAGTAGTAGACACTGGTCACACAATTTTACATTGTTGTGGGTAAAAGAAAAAAGTAAGTTACTATTACATATCGATTGTTGAAGGCAAGTCAATAGCAATTACATATTAAACTATTTATTTTGGCTGTAATGTTTCAAAATACGTATTAAATATCCTAGTTAATTTTATATTAAGTAAATTAGTAAATAATGACAATTGATGTAGATATATATTAAATTGGAATAGTAGATTAAATTTAAATTTAAAACCTATAGAAATCTTTTAAGATGTGAACTTGGCAAGTACATTTGTTTAAGTTGTGTTTTCCCGCCTGCACAGATAAGTTAGTTGAACTGGACCCCACAGAAAGTCTAGATGAAACTCATTGCAAATATATACGGAAAGCCTTCAAGAGATTGATATTATCTAGGCTATCTGTACAGTGAATATTGAAAGTCTATCAGTTTACATTCAAAACTTGACTTCGACTCATCATAGTAAGAGCCACACGTTAGCTTCATCGCTCGCAGCACAACGTAGGCGATACGTGAGCCAAATTACTGGCTTACGGTTCACGTATGCACGTACGCGGAGTACAGAATGTACGCGGAGAACATCGAGTACAATAACATTATGCATTATAGCCGGTCAGGGCACCTGAGCAACTACTGAGGCGATACTGAAGTTTTAGTTGAATACCTGATTTATGGTGCTGTGTTCTTGTGCGGGATATTGGAATATGGTTTTTGTGCATAGAGGTATCTATGGAAGCGTTTAGGTTTTGTCGTAGCTTCTTGCATAATGCCTTTGTGCTGTGTTTCGACTTATATCAAATTCCGTGTTTTGACTACAATTTGCAGAATTCAACCAGAAATCAATGTTTCAAGCTTGATTTGTGTCAAGCTGTTGCCACAATCACATGAGCCTATGGCACAAGTGATTAATCACTTTGGCCATAGGCTATCAAGTGTACCGAAATTTGAGTAAAGCTTGGTCAAATGGACTTACTACGGTTTTTTTTAATCCTAGGTTCTAATGTAATATCAACCTACTCCAAACGTCGTATTTCTGTTCAGTGTAACCTATCATACGCCACCAAAGCGTATTAACTATCTACGTAGGTATCGTGAATAGATTCCTCCATCGACACCATCATTACTCCACCATTTTCTGCAGCCAACATTCACATTATTAAAATATACTTACATGGCCATTTCGATTTGATTACATACTAAGCAAGAATTTCTTTCTAGAGAACTTCGCTCGCCATTGTTAGAATACCTAGTTATAGTGATTATATTTGTATTGCCAGACGAGACTGGATGAAATTGCAGTTGTTACGGGAACACAATATAATTGACATATTGTTTGATATTTGGTTTACTGCCGATTGCTGTTATTTGAAAATTATAGTGTTAACGTACACTCGCTTTTACCATAACTCTGTCTGTTTGTTTGTTAGCTGTTTACGCTCGAATGTGTGCTTCAAATTGAAATATTCTTCTTATTGAAGAAAGCGAAAAATAAGGAGATTGTTGAAACTCTTATTTTATGATTAAAATATTAGCACCTCCTGTATCAAAGTATAAGAAACCAAAAACTTATGCCATAGACAACTACCATAAAATTCCAAGTACAGATAGGCACCATAAGTTCCCCGCACATAAGGGAAACGAACTCTAAGATAAGCTGTAACAAACCCTCTTGTAACCGCACAATACCGGCGTGCAACAAAAGGCGGGAACCTTAATAACACTGATAACTAAACAATAAAGGAAAACACGAAATCCCGGCGAGCTATCCCGGGCTCACACGACCTGTTAAGGTAGGTTCAGACTGTCGCGCTTTGTCGCGCGTTTACGTTGAAAGAAACAAAACATGAAAAAACCAACCGCCCAAGAGCGCGTCGGACTCGCGCACCGAAGGTTCCGTACAAACTTTTAAAGGTTAAACTTAACTTTGCTGGTCGACCGCATATATCCCCACTATTGCACCAACCTCAACATAATAAGTTTGTAATAGTAAAATCCGTTTTTAAATAAAATCCTTTTTTTTTTTTAAATCTACCTATTGGTCTTTCACTTACGAGGATATAAATGTATACGTATGTATATGGGTGACAAGCAAAATTTAGCCACACTCTACAGGTCGCAATTATGAACCGATTGCTTTCAAACTTGGCCAAACAATCGAAAAGGTCAAAACTTAGGCTGTTCGTGAATGGGCGGAAATCGTCCACGGGGGGCAGCGGGGAGGTGGTTTTTAAAATCAGTTTTTTGTCCATAACTTTTATCCTATGGACAATTTTTGAACCGTTTTTCATTTTAATCATTTTGAGTAAGAACACGGACAACTTAATAATTATTAAAACTTTTTTGATGCAACCCCTAAATTGTTTCAACCCCCTCCGCGTTGAAATTTCCAAAATATTTGCGAAAAAAAATCATATCTCAGTGTAGCGGAATATCACCCTCACAGATTTTATTAGCACGTAGGGTAATTTTAGATTTTTGTGTTTAATTTAGTTTTGTGTATGTACCCCACATGTATTAATTTTTGTTAACCGTTTTTGTATATAAGGGATCGATTTTTGAAAATATATTCATTCCGTACTCAACCTGCATCTGCGTCTCATTTTCATACCCTGCGTATCCCTACAGTGGTGACCCCGACGTGATACTCCAACTGACGTGACATACTTACTCCAAGAAGCGAACATGGACCCGACTACTTCGAAACTGCTTGATGGAAGCGAAACATCACCGCAAAAAGATTCGCACGAATTATCAGCTGTCTCGTACAACCAACGTATACCGCCCCTGTGGAGAAACCGAATCAAGCTGTGGTTCCTGCAATTTGAAGCGATCGTATCTGCTGGGAAACTGAGCGACAAGGAACTGTCAGAACTGCTCATCCGCCAACTCGACCTACAAGATCTCGACGAAATTCAAGACATCATGTTCGATACCAAAAATGCGTCAGAAAACAACCGATACGCCACCATGAAGATGAGACTCATCCAGACCTACGACGAGAGCGACCACACCAAACTCGAGCGCCTACTGTCCAACGTGGAACTCGGAGACCTGAAGCCCTCGCAACTGCTACGCCGCATGCAAAATTTAGCCGGGAACAATATTGCCGAGAACACACTACGCGTTATATGGACGAAGCACCTACCCCCATCTGTTCGCGCCATTCTAGCTGTGAGCGAAACGATAGCAAAGAAAACCGAACTAAATGAATTAGCGATAATGGCCGACAAAATGCTGGAACAACTTCACCACCAAATATCTGCAGTACACAACACTTCATCACCGTCAACACCATCCACTCCACCTACAGCTACAAATCATGAAAACGCATTACTTTACGCGAAGATCGACATGTTGACGCAAGAAATAGCGGAGCTAAAAACATCCCATAGCCACATGCACTACGCACGGCAGCGCGAGCGCAACTGGCGAGGCGCGGCCGGCGCAGGCGCGCGTTATCGATCACGCAGCTCCTACCGATCGCCGCATGGTAACCGCCACCGTTCCAAGTCAAATCAACAACACAGAACCGAGTACGACAATTCCGTTTGTTTTTTCCATCGAAAGTTTGGCGAGCAAGCGCGAAAATGTACCAGACCATGTGCTTACGAAAATAAGCACCCCTCAACCTCGGGAAACTAAACCAGGTGTTAGCAGAGACGGAATCTGGCGCCTGGGAAAAATCACACCGTTTATTTCTGAAAGACAAGAAGTCAAATCTAAGCTTTCTCATCGACACCGGTGCAAACATATCCGTCATCCCAAGAAAACGCTGTGAAATACTCAAACCAACCTCATTCAAACTATATGCAGCAAACAACACAGAAATATCTACCTACGGCGAAAAAACATTGGACCTAGATTTCAACCTGAGACGACCATTCAGATGGAAGTTCGTCGTAGCAGCAGTCAGTAAGCCAATCATCGGCGCTGATTTTTTGAAGCATCATAACCTACTCGTCGACCTCGCTGGCAAATGTTTAATCGACAAGATAACTAACTTGTCAGTAAAGACGTCCATCTGCAAATCTACAGCACCAACCATCAGAACCATAGACCTGGAACAAAAATACCATGACATATTGGCGCAATTCCCCGATATTACAAGACTTTCCACTATGAAAAACACTCCGAAGCACAACGTCGAGCACCATATCGAAACAACTGGACCGCCTTTATACTGCAAAGCACGCCCACTGCCACCTCACCGCTACGAAGCTGCGAAGAAAGAATTTCAAACCATGATGGATCAGGGTTTATGCCGACCAAGCAAGAGTCCCTGGGCCAGTCCACTCCACGTGGTACCTAAACCAAACGGAGACTTACGCGTATGTGGAGACTACAGAAGGCTGAATGCCATAACCAAACCAGACAGATATCCAGTACCACGTCTGAAGGATTTCACTTACCAGTTACACGGGAAACAGATATTCTCAACGATTGACCTAAATAGGGCATACCAACAATTGCCTGTAATGGAAGAGCACATCGAAAAAACAGCCATCATCACACCATTTGGGCTATTTGAATTTCCCCGAATGTGCCCAGGCTTAAAAAATGCTGGACAGACTTTCCAGCGTTTTATTCATGAAGTTCTACGCGGACTCGACTTTGCCTACCCATTTGTCGATGACGTCATCATAAGTTCATACACAGAAGAAGAGCACAGACAGCATTTACAAACCGTTCTACAGCGTCTGAACAAATACGGTATCACTATAAACCCATCAAAATGTGTACTAGGCAAGACAGTAATCAAGTTTCTCGGACACACAGTCTCACCAGATGGTATCAAACCTCCACCAGAAAAAGTAGAAGCAATCACCAATTTTCCACTACCCACAACCATAGAACAATTAAGAAGATTCCTTGGCACCGTCAACTTCTACAGAGATTGCATTTCAAAGGCAGCCGAAATACAAGCACCTTTAAATGCATTTTTACACAACAGCAAAAAACGAGACAAAACAAAGATTGTATGGAACGAGGAAGCCAAGAAGGCATTTGAGTTATGTAAAGCTGGCTTACAAAACGCAGCATTACTAGCTCACCCCTCACATGACGCACCGATCGCATTGATGACCGACGCCTCTGACAAGTGCGCCGGTGCTGTACTGCAACAGTATGTACACAAGAAATGGCAGCCGCTGGGATACTTCTCAAAAGCATTGTCAAGCGCGCAAGTCAAATATAGCACATACGACAGGGAGCTATTAGCTATATACATGGCCGTGAAGCACTTTAGAAAAATGTTTGAAGGAAGACATCTCATAATATTCACGGACCACAAGCCGCTAACCTACGCGATAAACAAAACATCGTCCGACAGCGAAACACCACGCCGAGCCAGACAACTCATGTATATAAGCGAATTTACAAACGACATACGTCATATCAGCGGACAAGATAACGTAGTCGCAGATTCATTATCACGAATAAACACGGAAACTATTACCTGTCCTACAACGATCGACTACAAGCAACTAGCTATCGCGCAAGAAAGAGATAGCACTATCCAAGAATTAGAGAGGCAAAGCAATTTACAACTCAAACGCATACTTCTACCCGACACAAACAGAAAAATATTATGCGAGACATCAACTCAAAATATTCGCCCATACCTACCTCAAACATTTCGCCGAGCTGCATACGAGAGTATACATAACCTCAGTCACCCCGGTACGCGCACAACAAGGAAGTTACTAAGCGAAAAATTTTTTTGGCCGTCTATGAACGCTGACGCGGGACAATGGACGAAAGCCTGCGAAGCCTGCCAAAAGTCAAAAGTAAGCCGACATACAACCAGCCAAATAGAAAATTTCCCACCAGCAGAGAGATTTCAACATATACATGTCGACATTGTTGGACCCCTACCACCATCACAGTACGGGCACAGGTACCTACTTACTCTTATCGACCGGTACACACGATGGCCTGAAGCATATCCTCTACACGATATAACCGCACAAACAATAGTAAAAACTATATATGAAGGCTGGATATCAAGATTTGGGTGCCCCAGCACAATAACAAGCGATCAAGGTAGACAGTTCGAGAGCCAACTCTTCTCACAACTCATGAAGCTGATGGGTATAGACCGAACGAGAACAAATGCGTATCATCCACAATCAAACGGAATCATCGAACGTTGGCACCGCTCACTAAAAGCCGCACTTACCGCGCGCTGCACCGCTAGTGTAAGCGGAAAGTGGTTTGACGAGTTACCGACAGTATTACTCGGCCTACGCGCGGCTACTCGCAGCGACACAGGGATTAGTCCAGCACAGTATACATACGGAACATCGCTGCGACTACCTGGAGATTTTTTTATTGAAACAAAGGGAAGCCCGATGAGTCATGATTTCGTAGAACAGCTGAGACGCACTATCAACGCATACCGACCGGCCGAGACCTCGCATAGCAACAACAAAATGTTCGTACACTCCGACCTACGTACCTGCGATAACGTTTACCTACGAAGAGATTGTACGAAAAAACCGCTACAGCCGACATATGAAGGTCCATATCGAGTATTGGAAAGATGTGAGAAATACTTCAAGATCCAACTACCAGGAAGAGAAACCAACATCTCGATTGACCGACTGAAGCCTGCCTACACTATTAACGAACCAGAAAATAGTGACACACCAAGAACAACTAGATCAGGCAGAATAATAAAACCAGTTGTACGCTTCGCTTGAGGGGGTGTACTGTAGCGGAATATCACCCTCACAGATTTTATTAGCACGTAGGGTAATTTTAGATTTTTGTGTTTAATTTAGTTTTGTGTATGTACCCCACATGTATTAATTTTTGTTAACCGTTTTTGTATATAAGGGATCGATTTTTGAAAATATATTCATTCCGTACTCAACCTGCATCTGCGTCTCATTTTCATACCCTGCGTATCCCTACATCAGAAACAGTAAACATTTTGAACCTCGCAAATATTTTTTTTTAAAGCAAATTGTTTACTCTACAAATCGGAAGGCGTTTCCATGCCAAATTCTTATGAGAGGATTTAAAAAGGGTAAACTTTCCATTACAGGACAACGATTTTGAAATCATATTTTGTTTTGTAGATTGTACACATAAGTATAACAACTCTTTATACAAATTTTCAATAGTCGGACGCTCCAGCACCTCCGAAATCTACCTCCTCCTGCGGCTTGCCGGAGGGTTTTTTCTTTGTTATTGAACTATAAAGAAGAACAGGCAAAAAAAACCCAGACCCGACAGAAAAGTAACATACCTCAGTTTTTTTGTTATTATTTATATAATCATATTATATAGTTTTTATATTCGAAATCAATGGCTAACACCAAAATATTGCCTTATGTTTTTGTTCAGGGTTTACACTAAAAAAGTACAAAATGCCTACGTATCTACACAATTCGTAAATATATGTAACTAAATGACGTAGAAAAGTAAGTAGTTATGGGATGTATTAAAAAAAATATATAAAAAATAATAATAATGTTTTAAGGGACATAGAAATACAATAAAACTTTATTTCGACATATTGGTTTTATTATTGGCAGAACCCCGTTGATAGCTACCTAAATCACTGATCTATGATCACATCATTCTTTTCGATTATTCCACTAATACCGGGTGCGTTTAAAATAAAAATACGAATACCTGTTATCGTAACGGTCATTAATGAACTTTTTAGTTCTCTAATCACCGATATAAGCTCGAACTGGCGTCAACGAATTAGTGGAATAATCCGATCTGAATCATCGAATATGACGATTTTAATTAATCCTAAGTTGAGGGCGAATCCAGAACGGCATGCTCTGACCCCAGTACCAGAGGCAAAAAGGAACGGGGTGGAATTTTTTAGTCAGTAAGAGTCTGACACGCCCTCTCGCTCCACCCAAGGGCGAGAGATGTCATTAGATGATTTTAAACCACCTTAAAAAAAAATCCTAAGTAGAATGTTGTACTAGGAGTTCAAAAATTATATAATACAGCTGTATCTCCAGGTCTCCTGGATACATCCCATAACTATTTATCGTCATTTAGTTACATACATTACGAATTGTGTGGATAAGTAGGCATTTTGTATTTTATTAGTGTAAACCCTGAACAAAAACATAAGGCAATATTTTGGTGTTAGCCATTGATTTCGAATATAAAAACTATATAATATGATTATATAAATAATAACAAAAAAACTGAGATATGTCACTTTTCTGTCGGATCTGGGTTTTTTTTATATGGGACGTGACCGTTCTTCTTTACGGTTTTCAGATTTTTCGGTTTACATGTTCTGTGTAAGACATTGCTTCTCGCCTAATTTCGTGGCTCTAAGTCAACGGTAACTACCATGTAGGATTTCGACTCAAAACCTATAGGGTACTTCCGGTTGACCTAGAATTGTCAATTTTGGTGAAATACATCTTGCAGCACAAGTAGAAGTTGAAACTTAATCTTGGTACATACTTATGTGTACAAGTTTTTGCGATAATCTAAAGGAGACAATTTTTTTTTGATCGGGGATTAGGCCACCCACATAAATTGTAGCATTTAATAATTAAACTTACATTGATTTCTTCCTTATAACCTCTAGATTCCAGTGGTTAAATTAGCTAAGCATTGTGTAACCGGAATAAATGTGAAAAATCTGCTAAAACTCTTACGAAAACCAAAATAAATAGAAAAAGTAAATGTCAAAATAATGAAGTTGTCTGTCAATCAATAAAAAGTGGATTCATAAACCATCTATGCGATTTTAGTGTAAACCTTTCAAAATAGCATTAAAAATGCTCACAGTTTAATAATATTTATTTTTATATTCTTTCTGATTCTATAATAATTATAGCAGATATGATGAAAGGTACCGTGTTTTTTTTAGTAAATAGTAAAAAACGCCCCTATTCACGTAAATACATGACATTGGTGTCGATTCTCTTGTACACCGAACTAACTTAAACTAAAACTAAAATTTCTTAATTTTAGTTAGTTGGTTTCGGTAAGTTATTCTGAAAACAAAATTCTCTAATTTTAGTTTTAGATTTGACACAATTAAAATCGAGTTTGACATTTGTTAAATTGAATAGACCATAGACTAAGATTTGTCTGAGATTAAAATAAAAACTGAAAGAAAGTGAACGAAATGATCTGAATTGCAAAAAAAAACCCTAGTGAAATCAAACAATTATTTAAAATTGTTTATCAATAATCATTAATGAAATACAGGGAGTATTGTAACGGCGTAAAACATTATTGTTGTTAAATATTTATTTTTCAGTTTTTATTATCTGTGACCATAAAAATCCTGCTAGGGTTGGAAATCGGAAATGACTTAAAATTTTGGCGACACTTTTCGGTTTTCAATATGATTAAAACCTGTAATTTTATTATAATCGATAAAACTGCCGTATTTAAAAAAATATGAGGTAGCATGATTTGTCCTGTTATTTATTTCTGTCTAGTTTCAGTTTATTAAAGCTTGTTAATAAATAAAAATTTGATTTTAAAAAATTATGTTCGGTTTTATAGTTGAAAATAACCGGTATTTTCGTCGGCGTTTGGAAGGAAAGCCCTATCTTTGTTTTGTTTGTCATGTCAGATGTCACATGTTAATAATATTATTAATTTGGTGGTCGGTTAACATAATTAATTAACAAATAAATACTCTTTGATGTTCGATTCGTTTAACTAATCTCTGTATTCACGAGTAGTAGTAAAGTAACGTATACTTGTGTACACTATATTAGTATATACTCTAAAAGGAAAAACAAGAAGAAAATCAAGCTGATCCCAAAGTATTGGATTTAAGGCCAATGTCAGTAGCGAGCTGAACAAATTGGGCTGCAGCAGCAGCAGTGGCAACAATGTAAGTTGTTTCAGTGAGATGAAATGTTATACTGGATTGGATAAGTACATGCATAATTTCCATGTATTCTAAACTTATTTAATTTCAACAGATTTGGAGTGTGTGGGTGACAAAAGTGAAAACAAAGGCAAGAAAGGCGAGGGATTCCATCAGGGCTACTAGTGGAGGACCAGCAGGGGCAGATCTCAATGACATTCAACGCATGTTATCCAGAAACATGTATTAAATATGCGGTTCAATTTTGTGAAATCGCTACTCTTTTTTGTTAAGGTTTAAGGAGAAAATAAATATTTTAACATTAAAGAAATAAAATGTTTCATTTAATTAAAAGAATTGACAAGTGATTGCTGAATTTTCCTCACTTCAGCAAGGAAATCTGTGCAGGTATCCTCCGCAATAGCACTCTCCTCGCTATGCTCGGTGACATTGATATCTTCTTCATCTGCAAAGATACACTTAATTAGATTTCTTATTTTGCAAACAAATAAAACAGAATTACATATAAATCAAATCAAACACTTACAATCAAATGTTTCCAATTGTACAGGGTGCAACATGCCAGAATATTTTTTGTAGCATTTTCTAGTTCTGTTCATTAGGCGCCCATTACACATTTCCACCACATTTTTTGCCCTTGAGTGGCACTCAATATTTGGCACCTCGATGAGAATCATGAGCCATGACTGTAGTGGGTATTTGTTCCTAAAATAAATAAAACTTTATATGTACTTAGTAAATAGATATACCCAATAGGTATAAAGTTTACTAGTGACCTACGGAGAAGCCACTGAGATCTTTCCTCACATACTATTTACTAACTCATTTAGTTAAAAATAAAAGTAATGTATCACGTAATAAGTCACAATGACAAAAAACAAATTCCAGGCCCCTCTCACCCCCAACTCTTCTGCTTTATAATATTAGTATAGATTTTAAAATATTATAAGCCCGGGGTCGCGGGTTCGCATGTAATTCAGTAAGAATTCCAGGAACTGTAATTCAGTAAGAATTACAGTTCCTTGTATGTATGCAGTAATTAACTTGTTATAGCAAGTGAATTACTGCATACATATAATATATAGGACACAAAACCGTTCTAACCTTTAGGTGTTTGGGAATAAATCCTTCATCCAAACGAGGATTCAGCTTATCCATCAAATAAAGTGCCCCCGATCTAGGTGTCTTTTTATTGAATTTCTTCTCTGTCATTTGGAATGGGTTGGATTGGTCTTATTATCTTTCCAATTGAATCCTCTCTTGATAGTTTCTAAAACATAGTTATTTCTTATTAGACACATTTATTACACAAGACCTGTAAGTGGCTTTGATTATGAGAAGTGTATGTAATGTAGCATGTGCATTAGATGTTTAGTACGAAAATCCCGGTCAGTGGGTCGTCTTAGGGGCGGGTTTCCCTTGTAAGTTTTCATGAATGCATTTCGTATTGTATCATAATAAAATTACACTAAATTTACCTTTCTGCCGAATCGACAACGGCTGCAATCACATAAGCTTCCATTCTGAACTCAAAAACATCCAAACTTTCAACAAAAACGAGAGAAATCTGCTTTGTAAATTTTAGTTCATGACAACTAATTTTATTCCACACGTTTTTAGTCTCGATTAAAAATAGTCTGATTTAGTTTGACAATCAAAGTTTTAGGTGAAAAACGTCAATTTCAGAATAGCGAAATTGCCATTTTCACTAAATTGAATAACTTAGTGCTGTCAAACTATAATTGATTTAAGTTATGTCATTTTAATCAATTTCAGAATAGGAAACGTCGTTTGACAGGAATAAACTAAATTTTAGTGATTTTTAGTCTAGTTTAGAGAAATTTGTGACAAGAGAATCGGCACCATTGACCACAACAGGAATCATTTGACTCCAAAAAATATCATAACATGGCTTATTTATTATGATTTATATTCCGTTTTCATTTCTACGTAATTTTTCGTTTAGTACCATAGTAAAATGGTTACCTTTTCTTTGGTGTTATTATCAATAAAAAATGCAACTAACAGGTGGGCCCAAAAAACATTATCTCCTTTGACAATATCTTTTATGGTGTTGACTTTGGACCTTGTTTTTTATACACCTAAGAAAGACTTTCAGTGTCTGGTAGACCGTAGTGGCCCATCGCGTAAATACTAAAGCCAAAAGCCAGCCACGTTCGAGCTTCGATTCTGTTCAAGCGTATTCGCGCGTTCAATTCCAATCGTCTGAAACACCTTCCGACCACACAATTCCGAGGACAACAATTTCCTTTGTAACCTCTGAGCAATAAAAACACAGATGTCGCTAATTGAGGCCGTTAGTGGCACATTGTGTGCTCATAGGAGCCTGGGCTGGGCCTGTGCTGACCCACTTGTGCCGAACAAAGGATGGGGATGTAATGTGGACGTGTCACCTAGTTACGTTAATCAGAATCTGGGGTCGAATGCCTATTGTTTTAGAGGATTAGATGTGATCGAGGTCGCTAATATTGCTGGATGCGTGGGTTGTGTATTATGCAGGATTCATTGTCTAAACCAAATTTTTTCACTCTACTTTAATGGCTGTATCCTTAGCTAGTTTCAAGCATAGTTCATAGTAGCATCAAAAACGGTTCAATCCATTTTTAAAAAACAGCATAATTTAACTGGTCAGATTGGAACCTTGCTATGGTCACGCCATCTACAATGACCTTTGACAGTCCTTCCATATTGTCACATGTTTTGTCCAACACTACGATCCTCTGCGCCCTACGTCTCAGGCGTGGAGGATCGTAGTGGTGGACACTGAACAAACGACAGCTTGGCTCGCTCTTCGCTATGGAGTTGGCCATTTATGAACAGCCAAATACTTCGCATTTCCAAATATTATTAAGAATTCACAATGACAGCGAAGCTATGTCCGTCCAACTATGTTATCGTTAATAAAAATGTAACAAGGAGGAATTTATCGGAAATATCTCGAGCGGGCGTGTATCTTTAACAAACGTGCTCTTGGGCGCACTTGACGTGGAGTGGGGGTGAGTGGGCGATGGTGCGCCAGTCTAGTGTGACCCGCCGTGGCCCATGGCGCGCGCCTTGTCAGAAAAGATGATTTGCAAAATGTAACACGATAATATTTGTTTTGAACTGTTTTGCTTTACGCTTTTTGAGTGGTGGTTGGACTAGAATTCGTATTTTTGTTGTTTTATTGAATAGGTTACTGATTTACTAATCTCATCTTGGGTATCTCTATGTTTGGGCTTTACTTTAACACTTTTCTGAGAATGGTCGTCATCACCTCCCTAGCCTTTTGCCAACTATGTTGGGGTCGGCTTCCAGTCAAACCGTATGCAGCTGAATACCTGTATTTTACATGGAGCGACTGCCTATCTGCCCTCCACAACCCAGTTAGTACTGGGCAATACGATATCTCATGGTAAGACTGGTTGTCAGAGTTTTTGGGCCACTGACTACCTTTAACGACTGTCAAAGATCTACAAATGACAGCAGGGACCAACAGCTTAACGTGCTTTTCGAGGCACGGAAGAAACTCGGTATGCAAGGGGTGTTTTCTGAGAATGGTCTTATTCAGAATAAAAACTAAGGAATTGTGATTCAAACGGCTGTAGCTAGCAAGCAAGGTCGAATCGATCACCAAAAAAAGAGTATTATTGTTATGTCTTGTATCCAAAATTCACTCAGTATCTTCTGTAATTAACCAACCCCATTACATTCGTTAGTGCGGAGCGCTGGAGCAGCCCAGTGAATATTATAAAAATAGGAAACAGAATCAAAAGCTAGGGATCCAAGATGGCTGGTCGTTGAGCACGACAAAAGACGCGGGAAAACAATAGCGGCATGCGCCATAGAGAATGCACGGCTACCTCTTTGGTGAACAACATTTTGTATATGTTGTAAGCTATGGTACGGATTTAAATATGAGAATTTTATGGCGAATTAAAAAAAAAATATCTGTCCGGTCTTTGAGTGAGTAGACCTCCGTTATATTAATTTACTCTATGGAGTAGACTCTACCTACTCTAGAAGTTTATGATGCTTCTGCTAGATGTCAATCACTTTTTCCCACTTAAGTTGGGGTCGGATATACTCTGTGGGGTTCGGTTTCCAGTATAACCGGATACGGCTGAATATCAGTATTTTACATGGAGCGACTGCCTATCTGACCTCCACAACATAACCCAGTATTACGTAATACGATACCCCTTGGTAAGACCGATTGTCAGACTTTTTGTGATTAACTTAAGTTCAATCACAAAAAGTCGTCTCATGCAAGTTTATGTAGATAATGGACGGATATATAAATGAGAAATTATTTCAGTAGTATGACCACTTATATGTTTGAGAAATTCAATTAGCTCAAATTATAAGGTCTAACCATAGTATTTTCTCGCAGGTATTGATCTTTCTGATTAGGTATTATTCTGTGGTTTCAGCTAATGAGCAGTTCCTTCGCGTAGGGAAAGCCACAACCAAACAGTCGACCTCAGCTAACTACATCACCGCCACACTAACCTACTATATATTGTAATCGCGAGCTCAGCGCAGTGACAAATTGCGCTATATCTAGGGTTACCATCCATCCGGATTTGTCCGGTCATATCCGGCGTGTCCACTCGTGTCATTTGTCTGGTCTTTCTGCCTGAAGGGATTAAAAAAAGATAAACCGAGGATTGTATGACTGGATTTTTTTGGCTTTTTCTCAGGAGTTTTCCACTTCCTCAATAGTCTAGTGGTCGTAAGCCAATTCAGCGTGATACTTTTTTTTTAGGATGGGAAAACATCAAATGACTTCTCCCACTCTGGGCGGAGCGGGGGGAGTGTCAGACTCTTACTGACTAAAACCCATCCATGTTCCTTCCTCGCCTTTGATGTCTCGGGGGCCACGGCGCAATACCTGGGTTTGATTCATAGATTGGGCAAATAGTGACTAAATTGTTCTATCAAGAGTTTTTGGCTAACAGCGAGGTGTTTGGAGGTGTGTCCGATCCGCTCGCTGCTACATGGGAATCAATTATACTGGCACAAAGTAGGTGTACGGTAGACAGGTTATGGCCTTTGTGTTCATTTAGGAATTAGCTCTGGCACGTTGTCAGGAAAAAGGACAAGTAAATGGCTAAAATTAAAATAAGAAAAGTTTAGACAGCTTAGGTGTGCGTCAAGAGTGTGAAATGTGTTAAAATAATTATAATTCTATCCAACAAATATCTGAATTGAATTGTCTTAAGAAGCCTGCGGAGCATGCGGATCTCATACAAACGTTATACCAAAATAATTTATAAATGAAACATATTCTTAAGGTAGTGTGTTTTTAATCTGATTGGATTACAGAATATATAGGCTCTCAAATACATATTTTGAATGTACACCGATTGAAACAATAGTTATGAGAAAAAGATTTTTTTTATAGAAATTTTACATTCCTCATATCTCGTCTTTATATCATTGCCCTTTTAAAATACAATCAAAATATATATACACGCTATCTTAAGAATATGTCTGATTATCATAATATATGATTTTGGTATTACGTTTGTATGAAAAACGCATGCTGCGCCGGCCCCTTAACGTCTTTGTTTTTAAATAACACTCAACATATTACTCACAAGTAACCCAAGTGACCCAAGTAACCCAAGTAACCCAAGTAACCCAAGTAACCCAAGTAACCCAAGTGACCCAAGTAACCCAAGTGACCCAAGTAACTCAAGTATTCCTGTAAGTACATGCATCTTTGCCTTAAACTTTGGGAATTACAGCCGTGGCTGTTGTGTGTTTTCTTTGGTAGTGGCAGCCCTAGCCACACCTACATACCTTCAGCGGCTTCAGCGCAGCGTTGCAGCTCTGGCAGCACATTAGCGCGATCAATCAAGCGCCGCGTGCGACTGAGCGATACGAACAAAGCGCCCTAAGTGCCGGGATTAGGAGCAACCGTAATTGGGGCTGATTTTATTAGGTGCTATGTTATCTGTAAGTAGTTATTATGTATTATTTTTTAGAATCAAGCAATCTATCAGTTCGTGTATGACAATGTATGAGCGTGGACGAGGCAATGAAAGCGAGGGTATACAACATTATTTTTTGTTTATACTAAACCCGAAAAGGGGTCATTGTACTCATCATTTTGAACAACTTTTTCTATGGGACGAACCTTGAAATCGCGAAAAAAAAATCAGCTGTTCCCTACATTTTGATTATGCGAACATAAATGTAGGGAACAGCTGTTTGTTTTTTCGCGATTTCAAGGTTCGTCCCATAGAAAAAGTTGTTCGAAATGAAGAGTACAATGACCCCTTTTCGGGTTTAGTGTAAACAGAAATAATGTTGTATTAAATTGGCGTTTAGTCTCGAGGTGCAAACTGTACTTTTCACTTCGAATGCGAGAAAAATAATCATTTAAAACTGAAAAAAATTACACTCGACAAAAATTCTGAACTGAGCGGTTAATTTTTTCTTCTATCAGGTCAGTCACAGATTAACAATTTAAAACACAACACAAACTCTCAACATTTTCGCAATGAACATGATCCACACTCCATAAATAATCAGTACCTGCATTACTAGCAACAGAGGCATTTCACATACTCGCTGCACACAAACAACATTTTTTTTTTCTCGCGTTGAAGAGTTCATTTGTTTTTTTTTTCAATAAACCGCTTTCTATTTGCAAGCCAATTCGAAATTTTAATAAAATCTTCGATAAGTGGTCACTCTTTTGTATGTGTTTCAGAGAAACAGATTGTTCCATTTTTAACCGACTTCTAAAAAAGGAGGAGGTTCTCAATTCGGATGTTTCTATTTTTTTTTTTTTTTTTTTTTTTTTTTATGTTTGTTCGGGCATAACTCCGTCGCTTGCCAACCGATTTGGAAAATTCTTTTTTTGTTGGAAAGGGTATTCTTTCCAAATGGTCCCATAGCCACCAAGTCGTGATCTGATGATGGAATCTTGGCGAAATCGAGGGAACTCTTCAGATTTTATATGAAAACGTGTTGCGATTTTGGTATTTTCTACAACAAGTGAAGCATTTGCGTTTGATAAGAACCATTCTACCATCAGATCTGATGATGAAGCCAAGAGTCACGGAACTCCATAATGAGACAATGTACCATAGTCGTGTTTGGGCTTGTTGCAATTGTAACGGTATGCACTTTCCATGTATCAAGCACATGTGAAACACTAAAAAGTGAAAAATAAAACCTTTTTTGCAAAAAATAAAACCGACTTCAAAAATAAACAAAAAAGTGAAAAATAACTTTAGCTTCTGAAGTCGGTGACAAAAAAACTAAAGCAATCAAACAAAGGTCACCGACTTCAGAAGCTAAAGTTATTTTTCACTTTTTTGTTTTTTTTTTAAGTCGGTTTTATTTTTTGCAAAAAAGGTTTTTTAAATTACTTTTTACTCCCTGGGGAATAAACAGTCACTTTAATCCCGCTTCGTAGGGAATGGCGTACTTTTAGAGCATGAGAAGTGAAAAAAGAGTATACAGTCAGGATCGTAACAGATTGTTCTGTGATTTTGACGACCCGAATGGTGTAGTGGTAGTGAGGCTGCCTTACGTTCTTAGGGTCCTTTTTTTTTTAGAATTGGAAATCATCAAATGACTTCTCCCACTCTGGAGTGTCAGACTTTTACTGACTAAAACCAATCTATGTTTCTTCCTCGCCCTTTATGTGCCAGGGTCACGGTATCTCTTTCGAACAGTCCCGCAACCCCGGCAGGCTTCGGCCCTTGTAAACACATACTCAGTTCTTTCTTCTTAGGGTGTTCATGGCAGTCCTGACTGTTAGTTTTGAAGTGTTGCCTACTGAGTTACCAAAATATTAATAAAATGGTAGTAACATACAACCAGGAAACCAGCTGATATAAAATACATAACATTCAGCGCCTCGGAATTCAGTAAACAGCTTAGCAGTATAAGTGTTATTAAATATTTCAGAGTGGCACGTGGAGTAATCCCGTGTTGTGAATCAGGAGACGCCATTCAAACGCTTATTTGATCAAAATCGCGCCGCGAGTGCCACGACCCGCTTGCTCTAAACCGATTATATTTGCTACAGAACCCGCCCCCGTGATGACATACGGGATTCAGATTTGAGCGTTTGCGTACATCGTTTTGACTTGGAACTAGCCTTATTCTATCTTGGGATACACAGCACTATAACGAAGACACACTTACCTATTATAAGAATCAGGGAGAATTTGATTAAGCCTATTTAATTATTTATAGAGGAAACTCTCGTACAATAGCCAAAGAAATAGCCAATTTGTAAATGCAATCTCACCAGGAAATAGAAACACATTTGGAAATTAAAACAACACCTAAATACTATCTAAGTCGGAAAATAGATATCACGATTTCGCATTTATTCGTGAGTCGTTGGCCTTTATTTGTGTCTTATAGACGAAGTCCACTACCTAACTCGGATATTACACTGCAGACTGTGAGGCATGTGCCCCAGGCACTTACATTTTCAATTCCCGAATGCTATTTAACAAAACATCACACATGGTACATTTTCTTAGAGCTAACAGTTTTGTATAATTAAGTGTTTAGTAATTTCAAGTTCTATTAAGATGGTAGAAACCTTGTGTGAGAGGGTAATAAAAACAACAAGACTGAGCAAGTCAATCTTGTCGCAAATAGGGTAAATAACAAAAAAAAACTATTTAGTCCGTCACGCAGATAATCAAAAAAATTTTGACACGTATTTTTTCTTTTGTTACGAAAACAAAATTGACGAAATAAAACGCTTTTAAAATTCTCAATAGGTCACGCTGTGGTACCTACAATTTTTTGTGCGTTCTGACGTCACTAGCCCCTACTCACAAGTTATGATGCGTTTTATCTTTGTTAAAAAAGCAAAAAATACGTGTCCATTATTTTCCAATACTCTCAACTGATTTTTGGTCCCTCATTTTCAATTTATTGAAAATAAAACGAGCAAAAAAAAGAGATAATAATTTCACCATACAAAACATATCTAGATTTAGGAAGGGTTTCCTTTACAATGGAGGAGCAAACAACATTGTATGTGTTAATTTCTCATGCAAAACGCCGCATCTCCTTCCATCTTCAACTTCCATAAGTTTTCAAAACCCTGGAGATAAAGGGTGGAAATTATGAAAAATGTTCCAGCTTGTTACAGCCCTGTCTCCCCTTGTCTGGCTTCCTCATTATGTTAATAGTGACCCTCCTCCTCGAACGATTGCAATCCTTCCACTAGGGAAGAACATTGTAACTTTTTTCACGCGGAAATGGGAAAAAAGGTGTCTTAATTCCGGACTTGAAAGAATATAAATCGTCTTTAAGGGAGCAAGGAAATGTAAATCAGTTTAAATGATTACCAATTGGAGGTGCTGCCATAATACATATTATGAACAGTTTCTTTAAACGTGGTTTAAAATTTAAAAGGCCTGAAGCCGGTCTGAAGGCCTTGTCTTGTAAAAATCTACGACGCCGCACAACGCGTCGTGAAAATTTCGGATGCGCTGACGCAACGTACAAATCTGCAATGCGACGACGCCTCATACTTTCTTTTGAAGTGATTTCCATCATTATTCATAATTGATAGAAATGGATGCACCCAGTACTTTCTTTTCTGTTTCTTTTTCTTGATGCGTCTTAACGCTAGCAAAAGTAGGACCCGTGTAGTGCGGTCCATGTGTCACTATAGAAACTGAACTGACGGTTAGCGTCTTGTCGTACGATGTCGTATGCGATGAAATTTTTGCGTTGCGTCATCGCATTGTATTGCCAATGTATGCCTATGGCATTAAGTCCGCCTCTGTACTTTTGTGCTTATGCTTGTGCTGGTATAAATAAATAAATATTGCTGTGCGACGTCGTTTTTGCGATACGACGCCGCAACGCAGTGTTGTGCCCTCGTCCTATATTTCACACATTTCACACACACATTCATCATTTCTTTCTGTCAGCCATCATGACTCGTACCTTGCCACATTAAGGATACGAAGGACCTTGGTGTAAAGTTCTTCATACTCTTGTAAAACGGAGGATCCTCCAAACAGACAGGTGATATGTCTGGTGGACTGCCCGACAGTTGTTGTCGGGTTTTTCAATATATGTAGTCCTAAATTCGCGGATATCAGCTATAATACCGCGAATCAGAATTTTGAGATTGTTTTCAATTTAAGTCATAGATGGCGCTCTTTTGGTTCTTTTTATTCAAATTAATCCCTTTCACGTCAAAAAAACGACAAAACAAAAGCCAATGATCCTCTCTATCCACTAAACAAAAATAAGGCATCTAATCCTACGTCATGTTTGTGCGCGGCCGCAAACAGACTGACAAATTGCGATCGTTCCCCTTACGATATTGGGCACATTGTCAATACTTTCTGCTCAGTATTTGCTTACCCCCTGTGTGCCTTTTGTCCGTAAACATACGGTCACGGCGATTCGGAGAAATAAAGGTTTTGCCGTCTGTTCGTTTGTTTTGAGGTTGATTTGAATGGGGACTGGAAAGGAACAAAAGTTTTGGTTCTTGGAACTGGTATTGTTTATTTTTCAGGCATCCCTAATTCCAGTAATCTGAAAGATCGAACCAATCACGGTTAGTAAAAGGTTTCCTTTTCTTTAAGATTCTGGGACAATTTCCCTTTCGTTTTCATTATTCAATTCCATTACGAGTAAAATGTGTTAGGTAGCTATTTTAATTTTTAAGTTCGCATGCTGTGAAACCTTTTTTAATTTATAAGACCATCATAATACCAAACCATATTTCATGCAAATAAAGAATCTTGAATCTTTTGGACTATCAAGGTTGAATAATTTGTACGATTTACGAATCCAAGTAGGTACTTAAGCCTCATTTTCTTGAACATACAAGTGCTCTAATTGAATGCAATAATTTAAGAGCGGTAATTGACCTTCAAGAATTGCAAGCAACTGTTTACACGCGGATACTACTTAAAAACTTGAACGCAAATAAATTATATATTAGCAACAATCAACACACCCTCACTCACTGCACTCATATTTGCAAATGAAAGGAGAATCCAATTCAATACAAAAATTGCATAAGAAGTTATTGTACGTGCTGATTATTCCAAGAAAAGTTTCGAATAGATTTACCTCTATAGAGCAAGAATGTGACATGTTGTTTGAACGATGCCAGTCATTTATCGCTTTAATATTATTGTATGCAACAGCCGATAAACTTGCATGCCATTTTCTTGTACATTCATCCAAGAGCGACAATTAGATGCAGTTATTTAAACGCAATAATTGACTTTCAAGAATTGCAAGCAACTTTTTACACGCGGATCTACTTAAAAACTTGAAAGCAAATATTATACAACATTATTTTTTGTTTATACTAAACCCGAAAAGGGGTCATTGTACTCATCATTTTGAACAACTTTTTCTATGGGACGAACTTTGAAATCGCGAAAAAAAAATCAGCTGTTCCCTACATTTTGACGAGTTATGCGAACATAAATGTAGGGAACAGCTGATTTTTTTTTCGCGATTTCACGGTTCGTCCCATAGAAAAAGTTGTTCAAAATGATGAGTACAATGACCCCTTTTCGGGTTTAGTGTAAACAAAAAATAACCCTGTATATAACAGCACGTATTGAACGTGCTGTTTATACCTATCAAGAATACTTTTGAATGGAAAGATTGCCTAGTAGAGCAAGAATGTGACATGTTGTTAAGACGATAGGTACCAGTCATTTACTGCTTCATAGTAAGCTACAGGCGATAAACTTGCATCGTGTAAATGGGCCTTAAACCGTTTCTAGTTGAACGTCAACACATAGATAAATACATAAGTATAATACTCTTATTATCTAGGTTCACCATCATCATGTACATATTATTATAATTATTAAACAACTAATAGGTAGGTACTGAAGAAAGTAATAGACGTATTTTCTCAGTGCTAACAAATTTAAGACCATTTTAAAAACGAATTATATAATTATTCAACTATGTCTTCAAATAGAAATAACAACATTTCACGTCCTTGCAGAAAAACAGGCAGGCGACGTCGCGGGCAGGACAAAGTGTTTCAATTAAATTAAATTGTTTGTATGTACTTATATCTAAATCCTCTGGAGGTTACACTTGACTACTTGAGTTGTGAGTGGATACAGCAAACATACTAACAGATTAAGTAATTGATCGAATTTCGACGTCGAAATAGTGTGAGAGTAAAATTAAAAGTTGGTTGGTATTATGTGCATTTTCTTTAAAATTATGTTCAGATGTATCACTGTGTGAATAAGACTAAAAAGATGCAAATTCAGGCTTTTCTACAGATGCATATTTACCTGATGCATACGTAAAAAAGCTCTAATTTAGTCACCAAACTTATCGGTAAATTCAATGGCTGTTAGCGTGGTTGTCTGGAGTTCTTTAAAAAATAAAATAAATAAATATCGCTGGACATTTACACACAGCGCCATCTAGCGCCACACTAAGCAAGGCTTGTGTCGTGGACACCAGATAGTTGATAAACTACATAATATATACTTTTTTGTATGTAAATACATACTTATAAATAAATAAATAAATAAATAAATATCGCTGGACATTAACACACAGCGCCATCTAGTGCCACACTAAGCAAGGCTTGTGTCGTGGACACCAGATAGTTGATATACTACATATATACTTTTTGTTTGTAAATACATACTTATTATACATATAAACATCCATGACTCGGAAACAAATGTCCATGCTCATCACACAAACATTAGCTCCTACCGGGAATCGAACCCAGGACCCTATAAACGCAAGGCAGCTTCACTACCACTACGCCATTCGAGTCGTCAAATCTATACTTATCTATCTATACTTATAATAAATCTGTAGAGAGGTCAATTCTGTACATGAAATATATTTACAAAATAACTATCGGGGGGGGGTTAGTGATCGATACTGATGCCAAAAATGCAATCAGTAAAATTTTTGTCTGTCTGTCTGTCTGTCTGTCTGTCTGTCTGTCTGTATGTTATTTATAGAAAAAAAAACTACTCGACGGATTTTAACGAAACTTGGTACAATTATTCTACATACTCCTGAGCAGGTAATAGTATACTTTTCATCACGCTACCATTAATAGGAGCAGAGCAGTGAAAGGAAATGTTGGGAAAACGGGAGAAGTTACTTGGTTTTTTTAGCTTCCGTCGCGTGTGCAGCCTTAATGGTTAAAGCTACATAGAAATCATGTATAACGGAAATATTCCACATAAAATTATATAAAAAATATCCCAAGACAGCATATGTCTATCTTTTATAGTTGACTCACAATAACACGTGTAACTCCCGATAGCTTAGCAGTTCGGAGATTTGTTATTATTATATTTGTTTACTCTTACGTTTATATCATCACGCTATGACCCACATAAAACATAGGATACATTTTATTCCGGTAGTAAGATCCCATGGGACAATAATCAAACTTCACGCGGGCGAAGCCGCTGGCAGAAGCTAGTTATACATATAATCATTCATGACTCGGAAACAAATGTCCATGCTCATTACACAAACATTTGCTCCTACCGGGATTCGAACCCAGGACCCTATGAACGTAAGGCAGCCTCACTACCACTACGCCATTCGAGTCGTCAAGACACAGTCGCAGTCGAGAGATAAACTGTCCGTTACGATAGGAAATATAAATAAACGTCTAAATAGCTAGAATCCACCAGGTCAAATAATCATGTTGTAAGAAAACACCTGACATTTTAGCTATAATTTTCCTGCTCCGAACTAAATATCAGCCATTAAATCTTGTAGGCTTCTCTGCTAATATTTATCTTAACATGATAGATGACTATATTCACCGGGCTTGCGTACGCGCCGCGGTAATGGCGGACATAAATTATAATTATAAACAATAATTGCACATAATAATTCGTAATAGCTGTGGCCAGGATTCTTTCATGGTAGATTCTCGTGAGAAAGGGTAGTAGAATGTAGGTGGTTGAGGAGGTGGTAAGGTAAATATGGTGTTGGCATTAGTGGTGTTTAATTTAGATGGTAACTCAAGTCTGCTTTTTATGACTTACTGTACCTATGGACGGAATGCTTGCTGTGAAAATCGTTTCAGATGGGCACATCACCTAACATGACTGTGTTGCCATACTTCCAATTTTGGCCCAAAATGTAACTTCATTCATGGCGCCATCCAGTAGCGGTGCAGGGATAACTTTGAAGGTTTGTTTTGATGTACAGTGGGCAGGATGCAGCTCTACGTCCACACCCTTTCGGTGATCCGTCGAGGTAGCTCCACTTTACGAGGGTGGAGCTACATCTTTTTACTTGATTTCAGAGACGGTATACGGTGATTTACAAATGGACCACGGAAGATAAGTATAAGTAGTTTGTAACATATTGTGTCGACTGGTTTATTTGGTAAGGAGTGCCTATATTATGAAACTTGTTTCTTTAAATTATCTGATCTCCAAATTATTTTCAGCCAAAAGAATGAGAAAGAGATATCGTAAGAATAACGAGAAAAATGAAGCTTAAACTATTTTCAGTAAAGACCCTAACTGCTAACTAGGATGATAGTATTCAATATTAATAATCAAGTTCAAAAGCACATAAACGGATCAGAACTTAAATGTCAAACACAATGTCGGGGATATAAACGTGAGTTCAATGCACAATAGAACGCGCAGATTTACGACGCCTGCGCCCGCGCACCGACGACGGCTCTGTGGGCTGTGGACTTATGTGTGCTGGAATGGCTTCCTTAGGGATAAGATAAACCGGCTATTATAGAAAGGGGAAGATCGAAGGAACAATGGATAGATTGGGGGAATAGGTGGAAAGCTGGCTGGAAAGGGAGTGATTATTAGCGGCTAATAGAGATATGCGGAGGAAGAAGATATTATTATGTTGCACTGACACAAGTATTGGAATAAAATGAGGACGGTGAGGTTGAAAAACAGGGAGAAAGCCTGGACTCGGCAAAAAGAGTGCCGCTGCTTATGACATCAAGAAGTTTGTAGGGTTTATGTTTATGTCGAGAATCCAGAGATTGCTGTTGTATTTCAATAAGTGTAGGTATTCACAGATTAAAAAACTTTTTGCAAAAAATAAAACCGACTTCAAAAAACACAAAAAAAGTGAAAAATAGCTTTATTATAGCTTCAGAAGTCGGTGGCTAGCTTTGTTTGAAAGATTAAGTTTTTTGTCTTGTAAACATAAAAAAATGTTCTAACCACTAGTACTGGAAGTAGTGATGATGAATATACGTGTGAACGGCAACGGCAGTCTTTCACCGACTCGTTTCCAAAAAGAGGTGTTATCCATTCGTCTGTTTTTTTTGTGTATATTCAGTGAATATCTAAGTTCGAGAAAGAGGTCAGTCGTCGAATCCGACTCGGCTGAGCAGCGTTCGGGAAGCTGTGCGGTACCTTCTCGTCCAGCTTACCGCAGTGTCTCAAGACGAAAAGTCTATGTGTTGTGACCAGTGTGTGTTGCCAGTGATTACGGGACCGAAACGTGGTCGTTCACAATGGGCTTCATGAAAAAGGGCAATGGAGAGGGCTATGCTCGGGTTTCCTTGCGTAATCGAATCAGAAATGAAGACATCCGCAAGCCATCAGCAAGATAGCCAAGGTCACCGACATAGCCCGAAGAATTGCCAAACTTAAGTGGCAGTGGGCAGGGCACATTGCTCGCAGAACGGATGGCCGATGGGGCCGAAAAGTTTTGGAGTGGCGACCGCGAACCGGAAGACGATGCGTTGTTAGACCTCCCACTAGGTGGACCGATGACCTGGTGAAGGTGGCGGGAATCCGGTGGATGCGAGTCGCAAGGGACCGCTCAATGTGGCGAAACTTGAGGGAGGCCTATGTCCAGCACTGGACGTCTTTCGGCTGAAATGATGATGAATGATGATTCAGTGAATTTCGCCAATTGTGAACCGATTTCCATGTCAATTTTATCAGTTTTCCATAATGGTAAAGTAAATTGTGTTTTTATGAAACAGAAACTTGTAAATATAAAATTTATAAAATACAATTACAATTTAAAATTTGTAACGTATATTAAACAGGACCCAGGTCGTACACTCGTCTAGCTAAAACGGCCTGGATTCCTAAAACCTGGGTTTGCCAAATACCTATAAAACACGATGAAATGTGACATCGTAAACATTGTCAATCCTGCTCCGGTAGCTGTTCCGTTGGCCCCTACATTTCAGTTAGAGGTACTAAAATGTTATGACCGGGGTCTGTTCCGTGACCTGACGACAATTCAATCTTGTGGGTGTTTATATGGTACTATTGACACTGCACTTTGCAGGTTATCTACTAGTCTTATGTTCTTAAGTCTTATTATGTTTTGTATTAAGTATTAGGTGTTCGTTTAGTACTTGAGGGCAAGGAAAGTTATATTTGGAGTGTTTTCCTTGTATATTAAGTTTTCTTGACATGTCTTGTTCGTCCTTCCTTCTTTTTTCGTTTTCTTTATTTACACAGTTTGTGTGCTTGAAGTTTACAGGGCAAAGAAAAGGTGCGTTTTGTTTTTTCCGGATGGGAATTCATTTAATTTTAATGATCCCTCCCGCTCTTTGCAGGCGGAACGGAGTGTCAGACTTGTGCTGACTAAAACACACCCATGTTCCTTATGACCTCGTGGTGTGCCAGGGCCGCTGTATCTCTTTCAAACAGTCCCGCAGCCCTGGAAGAAAAGGTGCACCCATAAGCCTGAACCTTAGTATTTTACGTTGAGCCATTAAAGGTACTCGTATGCTTAATGGGAACTGCGATTAGCGGAGGATTCACAGTACCTACTCAAGATCAGGCTCATAGACAGCGAGCCGTTATCTCTTCCGGTATCTCTAGATCTTCAATTTAGTATCCCTACAACATTATGTACAATGCCGAAAGCGGACAAAGCGCCCGCGCGTCTAATGCGACAGTCGGGACGTGATTATACAATTAAATGTAGGCTTTAGTGGTACTCTTGAATGGTGACGTCTGCGGGGTCAAGTTTACAAGTTATAATGAACATCAAAGAGGGAATAGGGCTCTTTTGGGAGGTCGTTGTGATGAAACATTTATATGTTATAGGGTCTAGACAACCCGCAGTTGCTTTTAAAGCGTTTTGTGTTTTCACAACCAATTTCGGATTGATATTATAACTTATTGGTAGCATTTTTATTTTTGGTTTGAACCAGTCCTCACGATAGTAACTATTCTTTGAGGCCTTTTAAAAACGTTCATCTTTTCTTGGATAGCCATCTTCACAGAAAGGCCGGGAGCAGATGAGTCCTCAAGGACCCACTATTCTTGAAAATACCTCGTCTCTGGTTAAACATTCGATGACTTAATAATAGATCTATCTATTTTACTCGTAGATAAATTGGAAAAGCTTTCTGTGAAAGACCTTGAAATAACCTAGGGGTACAAGACATCCATACAAGAGTGGACTGAATATGCAGAGTTCACTTTTGACCCATTTTCCATCAAAGCCATTTTCAATGGAAAATGGCGATACAGAGCCACAGAATTGGCTCTGTGTCGCTTATACAATTTGTTACTCACTTATTTTCACTGTTGGTTCTCGTTTTTAGGGTTCCGTAGTCAACTAGGAACCCTTATAGTTTCGCCATGCGTGTCTGTCCGTCCGTCCTCGCTAAATCTCTGTGACCGTTAGCACTAGAAAGCTGAAATTTGGTACCAATATGTGTATCAATCACGCCGACGAAGTGGTAAAATAAAAATTGGAATAAAATGTTTTATTAGGGTAGCCCCCCTATATGTAAAGTGGGAAATGTTTTTTTTTCAATTTCAACCCTAACGTGTGATATATTGTTGGAAAGGCATTTAAAAATGAATAGGGGTTTACTAAAGTAATTTTTTGATTATGTCAATAATTTCGGAAATAATCGCTTCAAAAGTAAAAAACAATGTGTGTGTCCCCCTCTAACTTTTGAACCATAACTTTAGAAAATATGAAAAAAATCTGAAAAGTAGAACTTTATAAGGAACTAGCTGTTGCCCGCGACTTCGTTCGCGTGAAAATATTGATGGGTCATGTGTGAGACTGCATCGTTGTTCGAGTTGTCGCAAGCGCTACTGAGTATGAGGTCCTGGGTTCGATTTACGGGACGGGCAAAGTGTTAATGTATTATTTGTGCCCGGTTGATGGGATTAAGCTAAATGTGCGAAATGTGGGTGTAGGATTAGATACATCTCTACCTAACAGTGGCGCAGGGTGAACATAGTGTCAGGGGAAGCCGTAGAAAAGGAAAACTGTTTTTTTTGCTTCTGTTAACTTTTTTCTCCGTGTTAATTTTGAGCTCATTTTCACTATCAGCGACACCAAAAACCACGGAAACGACACCTATGATTAAAAATCCAAAAACTTTCGTCGCCGCCATTTTTGATTTCATCTTCATTCACCAAAAGTAAGATCAGAAATGCAGAAGAGAAAAAAAACAGAAATCTACAAAATAAAAAAATCTAGTTGGTATCAAATACGATATCGACAATTACTCATTCTATCTCGTTCTACTATACATAATTTGTTTATTTATTTATTTATTTAAACAACACATACAACTATTATTACAGGTTTAGGTACCTAATACAATAGAGCAGTTATATTTAAAGTTAAATTATTTATGTTTTGAATAAATTAATTAATTTGACAAACTAAAGTAATTGCGCAAAATGCGGCCCGTGTGAATTCGCTCAGTGTACAATTGAAGCAATCAATCTGTTGTGACACCATATTGAGTTGGTGCGAGCGGGCGGCACCCACAGGAGCGGTGGCTTTCTTTTTCTGCTCCTGCCGTAAGTCCATAATCTTCGGCTTATCTAGGTCCCTACAAAACAGTAAGTACTGCCAGCCGCGAAGTCACGTGTGCTATTAACTTGTGTACGGCCTATACTATTAACTTGCACGGCTGCAAAAGGTCTCTCCTGCTGCTGTTATTCGTAAACGTATGAACAACTACAATGCAAAACTTCATCCCCCATTTTACCCCTTTGTGGGTTGAAATAAAAAAACTAACGATTTACTAACTTTGATACTGTTTGGTGACTCAAAAAATAAAAACTTTAATTAAAAACAAAATGTTGCTCTTTTTTCACCCCTCAAGGGTTGAAATTCTAATAAAGCCGTTGCGTCAGCTTCCAGTCATAAGCCCAGATAACAAATTTTGTTACGTTGTAAATAAAGGACTTTTCACATACAATTTCATCCCCTTTATAAGCCTTCGGGGTGGAGTTATCAAAAACGCTGAAACACGCATAAATTAATTTTAAATCGTCAGCCTAAACACAAAATTAGAAGATCCTAACTTTAAAATTGACGGACTTTCATATAAGCTTCCATCCCCTATTTTATCCCCTTGAATCCTTTCTTAGCGGATGCCTACGTCATAACATCTACCTGCATGCCAAATTTCAGCCCGATCCGTCCAGTGGTTCGGGCTGTGCGTTGATAGATCACTATGTCAGTCAGTCAGTCAGTCACCTTTGAATTATATATATTTAGATTTCTAGGAAAATCGTTTTGAACTTGGATGGAAACAACAGTTTTTGTACAAAAAAGACAAAAAGTTGTACAAAATAATTTCTAAACTCATAAGTGGGAACACTTATCGTGACGGACGGGAAACTACGGAACCCTACACTGAGCGTGGCCCGACACGCTCTTGGCCGGTTTTTAATAAATAAAGCGGAAAAAGTTCAACCAAAAAAATCATTGAAAAGCGGGTAGTCAGCGCAATTGTACCCATAAATAAAATGCCCCTCGCTTCATGGCGTTGTGCTATCAACGTGCGCTGGTGATGGATCGGGGTATCTGGCTGCGTGAAACGAGATGAAATAGGAAAAATAAAAAAAGAGATGTTTGTTTTTGTAGTGAAAAATTCTTTAGACGCGTAGAACACTTTTTGGGTGAACAAAAATCATGTAACTCGCGTGATTGTCACCTAACGCTTCGTAGCACTCGTAGCCGATCCGCTACGGCGTAGCACTACATAGGCGTGCGAGAAGCACAACCCGTAGCAGATATAGATTAGTTAGTTTTCAATGCTATTACATGCGGAGCAGTCTGCTCCGCATGTAATAATGTCCAGCGATATTGATTTATTTTATTTATTTAAGTTTTTATTTTATATCAGTGGTTGTCAGTTAGCTGTTATCAATGTCATTGACGTAAATACCAATTTATGGTAACGAAATTAATTCACCGCTGAAACAAACTGTAATTCTAAAATTGATGACGTTGAGAATTTTAATGTTGAAATTATGATTGTTGATCTTATATATCAATGCCTGTAGTGCCACGAGTAAAAAAATCTTCCCGTGGTATTACTGTACTACGGGAGTTTTTTTCACCCGTTCTACTAACAGTGTTACTTACTTCCAGTAGTGCCACGAGAAGTTTTTTTGTAATAAACGGAAATAAAGCTTATCGTAATGTGAAAACTCTTCACGATACGCCAGACTCTGGTCAAGAACGCAGATGAAAAGTGAAAAGTAAGTATGAGCACTACGTGTTGAAATGGTCGTCGGTCCTTCTCGAGTTAAATACAAACTTGATTTTATGAATATTCTAGCTGATGCCCGCGGCTTCGCATGCGTACAAATTAAATACTAAAACCTTTCTTGGGAACCACTCTATACATTGGTGAAAATAGCGTGAAAATCGGTGGAGAAGTTTTTTTTTTTAGTTTATCGCGAAGAGACAGACAGACGCAGCGGAGGACTTCATTTTATAATATGTAGTGATGAACCTATATGTCTACTTCCACCCCAGGTCATGCACCCTAACCTGTGTAAAAATAGAAATAGTTTCAGAACAGATTGATCTACGATGACATAGAAATTCAAAACATGTCATACCGGAATGGAGCAGTGCGCAGTTTCTTTCAACATTGTTCTAATGGCTACTAATGTTGCTATTGCTTGTAGCTATTGTTTGTGGCCATACATCACTGCCTACCCACTGACGTCAGCGCGGGTATCATTAGAGTGATTGAAATGTCAATATGTATGTAGCGTTGTTCTTTAAATCTATGGAAAATAGAAAATGATGGGCAAACACGTAGTCACCAAGGCTTTGCTATTTTTTTTTTTGACAAAAGCTTAACTCAATACGACTTGTGCGATTTTCATCATGTATTGAACGCGATCAGCAGCACATTTGAACCGCGGTCCAAAACTGTCCTTGTCATTTTTCAGACTACATTTGAGCGCGGTAAGCCAGATATCTACGATCAAATTCTGATTATGTAAGACTCTGCATGTTACTCGTATATTTAAGATAATATGTGTGATTACAAAACAATTATAACAACAACGGATATCTTTTCTTCAGAAATAACATTAATTCCAGTTTATATCAGTTAAACCCCGACAATCCACCTTACAAATCACTCGAGATCGCAGAGAAAGAGCAATATTTACATTTAACAAAGAAGCAATCACAGTCCAATCCATTACGATTTCTTTCCGGGGATACGCGGTCTAAATCTACCATTATCAACCCGGGCGTCGAACCCGTAATCCGGGCGAGTAATCCGCTACCCGCTGCCCGCCTCCGCGCGAACGTATAAATCACGGATAGAATTAGCGAAGCGATATCGTCCCACAGCCCAATAGGGCTGACGCCTGTATTCAGAGATGTAATTACAAGTTTACATTTTGTATTTACAAGTGTGAAAATGTACTGTTGAATATGGCTCTCCTGCTGATACATACATCATCATCTGCCTAGCCTTTTCCCTACTAAATTGAGGTCTCGGCTTCCCCTAACCGGATGCAGCTGAATACCAGTATTTTACATGGAGCGACTGCATGTCAGATCTCCACAACCCAGTTAGTACTAGGTAATACGATATTCTTTGGTAAGACTGGTTGTCAACCTTTTTGGGTCACTGACTACATGTAACGACTCAAAGATCTACAAAATGACAGTCGGGATCTACGGCTTAACGTGCTTTCCGAGGCACGTGTTTGTCGATCCGTAGGTGAGATGTTCATTCGTACATATCCGAAGTTGGTCTAGGGAATTGGAGAAATATCGCAGTTTTGTGATCGTCTGTCGCTGGACATCAGCTCTGCTCTGCTATGGCTGTGGTGCCTGTCTATTATAGTTTGGGTGACTGGCTGCAGCACCCTCCTACATATTTGGTGCTGGACCTAACTGCAAGATGGATGTAGCACGTGTCATAATAATGTCTACCCGAGCGAAGTCACTTACGAGCTTTTGTGACGTCCGAAGCACTTTAGGCAATCAACTTCTATAGATCGTCTAACTCTTTTTAATTAATTTCATGTTTATTTCAGTGTAATGGCAAATAAAAGTCTATAATTCAATTTTACACACAACTGCGCTAATGGTCGACATAGGGAAAAAATGATGTTGAATACTTGGATACATATGGGAAAGTTACCTACATGCATGTTTTATGAATGTGTGGAGTCACGACCAAACAGGAAACACGGGAGCTTTCAAAGAAAAAATGAGATAATATTATGCCCCTGTAGTTCGGGAATGTTGAGAAAATATTGGCGTAAAATTACCAAATAGTTTTGTACGAGGAAAACTGACAAAAAGTGGGAAAAGCTGTTATGGAATACATTGAACTATGATGGAATATGGAGGCACAAATATGGTATTATTGAATATTGATTCAGTTATAACAAGCCTCGTTTCTAATGCTCCACTTTCTCAAGAAATGTTTTGTTTTCTATTTATAAGATCAAGGATTTGGTGACCGAAGGCTGCTTTTCCAACGTCAAATATTTTTCCCGTGGAATATATAATTGACGTTTGAGTATTTATAGAATACACTGACAATAAACAAAATGATCACTTGTATCCTACTTCCTACTATCCTACTCCTACTAATAAATGCGAAAGTTTGTGAGGATGGATGTACCTATGTTTGTTACTCTTTCACGCAAAAACTACTGAACGGATTTGGATGAAATTTTGCACACAGATGGTTTACAACCTGGATTAACACATAGGATACTTTTTATCCCGGTAGTAAGATCCCATGGGACAATTTTGAAACTTCACGCGGGCGAAGCCGCTGGTAGAAGCTAGTAAAGATATAATAACAAAAATCAGCCCTTAATCCAAAAATCGTCTGGTCCTTCGTGCCGAGCGCCAACCCTGAATCCAAACAGTGTAAAAACACTCAGCAATCGTTCGCTAATGACGTATTAAGACGCACGCCCTCGCCCCTCGCCCCGCGTCCCTAGGCCCGCTACATCTGCGTGTTAGTCGCTTTTTCACACTCTCCAGTCATTGGAGCACCCTTAATTCAGTCACGGGAATTACTATTTAATCGACTAAGAACAGGTTTATCGATAGTCGATACTTAACTTTTATCGATTGTATAAATGTGTCATTTCGACATGATATAATGCGCTATCAAACTGCAATATTCATTTCGCTTTAACCATATCTGCAAGTGACCTCTCTATGAGGTCGATTTAAACGTAGGATGAATGGCTGGCTTTTGCGAAAAGGTTTTTAAAAGACGAGCTTGTTATACTAATTCAAAATATAAATAAACGGCTTAGAATTGATTCGGTTTTGTGAGGGTTGTTTTTACTAATTTAAACCAAAAATTTACAAAAAAGCAACCCGTTTCCAAAAATTAACCATTCCACAGGTGAACGTCAAACACACGCTACGTGGGACAGACCCCTAACCAGGGGTGCAACATAATGAAATTGATACCTGACGCGTAATCCTGAGTACACAAGCACGCAGCTCAGCAATCACTAATTCAATCATCCTGAGGAGCTGGGAAGCCGAGATGAGGTGGTAGGAAGATGTCGCTTCAATATGGTCAAAATGGTCATATTGTTATTGCGTCCATGTTCCTATCCTATTCAGGACAGAAGAATGTCATTGAGTATGTTCTTATTTTTAACGTCATCTGTCGTCACCATTTAAGTGTCGGTAAAGCTGACCCAGAATATTCCGTGATGAAAAATAACTGGTTATGGAGTACCTTTGTATTTAATCCTCGAGATTTACTCACACGTAAGAAAGTGACCACACTTTTTATCAATATGGAATCGCCTTAAGACGATCAGAAAGCGATTATTCGACTCGCTGTCAAGTGAGTTCCGTAGTCGATATCCGTATCGTAACGCTTTATCTCCAAAAACTTATACCTGACCGGCTCATACCGATTCCACATTAATACCTACATGTGGCCTAAGTGGCATCCAATAATTTACCTATCTCGAGGGATATTTCTACCATTTTCATTATCCAAAAAAGTTTTTGTTTCGTAACTCTGCTATGACAACTCCGTCACGTATGACGCCATATTTACTTAATTAACGCGCCTTAGGGGATGAATTACAATTGACACGACGTTGTAATTGTTAGTGTGGATCTGTGGATGGGACTCAAGGGGTGGAAACATGGGGTTAATAGAATATGTTGTTGGTTTCAACGGAATTAAGTGTTGTTTGAGAGATTAGATTTGGAAGATTGTTTTCTGTAGTTGATGAACTTAACAGACTTGCATTACTGATCAATAGAGAACAGTAGGAGCGCAGTGGCTAAGGTTTTGTGGATCTGAAGTGCACCCAAACATGCACGTGAAAGAGAGCACCACGCGGAAGCCGGCGGTCATAAGTCATAAGTCATAAGTCATTTAATCATTTGTTAACATAGGTACAATAAATAGTTGTTTTAAAAGATTACAAGCGCTCTATGTTATGCCCGAAGGCGTACAAATATTTATTGACTTCATTGACATTTAAAATTGAAAAAACCTTTTAAATTATACTACTTAAATGCTAAAAGTATTAATTGATTTTGACAAAAAAAAAAAATTAAAAAACATATTAACATTAATAAAAAACAAAGAAAAAATATATAAATGTCAAAACTAAGGGTCGGTAATTCCTAGAATCGAAAAAAATCGAACACATCTACCAACCTGCACCGGGCCCACGCGGGCAGAAAGCTTGTACTCCAGCAGTGGGCAAACATCCCACGGTGATCATATCGCTACCTTTACTCGTTAAAAAATATTTCGGCCAGATCCTAGATGTGTCTAATATTTATTCTGGTAACATTTACGATATTCATTTGGCCTATTTCTAAAACCATATTGAAGCCTCAGCATAGATGAAACCTTTAGGAAATTAGAATATTTGTTAAAGAAAATCTGACGTCTGAATAATGGCCTCAATAGCTTTGGGTTCGACCGTAATCAAATGGGTCAATCCCAAATCATTGGAAAAGTTTACCTTTTTCGAATATTCCAGGCATGTTATGTGACATAATTATGTGTAGGTATTAAATAAAAAACTAAAGTACAAGTTTTCTTTTGCCGTTTACTATCCTAACTTTCGAAAAATTTCTTGGAAAATCTCTAGGACATTATAAATCACATAAATCTTCCTACCTCAAACAAGAGGATAATATGGACATTTACGAGAGCCACCCAACTTTCCCCGACCAGTACATTTATCAAAGAATCCTCAAAACCGTCTAAATGTTCCTTTTCCTCGTTCAGTTCGGTTGACCTATAAAGTGGGGATAATATTTTATTTTTTTATTCTGCACGAATCTCGCCCTTGCAAATTGAATCTTCAGGGAGACGGGTTAGTTGCCCTTTTGTGGGACTTTTAGATGTCACTGAGGAATCGTAAGACCGATGGAAGAGGAATGGCAGTACAATGCATAATTTAAAAAAAAAAACATAACCTGCAGCCGACACACAGACCAACCTAAGATCGACCCAAGCGGCTGTTATTATTTAGCCACGAGCCTCTCGTCCTCTCTCTCTCTTCACTTTGACGAATATTTGCATGAATTTACTGTAATACATAAGTCGTTTGTCAGTCGTGTCGTTCCGTGTAAAGAGAATAAAATACCCTTTTCATGTTATGTTTTTGTGAGGACAATCGTAAAACATAATAAGATACGACAGGTTTATCTCTGAGGGGGAGTTTGACGAATTTCTCTACAGTTTACTTATTATATTACCTTACCTACACACCCAAGGCTTTACGAGCTGTTCTGGTAAATTCAATTTAGGAATACTGCTTGGTCTAACTGTCCATTTTACTATCTTCCTATATGCATTTCATGATACTTAAATTCTTTATGCGAGCATAATAGTAGGTAAATGTCTAAACGAATAATGAAATTCCTTTACGTTACTGGGCAGATGGGTAAAGAAACGGTAAATAGACAAAGAGGGAATAGCTTTCCTCTAGCTTAGCTATGAACTGTACAAGACATTGATAACATTATCAAAGAATATTATACTCGTAGATTAGTACCTAGCGAGAGAGAGATAACAAACAGTCGATTACTTGTATTGAAAAGCAATACTTTATAATATCGGTAGAGTATTGTGGGGAAAAAGAACTGTAACTTAATTCATATGTCTGAAATGGCTTCGTTTCACGCAGAGAAGGTATGACTTCACAGACCTGTGTCCTGCAGAGGTTAAAATAATAGGCTGGAAGAGAAACAAATCAAGTATGTTGACTTGACTCGCGAGGTGTTTGACATGTGGTACTCATCATCAATGCCATGAGTCTCGGCCAATACCTGAGGAGGCTCTACGACCCGACCCGATTGGCGTAGTGGTAGTGACGCTGCCTTACGTTCTTAGGGTCCTGGGTTCGAATCCCGGTAGGAGCAAATGTTCGTGTGATGAGCACGGACATTTGTTTCCGAGTCATGGATGTTTATATGTATAATAAGTATGTATTTACAAACAAAATGTATATATGTAGTATATCAACTATCTAGTGTCTACGACACAAGCTTTGCTTAGTGTGGCACTAGGTGGCGCTGTGTGTTAATGTCCAGCGATTTTTTTTTATTAGGCATCTGTATCAAGGGTTTTATTCAAACCGCGTACTCCTTGATACGGCTCGTACTGTTAGAAGGTTCCTCACTCTGGAGCCCAATACCAGTGGGCTACAATTTTTTATATTTAAATGTCTTATGTTGTTTTTTGTATGGTATGTTAAAAAATGTTATTGATTTAGAAAGAAATAAATAAAGGAAATAATAATAGGGTGGTATTCTTATCTACGTATTATATGCAAATAAAGGAGCTATTGGCTAAGCAATAATAGCCGCACGGGTCGTATTGCAAGGTTTACCTGGGTCAGTTCGTGGATGGATCCATTATATACTGGATTTCGTCCGTGCCTCGGAAAGCACGTCTTTTGTCCCGGGTGTACTACTATTGACTGTTGGTCTTTGAAAATCGTTACTGGTAGTCAGTTGCCTGAAAGTCTAACACTGGTTGTCAGCCTCAATTATAATACTAAGGGTTAATTTCGTCACTGGTCCTGAAAGCAATCAGCTAATTAAAAGAGCAAGACTCTCATCATTTACTTCAAAATGTTGATACTGAATTGCTGAAGAAAGCTCTTTAACGCAAAACAGCTAATCTTCAAATTTCTCAACAACATAATTAATGTTATTAATTACGAATAACAAACAAGGGAACAGGTGTTCCTTGTTCATAATTTCCACATAACGATTGCACACAATGGCGGGGCTAACAATGAGCTTATCGCTCGGTAAGTTGCGAAATTGTGGCAGTAAATTAATTTTAATGTACCATCGGGAGTGTCGCGTTTGTGCGGCCTGCTGGATAACCACGTTGTGGTAAGTGAGATGTGTGATATAGACGAGTTTGTAGAAGGTTTTGAAAAGGAAGATGAAGATACTAAAATTGAATTTATCAAAGCTATAGCAAAGGATAAGAAGTCAAACTTCTCCATAGAGATCTACGCTAAGGAATGGACAACTACCGTACTTTCACGGTTTTTATGTCTTATGACTGAAACTGGAAAATTAGCTACATTTTATTTTCATCTTTATTTAGACAATTCAAAAGCGCCTGGAACTGGCCTACTGAAATAAATGCTTTAATTTTGATTGATTTTGAAATATTCCTTCTTTCATGATATGGCTCGTTATGGAAGTAAAACTGCCTGGATACTTATATACGAGCAGCCAAGGACCACTGCCTTTGAAGGTCACAGAGGTGCTGGTGAAATAACAGAAGAAAATGATAACGCCAGAATATAATAAAGAAATGATTGTCAGTTAAAACAGGGAAGGAATATTCTACTTTAACAAACGACTAATTTGGTATGCCCGGCAACAATCATGCACTATTAAAGTAGTCTTTAACCTTCTCATAGAAAGGCATGCAAAATATACGTAGATACGACCGCGATAGGGTCAAACCTAGTAGTATTCACTAGCTAGCTTATTACTAGCTAGATTAGACTAGCTAGATAGGTAGGTAGGTACTATCATTCTACTATTACCAGACTTTATATTTTATTACCTTCTCATAAACTTAGATCACGTCCGTAACCTATAGATTACGACTTTGATTGATGTCTGAGAGGCATCTGACTGCAATGAGCATAAACGGTGTGGCCTTTCGCAGCGTTGGGCAAGTTTGAGGCAAGAGGCAATGGATAAAGACTAGGTAATGAGATACTTATAAAATAAAGTTCAACCTAGAATCAAGAAGTATTCTAATCAAAATGACCGTGGGAATTCTTTGAAGGAGTGGCAAAAAATAGCTGTGGAATTAGAGTTTCTGGGGGTTTATTTCGGAACTGCAGATGCACCAGTTTCTGTAGGTACTTCTATCATCTATCATGGGGTTTAGGTTTCCGCACCTACTCCTTGAGGTGGACCATTGTGCGTGAGCCATGGTGGCGGATTACTCCAACCAGCCCACCTCCCTCCAGAAGCAGATTAAACTTCCCGGTCTCCTCAGGACATCCGCAAGTGATCTTGGCGTTCCCAGGATCTCCTCGCGAATCTTGGTAACGCCTGAGCACTCCAGGAGCACATGCGCTACCGTCTCCTCCGCCTCCATGCACTCTGTAGGTACTTATACCGCTAACTAGTTAGTAACTTCGAGAGATATCTAATTGTTAAATCGCTTATGGTGTTCAGTAGCAACTGACAATGGTATGCGTAAGCTTCATCCGGCAAAAAGGGAACCAGCTAGAAAAGGTGAGGCTGGCGATGCTTAAGTCTTTTTTAATCATCGCCTTTTTTGTTAGATTATGTAAGTTTTTGACAATCGTTCAGGCTCTCTTATCTAGCGGATTTATGCCACCAATTAACAAAACACACTTGCATAAACTGTAAAACCAATCAACTATTAGGTACTTCTGCAAGGAACAAATCTCGGGCCCTCACTAAAAAAATAATTTCTCCTTTAAATCAGCCAGTTCATTTCTCTAAGCAGCTTCAGTGGTATCATTCACAAGCAAACCTGTTTCCCACAGGATTATACTTACTTATATAATACCTTCGTGCCTAGTACACTCAGTTGGACAAATATTGTGGCTCACGGTTCGCTGGGGCGACCACAAAGGCGGCGGGCAAAGTTGGCCGGTTGACTAGTTTGCCCAGTCACGCTGCTTTGCCACCAGCAACCGTGTTTGGGCACGTTCGCTGATCGTAAAGTACGTATATGAGGTTGGCTTGATTTCATCGGAGATGGCGGAAAAATAGGGTTAAGTGTATTAAGTAGTGACTTGACGTTTTTTTTATGCTTGTAAGTGTAGCGTAAGCTTGGGTGTGAACTAAATTACGTTTTAAGTGCAAGAAGGAATCATTTCGCAGTTTTGTACCTTTGATTTGAAAATCACAGAATTCTCGGTATTAAAAGATTGGTGTAAAGTTGCTACGACTAACAAATACGTTAAAATTATAGTGGTATTTGTTCTCGTTATAATCAGGTTGCCTTTAGGTTATTGCTGTCAAGGATCTCACATCTGTGAAAGGACTGTTGTGTGTCAAATCAAAGATTTTCATTCTTCAAATTCAGTTTTATGAGATCCGCAAAATAAAATCTTCACGAGACGCCATAACAGACAGAAAATAAATAGAACATTCTTTTACATCAAAACGGTACGTGCTTTTTTTGAGATTTCCGTCACTATTTTCAACTTTAGATGTTTTAAATGTGTTTGTCATCACCTAATTTAGTTCCTGCTACAGGAATATAATTCTACGAGGCATTTATTTTGTTTGCGTTGTCAACATTTCATTCAAGATTAATTTTCTCTGCTCAATCCTTGTTGTCACCAATATTATGGTCATCCTTATCTTCGTTTCTAATACTAGATTTATCTGTTTGCGATGACAAGGCAAAGTCTAAGTTTATTCACTCGACTTTTAATGTAACAATGTTCATATTCAAAGGACTTATTATTTATTGTGTTGGCTGTTTTATCGTCAAAGGAAAGTTCAACTTGGTTTGGTTTCTTGGCTGAAGCTTTCTTCGTTTTCTCTGTTTTATTTTAATTTAAATATAAGATTGTCATGACAAGTTTGTGCCTTTTGTTGGATTTAATTGGGTTCTTTAGGATAACTACTGTTCTCCTAACAAATTGATGTTCAAAGTGTACCAAGTATCGGTAATCTCTGAAAGTGGATTGACAATTACGGCTGCATCAAATTTCTTAACTTGTGCTTTAGCTTGTGTATGTATTTATAACTATATCCTGTTGTAAGCAAAGCTAAAAAAAAATTGGAATCCGGTAACTGAAACCCATACCACAATACCGGGAGTGAAATGAAATTTCAGATGACGTTATTACGACGCACGCTATTTCGAAAAAAATACGAGCGGTACGCCAGTTCGAATGCACGTTAGATCGAATACCGTTTTATTGAATAACGTTATTTCGAAACAAACAAACAAATTGTTTGAATGGTACGTGTAATCCCGTGGCTAAATAAAACAGTCGCTCGGGTCGATATTTTTGCCTAGTTTGGTCCGTGGATGGGTGCCCACCCATTATAAAGGGTGTAAAACACCTCTTCACGAAACCGAAAGGCACTTGTTCTCCCCATCATTGCGATATTTTTTTTGTTCTACACCATACCTGGGAACCTTCTAGTTACGGAGATATGAGGGGTCAAAGTTACAACTTTTTAACAAGTTTTTTTCGTAAGATTTTGACTTTTAACACCTTCACGACCCCCGTACTATTCAATCCATCCATAAGCACAATGTTGTAAGTGCGTTACATTGAGTTCTACCACAAAGCATGATTTATAACCTCAAAAAAAAAGTTGTTTCCCAGCAATAATTTTTGCGTAAAGTTACTTAGTTTATATACAGAATGCTTGGTTAACGGCTTTGTGATGAGGTGGTTTACACCCTGTATACTGGGTTTCCTCCGTGCCTCGGAAAGCACGTTAAGCTGTTGGACTCGGCGGTCATTTGTAGACATTTGACAGTCGTTACAGGTAGTCAGTGGCCCAAAAAGTCTAACAACCAGTCTTACCAGGTTATCGTATTACCCAGCACTAACTGGGTTGTGGAGGTCAGATAGGTAGTCGCTTTATACACGCACAATACCAACCATACAATTTTGATGATGCACTAACGTCGGTACCGTCTGTCAAGTACCTGTGAAAATATTAATGTATTTTTCCAGTAAATTGCGGGCAACAACCTTATGGAACAGTTAAATATAAATAATACTTTACTACTAAACCAACAACACACGATTTATTATCGAAAGTGCTCTCGAACGATTTACGATTCTTTCGACATTCGACTCGATTGAACAATGGACCCGGAAAATTTCGCCTACGTCCTAACGGCATCTGAATCTATCCGTATGTTTGTATGTTTGCTCTAACCTCGGGAACACCTGAACAATGCGTGATTAAAATGTGCGTACACAGTTTATATTTCAACACAAAGAAAGTTATTACCGACTATTGTTGGATAAGAGTTCGTGCTTTTGTAAGGCTGCCTGCGGACTTGCAACTAAGGAAATATTATTTATTCTTTTAGTTGAGATTTAATATTTTTTTTGTTTTTTTTTGTTGACTAACTGCCACTTTCTTCTAGTGGTCGCTTTAACGAGTAATTAGGTTCTGGGTTCGAGCAAGCTCGGTGTTATTGAGTTCTCCATTACGAAACTTTACGAAACACGTATAAGAACAATGTATTGTGCACTGAAAAATCTCCTGGATTGCTTTGCACATAAGACTTCTCACTACCAAATCCTATAAACTCCATGCACATCGGATGTATCTTCTTTCGCTTTCAAAGACTTCATTATTTAATTATTCATCTAGTCCCGCACGGGTAGAGTTGTCACAGTGTCCCAAACCTTATTTACCCGGCGCGCAGTCACGCAATTATGTATCTTGATTCAGCATTAGTTCAGCGAAATGTTCTCTATTGACGCTGCGATGGAGTCGCGAGCTTGTGGAGGGCCTTAGCCAATCGGCGTATAATCACATAATTATGCATCTTGATTGAGCATGAAGTCTTGGCAATATTCTCTGTCAACATTATACATAAAGTTATGAATAATCATATCCAACGCTTTATACATAGTTACTTAACTTATTTTTCTTATTACTTACTTGAACCTTCTATACCTAGCGTCTTTAGTCGCCTGCAAACGTAATGAAGCATTTCAAAATAGATAGGTGTCTATGGAATTTGTTGACCATTCTTCTCCACAACCTTTGGAATGGGCAACTAGAATATTAAGTATTAAATTTTTTCGCTTTTCGTAAAGTTTGAAATTCAAACGTGTTCTTGTTTCTAACATATCGCATCTGGCCATCTGAGTGATGTTTTTAAGGTCCCTATGAGTGCAAAGTCGTCAGCGTGTAACCAGCCTTATCCAATCGGCGCACAATCGCACAGTTGTGCATCGTGATCGGGCATTAGTTCAGGAAAATGTTCGCGTTGCATCGAGATGCGGCCACAATGTGGCGGCCATACAATGTGGCAGGCTATGGCTGCTATAGGCTGCAGTTTGTACCTGAATAGAATGCCTGGGTAAACTGTGAGAATGTGGAAGCTGAAATAGTAAGTTAGAATCTGAATTGTGTGAGCACAATGGGAGTAATGACGGTTCTATGGTGATGTAGAGTTTAATCGGTGTGATGTGGGCATGATAATCTTGTTAGAACTTCCATTCACAAAGCGTTTTTGTAACTGTTGTACCGCCTATTTATATCTGTCCCATTGCCATACATTTTTTATTTATTTATACAGGGTGTGAACCACCTCATCACAAGCCGTCAACCAAGCATTCTGTACATCAAACTAAGTAACTTTACGCTAAAATTGTTGCTGAGAAGCAACTTTTTTTTTGGGGTGAAATTCATGTTTTGTTTGTGGTACCTAGAACTGAACAGTACGGGTCGTAGAGGTGTTTAAAGTAAAAATATTACACTGAAAACGTGTATTAAAAAATCTTGTCAACAATTTGGAACTTTGACCCCCAATATCTCCGTAACTAGAAGGTTCCCAGGTATGGCGTAGAACAAAAAAAAATATCGCAAGGACGCGGACGGGGAGAGGTGTTTTACACCCTTTAGTTTTATCATCAATATTATTGCTTCTAAATTCGCTCAGTAAGAAGAACGACCCACTGATCGCACGCGAGTGCTGCTGTTGAGAAATTCCATTGGAAAAACTCAATAATATTTTTGCTCGACCCGGGAATCGCACCCAGAACTCCACACATTTATCAGTCAGTCGCGCCCGCGACTGCGAGACCTACGGTGCGGTTATATAAAGTGTACAATGTGAATATTTTCATACTGCATTTATATGAATGTATAGTGTTGTTAGTAGAAAAGGACATAGATTGTTCTTGCGTTATCTGTAGACATATTATTTATTGTATTGTAAGTAAATAGGAAAGCCATGTGTGGGTATCACATATTGTAGTCTTTGGAGCTAGTTGTAAACAAAATGTCTTTATTGCGGCCACACATTGGTACACGTTTCGTATTTGAACAAACGCACGTAGGCAGCCCATGTTCTCGTGGGATTTCCAAAAGATCGACTATACATCCCAATTCAAACTTATGTTTGTATCAAATCAACTTTAATGAACGTTGTCATGTGGTCGATTTTCTAATCAGCAAAAAAATTATGAACTGATTTACAAACTTCATCAGTGATTAACCCTAGTTCGAGTTCCCTTTACTTCCTGACATGGAACTTTTGTGCATACTTCTAGACAGTTTATTTAGACTGTGTGAAGTCTATCAGTAGAATAAGGATATTTTGTATTGAGTAAAGCAGCTACTCTCCAAACGATGGTTGCCTGAAGATGTACGGCCGAGGCCGACCCAGACAAAGGTGCAAAATTGCACATAGAAGGAATTAGGGGAGGCCTTTGTCCTGCAGTGAAAATAGTTTCTTTTTTCAATGTAAACGAAAACCATGGACTCAAGAACAATCCAGCCTATCAACCAATTTCATCTCGCCATACTGCATGAGCTCATCCGATATTAAAATGCCCAAGCCAATCATCCTCCCCATGCCTCACGCACCTAAAGACACCAATCACAATCGATCATCTTGAACCGATCAGAATTCATCGCCCTCATACCTGATATTGTAAATCAAGGTAATCTCATTAAATATGGATGTTAATATCGAAAAAAATCCCGTATCTTAGGACGAGCTATCAAAGTAACATCGTGGAGGGGTCTCGGGGGAAATCAGGCGAGTGTCGAGCTGCCCTTAGCCCTATATTGTGTGGAGCTGCCTTTATAGCTGATTTATGACTCCGTGCGCAGAGTAACGTGTAGTTGTTAGCTTTAGGGCTTGTTTATATGGACGGATTGGCGGTTGTAAGTAGTTTTTCATTGCTCATACTCGAAAAGTAGGTCTGAAGTTGCCTGAGGAGCGGGCTGAAAGTAATACTTTTCAGCCCTAGCGAAAGTCGCTTTCAACTGACAGCTGTCACATTATTCAAAAAATCTAATTCTATTTTCACAATTCTATTGAACCATGTTCCGACTTCTATACAGCCTGTAAATTACAACGCGATGTAAAATTGAAATAACATAAAATTCAGTACTAATTAAAGAATATAATTTTTCATTACTCATACTCGGAAAGTAGGTCCGAAGTTGCCTGAGGAGCGGGCTGAAAGTAATACTTTTCAGCCCTAGGGAGAATCGCATTCAACTGACAGCTGTCACATTATTTTAAAAAATCTAGTTCTATTTTCACATTTCTTCTTTTCCATGTTCCGATTTCTATACAGCCTGTAAATTACAGCGCGATGTGAAATTGAAAAAAACATAAAATTCAGTATTAATTAATGAATGTAATTTTTTTAAATAACTTAGTTATAATTAAGTTACAAATATTTCTTTATAATGAAGAAGATTTAGGCAAAATATTTACTATTTCTTCTGTGACGATAGTGAAAATAAAGGCTGAATAGCCGGCAACAGAAAAAAAAATTGGTGGGAAAGCGGCAATCCGATCTTCATTTTGTTTTCGAGTGGTTTCGTGTTTTTGTTTTTTTTCCTTGTATTCGCAATGAAAAGCACAGTATTTACCTCGGGTTAAGGACTTATTTAGTCCCTCGAGCTATTGTCGCGGACTAAATAAGTTACTTTCACCCCTAGGATAACAATGTCCTATTATATAGTTGTTTTGAGGAAATGTGTATTGCCCTAACACTAACCTAGTATCTTTACACTTTTGAATAAATTGTGGTTTTCTTACAAAGTCTTATAGCAATCACAATTACGACGAAAAAAAAACACAAAAACACAAAGATTTCATGTTTTCCAGTGGTCAGTGTTATCTGCTTGAACTATGACTGAAGAAAATATTTTGTTATTTTTATAATTTGGAACGATTAAGAAATCAGCAATATTAGCACATAATATTAGAAATGAAGTTGTATTTCAATTTTGAAAGAAAAATTTCGAAATCACTTTTTGTCGAACGTTTATTTTAACGTCCGATGTTTTTTTTTAAATTCTGGCCATTGAATACTAGTATTGTGCTAGACCTAAAGTTACTATCTAGTGTTACCCACACTTTTCCAAAAATTACTTTGACTGGGCTCATCCCGAAACCCTTATTCAGACTCAATTTAAAGTTTGGAGATTTACGTTTTATCAGTTTCATAAATTAATTTAGCACTGAATAATGCCAATGTGGGGTATGGTTAGGTGATGGATGAGTGTGTGGAATGATATCTTATCTTGTAAGGACCTACAGGTTGGGTTTAAAGGACAGCTAATAAAACCACAGGTCCGTATATTAATGTACTTTTATTTTTAAATAAATATAACCAATAACATTTATTACATCACAGGAGCAGGGTATCTTGAAAACACAATTCATTGCGCGCTAAACGTTTCGCAGACCATAGACCGAATGTCGGCCATTTTTAATCTATGGTCAGAGCTGAATCGTTCGCGCGCTTTCCTTAAATTCAATTGACATCCCTTAAAATATAAATAAGTTTAACTAAATGAATATTATACTATTTATTAACAGTACATGTCGCCAACTAAATATATGATTTTAGTTTAATTTCACGACAGTAAGCATTGTGCGTTACATAATAATTCATTTATTTATTTAACCAATGTAAGTAACCGATAGGACATGTTATAAAGTTTGTAATAAAATAACACAAAGAAGTTAATTCATATTTATTATGTCAGTCATATTAAGTTCTGCGCAAAATACAGAATGGACTTAAGTTAAGAAAGTACTTCAACTTGTTTACAAGTGAAGGAATGATCGTTCAAGTTTTTTTTATGATAGCTTGATAGCTCTTTATTGTATTCAATTCCAAGAAATTACTGAAATTCTCTACCTCATTTTGGGATTTATTGTTGTTTCATTGTATGATGATTTCATAATTTATTGTATTGTTATAAAAAGACGTTATTGCTGCATTCAGAATAAATAAATTGGAAATAAAACAATATTCACATTATATTATTACAGTTAAAATACAAACTGACTATGCTATAGGTACAATTACGTTCAGATATTAATAATTATATTTTTCGACATTTAAAATTATATTTTGGCGCGCAACAATTATTACGTAAACTTTGAAAAAAGAACATTGTTACTAAATTGACATTTGTATTTTTTTTAATTGGCAACGAAATGATAAAGTCTAAATAAAGTCTATGGAGCCAAAATATAATTACAAATATTTAAATTATGAAGTCTAAAGATATGCATAACTAGAAACAGGTTAATAGTTCGATCTACAACTAAATACACTTTTTACAATCCGTAGTACGTTCAAGCGAAACTTCTAAGTCGTTTTTTTAATATTTATTTTATCTATAGATTACGTTCTCTTGTTTTTGAAAAAGTACATTTTTTAAATGCTTAGTAAATGCATACCGGTCAATGTGGCGACACTTGGGGGAGGCCTGTGTCCAGCAGTGGGCGTCTTTCGGCTGAGATGATGATGATGAAATGCATACGCTACCTTTTCTGATAAATGCTCAAAATTTTGTAATTAAGGCGGAAAAAATATAATAATATTTTTATTGCTTTCATAAAACAGCCTTTTCAGCTAATTTAACCTGAACTGAACGGTTGAACCGGTGCATCGATTATTGTAAAATGTTCCGCCTTCAAGTTGATTTATACCATTGTATACTTAGCCGAGCCACGGAGATAGCATAAATAACTTATGACAGGTCAATTGTAAATGATTACGCATACTTTCTGGCTTATTCGATTGAGATGTTCAGTTTTTTTCTGAGTTATGAATGGTCTTTGTTGTTATTGTATGGTTTTTGAGTGAATGGAATAAGACATAAAATTATGATTCAGGTGGTTTTTGTATTGAAATACTGTGACTATAGGTGCTTAAACGATTTTTAATGTCACTTCTTATAGAGTTGTGTCATAATCCCGTTCTTTATTGAAATAATTTTTGTTCGTGCTTGTACTTTTTCAAAAACCAAAAGCTTCTTATTATTATTTTCCTTAGTAAAGCTAGTAATACTGTACATACCTTAGTTAGGCGACGCTTTGTTCAAGTTATGTCCCCAACGACGAAGACATTACACAGAGGAAACTAAGTACTCTATACAAAATAAAATTTACTTTGGCAAGATCTAATATTTAAATCATTTAATTTACAGAAAATTAAAAAAGAGAAAAATACGAACACATAGAGAGATTGATATTTTTAGCTTAAAGTGTATAAAATCTAGGCGCTAACGATATAAATTAAACACTTAACCTTAGTGATAAGATTTATAATATAAATGAGGTACGTTAAACCATTGTGACTATGTGGTGATTCATCTTCGAATGTGTCCTACATCTAACGTGTACAATCGCGCACACAACTCACGTCATCTGTCAAACTGAGGTGACGTGACATGACATGTGGAAATATTGACATGTCATTTATACATTTTGATGTGATGATTTTTATTGATTTATATTAAAATAAAGCCGAATATGTTATCTCTTTAGTTTTTGGATACTTATTTAGTTTTTTTTAACAAAAGTATTTTTGTCATTAAGTAATTAATTATGAAATACCTACTTTGCAAAGTTCCACAGACCCCGTGAGTTCATGCAGCCACAGCACATAAAAACAATATCAACATTAGCATTTTCAATATAAAATAACAATTATACAAAAAATGCAAGAAATGGAACGATACAATTATGTTTGCCTTATAAAATTTAATTATTCAAAATAAATAATAATAATAATGTACAATTTTTTCAACGAAATCCTAGGATTGGGAAAATTTCGAAGTATTTTTTTGTGTGAAGACTGAGACACGCGATTTTTGGTTCCTTTGGTTCGAAACAAGCTTCGTTTTTGGTCTTTCTATAAGCACCTTTAATTCAAACGAGTTATTCATTAAGAATTCAGGTCATTAGGCAACTGCTGATCTGGTCTTTGGACCAAAGGACCATTCTCCGTGCGCCCCAGTCAATGTCTCTTGCATTTTTGGCATAAAAACTTGTCGTATATAACAGTGGAACTACAGTTATAGTTATCATTAACGTTATCCTAAATCGGACTAGGTAAACGTTCGAGTGCCTCAGGAATTAATGCTGGATGAAATGGACAACTTTACATTTAATATTACGGAAAATAGGCTATATGATGTGCCAAAAGTTAACTACGACGGCTATCGACTAAGTATTTAGGTATATTATTATTCTCCAAGAATCTAGATTAAATTGCAGGTGTTTTAAAACTTAGGCCTGATCATGATACAAATTGTTTTTAAAATTAGGCTCTATTTTTTTTTCGATATGCGCTCTTCACAATTTATATAGCTTGCAGTGTCAAAGAAATATAACAACTTCATCTTACATTATTATTAAGTAAATGTAGGCTTAACATTATGACGTATTTCATTATTACAACATTTGAATATTATTATTTATTCTTATTTTCATTTATAATACTTCTGTCTAACAACTATAATAGCGTAAGAAGGGAGACGGCACAGCAGAGGAATTGACATAGAATCGGCTCCTAAAACACCTTCATATAACTCGAAGATGTATTGCAGGGCGATTACAATCAGTCTTACGATATTACAACATTAATTCCTGAGCTACAAATTATTGTAATATGATTTTATAAAGACAGCACGTATATGGCAGTAACAGTTAAAACAACTACGTTTATCAATTCACGTATGTTTGCAACGACGGATTACGACGAGAACGGAGCGCTCTCATTGGTTGCTTTATCCCCGCTATTCCAAGATGGCGGCTTGCTAATGACAGTTGATCGCGCGCCGTTGAAGCCGGCGGATGCGTCGGTGCCAGTCGTCGCGCCACTCCAGCAGTAGTGTCCTCTCGCCGACTGTCAGCCCCGGCAAACCGGCTGACACGCCCTCTTTTTCCACTCCTAGGATTAGGTATGACCTGGGAGGGAAAGAAAGAGTAATTTAAAAATAATGATTTTGGTCCTCTGATATCGAGTAACTATTCTGAATAATATCTGCCAAGTATTTTCCCAAGTATCACGGTCGGCTTCGAGTTTTAACAGGATGAAGCTGAATTTTAGTTTTTATATTGTACATTAATTTGTTTCCGAGTCATGGATGTCCGATATAAAAACTGAAATTCAGCTTCATCCTGTTAAAACTCGAAGCCGACCTTGATACTTGGGAAAATACATATGTATTATAAGTATGTATTTACAAACAAAAAAGTATACACATATGTAGTATATCAACTATCTGGTGTCCACGACACAAGCCTTGCTTAGTGTGGCACTAGATGGCGCTGTGTGTGTTAATGTCCAGCGATATCCTACTAATATTATAAATGCGAAAGTTTGTTTGTGTGGATGTATGGATGTTTGTTACTCTTTCACGCAAAAACTACTGAACGGATTTGGATGAAATTTTGCACACAGATGGTTTATAACCTGGATTAACACATAGGATACTTTTTATCCCGGTAGTAAGATCCCGTGGGACAATTTCAAACATCACGCGGGCGAAGCCGCTGGCAGAAGCTAGTTTATTTATATGGGACTTAATCCGAATGAGCGCTAATACCGTAATTGCCAATGATTATTCAAAAAATTGTAAAATATTTAAGAAGGTACTCATTCTCTAACAATGTCTGGCCAAAATAAAATGTTAAGATTTATTTAATACAGCAATTTGCCTGCAAATACACTCAGAGAAACTTAGTGATGCCTCGTTGACTCCTAATGCTTTAAATAATGGTTTTGCATCCATTGTTAGACGAAGATATCTTAAAGCAATTTACAAACTTATAATTTTAAATAATTTGCAAGAGCCATTTATTTTTGCGTTGGCAGAATTATAAAGAAAACCGCACAACTTAATTTTATGTTCAACATTATTTTCTGTGCCATTAAAATGGTAATAGGTACTCGTATGTTATGGTTTTGTTGCTGAGCGTAATAGAATTGGTATGAAGAAGAATGAGAATAATTGTGCCGTAATGAAATACGTACTGAAAACTTACTCCAACAGGGTGCCTACATAGATTTTGACTTCAGCAAGAACAATACCATCTGTATCTCTACCACGGCCATTAAGCGAAAAACGCTAGATTACTTTCAAATTATCATGCTGAAAATCGACAAAACAAATGGTTCTCGAAATTTACTACTGGCGTGATTTCATTGATATACCTACTCGTATATTTTTACACATTTGTCATTATGTACGAGATAACAGTGGTTGGCCATTGGAGAGTCATAATGAGGCCATTGTCTTAGTAGATTACCAAACTTGCCATAAATCAACAATTGTGAAATCAATGACAGACTAGTCTGACACTATTGTAATAGTAGACTTGAGGTTTTATTTCCACGACAAGGATAGGAAGAAACAGTGACGTCCCTAAGTAAGTCATTGCTCTAACAGTTTAAAGGCTTAACTTACTTGTTAATTTTGATCTTAGGGCACTTGCAGGCGAGGTCCGCGGCGCGCACGTGCAGGGCGGTGCCGCCGCGGCGCAGACGACTGCGCGGCGCGCGCTTGTACACTGCCTGCACGCTCAGCGCCAGACGAACCCACTGGTCGCCCGCCGCGCTCGCCTCGCGACCCACCACCTTGCCCATTATGACTGCGAGGAAGAACAAGTTCATGAACATCGAGATTTTATATCATACTACCTACGGCCCGTGACGTCGTCCGGTATGCATGGCAGTCGGCAATAGTGTAGCTCTCTATCAGTGAAGAATTCGGAGATTAACTCCCCCATTCAAACTTACAAACTTCACATGTTTCTTTAATATATGTCTAAGTCACCGTAAAATTGTCAAAAACATTATATTACAAAATAACGTGTTTCTCTCTAGCGATATTGTAAACTCTCGAAATATTGTCATTTGAACATACGGAAGTATCTCTGCCCCCATAATCGGGACATAGGGCACCCCCCTGTTAGGTTAGTTACTCGTAGGTTCCTTTAAACCCTGCACTCGGAAATAGGGCTCCGTCGACTATGCTTTTTAGGGAACATAATGTTTTAAGGTTAGGTTATATTATTCGGTATTTCTCAGGAATGGTACGGTATCTTGGGGACCCCTCCTTCCCTCCACACCGCGTGAGTTGACTACCATCGCATGCATTTCACGAAAAATAATGCGTTTTATTGTAAGCAGTACGAGTATATAATATTCGTTTGACAATATTTCGAGAGTTTACAATATCGCTAGGGAGATTACAATATAACGTATTTGACAATTTTACGGTGACATATACACAGATGACCAATAAGTCTTCTATCAGCTGCAAATCACTTGCAACTTTTGTTAAGGTCAGCATTCCGACTAACTACGCATTCTTCACATATAATTTGGTTCTAATCAGACTGTTCAAGACAAACAAGGTACTACAAAATGGCTTCCACGTAGTACTCAGTATCTGTACTTAATTTACCATTGCATTGGGCGCCATCAGATATGCTGTGCACACCTGGACACTGATAGACTGACTGAGAACTATTTACTCAGAAAGTGAATATACGACAGGATAAGAGGAAATGATTTTATCCGGAGTTCCAACAGGCTGGCATTTGTGTACTAAAATACCTAGTAGGAAACACTCCGAAAGTGGGTAAATAACTTGCTGTGATAGATTCTATCTAACTAAAAGGAGATAATTAGTGCTGTGGTACTACAGCAGTATCTTAATTAGTATAATTAGCTGTTTCCACAGCTTCGCTCATGTGAATAAGTATTCTATTCATCTAGACTTCCTACTGCTGGGTATTCTATCTATCATGGGGTTTAGGTTTCCGCACTTAGTCCTTAAGGTAGGCCATTGTGCGTGCCTTCTGTACTGCTGGGTATAGGTACATCTTCACTAGTTCTATCTCCGAGTTCCTTTGCGTATTTGATTGATATCTTGACCACTCATCAATAATGAAAGAATCAGTAGCAGAACTTACCGTAGTCTCGGCTGCAGAACTTGTTGAGATTTAGCGTGCGAGCGGCGGCGCGACACCTGCCGCACTGCTCCGTTGCTGTGGTTACAGACATCATTGTCATCACATGATTATGTTATACTAACAGTTTCAAACGTAGGGTCCTTATTACAGTTATTGTTATTCACTTCATCTCTTTTTGCTTTTGCACTTTCAATGATGTCGTCAATTTTATCATTATAATAATCAACTGTTTCTTTTTTGGTATTTGACATTCCGTTGCTGTTTTTAGAGACATCAGATGCACATGCTTATGTGATATTTTTTTTTACTTTCATAGTTGTTGTCAATATCATGACCATTACTTCAATTGCAACATTAATTATTAATATGAATTGGTCTTTACAGGTTTTACGATTTTCTCTCCGATAATATCATCAGTTGCCTTTAAATACAGTTTTAAATGACAAGCAATAGATACTTTCATGGATGTTGAATACGAAAAAATGTTTTATTTATTTATTTATTTATTTATTTATTTGGCTCACCAACAATTGAATACACTGCTTCAAAGATACAAGATATGTTACATAGAATCACAGACAAGTGTATCAACCTCTTACAGGTAAGCACATCATGCACTACTTATTTGTCGTTGAGTGTCTATTGAGAACTATAAGTAGAATTGTTTTAATTATACTTATAGTTCAAAAATAAATGAATGGGAAATAATTGACTCTGGATTAAAATGGAATAAAGTTAATAATGAAAGGGTTACCTCTCAGTCGGCACTGATAAAATAAAACAAAAACATTTATGAGTTTGATAGTGGATGACACGGAACAAGCTTGAAATGAATATCATACGATTAACAACACGACATAGAAACATTCCCACACTACGGATAAGTTATAACACCATGCAAATATGACATTGGTCAGTAGGTTGGACAAACTTTGGTCTATCAGTTCGTTATCTGCCTAGCCCCAACTATGTTGGGGTCGGCATTCGGCTTCCAGTCCAACCAAATGTAAGTAGCTGAATACCAGTATTTTACTTGGAGCGATGACTTATCTGACCTTCATAACCCAGTTGGTACCGCGTCATATGATGATATGATAGCCTTTGGTTAGAATGATACCTTAGGGCTTTTGTTGTTCAAAACTGTGATTTGGAAATCAGAATTTTTTCATTTCATTCTTTTATAACCTACCTATGAAGTCATATTTTCATGGTTTTCAGAAAATGATGTCATTAATAAGTTTTTTTGGTATGATATTAGTCATGTGGTGTGAGAATGGATTTCATTAACCTACTGCAATTTGATAAGTTTTAGTTGAACGTAGAATGTTGCAAAGTAATTAAATCAATTAGCGTACAAAGTATTTTATTGGCCTGGTATCAAATGACACTCCTCAACACTCCAAGTGTTTATGCTTTCAGTAATAAAAGTGTAGATGGCGTTACTCATCGCCCTTGCAACAAAGTAAAGCACTTATCAAAAGGCAGTAAAACGTAAATAAAATTAAAGTGCAAATTAATAATAAGACGGAGCTACTGTACTTTTTTTACAACGTTTGTTAATACATTATGTAATCTTGATTCAGATAAACAAGGAGTTTAAAAAATACAAATTGATCCTACTTAAATATAATAGCGATATCTGGCAGATTTATCTACAAGTTAAGTTGTCCATGTCTTTATTAACAAGAATATATAGTATAAATTGGGAAGTTTGAAACAATACTAGCCATTTATTTCAAAGTTATAAAAAGTAGGTAAAATACTTTTAAGTGTTCGCTCAAAAAAATCTCAAATTGTGTTAGTAAAAATAACAGTTGCAGCTCATGATTGAGTGGTTCAGTAACATAATCGGTTTAGAGCTTGTGCAAGTGCACACTGTAGCAACATTGTGATTTTAAGCGCTTAACTCTTAACGTGAGTTTAACGAAGGAATGTAGCGATTGAGAGGTTTAAGTTATTTTACTGCTCAGTTAAAATATCTGAAAATACTCGTTAAAAAAAACGAAGACATGTATTATAGCTGTATTTAGAATATGTCTGTATATTTTTATACCCTAGTAAAGTACAGTAAGCTCCATATCACAGGCACTAAATCACATAATGATAATGTTGTATGAAAACTCAGGTAAATTAATTATAAAATATAATTGATGGATCCTTCAGTATAATAAGAACCAATCCCTATCTAGCTATTAAATAGCTACATCTCGGTTTAATGGTCCTTTTTAATATTATCCGGCTCGAAGGACCATAAAATGCTTGCAAAAGAAACAAAGGAATGCTTCCAAAAATTGCAGCACTATTGTACCTGCTCTAGTGATTGAGTACCTGTGGCCATGCAAGTGTGTGTGAGGCGAGAGTGCATGAAGGTACACTTACTACTTACCGCGGCCCGGGTCGCCGTCCACCGCCTCCATGGCCTGCACCGCCGTCACCACTCGCGGTATACCTGGACAGAACAAGTCAAACATAACAAAATAGCCCGCCTGATGAACAGCAGTTAGAAACTGTCAGAGTCATTATTGTTATGGAATATCGACTTTATTTAGAGAGCTTTAGAACGTCGTTTAGATGTGCAAATCCTCCAAAATCTCCAGTGTATATTATTAACTTCAACATATTTTCATTGGTATTTGGAAATTAAAGTATAGATAAGTTGAAAAGCTTTTCCTATTTCATATTTCTTCTATAATCACCGAGTATATGACGTCAATCGTCCATTTTCATCCGATAACAACTTGCGAATGGAACGCTTTCTGACGACTCGGTCTGGCCGCGACGAAAGGGCGTATTCAATTTCACAATTTCCCTACACGGTATGACAATCCGACGACGGGATGTAACACGTCGGCATCACAAAGTCCTTCATTACAGCGCAGTTACGACTGTTGCCATGTAATGGTAACTTTACTGCAGACAATCACGACACCTCACCTTTAAGTGACTTTTACGCGTGGGATTACGGCCAGGTGCAGTTCTTGGACGTTGCGTTGTTCACACCTTATCAAGAACGTGGATAGTGCGAATAGATCGATTTCCGTAGTGAATAATCCAGATTGGACGTACCTATGCATGGTTTCGTAACTCAAAACTTAGGTTTTTCTGGAATCTAAGCCATTTACGTAGGAGATTGTTAAAACTACACAACAATATAATAGATTTCAGATAATTGATAGGTTGACTGGTAGATTACTTAGTCCGAATTTCACCAATTGAACGCGGTCATCTCAACTAAACAGAGATCAGTAGCTGTCAGTGTCAATTAACTCAAAGATAACATTGTCGGGTTTTGATCTTTGAACAAATGTGCTCGTATAGTTTCATTATAAAAATCTGTTACATAATAATGTATTTCAGTTTTAGGTCGTTTTAGTTTTTTTCGTAACAGATACACCAGATAATTTAGTCCATGTAGGCTAAGTACCTGCATGGTACGTCGGACACTGCCGGCAACATAAACTTCAGGGTAATCTTACGTATACAAGGTGCGATGTGGCTGCGCGACTGCTGGTATCCTTTGGCGCAGCGATTGCAGGTGGTGCCGGTCACGCCGTCCTTGCAGGGGCACTGCCCGCTCGTCTGGTTGCAGGTCTTGCCGCTCGCTCCCACGGGGTGGCAGTCGCAGGCTGGTGCAGAAATAAAAGGAAATAAGTAAAATGTACATGGTGATAGGTTTTATTGGGATCGGGACTATTCTAAATTATATTTACAAAGTCATTCTCATTAGGTATCCGTTTTTATCCAAGTCTTTTAGATTGTTTTCGTAAAGCATTGCATCAAAGTGCTAAGACAGATATTAAGTTTCAACAGAGTACTCTTTTAGTGATTTATTTACTTTAAACATTCAAATATCCTTACAAGCTAGACCCAATGCGATATTGAAGCACACTTAAAATTTAAATACTTCAAATGTTTATAAATATAGCAAATTCTTGCTTGGTAGCTATTCTTGTAAATACCAAAAAGCTTTTTACGTTGCTAGATATTCTCCAAAAGACAAATTTTGATTTGAAACGGTAATTTTTCAGCATAATTAATGGCATGATAAATGAAAGGGTGAATTTCATGATAAATGAAGAATCCCCCAACCTTATGTTTCCAGATAGACTATATAACATAATACATAACAGATACATAAACCAGCAGGGCAAGTACGTAGGATTCGATAACACTCGATTAGATAAATTAGACAATTATTCTCGATAAAATGAGTTTCTAAGGAGTCAAAAACTCACATTATCGAGAATAACTGTCAAAATCTAATCGAGTCCTATCGAATCCTACGTACTTGCACTGCAGATTAGTTTTCTCTTTCCACTTCATATAACTGTCACACGTTTCGACAAGGTAGCTAAGCGTCAATTGAATTTTTCGTCGACTGTACTCGATCCGCGCGACTCTCGTCACCTGACGTGGATAATTGAATCACGAGTCCTACTGACACTCAACTACCTCCCAGCATTGAGCGAATTATCTGGTATCGGGTTTCTGTTTTAGAATCAGTATCTTGATATCTATCGGTTACCTCTATATAGGGAGAAAGATAGGCCTGGATAAGTGGGCCTCGTGAACGTCATTTAAAATCAAACGATTTTAAATTCTCGTTTAGAACATTACGTTTCCTTATTTTAAAACTGTATTCAGTTTTATGGACTCCTATTGTGCTAACCTCTAAAACTCACGTTCTGTTTACAGTGGGTTATTTTGATGCAGGAAAAATATACTTCTAATACAAAGCAGGAATGAAAGATAATTCGAATGATGCTGGTGATTGCAGAAACTCAAATCATTTCAGTAAATGTTGGACGTGAAAAACAGTAATATTTTTACTGTCCCCTTGCACAAAAATGCTGGACATTTTCCTTAATCAAAGCTACATAACCAACCGATAGTTCTGTCCCGTCTCCGAACAAACAAAAAACAAGTGCGAGTCGGACTGGCTCATGAAGGGTTCCGTAACAGCAAGTAACATATTATAAAAGTTCTTGCAGTTCGTTGTAAATGAAAGGTAAATTGCGGTTTGTTTGATGAAAAAAAATTTTTGACTTTCAGTTCTATGTATGGGGAACTCCTTAAATTTACTGTTTTTTTTATTTTTGTGTGCAAATCTTAATGCGGTTTACAGAATACATCTACTTACCAAGTTTCAACAGCATAGTTCTTATAGTTTCGGAAAAAAGTGACTGTGACATACGGACGGACGAATCTATAAGAGTTCCGTTTTTTGCCATTTGGCAACGGAACCCTACAAACATAATGCGATAACATCTCTGTCCCAACTTAGATGTGGCCGTCACAAAGAACGCAAAGAAAACTTCCTTCCTTTCTTTATTATTACATTTTTTTTCTCAAAGTAAGTCTGTTGTCGGGAAATAACGAAGTCTTAAGTTCTTAACACAGTTTTCTTGGCAGGCAGTTTGCGTTGCTTACCAACTAAATTAGCTCGAACACTATTTGCTAGCTGTTCTTACTTCGGAGATGTTCGTATTACTTCGTAGCTCTTCGGGACTTCGAAGTTAGTTGGACTTTTTGAACGAATATTTGCTGCTTCTGAGTGTGATGGGAACTAGTTTAATCAGGATAATCAGAACGGAACGGAAAGTTTAAGACTTTTATCCCGTGCTACAAGAATTTTAGATGTCCCTAAAATGTTTTTATTCTTCAGTTTTTTAAAGGTTAGAAAAAAAATATAAGAACAAGTGATAGGCTAGTTTCCATCCCCATCAATAAATTGCAAATGTAATTAGTCCGTCAGTTAGAGCATTAGAAAACAATGGAGACGTATTTTTTCTTTTTGTAAATCAATGAATACTGAGAAACATAAAACGGATCAGAACTCGGGAGTGGTGGCTCGTGATGTCACAACGTAGGTACTAAAAACGGCGGCGTGACGTATTGCGAATTTTAAAAGCGTCGTATCTTCGTCAATTTTGCTTTACGTAACAAAAGACATAATATGGGTCAAATATTTTTTGATAATCTAACTGACGGACTAAATAGATTTTTTCAGGACACAAGCCTATTCTCAAGATATCCGTGGGATTTTGTGTTGTTCGTTGCCACGCCACTTTCTGCAAACAACTTCAAGAACTCAATAAAACTAATGGACTAGACCATTTGCGAAAACGTTTTAACCAACAATGTAGTCACAACTTAAAGTCTGGCAATAAGTAAGACATAAGAAACCTCTCAACATAATTGGTCCTTTGGAGAATTAAATCCCACTTAGAGTCTAAATGGAATTTAGTGCACAGTGCACACACTACATCGCAATCTAGGAACAGTTGAAATAAAAGCAAGCACAATCACGTTTTATTTGCCTGGCAACAACTTTATAGTAGTGCCCTATACCGAGAGGTACTTTTGTTTTAATGTGTTCGCGTTAATCAGTAAACAACGTAATTCTAACACTATTTCCTTAGTTGTAAAAGCCTTAACAAGACCTAATTTTGTCGTAAAAACGCGGTGTTAACGTGCTAAGTCTTATTCTTAATGTGTTGTATTTTTAATGACTAATTTTGACGTATTTTTTATATGTACAGGAAAATAAATGAGCAATTTTTTGTAAAAATAAATATACAAAATATTACCGCTTCCTTAAAGATTAAATTGCACGAAAAATTGCTAAACCCTAAATCAGTATCGATAATCGAAACTATTCGAAACAGAATTCGTTTTATTGTCGTCATGATTTGTTATCGATATAGTTGATTTCATTCGATAATCGGATTCTCCCCCGTGTGTCGTACGATTCGGGACTCGATTACCCGGATGGGTCCGGTTGTGAAAAAGTGTCGAGTTGTGCGTTGACCCCGGCGTTTTATAGCGGTCCGGGTATATGACAGGGGATTGCGATCGGAAATAATGTTGGCAATTGTATCGGCGTGCGTACTGCGTAGACGCGTACAGTTCGGCTGTTTGCGAATTCTGAGAATTGAGAAAGGTTTTGGGAGCACCATCTTGTGAAAATTGTTTGACTTGCTTTTTGAGATGGGATATGGTAAAGTGCTTGTTTAGCGTCTTTACCAAGTTAGTAGTGATATACAAATTAATATTAGAAGCAACACTAGGTAATGTCAGAAGATGTTTTCATCGATCTCGATGAATCGACGATCTCATCGAATCTTAAATCAAAAAAAGTAGTCACAGAAAAAAAATTAAAAAAGGTTTATTTATCAATATTACCAGCAACGAATCTTACTACCAAAACTCTTAGTAGGTAGTTTACTTCCGTAATGGCTCTCCTCTAAATTTCAAGGAAACCATTTCAATTTTCCTCCCCTTCAACCCATCTAACCTAACAACTCGACCTCAACAAGCTGACGTAACAATAGTACATAAGTGTGCCCATTTCCATACCCCAATCTTGACTCAATCAGCGAAAAACCTACCGCGGTCGTCAAATAAAACTGAAGCGTCCCGAAGGACCAATCCTGCTCGAAGGACCAGAGGAAGGACCGTCTCGATTTTCGGCCAATTTTATGTGAAAACTATTGTGCCCGCGACTACGGGGACGATGTGACCGGAACGCGTTTACTTTTGGATTTTACGACGTTACGCCTTTTTGTTTTGCAATTTCGATTTCTTTGGCACCCGAATAGGATAAGTTTGGATAGGGTTAAATGTTTTCGGAGATGTTAGTGGATGCCATTGGAGACATAGTTTTGAAGATGTTGAAAATGTGGTTAGTCTCGAGGAACCTTTTTTCAAGAAACTTATAAAAATACGATTATAACGGCAAGTTATAAAGAAACTTACTATAAAAAGAAATTGACCGAGCAAATAATACAGAGCAAAATGAGATTTGGGGTAAGTTATACTGAATTACAAGGGCAAGATAGAAATCGTCCACAAGAATCACAATTAATCTCCTCCCTCGTAAAATTCTCATTTTTGTCAACTCTTAAATAATCACTACAATAGAACTTCACTTATTACTAAGTACCCTGCTTATAAAAAGTTATAACAAATAACGATAATACCAACTATAACATAAAACTTAATCCCAAAGTTAATACTAGAAAATATAAAAGCGGTCATAATCTCCAAATTGATGCAACGTTTTATCCAAATACGAACGTTAAACTCCGTTTAACTGAACCTTGAGTATTTGTATAACGACCGTGTGTATTTGAACATAGATAGTTTCAGATTATATCTGTCTGTTCTGTTTGTCTGACCGTGGACATGTTATCGCCGGTTTAATTTAAACTTATCTTTGGCGCTTTGAATGGTTCGGATTTCTGAGAAGTATTGGTGTGTGTTATGTGGTTTTAAATGCTTTGAAGGTTCTAGCCCAGTGATTCTCAAAGTGATTCAGGTGGACCCAGGGGTCCACGGGAGACTCGACAGGGGTCTATGAGGGCGTGAAAAAAAATAGGGTTTCACAAGTTGGGGTCCATAACAATTTATCTAGTTTCGATAGTAGAGAACAAAAAACCATTTTAAAGCTTTAAGTTTCTATTTCAGATTTTTAGGCAAATACCAAAAAATATCGAAAGGAGGAGCTCGTGGCTAAATAATATCAGCCACTCGGGTCAATCCTTAGGTTAAGCCATGCTTGCCTAGGTTGATCTGTGGATGGGTGACCACCCTTACAAACAGAGTTTCCTCCGTGCCTCGGAAGGGACGTTAAGCCGTTGGTCCCGGCTGACATTTTTACATCTTTTTACTTTACAGTCGTTACAGGTCACACACAGTCAGGGGCCCCAACAGTCTGACACCAGTTTTACCAAGTGGTATCGTATTTCCCAGTATTAACTGGGTTGTGGAGGTCAGATAGGCAGTCGCTTCATGTAAAATACTGGTATTCAGCTGCATCCGGTTAGACTGGAAGCCGACCCCAACATAGGGAAAAGGATTGGGAAAAGGCAAGGCAGATAATGACCAAAAAAATTCGAAAATGGTCTACGACGAAAAAAGTTTGGGAACCACTGTTCTAGACTTATAAACCTACCTAGATGTTAAATCTAACAGTGCAGGTATTTCATAAACCCAAAACAAATTCGCTTTTAGTGTTTGCTTGTGTGTCGCCTTATTTCATTTTCCTCGACAACAAATTTCTTTTGTGCGGTTTTCATCATCATGTCTGTAGATAATTTATTCCGAATGGTCTATAATACTTGGTGCATAGCACAGAAATCTTTATATATCAACATGTCAAATATTATAAAATCACTCGCACCAGTGCCAAATGGTGGGTAACAAAATGCAGCATTAATAGCGTAAACTACTTAATATGTCGAGAAAGAATCGTAAAATTACAGTTATAGGATTTTGGTTGGTCTTTCGAGACCCCAAGTTTGAAAAACTTGTCGTTAGATCATTTAAAAACAACTTCGAATTCTTTTGAATAGCCTTTTAATTTATTAATTATCTTTCTTTGCAGAATTTTATGACTGAGATAAAGGTTATTAAAGTGGCCTCTGAACTGGTGACAATAATAATACAATTTGAAAATACTTACTAGTATTTTCCCAAACCCGTGAATACCTATGTTTTTTAAAGAACACAAAGAGCTTGTTTTTAAATGTAAAATGGCCATAAAACGATCTATGCGCATTTAATTATCTATGATTTGTTTAAATTAAGTTTTAACGCTAAAATATCCGTTATTCACGGGTATTGGAAAACAGATTACTTATCAAAAACGTTCAATAAAAAAACAATAACCTGATCCAATAAGTAAGTATTACCAGTATTATACGATTTTAACTCTAAAGATGCAAGCCAAACTATGAGTTGGTGGCTTTTTAACTTTTTGAAGTATAATTTCCCTCAAACACTGTTTTAAACTTTCACGGTTTAAAACTAAACAAAAATTGTCACGTACATCTTCCGTGAATAACATATAAGCACGGAAGATATCCCGTAAGTGACATTATAAGTTTTTTCATTTCTCTCTTCTGGGAAAATATCTGTTTTATTCTGAGGTATGCGGTTTTAAACCGTCTGTAAGTAAACATAAATATTGCCCCAGAATTGGGAACTTTATAAGCTGAATAATTATGCTACTTACGTTTACAAGCCTTCTTATGCGTGATGGGTTTCGTAGGGTCCCTGTAGTATCCCTCGCGGCAGTAGTGGCAGTGCCTGCCGGCGGTGTAGTGGCGGCACTTGAGGCAGACGCCCCCGGAGGCCCGGCCTGATAGCTTGTAGAGCTCCATGTTGAACCGGCAGCGGCGCGCGTGCCCGTTGCAGTTACATTCTGGGGAAGATAGAGGAAGGCTGGTTAGATTTGGTTATTTTGAAAAAGGTGTTGTTGTCTTGCTTCCTTATTAATTAACTAGGATCTAAAAGTAATACAGTCCTGGCTGTTTACGGTCATGGCGGCAAATCTTCGCTGAGATAACTCATAAAATATTCTAGTATACAAAATTAGGGCTCTCTTTCTTCAGGCATTGCACTCTCATGGTCTCCCCACCAAGGGATGGCAATCTGACATGAGAGGTTAGAGATCAGATGGAAGACCAGGTATTAACGTGTCTTCCCAAGCACAGGGCTATCACAATAACACTGTCTTAAGTATATAATACAGGGTGTAAACCACCTCATCACAAAGACGTTAACCAAGCATTCTGTACATCAAACTAACTTTACGCAAAAATTATTGCACAGAAACCACTTTTTATTTTGAGGTTATAAATCATGTTTTGTGGTATAACTCAATGTAATGCACTTAAAACATTGTGCTGACGGATGAATTGAATAGTACGGGGGTCGTGGAGGTGTGAAAAGTTAAAATCTTACAAAAATAAACTTGAATTAAAAAAAAAAAACTTGTCAAAAAGTTGTAACTTTGATCCCCCATATCTCCGTAACTAGAAGGTTCCCAGGTATGTTGTAGAACAAAAAAATGATCGCAATGATGGAGAGAACAAGTCCCTTTCGGCTTCGTGAAGAGGTGTTTTACACCCTTTATTATGGAAATTAATTGCAAGCATAACAATAACGATCATCAGCGTACATTTGCAATCTTTTGTGTTTTGTTTGAAGATAATTATCGTTTTAGTTAATGTTGCAAACGATCGCAATTTTGCATACGTGGGTGGTGTTTGCGAAACGAATTTTAAATATCTTTTTTCAATGTTTGTTCGTAATCTTTTGCAATGTAACAAAAATACAGGGTGTAAACCACCTCATCACAAAGCCGTTAACCAAGCATTCTGTACATCAAACTAAATAACTTTATGCAAAAACTATTGTTGGGAAACAACTTTTTTTTTTGAGGTTATAAATCATGTTTTGAGGTAGAACTCAATGTAACGCACTTATAGTATTGTACTGAGGGATGGATTGAATATTACGGGGGTCGTGGAGGTGTTCAAAGTTAAAATCTTACCAAAAAAACTTGTATTTAAAAAAAACTTGGCAAAATGTTGTAACTTTGACCCCCCATTTCTCCGTAACTAGAAGGTTCCCAGGTATGGTGTAGAACAAAAAAATGATCGCAATGATGGGGAGAACAAGTGCCTTTCAGCTTCGTGAAGAGGTGTTTTACACCCTTTAGAGTCGTGTTTGTCTACGGAGACAACCGGCCGGAAACTGCTTAATAAGCTTGGTTGACTTAGAAACCACTAGATGTACTAATTTATATCGTTCCAGCAGATTACTGCTACCGTTGTCTTACCACATTTACATCTGCCTCGCTACTGAATTACCTCCACTAAACGAATGTGTCTCACAACATCTACACTTGTACTCCATGTAGTGGTCGTAATTACCCTGCTCCTGGGGTTCTCCCATCACCTCTGATAGCAGTATTATTTTAATCTTACTTCTGTGTGAGACAGGAATGGAGTTAGACCCAGCCAGTCCCATAGTGAAACCTAGGAAAAACTGGTTTTACTAATCCGATTACGCATGCCTTAATAACAACACGCTTGTAATCCCCGAAGGGTTGGGCAGAGGTGTAAATAATAGTACACCCCACATTTCGTTTGTTATGTTTGAGACTCATCTAATGGGGACAAGCCTGTTTTGATCAATCGGGCACAAGTGATTGCAACTGAGAAAATCATGATGAACACTTTGCCCGCTTGAAAATCGAACTCAGAACCTCATGCTCAACAGTCGTACTTGCAAACACTAGATCAACGAGCCGGTCACATTAAAGTAATACGGCTTTAAGAGATGGTGGTACAGGTCCAAGGGTCTGCACTCAAGCTTTAGCTCTGTGACGTATGACGCCATTAACCGACCGCGGTGAATCCAAGGAGGTAAATGTATTGCAATTAATTATCAGCTAAAGATATTTATTTTAGCTAAGGATTATTTACTGTGGGTGGAAAGTAAAGGACGGGTTTTGGATATCTTTTGAGATGCAGGCAAAGCATGAAATTATACTAGGTATTATTAATTTCAGAATGACTCTGAACAGGTAGCTAGAGAATTGGTACAGTCGTATTAAATACATTACAGCAGGTTTGCGGACTAATCTTATTGATAAATCTTCAAATTGACACATTCTTGGCCTGGTGTCCTATTTGGCTCACTTGCCTGATCATGTCTCATAATCAACACTGTAGAAGTAGGTAACTGATTTCTTTCAATAAATCAACATGTTTTCCTATATCGCTAGTGGATGGATATGCTCTTTGATTTGTCGAGTACATCTCTCAAAGTCTTACACCGGTCAAAGTTGCCAAAACCATTAAATATCTGAGACATTTTAATACTGGGAACACCGCAAACATAAAACCACAAACAAAAGAACGCACAAACAAATAAAAAACAAGATTTATATCTGTCAGTGTCTTGTCATATGTTGACATACAAATCATCGTCCCTGTCCCACTACAAAGGGAAGCTGGGTATTTTTCTAACAGCGCCATCTGTTAAACGTAATAGCGAACCACAGATCGACCGTTGACAGGTTTATGTGGAGGGGGCGGCGCACGCGCAGACTTACGATCACTTTTGTAATGGCAGTAATGGCTGTTATGTCTTTTACGTTATGTTTTGATATTTTTAGTTTTGTGTGAGCCGGGTTTTTTGGAAGAATGGTTAGATACGTAACTGAAGACCCAGGTTGCCTTCTTAGGCAAGGATTTATTTATCTATCTATCAAAGTTCATTCAGACCTTCATTATTATTATTCAAAGTTTACGGCTTAGATTAATTAAAAACACGGTGTTTCTTTACAAGCATTTCCTGTACCAATTTAAAATTGGTCTGCAGATCTTTTAATCCTTTTATAAATATCCTGGCATCTGCACCGAATATTCTACGAACGGTCCCAATAGATCCTGTTCAGAGGCGCCGGTGATAATCGTCACAGACCTGCGTCTAGGGTATAAACTATCGGAGCGACCTGGATTCGTTGCGTGCCAAGAATCCACCACAACGATCCGAGGGATTATAGGCATTAGCATACTCCGCACAAGTCACAGTATAGCTTGGTCGTGTATGTTATTGTCAACACACAAATGTTAACGAGCGGTGTGTCCGTCATCGTTTAGTCAAACTAATTTCCCTGATATATCCGGCTCGAAGGACTAAAAAGAAACTTGCGAATTGGGGCGTGATTGTTGTATTGATCATGATTTTTCTTCATACTGTGTTGGATGCTCATGACTATAGATGAAATATGGAAAGGAAATATTTTTCGTGCAAGTCATAATTAAGTGTTCATTATCTGCCTAGCCTTTTTATAACTTTGTTCGGCTTCACGTCTTGCCGGATCCAGTTGAATACCAATATTTACGCCCTCAATATCCCTTAATTTTATCGAGAAAGTGCAGATGTAATATCAATTATCTTGCCACTTCAACATCCATATAAAAACAAAACTCCACCATACTTTCCGATCAACGGAAATTAAAGTCAGCAGAAAAACCGGGACCGGTGGAAACTAATCGTGAAGTGCTCGCGTCTTGATTGGAGCACGTAGCAGCCAATAAGAAGCGTTCAAAGCAAATTAATTAGAGAGCCGACTGATTGGCTGTCCGGCCCGGACACCGGACACGGCACGTGACCGGATACGGACGTGAGCCGCCGCATCCGCCGCTACTTTCGCGACAATACGGACGCGCGTGCCGGAGAATAAAAAGTGAAATGAAAAAGAAATGCTGAGCGAGGTTTAAGTTTTTTTGAGTAACCGTGGTATGGTCGTTTTGTTAAAATTTAATTTAGTCAGGTACTAATTTGATAAGTGGGACGTGTTGCTGGTTTATTGAACGGGATTTCCTAAGTTCTCTTATGCTAATCTTTGTTACTATGTTCAGTCTGAACACGGTGACAGTCAGAAATTAGAAGTGTTATTCTGTGGTGATGACGAAGACAATCGTGTATTGAAAAGCACGTTAATCCGTGGTCCCAGCTATCTTTCGTATCTAAATCTTTGGCAGTCGTAACGGGTAGTCAATATAGCTTCGGGTTTTTACCTACCGAGGAGTATCTACTCAAGAACTGCACCTTGTAAAATAAACCTTGAAAACCTGGTAATAACTGTATTCAGCTGCTTCCGGTTATAAATAAAGCTGACTCAACGTAGATGAGACAAGGCTAAATGGATGGGAACATTCAAGTAAAAGTTTTAGTGAATTGTTTTTGTTTAATGCCTGAGTCTATTTAGAATATCTAGACAATTCTCCAGCTCTCGTTTCCGTCACGACTTGCCTAGCTTTTGAATCGATCTTTATTTCATTGTATTGATAGAAATCGTCAGGATTGCCGCAGTGATATCACGAGTTCGACACTTTCTCCCTTCGAGACGCAGATACTAGATAGAAGTGCCTTTTATGTATATTTCATTGCTACCGAACAAGAACATTTAAATATACGTGCGATAGACGGAACAACTCGACCAACATCGTTATCTTCTTGCCATTACCAATTGGTTGCTGTCGGTACAAGTATATTGTGACGTGTCATTATCATATTCTCCTGCCCTTATTCCTAATTATTTGGGATCAGCGCATCTTTATCTTCTCCTCCATACTTTACTCTTTAATCATCTCCTAACTTACCCCCTTTCTATACATATAATTTTTCACACATTCCGTCCATAGTTTCTTTGTTCCCTCTCTACACTTACCTATAGCCATCCACATTCATACTAGAAGCTGTGTGCTAATGTCCAGCTATATTTATTTATTACTAGCTGACCCGCGCAACTTCGTCTGCGAGTGAGAGTTAGTTTTTTTTTAAATAAAAAATCCTATTTTACTTCTAATACCTCCAAGAATATGTATACAAAGTTTGATGATGATCGGTTGAGTAGTTTTCGCGTGAAAGCGTAACAAACAAACTTAAATTTACAATTATATAATAGTAGGGATAGGGGTAGGGATAGGGAAGTAGGGATTTATTCACACTAGAAAACGTGTCAAACATTTTACCTAATTACGTAATTTTGCTTTGTGCCATCATTTCCACATGGGATCAAGTTTTTTTGTTTTTATGGCATTTTCTTCTGATTGTCGAGAGAATACTATCTATAATCTCTCTGTTACCTACATAGAAGCAACTAAAGTTGTGCTCAAGCGAGCAACTACTTGAATTAACTTACATAATTTATTAGTTAAAACAGTGATAAATTGCCCAACCGGTACGTAGGTTTGCAACACAATAATCTATTTCCTTGAGATAATTTATAGCACTTTTACTTCAGATTGTATGGCCCCCTGGTTAGGAACGGGTTGCCCTAATTTGTTCCTTTGTAATGTATATCCCCAGATATAGGACGACAGATCTTAATTGATTTATCAGAGAAACTTTAGAATCGATATTGAATTAGTATGACTTCATATAAAACTAGAAACTATTGAAAATAAAAGAGAGCGTTTGCTTGCATTTAAGCAGGACTGACCCGCAGAGCAAACCAGATCGTACAAAACTGAAGCCCGTTTTGCTATCACTAGAATACACACAGATGGATGTTTACATAAAAGTTAAACCATTACCTTGATTTCAGTTAGTGTTGGTAAATACAGACAGGGAATTTTGAATAATTGTTAAGCATGTAATACAAACTATACCACCGCTTTAGACACGTAATTCACTTAGAAAGCAGAAAGTGGAAATTATCGAAGAAAAATAATATGACGAGGAAATCAATCAACTTGGCCTAATCCTCTAAGAACTACAAGAACCCTTTTTCCAAAACATTAAGCCCGGTTGTCACTTGCGCACTATTTAGCCAAACATCGCGTACGTCGCGGTACACGGTAGTCACGTCACGCGACATAAATCACTTGCGCCGCCCGCTCCACGCGACCACTCTTTCTTTTGTCGTCCGCTAACGATCTCGGTAAATGGACGGTAAACTGGGCTTTCATCAGGCTTCTCTATATGAATTGTGTGTTTTTAAAGTCTCTTGTCGTTAAGTTTTTAGTGCGAGTAGTTGTTTTTACTCATGCCATGACATCATGGGATGAAGGTGGTTATTAACGTTCGGTCTTATTGGATCTGAAAACTTTATAAAGTACGATAAGTCATGGCTATGTGACGAGAGATAGAGAGAAGAAGCCTAGAGTTAACTGCTTATTCTTATCTATTATCTTGGCTAAACAAGTTGTTCTTACTTACTAAAGAATAGTTACTTATTAAAGAAAACAACGCCGCGTAACTAAATCCAACTTACCTAACGCCTAAATTCGCCATTACTGACATCTAATACGCAATAACGATCATTTACCTGAACTTTACGGTCCAATAACCATTGAATTTAAGCGCCTAATACGCTCAGCACATATTAATACAATTTATATGTCGGCATCAGCGCTAAAAGTCTCCAAACTGAACTTAGTAACAGTATTAAGTCGTACGGGGGAGCAGGGGTGGCAAATTGCCACACTCCAGATAACGACTTTATTAATTTGATTAATTCCGGCTCATAGACACATGGGCTTAATAACTTGCGAAGGTTGTGCACCCCTGTCTTATAGATAGAAGTTACTTTGTTCAGAAGGACTGATTCGTTCAACGTGTTATCATAAGCTTGCGGTAAAAGCCTTAGTAACAGCATATTAACAGTAATTTCAGAACAAACGAAACCCTCCATGGGTCTTATTTAACGTTTTTCCGAGATGTGAATAAGACTTGAGGGCCTAGAATCTAGATAAAGTTACATTATATTATTGACAGTGATAACAAGCGATATCGATGATGGTGGTGCAGTATTGAATTGACAAAAGCTACCGATAAGCATCTCATCTGGCATGGCTCTGTACGTGATTCAAATTAGTCTAGGCTCTCTGAAATATTGTATCTTTCTTGACACCAAAAATCTAATAGATCCGATTCATCGTCATCTTCATCGTCATGCTGAAAGACGTCCATTGCGGGACATAGGCCTTCCCCAAGTATCGCCACATTAACCGGTCTCGTGCGATTTGCATTCAGCGGATTCCCGCAGTCTTCCCCAGATCATCTGTTCACCTAGTGGGAGGCCGAGAGATCCGAGTTATTTCAATGATTGTTGAATTGACATTGTTATTGCTTGTCTGTATTTATGGGTATATGTAGTAGTTATATGTTTTCAACTTATCATACTTGGATGTGTCCAGTATGTAAGTATTGTATGGAACAATCCCTCTGAATTTCAGTAGACAGTGACGTAGACAGTATTAACATAATAACTGCGTCATTGTGAGCCGTGTACCTGCAGGTAAAACGTGAAGTATTTTAATGTCGTTACGTACGCCTCACAATAACAACCTCTATGTGTAATTTTAGTTAAGTATCTCGTATTCTGTGATATCGCTAGAAGAACGGATATTTAGTTAAGAAGGCCTAGACTAGTGCCAGCATTCACAGCATTTCATGTGTCTATAACCTCTCTTTTCGATGTTGCCATATCGAAAAGAGAGTCTAGTCTCGCAGTTCAACCTAAAGAGGTTGTCGTCTGCTTAACCGGACTATTCTATGATCTCCCGCGCGCTCTCTATATTAATATTGGGGAGTTTACTACCCTTGGACGCGCGAGTCATTGACATGGGCATTTTGGTAGCGTATGTAGGTGGAATGTGGATCCAAGACTTATTGACTTTTTCAGCATCGTAATCTCTGCTGGAATATCACTTTGCCCTAAGGTCAGAAATCCAAGCTCAATTGCAATATCATTTGAGTTTTTACATAAGTACCGTATTATTTAGTTGTTACTACTATCTTCGTTGGCTAGTAAAAACCACATTGCAAACACAGCGAAAATTTAAGCCGGCCCTTCAAAAAATAAATCGTCAGGATATCGATTTGGACAGTAATCTGTCGAATTTCCAGCGACCATTACTCACTGGGACACTGATTGACAAATGAGGTCCTGACACCAGCGGATCCCGCCTCCTTGATGCCACTGTTTACACGGATCCGTGATTAATATCGGATCCAGCTGTTAAACGTAGATCTGTTTGGTGGAATTGTGGTAGGGGAAAATAAGTGGTGCTTATAATTTGTGAAAATGCATTTAGAATGGATGAAAGTAAGTGTGAACTGGCTCTGCTCTACCCTATGTAGGTTTTTAAATAGATGTATATATTTTGTAGCCTAAAGCTTTAGGGTTTTATAACATCAGTCAACCTGCTGTTAGACAAAAGATAGATAACGAAAAATATATTTTAAAATTCAAGAATAGAATAAGGCAGTAATTTGTCTGATACCATATTATGTATTCTTTTTCGACATTAGTAATAATTGTAAAGTGTATAGGGAAACAAAAAATCGTGCATAGGGACTTAAAATTAAAATTAACAACATAAGTACAGTCAGCAAAACAGTTAGGTTTACAGGGTAGCAATCTTCTTACTACTATTATAAGTGGAAAAGGGTTATAATCAATCTGTTTGCAATTTCATCCATATCCTTTCAGTAGTTTCTGCGTGAAATAATAACAAAAATTGATCTTTACAGACGTTTACACTTATAATAGTCGTAAGAAGATTGCTAGCCCGCATACCTAACTCTTTTGTTGACTGTACCTATCATGCATACTCCCCCATTTCAACGTAAGCCTTTAGGGTATGTCAGAAGCATGCACTCCACATATAATATATTGTAAACTATACAAATATACATATGTAGGTAGGTAATGTGGGAAAGATGGGATGAAGACGAGACGCTGTTCATCTCAATTATCTTCATCCCTATTTAGTGTAATGGGGGATGAAATGGGCAAGAACAAAACTTAGCTGCGAAGCTTCCTTGTGACTTGATTGAGGAAACTGCCCTTTGGAAAATTCCAGTGCCCGTTTAGTTTTATCATAATTGTATCTTTTGAACCATTATTATAAATTGCTCAGTTTCAAACAGTAAAAAATTCTGAAAGTGTTTTGGCTAGTACTATTTGCCTTATAAGGAAACTGTCCTTTAAGGGACCTCAAAACAAATCTTTTAGAATCATTTTCTTCTTGTTGAAAAGGATTTTGTCTCCACGACCTGAAAAGCAATAAGCTCCTAAAACATGGAAATGATATTCATCAGAAGTTAAAAGACTCGCCCTGATAAATAAAATTTAGAAGCACTGTGTCAATGTGAATCTTATCTATAATGTATCTGTCTCTTCACTGGAAACATAACAGCTAGCTAAAATTCTACGAACCGATACTTTAGGAAAAGCAACAAGACCATGTCACGAACACACAAACTCAATTAAAATCCTTGCTCATCGCCATTTCACTTCGACAATACCTAGACACTTAGTCTATCCTCACCGCACAACAAAGAAAAATCAGCCGCTTGTAAATCACGAACTAATTTACACAAATAGTCCATGTAACGATGCAGCATCAAGCTAAGTCTGGCTGGCTTCCAAACTAAGATGTATGGGTGTGGGTAATCGCCGGGGCACCCAGTTGGCCAGCCTCGCGTTTAGTCACTCGCTAGGATTAGCCAGATTTATTGACACCTCATTGGATTATTGATAATTAGGTAATTACGGGTCTTTCATCTTTTGGTTTTCTGTTTCGTGACTGCGTGTGAGATAGTTGGGTTCTGATGTGGTGTAGCATTGCACTAGGAATGACGACGAATATAAGTTTAAGTTATGCCAATTTATTGGATTCGTTAGATCCTTTGATTGACCGATAATTGAGGTGATTTTCGAGGTAGTTGAGAATGTTGAATGGTTTGAAGATTCTACATTTTTTCTTAATGAATCCTCCGACTTTTTTTCGCTTTGTCCACTTCTGATGTAGGTACATATTTTCTTTACAAAAGCTGGCAAAACTTTCCTGAAGATTATATCGCATGTTTTCTAAGTTTGCATAAGAAAAACCTAGGTCATCCACATCCATCACACACAACAATGCGAACAGCTGAAAGGAACAGGAACAACGGTAACAAGCTTTGTATTAAATGCTGCGAGCTGTTTTATTTGCTCGTATTTAACTTGCTAATGCCGACTTTGTGGGACCGGAGTACCGGACGCATTGTGATGTGCGTCGCACTTGTGCAGGAGATCGCGATCAATGGAACCGAGTGTAGGAACGTATTGTTAGCAGGTAAGGAAGCTGTAATGATCATGATATAGATGAAACAAAGCTTCTTTGAGACGTTTACTTTACTGGCAAAGTTAACCCAAACTAGGTAGGCACGGTCTGCAAATTTTGCCCAGGACGATTGGAACGTTTGCGATCTCTAAAGTATCTATGTCCTATTTTGAAAATAATCGTGATGGAAACATAAATCTTCCAGTACCTACCGGTGATGAAATTATATCTATCTTGACATTTCCAGTTGGTTGGGTACGTACCTACATTCCCCAACTACAAAGTTAGTAGTTAACCTCTTAAAAGTTGCACACACGTTCTCAGATTTGCTCTACTGAAACAACTTTCTTGGAACTTTCTGAATATTATCGAGTTACTAGTTCTTCATAAGGTTATGTAAAGTTGGTCGTCGGGAAGTTCTGACGAACCGTGCGCCATATTGAAAGAGTCAATATAACCTATCATTGCGTTACCAACTCCCACCTTGGCACAAAAAGAGTGGAAGATGTAATTTGAAGCCTTTGTCTATTTGTTTGTGGTACCATATCTCTTGACGAATTATCAGATTTTAATGCAGATTTTAGAGCTGTGCAAGTGGCTACATGCTGGTCTAACACAATTTAAGTTAAATCGACAAGAAAAGAAGAAGAATGTAGATTTGATACTCACCGTAAATCGTAACGAGAGTGACCTCACATTATCGAGGATATTAGCTTGAGCCAGTCTTGTGCAATTAAAGAAAAAACGACGTCATCTGCCTAATTTCAGTTCAGAAGACCCGACTTGAAACAACGCCGTACTAATTACGAACAATATGAAGGTAATCCGTTTACCCGTCGATATGTGTGGTCGCTCTCTTATTGTTTTATGACAAGACAAAAACGCGGCGTCCTGTCATTATACAACGTCTGAGTTGTCGCTAAACACGCTTGTTGTCACGTCGCCATCTTCGGGGGTCTGTCTGTAGGCGCCTATGGAAGAGGATGAATAAAACATGGCGCTATTGAACTACTTCTGTGGCGCATGAGGTAAGGTGGAGACAGGGTGCTGGTGAAAAGCGAAGATGAAGATTTTTTGGATGTTTCTTATCTGACGAACGGTATACGTCGCAGAGATCATAAATTATCATCGATGTTTCTCGCTTGGCTTTTATGGTAAATTAATTTTTTAATTGATGATTACTTACAAATATCAGAGTAGACCTGGCTCTTGTACTAGGAGTTCCTGTAACACAAGAGCCAGTAAACTCGATGGGATTTAAATCTTTCATCGTGAAAATTGTTTCCTGTTCCGATGTTGGCAGTAAGAAGTTTGTTGTTTGTTTTCTCAAATAACACATACATGTTATTAATATTATGAAATAAACTTTGCTGGTAAAACGATGGTTTTACCTCCAGTAAAGCTATTCAGGATATTTTCACACAAGACCATAACATTACAAAATGTAACATTACATTTAATTTACGGAAACTCGTAAACACAAAGTTATTGTTTCTGCTTATAACATTGTTTGTTGGTAATTACTTTCTCCCACGTGTTGTGAGTTATTGTCGCGATTGTGTGTGACGTCACCACACATCGTAAAACGTTACGTGTTGACGTCTATTGACGTTTTGTTGGCGAAGAGTAAGCGAAAATGGGGGCTCTGTGGACGTAAAAGTTTTTGCAAGTATTTGTGGGTTATAAAAGGGGTGCACTGATTTATATATTACATTTTCTTGCTAGCAAAATCTTGTAATACTGGTCTCATGGCCTCGAGGGATGCGACTTGCGATTATGACGCGACTATCATCAAGACTCAAGAGAAACGCGTGTGCGTCTCTTGTGTACTTTGTCTTCCTAATAACGTTTGAGGTTCTATTTAGGTACTTACACAATTTGTATATATATATATATATATATATAATCATTATGCATGTTAGTCTGTAAGGTTCTCTATCTTTATCTTTGGCCCAAATTTGCCTACAAAATAAATGAAAGTTATGTAACGTTTTGAGAGAGTAACATTGCAATTCGAGTCGTGGGGACTGGTCGCTTGCTCTCAGCCTCTTATTTCATTTGGTTTCTGCGCAGCCGCTGACGTCAACACGCGTGAAGCTTGAGCGAGTAGCTCTAGTAAAAGTGGTTTCACCATCTACATATAAAAGATTTTGCCAGTGAGGAGGTGGAAATGACGGTTGCTGAAGTAAGTTTTGCAAGTTTTTATCGGTTATAAAAGGGTGCACTGTTTGATACATTTGCCAAGTTGTAAAATGATTGTTGACGATGTTGAAAACGTAGTCGCCAACGCTGCTACTACCATCATCAACTTCCCGCCATTGTTCCATTTTATTTGGGGTCGGCGCAACACGTTTTCTTCTTCCATTCTCCCCTGTTAGACGTCACGGCATCATTTACTCCTTTCTCTTTCATATCAGTCTTTACACAATCCATCCATCTTTTCTTTGGCCTTCCTCTCCCCCTCCATACATCAATACTTATGTCCATCACTCTTTTAGTCACATGCGTTTCATCCCTCCTCATTACATGTCCATACCAAGCCAAACGACTTCCTTTCAATTTTTCAGTAACAGGTGCCACTTTCAAACTTCCTCTAATATATTCATGATTCAGATGCTGCTACTACCATGATGGCTTTATAAAAAAAAATGAAAACTATTTGAAATTGTAGTATTTTCCATAATCGTTTCCGCTACCTTCTCCGCTCCTCTATACAAACGGTGTAGTGGCTCCAGTAAGGAACGCATTGATTTCTCCAGCAGTTCACTGATTATCTTGCAAATAAATATTACATGAGCACCAATGCAGACCCTTGCAGACCTCTATACCTACAGGAATTTGTCATGGCTGAAGTTAGCACTTTCATATTTTTATAAGTTCTTAAGTTTTTCAACGTTGCACTTGAGTAAGTGCATTGAAAAGTGATTGTTGTACTTGACTTTGAAAATGGATATATTGAAAATGTTTTTCCACAAAGAAACACAAACTGTCATTCTTTAAAAAAACTTGCTTGGTTTCTAAGTTGTCTATTTTGTGAAGGTTTTTTTGTCAATTTTTAAATTAGTAGGTACTCAGCTAATGATTTAAGCACAACTAAACTATGAGAGCAGCGGTGGCCCAGTGGTGGCGGCCCCGATTTACGAACAGTAAGTTATGTGTTCGAACCCAGACAGGCGCATTACTTTGTGTATTTTATTTCATCACCGCTCCTCTCAAAACGGTGAAGGAAAACATCGTGAGGAAACCGGCATCTCCTTGAACTAAACATTCGAAGGCATGTGACATCTACCAATCCGCACTGGGCCCGCGTGGTAGATTATAGCCCATTTCCTCTCATTGAGAGGAGGCCGTGTCCCAGCAGTGGGAACATTATAGGCTGATGATGATGATGATGAAACTATCATACACTTTCGCCATAAACTGCAAGATTGTTACTAGTAAGCATAAACATCACGCCTGTAATACCCGAACGATTAGGCAGAAGTGTACCTACTACTATAGTACACCCACAATTCGCCATTTATGGTTAAGGGGCCGGCGGAGCGTGCGTCGTTCATACAAACGTAATACCAAAATAATTCGTAAACCAAACATATCCTTAAGGAAGTGTGAATTTATTTCGATTGGATTACATCATATAACCAATACTTCTGTAATCCAATCGAAACAAATACACACTATCTTAAGAATATGTTTGATTTAGAAACTATTTTGGTATTACGTTTGTATGAACTTCGGACGCTCCGCAGGCCTCTTAAGACCCATCCAGAATGGCCGGTAACTATTCTTGTGCTTAAAGACTAACATATCACAACCCTAGAACCAATTAAACAGATTGATCTCAAAATCACAGCCAACAGTTTAATAACATGGAACCTACTCCATATTTTCCCGCCATTATCAGTCTGTGAATATTGTCCCGAGGTGCAGGTGGATTAAAATCCAATCACTGACGATATTAAGTCAATTATCATGCAAATAACACAATATGCACTTACACTGCCAGTAAAATATTTCAAACACCACAAAACAACCAATTTTCAACTTTATCACAAGGACATTAAATTGATTTTTCGATGAAGGAATTACAGTAGATAAACTCAGTGAAAATATAGGTAAAGTAAACTTTGTTGCACTGTGATAAGATCGTTTTTGATGCGGTGTTGTTAAAAGATCATTATTAAGTACAAGCGCGCTTAATATTTAAAATGTTAAACTGTTTATGAGGCATATATCTCGTAAAATGTTAATTCATGATCACGATTTTCACAATGTACAGTCGCGTGGTGAAGTGATTACTTTTTATTTTTATCACACGTTGTTAATTTTAATTTTATGTCTTTTCCTCTTACTCCTAGGACATGTACCTATTTACGATGTATTTAAAACAAATTCATTTTGCATACTTGCCTACTTTCTTTGCTTTGAGATGCATGGTTGCAATGATAACATGAAAAAAACATGAATCCCTCTAATCGATAAAACGATACGAAATCTTCAAATGGTAGTTGACCAGGATAAAAGCACTAAATTCCAAAATCAGTTTTTGGTTTGCTGGGTTAGTTGAACATAAGATAACTTAACTTACTTACTTCCTTATTAACTTACTTATTTAATTTTGAGTGCAAAAAAGATAAAAAAAAGGCTGATTATTTTTCTAACAATAAAAGTTGTTCATTTGAACTGGTACAAAACTTTTTTCAGGTTTATACGAGTAACTTGAATTCCCGTGGGAAATATCGGCTGAATATTTTTTTATGAAAAAGCGTATTTTTTTATAATATAAAAGGAGCTTGTATTGAAAAATCCTCACGGGAAAAATATTTTGATTCGGATTGCGTGGTAACGAAGCCGGGTTTGTAACAGTATTAAAAATAAGTTGAAAGTATTTGAAATTACATTACAATCGTATTCAGCTCTCCGAACAGCATTTTTTTTAATTAAAACCGGAAAAATAGTCGTAGTGTAGTAGTAATAGAAAAAGAATAAGTAGTTAGTGGAAGGGTAAAAAGGGTTGAAAGCATAGTATAAGGAAGCTGCAGGAAAACTCTAATTCTAGGTTTCGTTTAAAATAAATGACGTTATTTCTAGCTAGAGTACTATTCTCCATGCCTGTTTTATTTTGTTCCCAGTATTTAGCATTTAAAATCAGTTTCATCATCATCTGCCTAGCCTTTTCCCAACTATGTTGGGGTCAGCTTCCAGTCTAACCGGACGCAGCTGAATACCAGTTTTTACATAGAGCGACTGCCTACCTGATCTCCACAACCTAGTTAATACTGGGTCTTACCAAGGTAAGACTGGCACTGACTACCTGTAACGACTGACAAATGACAGCCGGGACCAACAGCTTAACGTGCATTCCGAGGCACGGAGGAAACTCGGTATGTAAGGGTGGTCACCCATCCACAGAGCAACCTAGGCAAGCACGGCCACAAGCTGCTCCTTTTAAAATCAGTTTATAGTGACTTTTTATGGGTCAGTGTTTTAGCATTACAAAGAGTCAGTGTTTTTTTTTCATGGGCTCATTGCAAAAAAAAAAAATAGCCTTTATTGTGGTATGATCTTACACAAGTTCTTTGTCGAGTATTAATTTTCTATTGTTACGAAAAATTCACATAGACATAGAAGATAATTCATAAACTACCTACCCTAGCAAAGTGAAAACACCGTCATTGATATGGGACCACCGCGCATGCTTCCTCTACGAAACGAAATAAGAATAAGCAGAATTAGACCTATGTTCACAGAGTTTATGAGGTAACATAAAAACAGCCGAACTAAGAGAACCTTCTTCTTTATAGAAGTCGGTTAATAGTCAGTTAAACTCACTTAATTTTAGTTGCCGACGGTACAGAAAGACCAGTCGCTTTAACACTTGGTTTAATATCAACAGCTGGATAATTTCGTTCCGCGATTCTTTACTACTGAGTAATGCCACAGTGCGGTGTAATGCCGTAGGTCAACTTCTAACAATAAGACAAGTTAGGCGACATTATGTTTTGTTTGGTATCTGCATTGCAATTGATTCGAAACACCTGCCAAAAGGTACAGATATTACGTATTTACAGTACGTTTCACTAGATGGTTAGCGCAGTCAGTTACGTAATGCACACTGAGACTTGAGACGCCCTCTGTTACATGTTGCGAAATGTGAGTGTATCATTATAGGCATATTACTGAGTAAACCTTCTGGGAAAAATAGTCATGTTATGATGTAATAAAGTAGACCATCATGGTCTAAAGAACAAATAAAATAAAATGCACTTCAGTGTATTTTAGGCACTATTTGTCTATTTTACACAGTTACCAGCAGAGCTTTTGTAGGTACTTTTTTATACTGTGACTATAGCTTCCATCGGAGTCCGTAATGGCACCTTATTATATTGGAAAGTGTGAGAAATAATGATCACAATCACGCCTGCCCACTTAACTTAACAGTAAAGCTTAATACACATTTTTATACCACAAACAAACACTAAAATATCGGTGTAATCGGTGTTCCGTTTATCGAGAATCGGTAATTGTCCACTCGATATGGTACTCGAGTTGGAATCGATTCCTGTTACTTAGATGATGAGAAGCCTGGACCTGTAGTAGAACCTTTTTTGTTTGAATAGTTCAAAGAAATGTTAACTATTCTTACTTATTTACTGTCTCTAGTTAATTATAGTCTGAGTATACAGGGTGTAAACCACCTCATCACAAAGCCGTCAACCAAGCATTCTGTACATCAAACTAAGTAACCAGCCATTAGCCAGCCATTATTGGAGCCATTTCAATAAATAAACACAAAGACATGCCAACTGTCATCATCATCATCTTCAGTCATACCTTTCAGTTCACACAGCTGGCGCCAAAATGACGTAAATACTGATTCACAGTTTTCTTAAATCCTCAGCTCATCGAAAAACACACAAATAAACTATTAAATTAATTCAAAAAACGTCACAATTTCAACAAAATTTAGCAGACTCATTAAATTCGTCATCATGCGTTTCGTAAATATTAATAAAAATATGGCGTCGAAAATATACGAAATTCTGTCGAAATCGTGTGTGCAATTCGCATTAAAATAATTAAGCCCTTTGATCGGGGTCCGTCGACTAAGAGAATTTAATATGCAACCTCCTCACATCAAAGGGGGACTCCCAAACAGAAATTAACTATGTGATGGAACTTAAGTGACGAGCGAAAAGCGAGAACGTGCGTCAGACGACATTAACAGAGACAGGAAGGTGGTGTTAAAGGAGAGCGTGTTTTAAAAAAAATGGATAATTTAAAGTGTATCTGGATGCTTCGATTTAAAAGATTGACAGTCCTCTAGGCCACTGTAAATACTTAGGTTTTACGATCTACTGAAAGAAGAAGGATATGGTAAGAAAATAAGTGTTTGATGAGATGACGAAAAATAGAGGAGTATGGAAGAAGAAGACATGCTGCGCCGACCCCAAATAAATTGGGATAAGGGCAAGAGAATGATGGTGATACCATCTACTGAAACTGATACTAATACTATGTTCACAGCTTCGTTAAACTAGTTGAAATCCGTATAAAAATAAGTAAGGTTGAAAAGTTTGTGATATTTTGATAAAACAATAAGCTAGCCAGACGTGTGACAAAGTCTCTAATATGTCTCGAACCACTAAAAAGGAGTTGACTGCTAAGTAGACGAGTAATAGAAGAAGAAGTATGGAACAACAAGACATGCTGCATCGACCTCAAATAAATTGGAATAATGGCAAGATCATGATGATAATGGTGCCGATTCTGTTGTGCACAAACTAAACTTTATTAAGGTTATTGCTATCTTTTTCTCTCTATTAAAACGAGAAAGAGACGGACGTAATTTAGAGCTGTCAAATTTAATTGAAACTAATATTTTCATACAAATTAAGGGTGCACGTAAAAACATGTCGACTAAGAACACGGTAAAGCGCAAGGCATAAACTAGTTTGACATCTCTAACTTAGTTCGTAGCTATAGCCGTCTTTTTCTCGCACTGTCTTTTAGTAAAAGATAGCAATAGCCTAAGTTTAGTGCACAACAGAATCGACACCATTGGCTTTATCATAACGAATGTGTAACTACATTTTCTACTAAACCGCTGTAAGTTTCCAACTTACCCCACACACACAGATACGTAAATATCATTACATTCATATCCGCATTTCCGATTCCTTGAAATCATGTTATTACGTGTTTTTTTATACAAACACACGATTTTTGAGTTTGTTTTCAGAACGTTACGTTTTGGTTTAATTCTAATGGGTTTGGTTGGATACGCATGTTATGTAAACAGAGTTTAAAAACGATTATTTTGAAAGTATCGTAATTATACTACTGTTTACGCGTGTGCTGTGTATTTATATGTAATTACGTTTAATTGTAAGGTTACTGTGTAAAAACAAGCATTATATAAATCGATTTGTTAATGTTTGATAACTGTTTATGGTCACTTTTCATTAACTGTTTAGATTACCATACGCTCTTGGTTATTAAAAATCGTTCACAAAGCGCTTTGTGAATTTACATTAAACAAAACAGGATTAACAACATAGTAAGTACTTACATTATTTGTGTTTTCCTTCATCATTACACGTCAAGTAAGATAATAAAATGACAGAATGTCACTTCGTCTGAAAGTGAAATAGTGAAATAAGTACATAAAGAGCTGCCAATAAAACTACTTTGCGAATAAAAAACCGATTTCCAACAAAAAACAATAAAAAGTGGAAAATAACTTTCGAAAGTAGCGCAAAAGTCAATAAAACTAATTAAACTCACCGAACATTGGACCCGTTATCACCTTTTTGCGGACAAATCGGTGTACGCAGGAAAATAAAAAAAACAAAGACGCTGGATATAACCTCCTCCTTTCTTAAAAATCGGTTAAACATTCCATTTCCGATGTAAAATATGACTGTAATCACAAATCATACAGTTCTTCGTCTGACAGTAGTTAACGGTGCGACATAATCCCCTGATCTCTCCACCTGCCCTCCGGCACCCTCCGTATTTTTATACAACTACCCTCACTATGACCAGTCGATATTAAACCCGTCGGGGACCTGGGGCGAACTTGGCGGCTTCAAGTCAATACAGATCATCCACAACTATTGTGCCTCTGACATGAACCTTATGCCTATAAGAATAAAGGACACTGTGCTTCTAAAAAGTTAAATAACAATGACAGGACTGTAGTTGTGGTTATAACTTAAAAGATTTGACGAGTCGATATGTTGTTTGTCAACGAATATTGAGTGTTCAATATTTGTATTGTGTTGTGCCTGAATAAATAGCGAGATTTCCTTTCAGGGAAATTCTGATTGTAAAACATATAAATCACTAGGCCGCCAGTCTCCACATAAATAATGACATTATCGTTAACTTTCGATTGCTAAAATAAATTAAAAATTCGGTTGCAAGTCTCTACATCCAAAATGCGATTCTCACAAGATAATGCAATTATGTTTTTTTTTTTCGTAAGTTATTAGCGATTTTGTCGTTACCCATGTCGAGAGTTCGAGACTGGCCCTGGCTAATAATATCAGATACTTATTGTTTCATTTGTTTCGAAAATACATTTAATAATGTTTACAGAAGTCTGCCTAATCTTCGACAAAATGTTTTCATGATCAGAGAGTCAATTAATTGATTTGAGACTTATTAAAAAAATAAGAATAGTTTTATAAACGCTCACAATCATTGCTTGCGGTTCTCTGGCTAACCTTATCTGCAAATGTAAAGAAAGGAACTGCATATTTACATTACATTCCGACAGTACATTACAACTTCAAAAATTCCTCTTTTCTTTGGGAAATCAAAATGTAACGGGATTAAGGTGCTCACTGTTAGGAAATCGAGTCACGGCTTCGTTAGGCCGTGTGTACACAGACTGCAGACAGACAGAGGTAAATTATGTGTGCTCCGGGGTTAAGTCTACACCGACGGATTTGAGCATTGAGTATTGGAAGGGTGCAATTTATTAATGTTTCGATTCAATTGACATAAAATAAGTTTTTTTCTACAGTATTTATGACTTTATTTAGTAAAAGAAAGAAGCCAGGGCAGCTTGTAAAGCGTCCTGCCCTGGTTCAATCCACGGTCCGGAGCGAGACGGAATGGGAAGCCGTCGTCACCTCCTTCTGCGAAGCAGTCATGCTAGCGAAGGAGGTGCTGAAGGGCGACAGTGAGAGAGCCTCGCGGGAGATGCACCGGGCGTGGGGGCCACGTGGTGGCCCCCGGCCACGGTAGTCGCGGGCCTGTGGACGGTGAGCTATGGGCTACCTCGCCGTCCGTGCGTCTTATGACGACAGGCCGTGTCGACGCGCGAAAGGGGCAAGGGCCGATGCCTGCCGGGACTGCGGGACTGTTCGAAAGAGATACCGCGGCCCGGAACATAAAGGGCGAGGAAGGAACATGGATGGGTTTTAGTCAGCAAAAGTCTGATACTCCCCGTCCCGCTCCACCCAGAGCGGGAGAAGTCCTCTGATGATTTCCAACCGAAAAGAGAAGTTTGCAAAATTTAAAAATTCTAAAGTTTTTTTTGGAATTTGCAGGTCACTGTCAGGTTGTGTGTTATAAAAGAACTGTGAATTTTGGGTGGTGACCGGAAGTCCGACCCACTTCATCCTATGATCATAGTTGCCAATTGTCAATTTCTTTTTTTGAAGAATGGTTGTAAGGATATACAGAGTCTTAGCTACTAATGGTTGGTAGTTTTTTAGTATACTTACTTGGGGCTGGTCTAGACTAGTAACTCAAAAAATAAGTAAATGAGAAAAAGTCGGATTATGTAAAGAAACAAAAAAGTTTTACAGTAGGTAGATTACAACACATACTTTTAATGATTTCATAAGATAAGATTGATTTGATAAGATTTCATTTCATATGGTTGATTTGCCATATAATCAAACTATGAACAGCGCACATAAATGTTTCAATCTAAACTCACAGCCGATTGTTCGTTCGAGCCATAATCATGAACTTAAGACGCACACAACACAATCTATTTAATAGGCCGTTATTACGATAATAAGCCATTTGAGAGAACTAGGATAGGCGAGAGGTAATTACTAATTACTATTAACTTATAAGGTAACGGTTATTATTGCGGTTAATACTATAAGTACTAAGTAGCTATATTGAGAGAATTTGTGATGATGCTTTAAGCTTGATTAAGACTTGTGCACAAAAGTCTTTATTCATTACAAAAAGTTATAAAGCGAAGATGTCAAATGAGACATATTTAAAAATATGCTCGCCTGTATAATTTAGGAATTGAAAGCGATGGCAGTACCTACAGCTAGATGTATTACTTAAAGAAAAAAAGAAGGAAATCAGTTTCAATGACGACTATTTTGGCTACATAATATTTTTTCACTACAGTAATGAGGTATATCGTATTAACTATGTAGTACTAGTTGGGTTGTGAAGGTCAGATAGGCAATCTTCATCATCATCATCATCATTTCAGCCGAAAGACGTCTACTGCTGGACATGGGCCTCCCCCAAGTGTCGCCACATTGACTTGACCGGTCCCGTGCGATTCGCATCCAACGGATTCCCGCAATCTTCATCAGGTCATTGGTCCACCTAGTGAGAGGTCTTCTAACACAATGTTTTCCGGTTCGCGGTTGCCACTCCAGATTTTTTCGGCCTCATCGGCCATTCATTCTGCGAGCAATGTGCGCTGCCCATTGCCACTTAAGTTTGGCAATTCTTCAAGCTACGTCGGTAACTTTGGTTCTCAAGAGCAATGGAGAGGGCTATGCTCGGAGTTTCCTTGCGTGATCGAATCAGAAATGAAGACATCCGCAAGAGAACCAAAGTCGCTTCATGTAAAATACTGGTATTCAGCTGCATCTGGTTAGACTGGAATCTGACCCCAACATGGTAGGGAAGAGGCAGACAGATGATGATAAGCGTCTCAAACGTCTTGGACAAAGAAAATAAGATCTTTTGACTAAATCAAAAACACCATCCATATCTCTTTTCAACATTTATCTCAATCGTCATGTAGATCAGTGAACTGCATTAGTTATTGTTCAAGGAAGCTGCGCGTGAGTTGTCGATGTATCACTCGTGGTCGCACGTAGGGCTAGAGGTGTGATGTAGGCGATTGTCAGTGTAACGCGATAGGGCCGCGTGTAGCGTGTAGTTCGGACACCGTTACTATTCGAAGCGTGGCGTCCGGCGCGCGGCGTGGTACAGCACTAGTGTGGGGTGTCGGTGATAGCGAGGAGGTAGCTGTCATAGCAATTAACTTATAATTTGTGTTAAACAGAACTGATTTTCGAACACGTGTATACAAACCTTCTTCATAAATTAAAATTGAATAAAGATACTGCCAGCTATTAATCAAACAATGTCGGATGCCATTATATTTTTATTTTTAATTCTCTTCTTTTTTGTCAGGCTGCGGGCAGGTAAACAATCAGTGACACATTAATACAAGTATTATGTATGCAAACTCCATGGTATAAAAATTATACCTGATTCTGAAGAATATCTTCTCCCGGTCATTGCGATCATTTTTTAGTTCTGCACGATTTCTAGGAACCTTCTAATTACGGAGATATTGGGGGTCAAAGTTCCAACTTATTGAAAAGTTTTAGTTTTTTGAATACAAGTTTTTATTGTAAGATATTTAATTTAAACACCTCTACGACACCTGTTACTATTCAATCCATCCATCAGCACAATGTTTTAAGTGCGTTACATTAAGTTGTTTCCCAGCAATATTTTTTTCGTAAAGTTACAGTAGATTGAGTGATTCAGTGTCAGTAGTGTGGTAGTTTAATGTACAGAAAGCTTAGCTGACGTCTTTGTGGAGGTTGTTTGCACCCTGTATATTCTTCTGATTCAAATGTGATTATATTTTATGAAAAATCTAATAGAAACCTCAGAAAAAATAAGTTACATTCGTTAGTAAATGAATGTAATGTGATGCTGTTTGCTGCGATACAGTTTTTTCCATCTGAATTCTTGAAATTATCTTTGTTCTCGTTATAATACTATAATTTTTGGGTTACTACTGTAAGAGGTAAGATAATTTTGAAAGTGATCTAACTCCCCCGCTAGTCGCTCACACTCGGACCCCACCTCCCCAGCTTGCTCTAGTGTTTATTTGTCGGCACAGCGCGTGGGTAAGGTGCTAACATACAGTCGCGCGCGCAAGTGCTAACGTACAGTCGCACTCGCAAGTGTTAACGCGATAATTTCATTATCTCGCGCGCTGATTACGGCGATAATCGACGTTTGATGCTATCGCGGACTTCGTAGCTTCGTTAGTTATGAGCTTTAAAACCAGAGTGGTTTAGTGGTTGAAATGAATATTATGTTTTATCTTCAAAACAGACCGGTAAAGGGGTTTGACTTTTGTCGTATTTTATGTAAATACTGTTGTCAAAAATATTTTTTCTACTCATTTTTGGTAGGTACACTGAAAATTAAAGGATTGTTAAGCGGACACATTAGGCACATCCAGCTGGGCATGAACTGGGCCAACTAAGCTTAACTGAAACGCAGAATCCTAACCTTCCTTCAGTGATACATAAAATTCATTTACATTTTTTTCAAAAGGTTTTTTAGACGATAAAATTATGTTTTCATTTTGATGTTTAAATTATTAAACACATTACAAAACCAACGAATATCTCAAAGACATCACCACCAATAATTACCAACATTTCCCACAATAAACAAAACCCTGTTGCTCACACACCTCTGTGTGCGGCTGTCTGCGCTTGCGCAGGTGAACGCGCGACTTTACGAGCTCGTAAAGTACAGGCGCGCGGGAAAGCTTTAAATAGATTTAGTACTCGCCGGTGACTTACTTGTGTTCGATGCAAGGGAAATGCATCTGGATCTTATATACGTGGACATTGTCTCGGAAATGTACGCGAAGATACTTACACAACCGTATCTACATGACCCGGTTCTGAAATACCTGGGTATACCCGGGTATGCAATATACTTTATGCAATACCTATACAAGAATTTGAACAAAGTAAGAACCGTCAAAGAAAGCAAGCTAAGAATTCTTACTTAATATTATGACAGCTTTAACTTCAAACAATTATATGGATTGCATTGTCGGTGGCTTATGAAATGAAAGTGAACATCCATAACAGCATAACTAATTAAATACCTCGTTGGAGTTATAATCTATGGCACAATTTTATTGACGGAAGGATAAGATCAGGAATTTTGAAATGTTTATCATGCTTAAACCTCTTCGTCGGTTATGATCATCCACATCCATCACCAACAGCGAATGGAAGGTGGCGCCGGTACATCTCAAAAAGCCGATCCAAATCCATTGAGCTATTCCAAATCAGAGATAAGCACTTATGTTTCAAAGGAGATGTTTGATTTTGCGCCACCACTATGTACACTACATTGATAAATAGGTAAAAAAATAGAGGAATTTAATAAACATACTAATAAATTAATTTAAAGAGGCGTACATAAATTAAGTTTTTTAATAAGATAACCCTATTTTGAGGGCAGCCATGACAGTTGTGTGACATGACGTTTGATGACTTTGGTTTTAAGAAGTGACGTCTTTGAGTCTGTCTTTGCTTTTACACTTCTGGACACATCTATTGGCCACCTTGTATTTTCAGTTTCGTTTGGTCCTAGCTAAAATTTTATATTAGATCGAGCAAAAAGTTTTTATGCAGTTTTGAACCTGGCACATTCACAATTTCATTCAATAGTCTTTTTTTGTTTTTCGAACACAGAATTTAAAGAAACAAAAGACAATTTGGAGCCTGTTCGTTGATATCAAACAATCGAATACTAAGAAAACTTGGTTTTATTGGTTTACTTGGATTTAATTCTTGAAAAAGTGATTGATATCTTTGGTTTTGCAACAAACATTACTTATTCTTAACATTAAGGTGAGGTTCTATCAATAATCTTTGGATACTTCACCTGAAGTCGCCGCCCAAGCTGTGGCACTTATTCAGGCCGGACACAGCCAAAGAAACGTGAGTGCTCAACTTAATTTAAGTCGATCTGCGGTCCGAAATGTTTATCGGAGGTACCTAGAGACTGGCGGCTTTGTTTGTCGCCAAGGAAGGCCACGATCTCGGGTCACAACTGAAAGGCAGGATCGATTCATCGTGACGAGCAGCTTGAGAAATCGTCACCTTACCTCCATTGAGATACACAACGAACTTCGCGACTTCCACGGAGTATCTGTGAGCGCTCGAACTGTTCGGAGAAGGTTAAAAGAACGCAATATGGTACCACACAAGCCAGCTAATGCGAGCCCACGGAACAGCGCGTCTTCATTTCGCACGCAGTCATTTAAATTGGACACAGCAAGATTGGAGCCGTGTACTCTTTTCTGATGAGTCTAAAATTGTGTTACATGGCAATGATGGAAGGAAGAAGGTCTACCGACGTAAGGCAGAGCGTTTCGCACAATGCTGCTTTGAAGAGAGGGTTGCTTATGGCGGTGGCTCATGGACTGTCTGGGGCGGTATATCCGCGAGCGGCAAAACTCAACTTGAGGTTGTTACAGGACCACGGCTGCCAACATTAAATGCTGAAAGGTACATTCGTGAGTGTTTATAACCTCACGTGATACCATACGCGGACTATGTGGGCCCAAATTTCCTTTTTATGCATGATAATGCAAGAGCCTATGCGGCCGGCATCGTCTGCAGGGAATATCTTCGGGATGTGAACATCACAGTTATGGACTGGCCAGCCAGAAGCCCAGACATGAACCCCATTGAGCACATGTGGGACGAGCTAAAAATACGTGTTAGGGCTCGTCAGCCAGTTGCCCAGAAGATGCAGGAGTTGAAAACTGAACGAAACGAAATTAAAGAAAATTACCAATAAAAAACGGTTACTGCAATAAACAGCGATATTTACATATAGTGTACACATAGTGCTGACCCAGGCTTCATACGTTTCTGGAACATCCACACTCCAGCTATGGTAGAATTATGGGCACTCAAACTGCCTTCATCTAATCCGATGATGTTTTCAACCATATTTCAGGGTTCCTTCCATAAACAGCTGTAAAGGATATTAGTATGCAAACCGGGACTGACAGCCTTAACTGCCAAACTCCACAAGTAAATAAGTTAAGTGTTATTAGCTGCTAAAGAAACTAATCTATTTCGAGTGGTTAGAACATTAAACAGCCTTCATAACAAACAGTACTGAACAAAACCGCTTTGCCTTTAAAAGACACCGCAGCAATATAATTACACAAAGGAAATCATTAAGACCTCGAGGTACTAAAACGTAACAAATCAGAAAATACCGTTTTCCGACATCACGTAATGGGATAAACCCGACACATTATAGTGTTGTCTATATAAGAACTGTGTAAGAAGTGATTGAATATAACAGCCGCAGGGTTCGATTTTTAAGGTTAAGCAGTGATGGCCGAGGTGGGTTCGTAGATGGGGATGACAATCCATTACATACCGAGTTCCTTCTGTGCCGCGGAAAACATGTGGAGTCGTTAGTCCTGGCTGTCATGTGTAGGACTACACATGACAGCCAGGAATAACGACTTTGAAAGTCGTTTAGAAGCCCGAAACTGCACAACAATTTTGCCAAGGTACCTCAGTAACTGGACTGGGAATAAACTGCATCCGGTTAGACTGAAAGTGGATGGGGATGACAATCCATTACATACCGAGTTCCTTCTGTGGCGCGGAAAACACATGGAGTCGTTAGTCCTGGCTGTCATGTGTAGGACTACACAGGACAGCCAGGACTAACGACTTTGAAAGTCGTTTAGAAGCCCGAAACTGCCCAACAATTTTGCCAAGATACCTCAGTAACTGGACTGGGAATAAACTGCATCCGGTTAAGTGTAACCGGATGCAGTTTATTTAAACTTTCAGTGGAAAGTCTATCCCAACATAACTGGGAAAAGGCTAGGCAGATGATGATAGGACGGGCCGTGTCCCAACACAGGATGGAAACGAAACGGGACGGTTACATCGTAAACGTGTTCATGTCGCTGTAAAAGGATTTCAATTTATCTAGCTTGTCGATGGAGTGGACACGATTGAAAATTTTATTGTTTCGTATCAAAACTGAAGATGAATGGATCAGGCGTGGGAAAATTGTTGACTAAAATAGAGATGCAGACGAACGCCCACGACGACGACGTATGGAACGACGTCTGCTGTAACATTTTATTTCGCCAACGGATATTGATAACTTACAAGAAAGACTAGTGGTGGCGTTTAGATGTTTAAAAGAACACAAACGTATTCTCCGGTTTATCCCTGGAAAATTAGATCATTATTTTACTCATTCATCCCCAGTATGCCTCTACGTTTCGAATGTATAAATTAAAATTAAAAAGTCTTTCTCCTTGATTGCCTACCTGTTTTTTTTTACTTGGCAAAAATTTTGATTGAACTTTCACAATGCTCATGCCTTTTCTTAAACTCACTTTCATAGTAACTGTAAGGAAAGCAAATAAGAGGAAAGGCTAGTCCTTTTAATTTGAATTTAATTTTTGGTCAATTGTTTAAGCATTTCTGAAAGGGGTCTTTGCACGAGTTGTTTAGTTACGCTCTTACCTTATTTATTTAATGAAATTGTGAAATTCAAATGATTTGAATTGTGTAAGTGAAATGGAAATAGAGGGCCTGGACAAAACGACATTTTAAGAGCGATAATGATAGCGGAAAAGTCAACTAGAGGAACAACACAAGCTTGACCCTTTTTTGTATGGAAATCATCAAATAACTTCTCCCACTCTGGGCGGAGCGGGAGGGAGTGTCAGACTTTTACTGACTAAAACCCATCCATGTTCTTTCTTCGCCCTTTATGTTCCGGGGCCGCGGTATCTCTTTCGAACAGGTAGGTTTCGGTAGGTTTTTTGCCAGGTCGAAGCTATAACGTTGATCTAAAACTCTGTATTTTATTCCCATATCCATTCCCATGATAACATAACACTGATTTGAATACAATAGATATTCCATTTCGCCGGCGTACTGTTATCAATCACTGCGGTTGCGGCGTACCGATACCGGCGTACTGGCGTAGCATATCGGCGTGCTGTCGTATTTAATGCTCAAATTGTTTCAATTGATTGCTCTGAGCTGATTCGGCTTTTCGTGGTCGATCGATCTTTCCGATCGTTAGGGCTGGCGCGAGGTTTTAAAAGAGGTTTTGTGTAAAATGTAGTATTTCAATAATTTTTGCAATATGATCATATTTCTGGCAGACAATACACAACCTAATCCAAAAATGGAAGAAGCACGAAATACACAAGAGTTCCTTATCATCTGCTTAGCATTTTCGCCGGGTCGGCTTCCAATCTAACCGGATGCAGCTAAATACTAGTATTTGAATTACACGGAGGAACCGCCTGGCTGACCTCCACAACCCAGTTGGCCCTGGGCCCTGGCTGGTTTGCCCTCTACAAGAGTTATAATTAAAGGAAATAAAGGTGAATACAAAGAAAAGAGTTAAAATAATCATTCCAGTAAAGGGCTAATAAGGCAGAAAATCGTCATTGTTGCCAATAGACATAATGTGGAAGGATTGTATTTTTAGAAAGCAGAGCACTTCTATTTCTGATACATAGATGCATTAAGCTAAATACTGCAACTTTCTATGCCAATTCTTTTCTAAATCAATGATTCAGAATCATGAATGAACTTTTGATAGACGCTAATTACTTATATCTAGTCCGTAAGTACCTGTAAAAAGTCGTTCATGTAACTTTCTCTACAAATGCAAACATCGATAATTTACAGATCAATTTTATAAACGTTTTATATTTATTACCGGATGTTGTAATCAGTCGGAAATTAGCGGCAGTTACTTCAAATTAATTGGGTTCTGTTATGTTTTTTTTCCTTCACCGGTTATTGCCTTTTTCAACCGACTTCCAAAAGGAGGAGGTTCTCAATTCGTCTGTATTTTTTTTTTGTGTTTGTTACCTCAGAACTTTCGACTGGGTGAACCGATTTTGATGATTATTTTTTTAATTTGAAACTTGGTGCTTTCCGTGTGGTCCCGTTTCAATTTGGTTATAAGATCTGACGCTGATCTTCGGAGATATAAATGGAACTCTTCAAAAATACACGGCAAAGCTGCAGTAATTGCTGCAATCGCTTGGTTGTTTATTGTTTTTGTAACATAGTGACGTAACATCACGCCTGTATGCTCTGAGGGAGTATGCAGAAGAGTACAATACACCCAGATTCTGACAGTTAGATGTGTAAAGTTCCATTTAATGGGATCCTGGAGAAATAGAGGGAATTCCTTAAATTTTATAGGCATACCAGAAGCGATTTGGGTAGTTTTAGGAAGAGTACGTTCTTGGAATGACCCCATTTAAATTTGGTAAAGATCTGATGAAGAACTTCGGAAGATAGGCGACGGGAACTCCTCAATAAGTGATAGCAAATGTACTGGGATCGCTGAAATCTCATGTCTCTCTATTGTTTACACCAGTTCATAACAAAAAATCACGCCGTTACGCTGTGAAAGGGTAAGCACATATGAACCACTAAAAAGTGAAAAATAAAAACTTTTTTGCAAAAAATATTACCGACTTCACACAAAAAAGTGAAAAATAACTTTAGCTTCAGAAGTCGGTGACAAAAAAACTAAATCAATCAAACAAAGGTCACCGACTTCTGAAGCTAAAGTTATTTTTGCTTAGCTATCAGTGCATTTTTAACATGTCAAAAATACAAGTACTGGCTGCTAATATTGAACTGTGGGCAAGGTTTAAACAAAAAAACGGAACACCAAAAAACCAAAGCCAACTTTCAAATTCACAAATTTCATCTTCAAATCCCGCTTATCAATAAGCTAACGAGGTGTAACTAATATCATTAGATGTTTATATTACAAGCGATTACCCGCAATAGGAACTGGTATCCTCCACAATGCCGCCATAATGGAGACATGAGTATCTAGACGTTTTGACAAATAACCGACAGCGCGGGGGTCAATGGTGAAAGTGTCGGAATTCCCAGTTGTGCTGCAACTTTTGAGACGGAGATAGACAGATTGGTAAATGTTGAGGTTAGAAAGAGAGGCAAGATGGTAAAGCTTTAATGCATTTTATTATCGGTATGATTATCATGCTTGAATGAAATGAGGCATTGATGCTTTTTTGTTTTGGATGCATTTTTATGTTGCTTTGGTGTTAGTACATTGCTTGAGGCAACGTTCAGATGTACACACATTTTAAATTACTTGAGCAATGACTTGGAAAATAGAAAGTATCTAGTAATAAGACTTTAATAAAAATATAGACTTCGCTTTCTAATTTCAATTTCAAATCTAAGTTTGAAATAAGAAATGAACAATAAAGTTAGTTAAAGCTCTTTGAAATAATAATATTAATTAGCAGTAGTCGTTACATTGTTAACTATTTTCATTAAAACTTTAACCAAACAAAAGATTGAAGTCCCAAGATATTGGTAATAGTTATTCTCCGAATCCTTGACAATAACAGAAACAATAGTAAATGAAACCGAATTATATTCACAAACTTCGAATATCCAATTTTCCGATATCGTTGAGAAGACACAATAAGGATAATATAATATACTATATTATATACAAGTACGGAACCCCCGGGAACAGTTAATTTCTCGCGTATCGTAACTGAAACAAAAGGAATAACGTTATCGTGGGAATAACGTTATAACTGTTATGTTATAACGTTTGCGATAACGCCTTGGTGATACGTTTATTGTTTGGTAACCAAGTGTTGCGGTTTCCTAGATGTAGAGAATTTTGATATCAGAAAGATCTCGATAAAGTTTTGACGCTACTTACATATGGCTGCTTTTAGAAATATTGTCAACTTTTCAAGTTAGGTTTTAGATCGAGTCGTCTAAGAAATTACTAATTTTCACAAGAATCTTAAGTATTTGTATAATTGTTTGCGACATTGAGGAATGATAACAAATATTCTGAATATCAAAAAAGAAATGTACTTACACGTCAACTTGAGAAGGAACCTCCTTTTTCGTTGGTAAAAAACATTCATTTCGCAAATAAACTTAGTACCAAAATACAAAACGCATGGTTTATTGAAATCCTCTTCGACCACAGACCATGATAAATCCGTTCATGAATACGAATTAATAAAGTTTAAAGTCAAAAACTTTTTTGCAAAAAATAAAACCGACTTCAAAAAAAAACAAAAAAGTGAAAAATAACATATTACATATTACATATTAGCTTCTGAAGTCGGTGACCTTTGTTTGATTGCTTTAGTTTTTTTGTCACCGACTTCAGAAGCTAATATGTAATATGTAATATGTTATTTTTCACTTTTTTGTTTTTTTTTGAAGTCGGTTTTATTTTTTGCAAAAAAGTTTTTATTTTTCACTTTTTAGTGGTTCACATGTGCTTGATACATGGAAAGTGCATACCGTTACAATTAAAACAAGCCCAAACACGACTAGGATACATTGTCTCATTATGGAGTTCCATGACTCTTGGCTTCATCATCAGATCTGATGGTAGAATGGTTCTTATCAAACGCAAATGCTTTACTTGTTGTAGAAAATACCAAAATCGCAACACGTTTTCATATAAAATTTGAAGAGTTCCCTCGATTTCGCCAAGATTCCATCATCAGATCCAGACTTGGCGATTATGGGACCATTTGGGAAGAATACCCTTTCCAACAAAAAAAGAATTTTTCAAATCGGTTGGCAAGCGACGGAGTTATGCCCGAACAAACATAAAAAAAAAAAAAAAAAAAAAAAAATAGAAACATCCGAATTGAGAACCTCCTCCTTTTTTAGAAGTCGGTTAAAAACAAAAAATGTTCGCCGTAGTTTGACAACCCTAGCATTAACAAAATTTGTCCAATAACGTTACAGGTCGATAAAACCGGGAGTTTGATATTCATGTTTGATATACAAACGTTCGCGCCTCGCCCTTCTATTCCACAAAATTGTTTAGCAATAACCATCAAAAACTGTGTTACTGAACAAGTTTTGTGTAAAACGGATCAGTTTTAATAGACCTTAAGTACTAACTTTAGAAGTTTAGCTGTTTTAGTAACTTAGTTATCCTAGCTTCTTCGTGGAATATTTCCAGGGCTTTCTTGGGCTTAATAAACTTTTCAAATTCTTATAAGTTGGTGCTAGGGAAGATTTGTTTTTACACAAAACAAAATTTGTTGGCTTCATTATTCTGAGAGAAAAACAATGTAATTAGTTGTATTTTATAATTGCTTCATTGTAGGAGACACCCGCCTCGTTGATCTGCTGAGTAGGGGCGGGTTCGATTCCCAGGCCGGGAAAAATATTCTTGGATTTATCTTTTAGAAATTTGCCAGTAGCAGTCAGATTTGTGCTCCGTGACAATAGGCTCCTCCTCCTTGGAACTTAACGGGAGAAACCTCTGCCTTCTTTTTGATTACTGGTATATTATTTTACGTAATGGTAGCAATGTAATAAGCTTTATCAAGCTTTGCACAGGAAGCCGGGGCAGATCGCTAGTCTATATTTAAACATCACGCTTGTGTCATGATTTTTTGATAATTTTATTTCTGAGATTGTTGTGTGCCAGGAGGCTACACTGTGTCGGATGGCCGAATGTCTTGATTTTTAAAATATAAATAAAATCTTTTGTGATTTATCAAAAACAAACATAAAATATTAATAGGACTTGATGTGACCAAAGAGTTCATAAAAACTCTTTGGTCATGTTTTTGAATCAGTTCCCGCCAATAATTAAAAAAAAAGAAATAAAATGGTATTCGATTTTTGGGGTAGAAACAAAAGTTTCTTCTCGAGAAACTATTCTTTGATTTGTATAGATTTGATATTATTTTAAGCTTGATGAGGATAAATAGGTACCAAGTAGTACCTATTCTGAGTAACAGTACACATTTATAAATACAAATATTGTTAATACTGGAAAATGAGTTTCTTTACACTTGTAATCCCTGAGGGATTGGGCAGAGGTGTACCTTATAGTACACCCACATTTCGCCAGTTACGTATAAGTTCCTATGTAATAGGAGACGAGACTATTTCGCCATCAACCGGTTGCAAATCAAGACTCCATGGCTGCTACTGAGAAATTTCTGAAAGAAAAACCCAATAACACTTTGTCGAAACTGGTTCTCGAACCCCCAGGACTTCATGCTCAACACTCGTTCAGATCGCTAGTCAGTTTGTTAAGGTGACTACATGAATTAAATTAGCAACTCTATTTGTGGTGGTTCAAACATCGATTGAAATACTGTTAGAATAAAATTTCTAATCAGCTTGCAGCAAAGTGGTTGTTACGTCAAGCACTGCGGGCCGAATAGTGCGAAATGAGTGGTTTCGATCGATTTACAAAAATCTATTGATTGTACTAAAAAAATAAAACACTATGATGGTAATGTAGAATTACTCGTATTTACCAAAAAAATCAGAATGATTTTGCATGTATTTTAGTAGGTATGGTTTTTACTTGTTAGTAAAAAAATTTGGAGATAAGTTCGTGATTTTTTTCTATTGAGTCAAATTCATTGTAAGTACAGTGAAACCTGGATAACTGGGTCATTCAAAAGACCTGCAAATTGGTTTCACATTTAAAAGAGGTATTCTACTTACCCAGTGTCTAAGATATTGAGGCATAAATGTCAGGACCTCAACATGCGTTCCAGCTATGGAGGTTTCTCACTTATCCAGGTCCCACTTAACCAAGTATCACTGTATTATGTTTTCAAAATACTATCACACTAGCATATAACTTGAAGAATATCATATATATATTTTTTTGGGTTTTGTTTATTGCAGTGAATCATATAGGCATATAAGGCGACTAAACGAGCTAAACGCGAGTTTTATAAACTCGCGTTTAGCTCGTTTAGTCGCCTTATATCATCTTGAATAGAGTGCAAGATTCCGGCATAGCCTCCTTTCTACCTAGTTTCTCTCCCTCCCCTGGAAACCAGCGTGAAGTAACGAAACAGTAAAACATGTAAATAGCTTTACAGCGGTAAATGCGTGTGGTCTCACTGAAATAAACTGAAAAATGTCGTAAACTCACCTAATTGAGTTCGCCGTAAAAACTCCACGCCATTCTGTGGCTTTTCTCCGTATTTTGTAATATTTCAGGCATTGTACTTGGGATGATTTTGTTTTGAGAAAATTTCGTTGAACTGTTAATGAGTGGAACTCTTTTGAATGGAATATTCTGGTTGAAGTGAATGGGTTGTCTCCTCTTGCGTGCCGTTACGGACTATTACGAATTAAGGAGTTTTGGAATCGATTGCAAAGATGAATGCTGTATACTGTATAGTAAGTCATTTGCAATAGACGTGCTGACAATATTCTATAGTCGTTCGCGCTTTACTAAGTAACTTACCCTTCATGATATTTTGAAAATGTCAAATATTTTAGTAGTGGTTCTAATTTTTGCTTTACTTGAAGTTGTGTTTGTCTTGTTTGGGCCTGGGTTGTACTCTCACAAGGGACACTTATGTACGTACGCGTACGCTTAAACAATAAACGAATTCGAATACAATGTGGAAAATCAGACGCAAATTCTCTCGGCTTTGAAAGAGGGTGGCCATCCACCATGCGAGCCCCAGTGCGGGTTGGTACATACATACTTATATGGCATTATTCTTGGATTTTTTAGACTAGCTCCCAAATAAATTATATTTTAGAAGTCAACTGGCTTTTTCAAAATGAAGATATAAAAATAATTATTAATAAAAGTACGTTTTACGACAGCAACAACCCTAGCACGCAATTATTTTACGAACGCAGTCCATTCGCAACGGTGATTACTGACAGAAATTAAATAAATTATGGCAGTTTATTTATTTACTTAAACAAATTAAACGAATGTACCGGTTAATTACAAACGTACTGATACACACAGGTATATGCAGTAAATATTGTTAATCGATTACAGGTATTTATTTAGTTCATGTTAGTTAATTATCTGCTTACATTTATTCATCCGGTCACAGATATTATAATACTATCCGGTCTACACCGAGCAGCTACATAAAAGGGGTTGCTTTAACGTCCCAGCAGTGGGAGGCCTCCTCTTTTAGAGGGAGTGGGCGATAATCCACCTCGTGAGTTCAGCGCGAGTTTGTGGATGTCACTCATGTCTTCAAAATTGCCAAATGCCGATTTTCTCGTGATATCCTGCAGCTACCTACAGATTTGTTGAACTAATAGAGATAGATGGTGATCATTGATGATTGAAAACCTCCTTAAAAATAATGTTTATTTATTTAATTCATTAACACATACATGTAAGAATCATCATCAAAATTTATAGGTTTAAAGTTCAGACGACACTCCATATGAATCAGGTACTTACCTCTATTTTTTATTCGTCCTAATAATAAAGAGACTTACCTAATCAAAAATACACATCTACCTAAATAAGTAACGTTTTACACACAGAAATCCTTTCAGACATCAAGACTACCGCACCAACAACACGACAAAAAACAAAACAAAACCACTAAAGCCTCCACCAGACGACCACAAATTAATCGCAGCGATTAATATCATCCACAACCAATAAACAAACAAGGCATTACGCTTCATACACAGCTCAAATTACACGATTTCAATTAATCGCAACGCCTGGGGCGCTCGTGACGCACGTGTCCGGTCGCTGCGATTAGTCGTCATTAGCAGTCGCGTAGTCGGACGGTGTGCGATCGCCTTTGTGGGCAGCCAATTAAATTGTAATCAAGTACGCGATCGATGCTGTAATTAGGGGTGGTAGTGAGCTGATGGAAGAGTATTGAAGATTGTGACGCAGGTACTCAAGCCTTAGTCTTTATTTTGTAGGTGTTTCAACTAAATAGTGATTGAGTTAGCTCTGAGTAAGATTTCAGATAAGCTTATGTTTTCACGGCTGAGGCTCAGGAGTCCACTTATGAGAGGTTGTAATCTGTAATCAACCCCACTGGCCCAGTCTGGGTTTTGGTGGAGGTCGCAGGTCTTCCAATTTCTGGTTCTAGGGCACACCAACTTTTTTCCAATGCTTTCCTTCACCGGTTTTGATCTACTTCCGATTTCTGGTACTCAGCAGGAATTGCAAAATTAAATCAAAGTGGCTAATGGAACTCTATCAAGTTCGGCAATGCGTTAAGCGATCCATTAGGTACTGCATATCGTCTCGGCACATGTCACATGTAAACTCACTGTAATCGTTGTGTGGTTGTTATCGTGTCGTTGCTTTGATATTTCTGTACAAATTATCTTTACATGTTACTTTGCAACATATTATTAGATTAGACAATCAACAACGCATATTCACTGTTGCTTGTTAAAATTAAACTCTCGGCGAGTTGTCGACGATTGAAAATTCATCAGTGGGTTTTTATTCAGGCATTAGGCATCAGTTAGTTTTAGTGGAAACGAGCATAAGATATTGCAGTCAGAGAAACATTTCAAGATAACTTTTAACATCTAAGATAGATATTTAGAGACAGCCCTAAGTCAGTAATTACTGAGTTAGCTAGATTATGTTCCCAGCTGTTATTATTCAAATTAAATAGATTGTTTACAGTCGATACCGGACCGCACACCTATTATACAAGTTGGGTAGGCAGGGATGTGGCTATTATTTGAAATTATGAAGCCAAAGTAAGTAATAGGGTATTGAACCATTGACTGGCGATTGAGTTCGAGTTCTTTTACGATAACGGATAATACAGACATCGATCTGGTATTAATTACTTAACGACTACGAGTGGATATATTTTAATGTTAATTTGGTGAGTACTTACTGAGCCATCATTTCAGCTACCGCGTTGCTGACTGATTTTTAACCATCGGAAACTCCGACGGGTTAGGTAGAACTGTTTCTGTAAGATAGGCAAAACATAACCCGAAACGAAACTGTAGCTCGAGGGGAGCTACATCTTAATTCAATTAACCCTCCCAATCACGCATAAGTAATGGCTGGTATCTATCGTTATCAGCGGTATGGCAACATTTCCCGTATTGATTGGCCAACAGTCCACCACGCGACGCAAGCGCATGCGTGAGTCGGAAGCGATCAGTCAACAGGCTGCGCGGGAGTGGGCGGCCGTAGCTATGGTTAATGTGACTTTATTATAGATTGGATTGCCGCAGGGTCAGGTCGTGTGTGATGGCGGATAAGGCGACCAACCAAGAGTTAAATTTTTTCAAAGCATTTCGAAATTCTACAGTGACTATCAACCGGATTGATATACTCAAATCAAGACGGTAAGCCGGATTGATACTTTTCTATAGTTAAGTAAACTTGCATTTGTGACATATCACGCTCTCCCTCATGGTAATTTGGAGAGGGAGAAGAAATATTGAAGTAGGTAGCTAGTAGTACAACAAGAAAACAGTTGGCGTAGAGACTTACTACATCTTTAATTTAGTATCTGCTCAGGCTGTTCTCAATTACTACTCTTGTAAAACTGGAGCCAGAATTTTCGGGGTACTGTGACTAAAATGACAAAATACAAGCGCTGTATTAAATCATGGTCTCACCAAACACGCAGCCTCCCTCCTAATCCAACATGCAAATCCCTTTACATTACTAACACAACTAAATGAACCCCATAAACGTATCATACTCGTAAATTCTACAACGAGGCTTAACACCAACCCCATAGGCTGACAATTATATAAATCCTAATAACCACAGTCTGCAATGCCATCATATTACATGAAATCGTCATCAGGTTATTTGTCAACCCCCTTCTGCGACAGTTCGCCGACGTCGACGTCCGCGTCGACGACGTGAATGACTTAACCCATGCGTAATTCGTGCGTTGTCGCTTGGGAAGACGACAGGTGTTACTCAGTTTATTGATGTGTTTCAAACGTTTTGGTTTGTTTATCAATAAATTATTTTGAAGTGGAGGATGGCAGTAATAGGATGAGATTTCAGACTGTATTGATTGAGGAGCTAAGTAGTAAGTAACAATCAATCAGTTGATTCTTGATTGTGGGTTCAAGATCGCTTTTTGGAGATTGTTTAACATAACATACAATCAAGCGTGTATTCCCCGCAGCGTTAGGCAAAGGTGTAGATTCGATACATCCATATTTCGCTAGTTAAGTCCCATGTATTAGGGGACGAGTTTATTACCTTCAATCAACCACAAATCCAGACGCCGTGACTGCTACTGATAATTCTAAATAGAAAAACTTTTTTGCAAAAAATAAAACCGACTTCAAAAAAAAACAAAAAAGTGAAAAATAACTTTAGCTTCTGAAGTCGGTGACCTTTGTTTGATTGCTTTAGTTTTTTTGTCACTTTGTGGTTTTTATTTTCAACTTTTTAGTGGTTCACATGTGCTTGATAGATGGAAAGTGCATACCGTTACAATTACAACAAGCCCAAACACGACTATGGTACATTGTCTCATTATGGAGTTCCGTGACTCTTGGCTTCATCATTAGATCTGATGGTAGAATGGTTCTTATCAAACGCAAATGCTTCACTTGTTGTAGAAAATACCAAAATCGCAACACGTTTTCATATAAAATTTGAAGAGTTCCCTCGATTTCGCCAAGATTCCATCATCAGATCCTGATTTGGTGGCTATGGGACCATTTGGAAAGAATACCCTTTCCAACAAAAAAAGAATTTTCCAAATCGGTTGGCAAGCGACGGAGTTATGCCCGAACAAACATAAAAAAAAAAAAAAAAAAAAAAAAAAAATAGAAACATCCGAATTGAGAACCTCCTCCTTTTTTAGAAGTCGGTTAAAAATAGAAACATCCGAATTGAGAACCTCCTCCTTTTTTAGAAGTCGGTTAAAAATCCAATAACACTTTTTTTGACCTCAATCAATTATAATAGGACTACCGCCAATTAAACATTAATTACGGAAAGTGGTATTGCTACTAACGATCATTGTCATATAAAGTGTACTTTCTAGGGTTGATTTAAAAGCAGGTCAATCAATCAAACGAAAGGATTTTGATGAGACTTCAAAAAATTCCTTGCTGGCACGACTAGTTCTGTAAAAATTTACAATAATGTCATTGTGCTCTAAGGTTTCACATGGGTTTCACATTCTATCTATGATATTTCTTCATGCATCTACATCTATTTGTACAAATCTGTTTCACCATTCAAATATTTGTTCCGAGCGGGATCGAAACCGCGACCCGCAGCGCAGCAGCCAATACGATCAGAACTACGATAGCAGACGGTGTTGTTCCCACAAATGATGGAAACCTGACTTGGCAAACGAAAAATAGGTCTTAAAAATGTGATTACCAACATAAAATGATAAAATACACAAACGTGTAACACAAGTCATACTATTAAACTCCCGCCGTATTTCATTACAATCGCGCTCATTACCGTCGCAGCCGCTGCAAAGGGACGCTTGCACAAATGTCATTTGCGCCATTATGAACAAACATTGTGATAGCGATATACTTTGAGGAGACCGAGTGCTGTGCCTTGTGGTGTATAATGTACGATTTCGTCTAGGAATATGAGATGGGCTGGTTCTTCTTCTTATGGAAGAAACGGAGAAATTATTGTCATAGGGAAATTATTTTTAACAACTCAATTGTCCTACTTTTGCTATAACATGGGTATAGAGCTATGCTATTAAGTTCGAATGTCATTGGGGAAACTGTTTAACTGTGTTTAATAGAATGTTGAAAGAAATATCACTACTCAAAGTATAACCAGTATTGTTGCCACGAACTGAGACCAACGATATCGTTGGTTTTAGTTTCACAATCAACTCTCTCAAAACAATAACAAACTTTCAATTTGAGATCTTTATAATAATCGAAACAGCAAATACCTACAACTGAACTGAACAGAAGATACTGACAAAGTCAAGAAGAAGAAAACCACCACCAGGTGACCAGAAGATACTGAGAGTAGGCTGCATCCATGTTCATAAATGATATATTATGATACTAGCTTCTGCCAGCGGCTTCGCCCGCGTGATGTTTGAAATTGTCCCACGGGATCTTACTACCGGGATAAAAAGTATCCTATGTGTTAATCCAGGTTACAAACCATCTGTGTGCAAAATTTTATCCAAATCCGTTCAGTAGTTTTTGCGTGAAAGAGTAACAAACATCCATACATACATCCATACAAACAAACTTTCGCATTTATAATATTATATATATATATATAGTAGGATTTATTTTGCAAATAGGTTTTACAAACACGGCATTTTTATTTAAACTAGATGGAGCCAGTGCTGTACCTGACTCCTCTGAGAAGAAACAGCCGACACAAACTCAGAAATCATAGTCTCTCTTCAAGTCCAGACAATCTTGCTCAACTCACATGAGAACCATTTACGAGTAGAAGCAGACTAGTGTCTGAGATGGGCTTTTGAAGAAAGAACCACACAGATTTTAGTGGACCTGTCCAGTCAGTGCAAACATTTGTCAGTTATCGTGTAGCTGGACTTTACAACATACGAGTACATGAAGAAGCAGACCTACATATCTCCAGACTCTGAATCCCATAAAAATCCTAACTTTCGCGAGCCCAAAAAATACGAGTGATATCATTACGAATCCCACCTCATTACGAGCCGTCATTACCGTGTCTGCTTTACTACCGTCGAATAACTCGCATTCGTATAATCGAGCAGTGAGGTGTTAACTCAAAGCGAACACCCCCCTCCATATCACCCCCCTCCTTGTCGTTCACCCCCCTCTGCGGTCTGAGGGCTGTCTGTGCTAATGCGAAGATGTGATTAGTTAAGTTCGATTGTAGCGATGTGCTCCCGCATGTAAGGGTTGTAATAAGGTAGTGTCTCTGAGAGGGTTATAGTGCTGGTTAATTTTGCGATAGTAGTAGAGGTTCTTGGAAAGGGCTCGTAAAAGGGAATAGTAGTGCTTTATGTTCTACTGCCGACAGTATTGTCTTGTTTTGAGTTGAAGGTTGTTGGAATTACAGCCACATTCAGATTACGTCTGTTTTATTACATCTAATTTGGCCAAAGCATCGGCTAATCAATGGTTTTGTAAGCCTCCATACATAATTACATAGCGATAACCATTTCTCACCAAGTTTTCTATAATTAGCCAACAATGACCTCTTCTTGGCCAAGCTAGTGAGCAACCACCCAATTCATAGGGTCAGCTTCAAGTCTAGCTGTTGTAGCTGAATTAGTGCAAGTGCCAGTAGCAGTACTTACATGCACCAATTCCTTAACAAGTCTTCAACCAAATTAATTCCGGTTTTCTTTTACAGGACCATCTCAAACCAGCAATACGCGTCAATTCTGAAGTAAATATTATTCGACGAAAAAATAAATCATTTTCAAGCAAGAAAACCACCAGCGGGCACTACACTAATGAGGTCGTTATACACATTCTGCTGATCCTACAGATGGTAACAGGGCACATAACACTAAGCCAAACATCACCCTTGACACTAGGTATAAGGTTAAACCTAAGTGCCTATTTATTTTGCTTCCAGTGGACTATAAAAGTGCTGTGGAAATATGTTTAGCGGTGTCTAGAGACATGTAACGCTGTCGGGTAGTCATTGAAAGGGTAGGACATAACATTATATATATGTAGTTATTTGGATGATGCTGAGGTTGTAATTCCAACAGAGTAATATTGGTGGTGTGTTAGTCGGTTAGTGTTGGTGGAAATGCCGAATGCGCATGACTCATTACGCAGAGATACTTGGCTAATGGCAAAATTCGTATTAGTGTTGTGTTGATGTTATTTCGCGCATAATCTCTGTGCATGTGAATAGTAACTAGGACATTATCTTAAATCGCTATAACTTTTATCGAACAGATTGAGTATCTCAGTTTGCAATAGGACACTGATGATCTTAATGAAAGTTCTAATTTTAGACAGACGACCAAGAAACAGTTGAATCTAGAAATAATAGATAAACATCCAATCACAAAAGCAAACGACGAACAAATAAACGAAATATGATATTCAAAATCAAAAGTAATTATGAAAACAAAGGCTTCCCAATCGTCTCGTTTTAAAGTTGTTTTGTAACAACTGAAGTGGATCAAATGCCCCGATTAAACCCCAAGTGGGGGCGAAAGGGTGCAATTCACGAATCGCCTGCGAATTACACCCGAACAGGATACCGTTTGTAATTAATTATTTAATTAGTAATTATACGTCTGCTGAGCGTAAAGGATTATAAAGGGTTTGTGTGTTTGAGTTTCATATTAGGGGCGTTTTTGTTTATGTGTTTGCTTGGTTCGGTGAGGGATGAGGGAATTGAGTAGGGACCGAATGGGTAGCCGTTCGTCCGCTCTTCGCGGAAGATTATATTTGTTTTACCTTTTTTACTGATGATGAATCACAGCACAAAAGCGTGTGAATTCAGTGTCGAAATTGTTGGAAGATCTCGTAAAAAGCCTTGAATTACGATGACACGGCCAAAGATAAAACAACACATGTCCAGCTTCGCAGCAACCTACCCATTTGTCGTCAGATAAACCACACAACCACAAATAAAGAAAAACGAAACGCCGTGACCTTTAAACAGGACCATAATGCGCCATAACATCTCGGATCACTTGAATAAATCAACACGTTACGCCAAAGTACGATTCGATGCGATCCGATTCTTGGCGGTATCGATTCGTGTACAAAAATCGATTGATCAACGTCGGTCGCGTATCAGTGAAAATTACTCACGACGACAGTTATCTTGATAAAGTGCCGGATTCAATGCGCGGGCGACGCGTCGTGAACCCGTGGAATAATGCTCCTCTGCTGCATTAATATTGTTTTCTTAAGCTGCAGTATAAAGTGCGAATCCTTTGTGGATAAGTTGGTCACCAGGGTAAGCTTGACACTCGACATATCGATATTGCAGTACCAGTTACCAGTCTTCACTACACCACGTAACCCAGAATTTATTTATTTAAATCACCTGTCTTAATAGCCAGACAATCATTCAACTGACATGAGTCCTCAATGCACGAAGAGCTCTACACATATTTCTCAATAAGTATCATAAATTCTTTATGAGTGATCGTCCGCATTTTCGAATCCATATAGAAACAATGATGTATGAACAACCGGATGGTGCAACCCATCCTATTTCCTTTGTGGTTCAGTCACGATCCGGAGACGATCCTATTCTTTACCATAGACCTTGCAATCGTTTGATCAGTCAATAATAAAGCGAACTGCCCCACCATTTTCTACTTTTTTTCTTAATTATATCTAGCTATCTCATATCCTACTCTTAACACATTATATCTATTATCTTTCTGCCTTGTTCCATGTTACTTGGAGTCGGCTCAGCATGTTCCTTTCTTTCATTCTCTCCTATTAACCGTCACGCTATCATTGATTCTGTTTTCTTTCATGACACTCTTCATACAAAACAGTTAAACCTAACACCTGCTTTTTGCAAAATTAGCTCGCAAAGTAAATCAGAATTAATTTGTCTCGCGGACAGTAATCTTGACAAATTACCAGCTTTATGTCAGCGCCGAATTCATGGAATATTACGATTTTCAGTTTCTCCGAAAGACATGTTCAATTATTAGTAGCAAATATATTTCTATCTAGGTGAAAATGTGAAAATACATAGCTTTTCCTGATGTCTAAAGTCATATTAGGAGCAGTCAAAGTGATACTGACAAATCGTGGTTCGGCTCCTGACCCCGGCCAGTTACAGAGGCCTCAGTTATAGTTGGCAAAGCAACTTTACCGGACCAAGTCTCACCGAACTTTATTCAGGAAAAGCTGCCATTTTAAAAACGGCTTATCTCAACTGTCGTTTTAAAAACGGTTTATCTCAACAGATAACTGTCATTAGCAGGGTAGCTCATCTTGACAAGAAAGTCTGAGGGTGCATAATGGGGACCTCGTCCATGTAATCGCCCAAGGGTTGGGTTGTACAATATGCCACTACACGCCCATTGAGGAAGGGATATACTCAGAATACATTAAAATAATTGAAAAAATGATATATTTTATCAAGCCCCGGTTTAAATTCCACTTTAGAGGATCAAACTTCAGATTTGGCATAAGTTCGTAACAAACTTGTTACGAACTGTTGATCAATTGAATTTATTATTATTAGAAGATGTCTTTTTGTCTAGCTAATAATATTGAAAAATTAAAGTTAAAGCTCGATAATATTCTCAGCATTTTTTCTAAAAAGTTAAACTGCTTTGTTTTGGCCTTCTTTTAGGGACTCAAGGAATTTCTAGTTCCGACTAAATTAAAAAGTCTGTTAATTTATGTGCTTGTCATTATTTCTGTTTTATTGTTTGATGCGTGAAACGAATTGCTTTTATCTACATTTTTCATCGTCTTTACAAAATGATAACAACTATTTATTATTGTGCTAACGACCAATTTCCATAACTTTTACAAAAGGTACTACTTAACTAAAACAAAAGAATGATTCATAACGTCTGGAAAACAAAACAATATGTCAGAAGCCAGACGCATTTCAACGTAAAATGTAATAAAGAAATAAAGTTATAGGTATGTTTGTATGTCCCATTGTAAAATGGAGGCAGATTTTGTCTGATACCGCGACTGGCCTCGGGCGGGACATGCTTTTTATTTTAAAGATAAAATATTTTAAATCTCGGGGTGGCCACCCCCAGCCATTACCGTTTATTTACCTACACCGCAGAGTCGTGTGTCTGTTCTGTTTGTCATTGCAATTCTTTGATATAAAGTGATTTCGGGTGTTTTATTTACTTCCCTATGTGATTGATCAAAGCCTTTTATTTAAAAGTTTTAACTTTGAAGGATATTAAAAACTAAAAACCTGTTTACTAAATATTGATGGATATTCTGAAAATGAATACTTCAATCATGAAAATGACAGCTAAAGTGTTTATTTAGGAAAATGTTAATGCTGAAGTGTTCATGCTTGCAGCTTGACTTGACAAATTAAAATTCTTTCCTTAAAAATATTAACAAGACACGAAGATATTTCTCAATTTCAGCATTTTTTCTTAAATCACAAAGAAAAACGTTACAAAATAATGCTGCAATAATTCCATTTAATGCTGTCATTTGCCTTCCATTCGCCGTTTGAGAGGCGATAAGGATCTGTAAGTCCCGCCAAAAACATCGCCATCTTGGACTTGGTCCGATTTTGGTGGTAAAATACACTATAAATTCTGTTCGTTGGTCTTGTTGAGTACGCAGTACCTACTCGGGTTTCGAAATTTATTTATAAAATTTGCTTTAAAAGAAATGTGTTAATGTTTGTATTTTAACGAAAAAAAATTAAGTAGACAATATTAAGTAGTAATTAAGTGACAGAACAAATACAGAACATTAAACAAATCCTAACACTAAAATCCTAGTTAAATGAAGTTTTGTTCCTTTGCTTTCTATGTCAAGAATGAAGTCTCTAGTTCAGTAAATTCATATAAATTGAAATTTTATTGAATTATATTAAGAGAAGGAAAAGTAAAAGCAATTTTTAAATTAAAAATGAAGTAAGTAGGTACATTGGCAACCCCTTTACGTTGTCTATTTTATTTATAACAGCTTCCACGTATAATGGCTAGTTATAATCTTCTTGGTTTATTTCAGTAAAAGAGCTCTGTCAAACTTGTTTAGTAAATCTTCAAACGTATGTTTAATGTTCCACTTTGTATGAGAGTTGTAAAACATGTTGTTCGACAAAATGATCGTTTACTATCGCGAACTAAACGATGCTTTACTTTTTAAACCATAAACAAAGTTCTATTCCCACGTGAAAGCGTGTCATAACATTTTTCAGCCTATTTTATTGTTCCTGCAATAATATCTAGAAAATACATTTGCTGAGTTGTAAACTTAGAATTTATTGATGTGTTCAGGGTTGTGGAATGTTCGTGTGAACCGTGAATTGTTTTGTATTCCCTCGAAGTCAATAAAATGGTTAGTTCATATCCTTCTAAACAAGACTAAAACGTAAAATAACCATTTCTGGCAATAATACTACCATAGGTAATTTTAAGACACGCTACAAGTCAAACGTCCCCATTTCTTAACTACCAGCTGCTAAAATATTTTTAGTTAATCCCAAAACAAAATGGTTCTGTTTTTAACTCTGGTAACCCTGTGCACAAGGACGGGCGGGTCATTGTTTTATTCGTTCCGTCTCGGTTCGATTCGCCACGCACTTCGTTCGCACGCACACAAACTTCACTTTTGTAAAACGAGACTTTCCAACAAAGTTTCATTTCTAATTCACTTAAAACTTGCAACCGAGGGAATCACGGATGTAACGAAACGTAACTTAATTTCTGCGCGGAAATTGCACGGAGATTTTTAAATGGGTTTTTAACTGATAACATTTGATGTTGTAAAAGTGTGTTCGAACTCTAAAAGTAGTTTAAAAATCTACATAGACATACACTTCTTTGAGAGTCCCAAATGTCTCATTTGGTGTTATAGTATGATGGCAACATTGGCAACCGTAAGACAAAACGATGCGCCGAACAAATGGCGATTACCTAATACAATTAATTTACATTACTTCTAGAAGTCCTTTGCTTGTTAAGTTTAGTACCTGAAACAAATAACACAGAACATTAATAAAGGCTTATTGGCAAGGGCACGCCACGATAGTGGCGGTAAGTCCCCTCTTTGAGGAGTGGCTGGAGAGGCGCCACGGCGTCCTCACCTTCCGCCTGACGCAGGTCCTCACCGGACACGGATGTTTCGGGAGGTACCTGCACCGAATCGGGCGGGAGGAAACGCCCGGGTGTCTCCACTGCGAGGATCGACCGGAGGACACGGTGGAGCACACGGTGGAAGTCTGCCCTGCGTGGGCGGAGCTCCGCCGTGTCCTCGTGGCGGCGATCGGCGGCGGCGACCTCTCGCGTCCGGCCCTGGTTCTATCCATGGTCCGGAGCGAGACGGAATGGGAAGCCGTCGCCTCCTTCTGCGAAGCGGTCATGCTAGCGAAGGAGGTGGCGGAACGAGAGAGGGAGAGATCCTTTCTTCCCGGCCGCCGCGGGAGACGCAACGGGCGTCGGGGGCCACGTGGTGGCTACCGGCCACCGTAGATGCGGGCCTGTGGACGGCTGGCTATGGGCTAGCTAGCCGTCCGGCCGTCTAACGACGACGACAGGCCGTGTCGACGGCGCGTTCGTGTTCCACGCGCGCCTCAAAGAGATGTCAGCAAAAGGAGAGGGGCCCGCAAGGGCCGAAGCCTGCCGGGGTTGCGGGCCTGTTCGAAAGAGATACCGCGGCCCCGGAACGTAAAAGGCGAGGAAGGAACATGGATGGTTTTTAGTCAGTAAGAGTCTGACTCTCCCTCCCGCTCCGCCCAGAGTGGGGGGGGTCATTTGATGATTTCCCATCCTTAAAAAAAAAAAGGCTTTTTGGCAACAAAATCATACATTTTGCATTCGTCCCTTAAAAAATCATACACCAAGTGAAACTTTCTAAGAAAAACACGCAATGCAATACGAAATAAAAATGACAAACGTTCATGTAAATACAAATTATTGCACCGGTTCCTTTAAGCGCAGACTAATATCCGAACGATAAATAAAAAGCGCGCGAAATGAGCTCATTAGTTTTTGAGCGCATGCGCGTCGCGTAATTTGAGCTGTCATCTTTAAGTAGCGCTTGGGTCGCGAGGGCGGGAAACGGGAAAAAGTGTTATAGGTGGTCTATGGTCATGATTGAAGAAGTGTTCAGACAAAAGATTGTCATAATCCGGGACACAACGTTTCCTTTACTTTTGCAATTTTGCAGTAATTGCGTTTTCTAGTTGGTTAGCGTCTTTCTATTTGACGAGACGGGTTTTCTATACGTTACATGTGAAAAACGTCGTTTGTTTAGTAGCACGTAACTACTTTACTATTTACTGCTGTGGCCTTTCAATGTGCATTAATTAATATCTGCCAAGTTCAGCATTAAAACGTAGAATTTTAAGACCAAAGAGGCTTCCACCTGTTCATAAATCATGATCGTTTACAAGATTTTAGCTTACAAGCAGATAATGCAGGAGTAACATGTTTTCCATTCTAAAGTTCATACATGCAGGAAGTTGTGAAAAGTTCATTATTGTCACATATTTCAGTTCAGAATTATGAATTTCTTTCAAATAGACCAGCATGCGGATAGGAATTTCTAGTTGTTGCATAACGACATACAAGTTATATATTAGATTTTGCACATCTAGTATTTTCACGCTAGATTATCTATAGCACACATAAAAACAACGCTACCGGCCAGTGACCGTTGCAAACGGAATTAGGTTAGGATGAATGGTGCAATGTCGTGCTCTCCTGACATTTTTTAGGTACGGGCCGCATGAATGAAGCGTGGAAATCTCGTTGAGAGAGCGTAATGGTCCATTGCGTTGGTGGACTGCCAGATGTCATGGACTATTAAGAGCCGAGTGAATGAGGGCTGGCAGCTTTGTTGTAAGAAAAGTGCTCGTTTTCCCAGTTACGAAGAAAAATGTCGTTAAGATGTTTTTTCAAAGTAAGGTTGAAAGGGAAGAGGTGATTCAAAAAAATAAAGCTCGTTTACGTAACAAAATTCTTTGCGATAACATCAATTCTGTTTCGTTACTGTTTTTATTTTAAATAGAAATATAGCAACCCTTACACGTAAAGTGGATGATTCATAAAATCACACTGTAAAGGTACGTATAGCGTACATGTTAATAAACGTAAATTTTAATATTTTTATCGCACTCCAGATATTTTCGGCGCTACAAAAATACATGAGCGATATTAAAAAGTGAAGTTTGTCGAAGGCACTCTGCGTGGATTTATTTTTAACATTTCCTTTTGAAATAATTAATCACGATGAGATATCTCATTAATAATAAAACACCATCAAAATTACGTTTCGAATAAGATTTTATTTACATTCACTTTCCGGGATAGGTACCTACTCCATGTTTATTTTTGTCACAGATTAAAACAAATTGGTTTCTTCCAGGAAATTGAAATTTAAATCAACTGCGCGTCGTCTGCGCTAAGTTAGAATGCCAAATGTTGATGCCTCTAAAATTACTAGAATGGCCATAGAACATAGAGCGATGTGTTATGTGGATGTCGTGCAAAGCGGGCATTACAATATCCACAGATTACGTATATTAAAAATAAAAACAGACAACGTTGCGGGGCAAAATTAAAAAAAAACATCTTGTAAAAGTAACCGCGAAATACGTAAATTAATGCACTTTACAGAACATTTTATCCATTTTAAAGCTACGTATTAAAAATATCGTTCATATTTCATGGCGTGTGGGTGTTTTATGATATATTAACGGTTGGCTACAGTGTGCCCGGCAGATTAAAGATTGCACTCTGATGGATGGAAATGGGAAAGCTCCGGGCATTGAATAATAACTTATAATAAATTTGAAATGAAGATGAGCTAGACTGCTGTCTAGTTCTCGCATTTAGAGAGAGATACATACGTAATTGATTTAGACGCCTTATATTTTTTAAATAGTTATCATTAGCTTCTGCTCGCTACTTCGTCCGCGTAGATAGAACATGTCCTTTCCATCAGATAACGAATTGTTGAGATTATAACTACTTAGTTTCGGAGAATACCAACGTCTTACATCCAAACTTTACCACTTTATAATGTTACAACACACTAATTACCCCATGAAACCCTTACAGTAGAGCAATAAAGGTGTATCTACACGAGGTGTATATGCAACAATACACCAGGTGAACTAATCTTCAATCGGCAGCAACACTCGACGTACGAGCTCGAACATTGCTCGGCTCACCGTGCACCGTCCAATATGTTATGCAACGTGCAAGTTTCACGCAATAACCTGAAGCCAATGTTCTCACATAGCGTCGAACCTACACATTGAGCCCATAAAACTTCAATTTATTTCCCCATTTACCAAAAGTGAAACTCGTAGGTGGGTCATTATCTTTTTCACATCTCTCAACGTATTTGTGTACGAATTAATAATCTATAAACATCTGCTTCATCATACGGTAATTTACCATATTTTTATCTCGAGGCAGCAGTATTTTAAGCTGTGATGTCGGAGCGAGTAATATTTCGCAATCACACATGCCCGGTGGCATCGATTATTTATTATTTAAATTGAAACATTGTACTCTGTTTGCAGGATTTAAATATGGCGACCATTGCACGCATTAAGTGGGTGGCGTCCGCAAATGGCATATTATAAATATTAATTATTAGAGCTATTCGTTTGTGAAATCATTAATATGATTAAATTTGACAACATGGCTTTCGATTTGCGAAATATAATTATAGTGGCGTAATTGAACTTAATAAGTCATCAATATTAATGTTTACAGAACAATCACCTATTAATCATAATACCTACTGATACTGATGGCAGTGCTTTAAAAAAAAACAAAACACGCCGACTTGCTTCGATGTTCAACAAAACAGGAGAATAACTCAAAGAAAGAACAGCAATCTCAAACCATTCACATTCACGGTTTTAGACAGAAGTTTTAACAATCTGCGGCATCTTGCCAAGTAATAGCGGCGAGGCGTCAAGTTAGCACCGCGCGCTCTTTTACGTAGCGGGGCAAGCTGTGTTGAAGTAAAACTTTTACGTCTATTGCGAAATAATGAACTGAGCTTCAGAGAATATCGACATAGACATCGAAGAATAACAGCGATTATGGTAACGAAAATTATGCATTTTGTTAAAAATCATACGAAACCAAGTACAAAATTTTCAAAACATACCTACTAAAGTTCATACAAGAAATTCTCCGTAAAGTTTTCCACACATACAGCAGATCCCATCGTTGAAGATCCTTCTGACATGCAAACTGGTGTAATTATCTGAACTCGTGCGCCGCTTGCCCAATCGCTCGGCCCCAGGCAACGTGCGCGATTTATACCTTACAAGCCAGGAAGAAAAGTTGAGGGAAATATCAAGTAAGGAAGGGTAGTTTATTTATAGATACGAGATTTCTTCTGATTTTAAGAATTTTTATTGAGAAAGCTATAAACAAAATGTTCTCGATGTAACATATATTCACACGAACGATGTTATCGCACCTACAGGCAGGTGTTTAACGATGATTTATCTAATAACATTGATAAGTAATAGTTTAGAACGTACTGATTATATTGCACATTCATTTATCACACATTTATTACGTGGATGATGGATTAGTGTCTTGATTGATGACGACGAGAAATTCATCATAATATTAAATCTAATAACATTACTTGCAGCATAAAATTACATTAAAATGTGAAACGAAAATATCAGTGTAACCTAACAGATAATTTGGTCGGGTTTGCGTCCCGAGGCGGGAGAGCAAGCAAACAAAACGACTGGTGATTGCTGGCCGCAGATGATATGATTGCAAGCAGTACTGGGCCTAGGATACTGCCCTGAGGCACGCTCCGTTACAAAACTTTACGCCAACTAATATCTGGTGTAAAATGATATGGGGAAGGCGTAGCGTGCTGTAGGATTGTATTTTATATTGTTTGTTTGATTTTTTATCTTTTTTGGATTAAAATACACATATTTGTGGATAGAGGACCTTATGAAACGCTACTGTTCGTTCCTTTGGGTATAACTGAACATAATTATAAACTTCGAAATTGCTTCTTTACAACTAAGACCTAAAGTCGCTCTGGATTATACAATTTATAACAAGAAATCAACACTTTTTGAAAAGTATTCTATATTTTTATTTTCTCCCGCCATTTACCGACAAATCCACAAAAGCGTCTTTTTTATAAATAAACTGGAGTGCATCGTTACCCTTCAATAGACAGCCCATCCAAGCAGCGGGCACCTGATGGCTCAATTACTCAAGCTTCGACAAAATTGCTCCTCGATACTTTTTGAGAAACATCTAGTGATCGGCGGGCTGTAGAGGGCTACGGGGTTATTGTATAAATAACAACGAAACAACTCCCTTCAGGCGCCATTCCCGCTTATAAAGCTATCGTTCTTTGTCACGAAGTAAATGCAAAAATATTGGTGCATTGTGTGAAAGATCCCGGATAGTGGCTGGACGAATGTGGTAGCGAATGTGAAAATAAAAGTATTTTCAAAACGTGACTGCTTCAAGGTAAGGTTGCTATAATAGTAGGAATCATGTAATTTACTTGTCTTTAAGATAGTTGTATTTTGCAAGGTGAAAATCGTCGAGTTTAATAAGAAAAAACACTGTTAAAGCCATTAAGGTAATAAAGAAAAGACCTACCATTACCCATACCCATGAAAGTACCATTTTGAAGTCGATTCCAAGTTAAAGTAATACAAATGATTATATTAGTTGTTTGGTCTGAATTTCATTGAAATATCCATTCTTGTAATGAGCTCCATACTGAATCAGACACGTTTGTTCCTAAACCAAAATACAAAGCTTATTGGATTAATCAAAGTGAATTAAGCAAAACATATTACAGGAGTTAATTGCCGGTAGTCTGATAAAACACTACCATTTTTGATGTTCATTTTTTAAAGTCCTCAGAATAATGAAGTTTCGAGATTAAAACAATTCTCGCCGTACTAAAGGTTGCTAATCAAAAACGCCGACGGACAAACATAAAGCTTTTACTCGTAAAGCCCTTATTTCGAAAGTAGGAGAGCGCAATGCTCTTTGTAATGGTGACAAGATTAAAGTTGTAGACAAAAACATGGCCGGTTCTATTAAGGTGCCGTCGTAAAAATGTAAAATGTCCAGTGCAAAGGAAATGCTCCACGGAGCAACTTGAGTTTTCAATTAGAAAACAGTTAGATTACAAGTCTGTTCCCTACTGTTTTGTAATAAAGTTTGTAATTAAATGGGTGTAAGATTCTGTTCCAAACTAAGTTGGTTGAGGAACAATGAAAGTACTGAGTTTTGTGAAAGTTGATTCTTGTGTCACAAGTTTTATGTCTACTCTATGGACGACTAAAGCTACGTTAAATGAACTTAAAATTAATCGTAGATCGTTTACGTCTGACACATAATCCGATAAAAATCTTAAAGACGAAGTTAAGTTCTGATAATAGGAGTAATTACTGATTATGTTATTTATTAGGCCATTAATTTTAAAGCAAAATAATGTTGCATTCATTTAATTTTGTTAATGGGTTTTTCTCCCATTGATTAAGAAACTGTAGACGATTAAGAGTTCACGAATAAACACAAACATGATAATTTTCAAAGAAATGGTAAGCATTAGTAAAAAATACTAAATTCAAAAATAAAAGCACCTGAAACAACAAACAGCGAGAAATGATAATACAATAAACTCAAGCTTCGAGATGACAGGATAAGTATTTATGACGTATGATTCAAAATGAAGAAAGAAACGCGAGAGGACGAACATGAAGGATAAACATTAATACAAATGAGAAAGCGATGTCTTCATTTGAGAACGTAAGACCAATTTGCTTCCCAAATAAACGTGAACATTAAATATAAACTCGGAGAACGCTTCACGCATTCCCATTCGCTGATCTGGAGACAAGCATCGAATAAAAATAAATCGAGAATCGAGACAATCGAACCAGCCCGATGCCCGACTCATTGTAAATATTCCGCCGTAACCGGATGGCAACATTGCTTTTGTTTTGTTAATTTTATTGTTTTAAAAAACTTCATCTGACGCTTGAATGGACGCTGACTTTCCGATTGAACGCACATCGATGAGATTTTGGCCAGAATTTGGTTTGTGTTGTTAGTTTTAGGAAATTAAAATTCTGCGCAGAAAACCAATTTCTTTGGTTGAGATTGTGTAGCAGATTTTTCTTTGAGATTTTAGCAAGTTAAACTTATATTGTCACTTACGGGATATCTTCCGTGATTATTTATTAGGTTGAGCTCCCGATATTTCGACGCTGTTGCAAGCGCCATGATCGCGGGTTCACGAAGCGGGGTTGGCGAATCACGGAAGATATCCCGTAAGTGACAATATAAGTTTAGTTTTAAACCGTGTAAGCCTAAAACAGTGTTTAGCAAGTTACTTTTTTTTGTTGAAAATTTCTTTTGTATTAAAAATATCCAATAACATTCTCTACCTACTTGGAACTCAAATGCAATTCTGTTGGACAATAGCAACATTTTAATTGCGATCGTTTTAAGATCGGTCGTTAGTTCGTTACAGACGGTCAAGAAATCCGTCGTTCAGTTTATTGCGCCACCCCTATTCAGAACTCGGGGCTGGTCTAAGTGATGGGATCATTGAGATAACAGTTTATTCGATACGCGGTTTTAAAAGATCCACACAAAAAGTAACAGATCAAACCCTTTTTTGTGATAAATAGAATTAAGATATGAAAATCCTTTGAGTATTTATTTAGATCTCGATGAAGAGAGGAGGGGTAAGAAAACTAGCCAAAGTTCATGTTATTCGCTGAACGGATTCAGTGATCATTAATGACCTTGAAGCGTCTACATTTCATTCCAAACATCTGTCCGCATTTTGGACAAAAACAGAATCATCTTCAGAGTCATTATTGAGGAATTAAAATAAATAATGGATGTGGAATTAATCCTTTCATAAAAAATCTGATTCTTAGAGTCTTGTATTTCTGGCCATTATTATCCCCAAAGTGGTCAACAAATTAAGTACACCGCATCACAAATAATGCCCATACGTCCACGTTTTGTCCTTAGACGCTATCGTGAATCTCCGCCACCGCGCACATACTCACATAGCGATGCGGCCGCGCAACAAGACGTAAAAACATCCGTCCCGTTACTATTGATATGCAAACGTATGCAGACATGTCCTGGAAGACCTTTATAAGGCCCGTCGTGAAAGAAAGCCGGGGTTTTGGCAGTTTTTTGGGGAAAACTGACTGTGATCGAATGATAAAAGTTGTATGTAGATTTATGGAGAAATTATTACCATAAAGAACCTGAATGAGTCAACTTTCGCGAGTGAACATGGTGGAAAGAACAAAGACGTTGATACCTTCAGTCTTATCTGCATGATCTCACATTATCCGACCAAGACAATAAAAGGAAAACACTAATCTCATTTATTGACACTTTTACCTTAAAAATATTATAAAAGTGTAAAAGTACTCGTAGTTGTAAACTTGTAGCTTCCTACTTACAAATAAGTATTTTTAGAATAATAATTGAACTCGTGACAAATAATAGCAATATGAACACAAATTATTGTCACTTCGTGTGAACTGTGAACTAAGAACGGGAACGATTTTATGTCTTCCAACTATTTGGTAGATATTATTCTGGAACTGGGCAGATTACCCACCAATATCCAGTTGGACCTGTAGCTGACGCATTTTCAAATTATTTTCTTAAAAGCACCATCAAAATGAATTCAAACACAAACTGACTTTGACATTCAAACAATCTTTCTTAACGATCTTTCTCAAAACTGCCAAACGGGATCTCGATAAGATGAAATCAGTTTGTTTGCAAACATCTTCTGATGATGAATAGTTTCCTAAACATCTGTTGAAAATAATATTCAAAGACTTAAACGTTTGTGTAAGGTTATTAAATACTTCTTTGATCTCTTTGCCAACGCTTACAGGTGAAACTAAAAAAAAAGATTAGGTTTATTTTTGATGTGTTAAGAACTTTTGTTCACCTTGATCTTCGTAGCAGACTGGTATTACTAAAGTAATAAATAACATAATGAAGAATGCATGAGTTTTGAAGAATGTTAAAACCCAATTATTCAAGTTTTACTCTGGTCCCTTTGTTTTTTCTGAACAATCTTCGTGAAATCGCGTAAAGTCAGATGACATTTTCATACAAGCTCAAAATAATTTATGGTATTTCGTGTGTTATAGTGGTAGTTTCATGAAAGAGCTACTTACTAAACCAATAAATAACAATTTCATCATTTATCTGCGTGTATTTGATTAAAATAAATTAAGTTAACAATTATTCAATGCATTTCCTCCGACAAGCTTATCCGATTCTGTCACTGCATATATATTATATCACATGTTAACACGAGCAATATAAACCCAAGCATTAGAATATTTTGAAACCATAGACACACTTCGGTCTTATTTACACGCGTTGTAGATCTTTATCGAGCAGATCTTGTCTATGGATTAGCCTCATAAGCTCGTGACTAGGTTATAGACTAGGCTCAGTCTAGTTCAGACTGGATTTAGGTTAGTGAGATGCTCGTAAGTTGGACCTGTTGGCAAATGTTTATTAATTAATTATCGTTAATGTGGCAGATATTAACACGGCGTGCTTTAATTTTATGTAGAGTTGAAACAGGGACTGGTTTACAGGGACTGCCGGGTGGAAAAGGTACGGGATTTTCTTTTATATTTCTCGCAGACGTTTACCTATCACAAACGTTGGTTGTCCTGGAAATAAGACTCTACCATTGTTTTAGTAATTTGGTACCTATTCATACGCTAGTTCGCTACACATTCGTTTAAAGCCGACCATTCAACATCTTTTGAATTTACACAGGAACAGAATTTCTATATTTGTCCCATACCATATTCAATCACAATCATTTCTCCTCAGTTTACAATAAACCTCAAGAACATCCTTGTGAATCTCCTAAAACCCTTCTATCATACTACTCTCTCTCTCTCTCTCTGACCATCGTATCACACCGCGATTGTGATCTAAAACCGTCAGACACTACACATTATAGTGCAAGTGTACACCGCCGGCCGGTGGGTAGGCAGGCAGGCAGGTAGGCGCGTCAGTCGGTGCGTGTAGATAGCGCTTAAATTACAGAAAACATGACAACACAATTTGTTACGGAAATCTTACTGGACGACTTGGCTTGGAGTAGGCTGCCGGTTGATAAGAAAAATAGATTTTCGTATTTTGTGATAAGGAAAATCTTAGCGTACAGTACCTAATAGTAAAAAGGGTATTGAAGTTCAAAAAGCCTGGAAAAAAAAACAATGACGTAAAAAGACGACTAAATCAGGAATTACTTTGCGGAATCTATGATGTTAGTTTTTTATAAGTCAGTAGTTTTTGCGAAATTGTAACTATGTACATATTTTGCATAACATTGAATACATTGCATTTCAATGAAATTAAGCTTTTCAGCACACAATTATTATTTAAAGTCGGAAAGGAAGAGTAAAAAGACAGTTTAGTGTATCTCCAAGAGCTTTCAGAAAACCTCACAAGTATTTCTACATAGGTAACTTAACAAAATTAACACTATCTTTTAGCAAAACACATGCAAACTTTTTCTGTCAACAAGATTAAATGTTTCTTATCCACGCTCTCTAAATCCCGGTCGCTCACCACCTAAGGGCCCGGTTTCTAATTGCAGGGAGGGCCTTAATTGAATGTTATTGAATTAGGATCACGCCCCGCTCACCGACTAACACCGACTCGTATGGACCCCGTGCGAGTACGTATCGTACGATAAATATGTAAAGCGATACCTGTGTTGGTACTCGCATGCGATTTAGATTTAAGAGAGGCCTTTGAGAATGTCGTGAGGGTTTAGTTAGTTAAAAGCTTTGGTTGTATTGACGTTTTCGATTTAGCCTGGTAATAGTCATTCAATAGAAGGAGTTGCTTGGTTTTCAGGATAAGAAAGTAGGCGAGAGTGGTTTTGTAATCTTCCAGTGCGTGTTTGCGATAAATTTGTGTAGGTTTGACCACGATTAGATTTGATTCCAATTGTGGAAAATACGCAAATTAAAGCAAAGTTCTTACCAATATCTGATCTGTTTAAGGGTTTTCACAGACAAGCGGCACTTTGCCAACTGCAGATAACCTGCAACCGTTGCCACCTGTGTCGGCAGGTGGCAACGGTTGCAGTTGACGACGATGGCAGTCGTCAAGACACATTTACGCGGCACGCCACAACTGGAAGCGTCGCCTCCCGACGACGGAGTCGACGCGACACTTCGACGGCTCCAGTTTATCTGCCGTTGGCAACGTGTCGCTCGTCTGTAAGAACACTAGACGGCTGGCAATAAAGGTTGGTGTACATACCTGTAACAAAAAAAAAGTGAACATTAGTATACCTAAGTAGAACATGAAGAAGAAACAATTCACTATATAAATTAATTCAAAGAGTATGAAAATAATTATGATGTGTAGGAAAGAAGTAGTCGTATTTAGGAAAACTTTTGTCATAAAAGTGTTATTCATGTCATTCATTTGTGCGGAAGGAAGTCGATATAATGGTTGGTCACCCATCCACAGATCAAATTTGGCATGCGCGGATTAACCTGACTATCAAAGTATCAACCCGAGCGGCTGGCTTGACGAGCCCTCCAAGCTCATAGTATAATAACTACCATCTCTAAACATAATATCTACGTAGTTCGAGGAGGTACCATTTTTACTTTCCCCACAATATCCGCAATATTTATTTTGATCAATAATCAATAGTCAATAGTTCCACCATGACCAGTTATGAATGGTTTGCCCAACGTGCACAAACAATAACACGGTCTGACCAAACGTGAACGAAAACACTGACATTTATTGATAACTTGCAAACCGTATTTTTACGGACTATGGGGAATTGAAAAATTGTGCGTACATGTGGGTACTGTGGCTAGGGCAACAATGGTAACTGATAACTACTGTTGGTCACTGCGGTTAAAACTGCATTCACATCTGTGGACCAGCCCAAAAATCCTACGGTTAGCTCGTAGGATTGCTTCCTAAAGATTCCGTCAGACCCACTAATTTCGAACGGGGCTCCGGACACAGACACTTATAAGAGACTAACCTACTTTAGTACGTATTCCTATATAGGTGTCCATGAGCTGAGTTTGTACTTATTATGTGTACAGGGGATACCGATTCGGAAATCTATAAAGGACTCTTGATTTGACAGAAAAGAAAATCCAATAAAAGTTACTGGAGCTTCACCAAAACCAATGCGACAAAAATCGATCATCGTTATTCAGAAACTTTTTCACCAAACCAAGTGAACTCGATACCTCCTTTTTGATTTTCGAACCCTACTCACGGAACAGTGCCTATGGTTCGTTTTTTGTTTTTTTTTTCGTACTGACGGCACAGGCAGGATTGGATCCCAGTCGATTGGCAACCGAGTGGGTTTCAGCCATGTTGCAACTTTCAACCCTTTAGTGTTTCGTTCCTTGTTTTGTTTCTAGTCTTTCAGCCTTCGCCTGCTGAAATTTTTGGTGTTATTGTGATGGTTATTGCGAACGGGTGCAGTAGAAAGAATAGTTCGACTGACGAAGATCGAATGTTTAACTATGAAGTTTTATTCGATGGAAAGAATAAAATTGAAATGCTAGATTCAAAGACGCTAATAAGAATCTTGACTGTTAGGCTAACCAAAATAAGGTTGTTGTGCAACATTATCATTCCAATACCAGAATAATGGGTGAAATAAAGAGGGAGACTTGTGAATGTATTGCGTATATATCATACGCAATACATTTTAAAGTTAGCTATGAAAATAACTTAGTTAGCTGGTAAATTTTAATTTCCTAGCGCTTATGAATCTCTTGATTCTCTCTACAAAATTGAGGAAATAATTTGTAACGTAGTTGCAACTTAGTGAAAGGTTTGTAACATACTTAGTTGCAACTTAGTGGCGTTCACATTGCGAAATATTCACATAAAACATATTGAAATCTCTCTCATCTCTCTCTCTTTTTTTGCTTGCAATCTTTTATCTTATGTTATTAAGCGAACGTTTCGACATTTGCCAGTGCTAGTTAGCACTACCATGAAATACGCATATAAACTAGTAAAATCCCATAACACAATTATGATTAAAGTGCATTGGCGAAAGCATTAATATTCCGGTCGTTACGCACATTGTCCGGGCAGAGCCATTAATAACCGAAACACTGGCGGACAATTTGTGTATAATTAACGAGTTGTGCTGGAATGCAAAAATGTATGATGTACTTGGAAGAGATTATGGGGGTTTAAAATGGCTGTAAAATTTAAGTTGGGATGAAGAGACCCGACATAATGAGTTGGATGGGAATAAGATAAAGTAGGTACCGCAAAATATTACAGTACACTCGAATTATAATTATAAGCCTATGTCCCACTCCAGCAAAAAGGCCTAAAACTGAAACAGTATGATACAAAAGCTAACTTTAAACTGAGATTGTAACTTGAACTAACCAAGAAAAAGTGTAGAAAACTGGTGATGACAATCCCCTTTTTTCTCAGTTTCTCACAAGATCAGAAATACTTGCTTGAGAAATCTAAATTTCTTGTAGTCATGTGATTTCGACGAAAATCTCTCTAGGGAGCCATTGACAGTCCTCTTGGCTCTCAGCGCAGGGAGATAAGTGGTCTGGCTTGCGTTATTTTCCCTAAAAAAATATGTGGACGAAAATTGACCAAATTAAGAATAAAAACCTTAGTAACTTGTGATGTACCTTCTGCATTTGGAAAGACGTTCCTTGCCTTCTGGATCAAGATAAAAAACAACAACGTATCATTAACTAATAGCCTCAATAAAGTTGATACAAATGAGGGCGCAACCAAAATTGCCAACACGCGGTGACCACGCGAGATGATTAATTTACATTCTGCGTATGCATATGATTATGCACCGCTGCTCTTGGACAAAATTAAAAGCAGGCTGAAATTATAATCACCCAAGAAATCCTTCAAAAAGGCTAACTATGCTACTCAAGTCTCAACCTGTTTCAAAAACATGAATATGTAAAGATCGTACGCCCCACAGACACGTGCCATTCGTTAGTTTCTACAATGAATTTATGCATGTAAGTGGTCAATCCATATATTTTCGTGTTTATGAGCTTGGCGGGGCCCGTGTCCCCGTATCGGGCCCGTGGGCTCAGTGGGGCAGGGCGGGCAGGCGGGAGGGCAGTGTCCCTTCGATCGCGGGCGACGCTAATGCAGCACGCGCGCACACCGTATTAATTTGTCATACTGTCAACGATTTTGTTTAGGGCAGGCGGTGTAAGTTAAGCACGAAAGCGGAGAAGAGGTTTCAATGCAAGAAATTTAAGTTGAAGGGTGAAATCCGAGTCCTTCAGCTGTGTTAACTGTTTTTGAGCTCAAATAATACTAATTTATGATTTGAGATTGCTGTTGCCTTCACATTTTTTTGATTTTCTCTATAAATGAGCTTAATACTCATAGCAAAGCAAAACCAGAAAAAAATCAGTCATCAATAAGATTTATGAATACGAATTTGGAAGAGCAGCAAGAATCAGCCTTTCTGTTCATTCTTCTTGATTTCTAGTGCCGCACAATCGACACTGACGCGTAGTCCGCCCTCTCCTCTCACATACACCGGCCCACTAGTCCCCGCGCACACGTACCGCGGTACGATAATGACAGGTAGAATGTCCACTCGATGACACCCGCTCCCAACATTGTGCCATAAATATGTAATCACTATCAAATTATACCTATCTAATGGCTACTGCAGTGGTTTTATTTTATTGTGGAGTTACGAACGGCACTTGATACAAACTACCTAAATAAACATTGTGTACTTTTGTTTTGTTGTGTTTCTGGGATTGTTACGTGGTTGATCAATTCATCTTGACCGTTATTGAATATCAGTGAAGGATGAAATGGCTAATGACGAGTTAAAAAATACTGCGCTGAACAGAATTTAATTTTGTTAAAGGCAGGAGACTGATAAATGATGAATTATTGAATATACAAATACAAATATTCAATGATTCATCAATAGTGGATGAAGCCATCCCAAAAGCAAGTCGTACTTAAGTAGGGTTGGAGCAAAGCTTAGGGTTAAGTTAGTTGTCTAACACAGGTGACCATGCTGAAACTTGGCACGCTCTGGAAAACTATACTTCAATCTCATGGGACATTTTCGAGGAAAACCAGTTTCTAATTCTTTAGTCTAAATCCCTAGCAGTGCTAAAAATCTCTAAAACAACATTGAAGTTTAGACTATCCCGTAAATCAAGGCAACCCATTAATTCCATGAAATAGAGATGTCATTACTATACTACCAACGTTTGCATATCTGCATAAAGAGCTATGAATCCTGCACAAAAGGTCTATATTTGTACGAATTAAATTGTTTCTACCTTCCTAAGAATATTCGACCTACTTGATTGCTTATTTACTGGCGTTTCCTTACAAGTTAAGCATTGCATGGAAACATAAAACATGGCTTATTTGGTCAATCTGCAGTGCCTCGAGTTACAATTAAGTTAGCATGTTTAAATTGTAGCATTACAATGGAATTGTTAGCTATACTTAGTTGTGTATATGTAATTGCTTTTGGTACCTATTTCTTGCCCTGGATTGGTATTATTAGTCATTGATTGGCATGAATTTAATCGGGTCAGAACCTTCTGGTTCCGCCTCTATATAAGTTTAAAAATATATAAGGTGTTATTGGTTCATTTCATGTGTAGTTAGGTTCTACTTATAATAGAAGAAAAGAAGTAGGTAACAGATTATATAAAAAAAGACATTTCTTAAATAATCCGTGAATAAAATATCCTTAAAATAAGTAGAACGATCTAAAAACGCAAATAAGCAACAATCAAGGAACCGTCTCGGCTTCCATCTTGTTTTGTTAAATTGCGCGGAAACAACGAGCTTGTAATTTGTGTGTTGGACTCTTTGGTTGTCGGTCGTTTGTCCACCATTATTTATTATAAATACTGTCACAAAAGAGTCCACAATGATGATCCCTCATTACGCTATGATTTATGTGAATATAATGCCGCTCTTTATTGTTGACTACGTGGAAGTGAAATGGGATCACAAACTGATTTATTATTGTCCAGCCGGATATTTATATGTTTAGTGAGTTACTAATGTAGGACTAAATATCTACAAACGTACGCTTTATCGAACACATAATGTTCCTTACACTGTGTGGGACATACCTACATAGACCTTATCGCTGTGAGTGGGCCCTAACCCATCCCCAATCCATTGCGGACCAACGTAATTGATAATTACCTATTAAATATCATTATGAAAAATAAAGACCTATCCGTGAAGCAACAAATAATAAGCTAAAATAATATATCTCAACAAAACTACAAGCTTTATCCAAAAATACGACAAATTAGAACAAATTGCTGTCACCAGCTTTCCCCACATCAAAAGTTCTAATTGCGAGGAGAACGTAAACATAGCAGTTTACGTCGTTCACGAGCAACGCCGCGGCATAAACATAGCAGTTTACAAACCGCTGAACGACGCTTATCAACTATTTGATCAACACAAGTTAGTGCCCGCGCTCACGAGACGTGCCCAACATGTTGTAATGAGCCACTCAATTAGTGCACTATTAAGATGCTAATTGATGATAAAGTAGATGTAATTAATAAGAGGCTGTAAAAAGTAAAACGATTTTTTGAGCATCAGCACAGATAATATAATACTAGCGCATCAGTAATGCTACGTTCGCCGGAAAATGTTTAAATTGGCGTAATAAAGATGAGAAAATTCGATAAAAAATAATCAACCACAAAGTGCACAGTTAAGCAACTTTTAATATACGAAACACAACATTAAAATTAATTGACACATAAACGTATACTCAAAATAATCTTTCTAAACAAACTCCTACTAATAAAACTGTCAGCTTAACTACTAAAATCCGCCATTCGCGCTTGTAAATCAACTTCAAAGCTTCGACAAATTATAACAAATGCTTATCATGGCGTCAACACAACCAAGTTTGTGTCGGAAATGTTGAAAGGAAATCAACATGACTTCTGAAGCCCTTTGGGAACGAACACCGTCTGTCAAACATTCTGACGTTTTCGAATCTATGGTATCAAACGAGTCTAGTGGGAAGGATTTGTCAGCACGCAAAGGTTGGGTGTTCCTGTTAGAGTATTATACATATTTGCAAACTGGTGAAAGCTGTGGTTTAGAGTAAGTTTATCTTGTAGTTGTTGACTGTGAAAGGTATTCACCTGAATTGAGAATCATTAATTTAGATTTACTTAAGCTTAAATAAATCAAGTTATTTATAAGGAAAACAAGAACATACAATGTGCCTTAAATGAAAACATATAAATCCTTTTGTCAAGTTGTAAGTTGTACCCATAAAACATTCCTATTATTTTGTCCCAAGAAGTGTAAGCGCTTAACCAACAAATCAACATTATAATTTAGTGCATTTATGTAGTACAGTGTGCTGGGGCACTTATAAGGATTTATTCGTAAGTTATGCGTGACACCTGTTGACAGTGATCGCAATATTAATTCCCGTCCGTACACAGGTTTATTTTAAGCCTTAACATATACGGACTTATTTTAATTTTGGACTTGCTATTAAAACATGTTGCATATATTATAATCATTTGTTCCTTTTTACAAACAGTTGGTTGACATTGTGCCAATTGCCATGCAGAAAAAAATACCGTTGGTAGATCTTGTTATTTAGATTTTGATGATGATTTCGAGGTTGAAATCAAAAAATACATTACAGAGATACTATTTTGATTTCAACCTCCTTGGTGTATAAATAAATTGACTGGCAGTTCTTGATCAAAAAATATTGGATGCCATTAAATATTTATTCGATAACTTTTTCAAATTATTTTATGGCTTTCACAAATTTCTTTGACACAATAGTGCCAGGAATATCATAATATTTTTTAAACAAAACCTTTACGGACTTTTAATCATTTGTTTATTTTTATCTTCAAAGTAGGTAAGTAGTAGTAAGTCTTAGTAAGTACTAAGATTTACTACTAGTTTACATTGGATGTTAATGTAAATGAAGTTATGGTTATTTACTATTATGTACATATCATAACCATCATTGCATATAGCCAATAGAAACACGATCTTAGATTTAACTATCGGTTGAAATGACAGCAATAAAAAGCTCCTATTTATAAACGTTTTATTGTATTTTCATTGCTGTTTATTGCGTTTTTAATCCAATGGTACACTCATAAACTCATAACATAACACATTTTTATGATTTCAGTTTACAGCTCGCAGTTTTCGAGTTAAGAATGTGATGCTTTGACTTCTGTATTTTATAACCGTGTCACTCTTTACTGAAAATTAGTTTCATCTTCACCTGAATGCTGTATTACCAGAACATTCATTAATGTACTATAGATTATAACACACCGTAATACACTATGCATTATATTGTTCACAAATCGTAACAATTGCTATTTGTAAACCAGATTTTTATAACAACCTCTTTTTCGGCTGCAACGATCTTTCAGAATCGAAATTTAAACTAAAGAGGCCTAGTGTCAAAAAACCGCTTAAATTTTGCCTGTCACAATATAATTCAGTACAACAATTTTCTCTAAAGCCCGTAACGTCTGGAAACTAAGGAACTGTTATTTTCTTCATACAACGAGCACCTCAAACTGTAACCGCTGTAAAATCAACAAAACTGGGACAGACGCACGTAACCTCTGAGCCAACTCTGAGCTAAGTTTCTTCTCTCTAAGCGAGCGTTTTCTGATCGTTGCAGCCCATCGAAAGGTTTTCATGGCTGCTCCTTTTGTGGAGGAGGCGCACACCGGCTTTAAAAATATTTATATCTTATAACAATTAACCAAGGAACAGAACTTTACAACAAAATGAAAATATCGCCCTCAAAAATAACAATACTTAAACAAAAATGTGACCCCAAACCCGTCCACGTATCCAGAAAGTGTCAAATGACATCACATCGACAAAATGAAATCATAAAACGCGTTGCCGGCAGGCGGGCAAGCCGGGGAACAGATTTGTCGCGCGATACGCGGTCAGCCGCCGCGCGCGATTAATTGCCGCGATAAGGCGCGACGCGCGGCAACTCGCACCGCGCGGCAAGCCTTCAAGCGTTTTTGTGGATTTTTCACATTTATGTCATATTCGTTTTGAATGTGTGGCACTGTGAACTCGCGATAAAGTCTGACATACTTGATGTACGTGGTTTACACGTACAGTCACGAGCATTATAGGTACCTACGTATACATACTTGGCATCGTTTATTTGTTTTTTCTACTGGATTGATAATAAGTACCCACTTAAGGCGCTTAGACGAGCTCAATTAGTAACCCTATTTGTGGTGGTTCAAACTTCGTTTGAAATGCTGTTAGAATAAAGTTCTAATCAGCTTGCACTACAAAATGGTTGTTACGTCAGCCACTGCGGGCCAAATAGCGCGAAATGAGCGGTTTTGATCGATTTAAAAAAAACCTATTGATTGGATTAAAAAACTAAAACAGTATCATGCTAATATATTGCTTGTAGAATTATTTGCCAAAAAATCAGAATGATCGCATACATATTAGTATGTTTTTTTATTGTTTGAAAGATATTTTTAGAGATAAGTTCGTGGTTTCTTTTTATCGAGCCAAATTATTTTCAAAACAGTATCATGCCAGCATATATCCTGAAGAATATCATATCAAAATCAAAAAAATCAAAATCAAAATATTTTATTTCACATAGGCCTGGACTTATAAAACGTCGAAAAAGGTGCACGGTTCGCGTTGGTCGATTCCATGGAGAATTTAGGATATATTTTTCTGGTCTTGTTTATAGCAGTGAATCATATACTTTTAGTAATTATAAAACTCGCGTTTAGCTCATGTAATCGCCTTAATGCTTTATTTTTGTTTGCTTTTTGAATGTCCCACAGAAAGGCAAAAATTATTGATGTGCGTTTTTCTGTAAATTGGTTTCATTTTTGACATTTTATTAGCTTTGTGACGAATATAGTACTTTGGAACTTTTAAATACTATTATGCATAGTTGAATTTGATATTTCCCAAAAAAAAACACTTGAATTTTGACACTTGCTAGGGCTCATGACTGTACGTTACGTCGTACTTTAGGAATGACATTGATTCTTGTCGGATATCAAATAAAAGAATTGTGTTTATCTTTTTTGTAAATGAGTTTTATTTAAGTTGATGAGTTTACAGTTAGGTGTTGTTTTTACGGATGAAAACAACGGTACTTATGCCAAAAAATTAAGGCATGCTAACCGACAAATTCGGACTTTATAGTCCACCAGCCCGGGTTGGTCCCGTAGAAGTTTTTGATCAGCATGAGTAGGTAACAGTATCGATTAACATCAAAGAAAATAATTGGTTAAAATTTTCAAACAAAATGTACCTACTAGGAATTTATTTTTGCAATTTTTTGACCTTTTGAGTACTTTAACCTGGGTTGGTCTTTGATGAACTTTTTGATCAGTAGATGCCAATCGATCTTGGGCATCGAAAAAATGTTTTGTTCAAATTGGCAATTTTCATGCTACCTGTACTTTTTTTTTTAAATGTGATTGGGGATCAAAATTTTACGAGAAATCATGGATGGTTTCCTAAGCCCATTTGCGTGTAGCTGCAACGGTTAAGGTAGCACCCCTCTGTTTCCACCCTGTATTGACTATCTGTCTCTATTCGAACTCAAATGTCTCGTATAAAGCAAAGATGCTGAGATCCAATCTCAGCTAGACACGACAAGTTATGTTACATTGAAAATCCTGGGCGTACCCCACTAACGTTTTACATATGCGATTCCTAGATCGACAATCGGTAGTTTATCTCCTACATTCCTTCACTACCTGGTACGAGCTCAATTTACATCAATAAATTAGTGAGGAAAGTCTATAAAACATGCCCTGTCCACGAGCTAACAACGCACAGACAAACAGACACTAATATATAATGCTTTGATCAAATCGCGCCAGTCGACACCGACACATCAAAGCGAACTATTTATAACATTATCGAAAGATCGATTCCGCGATCGAACGGAACTTTCGATTCGATACCTACTATTCTCGAATCGATTCTGGTTATTACAAAAATGTACGATTATGTTATTGTAACTTTGTTCGAAGGTTATTTGTTCGAAACAATAAATATGGAAATTCAGATACTGATCCCGATAGCAATTTAGAATTATTTTTAGAATCCATTCAAAGAATCTGAGTTTTCAATCACGCACATAAAAAGTTTCATAAATAAGGATTTAAAGAGCTCACGGAAATTTATCAAAGTGAAAAATTGTTATTTAATACAGCAGGTTTTTGCTCAGGGTGCATCCTTTCCACGACCCGCGGCCCGCGGCCCGCGTGCACAACATCAATCACCCGATGAAAAAGAATCTTTTTAAAAATAAACAAAAAGGGCGCGAAACCGACTCGTCTCGCTTTTTAAAATGCGAAGGCACTGGTAATGAAGTATTTTATGCCGGTTAACGAATGTTTAATGCTCATGCATGGCATACTTTATTTTTGTTATTCGATATTTCGAATCATATCGACTAATTGACCGAAAATCTGATGTATGTGTGTCATTTTCTTAGGTAATGTAACACGGAGAGGATTTATTTTGTGTTTTCCGTTATTTAAAAGCTTTGCAGTTTGTGAGGAAAACATGTTTCCGAAGGTGGCCTGCATATGAAGCACCACGCTACTGCACTAAATAATATTGAATATCATAAAGATTTCAACAGTCCCTACACGTTGTTTGATTCAGACCGACAAAGCATGCGTAAAAGATATTTTAATAAAAACTTTTCTATAGGTAGGCAGTTTCTATAACCTAAGGATTTACAGTTTCGCAAGTTGCGTAGTTTGTGGAAAATCTAAATAGGCAGGCGAAGCGCTTTACTGTTTAAGCAAATCTTTTAGTTTTAACCAAATACCTACTCACCAAATGTCAAGATCTCAGTCTGTGGCTTCTCTGTAAATACTTATAAATGCAAATTCTGAAGAATGTTTACAAAGATGTTGCAAGCTAACTTTCGATTTAAGTAAGTAGGTTCCTACTTGCTTATAATAGGTATCCACTCGCAAAAGTTAGGTACCTGGGTACCTAAATAGACAAGATAGGTTGATTCGATTCCTGGAAGCAAAATTTAGAAAGTAAAGTAGGTACCTATTGAGCCAATCAGTATAATTTCAGAATCACGATGTTTAATATTTAAACATTCAAGTAGTCAACTCGAACTTTAGACGTACCTAATCACAAAACCAAAAAGATTTAAAATAAGATAGAAAGGCTATCAAATGGCTGACAAACTGTTACGAAAATAACATCAAAAAATCAAATAACATCTAGGTATCTTATTGTCAAGATTGAGACATTTCTCAAATACCCTTATCATCTTGAACCAAGTTACCGATCATTAACCAGTTTGTTCTACTAAGTAGTTTTTTTTTTCAAGTAGATATACCAATGCCAGGTTAAGCCGTGCTTGCATAGATTGGTCTGTGGATGGGTGACCACCCTTACATACCGAGTTTCCTCCGTGCCTCGGAAAGCACGTTAAGCTGTTGGTCTCGGCTGTCAATTGTCCATCTTTGGCAGTCGTTACAGGTATTCAGTTACTTACCCAAAAAGTCTGACAATCAGTCTTACCAACTGGTATTGTATTACTCAGTATTAACTGGGTTGTGGAGGTCAGATAGGCAGTTGCTCCATGTAAAATACTGGTATTCAGCTGCATCCGGTTAGACTGGAAGCCGACCGCAACATAGTTGGGAAAAGGCTAGGCAGATGATGATGAGATATAACAATGTCACTTTTTCCGTCTATCGCTTCTTTTCACATACTTAACGAATAGGTATATCTGTGACCGTAAAATTGTCAAACACGTTATATTACAATCTAACGTGTTTTTTCTCGCGATATTGTAATGTCTCGAATTATTGTCTACTGAACATACGGAAGTATCTCTGCCCCAATAATCGGGACTTGGGGCACCCCCCCGTTAGGTTAGTTAGGTTTCTTTAAACCCTGCACTCAGAAATAGGGGCCTCGCGAAGCGGGGCTCCGTCGACTACGCTTTTTAGGGGGAATATAAAGTGTTTTAAGGTTACGTTATATTAATCGGTATTTCTCAGGAATGGTGCATTATCTTTTCATGAGAGTTGTGCCACTGGGCAAGGGGGACCCCTCCTTCCCTCCACACCGCGTAAGTTGACTACCATCGCATGCATTTCACGAAAAATAATGCGTTTTGTTGTAAGCAGTATGTTCATTTGACAATAATTCGAGACTTTACAATATCGCTAGAGATATTACAATATAACGTATTTGACAATTTTACGGTGACATATCTACTATCTATGAAATTCATAAAATAAATTCCTTTCCAACAATCCAAATTCCTCCAATAAGCTGCCGATGGTTCTTTTTGGGGACAAAATTAACCAAGCCGCTCTGTGGTTACATTTAGCCCCATGTTTACACTTCCCGCTTTATGGGGTGTTAATGACACGTCGCACGCATGCGCGCAACGCTATAATTTATAAAGTGAAAATTAGAGGAGAACATCGTGGTTTAGTGACTTATAAATTAGGAGTTTTTGTTCTACGTTGGGGGTATTAGAAAGTTGTTGGTACTGGATTTCCATCTGATTCAAACGCAAAGATGTCAAACATTTTTAAAATAATTTGTTTCCGTGAGTCTCGTGCTCTTTTAGGTATCAATTTCCATGTTTTTGGTCACACTTACACACAGGTAATATTGCGGCTATTCAGACATTGTTTATTAAGTATGTGAACTTGAAGAGTGACTAAAAACTCCTTCAATTGACGAGTGTACCTACATTTTTATCACACTGGCATTTTTTGTGAAAAAAAAAACTTGGATGCCATTTAATACATATAGGTATTTTAACATTTGTTTCTATTAATTAAACAATTTTGGAATTCTTCGTAAACTACAGCCAGTATTTTTTTTTTCCTTTCATTTGACAGAGTTGATTAACACAAAAAAAAACTATTCTAACCGACTTTAAATCTAACTACGTAGTTCGTTACCCAATAAATAGTTGAGGCATACCACAGCACAATTACATCGTAGCACAGTGTGTGGCAACTGGCAACACTGAAGACTGGCCGGTGACAGATTTACTGACATCTAGTGCACGGCGGGCGACGCGGGCGCAGCTTCACTGTCGAAGTTCCCGAGGGAAAGGTTTGGTAGTTCGATTTAATTTTATATGTAACATATCAAGACATCACTTCATGGGCATGATGTGGTAAAGTAACACAGCATTATTATTATGTTAAGCACACTTAAAATAATGTACAGTGGAAAAGGGGGGCTAAAGTTTAAAATATTATATTTTATAACGAGGGACTAAACGAAGCCATTATATACCCCAGGTGGTTTGACTCCCGAGCTGGCGTAGGAGGCAATGAAAGCGAGGGTACATTAAATTGGCGTTTAGTCTTGAGGTGCAAACTGTACTTTTCACTTCGAGTGCGAGAAAAATAGTCATTTAAAACTGAACAAAAATTGTGAACATTTTCGCAATGAAGATGATCCACACTCCACTCTGTATTCTTGATACTGCAGCGGCTAGCAACAGAGGCATTGAACATACTTTTCAAAATCAACGATGCACACAAACAACCATAAATTTTTCTCGCGTTGAAGAGTTCATTTGTTTTTTTTTTGTTCAATAAACCGCTTTCTATTTGCAAGCCCATTCGAAATTTAAATAAAACCTGATAAGTTACTTTTGTGACCATGTTTTGGAGTAAAATATCGTTCCATTTTCAAATTACTTTTTACTCCCTAGGAAATAAACGGTCACTTTAATCCCGCTTCGTAGGGCTATAGTGGCGTACTTTTAGAGCGTGAGAAGTGAAAACGTTGTTAAAATGTGTCCTTGTAAAAAAAAGTTACAAGTCAAGGAACGCCAAAGAGAAATATTGTAGCACAAGAGAATGTCTAAAAAAAACGTATAGAGGAACAGGCAAAGGGGACCGCACAAACATTGATAAGAATAATAAGAACTTAGGATCCCAGCCTGCCCCAGCACTGTCTGACTATCGCCTCTGACCATACAAGACGTCCTCCTCTAAACATCCCGGGTACGGGTAGGTAATCATTTACTCTTGACCACCCCTTTAAGTGCGTGTGCTATCTCCGTTACCCTTCTGACTGGTAATCACAAAAAGGACCCACAATTTCCTATAAGCCTGCGTTATATTCAATAACTCAAAATTGAATACCATTGCGTAAGTCACGAGACAGGAAATATGCAGAAAGTCGAAAACTTTCTATCCACGAAAAAAGGATAGGACAATATAAATATTAAGTTAATCTAATTCTTTTAAGTTTTCTTTCATCGTTTATTAATACATGACTGTCAACTAATGCTGCATGACAGCATAAAAAAGATGTGACAGCAGATTGGCAAATCAGGGACTTGATCTCAATCTGGATTTCACAAAGTGGAAGTGAGTCGGTATAAGGAACTTTAAAAAAAAACCGGCCAAGAGCGTGTCGGGCCACGCTCAGTGTAGGGTTCCGTAGTTTCCCGTCCGTCACAATAAGTGTTCAATCCAATCCGATTTTAATAATTCTTTTTTTTGTTTGAAAAAGATACATTCAGGATAATAAAATATGTAATCGAATTTAAAAAAATGCTTGCATATACGATTATACTACAAACTTAGTCCAGATTTTGTACAACTTTTTGTCTTTTTTGTACAAAAACTGTTGTTTCCATGCAAGTTCAAAATGATTTTCCTAGAATGTCCTTATAAAGTTCTACTGTTCAGATTTTTTTTTAAATCTAAGCTTATGGTTCAAAAGTTAGGCCCCCCCTAACTTTTGAACCGTAACACACTGTTTTTTACTTTTGGAGTGGACACATTGTTTTTTACTTTTGGAATGATTATTTCCGAAATAATTGACATTATCAAAAAATTATTACCCCTATTCATTTTTAAATACCTTTCCAACAATATATCACACGTTAAGGTTGAAATTTAAAAAGAAAACACTTCCCACTTTACATATATACCCTTTTTTTTTTTTTTTTTTTAAGGATGGGAAATCATCAAATGACCCCCCCCACTCTGGGCGGAGCGGGAGGGAGTGTCAGACTCTTACTGACTAAAAACCATCCATGTTCCTTCCTCGCCTTTTACGTTCCGGGGCGGCGGTATCTCTTTCGAACAGGCCCGCAACCCCGGCAGGCTTCGGCCCTTGCGGGCCCCTCTCTTTTTGCTGACATCTCTTTGAGCCGCGCGTGGAACACGAACGCGCCGTCGACACGGCCTGTCGTCGTCGTTAGACGGCCGGACGGCTAGCTAGCCCATAGCCAGCCGTCCACAGACCCGCATTTACGGTGGCCGGTAGCCACCACGTGGCCCCCGACGCCCGTTGCGTCTCCCGCGGTACATATATACCCTAATAAAACATTTTATACCACTTTGTCGGCGTGATTGATACACATATTGGTACCAAATTTCAACTTTCTTGTGCTAACGGTCACAGAGATTAAGCGAAGACGGACGGACAGACAAACATGGCGAAACTATAAGGGTTCCTAGTTTACTACGGAAACCTAAAAAGATAGTTACACAGATACATACTTGTAAATTAGTTATTGGGTTGTACAGACCCAAATGGCAAACAAAATCAAGGGACAAAAGTAGACCTTCTGACTGTTCCCCTGTGTTGCACAAATCGGAATTTGGTGTATACCCTTTTCGGTAGTTTGCCCATTTTATGGCGGTGTCCCACAGGCCTATGTGTTTATTTATTTGGCGGCGGGGCCTTATCTGCTGGTGTTACAGTCGTAAATACACTAGTGCCAGCCGATGTGGGGGTATTATGTTATCTTTCTTCTAAATATATATAATTCAAAGGTGACTGACTGACTGACTGACATAGTGATCTATCAACGCACAGCCCGAACCACTGGAGGGATCGGGCTGAAATTTGGCATGCAGGTAGATGTTATGACGTAGGCATCCGCTAAGAAAGGATTTTGATCAATTCTACCCCCAAGGGGATAAAATAGGGGATGGAAGCTTATATGAAAGTCCGTCAATTTTAAAGTTAGGATCTTCTAATTTTGTGTTTAGGCTGACGATTTAAAATTAATTTATGCGTGTTTCAGCGTTTTTGATAACTCCACCCCGAAGGCTTATAAAGGGGATGAAATTGTATGTGAAAAATCCTTTATTTTCGACGTAACAAAATTTGTTATCTGGGCTTATGACTGGAAGCTGACGCAACGGCTTTATTAGAATTTCAACCCTTGAGGGGTGAAAAAAGAGCAACATTTTGTTTTTAATTAAAGTTTTTATTTTTTGAGTCACCAAACAGTATCAAAGTTAGTAAATCGTTAGTTTTTTTATTTCAACCCACAAAGGGGTAAAATGGGGATGAAGTTTTGCATTGTAGTTGTTCATACGTTTACGAATAACAGCAGCAGGAGAGACCTTTTGCAGCAGTGCAAGTTAATAGTATAGGCCGTACACAAGTTAATAGCACACGTGACTTCGCGGCTGGCAGTACTTACTTTGATATAGCTCTACTAGCACTCAAGTAGAGCGGACGTGTGTATTAACGATTTTGTTTACTATATGACGTAAAATTATACTCAAGTGATCTGTGACCTAGATACCAAACTGCATTTTTGTGCCAAGTTTGCAATTTTACTTGGTGAATAACAAGTACTTAGTTATGAGAAATATCTAAGTAAATATGTCAAATATTGGAAACAGCCCTCGGAGTATTCCACCTTCTAGCAGCCCTGCGACCAAACCCAAATCACCTTACTATGCGGAAGAAGGAAGATCAGAAGCAGTGGAAACCTGCGATATTAGTAACTGGTTGACCTCCATTGACAAATGCCTGAGTGAAGTCTGTCACATTGCTCAGGAAGGAAAGCTGAACTCCGAACAAAAGCTGAGGATCAACAACCTTTCGCGCAAGGTAGAACACGGTGTCTCACAAATGGCAGTTTACTACCAGGACTTGAGGCTCAGGGTCAAAGAATTACAAAATTCTGCTCTAGTGTTCAAAGAAAAACGGGACCTCACGAATTGCCTTGAAAATTTCCAGCAAACAATTCAAGCTAGCATTGAAGAAAACTGCATTAAGACAACTACGGCTGACAAAGTTTCGTTTGCTGACATGGTTAAAACCAATAACAATAATTACTTGCGCCCAAATAACCTCAGCTCTATTGTAATTTATCCAACAGATAAATTGAAGTCAAGTGATGATACAAAAACTCTGGTTCAACAAATAATATGCCCGGAACAAATGAAATTGCACGTTCGTGGATTACGTAAAACCAAAAACGGGGGCGTTATTATCAGCACTGAGACAAAAGACGATATTGAAAAACTAAGGCAATCGTCACAGTTAAGTAATTCCGGCCTGAAAATGGAAGAGCCCCATAAGAGAAGACCAAGAATTGCTGTCATAGGAGTTCCGACCGTATTAAGTGATCAAGAAATCTACGATTGCATTTATGAGCAAAACTTAGCGGACAAGCTACCTAATTTATCTCGTGACTCTTTTATGACTTCTATGAAATTAAGTCACAAATCGGGTAAAAAGGACGGACCTACGTGTAACTTTATTCTTGAAGTTACGCCCAGCATAAGAAAAGCCCTGATAAACCAAAACCGAGTGTACATTAATTGGACATCCTGCCCAGTGAGGGACTTTACACTTGTGACCAGATGCTTTAAATGTCAACAATATGGACATGCTGCAAAGACTTGTCGGGAAGCTACCTACACGTGTGGACATTGCGGAGAACAAGGTCATCAAACCAATGAGTGCAATAAAAATGCTGAACTGCCACAGTGTGCAACATGCTTGCGTTTTAAAAAACCAAGCAAACACAAAACAGGCGATGTAGAGTGCCCCGCTAAAAAAATAGCTGAGGCAAGATATATCAATTCCATTGATTATAATGACGCGTGACAACGCTTCTGTTTTAAGTACCTATTAATTGTCACACTTTAAATAATTGTAGTCTTCAGTGTTTTTAAATTATTAATAATACAATCACTAGGTATATTTTTAAATTTTGGTGACATAGCATTTTTCCCTGTAGGCGCAAAGTAAACGTGACCCGGATTTTTGTGTTATGCTTTATTGCAAAAATGATAGAACGTTACAGAGAAGTTAGCTAGACAAACTGTTTTTCTTGTTTTGAATAGCATATTTATAGATAAGTTATTTACTAATTATTTGTTTATGGAATCTTAGATAATATTTAAGTATAAGCGCTTGAGTGTGTTACCTGAGATACAGGTTTATTCCTAGTTCAGGTAGAATCCAATTTTTGTATACCTGTAGTTTTTAAGGCCATATTGTAAACATTTTTATTTCTTTCTTTATTTCAATAAACAAACAAAACAACAACTTACTGTTTTGTAGGGACCTAGATAAGCCGAAGATTATGGACTTACGGCAGGAGCAGAAAAAGAAAGTATGACAGCCACCGCTCCTGTGGGTGCCGCCCGCTCGCACCAACTCAATATGGTGTCACAACAGATTGATTGCTTCAATTGTACACTGAGCGAATTCACACGGGCCGCATTTTGCGCAATTACTTTAGTTTGTCAAATTAATTAATTTATTCAAAACATAAATAATTTAACTTTAAATATAACTGCTCTATTGTATTAGGTACCTAAACCTGTAATAATAGTTGTATGTGTTGTTTAAATAAATAAATAAATAAACAAATTATGTATAGTAGAACGAGATAGAATGAGTAATTGTCGATATCGTATTTGATACCAACTAGATTTTTTTTATTTTGTAGATTTCTGTTTTTTTTCTCTTCTGCATTTCTGATCTTACTTTTGGTGAATGAAGATGAAATCAAAAATGGCGGCGACGAAAGTTTTTGGATTTTTAATCATGGGTGTCGTTTCCGTGGTTTTTGGTGTCGCTGATAGTGAAAATGAGCTCAAAATTAACACGGAGAAAAAAGTTAACAGAAGCAAAAAAAACAGTTTTCCTTTTCTACGGCTTCCCCTGACACTATGTTCACCCTGCGCCACTGTTAGGTAGAGATGTATCTAATCCTACACCCACATTTCGCACATTTAGCTTAATCCCATCAACCGGGCACAAATAATACATTAACACTTTGCCCGTCCCGTAAATCGAACCCAGGACCTCATACTCAGTAGCGCTTGCGACAACTCGAACAACGATGCAGTCTCACACATGACCCATCAATATTTTCACGCGAACGAAGTCGCGGGCAACAGCTAGTGTGTTAATATGAGCTGTGAGACCGGGGCTTTTAAAATATACGTGCTTTCACCTGTTTTGACAAGAAGAAAAGAAAAAAATAAAAAGTTGTGTAAAGAACAATGTCTGAAGTGAAGGCTCATTTCGTATTTAATTATGATTAACTAGCTGACCCGCGCAACTTCGTCTGCGGCTCATAAGTTGAGATATGTAAGCTATCCCATCTTTCAAGTTGGATCAAACTGCACAAATTTCATTAAAACCGGTTAAGTTGTTTAGGAGTCCATCGCGGACAAACAACGTGACACGTTATTTATATGTGTATATAGGGCGTAAAACACCTCTTCACGAAGCCGAAAGGCACTTGTTCTCCCCATCTTTGCTTTTTTTTTTTTGTTCTACACCACAGAAATTATATCTATGTTCTACACTATAAATGGGAACCTTCTAGTTACGGAGATAATTATGGGGGGTCAAAGTTACAACTTTTTGACAAGTTTTTTTTAAACTAAGTACTCGTTTTTTTTGTAAGATTTTAACTCTTAACACCTCCACGACCCCCGTACTATTCAATCCATCCATCAGCACAATGTTTTAAGTGCGTTACATTGAGTTCTCCCACAAAACATGATACATAACCTCAAAAATAAAGTTGTTTCCCAGCAATATTTTTTGCGTAAAGTTACTTAGTTTGATGTACAGAATGCTTGGTTAACGGCTTTGTGATGAGGTGGTTTACACCCTGAATTAAGATAATCATTTATTTTCAAAGTAGAATAATCAAAGATTTTTGATATGAAGTAAATTTGTTATTTACATTAAGTACCTACTCTTAGGTACTTCTCTCTATCTTATACATAACATATGCATAAGAGTATGAATACATAATGTAAGTATAAGAATTCATACAAAAAGAAAGAATGAAAAACATGTAGTAGTATAAAAGAAAGTTCTCCCAAAATTCTACACGTGTAAACGAAAACATGTATAAAAACGTTAAGCCAGAAAATTCGGCACGCAAGTGGAATGACACCTGTCAAATTAGACAGGTTACAGGTTGAGGACAAGTGACGAGCGGCAGCGGTTGAAGAGGACATCTTTTTATCCAAACTTAGAGTTCTGACTCAATGTTAGCCCCTTCGATACTAATGTTGTATACCACATTACCATTAGTATCAAGTCGCGAGTATCGAGTAGCGCACGGTCCGTATACACACGACATTGAATCGCAAGACGCGAATTGCCTATTCAGTAGCTAAGCAGATCACACTTTTCCCAAAATGCCAAAAATCTAAATGCCATCTTGGAAATCGCTGCGACTTATGTAGCGATGATCTCGTCCGGCAAGTAGTGCGCGACTAGCACGACGCGAGTCGCGGGACGAATGTCGGCGACGCGACTCGTGTACGTACTTAAATGTATTTGTATGGCGGCAGTCGCTTGAAGACTAAAATCGTTGAGTATCTAAGATTTGAGTAGCCTTGTGAACGAAGGGGCTAAAAGATACTTTGGATTCAGATAAATTTGATGAAATCCGGAATATAAAATAGTAAAGTCAAAAAACTTTTCTTGTACATTCCTTCTATCTCCTTCCGTGTCCTAAGTACCTACTGAGTATTAAACTATAAGTAGTTTGGGAGCCATCATAAGTGTAGAACACTAATTCAATATTACTGTTGTATTTTAGACGGCCCGAATGGCGCAACGGTAGTGAGCTGCTTTACGTTCTTAGGGTCCCGGGTTCGAATCCCGGTAAGAGCAAATGTTTGTGTGATGAGCTTGGACATTTGTTTTCGAGTCATGGATGTTAATATGTATAAAAAGTATGTATTTACAAACAAAAAGTATATATTTAGTGTATCAACTGTCTGGTGACCACGACACAAGCTTTGCTTAGTGTGGCACTAGATGGCGCTGTGT